>JAQPPZ010016861.1:5000000-6250000 GCA_028583015.1 Wollemia nobilis | reverse complement strand
TAATAGGCATTAGGGGAGGCATTGGGGTAGGCGATAACCTCGATGGGGAGGATAAAAGCCAGGGGGGATGCACTGGATCGAGGGCTTGCTGGCCAGGGCATGATGATAGAGGATGGCCATAAGGCCTTGATGGGAAGGGTGGGTTTGATTTTTCTAGGCCCTATCTATGGCAAGGCCAAGGGAGTAAAGCAAAAATTAGGGAGTGCTCAGAAGGGTGGCACCGTGAAGGTGATTGACGAAGCTTAAGTGGAAGTTGTACAACTTTTGGTCCGGATCATCACAAGTGATGAATTGCATCACAAGCACAATGGCTTCATCAAAAGGTTTGGGTAGGTCAGTCCTGAATAGGGCAGACTTGTCCCAATTTTGCTTCGGGAAGTGGGAGAGCTCCTCCTCCCAATTATGTTTATCATGGTGAATGAACCTCCCCTTCTCCTCGCGATGCAAACCAGTGACCTCGAACAAAAATTCTCTGGTAACTCTGAAGTGCAATCCTTTCACCTGGACCTCGCCCTCATTCCAAGTATCCAAGAAGCCCTAAGTGATCTCCTCATCGGGCCCAACAAATTTATGGAGGAAAGGGATATACTACTTAGCATCTAAGAAGACCATAGCAGACTTGCTCAGAGAGAGGGTCGAGGGCTCGACGAAGATGGTTTTAGGAGAAGACATGGTGGGCTCACAGGTCAACCAAGGTAGAAAGTGATGGAAGGGGGTGAAGCTAAAAGGAGAGTTTGCTCACCAGGAAAGGATGGGGGGAAAGGGGCAAGAGGGAATGGAGGCGACAGGGCTCAGAGGAAGATAAAGGCAAATGGAGGAAGCCGAAGAGGTAGCGATCGATCGCATGCATCGGGAGTCGATGCCTAGGGTGGGGGGAGACACGAGCGGAGTGAGACGAGGCCAGTGAGATGGGTGGCAGGCATGGTAGTTAAGGGGCGGGGGCCTGAGGATGAGCTCCACATGGTGTGTCATTTGAGGTGGCTCTATGGGTTGGCCTCACATGAGCGGTTGCCATGCTCGGGCAGCTAGGTCATAAAGAGCAAAGGATGCTAAGCTAGTGGTGAGGTGCTTGTCTTGAGGTGGCACGGGCCCAAACATGGATCTGACAATGAGGCCAACTAGGATGCATCCTGCAGGGATTGGTTTCAAGCTGCCTCGGATGTGGATGCTAGGGAGGAAGACACCTAGCATAGTAGGCTACCGAATGTTCAGACTGATATGGCCACGATCAGGGAGACCATAGGAAATTGCCACCATGGAGGAATTCACAAAAAAGTCAGTGGCCCACGTGCGATTGGGGTAGGCATGGCGCCAAGTCACCCAGGCCCAAATATAGGGGAGTCTAGATGTTTGGAGTGTCATCGGGACTAGGGAGGTCTTGGGACGCTGCTTGCACCAGCTCGATAGGAAAATCCTTGGTCTAGATGTTGAGCCCTTTCGAAGAGGCTGCTAGATTGGCTAGAGAATCGGCCACCCTGTTCCCTTCTCTAAAGACATGACAAATGGAATAGTGGGGGAGCCCCTGGAGGATGGCTCAAACCTCTTGGATGATATTGGAGATGTGCTATGAGCTGGCACCTTAGTTGAGGGTGGCCTTGATGATGTTGAGGGAGTCACCCTCGATGATCACTTTTCTAGGGGCCTCTTGGAGGGTGAGTAACCCATGGAGTAGCACCATAGCTTCCATGAATTTGTTGGTTTACAAATCGATAAACTCAGTGTAAGCCAATATCAGGGTCCCATTGTGGTCTCGGATGGCCCCGCCAGCTCTAGAGGGACCGGGATTGCCCTTGGAGGCTCCGTCAAAGTTGAGTTTGACCCACCTAGGAGGAGGGGTTGTCCACCTTATCACGGCTCTTGGGGAGGGGACAGGGGGGCCAGGGGGGAACTTGGACTCCGAGGGAGGTGAGGAGGGTAGACTCACTCACCTTCCAAGGAGGACCACCCGGGGGGAGGGAATGAGAGTTCTCCAGGGCGAAGGCCACCGATTTGGTAGCCATCGACTGGGGGATGCGGGCCAGGGAAGAGAAGGCTCTACCATTGCGCTCAAGCCAGATCTACCAGAGCAGGTGGGGAAGACATAAGGCCCAGAGGGAGCGGAGGGTGGGGTGGGCAAAGGGATTGGGCCACTAGGAAAAAAGGTCGATGATGGAGTTGGGGGAAACCCATTGAATGGAAAATAGGGTGAGGAGGTGACCAAGGGCCTCAAAGGAGAAAGGGCATCTGAGGAAAAGATGATTGGTTGACTCCCAGGCAGTGCAACAAAGGTAGCATCTATTCAGGATTTGAAAGCCCCTCCTGGCTAGGTTCTCAATGGTTAGGATCTTATTCTGGATGGTCATCCAGATGAAGTAACTAATCTTGGGGATCAACTTCTTGACCCACACCTGCTTGACCGAGAAGAGAGCCTCTGTTGGGTCCCTTTGGAGGGCGTAGGCAGATTTGACTGAGAAGTAACCGCTACTGGTGCCATGCCAGACACATTTTTCCTCCCCCCCTACCGAAGGAATGATGGTAGTCTTGAGGAGGCATTGGAGCCTGGAAGCTTGAAGCGGGTGGTGGGGGTCCGAGATGGGCCCCCAGGTGGCTCTGCCTTGGTCCCTGACCAAGTAGTTCGATGCTTTGGAACCTTTGGAGGCCACTAGGGCTGGTTTAAGGGCTCGAAGGTCACTTTCAGAACTCAAGGCCTCATCTTGGATCCACCTATCATCCCAAAAATTGATCTTGGCCCCATCACCAAGGATCCATCTGGTCCCTTTTCGAATAATATCTTTTGTGAGGGCCAAGGATTTCTAGAAGGCCGATCCATCTCTGGGATGGAATTCACTGAGGAATGGGTGCTGATGGAGATATTTTTTGTGCACAATGCTGACCCATTCATCCAGGGCATTCGTGAACACCTTCCAAGCATGCTTGGCTAGGAGGGCATTGTTCATTAGGGGAACCCGCCTGAGCCCAATCCCTCCCTCCCCTTTTGGCCGACAGACCAGGGGCCAGGAGACCAAGGGGATCCTCTTCTTGTCTTTGCTGCCAAACCATAAAAAATGTTTTTGAATTTGCTCGATGTGGGCTGCAATGGAGGCCAAGATTCTGAACATAGACATGAAGTACACCGAAATGCTTTGGAGAACTACAAATGAGAGAGTGGCTCTACCCACCTAGGAGAGGAGGTGACCCTTCCAAGAGGCCAATTTCCTCTGGACCCGCTTGATCAACCCACTCCACAAGGCCTTGGAGGAAGCCCCCATGAATAGGGGTAGCTCGAGGTAGGTGGAGGGGAGGGTGTCAGGGGTACAACCTAGAATCTGCCCAATCCAGGCTTGCCTTGTTGGGGGGTGTGAATGAAGTAGATTTTGTTTTTTTAGAGATTGATCTTCTACCCAATCGCCTCTTCATATAGACTCAAGATCTGCTTGATAACCTTAGCTTGGGGGACCAAAGCGGTAGTGGCAAGAATGGTGTCATCCATGAACTACTGGTGGGACACTAGGGGTAGCCTCGACGTTGGCCTGATGCCAGAGATGAGCCCGCAGGAAGTAGCGCTCGATATGGTGTGGCCCAGGGCCTCAGCTAGGATAATGAAAAGAATCGGGGATAGGGGGTCACCTTGGCGGAGGCCTCTAGAACTAGGGAAGAAGCCTACTAGGGATTCGTTAATCAAGATAGAGAACCACGGGGAAGACACGCAATTTTTGATGACGTTGACCAAGGAGGGGTGGAACCCAAACTTGAGGAGAACCTTGGTGAGGAACTCCCAGTTGACTCTGTCGAAGGCTTTATTCATGTCAAGCTTGAGCAAGAAGGAAGGCTTCTTGGATAGGAGGGCAGAATGAAGGACCTCATGAATGATGATGACCCCATCTGTGATAAGCCTTCCTTTGATAGAGCTCCCCTGGTAGGGGGCAATGATAAGGGGAAGGATGTCTTTAAGTCTAGTTGCCAGGGACTTGGTCAGGATTTTATAGAGGACATTGCACAGACTGATGGGGTGAAAGTCGAAAAGGGATCTGGCCACCTGGGACTTGGGGATCAGGGCGATGAAGGTGGAATTGATGCCTCTAGGGATGGAGTTGGTGAACTGGAGGTCCCAAATGGCCGCACACACTTCCTAGCCAATGAGGTCCCAGAAGGATTGGAAAAAATTTGGGGGAAACCCATTCGGGCTCGGGGCGGCATCTGCTTTCATGGAAAACACAGCCGCACTTATTTCTTCATCTAAAGGGGGTCAAAGGAGCATCTCATTTTTTGGGATCAAGATGAAAGAGGGGATGTGCTCTAGTAGGGTCTCTACCACCAAGGGGGACAGCTGAGGGTCATCACCAAGGAGCTCTTGAAAGAAGTCGATAGCTTCGGCTCTGATGTCCTCTTCATCTTTGGTTACCCTACCATCACTGCAAATGAGCTCAGGGATTCTATTTGAGCTCCTATTTTTGAGAGTCGAGGTGTGAAAGAACTTAGTATTGGCATCGCCATCGTGCAGCCATAGGGCCCTCAACTTCTACCTCCAGAAGGTTTCTTCCCTAGCTAAGACATTGTGATACTCGGCTAGGACTGAGTGCTCCTCTTCTCTAGCCCTCGGGTCTTGGTAGCCTTCCTGGAACCTGAGATCAAGGTCTTCTAGTTTTTTCTTGAGTGTTTCTTTGCTCTCGAAGATGTTACCAAACACCTCCCTATTCCAGACCTTGAGCTTGTCTTTGAGAAGTCTCAATTTTTGATAGATTTGCTCAGTAGGGTGCCCTATGACTGGGGAGTCCCACCAGCAGCCAACCTGGGCCCTAAAATCGGGGTGATGCAGCCACATGGACTCAAAATGAAAGGGGTGCTTATGGGGAGGACGCTTACCAGCTTCAAAGAGGAGGGGGCTGTGATCCGATCCAACTTTGGGAAGGGCCAGTAGGGTTGCATCAATGAACAAGGGGATGGCTTCCCTGGATAGGAACACTCTGTCCAATATGACCTGGATGAGGTGGGCTCCTGCTCTTCTGTTCATCCAAGTGTACTTAGCCCCTTTCAGGTGGATGTCCATGAGCTCATTGGTATCAACGAAGGCCCCAAAATATTCCATGCTTTTGGTTGGTGCCACTAATCCCCCACTCTTGTCAGAGGGGAAGAGGGGACTGTTGAAGTCACCCACAAGAATCCAGGGGAGAGGAGCGAACGCCTCCCTCATGGTGCTGATTTTGTTCCACAATGCAGATCTTCCATTCGGGCTATTGGGGGCATAAACATTGGAAAGAATCCAAGACTGCCCTGATTTCAAACAATGAATCAGGATGTTGGTGATTCTGGGGGACGACAAGATGAGTCTCCCCTCGAAGGAGTGTGGGTCCCACAGACACAGCAGGCCCCTAGCAATGCTAGAAGCTGGGGTGGATAGAAAATCACTATTTCTCCAGATAACTTTGGCGACCCTCAAGGAGGACGCTTCGTTGAGTTTGGTCTCTAGAAGGAGGAGGATAGACGGGTTGTGGTCCTTGCAAAGCTGGGAAAGGATCTATTTCTTGGGGGCACCATTGAGCCCCTTGACATTCTAGGTGATGAGCTTCATTTGACACCCTTGGGGAGTCTCTTGCCTCCCTTCCCATGTTGGGTGGGGGGTTTGGATCTCAGGGAATCTACTTTTGAGAAGCTCACAGAGTCATCGAGGAGGGTCACCTGGGAGCCGCTAGCTATATCATCCTCCATGAGCTTAATGCACTGGTCATCGAGGGTGGGGCACCCTCTCTTCTTTTTGCTATAAAATTTGATGGTCAACTTCCTGTTGCAAGTCCTCTTAGTGCTAAATTCTTTGGGATCAGACTAGAAACTTCTAGCATTGTCATTCGTAGACCTCTCAGAGTTGCACTCTGAGGGAGGTTGAGAAGGAGGGAGTGAAGGGAGGGGGGAAAGGGATCAAGCAAGGGAAAATGGGGGTGGAGGATGGAGGACATCCCACCCACTAGGGATGAGGGGGAGGGGTCAACTAGAGGGGACGGTAGGGAGTTGGGGAGGCCTGATGACTCGCAGGTCTGGGAGGGGGCTTCCTCAAAGCAAGCGAGGGCAGAGTCAGCCTACGGGGCTGCCTGAGAGTGAGGGTGGCCAGAAGCCACAATGACCTGGGAGGGGATTTCCTCTGCACACCTCAGAGGCTCTAAAATACTATCGAGAAGAGGTTCAGAGTTACATACCTGAAGTTGAACGGTCATCAGATTGGGGTCCACCTGGTTTTCCCCTATGGCAATAGTTTCTATCTCTTTTTCCTACCATTCTTGGGATCTGCATTCACCGTGGAGGGGCCCTCGGGAGGGGACCCTACCAGATCGGGTAGGGGGATCCTTAGGGTGGGGTGCTTCAACCTTCTTGGAAGTGGGGCATTGATGGGGAAGGTGCCCCTGAGTGCTACACAGAGGGTAGAAGGTGGGTTTATTTTCATAAATCAGGGCTTGGTGCCAGAAGAAGGATCCCAAAGAAATGGAGATAGAAGAAGGGAGTTTGGATTCAAGGTTTGCATTGACACAGAACCTGGCATGGACCATGTGTGAGCCTGCCTTGGTAGCAGGATCAAAGGCAACAAGCTCACCAATAGCTTGCGCAATGAGCCTCAGGACGTCCTCTTGCCACAAATGGAAGGGGAGCTCTAGGAGATGAACCCATATCGAGGTGAAGTTAATGCTTTGGGTGCTAGGATTAAAGTTAGCTCCGTAACACCTGAGGAAGAGGCTTTTGCACCCTAGGAACCAGGGCCCGCCTATGAGGATCCTACTGGAATCATCATTGTTGTTGAGCTTGATGAGGAAGAAACCCTTGGTTAGGGCTACAAGCTGCATGTTCCCTGAGAAATGCAAGACAAAATATTTTGATAATTTTTTCCAATAAGCCTTTATAATATAATTTATAATATAATTTTAAAAATTATGCCAAACAAGTTGAAAGGCATTATAGATTATTATTTTTGGTAGGTAGCAGATTTATATATAACAGGTTTTTGAAGGATCCCAAACCCTTTTTTACAATAGATGTCATAGCTTTGAACAACAAAAAGACAAGATAGACTAGGGGTGTACCCCTAGAACAAAATTGGGGCCTCAAAAATCGACCCCTTGCCATCAAACTAGACAAAAAGAACCCCATACCCACTAAAATAAAACAAGGGTGCAGAGACCCTTGCATCCAGACCTGTAGAATATGAACATGGGCCAGGCATAAACCATTGGTAAAAAAACAAATGGTAGCCCAGACCAGACCAGAGGTCCTGGGCCCAAAAATACCATGCGCCACCCCCACCCACCCTGCAACACAAGATGAACCATCGAGTCTTCCCTAGGCTGAGGCCCCGCACCTTGGAGCTACTTCCCGTCCCCATCAAGATCATCCCCCAGTCTATTCCAAAGCTCTTTGAAGGCACTGACAATCGTAGTAGTTGTATTTGCTACTGATGTGAGTGAGTTAATCACCATAACGAGAAGGATAATGGTCGAGAAGATCCAGAGATTGTTCTCAGAATCTGAGTTGATCTTAATGGTTTTCGTGGCTTCAACTCTGGGCCTCTTGATTTTGGCTAAGGACCTACTACCACCGGGGATCGAGCCCCTCTGAACACCTGGGGTTGAAGCACCACCAGGGGCCTAGGACGATGTGCTTCATTTTTGGGTAGGCCTATGCTCTCTAGGAGGAAGGGAATCTTCATGGTCACTAGGAATGTCCTCCTTGGATTTAGAGGCATTAGAGGATGTCGCAAAGGAGGTAGCAGCCTCAATGGAGAGGATAGAAGCCAAGGGGGATGCACTGGAGTGGTGGCTAGCTATCCAAGGCATGATGATAGGGGATGGCCATAAGGCCTTGATGGGAAGGGTGGGTTTGATTTTGTTGGGCCCTATCTATGGCAAGGCTAGGGGAATAAAGTAGAAAGCAGGGGGTGCTCAGAAGGGTGGCACCGCAAAGGTGATTGATGAAGCTTAAGTGGAAGTTGTACAAAATCTGGTCTGGATCATCAAAAGTGATGAATTGCATCACAAGGACAATGGCTTCATCAAAAGGTTTAGCTAGGTCAGTCCTAAATAGGGCAGACTTGTCCCAATTATGCTTCGAGAAGCGAGAGAGCTTCTCCTCCCAATTATGTTTATCACAGCGAATGAACCTCCCCTTCTCCTCATGATGCAAACCAGTGACCTCAAATAGAAATTATCTTGTAACTCTGAAGTGCAGTCCTTTCACTTGGACCTTGCCCTCATTCCAAGTATCCAAGAAACCCTGAGTTATCTCCTCATCAGACCCAGTAAATTTATGGAGGAAAGGGGTATACTACTTAGCATCTTAGAATACCATAGTAGACTTGCTCAGAGAGAGGGTCGAGGTCTCGACGAAGATGATTTTAGGAGAAGACATGATGGGCTCACATGTCAACCAAGGTAGAAAGTGGCGAAGGGGGCGAAGCTGAAAGGAGAGTTTGCTTGCCAGGAAATGATGGGGGGAAAGGGGCAAGAGGGAATATAGGTGATAGGGCTTAGAGGAAGATAAAGGTGAATGGAGGAATCCGAAGAGGTAGCGATCGAACACATGCATTAAGAGTCAGTGCCTAGGGCAGGGGGAGACATGAGTAGAGTGATATGGGGCCAGTGATATGGGTGGCAGGCACGATAGTTAAGGGGCAGGGGCCTGAGTATAAGCTCCACACTATGTGCCATCTGAGGTGGCTCTATAGACAGGCCTCGCATGAGCAGTTGCCATGCCCGGGTAGCTAGGTCATAAAGAGCAAAGGATGTTAAGCCAATGGCAAGGCACTTGTCTTGAGGTGTCATGAGCCCAAATGTGGATCTGACAACGAGGCCATCTAGGATGCATCCTACAGGGATTGGTTTCAAGTTGCCTTGGACATGGATGTTGGGGAGGAAGACACCTGGCATAATAGGCTGCCGAATGTTTAGACTGATATGGCCGCAGTCATGGAGATCGTAGGAAACTGCCACTATGAAGGACTTCACAAAAATTCAATAGCCCACGAGTGATAATGGCGGGCATGGCGCCAAGTCACCCAGGCCCAAAGACAGGGGAGTCTAGATGTCTAGAGTATCATCAAGACTGTGGAGATCTTGGGATGCTACTTGCACCAACTCGATAGGAAAGTCCTTGGTCCAAATGTTGAGCCCTTCCAAAGAGGCTGCTATATTGGCCAAAGAATCGGCCACCCTGTTCCCTTCTCTAAAGACATGATAAATGGAATAGTGGGGGAGCCCTTGGAGAATGGCCTGAACCTCTTAAATGATATTTGAGATGTGCCATGAGCTGGCACCTTGGCTGAGGGTGGCCTTGATGATGTTGAGGGAGTCACCCTCGATGATCACTTTGCTAGGGGCCTCCTAGAGGGTAAGTAACCCACGGAGTAGCATCGTAGCTTCCATGAATTTTTTGGTTTGCAAATCAAAAAACTTAGTCTAAGCCAATATTAGGGTCCCATTGTGGTTTTGGATGGCCTCGCCAGCTCTAGAGGGACTAGGATTGCCCTTGGAGGCTCTGTCAAAGTTGAGTTTGACCCACTCGGGAGTAGGGGCTGTCCACCTTGTCATGGCTCTTGGGGAAGGGACAGGGGGGGAACTTGGACTCCAAGGGAGGTGAGGAGGGTAGAATCACTCACCTTCCAGGGAGGACCACCTAGGGGAGGGAATGGGAGTTCTCCAGGGCAAAGGCCACCAATTTTGTAGCCATCGACTGGGGGATGCAAGATAGGGAAGAGAAGACTCTACTGTTGTGCTCAAGCCAGATCTTCCATAGTAGGTGGGGAAGACATAAGTTCCAGAGGGAGCGCAAGGTGGGGTGGGCAAAGAGATTGGGCCACTAGGAAAAAATGTTGATGAAGGAGTTGGGAGAAACCTACTGAATGGAAAACAGGGTGAGGAGATGACCAAGGGCCTCGAAGGAGAAAGGGCATCTAAGGAAAATATGATTGGTTGCCTCCCATGTAGCGCAACAAAGGTAGCATCTGTTTGATATTTGAAAGCCCCTCCTGGCCAGGTTCTAAATAGTTAGGATCTTATTCTAGATGGTTGTCCAAACAAAGTAAATAATCTTGGGGATCAGCTTCTTGACCCACACCTACTTGACCGAGAAGAGAGCCTCTACTAGGTCCCTTTGAAGGGTGTAGGCAGATTTTACTAAGACTTAACCGCTACTGGTGCCATGCCAGACACATTTTTCCTCTCCCTCGCCAAAAGGAATGATAGTAGTCCTGAGGAGGTGTTGGAGCCTAGAAGCTTGAAGCAAGTGGTGGGGGTTCGAGATGGGCCCCTAGGTGGCTCTATCCTGATCCTTGACCATGTAGTTCGACACTTTGGAACCTTTGAAGGCCACTAGAGCCAGTTTAAGGGCTCGAAGGTCATTGTCAAAACTTAGGGCCTCGTCTTGGATCCACCTGTTATCCCATAAATATATCTTGGCCCCATCACTAAGGATCCATCTGGTCCCTTTCTGAATAATATCTTTTGTGAGGGCCAAAAATTTCTAGAAGGCCGAACCATCTCTAGGCTAGAAGTCGCTAAGGAATGGGTGCTGATGGAGATATTTTCTACGTACAATTTTGACCCATTCATCTGGGGCATTCATGAACACCTTCCAAGCATACTTGCCCAGGAGGGCTTTGTTCATTAGGGGAACCTGCCTGAGCCCAATCCTTCCCTCCCATTTTGGCTAGCAGACTAGGGGCTAGGAGACCAAAGGTATCCTCTTCTTGTCTTTGCTGCTAGACCATAAAAAATGTTTTTGAATTTTCTCAATGTGGGCTACAATGGAGGTCGAGATTCTAAACACAGGCATGAAGTACATCAAAATGCTTTGGATAACTATGGATGAGAGAGTGGCTCTGCTTGCTTGGGAGAGGAGGTGACCCTTCCAAGAGGTCAATTTCCTTTGGACCCGCTCGATCAGCCCACTCCATAGGGCCTTGGAGGAAGCCCCCATGAATAGGGGTAGCCCGAGGTAGGTGGAGGGGAGGGTGTCGGAGCTACAACCTAAAATTTGCCCAATCCAAGCTTGCCTTGTTGGGGGGGTGTGAATGAAGTAGATTTTGCTTTTTTGGAGATTGATCTTCTGCTCGGTCGCCTCTTCATATAGACTCAAGATCTGCTTAATAACCTTACCTTGGGGGACCGAAGTGGTAGTGTCAAGAATGGTGTCATCCCCAAACTGTTGGTGGGACACTAGGGGCAGCCCCGACACTGGCCTAATGCCAGAGATGAGCTCGTAAGAAATAGCACTTGATATGGTGCGGCCTAGGGCTTTAGCTAGGATAATGAAAAGAATCGGGGATAGGGGGTCACCTTGGCGAAGGCCTCTAGAACTGGGGAAGAAGCCTGCTAGGGATCCATTAATAAAGATAGAGAATCATGGGGAAGACACATAGTTTTTGATGAGGTTGACCCAAGAGGGATGGAACCCGAACTTGAGGAGAACCTTGGTGAGGAACTCCCAGTTGACTCTGTTGAAGGCTTTTTTCATGTCAAACTTGAGCAAGAAGGAAGGATTCTTGGATAGGAGGGTAGAATGAAGGACCTCATGAATGATGATGACCCCATACGTGATAAGCCTTCCTTTGATAGAGCTCCCTTGGCAAGGGGCAATGATAAGGGGAAGGATGCCTTTAAGTCTAGTTTCCAAGGACTTGGTCAGGATTTTATAGAGGACATTGTATAGACTGATGGGGCGAAAGTCAAAAATGGATCTAACCACCTAGGACTTGGGTATCAGGGTGATGAAGGTGGAATTGATGCCTCTAGGGATGGAGCTAGTGAACTAGAGGTCCCGAATGGCCGCACACACTTCCTGGACAATGAGGTCCCAAAAGGACTCAAAAAATTGAGGGGAAACCTGTTCAGGCCTGTAGCACCCTAAAATTGGCACAATAAAATCTTAAATAATTACAATTACTCTAGTAAATATTCAAATTCAAATTTCAACCCCCAAAACCGCTCCCAAACCGTCGTTTAACCCGTTTCCTCCTTTCCCGTGCCATTTTTAGAGTTTGTTTTGACCGTTTGACGATATCATCGCCGATCAGACGATATCGCCTCGAATCGAATGATTTCGTCTGGGCTAGGACGTCCAGACGATCTTGTCCCAAAATTGATTTTTCACAATTAGCCTCTGTTCCAACGGCATCTCTAATCTAGGCAGAAGCGTGTCTACGCTATTAGAGACCCTCCCCATTGGAGATCTCCCAAATTGGGATGATCTCCAACCTCCTAACCTCCCTCCTAAGCCTATTTAAACTTAGGACTCCCCCTTGGCATCCCCCTGGCTGAAATTTCCTGTAACACAAGTTCTACGTGCATTAGACCATCTTAAATTATTATTTGCCTCCATATTTGTCCGAATTTATTTGTAGGAACCTTAGTATTTTTCAGCCGGAGCAAGCTCAGTTCGTCGTGGACGATCCTGTTCAATTCGAGACGATTTCACACCAATTCGAGATGATCTCGACTGCAGTCTGCATTGGGGGCAATCAGTGCCCAAAGTTTGCATTTCCTCATTATTTTCTACTGCATTATTCTGTATTTAGTTAATCTTATGATTATTTTTTATTATTTTGCATCTTGGAGTTCACCCATGTAGTTTAATTGCATAATAAGGTCATGATTAGCTATTAAAGTGTTGCAACTTACTTGCATTTCTATTCGAGATTATCTGTTAACATCCTTATTGTCATTTTACATCATTATCCTCTATTAGCATTGCTGCATTTTTTGTATTTTGTGTCTATTTCTCTATTTGCAGGTCTCTAATGAATTCGTCTGACGAATTCGTCAGATCTCAGACGATCCTGCAGGTCGGAGACGATCCCATCAAATTCCAGATGATCCTGTCTGCTTCAAGAATCAGAACCTCCATCAGACATCCGGATCAGGTATGGCTTTTTAATTTAGCTTTTTCTCTCTGTTTTCTGTTCAAATCTGTTTGTTGTATTTCATTTAGTCTGCATTTTCATAATAGAACAACTTAGATTCATTTGGCCAAACCTAGGACTCGAATGTTTAAAGATAAATCGAACACATTAAACACATTCCCAACCTAGGCGTGGAAACTGCCATTCAAACGTTTCCTGGTGAACCCACCATCCATCGAAAAATCACCATAATACACCTCCCCCGAGAGGCGGGACCTTCGCAAGGCCTCTCGGTCCGAGGTACCGCGCCATCCTTTTCCCATCCTCCTTCCGGGAACGGATCCTATAGCCTGAAGGTAAGGATGCGAAAAATTTGGAGCGATACATTTTGGTGAACCCGATGTGAATAACATAGGCATATTTCTGATTCAAAAATATAAAAAAACAAATATATATATATATATGTATACAAGAAAAACAAAAAAAAAATCATCATTTCAAGTTTGTATGTTTTAGATTCAATTCTAAATAGTAGATACTAAATATTACTTTTAGAAGTACTAAAGAAACCATGAGTTTTTACTCAAATCAATATGAGCCCATCGGTAATGTTGGAAGAATTCAGCCAAATACATTTGTTGATTATGACCAACCTCATCCCTATTCAACACCACCTCCATCACACTTTTCTCATTTTTCATCCTTACCCCAACAGGACAATCCCTTTGCCAATCCTCTTCATAATGATATTATCTATTCTCCCATATATCCATATTATGTCTATCGATCCACATACAATCCTCCTCCACCCTTTCAATATTCTTCTTTCAATACAACACATCCATTTCAACAAGAAAATACTTATTCTTCCAATTCTACCATGCACTCACCTCATACTTCGCAATATTCCTATCATCATTCTACCCATAATAAAGAAAGTAGAGGTGAGAAACCATTAGGCCCTTTTATGACTAAATTCCTAAGGCACGTATCAAAAACCTCTCAAAAACCTTCATCACGTAAATTTACTAAGCTCAATCAACCAATGGATATAATTCTCAAGTATTTACTTGACACAAATAGGATTGAACTCCCTTCCATAAGACAACCTGATACCACAACAGATTGGTTTAAACCTGAGCTACATTGTGAATATCATAGAGTAGATGGACATATGACACAAAATTGTAAAGATTTAAGATGTGCAATTCAAGATTTGATTGATGAGGGTATTTTTAATATAAAGGAATTACAATCTACAACTGATTATAAATCTCCAGTAAACAATCAAACTCCTACACAAAAAATACCAATAATCAATCAAGACATGGGGATCTCCCAAGAACCCCTATTCAATTATCAACAACAAGAAACCAATCAAATATTGCATGTTAATGTGTCCCATCATGATGATATTACTAATATTGTAACAGAAACTACAAATGAGCAACCTCAAGTTCAATCAACTCAATCTGATATTCAAGATATGGATTCCTCATTTGACCAACCTTCAAAACTATCTTTGGCTCTAGAGAATGATACAAAATGGAATGTAAGCATAGAAAGCTCATATTTAGAATCAAAATTTCAATCTGAAATCCCCTTTGATAGCCAACAACAAGTGATTAATCCTCAAGCAAATATATCCCTTTTAGAAGTATTACAAATTTATCACAAGGAAACTTTGTTCAAAATACCTAGCCAACAATTTGTTCCTCATCATATTTTCTCTAAGAACATAATTAATGGTGTAAACCCTCTTGAGGTTAACCATATTTCATTCTATGATGAGGAGATTCCTTCCTCTACTCCACAAGAAGACTACTATCTTTACATTACAGGATCTAGTAAAGAAACACCTGTTAAAACTATCATGGTAGATAATGGCTCCTCTCTTAATTTATGCACTTATCAATTATTCCAAAAACTCAAATCAAAGGAAGAAGATCTTAATGAATCAAATGTTATTATAAAATCTTTTAACAATGAAATTCAAGAAGCTCAAGGTACTATAATTATTCCCCTTAATATTGGATCCAAGATCCTGGATACTTTGTTTTATGTAGCATATTGCCCTTCACCTTACAACCTACTTCTCGGAAGTCCTTGGATTCATACGATGAGGGTTGTCCCTTCCACTCTTCACCAATGTTTGAAGTTTGAACTTGCAAATAAAATTGTTACCATACATGGTGACCCAACACCATTTGAAGAATATTTAATGGTTGAAACATCAAGTTCTATACATTCTCTATTGTCACAATTATCTTCTATCCATCACTTTTCTTCATCCATATATGATCATCCTTGTTTACCAAATAACACCCATGCATATATTTCATATATGCTCCCTCCATCTTATCAAGACTTGGAAGATAGTGATAAGAATGAAGAACTTTCTTATCCTTCTGACATTTTATTTTGTAACATGATCAATTTTACACATATAAAAGTAAAATCTTTTGCTACATTATTCTACATTATAACAAAGCTTTTGTTATCACTACCTTTTATTCATCACCTTTTGTTCTTACCTTCAACACAACCAAATTATCCTTCAAAACCGCCTTTGATTTTGAAGCAACCTTAGACATCATATATTCAAATAACCTTGTATAGTGTATATAGATCATCTTGTATATACCACCAATTCAATTCATAAATTAAAAAAAAAAAAAATCAAAATCTTCAAAATATTTGTTGTATTTATTTATGGCACTTGTTAATTCTTTCAAAAAAAAAAAGAGAAAAAAAGAAGGGGAAAGAGAGAGTCAAAATTATCAAAATCTTCAAAAAAAGATATTTGTTATATTCTTGAAGTATTGCAGTTATATTTTCAAATTATTTTGGATAAATTAGCATTTATTTGGAATCCCTCACTTTCACAAACACAAAATAAATATCTTGATTTTTATCTGGCATGATTACTAATCTCTCTTATATCAAAGTCCACAAAATTCAATTAAATAAAGTTTGAGCACAGAGAATTGATCTTGTTATTTACTTAAACCAAGCACATCCTTTCACAATAAAATGATTATATTTGTAATGTCCATGCTATGCTACATAGTAGAAGTGGTTTCTTGAGCAAAAAGTTTCCCCTGCTATCCTATCATGCACATGGTCTAGAATCTTTGAGAATTGGCAAAAGGACAAGCTCACCCCTACCCAGAATAAAAATCCCTTGCTCTACAGCTAATCCGAGCAAGTATCCCTAGCATAGGAAGAAAAGCAAATTTCAAGAAAAAGAGAAAAAGAAAAATGTTATTTTATATCATTACAACAATGTTTCAAGCATTATCTCAAAAATCAAGCAAAAATACAAAAGAAAAGCAAAATAAAAGCAAAAGAAAGCAAAAGAAAGCAAAAGCAAAAGCAATAAAATCCCTCTCCCTACCCATTGAAAAGAAAAGAAGGGTTGATGAGCTTGAATCCTTGGAATTCTCAATTATTCGAAAACTGTGAGGTAAGCCCCATAACAGGTGGTTTGTGCCCAACTTGCTTGGCCTTGGGTAACTCCTAGCGTGGCGATATGTCTGTCACATTAGCGACCTTCTTTTGTACATACCTATGTCTCGCTTATGGATTAGCTAGCTCTTGATAATCCGACTTACATAGTAGTCCGGTATGGTTATATGCATCTAAATCATGGTTAATGAACACTTATTTGGTTCATTCAAATCACTTGTATCAAATTATCTTGCTCAAAACTGGTAAACGAACATAGCAATTGCACACACATTTGTATTTGAGAGATTTTGTGTATCATTATGATAAATCAAGATTGGAAATGAACTCACATATGCACATGGGATTCCTTATAAATCCAACTTTTGTCTTCGAGATACTTTGAAATATCTTTGCAAATTGTCGGGAATAATTTCATTTTTCCTTTCTCGCATAAAGACAACTACATGCATAATCAAAAATCAAAATTTCTTTCAAACCATACAATAAAAACACACACACACACACACACACATATATATATATATATATATATATATATATATTGTCGACTTTTGCGACGATGGTATAGTTCCAGAACTTAAATGGGAGTCTTATGCCTAGCGCAAGTCCTCCTCTTCATATTTTCTGTTTATTTTCAACAATTAAAAATCAACCATACAATAAAACTATTATATCAACTTTTTCTTTGGATTTCGTGATGATGGTATAAGTCTATACCTACATATTCTATGCCTAGCGCAAACCATTGTACCAATTTTTATTCCCCATTTATTTAAAATCATAAAAACATATGACTTAAATCATTCTATTATACAATTATGTTTTTTAAAAAGCATGCACATTATCACTATTTCATGTCATTATGTCAATATGCAAATTTGCAATGATGGTATAATTCCTAGGGAATTATCCAAAAAATTTATCACACTTAGGAATTTATGCCTAGCAAAAATCATTTTAAAATATTTCATGCATAATATTTTCATGAAAAGTCTGAAAACAAAATCATCATCATCATCATTTGCACCATTACACCAAAGTCTTAAGACAGTCTCTTAAGCACTCTTTTACTTTTAACAATATTTCTATACTGGGATTAGCTTGACGACCGAGTGAGCGGCGACTCCATGAAATGGTCTATAACGATGACAATGTCCTTTGAAATTATTGTTAAAGGTCCCTTTTATTTTTTATCAAATTATCATCACAACAAACAATTTGTTACATCGATTATTTCATTTAAATTTTTAAAGCATGACATTTAAACCATAATATTTTCCAACGACATAATTACATGAATCATCAAATCAATCACACCAAAACATTAAAAGCATCATACAAATGCATAAGACAAGTCATATGATCAAAAAATATCTCATCTATATATATATCAACAATATGTACATCATATCAAAACTAGATTGGTATGCCACAATCTACATCTTGGCATACTCAATCCTCTCAATCAAATATACAATCTTTGTGTAGTGCAGTAGCCTCACCTCGAGAACCCCTCGAGCTCTCAGCCTCATCTCCTCCCTCGCCCTGAGGTGGAGGAGGTGGCCCCATCGCAGTCCGTGTGGTGCCATGAGTCTTGGATGCCGATCGTGATGATGTCCTAGATGACCCCATCATGACAGGCTCTACAATATGAGTTGGTAATGGCACCCTCTGCTCTTCTGGCACCGCCTGGTAATATAGATCCTGATAGAATGTAACCTGGGAAATAGCGCATGCTAAATCCTGAGTGCTCGCTCCCCCACCCTGAGCTCTAAGTCATGTAGCCTCATCCTGCAATGTCTGCACCTGAGCCCGTAGGCAAGAAACCTCAGCTCGGAGAGTCACTGTCTCGTTGCTCTCCCCAGTGTCAACACCCTTGCCCTTATCGGGCGATGGTGGCCTCTCTCTCTATGGAGAAGGGGGTCTCTCCTCCCTCCTCTCTCGCTGTCGCGGCCTCTGCTGAGCCTGTGGTCTCGTATGCTCTCTCCTGCAATAACCCTGTGCTACCTCAATGGCCGCCTGGCACCGCCTCCCCATCTGATGGACAACTACGTGAATCGAACCTTGAGCCCTTATCATCGGAGGAGGGCGGATGCCTGTGTACCAGGCATCGTAGCCGTCGGCTACCCCAGCGTCGTCCCCATCCACTGGCTGAATGGGGGCATCATCTGCATCTTGACTCCAGAATCGTTGCATATCTAGAGCCCCGCTAACTATAGTGTTATCCTAGACAATCCGAGAAAACTCATAGTCTCTGAGAGATGGGATCCCCTGCTGTAGACCGAACTACCTCAAAACTCGGTCATAGTGGTGGAGCTCCACCTCTCCCCTCTCCATCCTCAACCAGCAGACTCGCCTGACGTGAGCCAGCTCCTGTCCATCCTCGGCCCACCCTAGATGATCTCTCCAAGGCCTCTAGGTGATTTGGTTAGAGACAAGGTTGTCTAGTAGTCTAGGGATTGGTAGATCTTGTGCCCCTCTCCGGTCTCCCCTTACCCGTAGCCCACACCGGACCTCTGTTGATCTGTGCACTATCTCGACCATCTTGTCTCCAGAGCTCTAAAAACTAGGAAAATGAACAGTAACAATGAATTAGGGTTTTACCCTATTTTTCTTAATTTTATTCAAAAACAATTAAAAACATTTTAAAATTTTGCTTTTCCGTGTTTTTACCTCAAACGTTCGATTTGGGTAAAAACACGGAGGGGGCACCATAGTAAGCTGTCGTACGATTCGACCTAGAATCGTCGCCTAAAAATGGGAATAATTTTTGCTTTCTCGTAGATCGAGAAGAACTCATCTTTAACGCATTTTCTTCAGAAAATTTGCTAAAGAGGGGGCAAAATGTAGCACCCTAAAATTGGCGCAGTAAAATCTTAAATAATTACAATTACTCTAGTAAATATTCAAATTCAAATTTCAACCCCCAAAATCGCTCCCAAACCACCGTTTAACCCGTTTCCTCCTTTCCCGTGCCATTTTTAGAGTTTGTTTTGATTGTTTGACGATATCGTTGCCGATCAGACGATATCGCCTCAGATCAATCGATTTTGTCTAGGCTAGGACGTCCAGATGATCTTGTCCCAAAACTAATTTTTCATAATTAGCCTTTGTTCCAACGGCATCTCTAATCCGAGAAGAAGCGTGTCTACGCCGTTAGAGACCCTCCCCATTGGAGATCTCCCAAATTGGGATGATCTCCAACCTCCTAACCTCCCTCCTAAGCCTATTTAAACTTAGGACTCCCCCTTGGCATCCCCCTGGCTGAAATTTCTTGTAACACAAGTTCTACATGCATTAGACCGTCTTAAATTATTATTTGCCTCCATATTTGTCCGAATTTATTTGCAGGAACCTTAGTATTTTTTAGCCGGAGCAAGCTCAGTTCGTCGTGGACGATCCTGTTCAATTCGAGACGATTTCGCACCAATTCAAGACGATCTCAACTGTAGTCTGCATTGGGGGCAATCAGTGCCCAAAGTTTGCATTTCCTCATTATTTTTTGTTGTATTATTTTGTATTTAGTTAATCTTATGATTATTCTTTATTATTTTGCATCTTGGAGTTCACCCATGTAGTTTAATTGCATAATAAGGTCATGATTAGCTATTAAAGTGTTGCAACTTACTTGCATTTCTATTTGGGATTATCTGTTAACATCCTTATTGTCATTTTACATCATTATCCTCTATTAGCATTGCTGCATTTTTTGTATTTTGTGTCTATTTCTCTGTTTGTAGGTCTCTGACGAATTCGTCAGATCTCAGACGATCCTGCAGGTCGGATACGATCCCGTCAAATTCCAGATGATCCTGTCTGCTTCAAGAATCATAACCTCCATCAGACATCCGGATCAGGTATGGCTCTATAATTTAGCTTTTTCTCTCTGTTTTCTATTCAAATATATTTGTTGTATTTCATTTAGTCTGCATTTTCATAATAGAACAACTTAGATTCATTTGGCCAAACCTAGGACTCAAATGTTTAAAGATAAAATTGAACACATTAAACACATTCCCAACCTAGGCGTGGAAACTACCATTCAAACGTTTCCTAGTGAACCCACCATCCATCAAAAAATCACCATAATACACCTCCCCTGAGAGGCGGGACCTTCACAAGGCCTCTTAGTCCGAGGTACCGTGCCATCCTTTTCCCATCCTCCTTCCGGGCACGGATCCTATAGCCTGAAGGTAAGGATGCAAAAAAATTGGAGTGATACAAGGCCTGAGGCGACATCTACTTTCATGGAAAACACATCTACACTTATTTCTTCATCCGAAAGGAGTCGAAGAAGCATCTCATTTATCTGGGTTGAGATATAAGAGGGGATATGCTCCAGTAGGGTCTTTGCCGCCAAGGGGGATAGCTGAGGGTTGTCACCAAGGAGCTCCTGAAAGAAGCTAATGGCTTTGGCTCTGATGTCCTATTCATATTTGGTTACCTTGCCATCACTGCAAATGAGCTCAAGGATTCTGTTTGAGCTCCTATTTCTGAGAGTCGAGGTGTGAAAGAACTTAGTATTGGTGTCGCCATCGTGCAGCCATAGGGCCCTCAAATTTTGCCTCTAGAAGGTTTGTTCCCTAGCTAAGATGTTGTGATACTTGGCTAGGATTGAACGCTCCTCTTCTCTAGCCCCTAGGTCTTGGTAGCCTTCCTGGAACCTGAGATCAAGGTCTTCTATTTTTTTCTTGAGTGTTTCTTTGCTTTCAAAGATGTTACAAAACACCTCCCTATTCCAAACCTTGAGCTTGTCTTTGATAAGTCTCAATTTTTGATAGATTTTCTTAGCAGGGCACCCTATGACTGGGGAGTCCCACTAGCAGCCAACCTGGGCCCTGAAATTAGGGTGATGCAGCCACATGAACCCAAAATGAAAGGGATGCTTGTGGGAAGGACTCTTACCAGTTTCAAAGAGGAGGGGGCTATGATCCGATCCAACTTTGGGAAGGGCCAGTAGGGTGGCATCGGCAAATAGGGGGATGGCTTCCCTGGATAGGAACACTTTATCCAATCTGACCTGGATGAGGTGGGTTCCTACTCTTTAGTTAGTCCAAGTGTACTTAGCCCCTTTAAGAGGACGTCCATGAGCTCATTGGTATTAGAAAAGAATCCAAAATCTTCTATGTTTTTGGTTGGTACCACTAATCTCTCACTCTTTTCAGAGGGGAAGAGAGGACTGTTGAAGTCACCCATAAGAATCCAAGGGAGAGGAACGAACACCTACCTCATGGTACTAATTTCATTCCATAATGTAGATCTTCCATTCAGGTTGTTGGGGGCATAAACATTGGAAAGAATCCAAGATTGCCCTGACTTCAAACAGTGAATCAGGATGTTGGTGATTTTGGGGGACGATGAGATGAGTCTCCCCTCGAAGGAGCATGGGTCCCACACACACAATAGGCCCCCAGCTGTGCCAGAAGTAAGGGTGGATAGAAAATCACCATTTCTCCAAATAACTTTGGTGACCCTCAAGGAGGATACTTCATCGAGTTTGGTCTCCTGAAGGAGGAGGATAGACGGGTTGTGGTCCTTGTGAAGCTGGGCAAGGATCTGTTTCTTGGGGGCACCATTGAGCCCCCTAAAATTCCAAGTGATGAGCTTCATTTGATACCCTTGGGGATTCTCTTACCTCCCTTCCCATGCTAGGTGGGGGGTTTGGATCATAGGGAGTCTGCTTTCGAGAAGCTCATAGAGTCATCGAGGAGAGTCACCTAAGAACCGCTAGCTATGTCATCCTCCGTGAGCTTAATGCGCTGGTCACTGAGGGTGGGGTGCCCTCTCTTATTTTTGCTTCCAAATTTGATGGTAATCTTCTTGTTATGGGTCCTCTTGGGGCTAAACTCTTAGGTATTAGACTGGGAACTTCCAGCATCATCATTCGTATACCTCTCAAAGTTGCACTCTAAGGGAGGTTGAGAAGGAGTGAGCAAAGGGATGGTGGGAAGGGGATCAAGTAGGGGTAAATAGGGGTGGGGGGTGGAGGACACCCCACCCATGAGGGACGATGGGGTGGGGTCAACTGGAGGGGACGGTAGGGAGTTGGGGAGGCCTAATGAATTATAGGTCTGGGAGGGGGCTTCCTTAAAGCAAGCGAGGGCAGAGTCAGCCTACGGAGTTTCCTGAGAGTGAGGGTGACCAGAAGCCACAATGACCTAGGAGGGGATTTTCTCTACACACCTTAGAGGCTCAGAAATACTATTGAGAAGAGGTTCAGAGTTACATACCTGAAGCTAAATGATCATCATATTGGGGTCCACCTAGTTTTCCCCTACAATAATAGTATCTATTTCTTTTTCCCTCCATTCCTAGGATCTACGTTCGCCATGACAAGGCCCCTCGAGAGGGGACCCTACCAGATGGGGTAGGGGGATCCTTAGGGTGGGGTGCTTCAACCTTCTTGGAAGTGGGGCATTGATGGGGGAGGTGCCCCTGAGTGCTACATAGAGGGTAGAAGGTGAGTTTATTTTCATAAATCAGGGCTTGACACCAAAAGAAGGATCTTGAATAAATGGAGATAGAAGAAGGGAGTTCGGATTCAAGGTTTGCATTGACACAAAACCTGGCATGGACCATGCGTGAGCCTACCTTGGTAGCAGGATCAAATGCAACCAGCTCACCAACAGCTTGCGCAATGAGCCTCAAAACATCCTCTTGCCACAAATGGAATGGGAGCTCCAGGAGATGAACCCATATCGGGGTAAAGTTAATGCTTTGGGTTCTGGGATTAAAGTCAACTCTATAATGCCTAAGGAAGAAGCTTTTTTACCCTAGTAACCAAGGCTTTCCTATGAGGATCTTGCTGGAATCATCGTTGTTGTTGATCTTGATGAGGAAGAAACCCTTGGTTAGGGCTACAAGCTACATGTGCCCTAAAATTTTCCATTTGGAAGTCGCCCAATGATGGATGGTTTCCATGTCTAGGCGCCCCCCTATGAATTTCCCATACAGGTAAAAGGAGGACCCTGACACAAAGGTCGAGCAGACATCATCTTGTATGGAGATGTGCATCCCTTTGAGGGAAATCCCTGAGCACAGGGTCTGGGCCTGGTCATTGGTACCAAATAGGATCTGCTAGAAAGAGGGTTTGGGCCCCCTGGGGCAGAACCCTGAACTTTATCAAGCGATTTTTTCCCAAGACCTGCACTAGCATCAACACTGTCATGAGGCCCGATGCCAAAGATCCTGTCCCCACCTTAGACACCTCGTTGTCCAAGCCCCATGCCTAACCCGGATCTCGTAGCAGAACCTGTAGGGCCAAAACTAGAGGTCATGCCCACTCCTGCTCCTGATTTCGTTCTTGTGCCTACGTCCGCTCGCATTCCTGCTCTCGCCATTGACCCCTTTCATTCTCTAGATTTTTTATCTTAGAGGAACAATGTAGTTTTGTTCATGGTAGAAAATTCTCGATGGTAAAAATATTACACAAGAGGCCATACATTCTCTTCATTCCATGAAAAAATCAAGTATGCTTTGCAGGGTGAGGGTGAGGTTTTCCACGTGCGATCGAATGCGAATAATTGACTACAACCTATTATGAATATATATGTTTAATGGGTGTTTGTAAATCTGCAATCAAGACAAAAATAGTGGTTGAGTGTGTGTTTTTGGTTAGAGAAATCTTCAGTTCTTGTATGTCATGACATGTGGGCTCCAAATCCCTCGTATAATTGATTAGATATGAACGAAGCACATTATAGGTTTTCCTAGAGTTTTCATGTACATGATATTCTCAAAACGTTTGATTTTGATTATAGTTGGTATGAATTGACTAAATATTATTATAGCATTACAAAATATTCTATTTTATCAATGGTTCTCTTGATTACTTTAAGTCATCTTGTGGACTTTGCCAAGGTGATCCACTATCTCCTTGTCTATTCATTATTCTTGTGGAGGCATTAAGGAGAGATTTCTCCAAGGTAAAAATGGAAGGAAAAATCAAAGGTATTCAAGTTGCAAAAAATGGTCTCTTTGAATCTCATCTCCAATTTATTGATGACACTTTTTTTGGGGCCATCTCTCAGTCGATGAGGCCATGGAGTTTAAATCAATACTATCATTATATGATAAGGCTAGTGGACAATTGGTTAGTACTACAAAACCTTAGATTTTTCATTAAAAGTACCCTATTTTACAATGAATTATTATGAATATTTTAAGGTTTAAAATTAAAAAATATATATTAACCTACTTGAGTATTCCTTTGTCTCATAAAGGAAATAAAAATGAGCTTTAGGTCTCTTGTTTGGATAGAATGAAAGCTTGTTTGGTAGGTTGGAAAGGTAAGATCTTAAACATGGTAAGAAGGTTATAACTCATATAGACGACATTAGAATTCATACCTATTTATATGATGCCAATTTCAAGTTTACCAGCAAATATAATATCAAATATTAAAAAAAATTAAAGGGACTCTCTTTGGAATGATGCAAAGAAAAAAATTGGTTTCCTCTTTGTAAGTGGGATAGGTTATGTAAAGGAAAGAATGTTGGAGGAACAGGCTTATCGAATTACAGACTTACGAGTTTGGCACTATGGGAAAAGCTTGGGTGGAGACTATTTAGAGATCAAGGAAAGAATTGGGCAAAAGAATTGTTTCAAAAATATATGGATTCTATTGTTGTAATGAAGTTATTGAGGAAAATAACCCTACCCAAAGGATCATCAATATGTAACTTCATATCAAATAATTTACAATTGATAAAAAAATATATTAGATGGTTATTCAATGAGGGGAAGTATGCAAATATTTGGTTTGATGCTTGGCTAAAGCCTTATTTTCTTAAATTTGAATCAAAATGACAACCATTGGCATGGGCATGCCTAGTTTGTAAAGATCCAAAGGTTAAATACTATATTAATATGAGCAACAAATCCAAATCATGGATTTGTTTTAGTAACCCTGTTGAAGGAGAGGAACTCAAACAAATTATAGATGAACTTCAAAGTATGCTTCAAGAGTTTTATTTACTAATTTTTACAAGAAAGGATGAGTTGGCTTGGAATCTATCAAAAGATGTTGGATGCTCAGTAAAGTTGGGATATGAGGATTTAGAGCAATCAAAATTTCTTATTGTCAAATATTTTCCTTGGAAGAATAATTGGTCACTAGAAACTCTTCCTAAGGCCTCAACATTCCTTTGGTTAATAGTTCAAAGAAATATTCTTATAGGAGAGAGTTTGCAAAGAAGAGGTATCATGAACCTTTTAGATATGCCTTGTGTGAGAAGAATTTAGAAACATTAGATCATTTACTTCTTCATTGTCCCTTTGCTCACACCATTTGAAAATATTTTAAAAAATATAAAAATATATTAGATAGCTCCATCAACATTGAAAGAGTTGAAATGTTGGATTAATTATTTCAAAGCTAAAGCATTAAGTATCCTCACACCATTTGGGATTATTTAAAAATATATATATTATATATATATATATATATATATATATATATATATATATATATATTAGATAGCTCCATCAACATCAAAAGAGTTAATGAAATGTTGGATTAATTACTTCAAAGCTAAAGCATTAAGTATTCTATGGAGAATTAGAATTAGCCCTATCATTATTTGTAAGAATCTATGGCTTGAAATAAATAATAGAATTTTTAAAAATAAATCTCAATGCTTGAGTTTGAAATTGTATTATTACCTTTCTTGTATAATGCTTATAGATATGGTGCTCATCATGGGAAGTTTCAAGTGCAGAAAAAGTGGCAGTAATAACTTGGTTAGAGGATTTGAACATACATAGAAGAGTCATATACGATAATGGCATTAAAACAAAGGATCTACTTTGATCTAGGGTAAAGTGAAAATGTTCGAAAATTAGGTTTATCAAAATTAATTTTCATGGTGCTTTTAAAGGAAATCCAAGAAAAACTAGTGGAGGTGGTGTTTTTCAAGATAATGAAGGTAAAATTCTCCTCACATACTCATAATCATATGGAATTGCAACTAATAACTATGCATAGGCTAGGGCACTTCTTATAGGGATTAAAATTGCAACAAAAAATGGATAGAAAGATGTTTCAACTAAGGGGGAATTCATAAATTATCATTAATGCTATCAACAACAATAGATGTGGAGATTGGATAAAAATAAGGTTATTGCTAATATCCATCATTTATTATTGGAGGTAATCTCTTGGAAATATGACCATATTTATAGAGAAGAAAATCGGGTAGCAAATAATTTAACCAAACATTGTGTTCATCTCGGTCGAATTCAAACTTTAGAAGGCAATTGGATAAGTGAGACTTTATCTCTTAATAAAAATGATGTCAAGGAGTTGATTATGAAAACATAGCACTTCAAACAAGTTAAAGAATATACTTGATAGAAAAAGAAATGAAAAATATTTGTGATAAAAAGACATATTGGATATAGTTTAATCTATGTAACAACAAATATAATATTTTGGTATTTTATGGGAATGATCCCTAATAAAAGCCACATATAACTTATTAAAAATAAAATATTTTATAGAGTTTTATTTGTTTAGTTGTTATAATAAGATAAGAAAATATCTCGAGAGGTAAGGTAACAGTTTGGACTTTGGCTCTTCTTCGAGAATCCCAAGGTTCAAACCATAGTGTGTGTGGCTATGTGTTAAATTACCTATTGATAATCTCATTTCTCCCCTTTATGATAGGTCATGGTGGGATGGGGATGCCCAGTCATGAGCTTTGGTCCCTAGGGGTTTCTCACATTAATCAGATCTAAAATAATAATAATAATAATAATAATAATAATAAGATAAGAAAATCATAAGTAGAGGGAAATTTTTAAGAGGAGTTTAATAATTTTATTTACATGGTTGTTATGATGAAATATAATATAGTATTTTGATATAATATTTATTTTACTTTTATTTTATTGATTAAAAATTAATATATTTTTTAATAAAATTATTTTAAAAAACATATGTATGTTTATAATTTTATATGGAAAGAGCTCAATCAATCAATTTATTGAATTTCAATGGTTAAATTCTTTCATTTAAGGAAGAAACCCAAGTTCAAATATTTTCAAGCAAGCCATACACACAATATTATCAAATTATTATACTACTACCATATGATCACGATGTAATAAAAGTGATACCCATTCAAATATCATATAACCAATTGAAAAAAATCATTAATAAATTTCTTTTTTTTGGCTAGAGAATAAGGGGTTGTACTCGGGTCTGACAAGTCACAACTCTCTCCTTTAAAGCTGGAAAGTTTACAAAAAAAATCAATTCTCATCTAATTGAACGAAATACACATCAAGGAGGATAATCTAAGGTTTCCAAGATTGGAGTGGAAGCATATACAAGAGCACGTTGAATCAAGGTGCATTAAAGGCACTCATAAGAGGATGTCCACCAGGCCTGTCATAAATACGACAGAGATCAAAGAGGTTGAAGTCAATTATGGCAACCATCAATCTTATTAAGGTATTTTATATGGTTTAATTATTCTGCTTTCATAAGGAGTGATAAGGGACATCAGAAGGTTTAAATTAATATTATCATTTGTATATGCAAAATCAACCTTAATCAATTGAAAGCATATAAAGAAATCCATAGTATTTCAAATCATTTAGTTGAAATATTTTAAAATTTGTAATTAAATACCATAGGAGAAATAAGGGTTACTGTTTGGGAGACAATATTATTGCAAATATTATCATCACTAATTTCTAATATTCCTACGACATCAAACATAGATTATTGGAATATTAAACTATTAAGGGGTGTAAAAGGAAGTTTATTATCTACTTAAAGGAGTTGGAATTATTTACTTACACTTGTCTCATACTCATACTAAAGAGACAAAAGAAATCCAACCATAGAGAACTTCAAATTGATAAGTGCATAGTGCATTAGGAGAGAAGGTAAAATAGAAGTTGATTATTGATTTAAAAAATGTTACAAAATCAACTCAAAGGTGAACTATTAATTACTAAGAACTTTATCAAAACTTACAGAATAATCCAATCACTAGGAATACATAAGGAATCCTACAAAAATTAAGTCTAGAAATTATTTATCAAATTGGTTCATATAATCTAAACTAGGGAGTCATAAGGTAGTCTACTACAAAGTATCTATCAAAAATGTTCTTAAAATACAAAGAACTAAAATGGATAAATTTTTCTACTTCAAAGAATATGTTGAACAACAATATGAACAACACTATCAGAAAGGAAAGAGTAGGTGTTATAAAAATTAGAATCAAGAATTTACATATAAAGTCTGAAGGAGACTTAGACCTTACTTCAAGAAATATTCATAATAAAGCTTTAAAGGATAACTTTGAAACCATGAAATATTACCTACATGCTCGACTCACTGAAGCAATTCATAATGGAAAGAGTGATATTCAAATTCCTTTAGAATTTGGTAGCATATTATATATGGCATTACTTACATTCAAATGTTACAAGGATGAGAATATAGAACAAAGAGGGTTGATAGAATTACTTAAACTAAAAACCAAAATGGATGAATTATACCTAGAAAAAATATTTAATCCTCATACAGTATTGATACTTCAAGCTCTAATAACACAAAATTTTATCATGATGCCTTAAGTTTTTTATCATAAGCTTCTATATAGAATCTAAAAAATGATAAAAAGGACAAAGGGAAAAGAGAAGACGCTTTCACAAGAATCATGTAATAGTACGTCCACCTATGAAAGTACTGATTCCAAAGACAAGAATAAAGAAGAATAATAATAAGAGGAACCAAATCAAGGAAGCATACAGTGCAATGTAAATTAAAGATAATACAAAGGATGAGATCAAGCTGAAGAACATTCTAAAGATAAAGATCCATATTGAATACTAAAGTATTCAACACCCAAATAATGCAATACAAGGGGTGTTAGAGTATATAATATCATTTAGGTTATGTAAATGTACCATCTTTGGTACATAAATAGAGTAGGAGTTTACTTTAGAGTAAACTTAATTGATTACCTCAAGTATTATAATAATTGCACAAGTGTCTACATGCACTTAGGTAGAGTAAGGGCCAAGAAACCTATTTTCCTATATAAATACCTCATAGTAAGTGAAGTAAAATGGAGAACATGATTTATAGAGAGTGTATGTTATAGTTTAGTAGGATGGTACAATGTAGTTTTTTCATATTCATTCATTGAGTGTTCATGTCCTCCATTATATAACATTGTACTATTTTCATCACTTTCATTAACATCATATTACTAAGTTATTTGCAGATGTTCATCTCATTATTTTCTTGTATATTATTGTGCCATTAGTTTATAGTTATCTCAGTTTAGTTATCATGTATCTTGTGGTTGTTCTTTCTGTAATACTAGTCCATCAAAAGCTAACATTTTGTAGGAAAGAGAAAAACATCATAGTTAGGTTTATAAATGTATATGATCCAACTATATTTACTTGTGAAAGATGTTAGAAGGACCTCAACATACTTTTATCAAACACAATGAATGATTCATTGTAATATATGGATTCTTGGGGGTGATTTCAACATTGTTTTATCTCCTTTGGGAATGAAGGGTGGTATTCTAGGATGGTCTAAATCAATGTCATATTTTGCTTCATTTTTCAATTCAAATAGACTTTAGTATGCAAGTGCTTCAAGTTTTCAATATGAATGGGATAATAGATGCATTGGGGAAACTCTAGAAATTGAATCCAAGCTCAAAAATTTACAAAAAGTAGTAGAAACCAATGGAATGTATTATGATTCTTATATGAGAGGAAAACAAGTACTTTTCAATTATCATATTGCATTGAAAAAGGAATCGTATTGGTTCCAAAAATGTAAGGAGAAGTGGCTCAAGAAAGGAGATAGAAATACAAAAAAAAAACATGTTACAATAAAAATATTTTTTCTTTTTATTACATCAAAATATTTTAACTCTAGTTGGAAGAAATATTGAGGAAGAAGAATATATAAGAAAGGAAGCAATTAATTATTTCAAAAATATTTTGTTAGATACTAGGCAAGATAAGGAGCCATAGGATAAGCTTGTGCACAATATTACATCAATTATCACACAAGGACAAAATAAAAATTTGATGAAGATATCTATGGAGGAGCTACATGAAGCAATTTTCTCTTTCCATCCTAACAAGGCACCTAGCCCTAATGGATTTCCTACAATTTTTTTCAAAAAAATTGGGATTTATTGAAGAGTAATATATTAGTTGTAGTTGAAGAGGTTTGGAAAAGGAAGGATATAATAAATGATATATCACTTTTATTACATCAGTTTCCAAGAAATGCAAGATAAAATATTTTGATAATTTTTGTCCAATAAGCCTTTATAATATGATTTATAAGATTATTTTAAAAATTATGCCAAACAAGTTGAAATGTATTCTAGATTTTATTATCTCATAGGAACAATATGGTTTTGTTCATGGTAAAAAATTCTTGATGGTATAAATATTACATAGGAGGCCATACTTTCTCTTCATTCAATGAAAAATCAAGTATGCTTCTGGTGGTTTCATGGAGTATAAAAATGCCCAACTTAAAAAATTAGATATGAACAAAGCACATGATAGGGTTTCCTAAAGTTTTCATGTACATGATATTCTCAAAAGGTTTGGTTTTGATTATAGTGGTATGAATTGACTAAATATTATTATAGCATTGTAAAATATTCTATTTTGATCAATGGTTCTCCTATTGATTACTTTAAGTCATCTTGTGGACTTTGCCAAGGTGATCTACTATCTCCTTATCTATTCATTATTCTTGTGGATGCATTAAAGAGAGATTTCTCCAAGGAAAAAATGGAAGGAAAAATAAAAGGTATTCAAGTTGCAAAAAATGGTCTCTTTGAATCTCATCTCCAATTTATTTATGACACTTTTTTTGGGCCATCTCTTAGTTGATGAGGCCATGGAGTTTGAATCAATACTATCATTATATGAGAAGGCTAGTGGACAATTGATTAGTACTAGAAAATCCTAGATTGTTTTCATTATAAGTACCATATTTTTACAATGAATTATTGTGAATATTTTAAGGTTTAAAATTGAAAAAATTATATTAACCTACTTGAGTATTCCTTTGTCTCATAAAGAAAATAAAAATGAGCTTCAAATCTCTTGTTTGGATAGAATGAAAGCTTGTTTGGTAGGTTGGAAAGGCAAGTTCTTAAGCATGACAGGAAGGTTACAACTCATACAAACTACATTACAATCCATACCTATCTATATGATGTCACTTTCAAGATTGCCAATAGGTATAGCATCAAACATTGATAAAATTTAAAGAGAACCTTTGAAAAGGATGAAAGAAAAAAAATTGGTTTCCTCTTTGTAAGTGGGATAGGTTCTATAAAGGAAAGGATATTGGAGAAATAGGCTTGCCGAGTTATAGACTTATGAGTTTGGCATCAGGGGCAAAGCTTGGGTGGAGACTATTTAGAGATCAAGGAAAGAATTGGGCAAAAGAAATTATTTAAAAAATATATAGGTTCTATTGATGTAATGAAGTTATCAAGGAAAATAACCCTACCTAAAGGATCATCAATATGGAACTTCATATCAAATAGTTTATAATTGATTAAAAAAATACATATTAGATGGTTAGTCAATGAGGGGAATTATGTAAATATTTGGTTTGATACTTGACTAAAGCCTTATCTTCTTAAATTTAACTCAAAATGACAACCATTGGCTTGGGCATGCCTAGATTGTAAAGATCCAAAGGTCAAAGACTATAAATATATGAGCAACAAATCCATATCATGGATTTCTATTAGTAACCTTGTTGAAGGAGAGGAACTTAAACAAATTATAGATGAACTTCAAAGTATGCTTCAAGAGTTTTATTTACTAATTTTTACAAGGATGAGTTGGCTTGGAATCTATCAAAAGATGTTGGATGCTCAGTAAAGTTGGGATATGAGGATTTAGAGCAATCAAAATTTCTTACTATCAAATATTTTCCTTGGAAGAATAATTGATCACTAGAAAATCTCCCTAAGGCCTCAACATTCCTTTGGTTAATAGTTCAAAGCAAGATTCTTACAGGAGAGAGTTTGCAGGTATCATAAACCTTTTATATTTGCCTTGTGTGAGAAGAATATAGAAACATTAGATCGTTTACTTCTTCATTGTCCCTTTGCTCACACCATTTGAGATTATTTTTTAAAATATGAAAATATATTAGATAGCTCCATCAACATTGAAAGAGTTGAAATGTTGGATTAATTATTTCAAAGCTAAAGCATTAAGTATCCTCACACCATTTGGGATTATTTTAAAAAATATGAAAAACGTATTAGATAGCTCCATCAACATTGAAAGAGTTGATGAAATGTTGGATTAATTATTTTAAAGCTAAAGCATTAAGTATTCTATGGAGAATTAGAATTAGCCATGTCATTATTTGTAAGAATTTATTTTTTTGAAAAATAATTTGAAAAAACTTGTATTAAAACAAAGATCATTTACAAGTTGGGATAATACTTTTCCCAGCCTTAGCCAAAGATAACACATGTTTACAATAGTAAAAGAATATTTGCATTGGAGCCAAATCTCTTAAACTATATTTCTACAATGATTGTTCACCTGTTTACAACTATAAAATAAGATCTACATTGAAGCACAAATCTCCTAAACAGTATTTCTAGAATGGTTATCCAAATTAGCTAAGCACTGGATTTGCTCACCAACTTGCCTAATCATCTCATCCTCAATAGCCATGTCACTGTGCCACTTGAACCCTTACCTCCTTCTCGAGTACCCATCTTAGCCAGGAAGTCTGCCACTTTATTTAGATCTCTACTCACATAAACTGGAATCACATCATCTGATTCCCTCCATAATTCCTTAATTTGAGTGAGAAGAATCCTCAACCTCCATGTTTTCAAAGCAAAGTTCCTCATGCAATCTAGAGCTCCAACCATTATTTGAGAATCTGATTCTAGGATTATCCTCTTGTGACCTTGTTTTACTGCCCAAATAGAAGCAAATTTGATATCTAAGGCTTTTGCTTCATTTTTTGTGGCTCTTCCCAAGCCTTGTAGTTCTCAATAGAGCACTATTCCAACATGATTCTGGAAAACCACTCCAATTCTAGCTCTACCCGGATTGCCTTTTGCAGCTCCATCAGTATTAATTTTAATCCAACCTTCTAGGGGTGGTTTCCAACTAGCTCTGTCATGCCCCTCTTACACTTCAATTTCCTTCTCCATTGCCCCAATAACAACTTGAGTTTCATCTTTAGCATAGACTGCCATAGTTTCTGTGACTTTGCTCCAAATGACCTGCCAAACTCCATCTAAAGAAGAAAAAGTCTCTAAAAATTTTGGCATTTCTCTCCAACCACACTTGCCACCAAATGAAGTTTAATCCAATCTCCCAACCAATACAAAGATCTTTAGATTTAAATCTACCCCTCTTTCATTTTTCCCAAATATTAATCCGATAAAAATCACCATTAACTTGAATTTTATAATATAAAAACCATATCTCCCAGATCTGGTGCATGAATGGGCACTCAAACATCAAGTGATCAGTTGTTTCCTCAATATTGTAGCATAAAACACATTGAGATGGACCAATGATTCCCCTACATCTGATATTATCAAAAGTAATAATTCCATTATGCATGAATTCCCAGGCAAAAAATTTTACTTTCGACTAACCCTTGGACTGCCAAATATTTCTCCAATCCTCAACTTGATATGTATGAGGAGGAGGCTCTGGAAGGATCTTATCATATTCATCCTTCACTATGTAGACACCAAGTCTCCCATAACCCCAAGCTAATTCATCTTCCTCATCTCTACCTATGAGAAATATTTCTACCAAGATTTTAGTCATGATGACTGTCAAATCCAGAGAGATTGAAATTGGCCACTCATCCAACTTCTTAAACTGCTTAAACTTATAATCCCCCAGCTGACTAGTGTTGAAATAACTTTTAATTTGGACCCACCCCCTGGTTTCTATGAATATTTTTATTGGTTGTAGTTTAGGAAATTCAACAATGATAGGTGAATATTGATCCAATGAATCTATCCAAAATCGTGCCTTCTCCCCTCTCCCCACTTTCCAAAATAATCCATTTTTTACTACCTGAGATCCTAACTTGAGAGCTTGCCACACTAAGGATCCATTACCATCCAAATGGAAATGACCCACCTCATTTGGGTTTACCTGTCCCAAATATTTACTAGTTAATATTCTACTAAATAAAGAAGTTGGTTGGGAAATCCACCTCTAATAAAGCTTTCCAGCCAAAGCTTTATTATTTAACTTTGATCTTCTCAGTCCAAAACCTCCTTTTACCTTGGACTAGCTTACTTTATCCCAACCTACTAAGGCCCATTTCCTCTCTCCTTTTACTCCTTCCCATAAAAAATTTCTAGCCATCTTGTCCAACTCTTTCCATATGGTATGTGGGGCAGCAAGGATAGAAAATTTATAAATTGGCATGGCCTGAATGACTGATTGTAAAAAAGTTAATCTACCCCCATAGCTTAACCATTTGTGATACCAATGATTAATTTTGTCCTTGATACAGTCCAAAAGATTCCTCCAGATATCTATTTTTAGTTTTTTAAAATGCAAAGGGACCCCCAAGTATACCACTGGGAGATAAGTCCTTGTGAATCCCAAGATCTCTAAAATTATGTCCTAAAGCCTTTGATCAAGATTGAAAAAGACCACTTTGGATTTTTTATCATTGATGACTTGGTTTGTAGCCCTAAGGTAGACATTAAGTGTATCTCTAATCATTCTTGCTTCCCTGAAGCTGGCCACTCCCACCAATCCTGTGTCATCCAAAACTATAGGTAAGTCAAAACTTCCTCACCCACCTTGATACCTGTTAGCAAACCTTGTTGTCTTCTCCCCAAGATGAGTCTACCCAATCCTTCAGCCAATATGAGAAAAATATAGGGAGAGCAAGGATCTCCTTGACGAAGGCCTTGAGTAGCTCCAAACAGTTGCGAGGGAAGACCCTTGATTAACACTGAGTAAGTTGGAGTAGAAACACAACTCATGACCCATTCTATCCAATACTAAGAGAAACCAAAGGTTTTCATCATCTTTGAAAAGAAGCTCCACTCCACCCTATCATAAGCCTTTGACATATCTAATTTTATGAATATTCCTCTGTTACTAGATGTTTGCATTGAATGGATTGCCTCCTGACCTAGAACCACACCATCCAATATCTGCCTACCCTCTACAAAACCCCCTTGCTTTGGGGAGAAAATGCTATGTAGAAGAGATTTTAGCCGCTCAACCATTATCTTTGTGATTATTTTATATATGACATTGCATAAGGCAATAGGTCTATAATCTAAAATATGTACCCCCTCCTCCCATTTTGGAATTAAGGTAATGAAAGTATGATTTAATGCTTTAAGCATTCTTTTACTACCTTTGGACTCCTCTATAACAACCATTACATCCTCCTCCAAGTTATCCCAAAAGGCCTGAAAAAACTCAATTGGAAAGCCATCTGGACCTAGTGTTTTTTTGGTGCTCATTCCAAAGACTACATTCTTCAATTCCTCTCTATCAATGGGTTTAAGTAGGGCCTGATTTTCTTCTTCAGAGATAATAGAGGGTATGACAACAATAACTTCTTTTTGAGCCTCTTCATCTTGCACCATACTTTCCTTAAATAGTTTGGAAAAATAATCCATTGAAAGGAAATGCATACCTGGAATTGTATCAAAGGAGTGTCCGTTCTCATCTTGAAGAGCTTCCATGTTGTTCATATGTCTCCTAGCACAAGCAGTCGATGGAAAATTTTGGTATTTTTATCACCTTCTAATAACCAAGTGGTTCTTGTTCTTTTTTTCCAGTAGGTCTCCTCTTGGTTGTCAATGTCCTCAACCACTTTACGCAATGCATCATCCTCTTCTTTGAGATGCTCTGTAATTGTTCCTTCCCTAAAGTGTTTTTGAACCTCATCCCATCTGGACACCAATGGAGCTCTTTGGACCTGAGAGTTTGTCTTGTTAGCTCGCCTCCATTGTTTTAGTTGATCTTTGACATAATGAAGTTGTTTGTGGAATCTAAACATTGTTGTCCCATATGTTGGGTGACATTCTTCCCACCACTGTGGAATTTTCTTTCGAAGTTCCTCTTTTTGTAACCAAAAGTTTTCAAATTTAAATGGTTTGTGATGCTACATTGTCTTGATCCCTCCTTCCAACAAAATGGGAAAGTGATCTGAAATTGGACCCTCCAAAATCTAAAATTTTATATTCCATTTTACAAATGCCTCATTTGAAACCAAAAAACGGTCTAACTTCACCTTCCTACTATGTGGCTCCCTCATCTTATTAGTCCAAGTATAGTTGGTTCCAGGGTATTTAATATCCACCAAGTGTAATACTTGGACTTGGGCTGGGTCCAAAATTGGGGTTCCTCCTTTCAGATCTCTAGAGGATAATTTAGCATTAAAATCCCCAGCAATAATCCAGTCTAACTCTTCCCTTGAGACTCTCATGTTATGCACAACTTTCCATTGATGCATCTGACCATCTAGGTTTTTGAGCCCCATAAAAATTTGTGATTAAAACATGTTCAACAGTGACATTATTTCTAAAATGTGATGTGAGAACACCCCTCCAAGCTATATGTTCTATTGCAGTCCATTCAAGAGAGTTCCAAATATTAACTATCCCCCTTGAGGCCCCTTGGGCAGCCACTTCCATATGACCAACACCCCTCCAAATTTTGTTAACTGTTTTACACATAATATCCAACGACATTTTTGTCTCCTAGATAAGCAAAAAATTGGTTTTACATTTTTCTAAGAGTCTTCGAATAGTAGATTGATGGATTCTACTGTTTAAATCCCTAACATTCCATGATTGTATAATCATTGGTTACCTTGAGAGTAGTAAAAATCTATTGGCCTCACCGATCCTCCAGTGATCAATTTGTCTCCTTGAACTGCTATCAATTCCTTATTTGATTTTCTACCCACTGCTTGAGAGCCGCTATTTTTTTTTCTCTTTTCCACTTGAGTTATCCCTAGAGTTGGACTTTTTGTGTTCTTTTCTGCTATGCCCATGCTGACATCCTTAATTATTGGTTGCTCTTGGTTATGCACTATCAATGCCCCTACACTCTTTGATTGTGGTAACTCACTGTACTCAATTACCTGCTCTATGATGGGGGGAGATGAAAGAGGAGCTTGAACATGGTTGTTATTATTTTTATTATTCCCATCCACTCCTTCCATAAATTGTTCTTCTTCTTGGTCCATTAGTGTCTTAAATATCTCATACCTATTGGAGGGCTTGAGTTGGGTTTGCTCTTTACCATATTTTTTCTTTTGCCTTCTCCTTCTTTTGGGTTGTTCAAAACCATCTCCCTGTGCTTCTTTACCCTGAGAAATATTGGTTGGTTCTTTGTTGATTGTTGACTTACCCTCCTTAGTAATATTTGACATTCCTAGAGGAGCCTCCATTTTTTTTTTCATATTATTTGGGCAAGATCGGGCCAAATGCCCATATGTGTGGCAAAATATGCATATGAAGGGCAATGCCTCATAATCCAGTTGTTGAATCCAAGATAATCCTGCAAGTTCAAGTTCCACCTCTACCGGTAGAGGCTGGCTAAGATCCATTTCCACACATAATATTGCATAAATAGTTGTGTTTCCTTCTATTGTGTCTTTGGAAACACCCAAATGTCTTCCAAGGGAATTATCGATAATTTCCAATACCTTCTCACTCCAAAACTCCATTGTAAGTGCATACAAACGGATCCAAACTAGGACAGTTGTGGGTTCAATTCGAGGATCAAATCCCACTCTCCAAGGTTAAACAAATAATCCTGTTGGACCATGATTCCTCTTTTCTTATTCTAAATCCCTATTTCTATTGGCAAGTGAAGAAAAACTAATAATAAAATATCCATTGCTAATAAACCACAAAGAATACTCACCAAGAGGCTCCTAATTTTGTTAGACCCAAGAATGCAAAAAATTCATGGTAGGACGAATACCCATGAATTTATAGATCAAATTATGATTGGATCTATATAAAATTGTTTCTTTGACCATCCTTTTCTCAATGAAAATCTTTGGCCTTGATTCTGACTATGGCAAGCATCCATTAACTCGTTGAGATGATCTATTTCTAGCAACCGTAAAGAGCATTTTTAATGCAATTTTTTATGCTTCTTCAGTCTTTGATGGAGATTTATCCTTTAACAAATCTGCAAAAGAACTATGTCTCTCTAGAAGAGGATCCGGAGGTGTCCCCATTGGGCCCTCCTAGGGCAACAATCTTGTCTTCAAATCCACAGTAACCAGAAATCTCTTCGGCTACCCAACTGATGCCCTACTTTTCTCTTCCATAGCTCTTCATCCACATTTATTGCTTTTCTATTTGTAAGAATTTATGGCTTGAAAGAAATAATAGAATTTTTAAAAATAAATCTCAATGCTTATGTTTAAAAATATATTATTAACTTTATTGTAGAATGCTTATAGATATTATGTTCATCATAGGAAGTCTCAAGTGCAAAAAAAAAGTGGTAAAAAATTGGTTATAGGATTTGAACTACATGGAAGAGTCATATGTGATAATGACATTAAAACAAATTATCTACTTTGATCTAGGGTAAAGTGATAATGTTTGAAAATTAGGTTTATAAAAGTTAATATCATGTCACTTTTAAAGGAAATCCAAGAAAAATCAATGAAGGTGGTATTTTTCAAGATAATAAAGGTAAACTACTCCACTTGCTCAAAATCATATGGAACTATAACTAATAACTATGCATAGGCTTGGGTACTTCTTATAGGGATTAAAATTGCAAGGAATAATGGATAGAAATATGTTTCAACTAAGGGAAATTCTTAAATTATCATTAATACTATCAACATCAATAGATGTGAAGATTAGATGAAAATAACGTTTTTGCTAACATCCATAATTTATTGTTGGAGGCAATATCTTGGAAATGTGACCTTATTTATAAAGAAGGAAATTAGGTAGCAAATAATTTAACCAAACATGATATTTTTTGTCTTGGTGAAATTTAAACTTTAGAAGGCAACTGACCAAGTGAGATTTTATCTCTTAATCAAAATGATGTCAATGAGTGCGAAAACATAGATAGATAGATAGATAGATAGATAGTAACATGGAACAGAATTCCAATCATGGAATATGAAATATACTTGATAAAAAAGAAATGAAAAATATTTGTGATAAAAAGACATTACATATAGTTTAATCTATGTAACAACAAATATGATTTGGGTATTTTTTATGGGAATGACCCTTAATAGAAGCTACATATAACTTATTAAAAAGAAAATATTTTATAGAGTTTTATTTGTTTAATTGTAATAATAAGATAAGAAAATGTCTCGAGAGGACAATGTAATAGTTCGAGCTTTGGCTCTTCTTTGGGAAGCCCAAGGTTGAAACCGTTGTGTGTTAAAATACCTATTAATAAGCTCATCTCTCCCCTTTGTGATAGGTCATGGTGGTATGGGGATGTCTAGTCGTGAGCATCGGTTCCTTAGGGTTTCTCATACTAACCAAATCTAAAACAAATAATAATAAAATAAGAAAATTATAAGTAGAGGGAATTTTTTAAGAGGAATTTAATAATTTTATTTACATAGTATAATATAGTATTTTAATATAATAATTATTTTACTTTACTTTATTGATTAAAAATTAATATATTTTTTAATAAAATTATTTTAAGAAACATATGTATGTTTATAATTTTATATAGAAAGATCTCAATCGATCAATTTTTTAGACTTTCAATGGTCAAATTCTTTAACATTCAAGGAAGAAACCCAAGTTCAAATATTTTCAAGCAAGTCATACACACATTATTATCAAATTATTATAATACTAACATATGATCACAATGTAATAAAAAAATTTCCCCAATCAAATGTCAATAATCAATTGAAAAAATCATATAAAAAATATCTTTTTTTTTTGCTAGAGAATAAGGGGTTGTACTCAGGTCCCCCACCCTTGAAAAGTTACAACTCTCTTCTTTAGAGCTTGAGAATTTATATACAAATCAAAATCTCATTTCAATTGAGATGCTATAAAATACCTACATCATTTTCATTAAATGTTTAAAATCTTGATTTTCATTTTCTAGATATTCTTTAATTTTTTTTGTATAAATACACAATTTTAAAATTCACCATCCTTCTTGATATTTTTCTATAGCAGCCTCCACAATACCAAAACTCCACCTCGACTATCTATGCATTACATCTTAGTAGAGTAATATTTCTAAAACATTGCACTATCATAGTCCACTTTACCATATTTGGATTGCTAGTTTCCTTCCTCAAGTATAAGTGCAACCACAAAAATTATAATGAATAATTTATATGAAAAAAAATTAATGTTATAAAATAAAGCAAATATTACCAATGAAAAACATTTAAGTAGATCCTAATCATTATTTTATTTAGGTAGTGAACATTTTTTTGAATGAAAAAGAGCGAAAAAAATCTATTAATGAATAATTAGACATTTTTACATAAAAAAAAGTGGGTGGAAAAGATCACACCCAAGTATGGTTCCAAAATAACCACCATGGTTATGATACACAAAAAAATACCAAAATATCATAAATTCCAGATACAACGAGCCCACGGCTAACAAAATATCATAACTATGCTTTAACTAAACATAACTGCAGAGAGTCAGACTTTGGGAGAAGTGTGGGGCGGCGCATCTGCCTCATCCATTTCCATGTAATGCCAACCTGCATTGGAAGGTATGGGAATGATCCAACCATCATCATGGGGTCCCTTATCATTACCAACAACAGAAGACCCATTGTCACATCCATTTGTGCAAGCATTAACCACAGTGCCTGTAGTATCCGCTAGAACCGAAGCATTCATTATTGTATCTCTTGGAACCGATGCATTCATTATAATATCATTGTGAACAATATCCCCCCAACCTATAACAAGAGTGGATACTTTAGGAAGTTCATTTCCCCATCTTGCCATAGGGATAGGGGTTGGAGTAGGAAGACGAACATCCCAACCACTGTGCTATCTGGAAGAACCTGCATCTAACACTACACGTTTGAAAACTAAAAATTGAGACCAATGTCTCCCTCTTCGTGGAGGAGACCCTCCTCTGTGACAGGAAGGATCCCTTCGAGAACGAGAGTGATATCCTGACCGACCATGGGACGATTGATCCTTAGGAATTTGACTAATAGTGCAAGGTGCATTACCCCAGTAGTCAATAAGGCTAAAAATATGTTGAATCTCCACATTAACCTTCTCCACCTGTACAGAAATCTGTAGCCAAGAATCATAAAACACTGCATACTGGTCAGCCAGGGAAAAAATCCTTGAACTAATATCATTAGAAAAAACAATCTTGTTTCTTGATTTCCAAATATGATAAAGAATGTTAATTCTAAATATGTTCTAGACTTCCAACAAAGGTTCTGAAAATTCAGGAGGGTCTCCAAGAAGGATTTGTTGCCATGAAAAGGGATATTTTATGAAGGGGCAAAAGGAATCAATCCAAGTCCAAGCTAAACGATCCTTGGAGCAAGACCATAATACATGCATACAATCCTCTAGCTCTCCACAGAAATAATAGGTAGGGTTATCGATGCCAATAAATTTAAGTCTTTGCCCAATTGGTAGGCCTTGCATCAGTAAAATCCATGCAAAAAAGGATTGCTTAGGTTCAATATATTTCGTACAAACCATTTTGAACCTACTTCTCCATTTAGAAGGAAGAGAAATCATATCCCAATGAGCATTTAAAACAATAGCCATAGGAATATGAAGATATAACCAAAAAATAACCCAGATGGGCTTTATATTGAGTCATGGATTTATTCTTAGGCCAACCCCAATCAGCCCACCAGGGCTTCTGAAAGTGCTTGAAAATTCGGGGCCATAGAGAAAAAGGAGTATTAAATACCACAAAATCATAAGTGACTATATCTTCTTGCTTTAGCTGATAAAATTTTTTAAAATCATCCCAAGGAATCCAGTCTTTGGTGTAAAAGGAGAAAAAATTAGTGATAGAGTTAATTCCTTTTCTATAAAACCGTTGAACATGAATCCAATGTACTTGGACCAAAGGCAATAACTGAATTTGAATAATAGGAGACCACAAAACACTAATGGAGGAAATAGAAGCACCATTCTTTTTCCCTTATCCTTTCCAATTGAGCCAGGGTTTAAGATATTCCCAGGCCTTCCATATACTTTTAACAACAAAGGAACCTTTGATTTTAATAGGAATAGGGGTTGTGATAAGAGTAGAAAAATTCAATCCTCACCAAACCCTTTTCCCCAAGGGGATACCAATAAAAATACAATATCTAAGAACTTTTCAAGCTTCATTTCCATCAAGAGATTTCACAACCCATTTTGCACACAAGGTAATTCCTTGACGGTTACAATCTAAAAGGCTCGTGCCACTAGAAAGTTTGGGAAGACAACAAAAATTCCAAGAAACTCTGTGATACCCCTTTTTTTTATATGTATTTGTCCATAAAAATCCCTCAACAATATTTCCAATTTCAAATAGCAAGCTTTTGAAGGAAGCCAATAGGAAGAATAATAAACATGAGTGGTAGCTAGAATCTTAGAGCATATCTGAAATTTCCCTACCAGAGAAAGCTTTTTAGTGATCCAATATGTTAATTTCTTCTCCACTTTTTGAATGACATAATTCCATAATTTAGCAGGGATGCTTTTAAAGGCAAAAGGTATGCCTAAGAACTTGAACATTTCACCAAGTTGAATCCAATGCCACAGGTATTGAGAAAGCCAAGTAGGAAAGGGTTTTTCATATTGCCTAAAGCAAGAAGTTTTTTTCTATTGAATACTTGACCCATAAGCAAGATAAAAAGTGTCAAGGCATTTAAGGGCAATGGACAAAGATTGTTCATCTTCAAAATTTGTTAAAAAAGAGTCATCAACAAAATGACCATTAACCATTTTATAAGAAGAAGCAGGTAAAGCAATAACATGAATAGATCCTTGAGACACTCTATAAGCAAGTAAATACCCAAAAGCTTTATCTGCTAGAACAAAAAGGGAGGGAGCAAGGGTACAACCCTATCTAATAGATATGAATAAACCAAAGGCTTAATACTAACAATTTTTTAGGGTAATTATAGCAGAAGCATCTTGAAAGAGCATATTCACAGACTGAATGAATTAAGGTCCAAAACCTAAGGACTGGAGCATGGAAAGTATAAAATACCACTCAATTTTACATAAGCTTTTTCAAAATCTATTTTAATAAATAACATATCCTATTGTGAAGAGTGAGCCCATTCCATTCCTTCCCAAACTGCAATCACATTATCTAGGATATATCTACCTTGCACAAACCCTGTCTGTTTAGGTCTAATAATCAGAGGGATAATTGGTCAAAGCTTGAGAGAAATGGCCTTAGCAATGATTTTATAGCTTACATTCAGCAAAGTAATTGGTCTCCAATTAGTGATAATTTCAAGATCTCCAGCTTTAGGGATCAGCTTTATATTTCCTCTATTTAAGATATGTCCTAAAGATCCAGTGATAAGTACTTCTTGATAAACTTTAAGAAGATCGGGACCAACAATATCCTAAATTTTTTTATAAAATTTACGGGGGAATCCATCTAATCTAGTTACTTTCTCATTAGCCATTTCAGATAGGGTTTGCTTCAAATCATCAATAGACAAAGGGGTTTCACAAACTTCTCTTTGAGAAGGAAAAACCTTTTTAGGAATTACAACCTTACATTCAGTTAAAGCTTGTTGGTGAGCTTTAGAGAAAGGTTGAGAAGCAAATTTTTCTTATAGTCTTTGAAAAAGGCTGCACTTATTTCAGGGAGAGAAGTTAACCTTTGGTCATCAACTTGAAGAGCATAAATTTGAATAGATTGAGAAGGTGGCCTTAATCTCTTAAAAACTTCTTTAGAAACTTTATCCCTAATTTTCAACCAATTCATTCTAGCCCTCAATTGGGCTCCTTTTTCTTCATACAGGTCAACTTTTTTGATTTCATGATGAAGAGAAGCTACTTGGGCTTGTAAAATAGAGCTAAAAGGACAAGCTTCAAGATGAGCAGAGGCTCTGTGTAACTCTTTCTTAAGAGCAACATTTGCAATTATTCATCTTTTAGCAACCTCACTACCAAGAGAGCATAACAACTTAGTGGTGCAAGAGATTGCATTATTCCACCAAGAGATCCAACCAAGGTGGCCATCAGGATGAGGAATGAGATTCCAGTAGTGAACAATATGAGCTTTCATATGAGAATGTTGCAGGAAAGAGACATTGAAATAAAATTGATTATGAAACTGTTGAGGTTGTTGTATGACATGGTTGATATTAAAAACAATAGGAGCATGGTTAGATAATGTTGTATCCAAGGTTTTGCATAGTGGTGAATTTCACAATTTAGCACGAATATTGGGATTTTCAAAATGTTAATTTTGCAAATTTTGGGACCATAGACGTCGGCCCATTCGTCCAAAAAAATTGGGATCTAATTTTTTTAAGGGTAAATTTGCCTCGTTGTCATAAGGTTTCCCACCTAATTTTTACCCTAAATTTATTAAAAATAAGAAATATCTCGTCCAAATCACCCCTTATACCCATATATATAGCTAACCCTGACAACGACTCCCATACAATTACAACATTTTTTTGGATAGCAAGCGATACAAAGTAGAATGCGACTGGTAGAAGGCGACCGACATAAGGTGAGTGGCATAAGGTGAGTGGAATAAGGTGAGTGGCATAAGATGACTGACATAAGATGACTGGCATAAGGTGACTGGCAGAAGGTGACTAGCATAAGGTGACTGGCAGAAGGTGGTTGAAAGAATGTGGATGGCATAAGGTGATTGGCAGAAGGCAATTGAAATAAGATGAGTGGCATGAGGCAAGTGGCATAAGGAGACTGGCAGAAGGTGACTGGAAGAAGGTGACTGGCAAAAGGTGACCGACATAAGGCAATCGGCATAAGGCGACTGGCAGAAGGCAACTGGCAGAAGGTGACTGGTAGTAGGCGACTGGCAGAAGGCAACCGACATAAGGTGATCGACATAAGGTGACCAATATAAGGCGACTGGCATAATATGACTGGTAGAAGACGACTGACATAAGGCAAGTGGTATAAGGTGAGTGTCATAAGGTGAGTGGTAGAAGGCGACTGGCATAAGGCGAGTGTCATAAGGCGAGTGTCATAAGGCGAGTGGCAGAAGGCGACTGGCTGAAGGTGAGTGGCATAAGGTGACTCGCATAAGGTGACTATCATAAGGCGACTAGCATAAGGTGACTGGCATAAGGTGACTAGCAAAAGGCAACTGGCATAAGGCAACTAGCAAAAGGCAACTGGCATAAGGCGACTAGCATAAGGTGACTGGAAAAAGGCTAATGCGACTCAATTTATAGGTATTTTTCTTTTACCATTAAATTTCATTTAACATTTTATTCATGAACACTCAATAAGGAGGTTTATTCTACTTGTGAACGATATCCTTGGGATATATATTCTACTGTCTCTAGTAGTAGTATTTTTTATACCAGTTATTTTCATTTTTAAAAATAATTTTCTTTGTTCATGTTATTCTTTTGTTCATACAGGTAAAATGTCAACTACAGGCAGTGGAAATAAGGGAGGCCAATCTTCCAATAAAAGGAGTATCCTCAAATACTTTCATAATATTTCTAAATCTAGTCAGCCATCAATATTTGCACAAATTGAAGGTATGAACACCTTTACTCACCAGTTAATTTTTTTACTTTGTTAAATTTAAATATAATGTCTTCATTCATAAAGAAGTGTGCTTTTTGGTTTATGGCTTTGTCCATTTTTATCTGTAGAAGGTATGCTTTTAAATGCCATAGTGATAATGAACCTACTATTGACACTAGTATTATCTCTACAGAAAACACTGTTAACCTTGGTATACCTCCACTTCCACATATCCACGTTAATGAATAGTTTATAGATGAAAATATTCTCAATCAAATTGAACAACAACATGAAGAGATTCCTGAATCTAACACACCAAGTGGAAAATAAACTAATAGTTCTTATGCAGTCCCTACTTTCGAAGAATCTTCATCAAAAAAAAAAACTTGCAAAGTTATCTAGGTGGACAATTAACAGATCATTTCAGCCTGATTGGATATCATAATTTCTAGTTATTGAGCCAATGCTACCAAAGAATAGTAGTGATGCTATAATAGAATTGAGATGCGTAATTTGCAGTTGGAAATACGAAAAGGAGCATAGATTACAACTTAAGAAAGATACAATAGAAAAACATTGTGGAAAGGTTTATATCAAAACAAAAGAAGGTGATCCACCAACACCAAAAACTTATAGGTGGAAGGATGCATCATAGTGCGCACATATAAGAAATGCACAAGAATATGATAAAGAAATGAAACAAAAGCAAACATTGGTTGAGAAAGGTGCAATGATTCAAGCCCAATTTTGAAAAATAAATAAGTTAACTTTAGCTTCAAAAAGTTTGTAGTTTGTTGTTGTATTCTCTATTATTAATATGGGTAGACCTATGTCTGATTTCATGAATTATAAATCTCTATTTCGACTAGCTGATGTAAAAAACTTACCCAGCTTCCATTGGTCAAATCGAAGTGGTTGGGAAATGGCAAAATATCTCTCATTGGTTGAGCAGGATGACCTCAGAGAAAGTAAAAAAGGTAAAATTCATTTCACTTTCAATTGATGAGGTGACTGCTATTGACAATACATCTTGGATTTGCATGCATGTTTACACATTTCAAAATCATTTAAGGCAACCTCATTTACTTGGAATATGAAAAATGGTGGAAAATTATAATGCAAAAAACATTTACAATGTTGTTGTAACTAGTTTAAAAGAAGAAGCAAGAATGAATGAAATTGAAATAGCCACTAAGTTAATATTTGTAGGAGCTGATGGTGCTACTACAATGCAAGAACACATGAATGGTCTTTGTGTTAGATTACAAACATCGGTTGTCCCATATTTGATCCATATTCATTGCATGGCTCATAGAATGAATGTTGCATACAAAATTGTGGATACATTTACAAATGTTTTGAGAGTGGAAGAGCTTGTTTGTGAAATTCATGAATATTTTTCATGTAGTCCAAAAATATTTTTAGAGTTTCAACAGTTTGCACTAGGAGTTACCAAAGGTAAAAAACTGTTGAAAGATGTGGATACTAGGTGGATTTTGATGTATCAACCAACATTAAGAGTTTTCAAAGAATATCAATCCTTGATAGGGTTTATGTATGCAAATCGTACGGCAGTTGATAAGGCAAAAGATTTACTTTTTTGAATGAGTGACTTTGAAATTCTTCTCACATTGTGTGGAATTATTCCAATGTTGGAAAAAATGAATACTTTGATCAAAATTGCACAAGAAAGGTCAATTTATATTGTGGATTTCATCAGGGCGAGAATACAAATTTGCATGCATATTGATATGATGTACACATCTGGTCAAAATTTTATGGATCCCATGTTTGAGAGTTGGAGAGCATTGACAAACGTGAATGGTCCTCAGAGTTTTCTAAAGTTCAATATAAACGATCATCTATGTATTAATGTCCGTGGAAAGAAAATACCTTTATATTGTTATGGTGTGTGAATAAATATAGCTACAAATGAAGTTGAGCAAATGCCCATAACCTACAACAAATTTCATGTAGTTGTAGACGATACAAAACTTAAACTGAAACAAATAGCAGAATCATTGAAAAAAGAAATAAAAGACCGTTTTCAAAGAGATGAATTGCTAGAGGCTATGGGTGTGGTTAATCCGATGTTTTGGAATCCTTGTAATGAATACTAGAATATAAATTCATTGTTTATCAAACACATGGGCAGTCTTGCTGGCCATTTCAATAAAAGTGTTGTAGTCAATGGTATTGAAATCAATGGCATTCTCAACAGAGATCTTTTGACGAAACAATCAAAATTTTTTGGAACAACAATGTCTACTCAATTTTCACAGCTCTCTAACCATCATGAAGCAGGTTCTATTTCATGTTTGTGGATATTATTACAACTAAGTACTATCTTACAACATACTATGAGTGAATATTTTCATTTATATGAATTATGTCAAAAGATGATTTTGTGATTCGTGGAAGATGAAAGGGTGTTCAGTGCACTATCATATGTAAAATCTAAAGTTCGAAATAGGTTGGACAAAAATTTGAAGAATTGTTTGAGATTATATGTGTCGGCCTATGAGGTGGAGGATTTTCCTTATGAAAGAGCAATGCCACATTGGAATTCTTTGGCAGAGAGAAGAGGTGTAACAAATATTGATGATGACGAGGATGATAGTAACACTGGTCAGATTATGACGACAAAAAATTTGGGAATGAGTGCAAAACATTTTGTACAATCTGAAAAGAGTTTGTTCCATCTTCCAACACTGATGCAAGGATGCATTCATTTGATTTGATTACAAATATTATCATTTGATTTGATTACAAATATTATCATTTCATTTGATTTCAAATATCAGAATGAAATGATGCTTTCATTTGATTTGATTTGAGTTCACATATTATAATTTGATTTGAGTTCACATATTATAATTTGATTTGATTTCACATATTATCATTTGATTTGATTTCACATATCAGAATGAAATGATGCTTTCATTTGATTTGATTTGAGTTCACATATTATTATTTGATTTGATTTCACATATTATCATTTGATTTGATTTCACATATTATCATTTGATTTGATTTCACATATCATAATGAAAGGATGCTTTCATTTGATTTGATTTGAGTTCACATATTATTATTTGATTTGATTTCACATATTATCATTTGATTTGATTTCACATATCAGAATGTTTGAGTTCACATATTATTATTTGATTTGATTTCACATATTATCATTTGATTTGATTTCACATATCAGAATGAATGGATGTCATTGGATACTCTGTATAGCATAGCCCTCTGATTTGATTATGTATTTTTTTTTTGATAAGTAACTAGACTTTTATATACAAATTAGGTTTTTAAAGAGGATCCCAAAAACTTATAAAAAAAAGGGTTGTAGCACCGAGATTTAAAGCAATTCCTTAGTACATGAAAATAAACACAAATTGAAAGGGAAAGGGCCAGAAACAACCCTTGATCCAGCAAAAATACCAGATTCTAGTACCAACTAGTGAGGCCCACTTTGCGAAAATATCATCCTCCCATTGCTGGTAGTATGGGATCCTCCCAGGGGTGGATACAACATTTTGGGATCCACCCAGGAGTGGATACAGCAATCTGGGATCCTCCCAGGGGTGGATACAACGCACCTGCCTAGACCTGTGTAGGGAGAGCAAGAAGTCCAAGAATAGCCTGCAACCAGAAATCCTGCCCAAAAACCAGAAGCAAAGAATTTTTAGGAAATTGGAGAGGATACTTGCCTAGGGATGGCTCGAGATGTAGCCTAGGGTGTAGCGGAGCAGCAAGCAGTTGCGCGAGCAAAGCAACAAGTAGCACCGGGATACATGCCAAGGATCAGCAACGGGACAACCTGGGAAATGGTATCAGGGTCCTCAAAGAAAAAATGGGAAGCCTCCGCATGAGCCTGAAAAGTGGAACAACACTACTGGGGATATCTATAGGCCAAGATATCCCTGTGCACAACAAGGAGAAAAATGAGGAAGCCGAAAGGATCTAGGGAAAATAGCAACAAGCGCAAAGACAGGATCCCGAAAGCCAAAACTAAAGGAGGAAGGAGGGACCATAGTTGCAAACACACTGATATCCCTCCTAGACTAGAGAATATAGAAGGAAGCCCCCACCACTCTAGCAAAAAGGCCTAAGAACCACCATCCTTGCTAACGAACAATTCTAGGAAACTAGGACCAGAAGCCCCTAAACATGAACTAAAACAAACAACCTGAGGATCCTAGGTGGGAAGTGGTAACATGCACAAAGATGGGATCCTCGAAAGCCTAACTTGGGGGAACTAGGGTCTGCATGCACTGATCATGGGTCCCCCCCAAGATCCAAACATGCAATAGAAACCCTAGGAACCCCAGAAGAAGGGACCAAGATCCCCCCATCCTTGCTCATGGATAGCTTCAGGGAACTGGGACTAGGACTGGGAACAACCCAGGCAGAGGAAGAGGCCCACCCCGAAGGCCAACCAATGCCTTGGGTGTCCACCAAATCGTATATCCAACAAGAAGAAGCCTCCAAACAGGAAATCGAAAAGGGCCCTACCCAACGAGTGGGACCAATAGCAACCACAAGCATCCTAGAGAGGAGTCACTGGAAGAAGAGGAAACTGGCCCCCCTAGACCAACCCCGAAGTAGAGAGGACCTCACAGGATGCACTAGGAAGCAGTCAAAATCCCAACCTGCCACCATCGTCGACTAAGGAAGCCCTGGGAATCGGATCCATGCAAAAAACTTGTAAAACACCCCAAGGGAAAGCCTAAGGGAGATTGAGGAAGGGATCCCAAAAACATGCAGGAAAACCTAGGAGACTCTGGGATGCACCAGACCACGGGCTCAGGTAGGGAAACCCTGAAACTACTGGGAAAGGAGTAGAAAGTGGAGAAGGATATCCCCCCAAGGAGATCATTTGCTACAAAGCATTCCCAGAGTGGGATGACCCGAGATGAGCTAGGGACTGGGCAAGAACCAGGGGAGGGGGAGTAGGACCCTCCCCTCCCCATGGGTCAAAGATTTTTACTAGTACATTTTTTGATTACACGTGTTACACATATTCTTTGATTACACATGTGTTACATATATTCTTTGATTACGCATGATTTGATTATTGGATTATCTGAAATGTGTTATTGGATATTTTATATATCATTTTACAATAGTCTTATTATTGAAGTATTAGTCTAAAGTTTCTATTTTTATTGTAATGTATAAATCGTTATAGACAACTTGTGAAAGTAAATGTCTATACTGAATTTTCTGTCATTTCAAATTAATTCATATAACATAAAAGAACATCTTACTGCATCCATATACTTCAAAATTACTTAATATATCAACAAAAACAATCAAAACATAACAACATTCAAAACAAAGTTTCCTAGAGATAACACATTTTTTTGGAAATGTTCTCTTTCAAAAAATTTACCATTCATTCACAATTTACAAAACATATCAAACATTATTTCTTCCACTTAAAATTAAAAACAACAAACTTCTACATCATCATAAATAATCAAAACATAGTAATAATTAAAACAAAATAGTCTCTTTCATTGAATTCAATTTTTAAAGAAGATACCATTCATTCGCAATTTACAAAAACTATCAAACATTATTTCTTCCACTTCAAGTTACTTAATACATTAAAACATATAATAATAACATAACAACATTCAAAACAAAATTTTCAATAGATAACACATTTTTCGAAAATAGTATCATTCATTGATTTCAATTTTTAAAAAGATACCATTCATTCGTAATTTACAAAATATATCAAAAATTATTTCTTCCACTTCAAATTAAAACATAACAATAATTAAAAATAAAATTTCAAAATGATAATACGAATTTTTCATAAATTGCCTCTATCATTGATTTCAATTTTTAAAAAAATATCTATCTTAATAATTTATAAAAATATAAAGAGTTTTTGTTTCACTTCAAATGCAACACAACAAACTTCTATTCTTTTCCAATGTTTCTTGAAGGTCCACCCACATCTACCTCAATATCCTTTTCTTCTAATGCCCCAATCCTAACCAAATTTTTTGTTGTAGTGTTGATCTCTGATAACAAGGCACCATCTTCCTTCACTGGATCTTCTTTGAAAGGTGCATTCAGCTCCTCATTTTCTTTCAGTTTAGCCTCGACATCCAGGCCCTCATCTCTGATAATCCTCTTCAGCAAATTATTTTCTCTAATCATCTGCTATAACCTCTTCTTCAATTCGATAGCATTATTAATGCTAATTTTGGTAGTCTTGATCAAAATTTTCATGGCACCAACTTGTTGATTTAGGTGCTGGAAATTAGACTACAAAACAGAAATGAAAAAAGGTTAATATTTATAAACAAAACATATTTAACAAAAAAATTAGTTAGATGTAAAACTTACATCAGTTGTAAGTCATGTTGTTTCTGCAACTGCTACTTTATTCTGATCTAGTGCCCATTCATTGAAATATGCTTGGGATTCTGCATTGAGGTTTTCCAAACGATTCAAAACAACAACCATAATTTCATCTTTGTATGTAGACTCGGCCTCCATACTGCCAGATTCAGCTGTATGTAGCAAAGCATCGAGGTTTTGGGGCTCATTATCAACCTTTAAAAATAACTATTTTCTCTTTGAAAAATTCTTATATCGGCCATTGATTGCTTTAATCAAAACCTTGGCCTAATTTTTCCATTATTTCAATCTATCAATATCCGAAAGAAGAGTATTATGAACTACAACTTTACATCTATTGGCTAATAACACGTTTTCAAAAAAATTTAGGATATCATCATCTGTTACACTACGGGCGGTGACTTGTTGTGGGACAGAGGGGGAAACTTCGGTGACACCTACATTGACATCCTCTTCTCCATCAATGCCCTCTTCATCCTCAAGAATATCACTTGCCTTTAAAGGGTAATTTTTAGGATTCATATCCTAATAAAGAAAGTCACATTCTAGAGTTCCCGAGGGCATTTGAGATGCACTCTCAACATTTGAAAAATTCTCTAAGGTTAATATCGATACAATAGAAAAATTATATGATGACACATTTTGTGTCTTTGTAGCACTTCTTGCATGATGAGGTGGCGGTGTGAGGAACATTTTACCATGCATGTGTGATTAGTTCCTCACAGGTGGAACCTACTGTGGATGGACAGGAACTTGCTTTGAATGGACATACGGTGGAACTTGTTATGGCTGTGGTTGTGGTTGTTGTTGTTGCTGTGACTGTTGTTGTGGTTGGCCCGATGGTGGAGCCATATGTTTTTTTAGCCTTTTGAATCTAGCAGGTCCCTTTGTTAAATTTCACACAAAAACATAAATTTAATCTTGTGTAAATAACAATAGCATTTAAAAACGATTTATTTAAACCATACATACCAGACTCAAATTCTACAACCATTGATGATTCAACCATTTGCCCTTTTATCTATAAAATATTTAAAACACATTAACAAACATAATTTTAAATCATTAAAATAAATAATTTAAAATAGTATTTTTGAAGAGTAAGGTTACCTTGTGGGCTAGAGGTAACCTCTTCCATGTCGACATTAACAATTTTAAAAGTAAAAGGTGCAGCAGGTGTATGCTGAATCCGATCACCATGAGACCTCACACGTTTGGTGTGAGTTATTGGTGATGAATGTGAATGCGTATCAGAATCAACAAATACTTCATGAACCCTAAATGCAACATCCATTTTACTTGAAGACTGAGATGCTCTTCTTTGTTTTCAAAACAAAATTAGATAATAACAAGATATAATGGAAAAAAAAACAAAGATATTCCAAAAAATATGTTAACTTGTATCTCATCATCAAACATGTCAATAGACAACAAACTAAGGTGCAATGCAGTGGGAGGACTGCTTTGTTGAAGGTTGAAATAAGCTTCCTGAAATAAACAAAGAATAAAATTTCTAGTAGTCACTGTATAAGCAGATTGAATTTTCTGGGCACTCAAAAGGTCGTGTTTCTGGTGGTTGAAAATGTGTGTGGACCAGTCAAATCTATCGCCACCAATACAACGAATCAATAAAGAAAGTGCCCAAAAAGGTATTTCTGTAGGTCACCCTTGCATAATAAGCATTGCCTAAAAAAATTCAATGCAAGCATATATAAATTTGTCTCCAACATTACAAATGTTTAACCCCCTTTTGGACTTAGAAGAATTAACTAAAAAAAAAGATAACATTATTAGAAAACAAAAAGTACAAGGAGAACATTATTAGAGAAATGAAACTACAACACAACAAAATTTAATGTTAAATAAAAAATAAAATTTCAAATTATACCTTTCAAATTGTTAGAATGAACACCGTAAACGGTTCCAAGGGTGGATTTATCATCGTTGATTAAGGCGTATTGGTTGTTCACCAGTACACCATCCGAAAATGACAACCCTGTTAGTCACTGCACATTGGAGGGTTTAACAGAAAAAATAATGTCCTTGTTATCTAGTCACATCAAAACAATGGACACGTCATGGTTGTAACAAGAAACGATCTGTTGCATCAACTGAACGTTAATTTTCAATTGTCACATCTTCAACACACTAGTAAGTCCAACGATGTAAACCCATTGGGAATCATTTCCAAGAGTGTTGAAAATGCTCTTCAGGTTGGGGCACAAGATGTTCTTGAAATACACTTTAGAGGGAAGAGGAGAGCAAGAGCCAGCCATATCTGAAAAGATACAAGAAAATGGTTTGAGAAACCAGGAAAACACTTAGAAATGCCCTGGAAAACACTGCCAAAACCTTCTGGAAACGCTGCAAAAACCTTATCAAAATGCTGCTAAAACGCTCTAAAAACGGTGCCAAAACGCTCTGAAAATGCTTGGAAACTGCTGTGGAAAATACCTTGAAAATGCTAGAAAAAAGTTCAAAATTGCTCTGGAAAACACTGTGAAGAGGCAAAAAATGACCTTGCAAATGAACTTATAGAATTATGCATGATGGAAGTTAATAGATGCACAATACATGGAAGAAGAGAGGACATGTGGCATTGTCTTATTGACGAATTACGATGGTCACCTTGTGCCACTCGCCATCTGCCATTCGCCTTATGCCACTCACCATATGCCACTCGCCATATGCCACTCACCTTATGCCACTCGCCATATACCAGTCACCTTATGCCACTCGCCATCTGCCAATTGCCTTACGCCACTCGCCATCTTCCAGTCACCTTTTGTCACTCACCATCTACTAGTCGCATTGTGCCACTCGCCATCTATCAGTTACCTCGTGCCACTCACTATCTACCAATCACCTTGTGCCACTCGCCATCTGCCACTCGCCATCTGCCACTTGTCTTGTGCCATTTGCCTTGTGTCACTCGCCATCTGCCACTTGTCTTGTGCCATTTGCCTTGTGTCACTCGCCTTGTGCCACTCGTCCCATGCAATCCGCCTTCTACCAATATCTATAAAATTTTATTGATAATTTCAGTGAAAAAAAAGAAAAAATCGCTATGTTTTGAAAAAAAAATTGAAAATTTAAAAAATTCACTCCAAAGTTTATACACTTTTCATGATGATTCGCCTTGATTTGATAAATACTTTTTTGGTACTACCCCTTATGCATAACCATGGTCGTATCAGCAATAGTTTGCACATAGGGAGAAGAAGAATTCAGACACTGGAAAAAAATGTGTCATTCTCTATAATCATGGCTCTATCTAATATTTTTAATATAATGGTAAACCCTGCTTGGAAGCCGGACTAGGTAAACCAGGTAGACTCAAAATAATCAACAGGGGAAAAACAATAATTAGGGTCTGAAACTCCAAGCTTATTTTTTATAAAAAACCACACTTCTCTCTTTCCTATATTCCAACTTATTGGAAGCTGCCCAATATTATCAAAGGGTTTTTCAATCATATTAAATTCCCCACATAAAACCCGGATAGCAAGCGGCAGAGAAAAAACAAGCCAATGCCAGAATGCACATATTTTAGAAGCATCATTGGAGGTATAAAATTAACAATTCCAAAGGGTTTGCGATTAACTTCCAACAGAGACCAAACAACTTGATGTGAAGGGTCAGAGCCCCAAGAAACAATATTACCCCACCATTTAGAAGAAATAAAAGTGACAACACCACCTTTCCCATAAGGATGACTTGTAACATGAAACCCACCATGTGGCCATAAAAAATTTGCAGGTACAATTAAGAATAAAGTCAAAAATCTTGACCTCTTGCAAACAGACAAAATCAAGCATACCAAACATGTGAACAACTCGAGACAACTCATCACGGACCATATATTTTTGGACTGGGTCCATCAGCCCTCTAACATTCTAGGAATAAAAAATTATTGAGATATTTCGAGGTGCATGTCATCCTCAACGACCTCTTTGTCACCTAAGTGGCCCAAAGATTCATACGAGTTAGAAAACCGTCCACTATTTGATTGGATTCTTGAAAGCTGACATCTAACTTCATCCATCTGGCATTGTTTATCAAATAAAAAGTCCATCCCCCCTCTTAAGGTTACGAGAGCGATGAACTTTTGGAACTTGAGAATCATCAACATCATACTCTTCTGTAGAAGAAGAGGAATGAGGAACACGAGCTGGGGGAGCTTGAGCAACAATAGTGGCGAAAGAAGGACCAGACGAAGCTTTAGGAGAAGCTGAAGGAATTTGAGGGGCAGGGGGAGCTTATTGTTCTTGCATTGCAGGGACAGGTTGTGGAGTCGATTGCACTTGAGATGCACTATTGACTGTCGCTTGACTAGCAACCGAGGAATCAGACACCCTCTCAAATTGTTTGGATTGACAATTTTTTCTATTATTCACCACCACCTAGTCATCTTGCCCTATTTTCTCATAAGGTGGTGGAACGGTAGAAGTAGAAGGAGGAGCCTCACGCGGTTTGAACTTGCCAGCCATAAGAGGGCAATCTTTAATCTTGTGAGTCGTTGATTAACAACGATAACAAGTATTAGGTAAATTGATATACACAACCCGTTGCCTGAGGGTGTGTTTCTTGCACTTGATATCAATAAAATCATGCATGTCTTTTTTTCATATTGACTTTGACACACACTCGTCAAGAGGGACGAGGATTGAAAAGTTTTTTAGGTTTAAGACACAAAAGTCCCTAAAGGAGCAGCTAAAGATTGCAGGAAAGGCCATAAGAGAATAGATAAACCTAGGAACTCCACCCACATTGGAACTTCTCGAGAGGCTTCATCACTAATCGTAAAAGAACGATTATATGATTGCAAGATAAGTAGAGAACTTCTAACAATCGAGGGAAGCCTTTTTAGCATGAGTGGGATCAACAAAATAAAACAAGAAAAACTTTTGGTCAAATTTTGTATATTTTTAGCTTTAATACCATGAGGTTGTCAGACTTGCAGGACCCAATTTCTAACCAGGGTATCATTCGAAATACGACCAAGAAAGTATCCAACTAGATGAGTTTGTTCATACCAGTTACGTGCATTCTAAAAATCTTCAACAGGAAGAAGAATCTCGGGAACAGGGCCATTACCTTATGGAATACTCTCAGAATAGACTTACGAGGACATTTCTCGAGTGCCATTATTTGCTCTAGCAACTCTAGCATCAACTAAAGTTGCTTGATGAGCGACGACCATTAAAAAGGTTGTTGAACACCGCTCAAGGCGGTGTTAGTAAGAATTAATTGTAGGATATGTGGCAAAAACTCTTACATAATCTCCAACAGAGATGGCGATATGATGACAATACAACGCAGACAAACCCTAAAAACCCTAGATTGCAGAGATTGCTAATGAGACGATCTTTTTTTCTTAGGTAATCAATATTTTCTTGTCGGCTTCAACTAAAATTACTACTTCCTCTAACCATAGATAAGAGAATTTAACTTCACAGTCCTCAATTAAAACCCCTCTATTGGTTAGCCTATCTGAACATTTGTTTCATTCCCTTAACGTATGTGTAAACATGTTTTCTTCAAACTCTATAACAAGGTCTTGAATTATTGTAATTATCTCTTGTATGTTTCATAAAGCCTTTGTTTTCCTCAAAATTGTATCTATTATTATGAGTGAATCACCTTCCATTCATACTTTGTTCCATTTTGTTTGTTTGCATATTTTTCACCCTTCTAAAGTTTTCTCGAGCTTCAACTTCATTATTTGTCTTCAATCCACTATTGAAAGCATAATGAGATAAAATCTCTCCTCTATTATTTCTAATTATTCCTCCTCGTGCTGGTCCTAGATTTCCTTTAGATGCTCCATCAAAATTCAATTTGACCAAGTGGTTTCCACTTTATATTTTTAGCCTTCTTTTTGTTTCTCCTATACCTAACATCATAATTCCAATTGATGACTTGACTCCATCTATCAAGGATCTTTGCTTCTAGATTAGGGATTGGATGAGTTAATAGGGTTGGTTTAGACTCCTCTATAGCTAAACAAATATTTCTTTTAATTACTTCTAAACTACTTTTCTTTCCTTTAAATATTCTTCTATTCTTTTCTAGCCATACAATTCAAAGTATTGTATCTTTTGATATATCCTAGATTGTCTATAAAGCCTCACTTTTAAAAGTGTTATGCCATTGCTTTAACCATTATTCAATTCTACCGTTCATCACTATGCATTTACCACACATATAAAAAAAATCCATTATCATAAATTCCATACTATTTAAGAGTGTCCCAAGAGATGGTCTATGATCTCCTCCTCCTTTTTACAAAGTACACATTGTGAGGGGCCATGAAAACCCCTTTTCATAAGGTTATCCCAATATAAAGAAAATATCTTAATTAAATTTAAAAAATTAAATAAAACCTTTTATTGTTTGTTTGAATGGGCCTAATGATAAGACTAAATAAGAGATCCAAGATTTAAATTAGACTAAGAGAGTAGGGTTGTACACAATATTCTAAAGTTTGGATAAACACATATAATAAAATCCTTTATAATTTGAGTGGGCCTAACATAAGAAACTTTGAAAATATACTAGATAAGATTGTATTGGAATATAATAAAATCCTTTATAATTTAAGTGGGCCTAACATAAGAAACTTTGAAAATATACTAGAAAAAATTGTATTGGACAAGAATGATACGTATATGTGTTATTTGAGAAGATTCAAATTTGGACCTGCTCTTTTTAAATTTGAAAATTTTACAGGTTCAATCAATACCATTTAATTAAAAAATTACTTTATTTTATTTGAGTCATATTTTTTTTAATAAATTATATAAAAATAAATTTATATTTTTCATTAAAAAATTGCTTCATCAAATTTTTTAAATAAGTTAATTTTGAATCTGAATTTTTTCTAATCCAATGAATAATTCTTTTATTGGAAAGACATCCCCTCTCTCAATGAAACCAATTTTTTTTTTAATCATAAAAAAAATAATTGTTTGTTTTTTTTTAAATAATTATAAAGAAAAGTAAAGATGTTAAAGACAAGCATTTGGATTGTCTGGAAAATCGATATTTAAATGTTTAGATTGCATAAAAATAGATGTTTAAATGTTTGGAGGAGAGTGTACGTATGTAAAATAATAAACTCCCGCGCCCTTAGACATCAAATTTCACGTCACTGAAAAATATAAAATAATAAACTCCCACGCCCTTAGACATCAAATTTCACGTCACTGAAAAATATAGTACTTTGAATCCATTGGTAGCTTTGAATATAATAAAATTCAATTCCCAATGTTCATGTATTGTGTATATGTTTTTTTAGATATATGTTTCTTGGAGATTAAGTTTTCATTTTTATATTTGCATCAAATTTCACATCACTGAAAAATATAAAATAATAAACTCCCACGCCCTTAGACATCAAATTTCCCGTCACTGAAAAATATTGTACTTTTGAATCCATTGGTAGCTTTGAATATAATAAAATTCAATTCCCAATGTTCATGTATTCTGTATATGTTTTTTTAGATATATGTTTCTTGGAGATTAAGTTTTCATTTTTATATTTGCATGTGGGGCCAAGTAAACTTTAATAGATCAAGATGCTTTTTGGAGATTAAAATTTGTATATGCTCAACATATTATGGATTTGTGCATTTGCCTACAAAAACACTTTCTGATCGTTGGGTACTGTTGACAGTATTCTTTCCAACATATTATGAATTTTGAATTTGTGCATTTGCCTACAGAAACACTTTCTGATCGATGGGTACTGTTGACAGAATTCTTTCCCAGTTGGGCATTGTGGCACCTAAGATGATCAACGGACGGCTGGCGATGGTGGGCTTTGTCTCGGCGGTGGAAGTCGGGCTGGCGATGGTGGGCTTTGTCTCGGCGGTGGGAGTCGAACTGGCGACCGGGGACGACCTCCTTTCCCAGCTTAGCAGCGGCCAGGGGATATCCTGGTTCCTGTTCACGGCCTCACTGCTGATTCAAGGAGAGCGATTCTTGTGCTGTCGTGTCCTCCACGGCCGAGACCTGGAACGGCAGGGTCCCCATGCTGGGCATTGTGGCGCTGGCCGTCACAGAGTACTTCAAAGGTGGGTTCCTCGTATGAATTCGCACCCATACACATGCGTATTTTAATTGAGATACTTTGTAACTTTTAAAAGGCTGAAATTAATGGACGAGGGTTTACAAGGCAGGGTTTATGATAGGACTGCAATCAAATGCAACGGGAGGGAGGGAGGCGGTAACCAAAGTGCTCGCGAAAGCTGATTAGACCGCCGGTATGCATTTTTTTTTTTTTTTTTTTCTTAAATCATTGAATGTTTAGACGCGATTACTTTCTTGTCTGCACTAGTTCTGGATGACTCCCATTCATTTTATCTTATGCCTATACACTTCCTCTTATTCATCCGGTCATCGGCCATTAATTGCGAATGCTTTCCCTCTAGGCTTATGACAAAAGATTAACTACCAGGCACTTTTATGATTGCCCTCCATAATGTTTTTAATATAATTATTTTATATTATTTTCGTGATTTTTAAAATGTTTTGGACATGTTTTGTAAGGCCACACTCTATTATCGCCTCACCTATGTAGTCTTTAACAATGGACCGAATTCAACCGGGTAGTCTTTAGCAACTTCTCACTCTTCTATCCTTTGTTGCTCTGTTTTTTTGGTGACTCCCCCTCCCCTCTACATCACCCAACAGAGAATAAGGTATAATAATAAGAAAAAACAAAACATGCCTCCTAATGATTCTCTACGGGCCATTTTAAAAACAGTAAGGCCATGCTTTCGTGTTTTAAAAGATTCTATCCCCTTTATTATATTATTAGGAACCATGCTCCATATAGAAGGTTTCCTTTATTTTTAAAATAACAGGGAGGATAAGAGACAATAATAAGAAAAAACAAAACATGCCTCTAATAATTCTCTAAGGGCCCCTTTAAAAACAATAAACCCATGCTTCCTCCTCTCTAAACCCCTGTTTTTTTTTGTGACTCCTCCTCCTCTCTACATCACCCAACAGAGAGGATAAGAGGAAAAGATAAGAAAAAACAAAAACATGCCTCTAATAATTCTCTAAGGGCCCCTTTACAAACAATAAACCCATGCTTCCGTGTTTTAAAAGATTCTATCCCTTTATTATATTATTAGGAACCATTCTCTGCATAGAAGGATTCCCTTATTTTTAAAATAATATTCATTAAAAGATATAACTGGCATAATTTAAACATAACATTTATTAGAGATTTTATAACTTTTATTTTTAAAATAATATTCATTAAAAGATATAACTGGCATAATTTAAACATAACATTTATTAGAGATATTATAACTGGCATAATTTAAAAATTAAAAGAACTATTTCTTTCAAATATTATAAGTATTTCGACAGTAACTAAAAATTCAGAGGTATTCAGAGGTATCCTTTTTGTTCCACTGACCATTCACATTTGGTGACGAATTGCTCCAACATAATGACCATTCATATTTGGTGACTAATTGCTCCAACATAATGACCATTCACATTTAGTGACTAATTGCTCCAACATAATGATATTATTTGCAATGAATTGTTAGTCATTCTCTGTAAAATTGCTTCTGTTGGATGAAAATGTTTGTACCATATTTTTAATTTAAAAGGATAAAAGGTAAATAGTTTTTATATATTTTTTCTTATAGAAAATTGTCAACATCTCCATTATTTTATTTTGTTGGCGTGGTTTCAAATCTGAAAAGTTACCACTATACCAGGTCCCACCAACCTCAAGTTGGCAAACACAGCGAAAACAACTCAAGATTAGAACCACCAACCTCAAGTAGCTCAGGATTAGAACCACCAACCTCAAGCTGGCAAAGGCTTAGCAAAAACAAGTCCATCTGCCTAGTTTTGAACATTATGAGTGATCGTTTAATATAAGATGGATTAGATTAAAATAATTTATTTAATATATAGTTATTTCCATTGTATAATCTATTTTTTAAAGATTTGAATCAAAACTTTGTTCGCAATTTTAAAATCTTAATTTTTAAAAGCAAAATATTCTTTTGACTTTAAAACTTTATATATAGAAGGATGTCTTTTATATTCAATCTTAAAGTTATTAACTGTTTAAATGATTTTCTTTTACCATTAAATGTCTTTCATACACACTTTTGTCAAAGGATGAAATCTTACAAGGATGTCTATTATGTTCAATTTTAAAAGGATTTTGGTGATTAGAAAGTGGTGAATTATTTAGGGTTATTTTTGCTTTAGGGTATAAAAAATAAAATAAATAAACTAGGGGAAGTACTTGGGCTAACATCTCTGCCCTAAAACTCATTGTGAGGAGTACCCTAGGATTTTTTTTCTTTTTTTAAATCTTCATTTATTTTTATTTTTTTTTCTTTTTTAAATCTTCATTTATTTTTAATATTATTATTAAATTATTTACAAAATTTTTGTAGTGTTTAATTTTTTTTTTTTTTTAAAGCGAAAAACTCCTTGCGGAGCCGCCTTGGTCTGAGAGACCACGAACAGGGGGTTCTACACCGTCAAAGTCACCCGGGGGTCGCACTCGACCCTACCCGCACCAACATTATCAATTAGATTTTAGATACCCCATTTAGCTTTTTGGTAGGGTGGAGATTTGAACCTGGGACCTCCCTTGGAGGATTGCCCTCTCCTCTCCAACTCACCTACAACACCTGGGTGTAGTGTTTAATATTAAGTATTTATTGTATTATGATATTAATTATTTTTTAAAATTTGTTATGTGGGATTAATGATGTATAATCTCGAGGCTTCAGAATCTAGAGTCGCTTGAGATGGTCTTCGCCCATGATAGAGATCTGCTATAGGGATCTTCTGCCATTAATGAGCTCGAATCTGTAACCACCTCTTTAGAGAACTCATGATAGTGTCTTAGATGTTATACCTTCTCATGGAGAAAAGACCACCCATCCGAGGAACCGTACACCCCCATATAATATGCAAGGTCTGTGCTGCCTGTGCATTCCTCGGCCTGATTGGCACTCTTCATGATAGTTTCTCCTTCTTCATCTCGTTATTCTGGTTACTATCGCTAGTTGGATGACTAATTATTTGATTTGGTTGGGTATCCTCGGGCCAAACTTCTCTTTTGGGCTCGACCACAGGGTATGCTACAGTGCCTTGGGATTTTATTGAAACTTTGGTTATGCTTTCTTGTTGTGAACCTTCACCATGTGGGTTCGACTATCGAGCTTTTGTGTCTGCATTTGTTGCACTCTTCTTTAAGGTGGTTTCGTTTGGTTCCACATGGACTTCACCCTAACCTAGGATACATTGGGCTTCTATCAAACCCAACCTTCAAAAAGGGGTGGACTTCACCCTAACCTAGGATATTTTGAGCTTCTACCAAAACCAACCTTCAAAAAGGGGCCAATTGGCCTTACTCCACCCAAGTTTCGTGAGAACTCACTATAGTTTTGGTGACTTACGGGGGATCCTCAACTCAATGAGGACAAGGAACCCAAGAAGCCATCGCCTTATCCTTTGGGCATAGAGTCAAAAATTGAGGAAATCCTTGTTTTTGTGAAATTGGAAATTTCTTTAAGGTCCATTTGTTCTCGAAAGATGTGAGGAGATCGGGTTGTGCCCTTTTTGTCAATCCCTCTTCCTAGAACAATTCAGCCCTTTTGGTTGCTCTTCCCTTTGTCTTATTTTTGGTGTTGCATTGATGCAGCTATGTTGTACCTCTGGGTCTTTACCTTGGATAATTATTACACCTTTAAACATAAAGACCCGGAGGTTCTCTCTACTTTAGCGCTACGATCGGGTTGACCAATTCTTGGGGCCAAGGGAAACAAATGTTCTATGGAAGCTTGGCCATCACTCCCATAGATCACATGTTCCTATCAGTATTGGTAGTCCTTTGCATAGTCATCCCATGCTCCTCCTTCTTCCATTGTTCCTGAATTTTGCAAAAAGTTGCAAAGCCAATCATTTATGGAGGAAAGATCAGTTTTCACACCCACTCACTAGGATGATGAGTTGGTGACCATTTTTAAAGAAGGTACCCTATCAAAGATATGAGACTTAGTGTTAGCTAAGAGTCTTTTTAGTCATGTGAATTTGCTTGATCCCCTCGGCTAGCCAATATAGCTAATGTGCTACAAAGTTGATCCGACTTTACATTGGGAATAATTCAGGCACCAGTTCCACCTGTGACCTACTTTTTGTCATGCTCCGGGAAGATGTATGAGTACTATGTACCACCACATACACTTGAGCTAGTTCAAGATAAAGTGTCGGTATCCCCTCAAGCAATTTCTCCATTCCTTCAAATGAATAAGCTTGTAGAGGTCCTTTCATACCAAAATTCTAAGGGTACATCGGGTGATGCCAAGGATTCCCGAACTTGGGCTTTTACCAAATTTTTTGTAGGCCCCACATGAACAACACTACTTGCTCCCTTTGCTGGTACTGCCTTAAGAGGCTTTGGGATCTCAAAGTCTTCCTCGTGTATCCCCATCACTTCTTGCAATGGTATAGTTTGTGCTTGTTGCAATGATTGCTCAATGTTATGCACCACTACTTGACTTTTGGTGATTTTCTTTGTTGTCATCCTTTGAACGAAATTTGGTGACTGTGATGACAATGGTATGGGTGGCATAAACTTCCTCCTATTTTTTTTGCTAGTGGTATAAATTCCTTTTTCGGTGGTACTACTTATTTTCTCTTGGTGTAGTTTCCTCCCCGTCGAATTATTCGACAGGTCCTTCAATTGAAACTTTCTTAAACTGCTATTTTAATCTCTGCTTTTTACTTGGAGTAGGTTTCTTCACTTGTGGTTTAGCATCCATCCACCTCAAAATTGATGGTGCTAACTCTAGTAAGTTCTTGGGAGGGTCCAATCCTGGAATCTACACACCTGTTGTGTATACGCCATCCAAAAATAGACCAATCGTGTGGAAGACCATTGAGAAGTTCTTGGTGGTACTCATCAAAAAGTTCCTGGATACGTATTACCAAGTAGGTTGCCCAGTCATAAGCTACCCCCTTCTTGATGCCTTGTAAGTAGGGTATCAACCAAATTGGTAGTTTTGAAGCTCATTGCTCACTAGATAGCCTGGACATCATTACATTCATAATGCATTGAAGTCCCTTATGCAACAATTGAGTCAGTTTGATCCCACAACTTCCATGTGACAATAGATTGTCAATTTCTCCTTTAGAGTCATGACACTCTAGATCAATTTTTGACTTTTCTTAGGATTGACTCATTCATTTACTATAGGTTGTCCCCCATTCGGCAATCCAAATGTTATTTTTGAACACGTCAACTATATACACCACTCGTATCTCCTTGTCTCCCACTTGTACTATACTGGCATGCCTGACCAGATCATACATTGCCAACATTTGCAACAGATACTCCTTAGGAATTCCTTATCAAAATTAGGGACTAGCAATATAAAATTTGCTCTAGCCTCCTTTAACTTTTGCTTGAGTGCATCCTTGGGTGGTGTTTTCTTCCACCGCTATCTGCAATAGTCCCTAGTGGCATGGATCCATGTAGTCTCCTTAAGGGGCATCCGATCTTTATCAAGTTGTCATATCTCCTTTTCTTTTGTTTTTGACACCACTATTTGCGAGCGTATTTGCTTTCCCTAAGTCTACCCGTTCTCAAGATTTGCTACTTGTTTGTGTGCCTTACCTTCAGTGCAGGAGTGTTCCTGGTGGTGTTAGTCATTTTCCAGACATGAACTCCAGTTGTGCTTCTTATTGTAGATTTACATGTGCTCTTTCACCTCCAGAGTGCTCTGAATCAGTCACTTTAATCTGATCGACCGACTTTGGCTCATCCTTTCTTGATGATCCTGATTTTGTGATGGTGGTAGTACTGGTGGCTTTCATCCTTTCCTAAGGTTGTTGGTAACTACTAGTGACCTATGATGACTTCCTTTGTTGTTTTCATTAGATGATGACACTGCTCTGATGACAACCTTTCAGTCGACGCGTCTAACGACTTCCTCCTTACCGACCTACTTGACGATAACTTCCAATGCATATGATGACTCCCTCTTTGCAGACTTGCCTAACAACAACTACTGACGTGTCTAATGACTCCTTCCTTATCGACTTGACTGACGATAATTGCCAACATGTTTGACTTCTTCGTTGTTGACTTGCTTGATGGTAACTATGGATGCGTTTGACAACTCCCTACTTGTTGACCTGCTTGACGACAACTGTTGATGTGTCTGATGGCTATATCGCTTGTTGGTAGAAAGTAAACTATGATAGAAGATGTGACTACTCGTAATGATATGAAATGAAATGAAATATTATTAATGTCCGTGGTGGGCCAAAATAAGACCCAAGGGACTATAAGAAGTACAATTATGACTGCCAGCTAGCAGGCTAAAAAGCCCAACAAATAAAAGAACTAAGAAAAATACAAGATTAAACTCGAAAAACTGGCCAAAGAGAAAGAGAAAAGAAAAGAAAAGGGAGAGCAGAGGGGGGGAGGGTTGCAGTCCAACAGAGAAGTGCATGCCAAGAAGAACGGAGAGAGAGAAGGAGGGGGGAGGGAGCAGCCCAGGAGGGGCAAGCTCCGAGAATCCCCTAAAAACTAATCTCTCCTAACAGTCGAGGCCAAAGTAACGGAGCTGAAGAAGTCCATGATATGTCTCTGCCCATTGCTATTTCGGAACCCTGACAAACTGTTGGTGCGCTATCTAGTGACCACCGTTCGTTCAAACTGGATGGTGTGGGGCGTTTCCGGTCGAAGTTACCTGGTCGGTCAGAGTTGGTGAAGTATGTTGTGATGAGCCAATGTTGAGGAGGGTGAGATCCATTTGGAGGGTAATCACAAACAAATCGCTTGTTCTTCCATCTCCTTGTGTTTCGGCTACAATTCTTTTCTAAGGTTGTTCGACTACGAATATCGTAGCAGAAATATTTTGCAAATGTATAGTGAATTTGGAAATCTCCATGAAGACTTATTATCTGCCAATTGTCTACGGCTTAGGGCATCCTTCGTTTTGTTTAAAAATTTTTGATGCACAAATTTTCTGCTAGCGAATCTCCAGCTCTAGCTTCACTCGCACGAATGCTTCAATCTGCAAACAATGATCATTCCTTACCTTGGCCATCCTATTTATAATTTGCGCCCATTGCCCTTGCCGCCCCATGCAACCATTTATAAACTACCACTTCTTGCTTCAACTATTGCATGTGCGTCACTTTACCACTTTTGCATGTAATTGTCATCCTTTTCTAATTTTATCTTTTCCTTATTTTGTCTTTTTCCTTATTTTGTCTTTTTTTTTTTCTTTTTACATGCACCTTCTTCCCTTAAGTCATTGGCGTTGTGTGAAGTGCATGACAATGCCTATGCGAACTTCCAACATTTTTGTTGATGCTCTTTGTCGATGACTACCATTTTCCTCACTTACTAGGTCCTCATTGTTGTAAATTGATTCCGTCTACTGCCTACTATGATGGTTCCCTTGACTTGAGGGTATCTTCTACTATTGATCCTGCCTTTGATCATGTCTAGTCCTCACAATACGCTAATCCGTCCTATTCTCTCCTTGTCGACATCTTCTGTCCATCAATAGACGATGAAAAGATCGAGGATTTGTTCTACTGTCGTCATCATGATGTATCTCCTATCTACCATTATCAAGATAGAATGTTTGCTTACTGTCATCGTGATAGATCTGTTGCCTTCCATCATCATGATGGATCTGCTACCTATGATCATCATGACAATACTATGTCATCTACATAACATATTTTACCTTGTCCTATCCTCCTAATGATGGTTGCCTTGTTTGTCATCATTTTGATGGATTACTATCGTCCTATTTGCAGGTTGTCTCCTACCTCTAAGTCTGTTGTGATGTCTTCTCAATTCTACTTCCTCTTGGTGTATCAAATTTTGAACTAGATTTCTTGGAGGTGCTTGATCCCTATTTCGAAATCCTTATCTTCCTTGAAATCGTTCAAAGCGTCCTCTTCTTTCTGGTTGAATTTCCCTTGCGTTGGACTGTTGAACTCTTAGCTATTTGGGATTCATCCTGTTCCTTAGTCATTCTTGCCCATCCTCATGAACTTGTGTTTGTTGGTTGTTTTGTACTATATTTATGAATAGTCCTTATGGCCTATTCTACTAACCAGTTGACCTATGGGTAGCAAGAGGGGAATTTCTTCTTCTCGAGCTATTGGGAAGGAGACCAACTGAACTACCCTTTTGTCGAACTTCTTGGATTACTCATGTTACCATATTCCTTGCTTGATCAATTGATTCTCCTGTTGTAGGTTGTCCTTTGCGATTTTGGGTTCTAGGTGATATTTGCCTTAAGAGTCTCAACCTCCTATTTGCTCATAGCAATCTTCTTTGCCACCTTTCCTCTTCAAAGTGTCTTTGTGGTTCACATTGTGCTAATGCATTCCTATACTAATCTGAGAAGGTAGAGTTAGTGCTTGAATCACTCTTTTCCTATCGTGTGCATAGGCCACCTGGACATTTTCTGCACTATCCTTTAATCTCCTAACTTCTCTTCTTTGTCTTCTCAATTGTCAGGCAACAACTTGATACTCTTGTACCTTTGATCTCCCTTGTGGCCCTCTTATTGATTCATTATTGCTGTTTAAATATTTTCCCATTCTTTCTAACTCCTCCTGAGGCATTAGTGGTTCATTATTTTCAATCCCTTGAACCATTTCGAGAAATCGTACCCCGACTTATTGACTTCAAGCTTCATCTCTTTACTTGGGTATGGAGTGTTAGGATCCCTAGGAAGGTTTTCATTGCTACTTGATTTATTCTTGATTATTCCTTGAAGTTCAATTGTCTCTTGCTCTGGTGGCATCATGTTTCTTTATCTCCTAGAATGTCTTGTCAATGGGGAGGTAGTACAAAAGAATTTTTGTATTCAATTGAATTCTCAACATCTCTGAATAGGAACTACTAGAATCTAAGGATAATAGGCTACTTTTTGAAGGTGCTTCCTCATTGCTATTTGCACTTCCCCTTAACTCCATCATTTGTCTCTCCAGTTGTTGATCAAATTTTTTCAACTTTGCTCTTCGTAATTCTTCTCTTTCATTCATTCTTTGCATTTGTTTCATCTAGCTTGTGAATCACCTGTTCTCTCAATCGTGTATTATGCATTCTCAGGGTTTCGTATTCATCTTGTAAATGATGCGTCTCCCTAATCATCTATTGTAGAATCCTTGATTCTTCATTTTGAATCTCATCCCCTTCATTCTCAGAGACCAGGGTCTTGTTCCTGTAATGCGACATAGAGGGTTCAAAGTCTTTCTTCTCCTTCATTATTCAGAAACCTTACATGAACTTGTAATCATCTACATTCTCTGTCTCGAGGTTCTAACTCACTCTATTCGATTAAGGGTTCCCCTTTTGCTCCAAATAGTCATTCTAGGTTCATTTGATCTTATTCTATAGTGATTCTACTTAACTCTCTATGTTCGTAAAATCACATCCCTGGTCGTAGCTCTTCTATCATTCTTCCAAAAGTTTCTCTTGATGATGCCAAGTTGATTACATTCACTTGCGCATGTGCCTTATACACCTTCAACTTAGAACCATTTAAAGTTTTGGGGTAAACTATACCATCCAATTTCCTTAGTAGGACAATCCCATTGTCCAGTACTTCTACTTGGAAGGGTCCAAGCCATAAGGTCTTCAATTTGCCTGACTTGACTTCTCGTTTCCCATTATATTTGAGCACTAAATCACCAACTTTCAAGTCCATTTTTTCGTAAGTGTTTGTCATGCCAAAATTTACGTCGTCGTTGGGCAATCTTTGTCGCCCATTGTGCCATCACCCTCTTTTCTCCTAGTTGTACGAGTGTTGTGAGCCTCTCTTCCATGCTCTCCTCATCACTCAGGCGATTCTCAACTGCTACTCTCAGACTCGGTACCAAGAATTCAACTAGTACAATCACCTCTTGTCCATATATTAACTGGAAGGGTGTATGATTTGTTGTTGGCTTAAAAGTTGTCCTGTACGCCCACAAGATTGCTGGTAATCGTTCTTCCCAATCGGCGCCCTCCACCTTGTATGTCTTGTACATGATGGAAACTAAGACCTTATTCATTCCCTCCGCTTGCCCATTCACCCTAGGGTAGTACGGGCTAGATGAGTGGGAAATATTGAATTTTGCAGTTAGGTTTTGTATAATCTCATTGATGAAATAGCCTCCCCTATCACTTGTCAACTGTAGGGGGATCCCAAACCTGGTTATATCATGTTCATATAAGAGACAAGCAGTGCTTTTTGCATAATTATTTGGTAGTCTTTGCTTCTACCCATTTCGTCAAGTATTCTATTGCCACTAAAATTTATTGACATCTCCCTTTTTGGCTTGTTCAAAGTGGTCCCACAAAATCCAATCCCCTCCTTTCAAATAGTTCTTGGGGTTGAGAAGGATGTAATGGCATGAGATCTCTTTTTAATGGCTTCCCCATTCTCTGGCACGTATCACATGCCTTCACATACAATTTGGCATCGTGATAAAGGGTGGCCCCATATGGCCTCTAACCAATCTCTTATGTGCCTCCTTTAATATTTGTTGTACATCATCCTCCATCATGCACCTTCTCAAGATGTGGTCTTTGCCCATCTTATATAACAAGCCTGCAATCAACGTAAATGGTGCCGATTTTGTAATGATATTTCTTTGCTCTACTATTGTCATCTCCTTTGGCAGCTCTCCTATTGATAGATATTCCTCGATATGTTTATACCATGTTGGTATCGTATTTATCATAAATAGTTGTGCGCTAGGGAATTCATCTTGTATTCCTCCTTTTTCATGTTCTCCCGAGCGAGTCCTCAACAACTGGTCCGCTATAATGTGCTTCTTCCTGGCCTTATTACCCCTTTAAAACACGAACTCTTGAAGTATGAGGAGTCACCTGCTCACTCATCCATATATCATCGACTTGTTAATCAAGTATAACAACACCTAATGGTCTATGTAAAAAGCAAATGGTTAGCAGGTAATACCTAAACTTTTATATTGCATAAATCATCCCCAATGCTTCTTGTTCCGTTGTGCTATAATTCTTCTTCGCTCTTGACAACAATCGACTTGCAAAATAAATGGTTTGGTCCAATCCAAACTGCCCTTCTTCCAGGGCATAGTCGATCACAAAGTTTTAGGCATCTATGTGAACATGGAACTCCTCCCAATTTGGATAAACCAGGATAGGCGCTTTCACCAAATGTGCCTTCATCCTTCAAAAGCCTCTTGGTGCTCCTTCGCCCGCTTGAAAGGAACACTCTTACGTGTGAGAGCATCTAGTAAGTGGAAAATTTGTGTAGTTCCTGATAAAACTCCAGTAATAGTCCATTGTTCTTAAGAAGGTTTTAAAGGAAATTACGTCATATGGTTCTTCCATCAACAATATTACCCGAATTTTATCTAGGTCTGGCTTCAAGCCTTCTTGACATACAATATGTCCTAATAGTTTCTCATATGGCACCATCAAGACACATTTTCCTGGATTTAGTGTGATCCGTGCTCTCTTGCACAAATTCATGCATTCTTCCAATGCCTTCAAGTGTTTCAGTCCTTGGCCATACAGGGACCAATCATCCAAATAGGCTTTGAAATTTCATGTGAACATTTTATCAAAAATAGACAAGATGATTCTTTGAAAGGTAGTCGATGCATTATATAATCCAAAAGGCATGTGGTTATACGCATATATGCCATTTTGCACTGTGAAAGTGGTCTTCAATTTATCTTATTCTGTAATGTTGATTTGGTTATAGCCTGAACATCCATCCAAAAATGAATAGATCTCTTGCTCGGCTACTTCCTTCAATAAATAGAGTCTGTGAAAGGAATCGAGAAGGGATATTTTATAGGTACGACATTCAGAGTCCAAAAATCCACACAAATGCGAATCTTGTTTGCTTCTCTTTTCAGGGTAATCATTATAGGTGACACCCATTCACTGTCGTAACTTTGAAGATAATGCTTGAGTCTAACATATTCTCTATCTCGGCATTCACCAAAGCTGCATAATTTTGGATTCATTCTGTATGGTCTTCTTCATACTAGTTGGGCACCTTCGATCAAAGGAATCTTGTGCACACATAGTTCTGGTGGTATTTCCTTCAAATCTTTGTAGGTCCATGCAACCACGTCTTTATACTCCATAAAGATCTTAAATGTTGCTGCTTTGAGCATAGGATCCCAATCGTCTCCACACTTGATCATCTTCTCCTTGCCTTCCTCGCCAAGGTTAATCTACACCATCCATGGTCTTTCATATTTGATAGATTCAACTCTTCTACCACCTTTAGAACATCAATGGGATGATTTGGTTTATATTCAATTACCGCATCACCCATAGTATATTCCACAAAGTTCTTTAAGAATATCCACTTTTCATTTTCCTAGTCCTCTATTGTTGATCTCTTTTTGCTACTTTGACCTTTTTTTGGCTCCTTTTCTTCCTCTTGGATTTCTATGTGGATGCATAAGCATTGAGGTGTGAATATCTCATACTTTGTATTCCATTTGCCAATGAAGTAGACCTTTGTCATCATCCCTTTTGTCTTCCTGTACTCTAATTACAACACTCCTTCATCAAGTTCATATCCTGTTTTGCCATTTGATGATGAACTTCCTGATTCGTTTGAGGTTGCGAGGTCTTGGATGAGTTGGTTTGTCTTCAATTACCACATCATCCATAGTATATTCTACAAAGTTTTTTTGGAAATGTCCACTTTTCATTTTCTTGGTCCTTCTCTATTGCTGATCTCTTTTTGCTACTCTGACCTTTTTTTGGCTCATTTTCTTCCTCTTGGATTTCATCTTCTGTGTGGATGCATAAGCATTGAGGTATGAATAACTTATACTCATAGTCTTCCATTTGCCAATGAAGTAGACCTTTGTCGTCATCCCTCTCGTATTTTGGCCAATTGCAACACTCCATCAGGTTCATATCAAGTTTCTCCATTTGATGATGAACTTCTTGATTCGTCTGAGGTTGCGAGGTCTTGGATGAAAGACTGATTCCTCAAGTTAATCATATATTTATGTTGGCCTTTCTTAAAAGTGATGTGTTCTCTCTCCCAATTATGGTTTACTTTCACCATTCTTAGCCATCCACGTCCAAGCAATGCGTCATAAGCAGGTTTTTGCATGGCCATCACTACAAAATCCAAGGTGAAATCTTGCTCTGCTATTTGCACTCTTTGATTCATTAGTACACCTCTCGTCTCTATTTCGTACTGGTCTACTCCATACAATCTGAAATTCGAAGATCACAATGTGGGTTGTCCAATGCTTTTCCATGTCTTCTCCAGCATCATGTTTGCAATTGATCCTCCATCTACGATAACTTGAGTTAGCTTGTGGTTCTATATCTCCATTTGAACTAAGTTTGGCTTCAATCATTAGGATTGTGGGATCAATGAATTGCTCTTGTTTGACGTTGGCTACTTCCTTATCTTCTTCTCTTTTCTTTGTCTTTATCATTTCACCAACCATGGCGTATAATTCGGGCACTGCACTAAGTAGACTTAATACTTTAACTTCCATGGTCGTGCTCAATACTTGTGTTGCCAAACATTCCATCGATGCTTTCGTACTTGTCACTATCTCCAATTTTTTTAGGGCTTTCTCTTGGAGTTTCCTGTTTCTTCTCTCCAACTCTTCCTTTACCACTTTGTTGCCATCGCTCTTTTTCCTTAGCATGGTTTGGATACTACTCCATTTTTCTAGCATGAGCTCTTGTCACTGCTAGTACTTTCTTTCCTTTTTCTTTTTCTTGGGAATCACTAACTTTACCAATGTTAATTAGATAGATATTCTGTGTGTCATCAGTACTTGCTGTGTTTGGGCAATTTACTTCCTTGTAGTTACCCAGTCCACACCATCAATACATATGAGTGACATTGTTTGTGTTTCCTCCAGTCTGCGGCTTGGGGTAACTTTTTGTAGAGTGTCCCCACTCTTGGCAGTTTCAACGTTGTATGATAGATCTTCCATCTGAATCATACTGTAGTTGACCTTGTCCTCCCTACCTTCCACCTCGACGGTTGTTCCTATATCCGCCACTAGTTGCACCTTATCCATTTCTTGAGGTATTTCTTGAGGTTTTCACACCCACTCACTAGGATGATGAATTGGTGCTAGACCATTTTTAAAGAATGTACCCTGCCAAAGATGAGACTTAGTGTTAGCTAAGAGTCTTTTTAGTCATGTGAATCTACTTGATCCCCTCGGCTAGCCAATATAGCTAATGTGCTACAAAGTTGATCTGGCTTTACATTGGGAATAATTCGGGCACCAGTTCCACCTGTGACCTACTTCCTGTCATGCTCCAGGAAGATGTATGAGTACTATGTCCCACAATGTACACTTGAGCTAGTTCAAGATAAAGTGTCAGTATCTCCTCAAGAACTTTCTCCATTCCCTCCATTGTCTTGAGATGTTCAGTGGGCAGATTCCACGATTGTTCTTGGTAAATGCTGGAAATATTTTCTTTCCAGTTGCCTTTTCCAGCCTATTGTACCAATTTATCTAGCTCCTCTTCTGCCATCAACTGCCATTGTTTACATTGTTTGACACAACCCACTTCAAACTCTAGCCTCATTCAATCCATCACATGGGTTAACTTGGTAAAATAAGCAACCGCTTGCTGATTAATGCATGCCCCTAATTTCGTTGGATCTTGAAAATTAGGCACTTCTATCATTATGTGGTCAGACAGGTCCTCATTTTCTACATCAAATTCATCTTCTTTAGAATATATCTTTGGATTCTTAGCCACTTTCCCTTTGTAATCATATTTTGCTCTAAAGATAAATATGACTAGCTACTTTCTCTAGTAGCTAGTACCAGTTCCCTTTCAGGTATGCTCTATTGTAGATTCTCTTCTTGTGCTGTCGTCACTTCCTGCTGCACATTGGTCAATTCTTCCTCCATTGAAATGGGATTAAGCTAAGCTCTTACTAGGTCCTCCTTCTGCCTTTTTAAGTGGTGTTGCTTCTTCACTCTTATTTTCCTGTTCTACCCCCTTTGTTGTGTTTGGCTCTACAATTCGTCCTATTTCCTCCACTTCTATAGCTGCGAGCATTTCTTCAAATGAATAAGCTCGTAATGTTTGCATGACTGAGGTCCTTTCAGGTGATGCCAAGGATTCCCAAACTTGGGCTTCTACCAAAAATTTTGTAGGCCCAACATGAACAACACTACTTGCTACCTCTGCTAGTACTGCCTTAAGAGGCCTGCTGTGTTAGGATCCTCAATCCTAACATGATTAGTTAGTATTATTAATCATTTAATTATTATATTATTAACTTATAAAGTGAACCATCACAACCTTTTATAACATGAACCATCACATCTCTTCATACGTGAACCATCATGTCTCTTCACCAACGTAGCTTTAGGCTAGATATATATATTAGGTTGGCCATCCATATCAAATCATCCAAGAAGAAGAATAATAAGCATAGATTCTAAGGAGGGAGCCCCCTATAGTGGCAAAGCGATTACAAGGGAGCCCCCTTTGAGTGGCCTGCGATAACATTTACATTAATTTGTTAATAATTTTATAGTAATACCTTGGGGTCTTACCATTTAGTATCAAAGCCATGTGGGACCCACTTATGTGGGAATTGCTCAAAGATCTTCATCAAATCACTTATGTGCATGAGTATCAAAATCGGTTTGAGGATATCACCAAACACAACACAAGATTGGATGAATCAATTCTCATCAATGGCTTCATTAGGGGATTAAAAGAGGAAATTAGAATGGAGGTGACAAGGTTCAATCCCTATACCATGATGCAGACCTATGGATTGGCAAAATTAGTTGAAGATAAAATCAATGCACAAGAACAATTATGGAAACCACTTATGGAAAAATCATTGACCACTTACATCGCTCCCAAACCTATGCATAATGGAAGGGCACAAAGCACTTACACAACCCCCAAATCTAACCGAACTTTACGAATTAAACATCTTAGCTTTGAGGAGATGAAGGAACGATGAGCAAAAGGACTCTGTGATAATTGTGATGAACAATTTGGACCCCACCATAAATGTGCTACACTAACATTGTATTTATTGAAGGAAGTTGATCCTTGTCTCTCCATAGAGCAAGAAGATGAGGTAGTTGTGTCCGAAGCGACCAGTGCACCTACTCACCGCAATGAAGACAATGAGGTCGATGTGCAAAAAGTGATTGATGTACCAAGCAAGGATGAGGTAGACATACCCAAAGTGATTAATGCTAGCCAAACATGCACTCTACAAGATCTACACATACCTTCCTCACAAATAGTGAGTTCTTGCCATATGACCAAACCTATTCGGAACCAACGCAGAGTGACTACACACTCCTCCGTTGGCTCTACCAAGGAACCAAAAAAGGATATGAAATCATTACCATCACTTTTGATGCATCATTCCGAAGTATTTGAGGAACCCCAAGGGTTGCCCTCCCATCGTCATCATGATTTTTTTAAGGAAGATTCTACTATTGTTCTTGGCAACCCCTCGCTAATGCTTCATCCTTCTCGATATCCCTGCCTACGAAAGGATGCCATTAAAAGAGTCAGAAGAGGAGAAACCCGTGCTAGCGATCGCCGTTGCCATCCACATTTCTCACTAGTGCTGCAGATTTTCAGTGATTTGCAGCACAGGTCCAGCCCACGATCGCCGTCGCTCATCAGGTTTTCTCGAGGTCGCTCAATGTTCGAGCGCTCAGCAGCAGGAGCCCATTTTCAACAAGTTAAAGCTGAGTTTCCCCAGTTTTTAGGATTGTTAAGTAGATAGTGCCTCCCCAGCTAAGAACAGATCAAGTTCCGAGATTTGGGCACATGTCACGGAAGATGAAAATGTACTTCAAGGACAGTTTAGGTGAACATTGAAGGACAAATTGTACTGCACCTACCACAATAACTAATATTCCCCTTTTCAACCACCAAATCTGTCAGAGGTAGTGCGGAATCCAGGAAAACCATGCTGTAGGTACAGCTGTGGCTGACAAGAATCAAATCAGGCCGCTTTTGCAACTTTTTGTAGCTGTTGACAGGTTCGGGTATCTGTGCCCAGAATGTAATTTGGAGGGAAATTTATGTTATAAATAGCAGTGCAATTCATTGTAATAGAGGGGGAACATATTGCTAAGAAGCTGTTGTAACAAAACATTTGCTTTTGAATCAAAGTATACTTGGCTCCGTTATCTATCTCTTTCTTTTATGCTGCCTTCTGTAGGTATTTTTGCATCGTGTCATTTATTTTTCTTATTGGCTGTCATTCTGAACTCTGGATTTCAGCATTGGCAATTAAGTAGACCTGGAATACCGAATGAAGGATACATAGGATAGAATTGCAATATCGGTTTCTGTTACATACATTGCTTTGATTGTTGTTGGTTTAGTGATAGGTTAGTGACTGTGCTGCTTGTTCTACCCCACCTGAAACACATGATATTTCATTTCTTTCAACATTTTTATCTCTTTCCAGTTCTCTTATCTGAAACCCCAAACTAGATTAGTATAGAAAGCCGACCTTCTCCGAAGATTGGCACGGAAGGCATTCCTTCCTTCCAACCTTTCAATCTGCTGGGCGAATCTAGGGCGCAATAGATTAAAATCCTTTCTTAAGTGGCAGATTCGTAACCAACAGTTTCTAGAGTACCCTATACATCATGTGTAGTTATCATATACTGGCTTACGACTCAGTTCATAAATGTTATTATAAAGTGGAATCATTTACCTCTGTTCAAATATTGTTGTTGTAAACATGCCTTGAATCTAAACTCTATTAAAGAATATCTATAGAATATCTCTTTGTTAACTCCCGACATAATTCTAATTTACATTAGAAGTACCTTTCTGGAAAATAATAGGGAATATGTTATATAGAAACTGCATTAGAGGACATTAAGAGTAATAAGTAGCTACAAAAGCAAGTGCATGAAAATTCGTAAAGGCACAATAAAAGTACCAAACCCAGAGATGCATGGTGTTGGTTGTGGATAAGACTCTAAAGCTAGGTTTCAACCTTATATTGGTATACACTGAATAATTAATATTAATTATCTGAGAATGTGTGAATGAGCAAAGTTGTATTAGAAAGATAAAGGTACTTGGATGCTCTTGCTCGCTTTTGTAGCTTAAAGCAACTGGCAGTCAATCTTAGCAAGACTAAGATGATGATCTTTAGCACATCAGAGTACCCTATCTAATTTTCAATACTTCTATAAGGGCAAGTCCATTTAAATCACCACTGTTTACACCTTGGCGGTTCAGTTTACAGGTGATTCCCTTAATCTTCGGCCAACTTGATAGTCACGTATTTGCAAGGGATACACATCTCTCTGTCTTGGAATGCCAATGCTTCCAACAACACTTTCAAGACATACCTACAAAGATGCACCTCTTTGATTGCATCATCAAACCCATAGTCCTTTATGGATTTGAGATTTGGGGTCCAAGTCTAGGGTGTGTTGATTGGGCTTGCATTGAGAGGGTCTAGACTATTTTGCTTCAATGATTTATCCAATGTAAAAGAACAATTCCCCAATGTATTGTTTAGGCTGAGTTTGGTGCTCATCCTCTTTGCCTTGAGAGTATCTTCAAAATTATTTTGCAGTTTCATTGCTTTAGATCCATGGGTGATTGCACCTTAGGCCTAGAGAGATATCCATATTTGGCCCCTTGTTCCTTAGAATGCATTACCTCTAGGCGCTGTTTTGGTTGTCACCATGGATGGTACTCAAAATTTATTTCTCTTTGTCAATCAGTTGGCATCTCCATAGATCAATTACCTCTTGTCAAATACTCTTTAAATGCTCCGTCTTACCTCCTAATAAGAGGGTAATTAATCAAGCGGTTAGAGATGATTTTTATCGACAATATATTTAGATCACTTGGGTCTCTCCATCTCAACCTCTTAGTCCTAAGTTGGCCTTCTACGTTAAGCATTTCATGAGGATTGAGAATTACATTATTATTTGTCCTAATTATGTCGAGCGACATTGGACACACAAACTTAGGATTCCTCTTGGTCAACTTAGAGTATGTTCACATCAATTGTGGGTGGAGACAAACCATCATATTCCTCGAGAGGATAGGGTATGTTGTCTTTACTCTATTTGGAAGTTGGAGACTAAAGAACATTTCATCTTCAAGTGTCTTGTTTATTATGAGATTCAAGGAATATGCTATTGTTTGTATAGAGACTCAGGTGGATCGTGTCAGCAACCTACTATTGAAAATAAGCTCACACACAAAATATTGTAAATTAACAGAAATGCATCAAATAATAGAATAACACTATGTAGAAAGTAATTGCATAATTGAAACAATCTCACAAATAACTCAGTATTGCAGGCCTCTTCGAGGGGACAACCTCCTTCAATATTTCATTAACTTGCAAAAAGATACATTCGTACATGGCTTCACATATTTTAAAGAACAACTTCATGCAACCCTAACCCTAAGCTCAAGAGGTGGCTTACATGCAAAATGCCACTCGAGCTAGAATCTTCTACCAATATCGGTTACATTCTTGATAACGGTTACATGAAATGGCCCCACTTGTCTAGGCACCTTACTTGCCACATATCATTACAAAAGTATTACAAAATAACATTATAAGGGTGTCCCCCACGTTGGACGTGGGTCATTACATAAGCAATTGAGAATTACAAAAATAATGTTAGGATGGGTTCCTAACATGTCCTTCCCCTTCAAAAAGCTTTATCCTAAAAGTTGTAGATGAGAAATCTGGTGGAGAGACTCCCATGTAGCATCTTTCGGTTGTAGACCCTGCCACTGAACAAGGACCTCAGTAATGGCTCGGTTGTGAAGCTTGCGCATTTGACAATCCAACAATTGGTCTACCTCGAGCAAGATAGAACCTTCTTCATCCAATTATGGGAGGGTAGATTGAACCTGTATTTGATTTCCCATAACCTTCTTGAGAGGAGACATGAAAAATAGGGTGGAGCTTGGATGTCAATGGGAGGGCCAATTTGTAGGTCGTGGCACCAATCCATTGTAAAACCTGGTAGGGTCCATAGTACTTGGCCGCAAGTTTTTGGCACCTACGAAGTTGGAGAGATGATTGTTTGTATGGTTGCAAGTGAAGGAAGACCATATCACCAACATCAAAGCTATGCTTAGAACAATGTTGATCAACTTGTTGATGCATCTGGTTTTGAGTCGCTTCCAAATTCATCTTCAATTGATAGAGGACTTTGGCATGTTGGCTGAGTGTAGTGTCGACTGCATGGACCTTAGAGCTACCTGGAATGTAGGAGGGGGTGTGCATGGAGGTTGACCATAAACTGCTTCAAAAGGGGTGACCTTGGTCATCATGTGATAAGAAGTATTGTACCACCACTCGGCCAAGGGAAGCCACTTCGCCCATTGTGTAGGATGATTAGAGGTAAAACAACGAAGGTAGGTCTCCAAACATTTGTTGATAATCTCAGTTTGGCCATCCGTTTGCGGATGGTAAGATGAACTCATCTTGAGATGAGTTCCCTACAACTTAAACAATTCTTTCTAGAAATGACTAGTGAATGTAGGGTCACGATTAGACACAATGGAGGCGGGCATACCATGAAGGCAAAAGATAGAATTGAGGAAAATTTGGGCAATGGTAGAGGCCATGTAAGGATGGGAGAGGGAACAAAAATGAGCATACTTTGAAAGACGATCCACTACCATAAAAATAATCGATTTGCCTCTAGACTTAGGTAACCCTTCAATAAAGTTAGGAATCGGCAATGGTTGGAGAGTTCCTAGAGAATGCATTGTTTCACCCTTCATTCGTTGACAAGTGTCACATGCCACCACAAAATTTTGTATGTCCTTCTTCATACCCTTCCAAGAAAAGGTACACTTGATTATTTCATACGTTTTGAGGAACCCAAAATGGCCTATAGTGGGAGAAGCATGCATTTCCTTCATCAAAAGTTCTCGAGTGAGGATGTATGAGGAACAACAAGGCGTTGATGGTAGCATAAATCCTGTCCATCCCAAGTGTATCCAGGACATGAAGTGGGTTTTGTTTGAAGGGAAGAAACCAAGGTTTGCAAGCCAAAATCCTTAAGCACCTCCTCATGAAGAGAATTTATCCATTGGGGAATGGGGGATGAAATGGCACATAGCATACTGTGAGCCTCAAACTGATGAGAGAGGGCATCTGCCACAATGTTCTCCTTGCCCTTTTTATAAGTAATATCATAATCATAGCCCATGAGCTTAGAAACCCACTTTTGTTGTTCAGGGGTGGCAACCCTTTGCTCTAAGAAATATTTGAGACTTTGATGATCTATTTTAATGGAGAAATGATGCCCAATGAGATAAGGTCGCCAATGAGTGACCGCATGCAAAATTGCAAGCATTTCCTTAGCATAAGTGGATTTACCTAGATTACGATTGGAAAGCGCTTGACTAGTGAAAGCCAAGGGGCGCCCTTCCTGCATCAACACCATGCCAATACCATTGCATGAAGCATCACTTTCAATTACAAAAGGCTTAGAAAAATTAGGCATTGCTAAGATGAGAGTGGTTGTCATAGCGTGCTTCAACTCTAGGAAAGCTTGTTTAGCTGGACCAGTCCAAGTAAAAGAATCCTTTTTCAACATGGATGTTAAAGGAGCAGTAATTTTTCCATAATTGCGGATAAATTTGCGGTAATAGCTTGTAAGCCCCAAAAATCCATGAAGACCTTTTAGAGTGCGAGGTTTCAACCACTCTTGAACTGCTTGAATCTTCTTGGGATCAACTTTAACACCATATTTGGTGACAATGTGTCCCAAATATTCCACTTTCGTCAACCCAAAAGAACACTTGGACCACTTAGCATAAAGGTGATGTTGTGCCAACAATTGGAGAGTCTGATCCACATGTCGAAGATGCTCTTCCCAAGAGCGACTATAAACCAAAATGTCATCAAAGAAAACTAGAATGAATTTACAAAGAAATGGATGAAAAATGTTGTTCATGAGACTTTGAAATGTGGAAGGTGCATTGGTCAAACCAAATGGCATCACCAAAAACTCATAGTGACCCTCGTGAGTACGAAATGCGGTTTTTGGAATATCTTCATCCTTGAGCTTGATCTGATGGTACCCAAAGCGAAGATCTAATTTAGAGAAAAACATAGTCCCATGCAGCTCGTCCAGTAGTTCATCCACCATTGGAATAGGAAACTTATCCTTGATGGTGAGCTTATTGAGCTCACAAAAATCAATACATAATCGCCATGATCCATATTTCTTTCGCACCAATAAGATAGGAGAAGAGTAAGGGTTGTTACTTGGGTGGATTACTCCAGCTTTTAACAATTCTTGTACTAACTTCTCTATCTTTGACTTAAGGGCATGAGGATATTAGTACGACCTAATGTTATGTGGTACACTACCAAGTACCAATGGAATAACATGGTCATGAGAGCGACGTGGTGGCAATTCTATTGGTTCAACAAAAACTGCATTGTGCTTTGTCAAAACAAGTTGCAAATCATTAGGAATTTGGTCCACTTCTGTAGTAGGTGGTTGGATGCAAAATATTTGTGCAATGACCCCACAAGAAGATTTTTTTAACTTCTCCATATGGCTAGAATTGATAATCTGAGGAGGCCCTGCTTTTGAACCATGAAGAGTGTAAGACTGTCCATTTTGTGAAAATTGCATCCATAGTTCTACAAAATTCCATGAGATGGTGCCCAAGGTACCCAACCACTGAGCTCCTAACACAATATCACATCCTCCTAATTGAAGAGCAAAACATATATTGTTTGAGCTCATAATCCCCAATTTTTAATTTGACATTATGACATTTACCTTTGCAAGGTAAGGTCCCTCCATTTGCCACCATGACCTCAAAGGAATTGCATGTGTGTATGTAACAATTGGCCTGCTTGGCAATTCGAGGATCAATAAAGTTGTGTGTGCTACCTGAATCAATAAGGATGGTAAGGCGTTGGCCTTTGAAGAAACCCACAACTTTCATGGTTTGTGGAGTAGTAATCCCTGCAAGAGTGTGGACTGAAATCTTTGCCTGGGGTTCTTCCTGTATTTTTGCTTCATTTTGAGGTGGTTCTTCTATTGGGTCTACTTCATCATCATTGTGGTCATTGCTTATGGGTTCCTCGACATCTATTAGGAACAACTTATTTTGGGCACACCTATGCCCTCTAACATATTTTTCATCACAATTATAACACAACCCTTGGGCTCATCGAGCATCCATTTCCTCGGTGGTCAAGCGTTTTGAGGGGATAGATTTATTTTCATGATTGCTTGTAAACTTGGGAGGAAAAGAGGGTTTGGTTGGTTGAAATTTAGATGTCCTCCTTTGAGCTGCAAATTTGGATTCGGCCAACCGTGCTAGGCTTATGGCTTGCATCATTGTTTTTGGATTAAACATCTTAACCTCAGCTTGAAGATCATCCCTTAAGCCACTGATGAAACAACTCATAAAAAACCCTTCATTCAACCCCTTGGTTCGGTTAGCTAATTTTTCAAATTGGGCCTAGTAGTCTCGAACTGTAGAATTTTGTCTCAACTTGGTTAGTGCTCCTTGGAAATCATCATACTCACTAGGGCCAAAGCGAGTGAGTAGTTGGGATTCAAAATCTTCCCAAGAAGGATCAATAATGGTATGTCGAAACCATTGGTACCACTGTAAAGCTTTTGATTCCAGATTGAAAGAAGCCATCTTGATCCAATAATATTTAGGGACATTGTGGAGTTGGAAAAATTGATCAATACGACATAACCACCCATCTACGTCTTTTCCATTGAACTTTGGAAAGTCCAATTTAGGCATCTTGAAGGTGGTATCACGATCAAAAGTAGTGTGAAAATCTTCTCTTTCCTTATGGGGTCCTTTTCCTTTCCCTGACTACTCAGTCTCGGGATACCCAAAAACTTGAGGGCCGCCTTGAAACTTGGACTCCACCTCTAAAATTTGTTCAAGGAGTTCGATTTTGGAGGAAATGTACTCTCTTCTGAAACTTTGGATATTCTCTCGGATTGATTGATTGTCTTGAAGAATGGACTGGAGTTGTTTTGTGATGGTGTCCAATTGGGAGGCTTGTTCCATATCTTTTTGGTGTCCACGAGTACCAACAACCATTTTGGTGTGTCTGGGGTGACTACCAGTGACTTACTAAAAATAGAAGTGTGATTTCAGGGGTTACTATTTTTAGTAATAAGTCCAAAAAAGTGCTTGGGTGTTATATATCAAAATGATCAGCTCGGAAAGATGGTCACAATGAGCTATATCCCACAACACTGATTTTGGGCACCCCAGATTTTTTGTTTGTTTGTTTGGGAATTAGGTTGAAACACTTATTTTAGGATAGGGACCACTTTGATGGCCGCTCGATCTGAGCGCTCAGTGAGGAGATATACTGACTTCTTTGACTTTTTGTGATCTCTTGGTTTGGTGCAAGTCGATGTCGAGGCAATTTCTTCAACTTGGACTTAAAAATTCACAGATGGGTCCTTGAGGGTCTTTGGTGCAGAATAATGAGCTGCTTCTAGTCCCAAAATTTTGGATCAAATTGACTGACCATTGGGAAGTTATGGCCTTAACAAGAAAAATAAAAAATTGCCAATTTTGGAAAATTGGTGCAAAATTTGACCAGGAGTTGCCAAGGACAATTTTGTCTGAAATAGAATGTAGAGTTGTTTGCTAAATTTTGGAGTCAATCTGAGCTCTGAGTGAAGATATATCCCTGTTTGAGTAAAAGTTCAATGTTTTTTTTTACTTCAAAGATTGGGTTTAAAAGTTGGGTATTGTGTCAATTGTCTTTGCCCTATATGTTTTGACTATTGACCACTCCTGTCATTGTCTTGTCTCTGTCCCTATCACCTATACTACAATTACTAACACTATTTAGACTGATCCTAGAATTCTCTGTACTATGTAGTTACATCGACTTTCTCCGTTCTCGTTTTCATCACCGACAACCCTGTAATTTTTGATCGTTACTCACCATCATTACTGAATGTTAACGACTATCGACCCGAAGGTTATTGAAATAATTTCTGACTGTCACAGACACTTGTATACTTTGTCTTGACTGTGTAATGCATTCAATTTTTTTTGTGATAGGGAAGTCTTCCTCTGTATGCTCACTTTTGTGGGAAAAATTTCTAGGTTTAGCAAAACAGGGGAGGCTTCATGTTTTTTGCAGGTTGATAATATTTGTATTGATAGAACCAAGGTATGCTAGGCAAAGGAGTATGTAATACCCATAGGCCCTCTGTTATACCGCAGTGACGAACAATAGTGCTCGGACCAATATTTTAGGCCACTACCCAAGGAGGATTCCACACATACCCTTGAGCACACTATCTACCTCTCTGACAGTACGGGAGGGTAGTCTTCTGGGATGTTGTGTCCCGTGCACTATGGATAATACAAGGCCGAAAAAGCTTCCTAATGGATAAAATTTTGTTTAACCCTAGATGGTCTCCCAATATACCCGAAGATACGTGGGAGCTCAATTCCATGCACGAGTGTTGTCTAAGGCTTAGGTATTGGAGCTTGATCACCCCTCACTTCACTAGATGCTTTATGGACTATCTAGCTTAGCTAATAATGATAGCTCCTTCACGATATTTTAAAACCCTCGACATAGGGTTTCTAACCTACTCAACTACTATAAAAAAAGTTGTAATTTTTTTTCGTTTTTCTGGTTTTTGTTGGTTTTTTTTATATATGTAAATGACAAATAGAAAACGAAAAACATAGGAAAATTATACCTAACAGTTGGAATGGATGGGCAAGAATTGTCGTAGTCGCAGTAGAACTCGGCCTTGGAAAGTGCTCTGATACCACTTGTTAGGAATCTACTATTAAAAATAGACTCACTCACACAAAATACTATAAAAAAACAAAAATGCATCAAATAACAGAATAACACTACATAAAGTAATTGTAAAATTGAAACAATCTCACAAATAACTTAGAATCGCGGGCCTCTTTGAGGGGGCAACCTCCTTCAATATTTCATTAACTTGCAAAAAGATACATTCGTACATGGCTTCACATCTTTTAAAGAACAACTTCATGCAACCCTAACCCTAAGCTCAAGAGGTGGCTTACATGCAAAATGCCACTCGAGCTAGAATATTCTACCAATATTGGTTACATTCTTGATAACGGTTACATGAAATGGCCCCACTTGTCTAGGCGCCTTACTTGCCACATATCATTACAAAAGTATTACAAAATAACATTATAAGGGTGTCCCCATGTTGGATGTGGGTCATTACATAATCAATTGAGAATTACAAAAATAATGTTAGGATGGGTTCCTAATAGATCGCTTGCCACTTTTTTCAGCTATCTTGACCAAAGATGCTTGGCTCTTTACCTCAAGGAAGCTATTACTCTTTGGCATTAGTTATTACAAGGGAGACAAACTATTACTCGACTAATCACCTCATTCTTTCTCTCTATCTCTACAGTTGAGAGTATTAAGCGTTCATTTGAAGCTACAACTATCCAAAATGTTAAAGACAAACTTGTTTGCCCTTGTCTGCTACTAGAGTAGCTACTAGGGTTGTCTTCTTGCAAGCAAGAAGACAAGAGTGTAGTTCTTTTACGTCGAATTTCGACCACCCCTCACATAGTGAGGATGTTAGAGTATATTACATTATTTGGTACATGTCAATGTACCACCTTGGGTACATAACTAGAGTAAGAGTTTACATTAGAGTAAAGTTTGAGTTACTTCATGCAAAGTAATAAATGCATAAGTGTTAGAATGTGCAATAATGTAAATGTGTATGTAGTCCACATGTACATGAGTCATAGGATAAGGTAGATGAAGAGTCATGGGTAGAGGAAAGGCCAAGGTGCATATCTTCCTATAAATAGGCCTTTAAGGCAAGTAGTGTGAGAGAGAAAAGAAGAGAGATACAATGTTCCTATACTGAGTAGTGAGTAGGTACAATGTAGTTCTTCATTGAAAATTATAGTGTTCAAGTCCTCCATGATATTGCATTGTACTATTTTCATGAAATTTCATTAATGGCATATTACTGAGTTATTGTAGAAGTTTATCTCATTATTTTCTTGCATATTATAGTGTCATTATCATATACTTATCTTAACTTACTTATTTCACATCTTGTGGTTGCATTTACTTCAATATACATCGTCAAATGCTAACAGAGGAATTGTAGACAGGCACAACTTACTAGTTTCTTGTCCTTTTCTATTGGTTCTACAACCATAGATGCTAGAAGAGTCTTGAAGTAGGTTTCATATCTATATGGCCTTTTTTTTTTTATTAAATTGGTTATGTGGGATTGTAACGGGTCCACCCCTATTACGTAGTGACCACATCATTGTATTTTAACAATATTTTGGCAATTATGCACGTATTGTCTGGCAAGACTCAAACTTGGGTCTCCTTGAATGTTGCGGTATTTAACCAATTGAGTTCATGCCATTAGATTAAGCATGATCGTTCACCCATGGGATTGGAACCTTAATAGTGTGAATTCTTCACTCCCAACCAATTGCCCCAAAACTTATGGGCTGAAATCTTAAGGTTCACCTATGGGATTGGAACCTTGGTTTATGGTGTTCATTCTTCACTTCCAACTAATTGCCCCAAAGCCCATGGGATTTGAATGTTGGTTCATGGCATGAAAGTTCTTACTGCCTACCCCCACCTCCAAACCCCTTGAGAAAATGATAAGGTTCACCCATGATATTTGAACCTTGGTTAAGGGTATACAACCCTTCATTCCCCACCAAGTACTTTAAACCTCATGGGCTAATGTTAAGGTTCACCCATGAGATTAGAACCTTGGATTGTGGTGTGAAATTGTTTTATGGTTTACGGAAGTTTGTTCCACTTTAATAGCCGGTTCTCCCACCATTGGCCCCTCCTCCCATGGGATTGATCTATATGGCCTTCTAAAATACTGAGTGCTTCATTTTACTCAGCTCCTATAGTAGAAAGTGCAATGATATCTTGTTTCTTGTAAATTAACACGTCAAAGGCTGATTGGTTACCTTGAAGTAGTTTTGTGATCATCTACATCGCTAGCATAATCTGAGTTAGTGTATCTTCTTAGCTACAAGGCTTTGGGAATGTGATACATAAGTCATAGATCCCCTTGATATATGACAATCCTTTTTGTGGCTTGCATAGTAACCTTCCTTGGAGGCTAGATGGATCCAGAAACTATGCCTGAAACAAAACCAATGAGGGGAAATAAATAAGATTGCCAAGTTTCCTTTATAGGGTATTATCAGTTTTCAAAAATTCACAATCTTTGACACGTCTGGTGCTTGATATATATGGGATTTTGCATAGTGTGCAATCTTCCAATTTAAACTCGTGAGAGTTCAAGGGTATCTCTTGGCTAAAAATGAATGTCTCATCATTGTTTTGAACTTGGATACCTAAGAAGAAGTGTAGAAGTTGCATGTTAGTCATCTTAAATCTTTTATAATTAAATCCATAGTTGAGAAAATCTGCAAAAAATCTGCAGAATCCTGATTTTTTGCCGATTTTTTAAAATGTCGATGCAATCAGCCAACTCTTGGCGATGCAAAGATTTTTTTTGAAGATTTTTGCCGATTTTTTCAAAAAATCTGCAATTTTTTTTTAGGCTGCGGCGAATTTAGGGTTTTTTTATGCAAGCCCATTTTTCAGCTGTTAATGTTTGAACTTCGAAGTTTAAAGTTTAAACCCTAAACCCGAAACCCTCTTTTTAAGTAAATATTGTTGCTTGATAACTATGTATGTAAGCCCATTTTTCAACTGTTAATGTTTGAAACTTTGAACTTTGAAGTTTAAACCCTAAGGGTTTTGTTTTTTTTCCTCCTCTTTTTAAGTAAATATTGCTGCCTGGTAACTATGTATGCAAGCCCATTTTTCAGCTATTAATGTTTGAATTTGGAACTATGAACTTTGAACTTGAAGTTAAAACCCTAAACCTTAGTCTAGGCCCTAGGGTTTTGGGTTTAGGATATTTTTTCCTCATCTTTTTAAGTAAATATTGATGCCTGATAACCATGTATGCAAACCTATTTTTCATCTGTCAATGTTTCAATTTTAAACCCTAAACCCTAGCCTTTTGGTTTAAGGTTTAGTTTTTTTTTCCTTTTTTTCAAGTGATTGTAACTTTGTTGTTACTTGTTTCCATGTGTAGGCATATAAAAAATGAAACCTTTTATCCTTCTTGTTACTTGTAACTTTGTACCTTTCATATTATAAGCAATACAAGATGTGTTTTGTCACTTTCATGTGTGCTTAAAGCTTGAGCCTTGTATGATGTCTTGACATGAATTATTGCTTTTATTGCAATATTTGATTTGCATAATGTTAATTCATTGTAATATGCATGAAAACAACTTTTTTTTCAATGAAAAATTTTGTTTTCTTTGTTTTTTTTTAATGTCGATTTTTTGCCGATTCTTTCCCCGATTTTTGCCGATTTTAGAAAATGCCGATTCTTTGCTGATTCCGATTTTATCACCTATGATTAAATCTTTTTTTGGAATTTAAGAATCAATGGGTGTCACTTCCGATAACAATCAAGTCATCCACATATAAGACAATTTTCAAAGGTTGATCGTGCTTCCTTGGAAAGTAGATTTGATGATCACATTCACATTCTTGAAGACATTATTGATGATGAAGCTAATGATTTTTTCATACCACACTCTGGGGGCCTGTTTTAATCCTTGAAGAGATATTTTCAATTTGCAAGCTAGTGGTAGTGCCCCTCCTTTGACAAATTTGGATGGAGTAACCATAGAGATTTCCTTATGTAGAATAAAATGCAAGAAGGCCCTCTTGACATCCCACTTAAATTTGGTAGCTATTGATGGAATTGTTTTGATAGTGTTCATATTTTCTACTCATGCAAAAGTTTCTATGTTGTCAATTTCTTCTTGTTAATAGATCCCTTTTGCAACCAACATAGCTTTGTATCTTTCATTTTCTACCTTTGAGATGTATTTATTCTTATAGAACAATTCATATTTAATGATATTTTTGTCTTGGGATAAGAGACTATTTCCCAACTCTACTTCTTCGTTATGTAGTTGTATTGCTTATTCATGGTTTCCTTGCATTCTTTTGTTCTATTATTTTGTGGTTCAATGATGTGAGAGTATTTGAGCATGACTAGGGTAGTTTGTGACATGTGTTCATGTCTCACAACCTGCCCAAACTAACTGTTATAACATCAACCATGATGTACTATGTTCGACCATCACACACATGCCAGGTACCCACCTTGTGTCGTCCAAGCTAATTGTCATAAGGCTTACCAAGGTAGTTGTTATAATGTTTATCAAGGTAGGCGCCATAACATCATGAAACTAGTCGCCATAAGGTTGACCAAACTGACCACCACAACAAAAACACGATGCATCTAGTTCCATTGACACATGCTTGCACCATGTAGTTGCTTCTTGCTTCCATGCTTCGTGTTGATACCAACATCCACCATGGAGTGCAAACACAAGGCTCAATGCCCAACGAAAACACCTTGCATTTGTGCCTTGCATCTACACCCCACATACTTGCTAACCACTAGTGTGCACTCAACCGCACTTGACATGTACACACTACCAAAGTATGCACACACAACCCTAGAAGGTTCACATGTAGCCTAGACAGACTATGTGCATTTAAAATACCAAGCATCACCGATCTATAGAAAGACTAATTAACTTGCCAATAAACTGGTTTGGAAGTCAAATTGTCATCGTAACTAATATTCTTGGCGTTCGCCATACACCATATAAGATGATTGTATAGTGGACTTCATGATATTTTCATGTATTGCTTTTTGTAAATAATAGTTTGTTGTATTGCTTATGGAAAGATTCTATGTCATGTCTATTATGGTTGATTTTGTTGTGCAACTCAATTCTATAATTCTTTAGGCTCATTCACATCTTGAGTATTGTAATACTAAACAATTAGGTATCACAACACACTTTGTGCTCAAGTCTTTGTAGTTGCCAATTCTTACCTTGATATATCTTTTGCTTGAGTGTGAGCCATTGAATATGCTTTATTGTTGAATGCCTTCTCAAATACCCTTGCAGTGCTAAAAGGTGGTACTCAACCTGTGTTCCACGTCTGAGTATCTAGATGAACATTGTTTCTATGGGAGAATGGTTGAATTCGCAAAGTCCTCAGAAACCACTAGAGTTGCCAATACTAAACAATTTGGTATCACAACACACTCTCAAGTCTTTGTAGTTGCCAATTCTTACCTTGATGTATTTTTTGCTTGAGTGTGAGCCATTCAATATGCTTTATTGTTGAATGCCTTCTCAAATACCCTCACAGCGCCAAAAGGTGGTACTCAACCTAGTTCTATGTATGACTATCTAGGTGAACACTGTTTGTGTGGGAGGATGGTTGAATTTGCAAAGTCCTCAGAAACCCCTATAGCAAATGTCCCTAGGCTCATCAACAACGTGTAGGAAGAATAGAGAGCCATTTTTTTTGGTCAATTTCATGATGTAATGCTTCAATTGGGTTTGACTTTGGCTTGTACTTCAATATTTTAGTCAAAATACTCATTGAAGGTGCAAACCAACATTGACATCCCATTGTTCCAAGGAAAGATAAACACTGAGGCATTGGATATGTGGCTCCAAAAATTCATCAATGAAGAGAAGATCGCTTTTGCTACCATGAAAATGTCCAAGTATGTGTTATGTGGGTAGGAAACTGTCAATGCATAGTAAGAGAGAGACCTAGACCCCATTGATCCTTGGCAAAGGTTTTTGGATACAATGCATGCTTGATACTATCTCATGAAGCATTATGATGATGAGGTTGACATGCATGTCTGCGATGAATTGTCTAGTGGCCCACATCTTGCTAGGGACTAAAGATCACCAATTAAGAGATTTCAAGGTGGTGCATGCTACATCATCAAAGCAAGAACACAATCGACAAGAGGCATTAATTCGAATGGATAAATACCAAAATAAATTTGAATAGAAGTTGCACCAATGGAATAATGCTAGATGGCAAGAGATCCCCATTTGAATATGATATATAGTGAAGGAGCAAGTGGGTTTTGTGGTTTGTTGAATGGGTGTCCGACATATTTGAATTAAATTCAAATAAAGAACAGGCACTCACTTTAGTGAAAAGAAGTGAATCTATGCTTCAAAGGTTGCCGCCTCAATCAAATGATAACATGTGGTTGCCATACAATATCTCATCAAAGGGAAATCAACGATAAACATGTATTGAGCTAAAATCACCATAAAGATGGTTTACAGTGATTTGTGCCAATGGCCTCTGAACACGTTGTGCCCCATCCCAAATTATGGGTACAACCAAATTAATGGCTTGCAACAAAGTGAAGATATGAAGTAGGTTAAAGGCTTGTGGGAGGATTGTGCCAATCTCTAGATGATATTTGCTTTTCCAGAGGAAGACCAACAACATGCAGCCCTTGAGGTATAGGATGCGATATGGTGGTCTGAAGTGGCCTTATGCCATGAAGTGCTGATCTGGAGTGTTGGATGAAACTAGATTGATGGCTTGTGGTAGAGTGATGAAACAAAATTGAAGAAGAGCTTGGAGGCAAGCCGTACCAATACAAACATGCCATATGGCATCAAAAACATCTGATTGAGTGATAAAAAAATTGCAATGCTTGCAAGAAATAAATAACAGGAGCAATGACTACTTATGATTCATGACATGGACAGATGGATTGTTGAGGACCACATGTATGTCAAATTTTTCTTGAGCAAAAGAGGCACCGAGGCCACTTTTTCTTTGGTGAAGCATCTTGAGGTTTATTCACATATCATTTGGAAAAACCAAAGGTAGGAAGTATGGGGCTATCACATCTGGCCACACGAGCCAATGTTCTTTTTTTTTAATCAGTTATATGGGATTGAAATGGGCTTAATCCATATTACATCATGAGCACATACTGGTATCACAACAGCTTGGCAATTATGCATGTATGGCTTGGCAAGATTCTAAGCTGGGTCTCCTCCATGAAAGTTGAGGAATATAAACGGTTGAGCTTATTCCATTTGATCAATCAAGCAACTGGTTGAAGTGATTATTGTGGAAAGTTATTTTGTTTTATAGTGAAAATTTATGGGATACTTGTACATGAATCATTCGTCCAACCACTCCCCGCCAAAAATAAAAAAATGAAAGGGTGTTCCAACCACTTTCTCTAGGAGAAGTTTCTTAAGGTTATTTTCCAGCAGTGAAAGAATTTTTTTTTTGGGGCAGAAAATTCAAAATTTTCATATTATGAAATGGAGTTCGCTTCATTTTGAACAGATCCTTTTGCCAAATCTCACTAGTGAGGAGCTAGAGTTTCAGTGGGAGTTTTTCTTTATGTTTTTGAAATATGTAAGTTCTTGCATCTCTTAATAGCTATCTTTTTCATTTTTTTTTGTACAGGTGATTCCCAGGTTGGTGGGTGATGTTGAATGGAGAATATCTAGTGAAGCCTAGGTGATTGATAGGGTCCTTTTTGAATCAGTATGAGTGATACAAGGTTTCGAATCCCATCTAGAATTGGATATGCTGTGGTGTTGTCTGAAAGTTCGTATGTAATCTATAGCTGATTTGTTTGATATTTTTGATGTTAGCACTGTGGTTCAAATTTTCTGTAGAAAGTAGGACTAGTGGTTTTTCTCCCTCCTAGAAGCATTTGATATTTCTTTGTAAATACCTACGTAGAAATATAATGCATTCAACTTGAGATCATCTAGTGGTTAATTTTTGTTGAAAGTCATGAATAAAGCCCAGATGCATGTTATCATGGGTCTGTGAAAGAAACAACTAGCTATAGTTTAAAGACTGCTCCATTCAAATCCTCTCCTCACAGATCTATCTTCAAATCAGGGACAAGAGAAACCTAAACTCTGTCCGGTCCAGAGTTTATGGTTTGTGCTTAAGCTACTTTGCATTGCCTTAGTGATAGCAAAGCTGGAGGAAATGTAATGTGTGGGTCCAGCTGAACTACTTTGTACTGCATTTGGATTATATGATTTGGTTAGTTTCTTACCATACTTATCAATTGTGTCCATTGGTTTTAGCCATTTGAAACCAACCCAAATGACGAAAATAATTCCTTCCTTGGCATGATGAGCCTAAAGAGCAGAGGTGTTTGACTTACCCCTATGGTGTTGATGGTTATGCTTATTTTGGGTCTTGATATTGCAAGCAAGTCATTCTTCTCTATTATGTTTTCGCCCCATTTTCTGCGAGACAGGAAATAATTACCAATAGGATACATTGGATTGCTTTAACCTTTCCTTTTGCATTAAATTTGAAGAATATTATAACATTTTAGACTAGCAACATAATTATAAGGATTCCATTTTGCACATTTCTAAATGGTTTCATTTTTTATGAATTTGAGGATTTATGTCATTTCATCTTTATTGCTTTTGTACGAGTTTCAAGCTTGTTATCCTTTTTCATCCTTTTGCATTTGTTTGTAGTTTCAACTTTGATTCTAACTCATGAGGAAATTTGATGAGGCTATCTTATTGTGTTGGAAATGTGGTTTATATTCACACTTAATAACAGTAAAGTGGTTATATTTTTTTTCAGGCATATTCTACAGTTGGCACACCAGATTATATTGCCCCTGAAGTTTTGCTAAAGAAAGGCTATGGAATGGAATGTGATTGGTAAGGCTATTTTAGTGCCTTGGGTCCTATTTTATTAAATTTGACAGAATACTGCATTGATTTGAATTGGATTACATCTCCGCTGATATTTTCATTTTCATGTTATCCTTGCTATTTTATTTTCAGCAGCACTCAAACTATATAGTACTTTCATATTGAAATATATATTCTTCTGGACTTTGGTTTTTGACTGGCATTGCATGAACACTGAGAAACAGATATGCCAAAGTGTCTAGTTTTTTTGTTAATGATCTATATCTTTAGAATCTCTACAAGAGTGCAGGAAGTAAGTAATGTTTTGCAAGTTTTACGTAGGTTTGTTATGCATCATTGATTTGGCCCTTCAATTTTTTGTTTTCATAGGAAAATAATATTTATGGATTGTAGATAATGTATAAAGTGGTTGGCCAGATGATGACAACTGCCATGGAACTGACATATTCATGCATGCATGCCATATACCATATTCATGTGATTTGTGAACAACTTAGAACTATTCACTCAGAGACATTTCAGCTTTGCCTCTTTGCCCCATTTCAATGCGTTTTCATGAAAATTAAAAAAAACTGCATATTTATTTACTTGTGACTGGAATGGGTGAGGACTTTGAGCACTACCTACTGGACATGAGATAGAGCCCTAAGCAGAACATAAGAGAGCAAGTAGTGTGGCCATAGAAAGATTCATTGGAAGATTGGACAATACGCAGACTGCGTTATTCATCTGGGGTGTTGTGAGAGATGAACTCATAACAACTATCTGTAAACAGTTTGATTCATATTTTAAGAATATGAACCTTGTAAGGAATGCAGCACTTTTAGTTCCCAGCTAAGTTTGGCATTGGGTGAGTATCCTATGCAAGCATTCATCTCCCCAACAAGCCCCTTCAGCCATGCTATCTTGGTTTGTATGATTTTGAAAGTCCTTGAGTTCTAGAGCTGATTTGTGTTGACAGTGCCTGACATCCATAAAAGTCATGAATTAAGGCCTGAAACTTTGAATTGAAAATATCATTCAAGGAACTTTTATTATGTACATAAAACAACGGATGAGCTTGATGCCATTTTAATGGAAAATTGATAAATACAGGGGAGGATGAAGCTAACAGAACTCATGAAATTCAATATATTCAAGAATTACAAGTGACAAAGCTGAGGACCTTAGAAATGGAGAGGATAATGTGTGCTGAACTAGAGAACACTGTCCATTTCATATTTGTATGAGAGCCTCTTGCCACTACTATATAGATATTTTTAGCAAGATCCTTGTTTACTACTTGTTGTCTACACTAGTTTGCTGGTGATAATCAAAAGCCAACATTATAACCATTCATTATGCTTTGAACAACAATGATTGGAGTTGACTTTACAAGTGAGGGATATCAAAGTATATAATGATTGTATTTAAGCCATATTTGGGTTGCATCTTGGCTAACAGTGTGCTCATTAAAATCAAAACCAACAATGGCATGGTTATTGCAGGTTGTCAGGTCACATGAGAGATGCAGAAAACAAAAGGACACACATGCTTTTATTAATAATTGATATCATAGTTACCAAACTTCGGCGAGTTTTTGAAAAACTTGCCGAGTCCATGGCCGAGTCACAGTTCCCGGGTATTTTTTAACTGATTCAGCGAGTTTTTTTGACTCTTTGATTTTTGTTTTTAAATCATGCTTTTTTTTGACTCGCAAGTTTGATGGTAAAACTTGGCAGCTGCAGGAAAAAAATCAGAAATTGGTATTTTCTACAGGTTTTCTCTTTTCTTCTGTTGAGTTTTTGCTGAGTTTTTCTGATTTTATTTGTGGAGTCCGAGTCTGAGTTAAAAATTGGGCTTGCAGAGTCCGTGCCAAGTCCAAGTCATGTATACTGGCAGAATATTTATTTATATTTTTCTTGTAATATATTTATAGATGGTATCTGTTGGTTACGAATCTGCCATGAGGAAAGGATTTTGTATTAACGCGCCCAGATTCGCCCACCAGATTGAAAGGCCGGAAGGAAGGAATGCCTTCCGTGCCAATCTCCGGAGAAGGCCGGCTCCTGTGGGTTTTTATGGTTTAAGATAAGAGTGCAGGAAAGAGATAAAAATGAGGAAAGAATTTACAAATGTGATTGGAGCTGGGTGGGGGGAACTAACAGTACAACAACACATCAATCACCACTACTTACTGCATCATAAATACAAAGCATAGCCAGAAACTGCAAAATCTAAGTATACTTTTTATACAAAGAAATGTACGCACAGCTACAATGGCTCCCTAACAGACATTCCCTACAAGGAACTAACAGTACGGCAGCGCATCAATCACCACTACGGACAGTAACATGAATACAAAGCAACCAAGAAATGCCAGCTCCAAGTATGTGTGTTATGCAGAGAATTTGTACGCACAGCTACAATGACTCCCTAACAGACATTCCCTGCAAGGAACTAACAGTACGGCAGTGCATCAATCACCACTACAGAAAGCAACATAAACAGAACACACATACCGAAGGAACTGCTACCTAATCTATTCTATGTATCCTCTGATCAATAAAGTCCAGGAGTACTTGGCCACCAAACGCTGGAGTTCAGAGTTCAAAGACAACAGCAAGCCATGACACAAGAAATACCTCAATAATACCTGACCACCAAATGCTGAAGTGAATCAACAAGCCATGACACAGGAAACGTAAGGCATAAATGTTAAAGAGAGGCAGCATAAAAAATAAAAGAAGTAGAACAGATCCAGGCATATACTTTATATTGATAAGCAGAAGCACAGTTACAATGGTTCCCTTACAGACATTCCCCTTCCACCACCTTACAATGAAAACATGGTGGGGATTTATAGCCTGAGTCCCTCCCGTTACATTAATGGGCACAAAGTCCCAGTCAAACATTAGTTGACAAAAGTAGCCGCGGAACTGTTGATGCTGACCTTTGTCGGACAGGACTGTACCTGCAGCATGGTCTCCCTGAAGGCCGGACAGCTATGTGGCAGCGCGTTAGGTAGAAATTTTCATCGGCAGGAATGCGGGCAGCTAAAGCAGGTAGAACCTCCAATCAGCTTTAAATGAGGCAGCTGGCATAAGTAGTGCAGCCCATGCTTGTCCTTTTGCTCGGCACGTCTTGGCTAAGATCCCAAAGCTGGACACTTGTCGGATGATGCTGTTTGACACGTGCTTGCCTTGAAAGGCAGTTTATCCAACTTCGCCCAGGCTCTGAGTGCCATTGGGTTGCACAGGCAGAAAGCAGCGCAGTCGGGAAGGCCTTCATGCCTTGGGTGCATTTCGAGTTTATTTCCCCATCGCGCACCTGTCAAAGGGTGCACTCCGACTTCGCTGCGAAGTCGGGTTGCGCACAGGTGAAAGTTGATTTCTGCCGCCGTACAGACTTCGCCTTGGAAAGGGGGAGCAGTCCGACTTCGCTGTGAAGTCGGACTTTGCCCCAAAGACTTAGTCATTTTTCCTGCCAGCCTGCCAGCCTACTACAAGGTGCGCCCAGAAAGCAGGGCGCAATCCGACTTCGCTGCGAAGTCGGACTTCGCCCAAAAAACTTGTTCTTCTGGTTGATCCTGTCGCACTGCGCACTTTGTATTCCTGCTGCGCTCCAACTGGAGGGCGCACTCCGACTTCGCTGCGAAGCGAATTCGGACTGCGCCCAGAAAACTTGTTCTTCTGGTTGATCCTGTCGCACTGCGCACTTCGTATTCCTGCTGCGCTCCAACTGGATGGCGCACTTCGACTTCGCTATGAAGTCGGACTGCGCCCTGGTACTTAGCCATTTTTCAGGGCAACTGCTGTCAAATTTGAGATCTGATTGAGGGACTCAAAAGAAAGAGGGGAGAATGAGAATGTAGGGAAGAGAGAGAAAGGGAGAGAAGAAGAAAGGGAAAGAGAGGAAGAGGGGAAAGGAAGAGTAGCACTCTTACAAAAACTGAAAACATTGCACCCCGTGCAAAATGTGGCAACATTTCTGGCGGCTCGCGGGGTGTCAAGCTCGCCTCGGCGCAAAGAATCCATGCCTTCATCCATTGGGTGCAAAGGAACTTGCTTCCCTTGGTTTCTGCTGCTCTAGCCATTCTCCTCGCGACAACTGTTCTTCATATCCACTTCCGGCAGTCGCCTCCTCAGATTCGCCTTTCGAATGCTCTCCAGCTCTGGCTTTTGCCTCGCAGATGCGTTGGTATGCGGCCTAGGCTTGGCCCCAAGCTTCTGCTTCGAATGGTCGGCGGTCAGCAACTTCTTCTAATGCTGCATGGAAAGCAGCGACCGCGTGCAGGTCGATGGTGAGGTATCTTTTCCCGCCTCCCGGAAGTAGGAGCCGATCCCGCAAAGACTTGGACACCATCTCGGGTGACCCGACTTTCTTGAATTGGCTCGGCCTAGCTATCAATTTCAGTCGTATCTCGCTTCAAAGGACAGCCAATTCTTTTTCACCTGCTCATGGGTGAGAAACTCACCATTCTCAACATAGCCCGGGCACCCTAGTCCAGTGAGAGCGTGAAGGGGAGCCAAACAAATGTCTTTTTTATGTTCGAATGCATCCAGCATTTGTTTGGCAACCCTCACCTCTTCTACTTTCTTAAAATATTTATGCAAGGTTACCCTTGCATCTGCCCATTCTGCAGCGAATGAGGACATGGGGGAGAATTGGAGGCCCTCGCGCTCGCGCTCCTGAAGTTTTATTGCCAGGTCCAGCCATTGCTTCGCCTGGCGTTCAGCCTCCTCTACCATAGGCTTTCCCTGGGCAAAAACTTCTTGGATCCTGAATGCGAAATCCAGGACCGACATAGCCTTATACGTGTGGGGCTTGCATCCCCGCAGCAGATCAGCCCGCATCTCCTTAACTTTGCTCTTTGAAAAGACCGTCACTTGAGATGCTTTCTCTGCAGATTGCGATTGCGTCCGTTTCAAAGACTCCTGGAGCCGAGAAATCTGCTCCGGGGCTGCCTCGCTTTCGTTGTGGTTTCTTGCTGAGAAGCGGCCAGCTGGGCTTTTAATTCGTCTATTTCTCGCTGTGCCGCTTCCAGCTGCTCAGTGGACCTAGAAAGGTCCTCTTCAAGCTGTCTTGTCTTGTCCTGCAATCGGGAAAGCTCTTCCTGCTCCTCCAGATTTTTGACAAGGAGATTATCCGCTTTACGGAGGATTCCCTGAATCTCGTATTGCGGGTGAATATCGTCAAAGCTCTTCTCCTTTGTCTGGAGCTCGTAGTCCGCCCTGGTCATTTCTCGGAGAGGCTTCTTCACTTTTGGAGTTATCTTTTCTGTCGTAAGCACTCTCCTCTCGAAGTTAAACTTGGTGCGCTTTACCGGGGCGGCTATCTCTTCAGGTCTCCTCCGCTTCAAGTTTTGGAGGAAAGAGATAGGGTATTCTACGACTCTCGTTGCCAGAGGCAAATCATCCGTGTTTTTTAGGTCGTCCATGAAGTCCGGTTCCCCCAGCCTAGGGTTCTGCTGAGACGTCTCTCCTGCGACAAGGGAAATAGGAGGAACTGGACGGAATTTGGAAGGAGTGGCCGCTTTTGAGGGCGACCGAGAAGTGGAGATCGGAGCGGTCGATGCTGGAAGGGTTTTAAGCGGCTGAGGCGATGGATGTAGCAGTGAACGCGCAGCTTCAGCACTAACCACAGGTGAAGGATTAGGGGTTTGACTCAGGGATAGGAAGGCGTTGGGGTCCTGAGCAAACAGGTTGAAAGAATGGGGGCCGCTAGAAGGGTGTAGAGATGGGGACGAAGATGCGGCCATGACTTGATCGGATTGAGCGGGAGATGGAGTAGAAGTAGGGCTGAATGAGATCAAAGGGAGCGGGGCAGCGAACGTACCTGCGGGCTCCGCCTGATCCGATGCTGGATGAATGTCTGCGGTTCTGGTTTCGACGGTTGGCTCAGGACTATCCAGAGAAACAACCTCTGGAGCGGCTAAACGCGGCTGCGGCTCTGCGACTAGCTGTTGCACTGTCAGACTAGGTCGCCTGAATTTCTCAACTCTCTTCCTCTTTTTCTTTTCTGGAGCGATGGCTGGTTCGGAAGAAGGAGATGAAGCAAGTGCAGCGGGCGCTGATGTTCCCACGGTAAACTTGTATCGGGGTTTGACTTGCAGAAGGTCTGCCGTGGCCGGTCTGCTCGCTGGTGGCGCTGGCGTCTTTGTGCCTGAGGAATCACCTCAGGCGTTGACTTGACTGATGTTTTCGCCTTTTCAGGTGCCACCTTGGAAGCCACAGGCTGCATTGGGTCCACTTGGATGTCTGCTGGGCTCGCGCTGGCAGTTGCAAAAGTGTACAACTATTGGGAGGAAGACCATCCTTTATAACCCTCAAAGGGACCTCGGGAACGTAATCTCGGAATGCGAAAGGCCGCCAGCTGTCAATGTGCTAGTCATATAGAGCTGAAAAGTCGTCATCAACGGCCAGATTCCTCCTGATGGATTTATCGTGCTGCGTGTGGCACCTCATCTTCCAGCATTCAACAACTTTTTCTTTTGGCCAGTTAAGGCTTGCTAGCTTGGAGATGAATTTCTTAAATCTCGGAGAAGAGAACTTGTGGTCCGGGTTTCGCTCGGGGTCATATGCTACCTCCTCGCAGTAAAAATCCTGCCACGGAGGCCATGCTTCCATCGAGTCAATCTCCCAATCGAGGTCAACATGGACCACATCGCATCTGTCTTCGATTATATCCGCCCGGGGCGGATATGTGCAAACTTTCCCCTTATCCCGGTGGGTCATACTTCCAGCGCTGCGGCAGCAGAATCAAGCCAATGTCAAAAAGCTCCCGCTCGAGATAGACATGTTGTCCTATCTCGGATATCTCGACGTTCGCCCGGAAAGAGGATATTGAAAGATATGGCCCTTTCTCTTTCCCTGGTCGAACTCCTCTTCAACGTAATCCATCTGCCGCGCAACCTCCATCCCAAACTGATGATCTGTGCACCAGTAGGGCAGCAGATGAGGTTTGCCCTTGAATCTGTAGATTCTGACCACAATCCCCTATGTCAGTCTAAAAACGTCCCCGAGCTTGTGATTCAACAAATAGTTCGTCATTTCTTGCGGGGGGCGAGGGATCTCACCATCGCTGAAGACTGACATGACCAAGCCCAGAAAGTTGAAGTTGAACTTGTAGTAAGACCCTTTCCGGTATAGGTCATCCGTCCAGTCATAGACGGGCTGTGGTTCTCCCTTCTCATTTACCCTCTTCAGCTTAGGGATCTGCATCCGGGAGTGCAAATGATACAAACATAGCCAAGCCAAGAAGGAACTGAATCGAAATTCAGTCGACTGCTTTTTTTGGAGCTTCACCAGGCGGGATCGAATGGCGTATGCAAGCCGATCCGCCTGATCAAAGAAGATAGGGCGCTTTCCACTTCTCTCGTGCCGCTGGTTCATAGGATTCTCCGCATAGGAGACATTTTGCTGGCGCTAGTCTGGTACAGGCTGTACTCGGCTCGTCGAGTCACAATCGAGGACCCACGCCAGAATGGTGTATATGTATTTGCTCTGAAACCTCTCCAGGGGTATGGGGCCGGTTGGCCATTGTCCAGCTGCGAGCGGGGCATTCAGCTCTGAGTTGAGGAAAACCCTCATCCTTTTTGTGTGCGTAAAGCACCCCGCTTGCTTGCTAAGATTTATCTTTCTGACAATCGTGCTGGAGTCATGCTCTAACCCTGGGGCAAAGGCCGGCTGGATAGTCTCTTTGCGAAGTACGAACAAGGGTTTACCGCTGGAGTTGCAAATTTGCTGGGTAGCTGGCCTATAATGTCTGACAATTAGGTCTACCAGCTCCGGGCATTGATGGACAGGAGGGCACAAGAACCGGAAAAGGTTCGACTTGTACGCCGCCCCGAAATGGTGAGAGGGCGAAACCTTGTCAGCCCAATTCTCCACATTTATCCGCAGCTTAGTAAGGCTCATGGAAAACGAGCCGTCCTTGTATCCCGACAGGTAATTAACCGGTGGTGGTGGGGCTTGCCCACGCTGTACTTTCTTTGGCCGGGATTTTGACTTTTGGTCCTGCGGTGTCTCACTCCTGAAAACACTTGACTGCGGTAAATCCCCCAGTTCGCGCCCTTCGCTGGATTGCGCTGGCATTGGCAACTTTCCTTTGTCCATCCCTCCGAAACAACAATAATTACGATTTCTGGACGTCTGCACCAGATTTCGCGATCCACGAGAATAATCTGCACGATTTGGCATGTCTGGGTGCATCAGACCCCCTTGTCTAGATAATGACAACGTCATTAATGATGCGCAGGAGGGGGTAGGTCGGCTGGCAAGTGAAGGCGTTATGATTTTTTGGTGGCCGCACAGGAGAATGTCTTGAAAGATGCACCCCGGCTGCCGCGCCATGCTTCTTTGATTGCGCTTTCCTTGAAGATTGCGCAATCATTAAATTTAATTTTGAACGCTGCGCCATGGCTGACATCACTGCCGCAATTTGGGCACACTGCTCAAGAAAAAACCCTTTGGTGCGGAAACCCATCTCTTACTGTCGCAATGCGCCCTGGGCCCACGCTTGGAGCTTTGGAATTATTTATTTTTATTTTTTAAACCATCCAAGCTGCGCCCAAAAAACAGGGCGCAGTCGGACTTCGCCCCAAAGTTGGGCGCGATCCGACTTCGCCCCAAAATTGGGCGCGATCTGAACTGCCACTTGCGTCAAGACTGTTGCCTTTCTTTTCCAACTGCGCCCGAGGATTGGGCGCAGTCCGACCTTTGCAATTTTTTTACGAGGCTTCGGGCCCACTTAGAATTATCCCTTTTGTGACGGGCCACTCGAGCTGCGCTCGGAAAACGGAACGCGCTCGGACTTCGCCCAAAGTTCGGGCGAAGTCCGCACTTTGCGCGAAGTTCGGGCGCAGTCCGCACTTCGCGTGCGAGCCGGGTGTATTCGGACTTCGCGCGCGAAGTCGGACTTCGCTCCAAACTCGAGCGCAGTCCGAACACTTCTTTCTTTGCAGCCCCTACAGCCTTCAAACCGCGCCCTTTGGCCGGGGCGCAGCCCGACTTCGCTGCGAAGTCGGGCAGCGCACTGCCACTTAGCTGTTTTTGCTGTTTTCTCAAGCAGTTCCCTTTACGAACTTCGCTCCTTCTGAAGGGCGACAACAGACTTCGTTGCGAAGTCTGTGTTCTCTCCCTTTGTCCTATTTTGGCTCAAACAAATGGAAAACTGAAAGCTGGAAAACTGTACATACTGAAAAATGAAATGCATAAGGAAAATTTTTACAAAGAAGGGCCCATTGGGCACCTTCAGCAGCGGAAAATTTTTAAGTGGAACCCGTTAACGGGGATAGGTAGGAGCTGACCCTCTATATCCCGAAGTACGTAAGCATTAAACTGGTTCACCCGGGCAATCTGATAAGGGCCCTCCCAGAGGGCATCGAATTTCCCGTGGTTGCCCGGCTTCGCCTTAAATGAGTCCCACTTCAGCACTAGGTCCCCGATTTTAAAAACTCGGGTAGTGGTGCCTTTTGCAAACTAGCCTTGAGTAGCTTCAATATGCTAGGTGAAGGCCTGGTATGCTTTTTCTCTGTCTTCTTCCAACTGCAGAAGTTGGCACAGTCTGTCATCCACCGGGTCTCCTTTGCTCCTATCTTCGTCCAACATCCATAGGGCAGGGATTTCAATGTGGGATGGCATGACAGCCTCTTTGCCATAGACGAGCGCATAGGGGGACGTTCTGATGGATTTCTTGAATGAAACTCTGTCCGCCCACAACACCCGGTTCAGGAGCAAATGCCAAGTCCGCTTGTTCCTGTCAATGGTCCTCCTGATGATCTTCAGGAGGTTCTTGTTAGTAGACTCGGCAAGGCCATTCCCCTGCGGGTAGTAATTAGAAGACATTTTGTGATAAATGCCAAGTTTGCCAGTGTACTCCGTGAGTACAGTGCACGAATCCCGGACCATTGTCCGTCACAATTGACTCTAGAACCCCGAAGCGGGTAATCAGGCTCTCAAAGAACTTGATGACCGTTTCTTGGTCCGTGTTTTTGGTTGGGATCGCCTCTGCCCACCGTGTGAAGTAATCAGTGGCTGTAAGAATAAACTTGTGTCCGACAGAGGAACTAGGCGAAATCACCCCAATGAAGTCTAGACCCCATTGCTGGAACGGAGTCTCGGACTGAATCGGTTGAAGGGGCAAGGGTGCCTTTCTGTTTCTGCCAGTAAACCTCTGGCATTGATCACACTTAGAACAGACCGCATAAGCGTTTGTAAATAGAGTGGGCCAATAGTACCCGGCTCTAATTATTTTTAAGGCCGTAGGCCTTGCAGAATGATGACCTCCAGGCATCCCGGAATGAAAATCTCCGAGGACCCTGGACTGGTCTGATTTCATGACGCACCGCAATAGGATGTCGTCAATATTTTTGAAGTAAAGCCCCTCGGGGCGAAGAGTGTACTTGAGTGCACCTAACCGAAATCTCCTTCATTGTGAGGCGTTCAGGTGATCTGGACATCTTTCGGTGCAGAAGTATCTCACCAGTTCATCTGTCCAATCACTCTCCTCCGATAAGGAGTTGGCTAGGTAGATGCTTGTCGCTGTGTCCTCCCACTTATAGGCGGAGATGCCGGCTACAGCGCTTCGGGCCGCCTCCTGACACAAGGCTCGGCCCCTGATAAGCTTGGTGGGCCGCACTTCGATGTCGAACTCCTGGATTTTTGCAATCCATCCTACTCTCTTGTGACCCGGCTCTCCTTGTATGATGAAGCTTCGAACGTCCGGGTGAATCACAAAGACAGTCGTTTTGCTCTGGGAGACAAAATGCCTGAACTTTCGGAGGGATTTCATGACAGCGTGAACCTGCCGCTCTATAAAGTTGTACTTTTCTTCATGCGGCTGAATCACTTGGCTCAGGAATGCTATGGGGCGCTCCTCGCCATTGTCTCCCTTCTGAGTTAGGACTGCAGCGTAACTTTCCGGTTCTACCACCTCATAGAGGATGAAGTCCTTGGAGTAATCTGGGTTTATCAACACCGGAGCTTGCGCAATTCGAGCCTTGATTTCCTCGAAGGCTTGCTCTCTCTCATCAGTCCATTCGTAAGTTGTATCTTTTTTCAGCGAGTTCGGCCATAGGCTTGATCACTCGTGCGAAGTTCGGGATGAACTTCCGCACGAAGTTAATTTGGCCGAAGAAGGACTGCAGCCATTTTTTATCGATTGGGGCTGGCAAGCGAAGGAGGGCTTCTGCTCTGTCAGGGTCAATGGCGAGGCCTTTCTCGGAGATGACATGTCCCAACAGCTTACCTTCTTTTACCGCGAAGACAGACTTCTTCGGGTTTATAGAAATGCCGAATTCTCGACACCTCTCAAATATTTTCCGCAGGTGGGAAACATGATCCCCTCTTTGGTGAGAGAAAACAGTCATGTCATCAAGGTAGATGACAATGATCTTATTGAGCGACTCTCGAAGGCCAGGTCCATGGCCCTTTGGAATGTTGCACCAGCATTGGAGAAGGCATGCGCTGATAGGCGAACGTTCCCCATTTGGTGGTGAACGCCGTCTTATGCTGGTCCTCATCCCTAACCCAAATCTGGTTGTAGCCGAAAAATCCATCTAGAAGTGAGAATCTCTGGGCTCCAGCAACGATGTGTAGAATTTGGTCAATTTGGGGAAGCGGATAGTGGTCCTTGAGGGAAGCCTGATTCAGGTTTCGAGTCGACACAGAGACGAATGTCGCCATTCTTTTTCCTCACAGGCACCAAATTCGCAACCCAGGATGAATGTTTGAGGGGGTAGATGATTTTGGCCTCCAGCATCTTCAAGAGCTCGGCTTTCATCATGGCATCAATTTTTGGATTTACGGCCCTCTGGTTCTGTCGGAATGGCTTGGCGTCATCCTCTAGCTCAATGGTATGCTGGATTACATTTTTGTCATACCCCTTCAAATCCTTGTAGCACCAGGCCACGATGTCGGGGAACTCTCGGCACAGTGATCTGATCTGCTCAAGTTCCTCCGAAGTGCAGTCTGTCCCGACCTTGATAGTTTTACCAGGTTCAAGTTCCAGGTCGGCATACTGCTTCGGGTCTACTTTGATCCTATGAGATATAGCTCTGTCATTCTGATCAAATAGACTCCAATGTAATCAGTCCTTTTGGGACATGATTATTTTTTAACTGTATCAACCCCTCATATTGCTCGTCATCAGGGTCTCTACTCTCGATTGAACCAACTTCATTTACCAAAAATGTGACGATCTCCTCGTCACAATCGAACACCTGCCAGTGGGTGTCCTTATCAGGCACAGAAGGCCTGTAAATAGTGCGGACCGGCTTCGGTTTCTGGACAACGTCATTAGCCGAAACGTACCTGGCTCCAACAGACGCCAGAATGTCAGCGTGTTTGTTTTTCTCACGCGATATCACCTTGACATTCAACGAGTCAAATGACTCCATCAGGTCCCACACCCGGTTGCGGTATGCCTTGAGATAGTGCTTTTTGGAGGCGCACTTTCCCGTAACCTGGTGACACACCAGCTCTGAATCTCCAAAGATCTGCAGGTGTTTAATCCCCGACCTCTCCGCCTTTCACAAACCCAAGCACAGGGCTTCGTACTCCGCCGAGTTATTAGTGCAGCTCCAAGCCAACTTGTAGGTATAGTCCTGGATCCCGGTCTGAGAAACCAGAAGCACCCCTGCACCGGCGCCATTTTTGCATCGCGCGCCGTCAAAGAAAAGCTTCCACAGCTTCTCAGGTGCAGGTCCCACTTTCTTTGCGAACTGACTTGTCAAGCCTCTCGGGTTGTACAACGGTGTAACGCACTCGCTCTGTCTCAATTACGGCATTGAAATCCCGCAAAGAGAACTCATCTTCAAGCTGTAGCACTTCGAGGGCTTGCTTCGTCAGCTCTACCGTCACCAGTTCTTCCTCCGACAGTTGGACCATGCAGTCCAACTCTTCTTCGGGTATCTTCTCTACTAGGAAGGTGGAAGGCTTTTCGTTAAAGATTTTCAGTCTCCTTCCTTTGAAGGGCACTTCCATGTGTGAGTAGTCTAGAGACAGGTACCTGCCTAGCTTCGCAGTGAACTCCCGAGAGAGACACATACCGAAGTAAGGAGCCAAGTCAACAACCACGACCTCTTGGATGACCACGATGTCAAGAGCTTTATGCAGCCGGATAGGGATGTCCTTTATGACACCAACTGTCTTGACAGGGGTTCCGTCTAATTGCAACACGCCTTGGCTGCTCCTTGTGTACTCCATCCCGATCTCATCGCAGACGGCTTTCGGCATAACAGTCGTGGAAGCACCAGAGTCCACCATACAGTTGTGTACTATGTACCCTTGCATCCGTAAAGACAGATAGAAGGGAGGCGGTCTGTTCTTCCTAGTGACTGAGACTGTTAGAGGTTGAACCAGGACAACGGGCTGTATCTGCTTGCCGTTCTTCATGTTTTTCAGAGATTCTTGCAGCAGATCCACCTGGCCTGGGAGCAAAAGAGCATCGTACATGCTGATTCTAGCGGGTGTTCTTTTCAACTCATCTACTATGTCAGTAGCCCGAGGTGCTAGCTCCTTCTGCTTCTTTTTCCGGCTCATACTTCGTCCGGTACTCGCTGGGTGGCCTCAACTCTCTCGTCTCTTGGTCAGAGACGGGTACTTCAGCTTCTCCTGTGCTTGTTCTTTGGTTTCAGCTGGAGGCTGAGGTACGGGAGCTTTAGCCGGAACTGGGGCTTTTGCTATAGGAGGCTTGGCTGGAACAGGGGCTGCCTTTGCCGGAGGAGGCTTGGCGAGAGCTTTGTCTTTGGATGCCTTCTCCTGGGCTGTGTAGGGCCACAGCCGCTTGTATGGTGGCAGCCCACCGGCTCGCGCATTTTCTCTTCTCGGCATATACCCGCAAAGGCTTGGCAAGATCTGCAGCTTTCTTTTCTTCCTTGGCGGGCGGCACTAGATTCTCCTCCGGGAGGGCAAAGTTGGCTTCGCCGTCCCGGGATCATGTAGAGTTCATCATCCTCTATGGCGCTGCCGGCCAAAGTCTGGATGTAGTGCTGGTGCAGGGTGCAGTCTTCCTCCGAATGCGGGTCATTGCACGTAGTGCACCAGTTAACCTGGTCAGAGGGACCAGGTTGGTCTTCTATAGCAGCATTTCTCGAGGCGGACGCCTCTGCACCGGTGCTCGGGGGTTTGTCTTTTGTCGGTGTCGGGGCGAATATGGCCTCCTAGGAGCGAGGTCCATCCGGGCTCGTTTCTTCTTCGGAGCGGTCATGTCATTGGACATGGCATGATAACCCGAGGCCAAAGCCCGTACCTCCCGGAGGATTGTATTCTCGAATGTTATTTTCGGGAGGCGGCAAGCTGTGCCGGTGGAGGCAATGCGGCTAATGGAGGAGGATTGGAATAAGGTGCGTCATCGCGGGGGAGCAAGGAGTGCTGGAAAATGCGGAGCAGGAGGAGGCGGGTGAGGATAATGCATTTGCGACGGGCCGTAAGGAGTTACGATCGGCGCCGGATTCCATTGCTGCTGGGGTTGCTGCCCTGATGTGGACGACACACCACCAGAAGCAGGTGGATACTGGGATCTGGGGAAGTCAGGATGAATGGGTTCCTGCCCCTGGACGGGAGTCTGCTGATGGAAATGATATCAGCTTCAGCTTGCTCAGGCAGCCTCGTATAGAGCAGAAACTCGTCTATTCCGGCAATCTTCGACGAGCAGGCATATGTCTGAGTTGAAGGATCTCAGGTAGTAGTGAGCAGCCATGCCAGCTGAAGGCCGAAGTTCACGAGGTACCCGTTTCCAGGATCTCGCAAACCTGATGTTAAAGTCAGACACCTCCTCTTGAGGGTGTCTCTGGATACTTTGGAACTGATGCAGCAGAGTAGGGTCAACAGACTCGTTGCATCCTTTCACGAGCCTTCGGCAAGTCAGGGCCACCCTGTGATAGATCCCTCTGGCAGCGATCTCCACCAATAGAGAAGTTTTCCCCTCAGGGAAAGGGCCAGCAGATGGGTCTTCACACTTTCGTCAGTAATGGAATGCAATGCGGCCAGGGCAAGGATGTCCTGGATGTGCTCGTACGCCATCTTGCCGTAGTCGTCATACGTAGGGATAGACTTCAAAGCAGCAGGGGGCACAGCTTGTTGTCCGACCAGGGCCAAGGGCCCAGTAGAGTCCACCATCGGGAAGAGATCATCATCATTCTGCTGCAAGGCAGCCATTTCTTCTTCTTCTCCTCCGTCGGTTGTATGCTCAGTGTCAGTACCTTCCGAGGATGTAGATTCCTCTTCTTCCTCGGCCTCTTCTATTTCGTACTGAGCTCCTCCGACCTCGGCCTCGGCTTCTTCTTGAATTTCAGCCTCGACTTCGTCGACACGAGCTTGTTGATCAGCCAGCCTGACAATTTTGCCTCGAGCGTTGATGTCTAGTTCGTAAAAGTCAGACAGGTTTCTCGGATCCCTTGCTCACCACCTTCTTGTTTGCATGAAGGTGCTAGGACCGGTCTTTCAGACTCAGAGGATATGTACGTGTAGAGTCGCCAGGTGTTCTGATTTTGAACAGCAATGAAGCGAACACCGGTGCTTCGATTCTCGTTTGGGGGTGGGAAACTTCCTTGGCCCACCGAGTGCTCGAGGAACCGTTGCGCCGGTGGGGACTGATCAGAAAATCTCTCTTCAAGTGTGGGACCTTGGTCCCACCGGGCGTGCCAGAGAAACTGTTGGTTACGAATCTGCCATGAGGAAAGGATTTTGTGTTAACGCGCCCAGATTCGCCCACCAGATTGAAAGGCCGGAAGGAAGGAATGCCTTCCGTGCCAATCTCCGGAGAAGGTCGGCTCCTGTGGGTTTTTATGGTTTAAGATAAGAGTGCAGGAAAGAGATAAAAATGCGGAAAGAATTTACAAATGTGATTGGAGCTGGGTGGGGGGAACTAACAGTACATCAACACATCAATCACCACTACTTACTGCATCATAAATACAAAGCATAGCCAGAAACTGCAAAATCTAAGTATACTTTTTATACAAAGAAATGTACGCACAGCTACAATGGCTCCCTAACAGACATTCCCTACAAGGAACTAACAGTACGGTAGCGCATCAATCACCACTACGGACAGTAACATGAATACAAAGCAACCAATAAATGCCAGCTCCAAGTATGTGTGTTATGCAGAGAATTTGTACGCACAGCTACAATGACTCCCTAACAGACATTCCCTACAAGGAACTAACAGTACGGCAGTGCATCAATCACCACTACGGACAGCAACATAAACAGAACACACATACTGAAGGAACTGCTACCTAATCTATTCTATGTATCCTCTGATCAATAAAGTCCAGGAGTACTTGGCCACCAAACGCTGGAGTTCAGAGTTCAGCACAACAGCGAGCCATGACACAAGAAATACCTCAATAATACCTGACCACCAAATGCTGAAGTGAATCAACAAGCCATGACACAGGAAACGTAAGGCATAAATGTTAAAGAGAGGCAGCATAAAAAATAAAAGAAGTAGAACAGATCCAGGCGTATACTTTATATTGATAAGCAGAAGCACAGCTACAATGGTTCCCTAACAGACATTCCCCTTCCACCACCTTACAATGAAAACATGGTGGGTATTTATAGCCTGAGTCCCTCCCGTTACATTAATGGGCACAAAGTCCCAGTCAAACATTAGCTGACAAAAGCAGCCGCGGAACTGCTGATGCTGACCTTTGTCGGACAGGACTGTACCTACAACATGGTCTCCCTGAAGGCCGGATAGCTACGTGGCAGTGCGTTAGGTAGAACTTTTCATCGGCAGGAATGCAGGCAGCTGAAGCAGGTAGAACCTCCAATCAGCTTTAAATGAGGCAGCTGGCATAAGTAGTGCAGCCCATGCTTGTCCTTTTGCTCGGCACGTCTTGGCTCAGATCCCAAAGCTAGACACTTGTCGGATGATGTTGTTTGACACGTGCTTGCCTTGAAAGGCAGTTTATCCAACTTCGCCCAGGCTCTGAGCGCCATCGGGTTGCGCGGGCAGAAAGCAGCGCAGTCGGGAAGGCCTTCATGCCTTGGGTGCATTTCTGAGTTTATTTCCCTACTACGCACTTGTCAAAGGGCGCACTTCGACTTCGCTGCGAAGTCGGGTTGCGCACAGGTGAAAGCTGATTTCTGCCGCCGTACGGACTTCGCCCTGGAAAGGGGGAGCAGTCCGATTTCGTTGTGAAGTTGGACTTCGCCCCAGCACTTAGTCATTTTTCCTGCCAGCCTGCTACAAGGTGCGCCCAGAAAGCGGGCGCAGTCCGACTTCGCTGCGAAGTCGGACTTCGCCCAGAAAACTTGTTCTTCTGGTTGATCCTGTCGCACTGCGCACTTTGTATTCCTGCTGCGCTCCAACTGGAGGGCGCACTCCGACTTCGCTGCGAAGTCGGACTGCGCCCTGGTACTTAGCCATTTTTCAGGGCAACTGCTGTCAAATTTGAGATCTGACTGAGGGGCTCAAAAGAAAGAGGGGAGAATGAGAATGTAGGGAAGAGAGAGAAAGGGAGAGAAGAAGAAAGGGAAAGAGAGGAAGAGGGGAAAAAGAGGGGAAAGGAAGAGCAGCACTCTTACAAAAACTGAAAACATTGCACCCCGTGCAAAATGTGGCAACAGTATCATTACATGCATGCATTTTATTACATATTTACCTACATAATCTAAATAAAGATTAACATTGTAACGCAAGTTACACAACACTTCAATGTTTATTTTTCCAACTTTTTCATACCTGTTGAGTGCTTTTGTAAAGATGTCTGTTTCTTGGTCTTTTCTTGGCAATAAACTAACTTGATCTCCTGCTGAACTTGTTCTCTCGTATGGTGATGATACTCTTTTTTGTTCTTAATCCGTGTATGAAATATTTGGTTCTTTGTCAATGCTTTGGTACTCATGATCACATCTCCTTGAGGTTGGTGCATGTTATCTGAAATTGGATTTCTTCCAATATTCTTCAAAGGCAAACTGTTTTATGTGTGCTTTTCATTATTGGTTTATATGATGTGTGGTAGGCTGCTTCCTAATTTAAGAAATTTCTCTAGAGCCCACACTGAATGAATATTCTGAAGTAGACTTCCTGATGCTCGGTGAACCTGCTTAATCTGCAACTGTACAGCCATTGAATTGAAAGTTATCTTTCTCAGGCAAGATGCCAAAATTCAAGTTATCCTTGATATACATTTATATGCATATTTGCTGTCGATTTAGAACCTGGATAATAGGTGTTCAAATTAAAAAAAATGATATTTAGCCAAGTAGATGTGAGATAAATGAAATTCCCAAGAAGTGCCTGTATTGCATCTCAATGACTGGTCATGATTCCTCTTCCCTGACGAGTTTAACTAAACTTCCATAGGTGTATAACAAGATTTACAGATCTTCATTATAAATTTGTCAAGTAAGCTCTGTAGTATACTTTGACTGAGAAATGAGAATTGTGTTTCTTTTGATTGAGAAATGAGAATTAGAAATAATGCATCACTCTTATGTGGGTCATTTCAAATGTTTTGCTGAGATTTATCGCTGCTTCTTCAATCAGTTTGGATTGTTATCTGCATAGATCAAATCATTGACTAAGACCTGTGTGAGGTATATTTACATTCTTTACCTTTACATACAAGTTTTCACCTGATTCACTCTAAATGAGTTCCGAAGACCTCAAGTAACAATCTTTTTTTTTTTTGTACTGAGCTTGAGTGACTTGCTTCAAGCCAGAAAGAGGTTTGACTATGAGATAGGAGTGCACACAGAATTCTTCATATTATTATAGATAGTTGATTTCATTTATACAGTTTTACAAATGTTTTCATGTTGTTGGTTGTTGTTTAGGTAGCTGTGTACCTGGCTCCTAACAATTTTTAAAAATATCTTATTATTACATGTAATTTATAACCAATGTACAAATGTTTACTTTTGTATTGATAGTTGATGCCATTGATACGCTTGTACATATTGTTTTTATGTTGTGGGTGTTGGTAAGGTAGTTGTGTGCCTACCCCTTAACAATATTTAAAATACTTTACCATGGCATGCATTTTATTACTTATGTATTTGATTATAATCTAAATAAACATTAACAGCCTAACAGTTATGAGGCACTTTAGGTGACCTCGTATGTCAAACTGGAGTTAAACTAGTTAGGAAGATTTGTTTGAATGTTGTTGAAGTTTAAAACTCATGGAAGCCACCTTCTTGAGTCTGTCAATATACTTCCTTGCAATGATATGATTTGTGCCTAAAGAGATTCGTTCATTGGCCAGGGTATTTTCCCTCTTACTTAATAAAATTTGAACTCTTATGTGAATGGGTAGCTTCAAGTGATTGATGAGTCAAAATCTTTTTTTTTTGTTGTTTGTCCAAAGCATATGTTATGGGTTAGCAGTTAGCACTATAAATCCTTGTGATCCTTCACCCTCCTACTTGGCCAGTGTTCCTCTTAGAGGACCTATTTAAATACAACTAACGGATTCTGTGAGGGAAGTTCTGTGGTTCTTCATTACATATCTCTTAGATTTGATATCGTCTTAGCTCTTTATAAGCGGAGTTTAGGCCTCAGGTATTGTTAGTTGTATGTGTCACATATGCTACATGATGGGAAACTCTGTATGCCACAGTTTTCTTGTCTGTGAATAACTGAAGTTTGTAACTAATGAATAAACTCAAAGCAATTCTCTTTGTCTGGAATAAAACATAAAGATTTATTTCTTGCATTTGATATGTACTATGAATGTATCATGTCTCACTTTCTCTTATATAAAATTTCTAGTTAAATTACATTGAAGTGGTACTTGGGGCCTGCAGGTGGTCACTTGGAGCCATAATGTATGAGATGCTTGTTTGTGACCCACCTTTTTATTCCAATGATCCAATGACAACATGTAAAAAGGTATTGTGTGATGCCCTCTATCAATTGTTTTTTTTCAGAATGATGCCAGAAGGAAAAGAATAATGCACCACACCAATGTAACAAACAAAATAAACCATAAAATAACCTTGCAGCTGTATTTTATTGAAAATCTACTGGAATACATCAATAGCATAATAATAATAATAATAATAATAGTAATAATAATAATAATATATGGAACTAACTAGAAGTAAAGCACCTGGAAGAAGATCTTTCCCCAAATTAGAACTGATGCTGCTCCAGCCACCCCTCAAATAATTTACTCGTAGAAAAGAGAATATTTTCAGCTTAATGCAAGCCCTAGATAGGATTGCCCACAAGAAACCAGAAGGGCTTCATTCTCTGATCACTCAATCCAAGGGTTTTCATCCTTGAATCAGTAGATGAGTGCTGCCTGGTGTAGCCACCCTCTTTAGGTCTGAAAAATGTGATATACCCATAGAATGAATCTTTCAAAGCTTGGGTGACCTCTATTTATTCATCGACATGCTCCAAACCCTAGGTGCCTAGCTCAAGTGTCAGTAGAAATGAATAGAGATTATTTTTACTTGATATGACACTAATATCACTTAGGACATGTTAAATTTAATGTTAATAATCAAGTACCACATAACATGGCACTAGTGTAATAATATTAAATTGCTTAAGTAGCCAATAAACCCTGACCCCTCATCAGTAAATTAGTCATAGCTGGAGAACCACTGGCCAAAAAGATTTGAAATAAAGCATTATGAACAGCTGACTCACACCCAAATCCAACAACAGGCTGCATGACATGGTCTTGTCCCTGGAAGCCCTCCAAAAGCCCCTAAGAAATAGGAACAAGTTTTCCCCAGGGCACTTATAATGAACATGTACACTTAAAAATCTCCAAGGGCATGAACAATGTCAACAGTAAAAAGGTCCCCTTAGGGTAAATCCCCCATGAGGAAACTAATGGTGAGGGTCCTGCCTCCAACCGACCTCCTAAAATATAGGAAATGGCCCAAAACTCAAAAAATACCAGGGACAATTAAAAGAAACTAATCCTTCACCTGTATATACTTCTCTAGCAATCAACCCTCACCCATTGAGAAGCATAGAAATGGGCTCGTGGGTACATGTGCTGAATCAGTGAAAAGGGGACATTATATTGGTCAACTTGCATTTAACAGTGATTCTGCTTGTCTCTTACAGAATTATGATCGTCTTCAATGAGGCAATTCCTTGAAGAAATAAGGCAGTTTCAAGGATGGAATTTGTAAGTTTTCTTTGTATCCAGTTGCCATTCATATTTTGTCTGTATTTTTAGAAAACTGAGGACATAGGTGGAGTTAGAATGACTTGGAAAATGAATTGCAAAACACATTGAAATGTTTTAGCAATCAGAAGTCTTTGTGTCTGTGAAATGAGTAACAATTTTAGACTTAGATGCTCTCTTCAGATCGGATTTTTGTTGAGTTGCAGCTTCAGTTGACTTTTAATTTATAAATCATATGTTATCTTGTTATTTGCTTTATGTGGATACAATGATGGTATTCTTAAGTCTGAAGAAACGGATAAATTTAGTTAAGATCTCTAGGCCTGTCATTCCTGTTCAATAAACTCATCTGTTTTATCTTTGTATTTTATGTTAACCATGACAACAAAAGTTTTATTGAATATAATTGTTTTATAAGTAACAGAATGCTGTTGATTTCTCTAACATGGCATTGAGAATTAAAATTTAAGATTTATATGCATAAATTTCAGTCTTGCTAGTCTCTTGATGAAGGTTTACACTATATGAGAAGTATAAAAATAAAATGACAATGTGGAATTCTGGTGATTTTTAAGATTTAGGATGGAAATGAAGTTTTTCTTATCAATAGATATGTTTTTTTGGTTACAATGCTTTAGGCAGGGTCCGTGCAATTATAATGATTGCTAAATAGATGATATTTTGGTGTGAATGAGTATTAAGGAACTCAGATGACAAATTCTATCACTTTTGGTTAAATATAGGGCTTGAAATTGCTTTTTATTTGTACCAAGTCCTTTTTCCTCCATCTTGATATTGGTCACTGTACCAAAATGATATCATCTTTCTTAATTGCTTTGACTAATGGAAGATCTTTCTGCATAATGCACGACTATCTTTTGTCTTTATTTTTGTCCTACAACAAATTTGTTTTGTCATTTCACATTTCTGTTAAACTGCGGCCAAATTGTTGAATCATTTCACATTAACACTAGAACGTGTATTTATACAATTGCAATACATGGTAGATTGGAAGTTTATTAAACAAGGACACATGGTAGAATATATGGCTAACACTATCATGAACAATCTTTTAGAAGTTTCCTCATATGTCTTGTCACCCAAGGTGTATAAGACAAAGTACTGTCCCACAAAATTAATTCCTCTTGGCCACAGGGTGAGTCTTTAGGGGAAAGTTGTGAAGAGCTTCTTCATCCTAAAGGAATGGTCATGTTTATTACATTTCAACACAAAAATCCTCTTCTGCATGGCTTGAAACAACTTGGAGAGAAATGTTAACTTTGCAGCAATTATAATGACTTTTGATGGTGTAATGACCCTCCTCGCACGACCTTTGATTAGCAATTAAATGGATGATATGAACTTGCCTTTTTCTTTGGAATGTGGTACTGCTAATGGTTTGCCTTTTGTACATCAGTTGCTTTTTTAAATTCATCCCTAACAGTCCATCGTATTGAGTCTCTGGTAAAGGATGACAATGAAGCTCCATATCTATGTTTTTCAGATTGTTCATTGGAGACATTACTTGAAATTTCCTGAAGAAGCTAGGCTGTCACCAGAGGCAAAGGATCTGATTTGCAGGTTGCTCTGTGATGTTGAACACAGGCTTGGTTCCAGAGGTGCTGATGAGAGAAAGGCAAGTTTCTGGAATTATGCTTTTATCCTCCTCGCAGGTTTAGTTGCTCTTAATTGGATAGCCCTTATTAAAACTTGTTTGGATATATTGGATCTAAACTTACGATCTTGCCTCTGATGCAGGCACACCCATGGTTCAAGGGGATTGTATGGGATAAGTTGTATGATGTTGAAGCAGCATATAAACCAGAGGTCAATGGGGAACTTGACACACAAAATTTTGAAAAGTTTGATGAAGTATGTTATTCTTGATTTCTTGATTTATACTTTCTTCGATGGTAGCATCATTTTTTTTTTTTGGAAAAATGTTTTGAAGCATTGGAGGCTGGACCATAAGGAAATTTGAACCTTTGACAATTCAGGTTTGAATATGTAATCCAGAAGGACAGTAGGTCCAATATTTTAAATTCACCCAAGGCAAAAATTCTAACTCAACTCCTAGAGACGTAAAATCTCTGAAATTTGAATATTAGAAAACACAGTGGTTAAGCCTGAGATATAATATAATAAAACTTTATAACCTATAGATAGATCAAATTCCAAGGTTTATTCATTTATTTAAGAACTATATTTATATTACTAGATTTGGGGTCCACAGTTTTGAGATATGAGAAGTCATCTTCTCTCCATCACGATATCCAAAATTATAAATATGTCAATGTTGACATTATTATTAATATGCGAGTTATGAGTAATCAATCTTATTTATAATTAAATGTTTTGAACATTCAGAATTAAATCCATGGTTATTAGTTACGGAAAGTTTGGTTAAATGCACAAAGTTGTTTGGAGGTTACAAGTTCTGGAAAAAAAACTCGTTATGATCAGGAAATATAGATAATTAAAATTATATTTAAAATTATAGTAAACAAAAAATATATAAAGTTTTGCAATATAATTTAAATAATTACTAGAAAAATACTATATTAGACGTTTTAATATATTATGTAAACTGAATTAAACTTCTGCATTTCTCTATTGTGTGCCAGGCTGTTTGATTGCTATTCCAGGCAGTTTGAATGTTGTTCCAGACAGTTTGAATGTTGTGCCAGGCTGTTTGATTTATGTTGTGTGCATGTATGCATTGTACATGTAAATTATTCTTATTGTATATTTTGTTCATTTAGGTGGTAATGGAATTGTCTTGTAGTATGTTGTATTCCATTTCTACATAAAGTGGTTGTATGTAAACTGTGTAATATTCGTCGCCTCTTCCACCATGGTCTTCATCCATGTTAGTTTGCCAATGTCCTTAAGGATGAGGTCAATGCAATGGGCAGTACATGGACTCCAAAAAATAGAGGGGTACTTCTCCAAACTCCTACCCGCAAACATGTCGTTGCATTGCCCATCACAACTTTGACAACAATCTCTACTCCTACTTCTAGCGTGACCTCCTTCAACAAATTGAATAGCATCTATGCTTTATTTACCTCTCACAAGGCAACTGAATGTAGAAAGACCGTAGTTCCACCTGATGCCACCATGATGTTAAGGAGTGTACGGTTCCTTACATTCATCCATCCATTAGAGAGAATGTTGCAGCCCTTTCCTTCCATATTTCCTTCTCCTCTACAAGCGCAAATGTGTTCATGACACACTCCTCGAACAATGGCCCATTGAAATCTTTTGTTGAAGGTGGCTTGACCCCTCTTGGAACCTTGCTCAATGCCCTCACTATGGCTTCTCAATAGGGGTTTGTGCAATTGAAGGGAATATTGTAGTAATCCTAAAAATTAGCTATCACTGTTCTTACTTCCTTCATCTTCTCCTTCTCCCATGTTGTATTATGAAGGGTTGTTTGTCTTGTGTTCAAGCCTCGACCAACATTCGAACTCCTTCCAATACACCGCCATATGCGAGGGCTAAGAATAGACTTTTTGGTAGCAACACTAATGTCCTCTAGGTTGGCCTCATCCCAATGGAAAGAGGCCCAAGGCACTACTCCATGTCCAATTGCAACTCCTATCCTTTTGTGCTTTGTTTCCTTTGCCTTACTGCATGTCCAAGCCTTCACCTCCTTGCATGTCTTTGTCGTAGTGTTTATAAAACACTTGATTTGACGGCTTCTCTTTATTCCTATGCTTCCACATTGTATCCCTCCCTCGGCTTGGATTTGGGATTGAACTTGAAGAATTCAGCTCATTGCTGCTGGTGGTGGTTTCATTACCCTCACCCAAAGAATTTATATATTTTTACAAAGGGGGAAGAAAAAAAGAAGAGGAAATAAATAACTAAACAAATGCCCTATGGCCTAGCCTGCATGCTTTAGGAACAACCAAAGAAAACATTGAAAAAAAACTTAGAAACCCCTACTTTTTGCCCGCTTAAAAAAATTACCTGTGAAATCTCTTAGGAATGAATGAAATCTCCTCTGACAGAGACATATCATGGACTTCTTCAGATCCGGTACTTCGGCCTCGACTGTTAGGAGAGATTAGTTTTTGGGGGGTTCTTGGAGCTTACCCCCTGGGCTGCTCCCTTCCTGCTCCTCTCTCTCCATTCTTGGCGTGCACTCCTCTCTTTTGGACTGCAGCCCTCCCCCCCTACTCTGCCTTTTCCTTTCCCTTTCTCTTTGGCCCGGTTGTCGGGTTTCGTCTTGCATTTATCTTAGTTCTTTTCTTTGTTGGGCTTTTTAGCTTGCTAGGTGACAGTCATTATTGTCCTTCTTATAGTCCCTTGGGTCTTATTTTGGCCCACCATGGACATTAATAATATTTCATTTCATTTCTGAATGGCGTTAAAACCTTTGATTTGGTCTCCCAACATGGTTTAAAGTTCATGATTGACCTCTGGGAAGATTTATTTTTGAGCGGGGGAGAAAAAATGGCAAAATGAGGCTAAAACCCCTTTTAAAACTGTAAATTTGTGTTTTTGCCACAATAGCCAATTTTTGCCAAATTTTTGGAGAGAAATTTCTAGGACTTATTGGCTCTATGACCCTATTAGTCAATATTCTCATTCTGCATGATGGGGTTCTTGATGAGGTTCTTCCTTCAACTCCTAGTTCAATTGCAATCCTCTTTGTAGATGATCCTGCCACTTCTATTGCTTCTCCTCGTCTTCCAAGAATTTCTCTTCTAGCTGATCCTTCTCCAATGATTCTAGATTCTTAGCTTATTAGTTCTACTCCTCCAGTGAACACAAGTGATACAAATGTTGATATTACAGATTCTCTACCAACATCTGTTTCTCTTTTGGATCCTACTTCATATGAGCTTGATCCCCCTATGCATTGTGCAATGGTATTGGATGATGTGGTTGATTGTGAGCTATAATGGAGTCTTTAGTTCCTTCTTCTATGGGTGATTCTGTACAAGATGTGACTCAGTCTTCTTCGGATCATTGATGTGCAAGTGGGCCTCTTTCAAGATGCACAACCCACTCTTGGAGAAGAACATGACAAAATTCCCCCATCTTCACAAGCTTTGGTTTGAAAGGTTGATGATTCTGGATATCCCCTCACTTACTCCTAGGCCAAGGGGTGTCCTAAGTGGGAAGATGCAATGTTGGCAAAATATGAGTCTTTTATGAAGAATCAAACCTAGGAGCTTGTTCCTTTGCTTAAGGGCAAGAATGTGGTTGGATGAAAGATAGTCTACAAGGCCAAATACCCTTCAAATTGTCAATTTGAGAAGCACAAGACATGCCTTGTTGGTAAAGTTTTTTCTTAGGAGGGAGCTGACTATCCAAAGACTTTTGCTTTTGTGGCTCATATGGATATTGTTCAGATTATTCTCTCTATTGATGCTTCATATGGATCGAAAGTTTACCAAATGAGGTGAAGAGTGCTTCCCTTTGTGAGGAGCTCTAATTTAAGATCTATATGCAACAACCGCCAGGATTTGCCCTAGATGTTCCTACCTCTTTGTTTTGTTGGCCTAAGAAGTCCTTGTATCGGCTTAAGTTAGCACCTTGTGCTTGGTATGAGAGGATTCATTCCTTATTCCTTAGTTGTGGTTTTTTGCAGTATGAGGCATAACATGATGTTTACATCAAGTATCTGTTGCCACATTTTGCAAGGGGTGCTAAGTTTTGAAAAAAAACTATAAGGTTTCTACTTTGCCTTCCTCCTTTCTTCTCTCCCGTTCTTCTTCTTTCCATTTCTGCTCCTTGTTCTTCCATTTTATCTCTTTCATCTTTAAATTCATGTTTGTAAGCATCTCTGTCAAGTGGGCAAAAAACGCCCAAGAAAAATTCTAAGTGTTGGTCCCCGCCCGACTGCGCTACGCAGTTGGGCTGCACAGCTTCATCTGGAAGTGGCTAAGGCAGGGACCGCCCGACTGCGCCATTTCCAGGCTGCGCCGTCTGATCGCGCTTCATTTTTGCGCGCTGCCGGGCGAAATCAGATTTCAAGGAAAACGACTAAGTGTCTTCCCTCCCCCATCATTCACCAGCGGGCTTCAGATGCTGACAGGTGTCCTACCTCGGGATTCGGATCAAGGTGTGACAGAAGTTGTGCTACTCAAGTGCTATTTGGATGGGTATGAACTGACAAGTTCTATTTCATCTACTCCCATTCAAGCCAGATTTGGCTTCCCACCCACCGTATCATCGCAGAGCTGACACGTTTCCAAGTGGACCTTACTGCCATTACTTTCTTACCTGCAGGGGTCAAGCATCAGCCGCTTTTTGCCGCTTTTGTCAGCTTTTGTATGCTTTGTCAGGCCTGGGACACTGGGACCATAATGTAATCGGGGGGATTTTACACTATATATAGCAGTCTCTTTTCATTGTATAAGGGTGGAAGGAAGGTATACTGCTAAGAAACTTCTGTAGCTATGCATTTGCTTCCAAAATATAAAGTATACTTGGCTCTATTGGTTGTCTTTGTCTTGTATGCTGCCTTTGCTAAGTGTTTCTGCTTTATGTCGCTTATATTTCTGATTATTGTTATTCTGCATCTGGATATCAATATTGGCAATTAAGTAACTCTGGAGCACTAAAGTAAAGGATACATAAGATAGAATAGCACCATTAGTTTCTGCTTTACGCATTGTTTTGGATTGCTGCTAGTAGTAGTGATTGGTTCGTTACTGTGCTGCTTATCTTCCCCACCCGAAACAAGCATATTTATGTCTCTTTTCGTATTTGCTAAATCCCTTTCCTGCACTCTAAGCTAAACCACCCAAGTTGAGAAACCAAAGGTGTCGGCCTTCTCCGGAGATTGGCACGGAAGGCATTCCTTCCTTCCGGCCTTTCAATCTGCTGGGCGAATCTAGGGCGCAATTAGATTAAAATCCTATCCTAGTGGCAGATTCGTAACCAACAGTTTCTCTGGCACGCCCGGTGGGACACGGAGGTTTCCCACCCCAAAACAGAATCGAAGCATCGGTGTTCGCTTCATTGCTGTCAAATCAGAACACCTGGCGACTCTGCTGAACCTGAATATTTTCTGGGTCCGTGAGACTGATCCAATATCAAAAGCACCTCCATGCATACAAGAAGGTGGAGAGCAAGGAACCCAGGACAACAGCCTGATCTCTACGAAATCGACATCAACGCTCCGGGAGAGCGAGTAAGGCTGGCTGACTACCAAGCTCACCAAGACGAACCCGAAGCTGAAATAGAAGAAGCTGAGGTTGAAGAAGCTGAAGAAGTTGGAGAGGCCGAAATTGAAGAACAACCTACAACTTCGGACAACACTGATACTGATTATACCACTGATCAGCTTGAAGAAGAGGAAGAAGACATGGCTGCCCAACAAAATGATGATGACCTCTTCCCAGCAGTTGACTCCACAGGGCCCTTGGCTCTAGTGGGACAAGAAGTTGTTCCTCCTGCTGCCTTGAAATCCATTCCCACGTATGATGGCTCCGGGAAAACAGCATACGAGCACATCCAAGACATCCTGGCCTTGGCTGCACTGCACTCTATCACTAGTGAGAGTGTTAAGACCCAACTGTTAGCTCTCTCTCTGAGAGGGAAGCTCCTCTATTGGTGGAGATCCTTACCAGAAGGAGTTATCACAGGATGGCCTCAGCTAGCCGACAGACTAGTGAAAGGATGCAATGAGTCCGCTGATCCCTCCTCACTACTGCACCAGTTTCAAAGTATCCAACGCCATCCGCAAGAGGAGATATCGGACTTCAACGTGAGGTTTGCGAGGTCCTGGAAAAGAGTACCTCCTGAGCTGCGTCCTCCTGCGGGACAAGCTGCTCACTATTACTTGAGATCTTTTAATTCAGACATTTGTCTACTTCTCAAGATAGCCCGGGTCAACACTTTTCCCGCCTTATATGAGGCTGCCCAGCAAGCAGAATTAGACATAATTTCTATAGGCAGACTTCCTCATAGAATGCAGCCTCCCATCTATCCTGATTTCCCTCAGTCACAGTATCCGCCCGCGTCTGGTGGAACGTCATCATCATCTAATCAGTCCCCCCAGCAGCCATGGAACCCGGCGCCGGCCATAAACCCGTACGGTCAGCCTCAGATCCATTATCCTAATCCGCCACCTCCGCAATATCCAGCACTCCCAGCTCCACCTCAGTACGCAGCGTTGCTTGCTCCTCCGCCATTAGCCATACTTCCTCCGCCAGCCCGGCCTGCGCAGGCGGATAATGATATCCAGAATAAAATCCTTCAAGAAGTACGGGCCCTTGCGTCCGGTTATCATACAATTTCCAATGACATGACGATCATGAAAAAGAAGCAAGCTCAGATGGAGTTTCTTCCTAGGAGGCCATATCCTCCTCCTGCGCTGACAAAAGATCAAGCTGCTCAAGCACCAAGGCCTCCGGCAAGGAATGCGGCCAACAATGCTCAACCGAGCACTTCTGACCATGTTAACTGGTGCTCCACTTGCAACGATCCACATGGAGAGGAGGGTTGCCCGTTGCATCGGCATTATATTCAGACCCTTGCGGGCAGCGCCGTGGAAGATGAAGCATACATGATCCTTGAAGATGAAGGTAACCTTGCAGTCCCAGAAGAAGATCCCGTGTCTCTCTTGACCAAGGAGGGAAAAAGGCCGATTGAGGCCACCCCGGCCCAGATGAAGCCATTGAAGGTATATGCAAGAAGGGAGAGGACGCAGCCTGCTGCGCCAGCTCCTGATAAGCCGCCTTTACCTCCTACAGCCAAAGAAAAGCTCCCAACGCTCAAGGCTCCCGTGGTAAAGACTCCGACGGTCCAACCTCTAGCTGAGACAAAAGAACAAGCTCAAGAAAAGCTGAGGTACCCGTCCCTGACGAAAAGACAGAGGGTTGAAGCCACGCAACAGTACCGAACCAGGTATGAACCAGCGAAGGAAGCAGAAGGGGCCGACACTTCGACTTACAATATAGTCGATGAGCTCAAGAAGACTCCGGCGAAAATAAGCATGTATGATGCTCTTCTGCTCCCAGGACAAGTAGACCTGTTGCAGGAATCATTGAAGAGTGTGAAAGATGGAAAGCCAACGCAGCCCGCTGTGTTAGCTCAGCCCTTGACAGTTTCTGCTACCGGGAAAAACAGGCCGCCACCTTTCTATCTGTCTTTGCGCATGGAGGGCCATATAGTACATAATTGCATGGTGGACTCTGGTGCCTCCACTACTGTCATGCCGAGGGCTGTCTGCGAAGAGATTGGCATGGAATACACAAGGAGCAGCCAAGGTGTGCTACAGTTGGATGGCACTCCTGTCAAGACAGTTGGTGTCATCAAGGACATCCCAATCCGACTGCATAAAGCGCTTGACATAGTGGTCATCCAAGAGGTCGTGGTGGTTGACTTGGAACCCTACTTCGGCATGTGTCTCTCTAGGGAGTTCACTGCGAAGCTGGGCGGATATCTGTCGCTGGATTATTCGCATATGGAGGTGCCCTTCAAGGGAAGGAGATTGAAAATCTATAATGAGAAACCTTCCACTTTCCTGGTTGAAAAGATACCAGGGGAAGAGCAAAATGACATGGTCCAACTGACGACTGAAGAACTAATAGAGGTGGACTTAGCAGAGGAAACCCTGGAGCAGTTGCGGATGGAGGACGAGTTCTCCTTGCTGGATTTCAACGCCATGGTTGAAACAGAACTCGGCTGCTACACTGTCACTCAGCCAGAGAGACACGACCAGACTGCTAAAAAGGACACAGGACCTACCCCCGATAAACTCTGGAAGCTCTATTTTGATGGCGCCCGATGCAAGAACGGCGTCGGGGCAGGTGTCCTCCTGGTCTCGCCATCTGGCATTCAGAAGGACTACTGTTATAGGCTGGCCTGGAGTTGCACCAATAATGCGGCGGAGTACGAAGCCCTATGCTTAGGTTTGAAGAAGGCAGAAAGGCTCGGGATCAAGCATTTACAAATTTTTGGCGACTCAGAGTTGGTGTGCCACCAGATTACCAACAAGTGCGCCTCCAAGAAGCACTATCTCAAGGCATATCGCAACCGTGTCTGGGATCTAATGGAGTCATTCGACTCCTTGAATGTCAAACCTATCTCTCGTGAGAAAAATAAGCACGCTGACATTCTGGCGTCTGTTGGAGCCAGGTACGTCCCGGCTGATGACACTATGCAGAAGCCGAAGCCGGTTCGTACTATCTACAGGCCTTCTGTGCCTGATAAGGACACCCACTGGCAGGTGTTCGATTGTGACGAGGATATCGTCACCTTTATGATACATGAAGCTAGTTCAATCGAAAGTAGAGACCCTGATGACGAGCGGTATGAGGGGTTGATACAGTTGAAGAATAATCACGTCCCAAAAGGACTGATTACCTTGGAAAGTCTCTTTGATCAAAATGACAGGGCCATATCCCACAGGATCAAAGTAGACCCTAAGCAGTACACTGACCTAGAGTTAGAACCTGGAAAGGTGATCAAGGTCGGGAGAGACTGCACCGATGAAGAGTTAAGGCAGATACGAGCTCTGTGTGAAGAGTACCCAGATATTGTAGCCTGGTGCTACCAAGACTTGAAGGGGTATGACAGGGAGATGATTCAGCACACCATAGAGCTAGAAGATAACGCTAAGCCCTTCAGGCAGAAGCAGAGGGCCGTAAATCCTAAGATTGAAGCCATGATGAAGACAAAGCTCTTGAAAATGCTAGAGGCAAAGATCATCTACCCCATCAAGCATTCTTCTTGGGTCGCAAATCTGGTCCCCGTGAGAAAAAAGAATGGAGACATCCGTCTCTGCGTAGATTTCAGAAACCTTAACCAGGCCTCATTAAAGGATCATTACCCACTCCCTCAAATTGATCAGATCCTGCACGTGGTTGCAGGAGCTCAGAGATTTTCTCTGTTAGATGGGTTTTCCGGCTACAACCAGATTTGGGTAAAGAATGAAGACCAGCACAAGACGGCGTTCACTACCAAATGGGGGACGTTCGCCTACCAACGCATGCCCTTCGGTCTTTCAAATGCCGGGGCTACATTCCAGAGAGCCATGGACTTGGCGTTCCGTGAATTGCTGAATAAGATCATTGTCATTTATCTGGATGACATGACTGTGTTTTCATACAGAAGAGAAGACCACGCCTCCCATTTGAGGCAAATATTCGAGAGATGTCGCGAGTTTGGCATATCCATCAACCCAAAGAAATCAGTCTTTGCGGTGAAAGAGGGCAAACTGCTTGGCCATGTTATTTCTGAAAAGGGCCTTGCAGTTGATCCAGATAGAGCAGAAGCTCTCCTTCGTTTACCCATCCCAGTCAACAAGAAAGGGCTGCAGTCATTTTTCGGCCAGATTAACTTCGTGAGGAAGTTTGTACCTGACTTTGCCCAAGTAATCAAGCCTATGGCCGAACTCCTAAAGAAAGATGCAGAATTCGTCTGGACCGATGAAAGGAAGAAAGCCTTTGAAGAGATCAAGGCCAGAATTGCTCAGGCGCCGGTATTGATAAATCCAGACTACTCAAAAGACTTCATACTTTATGCAGTAGGAGAGCCCGAAAGCTACGCTGCAGTCCTGACCCAGAAGGGAGACGATGGAGAAGAGCGTCCAATAGCATTCCTAAGTCAGGTAATCCAACCGCATGAAGAAAGGTATAATTTTATTGAGAGACAAGTCCATGCAGTTATGAGGTCCCTTCAAAAATTCAAGCATTTCGTCTCTCAGAGCCGGACCACTGTCTTCGTGATACACCCGGATGTCAGAAATTTCATGATCCAGGGTGAGCCCGGTCACAGGAGAGCAGGATGGATTGCCAAGATCCAGGAATTTGACATAGAAGTACGACCCACGAAGTTGGTCCGAGGGCGGGCTCTATGCCAAGAATTGGCCCGAAGCGCTGCAGCCGAAGTCTCTGCTTGTCAGTGGGAGAATCCAGAGACAGAAATTAACCTTGCTAACTCCTTATCCGAGGAGAATGATTGGACAAATGATCTAGTGTGGTATTTCAACACAGGGAGATGTCCAGATCATCTCAATGCCTCACAAAGAAGGAGGTTCAGGCTTAACGCCTTGAGGTACGTTCTACGCCCCGAGGGGCTATATTTCAGAAATATTGACGGCATCCTGTTGCGGTGCGTCAGAGAATCAGACCAGCCGAAGGTCCTCGGCGAATTCCATTCAGGGATGCCAGGAGGACATCATTCGGGAAGGCCGACGGCCTTGAAAATTATTAAAGCGGGCTACTATTGGCCCACCCTCTTTGCAGATGCGCACGCAGTCTGCCAGAAGTGTGAGAAATGTCAAAAGTTCGCTGGCAGAAATCGTAAGGCTCCCATGCCCCTCCATCCGATTCAAGCTGAGACTCCATTTCAGCAATGGGGCCTTGACTTTGTCGGGGTAATCACACCCAACTCTTCGGCAGGGCATAAGTTTATCCTGACGGCCACAGACTATTTCACCCGATGGGCCGAGGCAGTGCCTACAAAGCATGCAGACCAAGAAACAGTCATTGGATTTCTAGAAGGCCTTATTACCCGTTTCGGGATACCAGAGGCAATCGTCACGGACAATGGTCCAGGGTTTGCAGGTGCCGTGCTCACAGAATTCACTAGTAAGTATGGCATTTATCACAAGATGTCTTCAAACTACTATCCACAGGGAAACGGCCTAGCTGAGTCTACTAACAAGAATCTGTTGAAGATTATAAAGAAGACTGTGGAAAGGAATAAAAGGACATGGCATCTACTGTTGGACCGTGCGCTTTGGGCAGACCGTATTTCTTTCAAGAAGTCTATCAAAACGTCCCCATATGCACTTGTATACGGCAAGGAGGCTGTCCTGCCCACACACATAGAGATACCTGCACTCTGGCTGTTAGAGGATGAGAAAGGTCCCGGAGACCCCATTGATACCCGATTGGCTCAGCTACTGCAACTGGAGGAAGAAAGAGAGAAGGCGTATCAGGCCTTCACCAAGCACGCCGAGACAACGCAAAACTGGTTTTCAAAAGGAACCACCGCCCGAGTCTTCAAGATCGGGGATTTAGTGCTGAAATGGGACTCCCACAAAGCCAAACCAGGCAATCATGACAAACTAGATGCCTTCTGGGATGGTCCCTTCCAAATTGTTCGGGTGAATCAGTTCAATGCGTTTGTACTGAAGGACATGGAGGGCCAGGTCCTCCCAATTCCCGTCAATGGCTTTCACCTGAAAGCATACTACAGCTGAAGATACCCAAGGTTTTCCCCTTGTACATATGTTTGTTTTCTGCAGTCAGTTTTATTTCTGCATGTAAATATTGTTTTCAGTCCATAGTTTCCTGCTTTAAATTCAAAAAGGAGAGCCAACGTTTTGAAAAAAGAAAATGCACGAGAGCCCAAAATTTCGACTAAGGCACAAGGTCTCCTCCCAAGGGCGCAGAAAATAGTCCCAAAGTCGGGCTTCGCCCGTTGGTTTTAGCGCTTCCGGGAGGAATGAGCCGTGGTGAGCAAAAGGAAAATCTCCAAAATTTGTCTAAGTGTTGGTGCGCCGCCCGACTTCGCTGCGAAGTCGGACTGCGCACCCTCTTTTGCGCGCCACCGGGCGGGACGAAGCAAGAAGTTTTGAAAAGTGGCCAAGTACTCCGCCCGACTGCGCGGATTTCTCGTGCGCCGTCCGACGGCGCACACCGAATCTAGCGCACTCCGACGGGCGCGTCCTGAAGGCGATGCCATGACGGATATTTTCTAAGTTTAAGACCGCCCGTCCGCGCGGATTTCATGGCCCGAGGCCCGACGGCGCTTACTTTTTGAGCGCACTTGGTCGAAAAGGAAGAAGAAACGACAAGGTCTCGCCAAGGGTTGAGGAACTTTGAAATGTGTGCCCAGTTGGCGTCCATGGCGTCATTAATGGCACGAGCTTCTAAAAATCCTTGAGGATGATTGCGCGATCTTCTAAGCGGATTTCATAAATGAAAAGCGCACTTGGGGCCCAATCGAGTACGATGTGCGACTTCCAAGGAGGGATCCCACATGCGGCTGCCAAAAAATAGCGGCGCTAGACACCCACTTCGGGCAATAAAAATTTAAATCCTCAAGACGCCATTAATGTTGTCCGCTCCCGCACTAGAAAAGGAGGTTTCACCACTCCAAATTACCAGCATTGTTAAGGTAAATCAAAGTTGCGCTGTGAAAAGGAGAAAGGAGCGAATTCTTACTAAGTTACAGCTGCATATTCTAGCAAAATTCTACGCCATGAGTGAAAGGTCGGGCGCTGCGAAAGGAAAGGCGCCTATGCAGGCAGAATCCAGCGCCTCAGAGCAGGAATCCGAAGGGCAGACTGTCTCAGCTGCTCAGGGCAGTGAAGCGTCGAAGGAAAAAACAGAAAAACCCAGGGCGCGACGCAGAAGACAGGGTCCTCTTCCGCCGCCGATAAACCTCCTGGCCGAATACAGGGACGGCGACTACTCCCTCAGCATCACCAAGCTGCGCCCTAATATTTTGCAATGGGCGGGTAAAATCCCGTCTACACATCATGTCGGGGCCGCTTACACCTCGAACCTTCACTGGTTCTTGTGCCCTCCCGTTCACCAGTGCCCCGAGCTCATTCAGTCAATTGTGACATTCTACAAACCGGCCACCCGACAGGTTTGTGACTGGCAGGGCAGGCGACTATTCTCTCTCTTCGGAGAAGTGGTGCATCCCGCGTTCGCACCAGGGGTCGAACCAGACAAGGACGCTATCATCAGAAAGGTTATTTTAGATGAGCAAGCGGGCAGGTTTGATGAGTCTCAAAAAAATAGGGATTTTCTCAATTCGGAGCTGAAGCATCCAATTCCAGCTTCAAGATGGCCATCGGGCCCTATTCCCTTAAAAAATTTTAAGAACACGCACCTTTACACGGTACTCGCATGGGTACTGGGCTGCGGCACCGACGAAGTGGTCCACCCTTACCAGTTGGCGCTCGCCGAATGCATTATGTATGGAGGAACCTACCAAAGTGGGAAGCGCCAGATTTACTTTGACTGGGCCGACTACGTGGCATACGCCATTCACTCTGCCCTTGTCAAGTTGCAGCAGAGGCAGTCGACAGAGTTCAGGCACTGCTCTTTTCTGGCGTGGTTATGCCTGTACTGCTTGCAATTCCGAATGCCGAGCATCGAAGTCAAGAAGGTGGATGAGAAGGGTGCGCCACTACCAGTGTATGAGTGGACCGAATTGCTGTATAGAAAGGGGTCTTTCTACGATTTTAATCTGAAATTTCAGGGCCTAGTCCTGGCTCTCATTAATGGCCCAGCAAGTCGCCCTCCCCTTGCCATGACGAAGCACTTGGCGAGAAATAAAATTGGCGATACTTTTCGGTTAACTCAGGGCGTTGTCATCAGAGTCTACGGATTCAAAGGGAAGCCCTTCTTGCTGCCATACTTTTGTACAGAAAACCATTTTGGCCTTGAAGCGGCACGACAAATGGACAGCGTCGAGGAGGAATATGGTCAAGGTAAAAAGAAAAGCCCCATCTTCACATATCCTTTTAACTGGGGAAACATCACGATCAATGAAGTCGGGCAACATATATATTTAGAGCAAACCCTCCTCAATCTTGGCCTAATACAGCTGCCGCAGCGTTGGAAATATGATCCACTTGGAGAAATGAGAAAATTCGTGCACAGTTGCCCGCGAGAGCAGATCATGGAGGAAAGGTGCAACAAAACAGGAGCGGATTTGGAATGGCATATTGAACGGATGCAGTCATGGCCGCCGTGGCACGACTTCTACTGTGTAGAAGCAGAATACGATCCTGAGCGCAATAAGGATCATAGATTGGATGCGCCTGGATTCAGGAGAGTGCTTGCAAAGGGGAAGCTGCTTGGCTGGACAGAAGACAAAATCCTAGAATGTTGGAAGATGAGGTGCCGCACAAAGCACGAGAAATCAGAAAAAAAGAACCTGTCAGTTGATGATGACTTTTCTGTCCTATATGACCGCTACTTCGGCAAATGGGAGCCTTTCGCATTTCGAGATGTCGTTCCTCGAGGCGCCCCAAAGAGGTATAAGAGGAAGCCTCCGCCCCAACATTTGATTGTACGAAGAGCACCCAGCGGCCAAACATCGAAGAGCACAAGAGAGGACCCAATGTTGTCCACGACATCTGAGAAGTCGCCCCAGGTGGAAAAGGAACCTGACAAAACGGCCAGTGGGACAGAGACAGAAAGCGTGGACCCCACGAGGCAACAAGGAGAGGCTGCTATAAGCACCCCAGCTCCCGAAGTGCTACCTGCTCCCGCTCCACCTGAGCAAGCAGCCGTGCCGAAGGAGAAAAGAAAAAGAAAATCAGAAAAACATCACAAGGAAAAGCGGCAAGAGAAGGAGGCTAAGCGACAGGCGGCGGTGGCCTCACAGATTGGCGCTGCTACAGACAACGTGATTTCTATTGTGGACAGCCCTCAAAAGGACGCGGAGGCCTGGGTAAACGAAGTACTTCAAACGCCGGCTCAGGCGGAGCACGCAGGTACGTCCTCTTCCCCCCCGCAGCAAACCCTAGAAAACCTTGCTGTTACGCCCTCTTCCTCTGCATCCGGGCAAGTTCTGGCCACCTCATCACCTTTACCATTTACACAGCCCCAGAACAACCCACAATCCTTTGGCCACTTCGCAGAAACCCGATGCTTTCCGGACCCTAGGCCAAACCCTAGGTCTATCCCCCTCCTCCAGCACCGAAGAAGCTTCTCTGTCCCCACGCCGCTCGCCCGCCGCCGTTACAAACTTCCATACCCCATCTTCACCTCCTAAGCAACCACCCGCTTCTCCTAGGCCCCGATCATCTTCAAAGGCGGTCACATTTTCTGGCCCACCGCCTGACTCACTATTTTCTGAGAAAATGCCGCAAAAGGATTTGTCCTCTGCGCACCCCTTCCTGGCAGAATTGGACCTGGTTGGAAAGGAACTGCAAGTTTCAGAAGATCAGCCCTTGGCTGCAAGGGCTGCAAAAAACTCCGCCGCGTTCCTTCTAGGCGTAAAAAGGAGAAGGGCTGAGGAAATCGCAATGCCGGAGAAGCTCGCAAAGTTTGACCTGGACAGGAGGGTCATCCGTACAGAAAAGAGGATACCTAAGGTCAAAAAGCCCCTGCAAGAAATGACCGATGCTGACTATGAGCACGAGGTCAAGGAGAAGAGCTTCGATGACATTAGTGAAGAGTATGAGATAGGTGGGATTCGGCGGAAAACAAACAAGCTCCTAGTCAAACGGCTCGAAGACAAGGAGAAGCTGTTCCAGCTTCAAATTGAGAAAAGAGACCTTGAGGATGACATGGCCAAAACGAAAGTACAGCTGGAATCCGCCCGGGAAGAAGTAAAAAATTTAAGGGACCAGCTTGCAGTATCTCGGCAGGAGACAGCGGCCCAAAAGACGGTAGCTGCCCGGTTGGAGGAGGAAAAGAAGGCAGCCCTAACCCATGTTACTCAGCTGCAAGAACAACTGCAGCAAACTCAGGCGCTGCTAGAGGAAAAGTCATCCCAGGCCGCGACGTTTTCAAAGGACAGAATAAGGGAGATAAGGGCCGGCCTGCTAGAGGGGTGCAGGGCTAATGTTGTCAGATGTTTACCTATCCTCAGCTTTGTCTCCGCGATACATGAACTTTCTGCCCAGGGAAAGCCTGTGGTAGAGGAAGCCGAACGTCAAGCACGGCAATGGCTGGACTTGGCGATGAAACTTGAAGAATATGAGCACAAGGGCTTCCAATTTTCACCAATGTCACAGATTGCCCTAGACTGGGCAGATGCAAGGATCACCTTGCAGGATTATTTTGAAAAGTCAGAGAAAGTCAGGGTGGCCAGGAAGAGGTTAGATGCATTGCTACATGAAAAGAACATCTGCCTGGCCCCATTCCATTCCCTTTCTGCGCTCGGATCCCCGAGCTTTGTAAAAAATGAAGGATTCCCGCCTCTGGAGCAGATCAAGCAGGATTGGCAGACGTACGAGGCAGATACCTCGGAGATTGACGGCTGGGTCGAGCCCATCCAAGAAGAACAGGTGACCCAGTTAATGTCTAGGCTCGGCAAGATCAGTGCCTGTTTCCTGGAAATCGGAGAGAGGTGCAATACTATTGACGAGCACATGGTTGCGGCATTCCGGAAAGCGCTGAAGGATATCAGCGACTTAGAGCCCTTCCAAGAGGCAGCCTGGGCCAAGGCAAAAACCGTTTATGAGCACGTCCGCGAACGGGTCGAACCTGCCAGGCAGGAAGAAGATAAGGAAGCTGAGCTGTCAAGCTCACAATCTGGAGAGGACACTACTGAGGGTGAAGAAGAAGAGCAGCTTCCCAAACAAGTGCGGCAGCAGCAGCAACAACAACAGACAAGTACAGGGTCCGGGAGTGACTCTGTGCCCAAGGGATAAAGGCCAAAGGTTCGTTGCGCCGAGGCGAGCTCGACACCCCGCGAGCCGCCAGGAATGTTGCCACATTTTGCACGGGGTGCTAAGTTTTGAAAAAACTGTAAGGTTGCTGCTTTGCCTCCCTCCTTTCTTCTCTCCCGTTCTTCTTCTTTCCATTTCTGCTCCTTATTCTTCCATTTTATCTCTTTCATCTTTAAATTCATGTTTGTAAGCATCTCTGTCAAGTGGGCAAAAAATGCCCAAGAAAAGTTCTAAGTGTTGGTCCTCGCCCGATCGCGTCGCAATCGGCTGCGCACGCTTCATCTTGCGCACCTAGGCAGAAGAGCAGGGACCGCCCGATCGCGCTCATTTCCAGCGCTGCGCGAATCGATTTGGAATTTCAAGGAAAACGACTAAGTGTCTTCCCCACCCCATCTTCCACCAGCAGACATCTAATGCTGACAGGTGTCCTACCTCGGGATTCGGATCAGGGTGTGACAGAAGTTGTGCTACTCAAGTGCTATTTGGATGGGTATGAACTGACAAGTTCTATTTCATCTACTCCCATTCAAGCCAGATTTGGCTTCCCACCCACCGTATCATCGCAGAGCTGACACGTTTCCAAGTGGACCTTACTGCCATTACTTTCTTACCTGAGGGGTCAAGCATCACCGCTTTTGCCGCTTTTGTCAGCTTTTGTATGCTTTGTCAGGTCTGGGACACTGGGACCATAATGTAATCAGGGGGGATTTTACACTATATATAGCAGTCTCTTTTCATTGTATAAGGGTGGAAGGAAGGTATACTGCTAAGAAACTTACGTAGCTATGCATTTGCTTCCAAAATATAAAGTATACTTGGCTCTATTGGTTGTCTTTGTCTTGTATGCTGCCTTTGCTAAGTGTTTCTGCTTTATGTCGCTTATATTTCTGATTATTGTTATTCTGCATCTGGATATCAATATTGGCAATTAAGTAACTCTGGAGCACTAAAGTAAAGGATACATAAGATAGAATAGCACCATTAGTTTCTGCTTTACGCATTGTTTTGGATTGCTGCTAGTAGTAGTGATTGGTTCGTTATTGTGCTGCTTATCTTCCCCACCCGAAACAAGCATATTTATGTCTCTTTTCGTATTTGCTAAATCCCTTTCCTGCACTCTAAGCTAAACCACCCAAGTTGAGAAACCAAAGGTGCCGGCCTCCTCCGGAGATTGGCTCGGAAGGCATTCCTTCCTCCCGGCCTTTCAATCTGCTAGGCGAATCTAGGGCGCAATTAGATTAAAATCCTATCCTAGTGGCAGATTCGTAACCAACAGTATCATGATGTACATATTATTGTCATAGTGTTGTACATTGATGACCTCATCACCAGAAGCTCAACATCCTTCATCCAAGAGATGAAGCTACAACATCATGACACCTTTCAGGTTATAGATATGGATCTCCATTTTTTTTGGGATTTAGATTGATCTGTTACCTTTCGGGATCACTATCCCACAACCTAAGTATGCATTGGAACTTCTGCAATGATTGAGGAAGGAGGAATGTAAGCTAGCTCAAATTCCATTTACTTTAGGCTTGAAGCTTCAATTATACTTAACTACGCCTTTGGTGGATGCCACTTTGTATTGGTCTCTTGCTTGGGGTCTTCTCTACCTCACACACATTAGGCTGGACATGGCTTTTGCTGTTAGCTATTGTTCCACATATATATAGGCACCTTGTGAGAGTCATCGGGCAACAACTAGGTAGATCCTGCAATATATTAAAGGTCCCTACTAGTTGACATCCATCATGTTGTTGGGACTCCACCTATATTGACAAGCTACTTTTAGATTGGGTAGGTGATCTTGACCAGCGATGTTCTACCACTGGATTTGTGTTCTATCTAAGTTTCAGACCAATCTATCGTTGTTGTTGGCAGTTCACCAAATCTCTGTTTTCTACAGAAGATGAGTATTTCATTTGCTAATGGACCTTCCTCAATAGTTTCCTGTTACTATCTATTGTGATAATCAAATCTCTATCAAGCTTGTTTGAAATCCTGTTTTTCATTAGTGGACGAAGCACATTGAGGTGTGGATGCACTATGTTTATTGGTTTCATACTCGTGGGATGCTTGATCTAGTCTATGTGCCTTTAGCAAAGTATAACATAGATATCTTGATCAAGGTTATGCCAAGAGAAGCCTTTGTGAGGTTGTGGGAGTGTCTTAGTGTAGGAAAATGTCCCTTAAGTGGGGATGAATGATAAGGGTCTCTCTTCCTATCTCCTATCCAGCTTAAAGGGGCATGTTCAAATAAGTGGTGTTAAACTTCAATTGAGGCCACGTTTGACCTTCTACTGTGTTCACTTGTATGTCACCCTATGGGGTCTTCGAGTACCTTTATAGGTGATTTTATTATATTTTTATATTATTAACTGTGAGGTCGATTTTTTAACCTTGACCTTTGATATCTTGTAATTTGGATTTTTATACCCCATCTTTCCCAACCATTTTCTCATTTGTTGGAGTTAATTCTTTATTTGTTAGTGAGATTTATTTGGTGTCTAAGAGCATCTTTTATGTTTGTGTTGAGGTTATATTTGATTTCCTTTTATTTGTTGAGTAACGTGTGATACCGTTTGTTCCTAAATATATTGCAAATTCCAACATGAGTTACTCTTATATCATTTTACCTTGTTAAGAATCTGTCAACTTTTTCCATTGGTTGTTTTGTTTCAACCTTTAGTTTTTGTAGATGTGAAATGGAATCAAATATATGTGGCATTGAAAGACAAAATTGGGATAATTTTTAAGTAATATATATGTCGAATTGTAAGGTAGAATATTGTCAAAGTTCAAACATTTTTTAATAAAATTTTCCGATCTAGTAATACTACCCTAGACGATGGGCCACAGCCTGTTACTTTTTATCCCATTTCCAAACTCAAGAAGATGATGAATTTAGTTTTCACTTCCTTTCAATGCACATTTGAATCTCTGGAAAATATTGCTAGTATTTGTTGATCATACATATTTATCTCCTGTTTTTAAGTTCCATTATAACACCCTTGATAATCACTTCCACTGAATCATTGCCCTTAAATGACTTTTCTTTGTTGGTACCTATCCTTTTCTCATGGGTATCCTTCAATCTTCAAAATCCAAAGACTTGGAGCAACAACTCAAAAGGCTAATACTTCATGGAAATAAATACGGTATCCAAAACGGAAAGATTATTAGATAATGATACTGCAAATTCCCAGGATCCCCTAATATGTTGATGGCTAGGTACAACATTATAAAAAACATATAAAACATATAACACCAAAATGTTGATAAATATATAAGGTTTAAATAGGATATTTTCATTAATTATAAAAGGAATGCCACTTATTTCTTAAATTTAAAATTAATATTTTAAAAAGTGAATATTATTCCTTTAATCTCATGTCATGAATACAATTCTAGATTTACCTTAGGCCATATTCAAATGTCTTATGTATGGGCCCCAGATAGGGGCTAGTATTTGGATATGTTTGGATATGATATTCACTGTTTGGATATGTTTGGATACAATATCCGAGAAGTATTGTACCTGTATCTATACTTGATACCCGGATACAGCTATCCAGGTAGGAGGACTGTTGGATATGGTAACCATGTCAAAAGGTGAGGCTCACTCCCTACTTGTAGTGACACTTTCTACATAAATATTAAATGAATATATTATTTAATTGTATATTGAATTTAAGGTGAATTTTATTGAATTTTTAACACGGCGGATTTTTATTCTTATATGTTCTATTCTATATTATATTTCCCACATTTCTTTTGATTGGTTATATGGGGTTGCAATAGGCCCCATCTGTGTTATGTCATTTTGACATTCCATGTTTATTGTGGTATTACCATAAACAGTATTATCGCAGGCTGCCTTATCATTAGAATGTCCTTCACTATGTGGGGATATGCTGTTGGTTTGCGCTTATATGATGGTATCATAAGTTGTTGCTCTACAATGCCTTGGACATACTTCTACATTATTTAGTAATACTATTATCTTTATATTGATGTATAAAGAAATTAGTACAATATTTAATTGTATGTTTTCTTTTAGAGTTATATGGGATTGAAATGGGCTCCACCCATATTACATTATCACCATATAGTGGTATTTCAACAGCTTGACAATTATGCATATATCGGTTTGCAAGATTCGAACCTGGGTCTTCTCCTTGAATATCGAGGAATTTAACTGGTTCAACTAATGACATTTGGTCATATTTAATAAAGGGATTAAAATGGGCCCATCCATATTACATAATGACCACATTGTGGTATTACAGCCCCCCCCCCCTAGCGCCCGGGGTGGGGTTTTTACTCCTTCCCCCCCGTTTTTGGGGTTTTTTTTAAAACCCCTCTTTTTAAAGGGGGGTGGCGATTCCAATCTGGAATTGCCCGTCTTACAACAACTAGGCAATTATTCATTTATCGTTTGGTAAGATTTGAACTTTGGTCTCCTCCTTGAAATTTGAGGAATCTAACTGGTTGAGCTAATGCTATTTGATACAATTAATTGTATGTTGAATTTAAGGTGAATTTTATTAAAAACTTTTAACATAATGAATTTTGTTCAAATCATTGGATTGGAAACAAATAGGTGTATTGTATTCGCTTATGTATGTTTTACATTTTTATTTGTTTATATTTATTCGAAGTGAACCCAAATTTTTGAAATATTTGCAGGACTTTGTTTCTAGATATTTTCTGGCCTTCCTAATGAATCCCAATATTTGAACCTTTCCAGTATGCTATTTGTTAGCGATTTCTCATGCCATGAGATATGTTTCTAGAGGAACAACACGCTCACTTGAGAATGATATGCTTAAAAATGGGCAATCTTTTTTCCAAACTACATTTTCTTTTATGTTCCTATTTCTGGTCTGTTTCTTGCATAAACAAGACCTTCCATCGTATTTATGCAACAGAGAACCTTATCAATGGTCAGATGCTGAATTGAATAGCTAACTAGTAGTCATATACTCATATTAAATATTAGAAAAATAAGTTTCCTATAACACTAGCAAAGCCTTGTAGGTATAACTAACCGTGCAGTTGTACATGTTTTCTATTATTGTCTGTTTGTTTACTGTGTTTAGAGCAATACATCTTTGTAAACTCAAGGGCAATTATGCTACTTTTTATACACTTAAAAATAAAACTAACTAGATAACACTCTAAATTTATAAATGGTAACTCATTAAACACCTCATTTTGAAACTTATCTTGGGCTCATATTACTGAATTATGGTCCTCACTACCTAAAATGCATTTAAGTTTAAGTTCTTGTCTTTAAATGATAATTATTTTGTTAGTATAATATTTTGATGAAATTGTGTTTTCTTCTTGTACATTAGGTTGAACCTCCATCACAGATGAGAACAGGATCAGGGCCATGGCGGAAGGTTCGTGCGCTACATAACGAAGGCTTATTTTTTTCATTTGAACTTTGTGTCCATGGTTTGTTTTCTTTGATTGGATTTCTAGGGAGCATTTGTTTTCTGGTTTTGGATTATATTTATTTATTTATTGGCATTAACATGAATAACTATTGGAACAAACTCTAGTTTTTTTTTTTTTCTTTTTTAAAATACAACCTAGTGAATTGAAAGATGATACTGGTTGAAAGGAATAATTAAGATGCAACAAAATTGAAATATGGCCCAAGGAATGTTTGAAATACACAATGCCCTTTACTAAGCCAGTAAAAAAAGTAAGTACAGCAGGTATAAATGTGGCTTTTATATACCATTCATTTTCAAGGGTCAAACTTATGGAGAATTATAATATTTTGTGGGTATATGTGTTTTCCAATTTCTTTAGGGTACCTTACCATGGCTCCTGGTTTGGGCTTTTGACTTCTATCCACAAGTACAAGGTTATAAATTCATTTCCCCCTATATTTGGTGTTGCTATGCTGTTGCAAGTCTATTAGCAAGTTGTTGTGAATAGCACTTGGCAAGTGGGTATGTTGCCATGGACCTTGGTTTGGGCTTTTGGTTAAGGACCCACATCCACAAGTAGAAGGCTATGAGTTTGATCCCCCCTATTCTTGGTGTTGGTATGCCATTGTAAGTCTATTAGCAAGTTGTCATAATAACATTTGGAAAGTGGGCACCTTGCCATGGCCCCTGGTTTGGGCTTTTGGTTAAGGAGCCATATCCGCAAGTAAAAGGTTATGAGTTCGACTCTAGGGTAATGTCAAGAGTCTGTGTTGACCTCACAAAGAGTAATTAAAGTACAGAACAGAGCTTTGGTTGCCTGTAAGCATAACTTGAAATGATTTTCTAATGCTGAGCAATTCAGCTCAACCTTCAGATTGTGGGTTTTGAAGTCCTGGTAGGGACTGAGCCACATCAATTATGTAGGTCCAAAGAATATAGAATTGCAAAGCATCTTTCCAATGAAAACCCTTCTTATCAGGAATACTGTCGTCTGTCTCTTGATGAATCCATTGATTATCTTACAGAGTGGCTAGGTCAAACCATTTTGCAATTTTGGTTGCTTTGATATCTTGTAGATACCAATTTATATATTATTGTGGCTTTTGGATGCCTATTGACACACTAATGTCGTTCAATAACCCGCCACATTTGATAATATGAAGCTATTGTGTTTAATATTCCTTTGAGTTTTTATATAAAAGCTCCGTAATCAATTGACTGTTTAATACCAGCATAGACATTTGCTAGGTATGATTGGATATGAGGTATTTATATAATCCACGATGCTAGAATGTAAATCATATGCATCTTAAAGCTGCATATTTTCTCTGTAAATCATAGAAGTGAAATGAACTTAATGATTTTGACAACTTCACACTGTGACCTCCATATTGGCTACTGTAAACAATATTATACTTCTTTACTGGCAACGCTCAATTGTAAGAAGATATAATCATAACAGGGGATTATTGTATATGCAAGCTTTATCTAGTAATTACTAAGGTATTAAAAGAGGCATTTAAAAGAACACAATTTAATTTATAGAACCAAGGATATAGGATGAAGGAATAATCAATTTATGACATTAAGGATGAAAACCATGGGCCTAAGAGTGTTGGGCAATTGTTAACACCTATCAGCATTTTAACACCTAGCGGCATTTTTTGGCCTACTAAACTTCGTTTCTGGGAAGGCCACAATCAGGCTCTGAGGATTCACGTATGTTTTGCGTCTTTAGGCACCTTGTAGACCTTTTACAATCTAACATCTCTTGCCATTACCTTTGTAAGATTCCTCCTTCTTAGGTTGCATAACTGACTTGTGGAAACATAGATGGTTCATGGATTTGTATCCTTGTTAAGGTACAAATCTATTAAGTAGATTCCACACATTTTCAGATATAAAGCTCTAGCAATATTTTCAGTGCCAAAACACAAGGCCAAAGCTGGCTCCGAAGGCCATTTCAGATTAGGCAACGGTTTGTGCAACCATGCATTCTATCTCTTCTTGTTTGCAAGATGGAATTCTACAACTCTCTACCAACATTCTCCCATCTGCTGCCAGCTTGCACCAGTAATACCTTTAATTCAGTCATGAAAATGTTTTGTCAGTGCTAAAATGTCCTTCTAAACCTTCACTATGCATCTCCTTCGCCTGGTTATCTCTCATTGAACCTTAGGACACACACAACTCCTTTACTGTAAATGGTAAAGCCTCTTGAAGAAAGTAGAAAGCCATGGATTTCTACTCATGCTGACTAGATGCTTGCATGCTGTCCATGCTTCACTAAAAGCTTTGTCATCTTTGTACAAATCCTTCATAGAATCAAAGTCAACTACCTCTAGTTGCATCTTAGTTGGAAAAAGAGCTCTTGTACTTAATGCATCAGCTACTTAGTTAGATTTTCCACTCCTATGCTTGAGTACATGTGAATAACTTTGAAGAAAGTCTAGCCTCTTCACATGGTGTTGATTCAACTTACCCTGACTATGATATATTGCGAGGCTTGGTTATGTGTACAAGACAAGTTCCTTCAAATAAGGCTGCAACTTCTTAAGAGCTTCCACAATAGCATAGAATTATTGATCATACGCAGCGTATTTTTTCTGTGCAGCATTAAGCTTCTTGCTGCAACGTGCTATAGGTCTACCCGCTTTCTTTAGAACAGCTCTATCACTGTCCCACTTGCATCAGAATCCACCTAAACAACTCTCTTGAAATCATGTAATACTAGTATCAGCTTTTCTGTGATCTTGATCTTCTTCAACAATTCAAAACTTATTTTTGAGTTGCTGCTGTCCATACTAACTCTTTCCGTTCTCCTCTCATGGTTGCTGTGATTGGTGCACAAATCCCACTGAAGTTTCTAATGAATTTCTGATAGAAGCTTGTCAAACCATGAGAACCCTTTGCATCAGAAGTGTTCTTTAGGTTAAGCCACTCCAATATTGCTCTTTCTCTGGATCCATTTCAATTTGTTATGAGATGCTACAAATCCCAAGGACAGTAACTCTGTTTGCATAAAACTACACAGTTTCAAGTTCACAAGTAGCTTATTCTCCTTGAGTTTCTCCAACACATCACTTAAATGCAGCATATGTTCTTCTTTTGTTTTTTATTGAAAATGAGAACGTCGCCAAGATAGACAGTAATAAGTTGCTTACCCACATATGGTTTCAGCACTTGATCATGAGTCATATGAAAGTACTTGGTGCATGGTAAGTCCAAAAGGCACCACCCACCGCTCATACAACCCCTCCTATGTCTTGAATGCACTTTTGCACGGATCACCATTGCGGAGTCTTAGCACTTTTGCATGGATCACCATTTCGGAGTCTTTCTTGATGATGCCCACTCTTCAAATCCAGCTTGGAGATGTACTTGGCAGTTGGCAACAATCAAATAGGCCATGGAATCATCTATGGAAGGCAGTGGAAAACAGTACTTGGTCATTGTCTTGTTTATGGTTTGGGAGTCAGCGCCTATCCTTCACTCACTGCTTTTCTTTGGTGCCAACACTTCTGGTACAATACATGGACCATGTCTTTCTCTTAATAATCTTTTGTCTAGAAGCTCTTTGAATTGCCTGTTAACCTCCTTGTTCTTCATTGGAGTCAACCTATATGCTGCATTTTTTGAATGACTCAAACCAAATATCAAGTCAATGTGATGGTGTCCTTGTATTCTTTGAGCAGATCACTCACATGTTCAGGTATTCCACCTAACTTCTCTGCTGTTTGAGCCTTTATTGGCAAGGGAATGAAAGCACTACACTATGCTGTCTTCCATGCTACCTTCAAGAACTATTTACCTGGCCTCATGAGAACTTTCTTACTGGTTCCTGCCTTGTCCAATTTTTTTCCTTTAATGGACTCAAGTTGTAATTACCAACCTTTTCAATCATGATGGTGTTTGGTCTCCCATTATGTATGCATCATGTATGGGCTGTCATATCATATTGTCACTATCGTCCCAACAAGACATGGCAAACATCCATCAGCATCACATCACACCAAATCTCATGTTTGTAAAACCCAATCTGAATATTGATTAAGCATTGTTTATTCACTACTAATTAATGATTTTTAAACAGTAATTAATGATTTTTAAACAGCAATGACACTTAAGAGGGACTAGGGTGTACTATCCCCTTCAATCCAAGTTCATTGACCATCTCACACCATATTGTTGGCACTGTCACTATCAATGATCATTTTGCACTACTTAACTCTTAATTTGTGGATGGTTTTGAAAAGACTCCTCCTTTGTACTGGTCATTTCTCCTTCTTATGTGTCAGTAATATCTTTCTGTACATGAGATTTTTTCCTTGCTCAGATTTCTTAGTACAATCCCATGATGCATTCGACTCTTCATTTTCTTGTATAACTTCTGTACTTCCCTTGTTTCTTCTTCTACATCCTGCACTTTGTGCCTGAGGGCACTCAAAGGCCCTATTACTGTCTTGATCACATTGGAAGCATGTGCCACCACATTCCCTTGCCTATTCCTCTGTCATATTTTTGTCCTCCTCTAGATGGCTGATTTTGGCTATGAGAGTTACTAGATTCACTTCCTTCCCAACTTAGACCTCTTCTAATACCTTGCTGATTCCTATGTCTACTGAATCTTCCTCTATTCTATTTCTTGTGGGGTTCTGCTACTTGCTGGGAAGGCATATTGTTATGCTTCCTCCACCATATGAAACCTCTATATGTTGATTTCATCTTGAATTTTTAATCTCAAGCCATCGATATATTTGGCTGCTTTTCCTTGTCAACCTCATTATGACCTGATCTGAGTGTGATCTTGTAGAACTCCTCAATATCCATCACATTTTGCTCCCTCTGTCCTAATTTTTGCAGCCTCTTCAGTAGATGCAACTGGTAGTCTGCAGTTAGGAACTTGCTCTTCACTTTGGCAGCCATTCTGTCCCACCTTATGATTTTGTCTTTCCTCTTCGATTTTCTCAGTTTGCTCCTTATTCCACTACAGAGATGCTTGTTCCTTCAACTTTGTCTGAGCTATCTCTACCCTTCTTAGGGTTTGGACATCGTCAAATTCGAAGTATTCTTCCATGTCAGTGATCCAGGCAATCAACTTCTCTGGATTTGAAGTGCTTCAGAAGCTTGGTATTTCCATTTTGGTGTCTCTTCCAATCTTAAATGGCCTTTAGGAAGTGGTCTTCATTAGCATCAATTTGCTTTTCTTGTTCCTGAGCTTGTTCTTTTCCTTCATCTCCTTGTTCATCTTCTCCATTGCTTTCATCTGCTCTAGGCACAAAGCTTCTTCTTCTGCCGCCTTCTACAGAATCAAGCCTTACCTGCATGGCCCTTATTAAGCCCACTGGTTTGTCCATTCTTCTTATCCTATTGGTGGCATTGGATCTACATCTGGCATGAAGAACTGTGCCCGTTCTTGGAGGCATATCTTTGCCTTTCAACTGCTCCTACTGGTGCTCTTTGTTGCAATGCTATGTAGGCGGTCCTCCTTGCATTTCTACTGTGATATCAAATTGGTACAAGAGAGTTAAGTTTGCCAGTAACAAACACTAACCTCAGTGCAAGGGTCAGAAATCACGGAAAACTACGATTTTACTGATTTAGAAAACCATTCATTCATTTCTACAAACCAACAGCACAGAGAAGGAGAATAAAGATGGACTTAATTATGCCTCTGAAGATTTATACAATACAAGGGTAACCAAACACTTTGCTCAGATTCTGGTAACCAAATCGACATCTTCGACAAAGGAATTTTAGATATATTTTGGATGGTCCTAGACACCCTCAAAATGCCCACATTGGTATGGAACAAGAATTTTGAAATGGTGCACAGTTTGGCTGAATTGATCCCTTCAATTTGCCCCAAAAGTGATTGAAAATGCCTTTAAAGAGCTACTGAACGCATTGTTTTTTTCTTACTCTGAAGATTCCCTCTCAAATTATCCTTTAAAATTTGCTCAGGTGCTCTTTAACCGCAAAAACCATATTACCTTCTTCACAGTGACGTTTCTAGCATGCTATTTTTGCTCTTTTCTCCTTGTGAGCTATTGCTGGGTTAAAAATGGCATTGGGTCCTTTCATGGAATGGGAAAATGCTCTTTTCCATTCTTCGTCCACTTCTTTTACAGTCCATAACTCTAGATTACCATTTTGGGTGCAGTTCCTTGGTTTACTCTGAAGATGGCTTGCTGTCATTCTTTTCTGTGAGTTCTCTTTATGTTTCTGGTCATGACTTGTTCTGTATCCACTTTGGATTGCCAGCTTCCTCCACCCAGTTCCTCCTTTGTTCATGCCAAACGCATTGGAAAATAGAGCGAAATGCTTGTCTTAAGTGGTATTTCTTAATACGGTTGTTTTGGCCATTTGGTGGTGCTTGTTGCTCTTTCATGGGATGTTACGATGCCCCCTACGCTCATTTATTCTCCATGAAGTTATCAGTTAGTCAAACTGCAGCAAAACAAGGTTATTAAGGTGTTGAAAACAAACCAAATCACTCCATTCTTACCACTCAACGACACCTTGATCTGATTTTTTAGGTTTTATTCTCCATTTGGGTCAAAAACCCATCAAGGATGAGGTCTCGGCTTCTCTCAATTGGTCCCAGTTTGCCCAAGTCAGGACTTAATTGGGTCAACTGTGTGGCGAAATGTCAACTTATACTGTTTTTTTAAATATGTTTTTTTGATGCGGATTGCACATGCAAGTTGAAGTGCTCTTGCATCAATCTGCAGATTGACATGGAGTTGCACCAGTTCCTTTACAAGATCAAGCAATAATCATCATAGTCAGCAGGTTCCTTTTGGTTGGCAGGTTTGGAAGGCCAAAAAGATTTGGAGGTTTAATTTTGTTAAGGAAAAAAGTATTTAAATATTATATATAAAAATAGATAAATAATTATAAATGTGTCTAAATTATAGAATATAAATAGCATAACATATCAATATCATCTAACATATTTAAAAATTAACACTAAGATTAAATTAGACGTATTATAAAAAATGTTAAAACAGTATGTATTTTAAAAATAACATAACATCCAGACGATGTTATACTATTTAAAATAGTGATTGTCATTATTGATAATATTAGATGCAATATTAAAATTGTTAATTATTATTATATCTTAAAAATAGTAATATATTAAAAATAACTTAAAACCTCACTTATTATTAGAAAAATAACATAACATCCACATGATATTATACTCTTTAAAATAGAGACTTTCATTAATAATACTTGATACCATAATTTTATTTAAATGAAAATACACTTATAAAAATGTCATACAGATAAACTGACATAGTTCCTTTTACATTACCATAGAACAGTGCATCTCAGTTTACACTAGATAAACTCATAGACTCTTGACTATCGAATTTGAGGAGAATAACATTTGTTACTTCTGAGGCATTGTTGGTACAAGTGTATGCAGACTTTGTCTTCCATCTGAAAATGATGTTGGAAATGTTTTTTGTGGTCTTCAAGACTTTAGTTTGTGATTGAGTTTTTCCTCACACCTGACAACCTAGTTTAGGAATTGTATACCGATGCTTCATCAAGCCCTGATTTCAATGGTCGTATGACTGCAATCTAGCAATTCCTGATTTAGGAAATTGTGCACTATACAAGCATGCTGAACCCTGCCACCCTGATGCAAAGTTTCCTTTGCACCTTGGGCTTTGATGGATTGACATCATTTTTTTGTCAGTGTTATAGCTTTGTCAGCTTGTTTCTAAATGCTACAGACATGATACACAATGTTTTAAAAAGTGCAATTTTTACAAACATCATCAACATCAGTACTGAACAATCCTACATTGTGCACAAATTTTTTGCTAAATTTCTTATGCATGATCATTTGATATTAGAAACTGATGTGAATGCTTTGTACTGTATTTTTCTTGCATGCAAAATGACAGCAGCAAAGACCATTGTAATGCCTAAACCCTGCAAAAATCTAAAATGTTGTTTCTTAAGATTTTAGATTCACAAAGAGCTTTTTGGGAAGTTTGCATTCAGCATTCTTTTCAAGAATTTGTTATATGTAACTGAGCTGATTGGATGACTATACTGTGAATAGATGTTGACGCCAAAGGATTTGAATTTTATGGGTTACACATACAAAATTTTTGATGCAGTCAAGGCATTGCACCTACCTGCTGGTAAGGCTTTCAACATTATTTAAATATATATTTTTTGGATTATCAGTTTAATTCGTATTTGTTGCTTTTTGTTAGCACTTTAACTTTTATTTCCATATATACACATGCATGTGTGGCCCCAGACAATTTTAGTTGTATTCAGATATGTTCACTATTTCATTATTATGGAGGTGACAAATTAAATACTTTTGCTGTGTTTAATGGATTATATGTCGACGGCCGACGTTGACAATTTATGTAGAATGCTCTAATTGCACACATTTTTATTTCTACTTGTGGTGGGATGTTAATCATGTACTCGATTTTGAACATTCAGTATATTTTTGTTTCCTGCTGGTAAAACGCTTTGCACCACATCTTTATGTGCTTTTTGTTTTGCATGGTTGGATTCTTTCATGTATTAGTATATGACAGTAGTTATAATATAATGGGTGCAAAAATTCCCGTAGAGTAAAGTTTGAATTTCGTGGAAGATTTTTTAATATAATTTGCTGTGAACATAGCTATGTTTGTAATGTTACCATTTTTGTTGGCATGCACCCATTGACTCAGAGACCATCATTAATGCCAGCATGATGCTCTTGAGACGTTTAAAACTTCCCACAGTCTCTGACCTTTTCAAAAACATTATTAGGTTCAAACAAAAGGGGCTTTTCTAGCCAGCTTCATTAAGGATTTCCGGTATGAACTTGAATTCTTTCCTCATAAGCATCCTCATGTTGATTATGGTTGTATGTTTCACTTCTTGATGGTGATTCTGCTTTTTGTTGATGATATAGTCCTCTTACATTCCCATAACAGAGACGTATCAAGGAAGCATTTACCAATAGTACATTCAAGTCATTAGGACATTGTTCCTACAACCTCTTATCTCAACTATCTCTAGTTCGATGGATTGAGGAGGTATTCTGTTTGGTGATAGATCCAAGAGGTTATCTATCCACCTATTATCTTGATCAGAATGCTTGGTCCTCTGCCTTTGGAAGGCTATCACTTTCAGACAGAGGCCATTCATGGGGGCCTCCAAGACAACCAAGTTGATTGCCTTCTTTGTTCATGATTTAACAATTTACATACATTGGAGGAATAAAATTTCCTTTGCATCCAGTTAGTGCACAAAGAAATGGTAACGAAATCAATGATATGACACATCTGCATATTGCATGTAGAGTCTTCGAAGAGTTGATGTCAACATCCCCCTTTCTATTGTTTTTGTCTCGAGTGCTATGGGATACAGACCTTGACTTCTTTTCACATGCTACTCACCAACCAATTACGAACTGTGCTATAGGTCATTGTCTCATGAGTGGTTTATATGATTAGTGTAAATCCATGCTTAAGAGATTTCACTTTGTTCTAGCTTGTGAGACTCCTTTCATCTCTTTTACCTGCAAATTTGAATCCAACACATAACCTTTTACTTGTGGAGGGTACCTTTGTCCTCTTAGACATAAGAAACACGAGTTTTTTCTACACTTTTTAAGCTGCTTGACATGCTTCATCACTCCCCCAAAATCTATAGGCATGCCCTTCTTCTTAGGAATAAAACCTATCTTTAGGTGTTGGCCATCATTCCAGATTTTAGTGCATTGAATTTTTGTATGATAGCCAAAACCCAAGAAAGGAGCCATTTTATTGGTAGTAATAGGCTTTTTTTGACCATAGAATTAATTCATATTTTTTTATAGACAGCTTATGTCAAACTTGCATGTTTTTGCTACTATGCTGTTTATCTAATCACTATTTTTTACAAGTAGCAGAAAGAGTTCTATTGGATTGAGGGAAATTTAATTATAATGTTTCTCATTTTTAACTCTTTTGGAACTAGCTGTGGCCTGAGAAATTTCAAAATAAGACCAATGGGGTGACTCCCAGGCAATGGATTCGATTTTGCAATCCAGAGTTGAGCAAAATTATCACTAAGTGGCTTGGAACAGAAGATTGGATTCTTCAGACTGAATGACTAGCAGAGCTTCGAAAGGTGAAACACATTTCTTTACTAGGATTTTTTCATTCAGTTATATTAAATGATTACATTCTTATTCTTGCAGTATTTTTGTTTCCATTTCATGTATCTATTCAAGTAAAAAGCCTTTCTTGATCTCTGCACTGAATGTTGACAATTCAATTTTTTGCAGTTTGCTGACAACAAAGATCTCCATAAAGAATGGAGGGCTGCAAAAAGAGCCAACAAACTCAAGCTTGTTTTGTATATTAAAGAGAATTGGATACGTAATCAATCCAGATGCTATGTTTGACATACAGGTACATTATTGAAATCTAGGAAGTCTTCTTGTTCAAGAAGGCTTAATGAAGTCAGGAGAGAGATTATAAGATTTTCTGTGGCATCGATATTTATGTTTCTCTGCAGGTTAAACGTATCCATGAGTACAAGAGACAACTAATGAACATTCTAGAAGTTCTATGTGTTTTATATTTGTCCATGTTTTAATAAAAACACTTCTTCCTAGATCTCTGAACACCTAAGTTTTCTTTTGTTTTTAAGGAAGCACTTGTGTTATGCTATTACTAACTAGTATTAACAAATTTATTATTTACCAATTATAGAGATTGATCTGCTTTTTCAATTTATTGAATATAAATATGTGCTTAAATAACCATATTTATTTTAAGCCAGACCCAAGGTTTGAAGAGGCAAAAGACTTCATCAAGAGTGGAGTGTTCCGTAAAAACAACTATAACCCTTTGCTTGATTCTCTTGAAGGGAATGAGGACTATTGCCGTGGTGACTATTTTCTTGTTGGCGAGGACTTTCCATCGTATATTGAATGCTAAGAGAAAGTGGATGAGATATACAAGGATCAAGAGGTAATTTGAATTTCTAGGCTTAATTCCTTGGCATCACTTGTACAATTAAATAACTTTGGATAATGATTGGGGATATGAATTGTGTACGTCTGTTGTATTACAATGTGTAACATGTAAATATTTCATGCAGAAATGGACGAGGATGTCCATCCTAAACACAGCTGGTTCGTACAAATTCAGCAGTGACCAAACTATACATGAGTATGCCAAGGATATATGGGAAATCAAGCCAGTTAAACTACCTTAGAACCAGAGTGTGTTCTAATATAAGGCACACATCAAAGACCGCTAATTTTATGTCAATTTTAGTGAAGCTTATGATGCATCCATAGTTGATGAGTTGTTATAGTTGTCAAGTTCCAAGCTCTGTGGTTGTATGATTCCAAAACAGTAGCACCCCTTCAGATTCACTGCAGTTTTGGTGAGGAACAAAATATATATATATATATATATATATATATATATATATATAGATAGATATAAGTATGAATAAAAGGGTGCCTTTAATTCCCTTTGTCATCTTGTAATTTAAATTTTATGAAGATTTAAATTTGTGTAAAAATAAACCTTAATGTGATGACTCTGCATTGTTATCTTGATTTTTTTTCCTTAAAAAAATATTTTATACCAGCTTTCCATGGGCGTTTTGTCATGAACCTAGGGTATGCAACCATAAAATTCAATAATGTTCCAAACGGTGCATTTTCTTTTAGGAGAATTTTCTTGCAGGTGAATTTTAGTTGCAAAATCTTTGAGGTGGAAGAGTGTATTTAAAAATGAATTAGAACAATATAACATATTGTCCCAAAATGTAAATCCTGTTATATATTCCACATCATTTGAAGATAAATAAACTTGAACAGAAAGAAAATTAGGGAAAGAATGTGTAGATAATGTCTTTGCATAAATTGCACTAAGCATTGAGACATTTTGGTTGAACATTGTAATGTATAATAAAATTATGGAAAATTATCCTTAGAAGATGGAAAATGGAGGGAATCATATTGACCATAGATGATGAAAGGAACTCATAGAATGATTATGTAGAACATATCTGAGATATTGCTAGGGGCAGTTGTGGCTTGAGGAATGACAATACAATAACAATACTAGTAGTCATCAAGGTATATGAAATACAATTCAGTAGTTTACAAGCATAGATAACCAATGTTGTGGACATAATGAGACAATTGAATTGTGGGTTCATCTCTAGCCCTTGCTTTCATCCAATTGTTGTTGTAAGATTTCAAGATGGGTGCAAAAAATAATAGCTACACTTCTAAGCCCTTTTTTTTGTTATACTATCACCTAGACTATGCTCTTACTAATGTAATTTCTAGAAATGAGTTACTAAGATTTCCCTATAAATCTTGCAGACATCTCTTAGAGGATGATGCTTAAGTTTTGCATGGCTTTAAAAATGCCTCCATCCCTCCCAAGTTGGACCTATGAGAGGTTCATTGTCTGCCTACTTGTCATTTGACATGCCTTATTTGTTAATATGAAAGAGGAATGGTTGAATACTTGTTTCTCATTGGTGAGCACTTGTTAATTCTCACATGTATGAGAATGACAACTCTTGGTTAATTTTGCTACCTAAACTAGCTATGATACAAGGTTGAAATTATATATTCTATTTAGATGTATTTGGCCTCTAAGATCACATTTCAGTGAGAGATAATAATCTACATCTAGACACCAACATTTAGTCTCATGACAAATCACCGCAAAACATATAAAAGAAGTTGTCAATAAGGTGGTCTATTAATAATAAAAAAATTGGATTGATGGATAAGGATGACCATCAAATTCCAAGGTTTCTTGAATATGGAATGGTTGAAACATGGCCTTTGCAACCCTCTAATAGAGGCATTTGGAAAGACTTTTGGATTAAACAATGACCATTGTTGGTAGCCTCTAGTGATTGTAAATATGGTTGGTGTTTATATGTAGATTTATAAATTCATTTAAAATTTGTTTTCTACTTGGATGCATTCCTAGGGATCAAGGATGTCAAAGGGCATGGTTGGGGATATGTTCATTGTGTTCCTCATTATCCTCATTTGTGTTGGATATAGAGGGGATGCGTAGGCATCCCCTTGAGGGAGGGGGAAAGCTTAGGTATCCCTTGTATGTGTCCCCATAAATATTTTAGCTATTTAATCAAACTCAACCTTTTCCCAAAAAGCAAATAATAATAGTGGAGACAATACAAGTTTATGTGTAGATGATTACTTTTTTTAGAGAGTGCCAATTGGGAGCGACTTGCTTCTCAATAGTAAGCCTCACCTTTTCTTATTTTAGATCTTTGGAAAAGAGTGGGGAATGATTGATGAAGTGAAAGTAGGAAGTGATTGTAAGGAGCGAGCCTCCACTTTTTGGTTCTAGATATTTGGGGAAATTCAAAAAATGAAGGATTCTTATGAGGAAAAGCTAGATAGCATGAGAAAAAAGTCATTTTTGAAAGTCCTAACTGGAAATAAAATTTTTCTAATTGGAAGTATGGATATCCTATTTGGAGAAAGCAGGAAGAGTGAATATACAACAAACAGTATTGAGGGAGTAGATGTCACCATAAGTGATTAAAAAGGATGGGAGGGGTTAATTTCAAAGTTCCATGGAGAGAATGTGTAGATAATGTCTTTGCATAAATTGCACTAAGCATGTTATCCAATGAGACATTCTGGTTGAACATTATAATTTATAATAAAATGATGGAAAATTATCCTTAGAAGATGGAAAATGGAGGGAATCATATTGACCATAGATGATGAAAGGAACTCATAGAATGATTATGTAGAAGATATCTGATATATTGCCAGGGTCAGCTCTGGCTTTAGGAATGAGTATACAATAACAATACTAGTAATCATCAAGGTATATGAACTATAGTTCAGTAGTTTACAAGCATAGATAACCAATGTTGTGGACATAATGAGATAATTGAATTGTGGGTTCATATCTAGCCCTTGCTTTCATCCAATTGTTGTTGTAAGATTTCAAGATGGGGGCAAAAAAAACATAGCTACACTTCTAGGTTTTTTTTTTGTTATACTATCACCTAGACTATGCTCTTACTAATGTAATTTCTAGAAATGAGTTACTAAGATATTCCTTTAAATCTTATGGACACATCTTAGAGGATGATACTTAAGATTTGCATGGCTTTAAAATTGCCTCCATCCCTCCCAAGTTGGAACTATGAGAGGTTCATTGTCTTCCTACTTGTCATCTGACATACCTTATTTGTTAATATGAAAGAGGAATGGTTGAATACTTGTTTCTCATTGGTGAGCGCTTGTTAATTCTCACATGTATAAGAATGATAACTCTTAGTTAATTTTGCTACCTAAACTAGCTATGATATAAGATTGAAATTATATAGTCTATTTAGATGTATTTGGCCTCTAAGATCACATTTTAGTGAGAGATAATAATCTACATCTAGACACCAACATTTTGTTTCATGACAAAACACCGCAAAACTTATAAAAGAAGTTGTCAATAAGAAGGTTTATCAATAATAAAAAAATTGGATTGATGGGTAAGGATGACCATCAAATTCCAAGGTTTCTTGAATATGGAATGGTTGGAACATGACCTTTGCAACCCTCCAATAGAGGCATCTGGAAATACTTTTGGATTAAACAAGGTCCATTGTTGGTAGCCTCTAGTGATTACAAATTTGGAAAGGTTGGTGTTTATATGTAGATTTATAAATTCAGTTAAAAGTTGTGTTCTACTTGGATGCATTCCTAGGGATCAAGGATGTCAAAGGGCATGGTTGGGGATATGCTCATTGTGTTCCTCATTATCCTCATTTGTGTAGGATATAGAGGGGATGCCTAGGCATCCCCTTGAGGGAGGGGGGAAGTTTAGGTATCCCTTGTATGTGTCCCCATAAATATTTTAGCCATTTAATCAAACTCAACCTTTTCCCAAAATGCAAATAATAATAGTGGAGACAATACAAGTTTATGTGCAGTTGATTATTTTTTTTAGAGAGTGCCAATTGGGAGTGACTTGCTTCTCAAGAGAAAGCCTCACCTTTTCTTATTTTAGATCTTTGGAGAAGAGTGGGGAATGATTGATGAAGTGAAAGTAGGAAGTTATTGTAAGGAACGAGGCTTCACTTTTTGGTTCTAGATATTTAGGGAAATTCAAAAAATGAAGGATTCTTATGAGAAAAAGCTAGGTAGCATGTTAGAAAAGTCACTTTTGAAAGTCCTAATTAGAAATAAATTTTTTCTAATTGGAAGTATGCATATCCTAATTGGAGTAAGGAGGAAGAGTGAATATACAACAAACCCTATTGGGGTTAGTAGATGTCACCATAAATGATTATCAAGGATGAGAAGGGTTAATTTCAAAGTTTCGTGGATATTAGCCAATTTTTGTAGAAATTTAAAATTTAATCAAATGGAAGCGGAATTCAAATTACTCCATATATTTACTTCCAAAAGTTTTTTTTTCACATCATCTTTAGCTTGGAAACTACAAATAAAATAATGGGTGTTGGTCCATCTTTAGGGGTAGAGATGTATTAAAAACCATGCAGTGAGAATTTATGTATGAAGACAAACTATTAAAAGGCTTTATGTGTGGGTTAGGATTTTTGGACTTTGATATCAACTTATTAATAAGGATATTTTGAGGGATGTTGGTAATACTCTAGGGGAGCTCACCTAGGAGGGAATAACTACTAAGTAGCAAAGATGTTGTATATATGTAAATGTGTTGATACGAATATTTCAAAGCCTTTACCGCATACATTAGGATTAAATTTGAATCACGAAAATGAAATCTCTAGTGGATTATGAAAACATTGCATTTCAATTTCGCAAATATTATGAGATTGGATACATGGCAAAGAGATTGAAAAGTGAAATTAATGAGAAAGAGACAAAAATTTTGGGCATGAGACAAACTTCAAGATGAAGCAAGGATATCATATCGAAGTAGAAGCTAGAGTAGATCAAGGATTTTACTCTTCCAAGAACATGGTAAATATAGTCCCTTTGCATCATCAAATGGTGAAGACCATCGTGGTTTACTTAGATCAAACATTAGAAGAAACAAAGGATACAAGGGATGAGGAAGTAGAATGCAAAAGTTCAAATTTAGAAGAAATTAAAGAGGCGAAAGATGTGGAGGTAAATTTTAAAACAAAGGAGAAAAAATATATCATATTCATTTTCCTCAAGTAGTATAAATCCTCTTCTTGTAAAGAATGAAAGTAGTTAGAACTTATATTTTGAACTCTGAGGTTTCATGAGCAACATAATAAGGAAGTGAGTATGGAGGATATCCATGGAAATTTAGGGTTTTTAGGGCAACATAAGCAAATAATTATAATGAAGAATCATCCTTGCATTTTAAGGTTTCTAGGAAAACATAAAGAAAGTGTCTACGACACTATTCCTTGCACTCTAGGTTCTCTAGGATAGCATAAGCATAAGTCTCATTATGATTGCACTTTATGGTTTCAAGAGGAGTATAATAAAGAAAGAAGTATGAATGATATCCATGAAAATTTAAGTTTTTTGAGGTAAATTAGAAGACTTAGTACTATGGAGGATGATCTTTACACTTTAGAGTTTCCAAGGAATTTTTTTTTAAGGCTATTCCTTGCAATTCAAGTTCTCGACAACTTATAGATGATAAGTCTCAAGATAAATAGTCTAGAAAATACAAAGAGATTGACGAAGATAAAGTATTGGTGGGAGTGGAAAAACGAGAGGATCAAAGCGAGAATAAAGAGAAAAATAAACTTAGAGAGATTGATATGGGAAACAAAAAAAATCACTAGTATAAAAAAAAATGGAAATAAGCCAACAAATAATAATAAAAAATGATGATGAAAATGATATCTTGGAATAGGGGTATGAATAATACCCCTTAAAAAAGGTTATTAGAGAATTAATAATTCGTTATAATCCAATGTTTGTTTTAATGCTTGAAACAAAATAAAGTAATGAGGAATGTAAGGATGAATTAAAAAATATTTGGATGGGGGATTGTATAGTGGTTTTTGTTATACAAGATTCAAGAGGTATTACAACAATATCAATAAACACAAATAAGAAGAACAATTTCTAGAAGCAAAGAGTAATGGGGTTGTTTTGTAAGAAAGAAAAATATCAAAGTTTGGATTATGGATTCATGAAATCGTTTGATGATACGTGTAGTTGTGAGATCATAATTCAATATACAAAGGGGTTTAAATAAATCATGAATCTCTAGGTCTATGAAATGGATCCCAACTAAACTAATTAATCTAAACTAATCTAAACAACATTGTAGGAAAGGGAATGCAAGAATGTAAAATAAAATGTAAATAAATAACAAATATAACATTTCAACCATAACAATGTAAGTGGTGATCTAATGGAAATTATCAAAAGTGATTGAATAAGCTTGATGTGATCAATGTTGGATTTTTAACTAGGTTCTCACAAGTCCCAATGTTCAAGATCAAATATAAGAGTTTTTTTATTATTTTTGGAAAACATCCCAAAAGGAATGCCACCTTTGGATAAGACCCAAGGAGGCAGGGGTATCCATTCCGCCAAAAACGCCCAAGACTCGGACCTGGCCTACCACCTTTGACATACTCAAGGAGCAAACAAACACACAAAACCATTTTAAAAATAAGTAAATAACAACAAAAATAATAAAATAAAATAAAAAACATGCTCAAATTCATGTGTATTATTATTTACAATAGTTTTGATTTGATTTTTTTCTATTTATTTATTTATGTGTATTATTATTTACAATAGAATATCCCCTGGTTTCCTTATTTGAGGCTTTATCGATTTTATTGGGTACAGTTCTATTTCTCAAATTCAAGGTATGAGTTGCCTCTAGCTCTTCTACTTCTTTAGCTGTTGGGATTAATTTCCCTTCATTTTTTGTACCTAATTTTTTGTGGTCTTTGTAAGATCTTAGTATTTTTTGCTACTAGGATTTTTGGGTGATGATTTGAGGCATATAAATCCATATTTTCCTCGAGCAACATTTCTATACATTCATCTTCAAGAATCTAACATGCATTAATCCTGATGTCCTCTTCTGATTCATCATCTAAGTCTACAGTATTATGCATACCTAGATATATCCCACAATAATTTGGGTTAGGAGGAGCATCACATGTTGAACAATAATAAGAGAAGTTTTATATAAGATTTAAGGAAGGAATAGGGTTTGAAATAATGTCTTTATCTTTCTTAGTTTCTCTCTTCCTTCATCCATTCCTATTATTCCTATTTCTATTCCCTTCTTTAGAATTGTTGTTACCTCAGTTTCTGTTAAAATTTCTCCTAAATGGTGGCCTATTATCATTTTGTTGTCTGTCAACTTGAGGGTGAGAAGATTCACCATTATTTTCTTTATTTCTCTCTATCCTATCTAGTCTATTGTTCATGGTATTAAATATTTCTGTCATTTGGTTGGCTAATTTTTCAATAAGATCCGATTCAGTTCTTTTCTATAAATTAAATCCTACATTTTTATGTTTTCTATTAGGTTGATTGACCTCAAAAGAGTATGGTTTTATTTTTTCATTGTCTAACATGTTTCTTTCAATATTTATAGCTTTATCCATGCATGCATCTATTGTATCTACTTGTTCTTGTATCAATTCATAATTAAATTCTCCTAGGAAGGCATTTTTGTAAAAATAGATAGACTAGATGTCATTTGGTCTTAAGTCAGTGGGGATTTTATTTCTAGTTTTGGAGAATCTTCTATTAAAATCGCTTGCTGTTTCATTTTCTTTCTTTTTCATGGTTGCCAAATATATCAGTAGTGACTGTTCATTTTTCCTTTCTTCATTATTTTTTAGAAACACAATTTCCATTTTGGTGAAATCAACAATGTCATTGTTTGAAAGGGTGTTAAACCATTCTCTAGCGTCCTTCTCTAGGGTCTAGAGAAATAATCTTAAAACTACATCTTCATGTTCCACCTCGAGGCTATCCATAGCATATAAGAAACTTTTAACATGGTCTTCTCCTATGATTGCATTATTTCCTTGGAATTTTGGTAAAAATTTATGTGTTTTACTGGGAAGGCCATGTAATGTTATCAATAATTGGAAAGGCATGTATCTATTTTTCCTCCATAATTAGATATTTTGATTATTTTGAGGAGGTGGGTTAGCTATATTAAGCACTGGGGGAGTTTGGGTTGGCTTTACAGGTGGTATAATATTTATTCCATTAGGAATAATAGGGGGTGTATCAAATATGTTCTCTACTGTAATTATATCTGTATCAGGACTTTTTGGTGATGAACCAGAAGGATTGGTTCTAAAACAACACCTCTGGATTTGAGAACTTTGGATAGAGCTCCTGAGCAATTCTTCTTGTTCATGCCAGCACATTTTGCTTCTTCCTTTAATATATTTTTTTATTTTTTTGGGTTTAATCAGTCAGAGTCGCCAACACAATGGGTGTAGAAGGAACAAATGTCTGGTCGAGATTGCTCAACTTATCTTACTCTTAATAAATTAGGGTATATTTTGCATGGTATAATATTTTTCAAGAATCAAGAATCAAGATTTGAAAAATCAATAAAATCAATAAAATTATATAACCATTGGTTTTTGAAAAATAAATTAGAAACCATGAGCATACGTGGGAAACAGACTCAGAAAGATTCAAATTTGAAAACTAGATAGTAGATACATTGGTTCCATATAGGCCGACTATTGCCAATAAAGATTATCATTAGGTTTTTTTTTTTTATTTGTGGAAAACATCCCAAAAGGGATGCCACTTTCGGGTAAGACCCAAGGAGGCAGGGGTATCCATTCCGCCAAAAACGCCCAGGACTCGAACCTGGCCTACCACCTTTGACATACTCAAGGAGCAAACAAACACACAAAACCAATTTAAAAATAAGTAAATAACAACAAAAATAATAAAATAAAATAAAAAACATGCTCCTTGAGTGTGTCAAAACCAAAAGCACAACCAAACACGCACAATAAGATAAAAGAAACCACAACACAAACCACATAGAAAAACACAAGAACCACATAACAAAACACAAACAAGACAAAAACAACAGAACACTACAAAGACATAACCCAAAAAAAAAACACAACCAAAACCTAAAAAAATTAAAATAAATAAAATAAAAATAAAAATAAAAAAACAACCAACAACAGACAATAAACAAAAACAAAAAACATAGAAAACACTCACACATAAAAACACGAAATAACACAAACAAAGAGAAACCCAAGAACAAGAACAAAAAAAATACAAGAACAATAACAAAAAACATAAAAAGAAAAAACAAAACAACAAAAACACAAGAACAACAAAAAACAACACAAAGAACACAAAAACAAAACAAAACAAAAGAACCCACCCACCTTAAAAAACTAAACAAAAAACAAAAAACAAAAAAACAAAAACAAAAAAGAGAACAAAACAATGACCTATCTAGACCATAAGACTATTAAGGCAAGAATCAACAAAGGAAACAAAATAAAGAATAGAATGAGCTAGGGAACTAAAAAAAACTGAATGAACCAAAGAGAAGCAAAAAAAAAAAAACAAGAAGAAACTAGGTACCTTTAGAACTGGAGCCATCCAAAGAAATGATAGAAAGAAGAGCTTCCCTAATTTGAGAAGCCCACCATATAGGAGGGTGGCCACAACAAGTAAGATCACCTTTGTCCAAAGCCCAATTAGCTAAAGCATCAACACTCTTGTTTTGATCTCTGACCACATGATTGTAATCAACTTTCAAAAATCCCATCCGGATTAACTCGAATCTTCTCAATAATTCTTTTTATTCTCCAATCCACCTTATGATTCTTAGAAGGAGTCTTCAAGAGATTAATCATAAGTTGAGAGTCGACTCAACTAACACCTTTTCCCATCCAACCTTAGTAGCCTCCTTGAAGGCCTCTGAGGATACCATACCCCTCAACAAGGTTATTGGAAAGAATACCCAAATTCTTAGCAAAAGTAAAAACCAGGGAGCCATCTGAAAGTCTACCAATTCCTCCCACATTGGCTTTTCCAGGGTTCCCTCTAGAGGCTCCATCAGTATTGACTTTTCCAAAATCCTTAGGAGGAGGTTGCCAATTTCTAGTCCTATCCATCTTACTAATACTCACATTCCCTTTAAGTTGGTTGCCCTTAGAAGATTTAATCTTCAATCTTTGCATCACTTGATCCCATCTTTGGTGGGAGTTTTGGGGGTGATTAAGGAGTTGATGGACTGATTCAACTAAGTTGGCTATGGTATTTTGCCAAATATAGTGAATATCCTTCCTATCTTGATTAAAAATTTGGTTGTTCCTTTCATTCCAAATATTCCAAAGAAGAATGGTAGAACCCATCCAAACTACTCGCCTAATAAAATGATCAACACCCTCTTGATTAGGCCAATCCCTCCAAAGTTGTTCAAAAGTAAAAAAATTGGACCACCTGTAAGCCAAGTAAAGTGGCCATTCTCCTCCATAGCTCGGAGGCTAAAGTACACTCAATAAAAATATGGTTGATATTTTCTACATTCTCTTCACACATTTCACATCTAAAAGGGCCATGAAAACCACGCTTCATAAGTTGCTCACCAAGTAAGCACCCTACGATGCAATAAAAGCCAATTAAAGAACCTCACCTTAGCAAATGGGGGGGGGGGGGGGGTTTTTTTGGAGGGGGAAAAAACCTTGGGCAACGAATACTCACCCTTAGTAGTGTTGTTCCATCCAAAACAATATTTTTCATGGGACCAAGAGAGGGATCTCATATGAAGGATGCCTTGGATATCTTGTCTTTGCCTTTCTGGGATTTGAATAGGCCAGTCCTCAATAGGGATCCAATATCTACCAACCTTTGAATTACCAGTATGGTACCGACAATAATTAGCCACCTTTATCCAATTAGCTCGGTGAAGCTCCTCCATCCAAGGCCTCCAATCGGGAAACTGAGTTATCAAAGGCTTGTGACCATCCCAAGAATCTATCCAAAAATTTACATGTTGACCATTATGAATGATCCAAAATAATTTTTTCTTTATCAAATCCTCACCAGTATTAAGAACTGCTAAAATGGGAGAACCTTTGGTAGGAAGTTGATAGCGAACAAGGTCTTCGGGACTTTTGTTCTCAACATATTTAGCACGAAGATTATTGGCCCAAAGAGCATTGGGGTTATGCAACATCCTCCAATATAATTTAGCAGCTAAAGCTTTGTTGTTATTAATTGAAGACCGGAATCCTAACCCCCCTTCACTCTTAGGAAGACATAAAGTATCCCATTTCACCAAGGCCCATTTTCTTTTCTCCTTAGTACCACTCCAAAGGAAACGATGACTGATTTGATCCAATTCTCGAAGAACAACCTTTGGGATATTCAAAACGGAAGAAACATAAATAGGAATAGCTTGAAGGACTGATTTTACCAAGGTGATTCTACCCCTAGAAGAAAGCCACTTGTTGGTCCACTTTCCAATTTTCTTCTTGACTTTGTCCAACAACCAATTCCAATATTTTTTTTTTGCCTTTGAATATTTATGGGAATACCTAAATAAGTGATTGGAAGAGAGGTCTTCTTATATCTTAATTTATCCAAGACCATGGATTCCTGTCTAGCAGAGCGATGAAAGAAAATAACTTTAGATTTGTCTTCATTGATCAACTACCAAGTAGCCTTAGAAAAATAGCTAATGATTTGCTTAATATTAGAAGCTTCCTTAACTGTAGCTTTACCTAAAAGAGTAGAGTCATCCACAAATTGAAGATGAGAGATAGGTCTAGCTCCATGAGCAATGGTAACTCCCTCAAGGGTTTTGTTTTCCCTCTTTTTGGTTATAGTCCTACCCAAGCATTCAACAAGAATGATGAATAAATAAGGGGATAGCGGGTCACCTTGCCTAATACCTCTGGAAGCTGGGAAATACTGAGAAGGCCTGCCATTGATAAGAACTAAGTAGGAAACTAAAGAGATACATCCCATAATCCAATCCATCCAATCCTTAGAGAAACCAAATTGCCTCAAAACTTTGATAAGGAAGTGCCAATCCACTCTGTCATAAGCTTTGGATAAGTCTAACCGAATGAACATGGAAGGAGAATTTTGCATATCCATGGAATGGATGGCTTCCTGAGCAAGAACTATCTCATCTACTATTTGACGTCCTTCCACATAACCCCCTTGCTCTGGGGAAATAATCTTATGCAAAAGAGGCTTCAACCTTTCTGCCATGATTTTAGTAATGATTTTGAGAAGAACATTACATAAAGCAATAGGTCTAAAAGTTGAGATATGATCAACCTCTTGAGCTTTTGGAACAAGAGTAATATAAGTTTTATTGATAACCTTCAAAATTTCTTTGGCTTTCCCGGCTTCTTCCACCACCTCTAATAAATCAACATGAAGGATATCCCAGAACTCTTGGTAGAACTCAATGGGAAAACCATCAAGACCTGGGGTTTTCCTTTTTGCATTTTAAAAACTACTTGTTGAAGCTCATTGATAGTAACAGGAGCAGATCAAAATAGAGTTCTCCTCGAAGTGATAAGAGAAGGGATTGCTTGAAGAACATTTTGTTGTGAAGCCGAGTCAAGAGGAGTAGCAACAAAAATATTGGAAAAGTAATCAACAACAATAGAGTTCATGCCATCCCAAGTATAAACAACATCTCCGGAATCTGATTTTAAGGAAGAAATAAAGTTGTGAGATCTTCGAGCTAGAAGAGATTTGTGGAAGAAATTTGTGTTTCGATCTCCTTCTTTGAGCCATTGAATTCTAGATTTTTGCTTCCATAAGATTTCTTCTCTTTTTTCCCATTCCTCTAACTGAGTTGTGAGTTTAATTTCATCTACACTTCTCTTCTCTGTGAGGCCATCTAAACGGATTTTCTTATTCAAATTTTCAAGATGAGCAATAACTTCATGTTTTTTTTATGAACATCCCCAAACTCTTTCCAGTTCCAAGTCTTGATTTTGGATTTAATGTATTGCAATATTTTGGCAAAACAGAACATCTTAGTCCCATGCCTAGGTTTACCTTCCTTCCACCATTGTTGCACACGAGGTCTGAAGGAAATGTCTCTAAGCCACATTAATTGAAAACGAAAAGGAGAGAAACTCACATTGGTTTTCCACATTTCCACCATGATCGGCCAATGATCCGAACCAACATTATTAAGAGTCTTCACTTTAGGAATGTGACCATGGATTAAGAAATTTTTAGAGAGCAAAAACCTATCCAATCTCTCCATTATACAAGCTAAGCCTTGCCTTCTATTAGACCAAGTCATAAGGCCATTATCTGGTTGGATATCCACAAGATGGAGGTTTGCAATATATTCGCTCATGAGGTCAGTGCTTTTGTCCAAATTTCTATTTCCCCCCATTTTCTCATCTAGAGAGAGGATGGTATTGAAATCTCCTCCGATCAAGATCCAAGCTTTAGGAAAATGAGAGATAATATGAGTAATATCCTTCCACTGTCTTCTTTTTCCTTCCAAAGAAGTCGGAGCATAAACAATAATGCATAGCATAATCTGGTTGGAATGTCTACTTTGAATAGCTATAGCCAACAAACCCCAACTTCCAACCATATGGTGAATAACTACCTCTTTTGGGTCCCAAAGACAAGCAATGCCACCCGAAGTCCCTTGGGAACTGAGGGAAACCACTTTTCCAGCTGGCCAAATTTTACTGGCAATTAAGTCCATATCCTCCATTGACATCTTTGTTTCTTGAAGGAAAACAAGATGTGGATGATTTATCCGAATCATTCTTCTAATTTCATTTTGTTTTGAAAGACTCCCTTTGAGTCCTCTAATATTCCAAGTGATGATCTTCATTAATACCAGGGCTAAAAAAGTTGGGAAGGGCATTAATCTTACCTTCCTCTACAAGCTTTTCACCTTCTTTTACCATATGATATTGATTGGTCTTGCGACCTACTTTTTGATTAGAATCCATCTTCAATTTTTTTTCCTATTTCTTGACTTATTCCAATTGAATCTGAGATGGCTTCTAACCTTGAAGAATGCTCGTACACAGCCAAAATTTTACTAGATGGTTCAACGGAGTCTATATTGGGACTCGCATTATTTGAAGTTTTGACATTTGAAATATAGTTTTTCTTGTGTAAATTTTCTCCTTTTTTTTCTCGTTGAAAACCTTTGATTTGTTGGTTTGTCTCTCGAGTTCTTCCCTTCATATTTAAATTGTGTTTCTAAGATTTTAGTTTCCATTATTTCCTCTTCCTCACTTGGGACATCATTTGTGGAAAGGATTTCAAACATATTAGCAGATGACTTTGATTGATCCTTCATAACTGGTTTTTTTCGAGTGTTCTTCTTCTTAGGTATTTGGAAACCTGTTGAGTTTATATCTTCTTTCTTTTGATCATGAATTTTATTTGGGCAAGCACTGGCCAAATGACCATATTCATGGCAAATTCTACAACGAAAAGGAATGTTCTCATAGTCCACTACTTGCTCCCAAGTGTCTTCCCCAAATTGTAATGTGATATTTTTAGGTAGGGGTTTGTCAAAATCCATTAAAACACAAATCCGAGCATAAATAATATGTTCAAAATTTTGAGTACAATCAACAATCATCATAAAAGTTCCTAAAGAGTTTCCAATTGAAGAAAAAATAGTAGGATTCCAAAATTCAATAGGGAGGCCAAAGAGTCTAACCCACACGGGAGCTATAGAAGGCATCTCTTCTTCGACTTTAAATTTAGTATGCCAGGGCTTCATGAAAAGCCCCGCCCTTCCAAAAACCAAGGACCCCCTTGAAAAGTTTTCTCTCTATCTTCATTATTAGCAAATAAAACAAGAAAATAACCATTTGGATAAATAGAGATTTGTAACTCACCTTTAGTTTTCTAGCTTTTTGCAGCCCAGACTTTGAAAGCAGATAGACTCGGAAAAAAACCCATGAACCGACAAATTAGTCCTCTTTTTTCCAAATCTTCAATGCCAGTCTGAATGTTACCCATATCAAGCTTAACAATAGGAGTTCCATCAACTCGCTTTAAGACATCCCGACTCCGTTTTCCCGGGATCAATCTTAGGCATTCTTAGAGGTTTATGGGAAGCCCTAATATTGATATTAGCATTGGGCTGAGGTCTGTCCACCATGAAGGGCATCCCTAAAATTCATTTCTGGGATTGAGTCTTCGAAATTCTTACCCTTGATAGGGGTTTTCACAGTAGAATTATTTTGTGGGTGCACCTTAGCACCAGATTCACTTGAGATATGAGCCATTTTTTGATCAACTTCTTGAAACTTGTTTCGTGATCTCTTTAATCCTTGCCCTAGACATCGTGGAAAGGTATGGTTTTCACTTTTCTTTTGTGCAACAAATTGGAAGCCATTGTCACTCAAGTTCATAGTATGATCTGTTGAAAGACAAATTTCTAACCCATCTTGTATCCCCTACAATATTTCTTGCTAAAATATTGAGCATAAACCACAAAAATATTGGTCGCTAGGGCCCGAAGGCCCTAAAAACCAACCTCTAGAGCTGCTTGCACTCAACCCAGATGAAACCCTCGCATAGTCGCTTGCCAAATATCTCGTTCACACATAGGGATGTGCTAGGATCTGTGTTGCTCCAAATGATATGAAAATTGGTGGAGACGTTCTAGGTTTTTTCAGGCATCTACCCTCAAAATTTCAGCTCAATCCGAGTCCGGATGAGTGAGATATGGCCGAAACGAGTTCGGCAGTTTGGGCAGTCCTACGAAAAATGTCTAATCAATTTCGACTCAAAGAGTAATATTTGAGTATTAAATGTATATGGCCAATATTAAAGAACATAACATTCATATAAAATAACAATAATATGAAGTAAAATGGTCAATATCATTCATGAAATAACATGAAAACTTACAATAGAATTGCTCAAATTGCATACAAGCTTATTTATTATCAATGCTTGAGTGTAATCTTTGATATACAATATGGAGCTTTGTCTCCATAATATAACCCTATAAAGGTGAATTTTGAACTCTTTTTTTATTTCTCTCCTCACATATTCGAGAGATGCATCTTTTCCTATTCCATGCATAAGACAAGCCTCTCATGTCTTTTTGTCTTCTCATCTTGCCACTTTATTTGTGCACTTTATTCTATGACACTTGCACACTTTACTATATGACATAATGCACACTCCTACATCTATACACATGCACACTCTATTACATGACACTTGTGCACATTCTCACTCCTCACACTTGCACACATAATTATATGACACGTGCACATCCTACATATCAACACACACATAAAGATGAAATTTAAATAACACTCCTAAACTATAGACTCACACCCTAATCTATTACATATTTACAATTATACCATAAATGTACCATGGGAGTATATTAGCATGTACCAAATAATGTAATATTCTCCAACATCCATTTGTATTATATTATTTGGTTATTGAAGACTTTAGTCTTCAATCTTTGATTCTTGCTCTTGTTCTTCTGCTTTGGATATGACACGGTTAGGCAATCTTGTATTGTGCTTGATCTTTTGTTTGAGATCCTTCTTCATCTTCTTTCTTTGATTCTTCTATATTTGGCTCTTTGCTTTGTTCTTTTGGAACATGGTCTTGAATTGCTTGAGATTTTTCTTTGTTTTTAGCTTTTGATCTATGTGCTTTCTTTATTCCTGCTTCTTTGATTTCATTATAGTCTTGGATTTGATGTTGTCCTATAAAATTTGAATATTCACTTACAATACCATAATAAAATTTTGAACTTGATTGGATTTTATTGTCATCTTTAGTACCATATGTGAACGTAATAACATTTCATTACATTATTTTCCTACATCCTAAAGAATATGATATAATTCACTTGTATCATGATCAATGTCTTTTATCACTAGTTTTCCTTTTAATGTGTTAATCAAAATCTTCTTGTTTTTGACTTATGTCTTTTCAAGAGTAAGCAATGTCATGTACATTATACTATCTATATCAATAGGTATTATAATATAGAATTTTCAATTGCTTCAACAAGTTATGAGTACAAACAACATACAAAAGTTTTAAAATTTTCATCCATAGCTTCTTTGTAAATAAATCTCATTGCTATGTCTTGATTCTCATCAAAATTTTCAATCAATTATTGTATGCCAATTTTCAAGACTTCTAATATTTCCTTTCTTTTTATAGCCTTCAAATTATTTTCTTCCATGATAATTCCTTTGAAGTAGAAGACCTTATTTCTCAAAAGTTTAATTCAAACAAATCTACAAAATAAATTATTTTGGAGTTGAAAACCTTATAGATCCAACATTCAACAATTTTTTCAAATTAAATTTTTCAAAATTTTCAAAAATCAAGTTTTTGAAATCAGATTGCAAAACTAATTTGCAAATATAAAATTTTCAATTTTCAATTTTTTTTTTTTAAGTTGAATTCATTTTGACTCCCTAATTAATCAATACTAATTTTTACTTTTTCAAATATCAAATGTGGAATTCAAATTAAAATTTTCCTTATCACTCCAATTAACTTTAATAAATTCAAATTTCAAATTTAATAAATTTCAAACTTGAGTGTCTTATAACTCCTATTTTTTTTTTTGTTTGTGGAAAACACCCCAAATGGGATACCACTTTTGGGTAAGTCCCAAGGAGGTAGAGGTATCTATTCCACCAAAAATACCTAGGGCTCGCACCTAGCCTGCCCCCTTCGGCACACTCAACGAGCATGCCTAAAACAACAAAAATAATACAAACAAACACAAAAAACACATAAAAAAACAAAGACAATTAAACAAACAAACAAAAAATTAAAAACCACAAAACAACATAAAAGCATAAAAACAACAAAAAAACTAAAAAAAAACAAATAAATAAATAAAAATAAAAAATAACAACAAAACACAAAACACATAAGAAAACCATAAAAACAACAAAAAAAAGCACACAAACACTTACCAAAAACATAAAACCCAAAAAACAAAAACACGAAAAACAACAAAAACACACACAAAAAAAACATCAAAACAATAAAAACAAAAAAAAAACCAACTAAAACGACACATGAACAAAATAGTACAAAAAAGCACACACCCCTCGAAAAACTAAAAAAAAAGAAAAAAAGAAAAACAAAACACAACTACGACATTTCTAGGCCAAAAGACTATTAAGGAAAGATTCAAAAAAGGAAAAATAGGAAAGATATGTCTAAGCTAGGGAACTAAAATACCCTAATCGAACCAAAGAGAAGCAAAAACAAAGCAAAAAGGAACTAGGTACCTCTAGTACTAGAGCCATCCAAAGAAAGGATAAAAAATAGAGCTTCCCTTATTTGTGAAGCCCACCATATGGGAGGGTGGTCGTAGCAAGTAAGATCACCTTTTTCCAATGCCCAATTAGCTAAAGCATCAACACTCATGTTCTGTTCTTTGACCACATGATTGTAATCCACTTTCAAAAAGCCCATCTAGATTAATTGAATCTTCTCAACAATTCTTTTTATTCTCCAATCAACCTTATGATTCTTAGGAGTCTTCAAAAGATTAATCATGAGTTGGGAGTCAGATTCAACCAACACCTTTTTCCATCCAACCGTAGAAACCTCTTGAAGGCCTTTGAGGATACTATACCCCTCAAAAAATTTATTGGAAAGGATACCCAAATTCTCAGCAAACATGAAAACCATGGAGCCATCTAAAAGTCTACCTGAAGAACACAAGCTTATATTGAGAGGGGGGGTGAACAGTATAAGATAAAACTTTTTACTTTTCTTTCCAAAAGAGTATTATCCAATATTATCAATTGCAATAATGAAACAATACATAGATCATCACACACATAAGAGACACAAATTTAATGTGGTTCACCCAATGTGGGCTACGTCTACGAAAAATATTTCTTATAAATTTTCTCAACTAATATCTTGAGAACCAGTTTCCTATTACAATGTTTATGGGCACCAACCCAAAGGAGACACCAATCCCCTATGCTCAAGTTTGTGGACACCACTCCATAGGAGACACCAATCCTCTATGTTCTAGTTTTGTGGAAACCACTCCACAAGAGACACCAATCCCCTCTACTTCTGGTTTTGTGGACACCACTCCATAGGAGATACCAATCCACTCTGCTTCTAGTTTTGTGGACACCACTCCATAGGAGACACCAATATCCTCTGCTTCTGGTTTTGTGGACACCACTCCAAAGGAGACACCAATCCCCTCTTCTTCTAGTTTTGTGGATACCACTCCACAAGAGACATCAATACCCTCTGCTTTTGGTTTTGTGGACCTCTATCCACAGGAGACACCAATCTCCTTTGCTTTGGTTCATGGACATCTATCCACAAGAGACACCAATCCTCTTTGCTCTGGTTCGTGGACCTCTATCCACAAGAGACACCAATCCCATTTGCTTTGGTTTGTGGACCTCTATCCATAGGAGATACAAATCCCCTCTACTATAATCTGCTCCAAGCCTACACACTAGGCTTACTCAAATCTGTTCCAAGCCTACACACAAGGCTTGCTCAAATCTGCTCACAAAAACCTGCTCAAATCTACTCCAAGACTACACACAAAGCTTGCTTAAATTTGCTCACCAAAACCTGATCAAATCTACTCCAAGCCTACACACAAGGCTTGCTCAAATTTACTCCAAGCCTACACAAGGCTTGCTCAAACTTGCTCAAATATGCTCCAAGACTACACACAAGGCTTGCTCAAACCTGCTCAAATCTACTCCAAGCCTACACACAAGGCTTACTCAAATATGCTCCAAGCCTACACACAAGGATTACTCAAATATGCTCCAAGCCTACACACAAGGCTTGCTCAAGTATACTCACCAAAACCTGCTCAAATCTACTCCAAGCCTACACACAAGGCTTGCTCAAATCTGCTCACAAAAACCTACTTAAATATTGTATACAAATAATGTTCATTTATTCCCAAATCTTGCATAATGATGTCATCGAGTGCTTTATCTAACCTTCAATGTGCTTTCTTCAACTAATGCAGTTTAGACATATTCTACCCAAAATTTGTTTAACCTCTTGAAAATATAGAGAATGATATGCACTAACAAATGCTCAATATGTTCTTAACATTCATTATGTTTGTTGCTTTCACATATCTCACATTTATTTCATTTTAAAGGTAGCTCTAGTCTAGCACTTGATAACTGACCTAGTAATTTCTGATTTGCACCTTCACTCCAAAACCAATCACAATGCACAAGTTTATCTTTTTCATCTACTCCCAAAATCAATCATGATGATGCACAAATTTAGTTCAAATATGTACTATAACCCTTGCACTTATATTCCCAATTTCATTCAACACTAATGCACATCAAATCAATCCTTATACCTCCAATCATAAAAAATATTTTCCTCAATCAAAAACACCTTGAGAAAGGATTAAATCACCATACCTCTAAATCTGCCTTGATAATGATGTGCTTTTATGAATTTTCCAAACCTGTCTTTAAAAAATATTTTTTCTTTCTTTTGCTACTTCAAAACAGGTTAGCACTTCTCCATTTTTAATGTCAAATCATATACTCAAATTCCTTATTAAAATATAAGCAGATAAATTTCAATAAATATCCAAGTAACCTTTTATCCCTTCTTTTATAATATTCAAAATACAAAATTGAAATACCAAAGATACACCTTATTTCTCCAACTTTGAAACATAAAATATAATTTTAATACAATAAAAAATTACTCCTTATTTATCCAATTTAAATCATACAATACACTTTCCAGATAAAATTTCATTTCTAGATATAACTTAAAACACACTTATCTCTTATTTCCTTGCCTTCCAAAATATTTCTTCTTGCGCTAGAACTCGAACCCTGGTCTTTTCCCATAATCCTTATCTGCTGGCAGTGAACCACTTCCACTACACAACTTGATGGAAGGTGATTCCACACTCTTTAATTTAAGGATGTGGCCATCTTTATTCAACCTAAAACATAGTCTTTGTGGAATACAAAATAAATGTTGTTGCTCTCTTTTTCTTCCATACACTTGCCTCTTTGGATTTCCACACAACTGCATCTTACGTTGACATTATGTTTTCTAGATTAGAGTTACAACGAATTGCATCCAATCTTTCTTTTTTCGGTGCCAATACTTCCATTGCAAGATAGTAGATTTAATTTATATGCAAATTAATCAACAATAATATACCTTTATGTCTTGTTCCTGTGTAAATATCTTGAGTGCAAATATGATCACAACAAGTTTGAGATATATTTCAATGTCACTGCTATCATCTTAAAAGTGTGAGCACTTCACATGTCCCGTAGAGCTCTCCCTTGAAAACGTTGATCTGTGTAGACAATGTTTCTTCATATTTTCTAATACTGCTCAAAATTTATCATAATATTTAATGTTGTGTATACTGGATTTGGTTTCTTTACAAGAACTTCAATTTGTTTGGTCTCTAGTGTAGCATAGATGACTTTTTGCTTGTTTCAAAGCACACTCTTGTAGACAAACTTTGTTCTCATTCAATAAAATGGCACACTTCCTTCTATGATCTCAACACTCAAGAAACAACACACTCTCTTTCAAACACTGTATTCATGAATGACACACTCTCCCTCTTCCAAGCTCAACACTCAACGAACAACACACAACACTCAACACACTTACTCACACTGTCTCAATGAACAACACACGAAAATTAGTGAACGGTGAACGACACACTCACTCAACGAATTAAACATAGTACTCAACGAACGGTGAATGTCATACTCACTCAATGAATTGGCACACTCTCAATGAACGGTGCTCACTCTCAATAAACAATGCTCACTCAACGAATAAATATTCTCCTCTCACTCACTCTTTAGAATGCAGATGAGGGCATGCAAATGAAATGCTCTTATCTTTCCCCGAGGACAACATGGAGGCTCTTCAACAAAAAAATAGTCTCAACCATAATGTTAGAACCATAAGAGTCAACCCTTATATTATTCAATATATTTAAAAAATTTGATTTAAATATTGCCCACTTTAAGACCTTACTTTAATATTTAAATATTTAATTTAAATATTAAAGTGTACATTACCAATTAATATAAAGAATGTACATCACCATTTTAATTTCTCAAGCACCATAATATTAACAATGCAACCTTTTATTCTTGAACATATTCTTACCTTTGACATCAATGACAACTCACACTTACATTCTTGAACTCATCACTCTTGAAGAATGTTTTTGCCTTGAAAACCTTATTCCTTTCACATCAATGAAAACTCACTATTTCCAACAATCTCCCCCTTTATCATTGATGGTAACCCTTATAAAAAATTTCTTTTATTGTAATTGAATTCCCAAACTGCTTCCCTTGACAAGCTGCTCCTCCTTACTGAAATCTCTCCCCCTTACTGAAATATCTCCCCCTTTGAAATCAATGGCAAAGGGCTCATTTTGGGGCTAAAAATAAAACACTTAGCTCAGTCCCCTCACCACCTCCTTTTCTTGAGGTGATTAATTATGATATGGGAGTGAATTTACTCTCAACTTACAATGCTCTTCTTCTTTTTCAATCTTTTTTCAAACTTTTGAAGTCTTACCTCTTTGAAAATTTTGAGCATCCTTTTTCTTGCTTGTCTTTGGAAGTTTCAAAAATTCTATTCTACACCACTTTTCTCTATGGCCAAACTCATTGCACTTGTGACATCTGATGTTGTAGTTCTTGAAAGGTGCAAATGAATTTTTGGTGAGGCTATAATCATTCTTACCATAAACCCTGTAATGTATAGCTTTATGACCAAAATTATTGCAATTGAAACACATGATGTTGTAGTCCTTGAAAGGTGCAAATGACTTAAAGTTCTTCTTGGTGAAGCCATAATCATTCTTACCATGAACCTTGCAATGTATAGCTTTATGACCAAAATGGTTACATGAGAAAAAATAACCATGGAAGGAATAGTAAAACCTGTTTGATTCCCTTGGAGGATATTACCACATGGTTCTCTCATTGCTTTTTTTGTGATGGTCCCTATTCCTTGATGATTCTTTGTGTTCATCCTCCTTGATGCTTCCACTTTTACACATATCAGCATAGGTCTTAGGTTCCTCTTCAATCATTTTCTTTGATGTCTCTTTTCCTTTTGAGCTTGACTCTCCCTTTTATTTCTCTTGACCTTCTTCAAAACCAAGTCTAGTCTTCATAAATGGAGATCTCTGTGCTTTGATAATATCATCCAATATTTCTGTGCTTTTTCCAAACCTATGTAGCTTATCATTAGAATATTTTACTTCCATCCTTAGAGAAACCACTTCATATTCTAATCTTTCACATTCTATATTTTTTGCCTTTAACTATTCAACCATACCTTCTTCAAATTTCCTTACCTCTATGAGATCTTATAGGAGCTTTGTCTTTGTTTCCTCATCCTCTTGAACTTGAGCCTTCAATTCTGAATTCTTTTTTCTAACCTTTTTCAATTCTCCAAGAGCAGCACTAAGTTCCTCCTCTATGTTAACCATGATTTCTTCTTCATTTATTGAATCTTTCTCTTTTTCTAGATCTTCAATAACAAGAGTATATTCATTCTCTTATTCTTGGTTGTAACTATGCCTGTTTTTATTTTCATGAAAAAATCTTCTTTCTTTCTTTGCCATTTGTGTTCTTGGAAGATCTTCCTTCAATCTGTTAGGCTTTCATGAAGGAACCCGCTTTGATACCAATTGAAGAACACAAGCTTATACTGAGAGGGGGTGAATAGTATAATATACAATGTTTTACTTTTCTTTCCAAAGCAACATTATCCAATATTATCAATTGCAATAATGAAACAATATATAGATCATCACACACATAAGAGACACAGATTTAACGTGGTTCACCCAATGTGGGTTATGTCCACAGAGAAAATATTTTTTTATAAATTTTCTCAAAAAAACTCTTGGGAACCAATTCCCTATTACAATGTTTATGGGTACCAACCCAAAGGAGACACCAATCCCCTATGCTCAAGTTCATGGACACCACTCCACAGGATACACCAATCCCCTCTACTCTAGTTTTGTGGACACCACTCCACAGGAGACACCAATCCCATCTACTTCTGGTTTTGTGGAAACCACTCCATAGGAGACACCAATCCCCTCTACTTATGGTTTTGTGGACACCATTATATAGTAGACACCAATCCCATTTGCTTTTTATTTTATGGATATCACTCCACAGGAGACACCAATCCCCTCTATTTTTGGTTTTGTAGAAACCACTCCATAGGAAACACCAATCCCCTATAATTATGGTTTTGTGGAAACCACTCCATAGGAGACACCAATCCCCTCTGCTTTTATTTTTGTGAACCTCTGTCCAAAGGAAGCACCAATACCCTTTGCTTTGGTTTGTGGACCTCTATCCACAAGAGACACCAATATCCTTTACTCTGGTTCATGAAACTCTATCCACAGGAGACACCAATCTCCTTTGCTCTGGTCGCGGACCTCTATCCATAGGAGATATCGATCCCCTCTAATTTAATCTGCTCTAAGCCTACACATTAGGCTTTCTAAAATCTGCTCCAAGCCTACACACAAGGTTTGCTCAAATCCACTCAGCAAAACCTGCTCAAATATGCTCCAAACCTACACATAAGGCTTGCTCAAATTTTCTTACCAAACCTGCTTAAATCTGCTCTAAGCCTACACACAAGGCTTGCTCAAATATGCTCCAAGCCTACACACAAGGCTTACTCAAATCTGCTCACCAAAACTCTGCTCAAATATTGTATACAAATAATATTCATCTATTCCCAAATCTTGCATAATGATGTCATCAAGTGCTTTATCTAACCTTCAATGTGCTTTCTTCAACTAAAGTAGTTTAGACATATTCTACCCATAATTTATTTAACCTCTTGAACATATAGAGAATGATATGCAATAACAAATGCTCAATATGTTCTTAACATTCATTAAGTCTGTTGCTTTCACATATCTCACATTTATTTTATTTTAAAGGTAGCTTTAGTCTAGCACTTGATAACTGACATGGTAATTATTGATTTACACCTTCACTCCAAAACCAATCACAATGCACAAGTATACCTTTTCATCTACTTCCAAAATCAATCATGATGATGCACAAATTTACTTCAAATCTATACTATAACGCTTGCACTTATATTCCCAATTTCATTCAACACTAATGCACATCAAATCAATCCTTATACCTCCAATCATAAAAATATTTTCCTCAATCAAAAACACCTTGAGAAAGGATTAAATCACCATACCTCTAAATCTACCTTGATAATGATGTGCTTCTATGAATTTTCCAAACCTGTCTTTAACAAATAATTTTTCTTTCTTTTGCTACTTCAAAACAGGTTAGCACTTCTCCCTTTTTAATGTCAAATCATATACTCAAAATTCCTTATTAAAATATAAGCAATAAAATTTCAATCAATATCCAAGTAACCTTTTATCCCTTCTTTTATAATATTCAAAATATAAAATTTAAATACCAAAGATACACCTTATTTCTCCAACTTTGAAACATAAATTATAATTTTAATACAATAAAATATCACTCTTTATTTATCCAATTTAAATTATACAATACACTTTTCAGATAAAATTTCATTTCCAGATATAACTTAAAACACACTTCTCTTATTTCCTTGCCTTCCAAAATATTTCTTCTTGTTCTAGAACTCAAACCCTAGTATTTTCCTACAATCCTTATCTGCTGGCAGTGAACCACTTCCACTACATAGCTTGATGGAAGGTGATTCTACACTCTTTAATTTGAGGACGTGGTCATATTTCTTCAACCCAAAATGTAGTCTTTGCAGAATATGAACTCAACGATGTTGCTCTCTTTTTATTCCACACACTTACCTCTTTGGATTTCCACACAACAACATCTTGCGTTGATGTTACATTTGCTGAATTAGAGTTGCAACGACTTGCATCCAATAATTCTTTTACCGGCACCAATACTTCCACTGCAAGATAATGGATTTAATTTATATGCAAATTAATAAACAATGATATACCTTTATGTCTTGTTCTTGTGTAAGTCTCTTGAGTGCAAATCTAATCACAACAATTTTGATATATCTTTCACTGTTACAACTATCATCTTCATACTGTGAGCACTTCACATGTCCCACAGAGCTCTCCCTTGAAAACGTTGATTTGTGTAGACAATGTTTCTTTCTCTTTTCTAATGCTGCCCGAAATTTATCATAATATTTACTGTTGTGTATATTGGCTTTGGTTTCTTTACAAGGACTTCAATTTGTTTGGTCTCTAGTGCAACATAGATGACTTTTTTCTTGTTCCAAAGCACACTCTTGTAGATAAACTCTATTCTCATTCAAGAAAATGGTACACTTCCTTATCCAAGCTCAAAACTCAACAAACAATGCACTCTCTTTCAAATATAGTATTCACAAATGGCGCACTCCCCCTTCCAAGCTTAGCACTCAACGAATGACACACAACACTCAACACACTTACTCACACTGTCTCAATGAACAACACATGAGACTAAAAAAATAGTGAACGATACACTCACTCAATGAATAGCACACAATACTCAATGAATGATGAATGGTATACTCACTCAATGAATTAGCACACTCTCTCAATGAGCATTACTCACTCTCAACAAACGATGCTCACTCTCAATGAACGGTACTCACTCAACGAACATATATTCTTCTCTCACTCACTCTTTCGAATGTAGATGAGGGCATGCGAATGAAATGCTCTTATCTTTCCCTGAGGACAACATGAAGGCTCTTCAACAAAAATATATTCTTAGCCGTAATGTTAGAACCATATATGAATGATTTTTTAATATTTTGACCATAAGAGTCGACCTTTATAATATTCAATATATTTAAAAACTTTGATTTAAATATTGCCCACTTTAAGACCTTACTTTAATATTTAAATATTTAATTTAAATATTAAAGTGTACATTACCAATTAATATAAAGAATGTACATCACCATTTTAATTTCTCAAGCACCATAATATTGACAATGCAACCTTTTATTCTTGAACATATTCTTGCCTTTGACATCAATGACAACTCACACTTCCATTCTTGAACTCATCACTCTTGAAGAATATTTTTTCCTTGAATACCTTGTTCCTTTGACATCAATGACAACTCACTATTTCCAACATCTACCAATTCCTCCTGCACTAGCTTTTCTAGGGTTCCCCCTAGAGGCTCCATCGGTATTGACTTTTCCATAATCCTTAGGAGGAGGCTGCCAATTTCTTGTTCTTTCCATATTGCAATTACTCACATTCCCTTTAAGTTGGTTGCCCTTAGAAGAGTTAATATTCAATATTTGCATCATTTTTGGTGGGAGTTTTGGGGGTGAATAAGGAGATGTTGGACTAATTCAACTAAGTTGGGCTTTATAATTCCTATTGACTTCAATCAAATCTAGTAGATTTCAATGAGCAACCTCCCTTATATTACACACCTACAATATTTTGAAAACATAAATCAATGGTGCATACCTTATGTTGGCTCTTTCAATTCCTTCCACTTGGTAATCATTTGTTTCATGCACTAAGTGTGACCTTGGCACAAGTATTTTGGATTTTGGTTTTTCTTACTTTCCAAAATTGGCACTTCCTCTTCCTTTTGCAATATCAAGTCTTGGATGGTTGTATTTTGAGTCTTCTATCGAACACAATCAGGATCCTTAATGCAGATATTTCCTCCATGCCTTCTTCAAAAAATAGGGATAAATATGTGCAGAGTTGCTCTTCTCCACACCTTTTATCTGGTGGACTATCATGCAAAGTTTCTTCTCCATGCCTTCTTCAACAGTCTGGATAAACTTTTAAACAAAGTTGTTTTCTCTACATCAAATAGAGATGTCTCATGCATCCTATAGTATTTGGAATGTGTTGCCTTCAAACAAGAGCAACTTAATTATTCTTTTTCTTCCTTTTTGGTTAATATATCTTCTATTTGGGAAGATTCAATGACTCCCTATCTTCTGGTACAATATCTTAAATTTATTTTGTTCGATGAATTAATCACTCTTTATGTATTTTTTTTAGAATCTTCCTTTATCAGGGTGACTTTGACTGTCCCCTCATGTCCAAATTCTTTAGAGTTGACTCTTGTTTCCATTATGAATGTCTTCTTAGATGTTTTTCAATGTTCAAATATCTTTGTCTCTAATGTCATAAAATTCTTTAAGACACTCCCTTGCTACACTTTTTTGGTGCTTCTAAGGTTCTTATATTCAAACATACTTTATGAAATATTATGTTGCTCTCAGATGTTTTCAAGCACTCATTTCACATGGCTTTGGAAACATATAATTCACACTAGAGATCTCTTCTCTGATGCTAACTTTTATCCTAAACCTATTTCCAAATTAAATTCACACCGAAATCCTTCTCCAATGCTAGCTTTCAAATATACCTCTTTTAAAATGATGGAAAGAGTGTGGTAGCTTTGATACCACTATTGGATTTTTAGCTAGGTTATCACATGTCCCAATATTCAGGATCAAATATAAGATTAATATTTGAGCATTCAAAGCATGGTTCTCGATTCTAGTTAATGGAACAACTGCTAGTTACTTTCAAAGTCGCAGAGGAATTCGGTCTGAGGAGAATTGCTCATATAAATTTAGATTTACTAGCTAAGCAGGCATGGCGTCTCATTTCTGGTGAAGAAAATGAATGGACAAATATCATCAAATGAAAGTATCTTCAAAATATGGAATTTCTAAGTGACTCAATTCCAATCAGAGGTTCTACTTTTTGGAAAGCAATTCTTAATTGTAAGGAAATCATAAAAAAAGGTTTAAGATGGGTTTTAGGTAATGGTAAGAGGATAAATTGCTGGAATGACAGGTGGGCTAAGGATGAACCACTAACGCAATATCCTAACTTAGCCCGAATAAGAGATATCACGGAAGAAATCATTGGCAGAAAAGTCTTCGATTATATGGTTGAGGATAGAGGTAGAATGAAGTGGAAACAAATAAGAATTCAGGGATTTCAAACGGAATCAAATGATCTTTGTAACATTCTCGAGCAACAGTTTATCCCCATGAGACCCAAGGAAGATCAAGTGACTTGGGCTCCTATGGAAAATGGGCAGTTCACTGTTAAATCAGCTTACAAGATTTTGCTTGATGACGAGGATTTGTCCTCCAAAAGGACTTAGTTTGGATAAAAAATTTAATTCCAAAAATTACAGTCTTTTCATGGTTGGTTATCCAAGGAAGAATTATAACCATTGATAATATGATGTGTAAAGGTATTTGTATCACTAATCGTTTTTATCTGTGCAGGGCTAATTGGGATAACATTTATCACATTTTCCTTGAGTGCCATTTTTCCTTGACTATCCTAAGTGGGGTTTTTCAGGCCTTCAATATTTCATGGGTTAAACCATCCATCGTACTTGATTTGTTCATCCAGTGGCCTTGCCACTTTTCAAGCCAAAGACTTAGATACATGTGGAAAATTTGTCTCAATCACTATCTTTGGCAGGTGTGGTTAGAAAGGAACCATAGAGTCTTTAATGAGTTTATCCATGATCATCAAACTATCATTGCTAGGATCCTATCCTTTGCCAACGAGAATGTGAACCTTATCCATTTTGATAGTCATAAACATCATCTACAGGAGACCATGATTGCTCAATATTTAAGCTTAACCTTGTTAGATGAGTCTGTGTCTAGGGTAGTCAACCCTAGAGCCAATGTTAAGTGGTCTCCACCTCCTACGGGTTGGTTTAAGCTTAATTTTTATGGAGCAGATAAGGACAATCCTGGAAGAGTAGGCGCTGGTGGCATTGTGCGAGATTATAATAGGAATATGATTCTTGCATTTTTTGAATATTTGGGAACAAGGATGAACAACGAAGCTGAAGTTAGAGCTATGTGGAGAGGCCTTCAAATGATTCAAGACTTAGAAGGAAATTTTATCATACAAGGAGACTCTATGCATGTTATAAATCTCCTCAATAATTGGAAAACACGTCCTTGGAGGATTAAAACAATTATTGAAGAGGCTAGGATCCTTTTCCAGGGAATACAGGACAGAAAAGCCCAACATGTCTTTCGAGAAGCTAACAAAATTGCTGATAAGCTGGACAATTTAGGTGTCGATGGTGACGGAATTTTCAAATGGGAACATGGTGTCCCGAGTGAAGTAGAGGAGCTTATTCAACAAGAATGCCAAGAATGATAGTCAAATTTACCAACAGGGAAGGCACTATAAGTTTGAAGGCTAGGAGTATTCCCATCTCTTTTTTGAATTGGACTCACAATAAAAATTATCTAAGTTGTCAGTATTTGTGGATGCTGCTTGGAAATACCACAAAGACTAATGGGGATAGTCACATGTCAAATAACATGGCTCCTAGTCATATTAGTAATTTGAGGTTGGTTGATAATCACAGGGAAGGAAAGAAACGACAATATAAGACTTCAAACCAAAGCCACATGGACCACCAGATAGCCACCGTCATAAATCTAGCCAGCAGGTTCACTTCTCCAAGTTTGATTGGCCAAGATAGTATGTGGTACCAAAGCATATCATAGATGGAAGAAAGCAATTACCAAAGAATTATTAAGAGTAACTATCAATACAGAGCTTGTGGGAGTTTTTTTCAGTACTCTGCTGTGTGTCTGCAGCTTTTTTTTCTCCATTGTCTCAAGGAAGGGATCCGTGTCTGTTTCTTTTTTGTAATTATGATGCATGTGTGTTTTCTTAGGGTATACCCAAAATGTTGTATGGGAAGTTTCTTTTTGATAATAGGCTATGTGCCTTACCGGATGTAATGGCTTTGGCGGCATGTAGATTTTACATATATAAGATCCTTAGTAAGGATATGTTCATCAATAGCCCTGGGCTGATTTTTGTAAAAGGTTTTGGGTCAACTTGTAAAAACCGGTATTAATGCTATAGTATCTTATCTACAAAAAAAAAAAAAATTGAGCATTCAATGTATATGGCCAATACTAAAGAACATAAAATTCATATAAAATAATAATAATATGAAGTAAAATGACCAACGTCGTTCATGAGAAAACGTGAAGAAAACTTACATACAAGCTTTTTTATTATCAATGCTTGAATGTAATATTTTATATACAACATGGATATTTATCTCCATAATATAACCTTAAAAAGGTGACCCTTGGAATCTTTATCTTTTTCTCCCCTCACACATCTAGGAGATGCATATTTTCCTATTCCATGCATAAGATAAGCCTCTCATGCCTTTTTGTCTTCTTATCTTGTCACTTGTATACATGACTCTTGAATATCTATTTGCACACTTTATTCTATGACACTTGCACACTCCTATTTGTATACTTGCACACTTTATCTGACATATTGCACACTCCTATGTCTATACACATGCATACTCTATTACATGACACATGTGCATATTATCACTCCTCACACTTGCACACATAATTGTATGACACTTGTGCACATCCTACACATGAACACATACATAAAGAGGATATATAAATCACACTTTTAAACTATAGACTCACACCCTAATTTATTACATATTTGTAATTTTACCATAAAGGTACTATGGGGATACATTAGCATGTACCAAATAATGTAATATTTTCCACAATCAAATTCAGGAATAACATATAATATCAAAGTGAAATGACTAACATGAGATGAGGTGGGACCAAAGCATATAAATAAAAATCTCAAATTACATAGTTGATCTATAGAAACCATGCACTGGCTCTTCATAAATTGTAGTTTGATATCAATGTATAGTATTTCACCACAAGGAGAAACTCTAGTGTTCTAAAATAGCCAAAGCATCCTTATAGTGAGCATAAAGCTCTCATTTATATAAAGTGTAACTAAAGCTACTCCTATCCATGGTAAATTCACTTTAGCCTTAGTTACATATATTAAACATTTTTTTTAATCTAAAACATACTTTACCAATTAAATGTGACATTAAAAGATCTACTAAGTCATTTAGAATCATCACTAAAGTCACTTGAAAATAAAAATATCATGATCAAGGTCATTTTCCAAAATTCAGAGCCCAAATATCATGCCAATGGTTCCATTTCCATTGATTTATTGGTTATTATGATAAATCATTTTTGTGTAGGCAATTTGCCTACTTGTAGGTAAATCAGAAGACTTATTTAGTGAATCGCTAGATCCCAAACTTGTTTTTCTTGTATTTTTTGTTCCTTGAACTTCATTGCACCAAAAGTGACATCAATCTATATACTTTAAGTATTCTAATAATTTATTTGGTAATCTATAACGACTTATTATTGTGAACTATACCAATTTTGCACTACCTACTTCTTATGTTGCAGTAATCAATTTGAAGTGTAATGGTATTAGCTTGCTACTACAATTTTGGTTACTTTTAGGGGTGTCAATCTCAATTTACAATAGATCCTAGGTTTTCCTTGTACCATTGGGATAGGAGTCTTCAAATTGACATTAAAATATGTAAAAAAAGGAATATGGATACCCTTTGCATGTATCATCACAACTAATTTTTTTATAGCACACCCCACTTAACAGCTGAAGGTATCTTGTATTCTCTAAGATCATTATAAGTGCTGCCAATAGATCATACTACTTTGTGGTTAGATCTTCTACTTTAGGAACTAGCCTAATACCCACAAGAAACACCTTCAAATTTAGGATGGCATTTGGAGCTTCTATTATCATGTAGGTGATTCTTTGCTTGGATGATCTTCTTATTTCTCCTTTTTGATCAACTTGATGTATTATCTATCTAGAACAAATTCTCCTTGGGTAGTGAGGGAACTTGGTAACCCATTGGTAACCAACTAGGCTATTTATTCTTTAATTTTTTCGTAGACTTCTTTAAACTATCACAAGAAACTTTGCACATATCTAGCATCTATTGCTTAGAAAAATGTTCATCAACCATACTTATATTGTTTGCTTGCTCATAATGCCTAGCTATTGTAGTTATTGGTTTTATATTTTAGATGTACATATCAGCATCTAAACATGCTTAGTCTCAAAAGAGAGCTCCACTTATGTGTTGTAAATTTTTGAATTTGCCTTGGCAAGCAACATTTCACACTCTAGGATGTGATCTAAGTACGTTCTAATCTACTCCACTTCATCCTAAATTTTGTCCCAAAGGAACTTGATTACATCAATGGTAGAGACTTGACTTTTCAACATCTCAATATCCTCTAGGATCTTTTACATTTGTTTCAATGCAAATATTTCTTCATTCTTCTTTCTTATAAGTTGCTTTTTATTTCTCTGCATCTAATTGACTTGTTATGCTTTTGCTTTTGATCAACTTGTTTGATGATTTCTTTTCTTGTTCAAATTTTTTTAACTCGATGATATTGTGTTGAAGTTGTTTCTTGATGTCATCTTTCTTTAAGTATTGTTGATATTTTTTCAGCCAGACAATTTGGTCTTTTTTTCTCTTAGGTTCTACTTTCTTTGCATCCAGTGCCATAACAAAATCCTTATTTTCTTGTTTGTACTCATGCAATTCCTAGATAATTTTTAAATAGTTCATTAACATGGTAAGGCTTGTCTGCTTTTCGAATTGCATTAGTCCCAAGGATCCTTATCTATGAATATCCAATAAAGTTAACTTAGCTAGATAATTTGATAATGTTGTTAGCATGCTTGTATAAAACTAATAAGTTTCACCAATAACATTTGCCTTTCCCCCTCACCTACTTTTTTCCTCAATGGATTAGGCCTGAAGGATGATACAAATTTACCTAAAAAAATATTATTTATTTTATCTCTTGCCTCACACAACTACTTTTCTATTATGTCTAATCTACCTTGTCCTAGCAATAAGAGCATTTGTAAAAGCATTCAAGTGGAAACATGAATTATCCTAGTCTAGAGGTCTACCATTATCATTATGTGTGATAAGTATATTACAAGGCCCTATTAGGTAGAAACTTGTAATATTACTTCCGTGGACGGACTTAAGGTGATTTTAAAGCATAATAAAGAATAAAAAATATATTACTAGAACATAAGGGGGGTTGACCATGTGTATGTTTCCATGATGGAAGTGGTTTGTAATAATGTGGAAATGGTAGATACAAATGATACAAGTATTATTGATGATGATAGGTCTATAGATGGAATGGATGATGAAGTGGGAATAGATGGACCGACAAGAGTATATTTAAGTGTGGTGGATGATGGTGACTAGCATGGGGTAGTATAGGAGGGCTCATATAGTGAAGTGAAAGGGTGCCTCCATGCTATAAAAGTGTATGTAATTAATCGTGGTGAGGTCGGTGTAACAAGAAAAGTAGGAATAGTTAAAGAAGTGGGAATAGTAGAAATGAGATTTTGGAAAGAAAAAGTGGGAAGAAAAGCAAGTGTGGAATGGTGGATGTAACAATTGAAGAGGGTCCATAAGATAATTGAGCCTTTAGAGCGACAACTTCTAGATGTGAATCTTCTTACTTGGTAAAGTCAATTATTTTTTCTTATAGAATTTTCTTGGTGGCCATATCCACATATTGTGTTTCTCCTTGACTACCTTTAGCATCATATTTCATAAGTCCATACCCTCCAATTTCCAAATTTTTCTTGGTTTCTAGGAAAATTTTATGTTCTTCAACATCTTCTTTTGGATGAATTTCAGTTTCTAGATTTTAGGCAATGGAAACTAGCTTCTTTTGTTTCATGAAGACTCTTTTAAAAGACTTATTTTCATTGTTTGTTCTTCTCTAGTATGTTTTTACTACCACTATTTCAATCATAATGCCCATTTTAGTTGAGGTATATTGGATGGCAAATAGTGAAAGAGGGAAAATCAAATGATTGTTGGGATTATATTTGTTTTTGTTGTATTTCTTCAAGATGATTCTCATCCAATATTATTAGGAACTTGATGTCAAACACCCCTTTTATAATCCTTTACTATCTTTTCATGATGGTTTCACACCTAATTATTTAGTAGGCCATGGCTTTTTCCTTGCTCCATCTATATTTCTCTCCTGTTAATGACCCTATTATTTTATGATTTGAATATCTATCTAGGCCATAGTCTTGTTTAATATCTAGCTCTATCTTTTGCATGTATTCTCCACAAAACCAAAACCAAGGGAAATATGATATTCTTTCAAACTTCTATATCTATTCTTTCAAACTTTTGTAGAGCTAATATTGGTCATCATAACTTATTTTAAGTTGTATTATTCTATTCTTACCCTTCCATCATGGACATACATGGTGGATATATTTATCTCTAATAAGGTATAAGTGAAAACCATGTCATGGTTATAAGCCCATTTATTATGTAGCTTCTTTATATCAATTATTTTCAATTCTTCTCCAATTGCTTTGTATATCCATGGCCTAAGGTTTTTATGGTGAGATAGCTCTAGTTGGGGTTGAATATACTCATCTTGGTTGAATTCTTGATCAATCAAGAACAATTACCAAATCACCTCCATTCCTAAGATTATGTTTGAAATGAAGGCAGACAATATAATTGGTTCCTTAAAATATACATATGCTTTTATGAAAGAAAAAATTTTCCATGTAGAAGTTCCCTAACTTCTTCCCTTTTATTCTGAGTAGAGTCCTTCCTTTAGTCAACAATATTGGAATCCCCCTTGTATGTTATTCATGATTGGTTCACATACACAAATTGAAAATATAACTGCACATGTCCTTTTCTTTCTAAGGGATATATATACATTCAAATATTGATAAGGGTTGTTCATATGGTCCTACCTAATATAATGATAAAGTACCAATATTTATTTTCATTCATTATGATCCAAACTAAATAGGATGTGTAAGTAAATTCCTTGTTATTCTTGAAGTTATCCAATTGGTAATGTATTCTCTAGGAAATATATATGGCATAGAATAACATCCTTCCATATCTAGCAATGTCTTGCATTCCATGTAGCATGCCTAGATGCTCTTCTTTCACAATTTTATATTTTTCTCCACCCAACCTAAATACTATGATAGATAACATATATTGTATCTTTCTTGAACATATCTATTCTCATGGGGATTTTTAAGATTGATGTTTCCTTAAGCCTCTAGTTTTTGCACCAAGAATTATTTTGATTGGCTCTTACCTTTCTTTTTATAAAATTAATATTAAGCTTGTGGTTAACAAGACACCTGCCCTATATCATTTTTTTTTATGCATATTAATCTCTAGATTTTATCTAATGTGATAAGAATGAGAATTATTCCTGATGTGTAGACATGATAAATTTCACTTTTTGGTTATATTTTATTGCACATGCATGCATGAATTTGAAATAATCCCAAACTTGAAGAAGCAAACACTTTCCTACTCAAGAACTCCATATTTTGGCTATGATATAAGAGTCATTGGTATTCATACATATTCTCAATGCTTCCCTCCTAGCTTCTCCTAGATGATGTTCAAGGTGCCTTCCTTTACCTCATCGTAAATGGTGCAATATAGTTTCCCTAATAAACACTTCCTTTTCTTTTAGGTTGATGTTTCAAAGGGGCTTGCTTGTTATTCTAGAGTGCTCATTGGTTCTTTCTCTTGTTATTCCTCAAATGATTCTTCTACCTTCACAAATACTTCTTCCTCTTATATTGGGGATTCAATCTCAATTATTTTTAGTAGAATATCAATTATTAGCACATATATTAATCCTTCCTTAGATGCCATGTTGTTGGTTGAAGCTCCTTGGGTATCCATGTCGCCTCCTTGGAGTTCATACAAATTAAGAGGAATTGGTTTTTTTCACAAGCAATTCACTTATAGGTAAATTTGATTTTACTTTTTATTTAGATTTTGACTCATTGATCGATTCACTTGTTATAATAGTGATTCAACACATTTGTTTATTGATTAGAGTTTTTTAGACTTAAGTGCTTTGATAGGTCATGAGTTGATGAGTACAAGATCAAGATTAAGAAAATAAACTTAGAAAGACTTTTGCAACACAATGGATTCCATGAAGGTCAAAGGGTAACAATAGGTATATGTATTATTGAGATAATAATAATGGAACAAGAGTGACATATTAAAATGGGTTGTGGTTATATGTGCTAAGTAATGAGAGGCAATGGGTTTATAGGGGTGAATTCATAAGGATCTATCTTTGACTAGGTGAATAAACCTCAACTTTTGGATTTTAAATCCTCACAATGACTATGACAATCATTGATTTAGATTGTGGGATGGCTAACATCCTCTGTTTCATAGGGTTCAAACCTTAGACTCAAGTTGTTGTTGAGAATAAATCAAGGTCAAGGGTTACTCTACAAGGTGAAACTTAATATTAGTATGACTTAGGCTTTAGTTTAAACAATGATTTTGCAGATTTTAAATTTAATGTCATCTCCCTTCCACACACAACATAAATACACCACCTCTAACATCAAAGAAGGTCATTGGGTGGCATATTTATTTTTTTAACTTTTCCTTCTTGCAATCAAATTAAAAGTGTGTGTTGATGTTAACATGACATGGTATCCTTTTGTTATCCTATTGTTGATTCAAGCAAGTGAATCACAAGCTTTTCTACTTGGCCACATTTTTTTCTTCTAAATCATTGAGATCACTCTCAGACTAGCATGATGCCACCATATACAAGTCATAAATGGTTCTTAGTGATGTAATTATGATATGGACCACTTTATCACTCATTTTTTCTAAAGCCACTAAAATTGTGACTATGTTAACATGACATCATTATAATGTAAGTGAATAAGAAGTTAAATCAAGCAAATCATTTGCAAATAAGTTTAGCAAAAAAATCCTTCTAAATTCATCCTAATCATACCCATGTCATCATAACATCACTCAAAGCAAGGAAAATCACTAATACTACAAGCAAATCACTTGTTTTGAGAGTTGGTGAGAATTTTTGAATTTTTTGCTTCCTCTACCAACTTAGTTGATCCTATAAAGAAGTGGAAGGAAGAGATGGGGAAGCCTAGGCTTCCTTTTTAGGATTTTTATCCAAGAAGGAAAGGAAAATTTTCTTTTATCTTTTATTTTTTGATATAAGTTTATTTTTTGTATTCATTATTTGTCTCTATTTTTTTGTTTTTTAAATTTATTTTATTAGAAATAAAAAGGAAATGAAAATTGAAAATAAAAAGTATTAAAAAAAAAAAAAGAAAATGGCATATATAATTTTGTACATATTTATAAAATTATAATTACTCTACATCAGTTAAATATGTCTTTGTTAGATTTTGAGGATATATGCAGTGGAGATATCTGACACAGGTCCCAATGAAATATAGGAAATATGAAAGAAAGTGAAACAACAATATGATTGAAATATGCTATAAATAGAAATGAAAAAATACAATGCAATATGGAGGAAATGGTCACTCCATTAATATGAGCTAAAGAGCTACATTGTACTCCATACACGAGTACTTGAGAGATGATATGAAGAGAGGATATGTGTTATATTTATCTACTACTATGAGGTCCTTTATATAGGAAAATAGATTCCTTGGCCAACACTCTACCTAGCTATACAAGGGGACACCTTGCACATTACAACTTGCACATGCCACTTGTGCATTTATTACATTGATTGAAGTAACTAGATAACTTCCCCCTAAAGTAATCTCCTATTCTAACTATGTACCTAAGGTGGTACATTTACATGACCCAAATGATGTAATATACTCTAACTCTAATAGTCTTTTGTCCATGTATGGATATCGATAGTGATTGACCTTCCAAAATTGCTAGTTGATATGCATTAGTTCCACTAACCTTTATTTTTTGGTAAGGACCATTCTATATTGAGTTAAATTTGATGTGATTGCTAGGTTTGGCTTGATACTTATCACACCTTAGCATAAGATCTCCTTTGTTGAATTTGATCTTTTTCAACCTTTTATCAAACCACCTTTTCATGGTAGCCTAATGATGTTGGAAAAACTTCTTAAATGATATTTGATGCTCTTCTTTGAGAAAAAAAGAGTGCATAGAACCTTTGTTGCATTGATGTTATGTTAGTGTATTCAAGTTGTAGTTGCTTAGATATTTGGATCAAAGGGAGCTATGAGTTGATTGACAATATCACTTTTTATCCCAAGATCTACTTATATGATGAATTTACTATTGAATATTTTGCAATTATTTAATCTACTCATATTGCCTTCTTTAGTAATATGTGCCAATCTCTTTGCAAATCAATAAAAGTTACTTTCAAAGTTTCAATCATGTTTTTCAAAGTTTAAATAATAATTAGATGATGTCCTCAAAATAATTCTAATTCTAATAAAAACTAAATCAACTTTACTCAAATAAATACAATAGTATTATTAGTAATAGCCACTAAGGTACACCACTAAGGTCTTCTAAGAGTTATATCATAGTTTCTTGGTTAGCTATGTTAACAAGGATTTATTCTACCTACTTGGTGAAAATGTTTTTTGTTGTTAAAATCCAATCATAGACTACACATGATAGTGGATTGATATTTCAATGAAATATAACCCCAATTGCTGAAATGGTTTGGTTCTTATTAAATGGTTAAACTATTTGATCAAATTATGCTCATAATTCCATTTCACCAATTGGAAGAAGATAAATGATGTCCACTTGGACCTCTAGATTTAGGCCATCTCACCAAAAATCATGCTAAACTAACCTAATCTATATGTAGAAAAGTAAAATTTGAAAGAGTAAGTTGTAAGTGTAACCAAAGAACTGAACACAAAATAAAATGCACACAGAGAAAGTATTAACAAAATTGCTTTTTATATTGATATCCTTTTGATACAATTTTTACAATATTTGAATTGCCCCAAGTATCTTGGGAGCAATATTACAATAAATATGTGTCTTTGTATGATACAATCTTCTTCTGGATGGGGTCTTCCATGTATTCAATAGTGTACAATGTTCTTTCGGTCCTCAACTACAACTTCAAAAAGGTGAGTGGTGTTGGACATTTTGAGTCCCTAAGTCAAAGTTGTCATTGATGTAACTAGATAAAGTCATCATTAATGTCAAGGACTTCATAAAGAAATAAAGTTGTCAAAGTTGTCATTTGATAGCCAGGAAGAAGCCCAAAGGTCAAGAGAATCAGTGTAAAATTTGAAGGCAAAAGGGCTCCATAATATATTAATAGTATATGGAAGTTTAGTTTAAAAGGTGTTTCATAGAAATACCAAGGAGGCTTGTGCAAAGTTAAAAATGAGATATAATATTTATTTTATAAATTATTTAAATTCAATGAGAATTTAAATTTTATAAATAAATATTATTTACACCATGGTATGCAATGAGAAGGAAGCAATAAACTCAAAAGGATATAATATTATAATATTTGTTATTATAATATTAAGTGATATGGTTAAAAGCCCAAAGCAAAATATTTATAATATTCATTATAATATTTTACAATACCCAAAGATGGGTTTGGAGTTAAAAATATTCAAAGCGCTTTTATTAAGGTCCTAACCTTTGTGGTGGCAAATCAATTTGAAGCACCGACGTTTTAAAAGCATGGAGGAAATTAATATATATACCTATGCCCAAAGGGCATTAAATTGATCCTTGCTCGATTGACTAATATTTCATGTGAATTGGAAAGAAGAGATCGTGAGAAAGTTTACAAATTTTGTGTTTCGATGAACATAATAAAGTAGAAGGTATTGATCGTTCGAAAGCCAACTGGGCAGCTTGGCCTAGTGGCAAGTGGGTAGTGGCCAGAGCACTTGTAGGCAAGGAGGCCAGTGTTTGAAATGCGGTGGCTGTGCTTGGCAGTCGTGTTGGTTGAAGGCACCAAAGGTGCACGTTTTGCAAGGTGCAAGGCGGGAGACATGATTTGAAGCACGTGGTGCTTCTTAAGTTTCAAATGAGAATGTAGCTCATGCGACGGTTGGAGTCGTGGCTAAGGTGTTTGTTGTGGGCATTGTTGAGGGTTCGAAAAAGGGGTGTTAGTCAGATTTGCTTGAAAGGGTTTCTAGTTGGATATTGGTGGGTATTGAAAAGTGTCAATTAGGAGTAATAAGGAGTTTTAAATTTAGTTTTTAATAAAGTCTTAATTATCATATTGGCATATTGGAGGATTAAGACTTTTGAGTATTGTTTAATTTTAATAAGGGGTTTTTTTGTGTTAAAGAAGATTATTGTGAAGGTGTTGAATATTATTTAAGTTTGAGTGATAAGGTGTAATTTTGATATCATTTTGTATTGTGTTTTGTTGAGGAAATTATTATCTTCTAACCCTTATTGATATTGGAAAAGAAGTGAGTGTGAGTGTGGCAGATTTGTGAGATCAAATCCTTGTCAAGCGAAAAGGTATAGGCAAATTCTTCCTTAGTTGAGTTGATTGAATGGCTTTATAGAGAATAAATTTTAGAGTGAAAAGGATTTGATTAGGGTTTCCTTTTCAAAAGTGTTTGAGTTAATGCTTCAAGGTTTTATGGAATTAAGTGTTGTGATTAAAAACTTGTTTTATAAGAATTGTTGTTGAAGCCATTGGTTGTGTGAAGAACTTGAGTTAGGGTTTGAAAAGAACATGAGTATCATTGTTATGTGAAGATTGATTTATAAGCATTGTTTTTGAAGTGAGTTATTGTGCAAAGAACTTGAACTAGGGTTTGAAAAGAACATGAGTATCATTGTTATGTGAAGATTGATTTATAAGCATTGTTGTTGAAGTGAGTTGTTGAGCAAAGAACTTGAACTAGGGTTTGAAAAGAACATGGGTATCATTGTTATGTGAGATTTATTTTTTAGCATTGTTGGAAACATTTTGAGTTGGTGTTTACATGCTTGGACTAGGGTTTGTGAGCAAGGGTTGTTTCTTGAGTAATTGATTGAGTAGAGTTGATTGAGCCTAGTCAAGTGGATGAATGAAGTGATTGTTCAAGTTACATAAAATAAACTATTCGATATTCTGATTTAAGTTGAGAAAGTGATTGAGCATTGAGTGTAGGACATATTGAGTCTCTAAAAATTCTCTTTATGCTTCTTTGAGTTTTGAATAAGTTTTGTGTGGAATTATTGAGCATATTTGAATAAGTTTTGTGTGGACTTATTGAGCAGATTTGGATAAGTTTTGTGTGGAATTATTGAGCAATTTGGATAAGTTATGTGTGGACTTATTGAGCAGATTGGACAAGTTCTATGTGGACTTGTTGAGCAGATTGGACAAGTTTTGTGTGGACTTGTTGAGCATATGTAGACAAGTTCTGTGTGGACTTGTTGAGCATATTTGATCAAGTTCTATGTGGACTTTTTGAGCAGATTTGAGCAAGTTTTGTGTGGACTTGTTGAGCATATGTAGACAAGTTCTGTGTGGACTTTTTGAGCATATTTGATCAAGTTCTATGTGGAATTTTTGAGCCGATTTGAGCAAGTTTTGTGTGGACTTGTTGAGTAGATTTAAACAAGTTTTGTGTGGACTTGTTGAGAATATTTGAGCAAGTTCTTAGTGGACTTGTTGAGTAGATTTAAGCAAGTTCTAAGTGGACTTTTTGAGTAGATTGAGCAAGTTGTAAGTGGACTTGTTGAGCATATTGAGCAAGTTTTGAGTGGACTTATGGAGCATAGTTTGGTGCAGATTTGAGGATAAGTTTATGCCAAACCAAATAAAAATATTGAGAAGATTTGTGCTAGATCAAAGGATTGTGTTTAGTGCAAATTTGAGACAGAGCTTTAGAGGTGACAAAGCAAAGATGACAACAGTATCCAATGGATAGAGATCCATCATCCATGGTAGTGAGGACATGTATTTTGAGTGGGGACAAGATTCTTCAGTGGAGAGAGATCCACAAGCCAGTGCAGTGGAGGTAGTAGTCTTCTAGAGGATCACTAGCTAGAGCAGAGGATAAGGAGTTATCCTATGGATAGAGATCCATGAAATTGATTTAGGGGATCAGCATATCCTTTGGACAGATTTCCATAAACATGGTAATAGGGAAATGATTCCCAAGAGATTGATTGAGAAATTTTTAGTAAAATATTTTCTTCATGGAGTAGCCCACATTGGGTGAACCACGTAAATTTGGTGTCTCTATTGTGTGTGATGATTTGTGCATTGATTTGGTTATTGCTATTGATATTGCCATTGATTATATTGGATAATACTATTTGGGAAAGAAAAGTAAAAAGTGGTCTTATACTGTTCACCCCCCTCTCAGTATAAGCTTGTGTTATTCAAGTGGGCTTTGGTATCCAGCTTGGAACCACTCCAGCTTCAGCAGCTTTTCCAATGTACCTATAACTTGCACACATTCAAACCAACAAAGGGGTCAGTAGAACCTACAGATTCAAATATAAAATCCAATACTATACATAAACCCTAAGAAAATAATCCTGTGAAACAAATGATAGAAGCATATAAAACAAAAGCCTTGCTAAAAAAAACTTACTAAACATTTTTTTTCATGCTCTCTACTCTGTAAAAATGTGGATGAGCGGTTCTGATTGTGGAACCGTGGACCAACGGTTTGGGCTGAAACATAGGCTACCTCAAAAAATGGACCTCTAGGATCTGATAAGGGAACTCACTCATGATCTGCTCAGAGATATTGACTAAATTTAGTAGCTTGGTGGTGTATGACTTAAGCTCCATTTATTTTGTGAGGTGAGGGTGCCTTTATAGGCCCCTTAGGGTCTTGGAGGGAAGTGAGGGTGGGAAGCCTAGATTACCAAGTGGTAATTATGGGCTACCAAATGGAGGGAACCACATGTCCATGTTTTCATTCGTAAATTGTGATTCAAACACATGCCAAAACTATGGGTGTGTGATTTTGCTATGTCTGAATCGGGTGTGTGTTTTCATCTGCAAACTATAGGTATATGGTTTTACGTGTTATGCAAAATGTGAAAGCATAATTTTTATGACAAACCATGGGTGCAAGGTTTTCGTAATAAAAAGCGACTATAAATAGGCTTGTTATCATTTTCATTCATTCATTTATGTCTGCTGGATTTGATTTATTCGCTCTAAGATATAAGTGAGATGGAGATTGGTGAGGGGAGTGGCAATGGCGATGATGTGGGTGCAGGTGTTGAGGTGGTTGGTGGAGGTGGAGGCTCGGATGGAGTGAAAGCCAGTGTGTTCTATACACAGGTAGGTGTTCGAATCTTTTTTTTATTGCTTTTGTTTTGGTGTTTTATGGAGATTTTATTTTTTTTTAGTGTTTGATGTTTTTGGTGGTTGGCTTTTGTGATAGCCATTTTTTTAACACAAAAATTGAACATGAAATAAAATGCACACAGAGACAAAGTATTAACAAAATTGTTTTTAATATTGATATCCTTTTGATACAATTTTTACAATATTTGAATTACCCCAAGTATCTTGGGAGCAATGTTACAATGAATATATGTGTCTCTCTATGATATAATATTCTTCTAGATGGGATATTCCAGGTCTTCAATAGTGTACAGTGTTCTTTCGGTCCTCAACTACAACTTCAAAAAGGTGAGTGGGCTTTGGTATCTAGCTTGGGACCACTCCAGATTTAGAATATTTTCCAATATACATGTAACCTACACACATTCAAACTAGCAAAGGGGTCAGTAGCACCTATAGATTCAAATATAAAATCCAATACTACACATAAAACCTAAGAAAATAATCATGTGAAACAAATGATAGAAGCGTATAAAATAAAAGCCTTCCTAAAATAAACTTACTGATCATTTTTTGTCGTGTTCTCAACTCTGTAAAAATGCGAGCATACAATTATAGACTAGAAACCATGAGAGCACAGTTGTGAAACCGTGGATGCACAATTTTGACTATGGAACCATGAACTAGTGGTTTGGATTGAAACATAGGTTTCCTCAAACAATGGGCCTCCAGGATTTTATAAGGGATCTCACTGATGATCTGCTCAGAGATCTCGACTAAATTTAGTAGCCTAGTAATGTATGAATTCATCTCCCTTTGTTTTGTGAGGTGAGGGTGCTTTTATAGGCCCATTATATTTTTGGAGGGAAGTGAGGGTGGCAAGCCTAGATTACCAAGTGGTAATTATGGGTTGCCAAATGGAGGGAACAATTATAGTGAGTCACTTAGTCTACCTCACTTAACTAGGGTGATATGGTTGCAAGTGGAGTGGTATGTGGGATCCTGCCCCATGTGAAGGGATAGGGGGACAAGGGTGGATGAGATGTGACATGGGTGTTGGGAATCTACCCCATGCAAAGGGACAAGGATGATAATAGTGGATGAGATGTGGCAGGGGTGTTGCGTGAGGTATCTAAGACACATGTCTAGTGGGTAGGTAGGGTGTCCTAGGATGATTTTCTAGATTTAACAAATTTGGAAAATAGGATAATGTGCAGGGTTTTATATCCCTAAGTTGAAACTTAGGTATATAGTTTATTTTGCTAGATTTTGGGATGGGATGGCAGATGTAGTTTTGTGGTGGTTGTATTTTGGTGTTTATAGTTACCCCTTTTTATACTGCATTGTGTGCAACACGATGCAGTACAAAAATCAATGACACCTATTTTTATTTGGATGGAGAAATAACCTCAAATATTTCTCGATGCAAAGAATGAATGGTTTGAAAATTTTAATTTTGGCTTATCCCCTCAATTGGAAAATGGGTAAATAATGGAACCCACGAGCCAATTGACCAAAGGTAGATGAGGAAAGGATTATGATTTTTGAATGATCTTGATATGATGACCAACTTGATGCCCCAAGTTTTGGGAATGCTTGTATTTTTGCAAATTTATTTTTGGTTCATTTATGAGCAAAGTATTATGGTGAAATCATTAATCACATTTGTGAGCTCATGAGTCTTGCTACTGTTAATCACTCCTATGCATCAAAACCAGTGCATTTAGACTTCAATACTTGAGTGTTTTTTTATTATTTCAAAATCGATTCAATTGTTTTTCACTTTTGACACAACGAAAGGGGTTGAAGGATAACCTTGTGCAAATTTGATTTAACGCAACCAAGCTCAATGATTGAGAGATTAGTTGGTATAATGTGAATTTGTGTCTTTATGGCGAGCTACCCATCCAACCGAATTGCATGGATTTCCAATCACTGCAACCACTAGGTGTATAGGGTAATTCACTAGGTACAAGGCTCACATGATGATGTGATTGATGATGATGATGAAAATGTAAGTATGATTTTTTTATGCCAAAACTATGGGCATGTGGTTCTGCTGTGTCTGAAACGCGTGTCCATGTTTTCATCCAAAAATTGTGGGTCTATGGTTTTACATGTTCTACAAAATGCAGATGCGTGATTTTTACTGTAAACCATGGGTGCACAATTTTCATCTTTAAAAGCGGCTATAAATAGGCTTGTTGTCATTTTCATTCATTCATTTATACCTGCTAGATTTGATTGATTTACTCTGAGATATAAGTGAAATGGAGATTGGTGAGGGAAGTGACGATGGCAGTTACGTGGGTGCAAGTGTTGAGGTGGTTGTGGAGGTGGAGGCTCATATGGAGTGGAATTCGGTGTGCGCTATGTGTAGTTAGGTGTTCGAAGCTTTTTTTTATTGCTTTTGTTTTGGTGTTTGATGGAGCTTTTATTTGTTTTTGGTGGTTGGCTTTTGTGAGTCATTTTTGTAACCAAAAAACTAAACATGAAATAAAATGCACACAGAGACAGTATTAACAAAATTGCTTTTTATATTGATATCCTTTTGATACAATTTTTACAATATTTGAATTGTCCGAAGTATCTTGGGAGCAATGTTACAATGAATATATGTGTCTCTCTATGATACAATATTCTTCTGTACAAGATCTTCCAGGTCTTTAATAGTGTATAGTGTTCTTCCGGCCCTCAACTAAAACTTAAAAAATGTGAGTGGGCTTTGGTATCCAGCTTGGGACCACTCTAGCTTTAGCAAATTTTTCAATGTACTTGTAATCTACACACATTCAAACCAGCAAAGAGATCAATAGCACTTGTAGATTCAAATATAAAAGCCAATACTACACATAAACCCTAAGCAAATAATCCTATGAAACAAATGATAGAAGCATATAAAACAAAAGCCTTGCTAAAATAAACTTACTGATAATTTTATGTCATGCTCTCGGCTCTGTAAAAATGCAGGCATGTGATGGCAGACTGGAAATTGTGAGAGCATAGTTGTGAAATCGTGGATGCACAATTTTTATTGTGGAACCAAGAACCATTGGCTCAAGCTGAAACATAGGTTTCCTCAAAAAATGAGCCTCCAGGATCTTATAAGGGATCTCACTTGTGATCTGCTCAAAGGTCTTGACTAAATTTAGTATTATGGCAATGTATAACTTCAGCTTCCTTTATTTTATGAGGTGAGGGTGCCTTTATAGGTCCCTTAGGGTTTTGGAGGTAAGTGAGGGGAAGCAAGCTTGGATTACCAAGTGGTAATTTTGGGCTACCAAATGGAGGGACAGTTATAGTAAGTCACTCAGTGTGCCTCACTTAACTGAGGTGATGTGGCTACAAGTGGAGTGGTATATGGGATCTTGCTCCATGTGAAGGGATAGGGGGACAAGGGTGGATGAGATGTGGCATGGGTGTTGGTAATTTACCCCATGTGAAGGGATAAGGGGGATAATAGTCGATGAGATGTGGCAAGGGTGTTGGATGAGGAGTCTAGGATACATGTCCAATGGGTAGATAGGGTATCCTAGGGTGATTTTCCAAATTTAAAAAATTTGGAAAATAGGATAATGTGAAGGGTTTTATATACCTAAGTTGGAACTTAGGTATATAGTTTATTATGTTGGATTTTGGGATGGGATGGTAGATGTGGTTTTTTGGGTGCTGAATTTTGGTGTCTACAATAAGAGATTTAAAGTAAATGCAAGAAAATAAAATGCAACTACAACCATGGCAAGATCAGAGTGTGATCAATTAACACATATGAAGAAAATCAAATAACATCAGTGTACTCCAACATGTATACAAAATACAATAATAGAAGAGAAAAACTAACAAAAAAATGAAAGGGTAGTACCATAGTTAATATGGATTCCATAAACTAAAAGGATAGTGCCACAATTGATAAGCAAATGTCATGCATAATATTTTATTATTTCAAAAAACATTTAAGAATACAATGTGGAGTCCATAAATTATAACCTTGATCACCTTAAATTGCCAAAATATTTTTACAATAGATCCCATAGTACCTTTTTATAGCAAAATTTTCACCTATGGTAAATCCTTCCTAACTATAGTAATATCTACTGTAGATGCATTATTAGAAAAATGATGCACATCTAAAATTTAATGTATTTGTAAAAAGAGCACTAAAAACTAATTTTACAAGTGTCGAAGCATCATGTCCTCCTATATATGGGACATGAGTGGACTAACTTAATTAGTCCTTGGGTAGGATGACAATGAGCCATGTTGGCTGATGGTTTTTGTTCCCTTTGTTCACCTAATATCAAAAACCCAAAAATAAGGATAGATTCATGATTAAAGGATGTTTTGACATATATCTCCCAAAGCACACATCCTAAAATTAATGGTGCCAAGAATACCACTATAAGTGGGAAGCTTTGTTGTCTCATGAATTTAGGATTTTTACTGCACATTCATGATTCTAGTATGTTTCACACATATTTTTGAATTGCACATTATTTGTATGAATAGTTATGAATTTATGACCTAAAAAAAGATAAAATCAACCATTGGATCCAAAGGGAAAGTTTTTTCACTTCATCAATTGTAAATACCCACTTCATTCCCTCATTTTCTAACCATACTATTACCATACATTCACTTATTGATGATTGCTACTAATATTACTCTCAAGATTTTTTCCTCTATCTCTACTACATCACACATCTCTTTTGTTCTCTCTCCCTTCTCCTTATAGAAACAACAAAACCCATTGACCACTGCTTCATTGCCTTTCACTAATGAGGACAAGATGCTTTACTATGATTTACAACCAAAGGTCACTAATTGTCATTCAAGGACTTACTTCTAAGGTAGGTCAAACCCTCTACTAACTTCCTAAGTGTATCTTTCCTTATTAACTATGGTGATGTTACAAGTAGGATAGGGTACGAGTGATATTTTTATCATGTTATTTTTTGAATATTATGGTCCTTGATGCCCTAGGCAGTAGTATTAGCCCTAGCTTTTGCATTTTGTGTATAATATTAGTGTAATTCATTTTTGAATGCTCCATGTTTTTATGCTTGGATTATGATAATTTTTAGCTTCTATTATTGATTTACTATTATACTATCTTAGTTTAAATATTTTTGTTCATATTGCATTAGTTTAAGTAATTATATAAGATATTCCTCTTTTCCTACAAACATTTTGGTGAACCCAATGTGAAACTACATTTTGAGATTATTGCTTCCATTATTTTGCCCTTAGGGTATAGTAGGTTTGTTGTCATAGGTTTTACGTTAACTACTACATTTCATTGAGTTGAATAATTGTTTCATAGTTTTACTCTTTTTACTAGGAATGTCTTAAAAATATAATTTTATCTATTGTGAGGGTTTTTGGTAGTTTGCTTGCTTTTGTGTAGAAATTGTAAAACCCTAGTTGATCTAGAGTAATTTTTCTACTTACCCTTAAGGTTCCTTATACTTCTTCCAAGGGTATTGGAATATCTACTATATTTAAGAAGAGGTTAATTATTGAGTCCTTAGAAATAGAAGAGGATTTTCCATTGCCTAGTGCCCATAAAAATTGTAACATTCATTATTTTACACTTAATCATGATAATGAACTTCAAAGTAAGGATAGGATAGATAGAGATTCTAAGTTTAAATAAGAAGAGGGTATAATATTGACTTTGATGAATCTTACAAATCTATTGTGGGGTCTCAAAAAGTATTAGGATCATCTATGTTAGGCAATGATGGTGAGTATCATTTTGAATTAGGATCACCCCTTAATGAGGCGGTCAAGACAAGACTAATATTATCACTAAATGTAGCAATCATGGTAAAATAAATGCATGAGTAAATAGTGCAGCATGCAGAGTACCCATCACCAAAGTTAAATACTCATTTTGAGCATCATGGTGAAATAATAGCTATGCATATGATGACCCATAGGGAATATTTGGCTTACCAAAGTGACAATTATAGGTATGATATTGAAAATCAAATGGAGGCTTATATGATGGAAACAAAACCAAAAAAATACAATATTTGATAACCAAAATTACTCAAATATTTAGTGGTAAAAAAAAACCCTATAATGCAAGTTGTTACTCCTCCAATTTTGAACCCTAATGCTCCTCCTAATGCCACTCCCCTAGCTAACCTTGGAGAGGATTTACCTACATCAATTGATCCTACTTTGAGAACCTATAAAAATAAAACTCTAGCCCTTGATGTGGAATCCATATACTTGTTTGGGCATGTGCCTAAATTCTTTTATGATGGGATAAATAAACCCCAAATATTTATTTATAAATTCATGACATTTTAGAGGGATTGACTACACAATGAAAACATTTTACTAAAAATAATGACTATGGCTTTAGTAGAAAATGTTCTTGATTGGTTTGCGTCCTTACCTAAACACTCCATTGACTTCCTAGATACATTTTTCAAAAAGTTAAAAGAAGAATTTTATAATGAAATTAGTGTAAAGTAAGTAATGTATATGTTTGTAAATACAAAAAAAAACCATAATGAATCTATTATAGATTTCCACAAAATGTGGAGACACTTAAATGCCATGCTAATATAAATTTAACTAAAGTGGATACAATAGTAATATTTGTAAATAATATTAGGACCCCATTTCAATATAATATCCAAGAACATAACCCTTGTGGTTTGCCTTCCCTTGAGAAAGTTATACATTTTTTTAAAATTCTTGAAAATTGGAAAAATAAGCAAGTCCAAATCCTTGAAACCTAAAAACCCTAATAAACATTTTGTAGGGGATGGGGTTTGTGGAGTAGCTATCCAAGATACCTCTCATGAATTAGATATAGTTAGCACTCCTAATCCTATATTAATCATATTTAGGGGTGGTCCAAAAATTGAGAAGATGATGCCTCAATGGACACATGAAGATATTCTCAAGATATATCCACCATCTAAGCTTAATATTAACCATAATAATTATAGGGTTGAAGCATATGTATGGCATGATTCTAACAATTTTTGCTTTTGGAATGGAATTTAAGGACATAACAATTCTACTTGTCTAGACTTGCATAAATTTTTCCTTAAGCAAGCCTTGGTCCTAACTTTAACATTGAAAAAGTTAACAATGATAAAATAAATTTATTTCATGAAAGGAAAAATAGTCTCCAAAAGGTTTAATCACCCTTGCAATCAAAGGTCAGGTATATATAATACCCCATTCACTAACCCTGAACAATAAGATTCCCATAAAAAATAGGGATTGGAACAAAATTAGGATCAAGGGTTTAACTAGGATGGTAAAAAAACTATCAAAATCAAGAATACAATTCTAATCAATGCAACCAAGGAGGGAGTCAAAATTAGAATGATAACTATCCCAAAAATCAAAATCCTAGACCTAGAACTTCTCAAAATGCTTGTCAAGGCAACCAAGTATTTTCCCAACCTAAACCAAATGGATAATACATTTGTAGTCAATAAAATGTGACTCTTTATATCAATAGTTTAGAGGTAAAAAAAGAAACAATCACATCCTTGGAACAACAAATTGCTGCTATTACTAGAACCTCAATACTAAAATAAGTAACCTTATAAAGAAGAAAAAGAAAATAAAGATAAATTAAAAGAACCTATCCAGGAAATGGTTAATCCTTCCATAATTATTAAGATTCCAAACCCTCCTTTGGTCATATAGAAACTTATTGCAAATGTAGAATCTTCAAAAAATATAAAAAATATTCCCAAGTAGGCCTCATCCCACTCTACAAAATTTATCATATTTTGGAAACTCTAAAAGATTTCAATTGGTATTTAAAGCAATTATATCAATACAAAAAATGATAATATGTCATCTATCCTAGAGAATCACTACTTGAAGTAGTCATGAGCAAAATAAAAGTGTGGGATATTTTTGAAGAGTTACACACAATCTGTTGGAATGTATCATACTTGGAACTGCTTAGAACAGCTCCCTATCAAAGGAAAAGGTCAAGAGGCTTATTGGATAAAATGGAGTTTCATAGACCAAGAATTTCTAACATTAATCCCACCATTCCAAAGTCTTATTGAGTCCAATATGTAAAATACCATAGATAAAACCTTTGTATTGATGCATATACTATCCCTAATTGGATTATAAAATTTCTTTGAGAAACATGGTTCTTGATGATTATTTAGCAAGGGTTGATTAGCTGCTATTAATGGTAATAGATTTTTATAATAATATGGTGGTTCAAATGGATTTGGTTGATGAAAGAAGTGGTTCATATGTTATGCCATTGTCCTTGATCAATAAATTAAAGATCCCTAGAGAAAATATTCTCTCTACTAGAAGTCATTGCTATGCTTATAATGGTAAACCATAAGATCATAGGGGTTGCATTTGGTTTCCAATTTTATCTATGACCAAATAAGTAAGAGTGATTTCTATGGTGTTTGACTTTTAGACTAACTATAACATGCTATTAGGTAGAACTTGGACTAGTAAGATGAGAGCAATAGCTTCCTTTGCTTGTCAACTTGTTAAGTATACCTATGATGATCAAATTTTCACTATAGAGGGATGCTTGGACCCTTTGGGGCATTATCCTCCAAGCCATAGTAGTTGTTTTATTCCTTCTATGGATGAAAAACAAAAAGTTTTGATTTATGAACATGAGCCTTAGTGGACTTCTAGAAGGAAACAAGAGGCATATTGAATTTAATTTGAAATACCCTCAATATCAGTACAAATTTAAAGTTGATCAACTTGATATGAATGTAATTCCTCAAGAGGTAATAGAAATATTTCCACCATTGTTGAAATTTAAATAAATAGAAGATCTTATTTTATTTTACAAACAATTAGCCAAATTATATAAAACTCATGAGATGTTGCCCAATTGAAACAAGTAATGTTTTATGTATATAATGAAAACACGAGGGAGTAAAATGTTATCTTTTGAAGTTAAATACATAATATAAAGGAACCACAATATCTAAGAGAAAGTACCTAGGTGTTGTAGGTGAGTTGGAGAGGAGAGGGCAATCCTCCAAGGGAGGTCCCAGGTTCGAATATCTACCCTACCAAAAAGCTGAATTGGGTACCCAAAATCCAATTGATAATGTTGGTGCGGGCAGGGCTGGGTGCAAATCTCGGGTGAATTTGATGGTATAGAACCCCCTTTTCGTGGTCTCTCAGACCAGGGTGGTCCCACAAAGGATTTTTTGCTTAAAAAAAGAAAAAGAAAATCTAAGACAAAGTTGCAATATGAAATATATGATAATGGTAAACTATTAAACATATAAAACTTATAAATAACTTCAGAAATGACTCATATAAATGCCACTAATAAATGCTCATGAAAATATGATATTTATTGAATAAAGACCTCAAATACATCATACTTCATCACTCTCCATTACAACTATATATGACCAATCTATCTATCACTCTATATCTCTCTGTATTTCACACACACACACACACACACACACATACACACATATATATATAATGGAATGTGACTCTTCATATGGAGGACTCTTGGACTTCACTCTTTCTATGACTCTTCATATTCATATTATATGACACATGTGCACATGTAAAACTATGCACATACTTTGCACACTTGTACATTTATTACATTGCATAAAGTAAATACTCTCATTCTAATCTAAGACACTTTCCTAATTTAAATATGTACCCAAGATTGTACATTAGCATGTACCAAATAATTTAATATATTCCAACATCCCCTTGTATTACATTATTTGGTTGTTGAAGACTTTAGTCTTCAATATGGTCTTCATCTTCTTTCTCGAACCTGTGCTCTTCTTTTTTGCTTTCTTCATTCTGCTTTATGTTTATATTCTGATCAGGTAAATGATTAGTATTTTCACACAATACTATATTTTCTAAAGGTTCTTTAGCTTCATGTTCTTCTATAGTATCTTCTAGTTCTTGTATTTCTTGTATCTCTTGAGCTAAGTACCCCTTTTGATTTCCTTCTCTATATTGTATTTGAGGTTGATTGTACTAATGCTGAAATTGTTGTTGATGTGGTATATATTGGTTTTTATATTGTCTATATTGAGACAACCTATATGGATTTGTTTGATTTCCTTGATACTTATTCCTTGGATTGAATCTACAGTAATTTTTACTATAATATTTCTTTTTGAAAACTTGACTATATCTCTCATTCTATTTTGTTTTGTGTCTTGAAACTAAAAGTACATTTCCTTGTGAGTTAGAGACTAATGCATTGTTAGTCATTTTATCTTTGAATGAATTCTCTACTTCATATTCCTATAGTATATTGACTAACTCTTCAAATTATGTATCCTTACTTAGAATTTGTAAGGATGTGACTAGATGCTTGTAGCTTTCTAGAAGTGCTCTCAAAATAACTTGGACAAAAAATTTATCTTCTACTATCTCTCCTAGGGTTAATAACTTTCCTTTTATATCTACCACTTTTCTTAGAAAGAGTTCTATACTTTCTCCACTCTTGACTTTTAGAGAATGTAATTGGGTTTGTAGATTCAAGATAGTGGCTTTATTTTTCCCTTCAAATATCTTAGCTAAGGTATTCCATGCTTCTATAGAAGTTATTGTTGAACTGATGTATGGTTTGATATCATCTGTAATTGCAAGAGTTATTATTATAAGCACTTTTGCTTCATCATCCTCATATTTTTGAATTTATCTATCATCTTCAGTAGGTTTAGATTTTGTTTCTCTGATAATCTCTCAAAGATTTTCTACTATAAGTATTGATCTCACCTTGTTTTTCCATGAGGTGTAATTAGGACCTTTGAGTAGTTGAGATTCTGAAAGAAAGAACTTATTTGTTGTCATGGGTAGACTACCTTATATCTCCCTAGTTTAATTAATGTAGTCAATTTTTCTATTATTTATTTCTCCTTAGTTTTGAATGATAGACTAAGGATATTTTCCAACTGTTGACAACCTTTTATATCCCTAGTTTCAATATAGTTCTTTCAATTCTATATTTTTTAGAAATCCTTGTATCTCCTTGATGATTGAAAAATGATAATATAATTTTCCAACTTTTTATTTTTTAAAAATAACAACTTTACTTTCCTCTTATCAATCAATAATTTGAATGCAATTTTGAATCTTGCAAATCTTAAAATTTATGTCTTTTATAATTTTAAATTAGAGAGTAAATTATTAATGCAATTTTCTTTGTCAAATACCTTCTATTTCAAATTCCTTTTATCTACCAAATTTAAGAATTCTTCAATTCTAAATTTCATAAGCTATGTTGATGTTGGATTCCTTATAACTTCAACTTTAGAAATTCTAAAATAATATTTGCAAGTTTTGTGTTCCTAATTTGATGTAGGATGCCTTATTTCTCCAAACTTTATCAAATTGAAAATATTTTAATTTATTTTGTAAATTCAAATGTGCAAATTACAAAACTTCAGAAATAAAGACTTCAATATTTAAATCAATCTTCAATATTTTGTAGAAGCTTTCAAATGGCAATATTCATATTTCTAAGGTTTAAATAATATTCCAAAAGTCTTATCTCTCCAATAAAATACTTTTAACCTTAGATAATAAACCTATTTAATCCTTATAACTCCTACTTGGCATAAATCAGTTCCAGAAATAATAAAATACATTTAAATTTTTAAGGCGCTCCTTCCTTAATGCGGAATATGGACTTGATTTGAAAGTGGATGCTCATAGTTCAATTTGGTTGGTCAACTCCAACTTGGTTAAGATCCTTCAAATCCAACGTATTCCTTCTAGTTGTAGTGGATGAGAATATCCAATGTGTTTCCCTCTCATGCAATAAATGGTGCTCCAAAATGTTTGGTCTTCCTTAGTAACATTTGGAATCTTGGAATTCTCCCTTTTTAGAATAGTTGAGACTAGAACTGAAACTAGGGCATTAGTTGGGTAACTAAAGAGGTTTTTGGTTGTTGTGGAATTGAAGACAATATGCTACCAATTTGAGAAATTTCCACTTTGTGACACCACAAAGAGGAGTGTATGATAGCTTTGGCAACGTTCCTTGAAAACAATCACATTCCTCAATTAGGTTACCAAATTGATCTAATTTTAGGTGATATGATTTGGGATGATGTGAAAATGCATATGATGAGATGATTGGATGATTTTTGATGATTTAGAGTATTTTTGTTGTTTTTTTGGTAAATGTGGGTTTGCATTTGACTTTGCTCAAATGCAGAACTGTGTTTGAGGAAGTTCAAATGCGTATTCGCATTTACACATGCCTTCCAAATACAATCCCGTGTTTATATGTTCTTGATAAATGTGGGTCCATGTTTGGAGGTGCAAATACCGATTATAAATAGCTATGGGAGGGCCATTTGATTCATTTGTGTGTTTAATTTTGAAGAGAGTGTTAAGAGAATATTTGAGAGAGCATTTGAGCAAGTGGTGGTTGCGATGGTAGAAGATATGAGTGGAGGTGGTGGGGCTGGTGGTGTAGCTAGAGGAATGGCTAGAGGTGTAGGTCGAGGTAGGTCCCGATGTCTTTCTTGTGTGTTTTATTCTTGTTTTTGTTTGTTTTTGCATTATTTTTAGCAATGGTAAAGGGGTGGGCACATTTTTTTTTTGTTTTAATGGAATGAAAAGGAAATGTTTGTTTTTTGTTATTTTTTGAATTAATGTATTTTAGAAATGAAAAATGCCTAAGGAAATGAAAAAGACCATGTTTTTGGATTATTATTTTTTAAATGCAAATTGCCTAAGGAAATGAAGAAGACAATGTTTTTGGATTTTTTGTATTTTTGAAATGCAAATTGCCTAAGGAAATGAAGAAGACAATATTTTTGGATTTTTTTAATGCACTAATGTTGTTTTTGCTTTTTTATTTTGTGCAGGTGAAGTTTCTTGAGGGTCGATACCGTTGGTCCACCATACTTTCTTACATGAGAAATGAGTTGACTCCTAACCACTAGAAGTGGTTGGAGATTGTTGGGCTGGTTGGTTGTGGCAGAGTGGAGCTGGTGAGGGTCAATGAGTACCTATAAGCTTTGGCAAAGAGATGAGATCTAGATAGGGAGACATTTTTCTCCCAAATGGGGATATTACCATCACCCTAGGGGATGTTTATCACATCTTTCGTGTTCTTATCAAGGAGCTACCAATTTGAGTTGGATATGAAAAGGAGCATGAGATTATGACTCTATTTAGGGATGGATGGAAGGGTGTGGATGTGAGAAAGGGTGGGATCCAATACTTAGAGATGTACCAAGAGGGGAAGTTGGGGGCACTTCCTACATTTGTGATGTACATCTTAGGTAACATTTTGTTTCCTAATAACACAAGAGATAGGTTCCCATGGAACTGTTGACAATTTTGTCACATTGCACAGAGGGGTAGAAAAATCAAATTTTTTGTAAAGTATTTCTTTCAATTTCATGAATTTGTTCCCTTGCTTTTTTAGAAACAACATTTTCAAGCATTGCAGCAATTTTGGCTTTCCCTGCCACCCCCTTGTACATAAAATGAAGAAGAAAGAGCTTCGATGCCGAACAAGCTAAGGAAGATAGCTTCACCGAAAGAAATCGCTAAGGATGAAAACTACTTCGGGCCCGAAGTCCCTCAAACAACTACTTCGGGCGAAAATCTTGCGAAGCGGCGTTGCCGAAGAAAGAAATCAAAGAAGGCATAAAAAAGAACTTCGCACCCGAAGCATTTCCAGCAGCTACTTCGGGCGAAGGTTTTGCGAAGCGGCATTTCAAAAGAACAGCTTCACCGAAGAAAAATCACGGTCCGAATTGGCTAAGGCAAGAAAACTACTTCGGGCCCGAAGTCCCTCAAACAGTTACTTCGGGCGAAAGTTTTGCGAAGCGGTGTTGCCGAAGCAAAATGCAAAGGAAGAAGAATGAAAACTACTTCGGGCCCGAAGCACTTCAAAAGGCTACTTCGGGCAAGAAACTTGCGAAGCAGGATTTGAAGGAGCGCAACGTTGAAAACACTTCACCGAAAAACCGCCGAAGCACCCACTTCGGGCCTCCCAGCCAGCGAACCATTTCTACTTCACTGAAAGTCGTTGCGAAGCATCTACTTTGGCAAACCTTCGTGCGAAGTACTTTCCCCCAAAGTGGAAGCAGTCAAAGCATTTTTGAAGGTAAGAATGCGCTTCGGCCAAAATCCTCCCGAACCATAATTTTGAAGGAAGATCACGACGAAGCATTTTAATAGTTCATCGACGAAGTAGTTTTGGCACATCTTCCAGTGAAGTAGTAATGAAGAGCCCATCTTGCGAAGGAGATCTGCTTCGGCCCTCATCACCCTCGAAGCTATTTTGCGAAGCTCCACCATGCGAAGTGCAAATCAAGGAGAATCTACTTTGGCACAAGTCCATTGCGAAGCGAAGTTGCGAATGAAGAACTAGCGAAGCACTTCAAGGGCATGCGCTCCAAGCCGGGTATTTTCTCGAGGTGATCAAGTGCCTCATAAATGCATTTTTACGTGCCCAAAAAACTAGCTGCACATTTTTGGCAATTGGAAATGAAGTATCAGTCTCTGAAGAAGAGCCCAACAAGCATGGCGGCCACTCGAGTATTGCACCCAGAAGCCAAGGACGCTCAGACGACTCATTAATGCAAGTTTCCATGGCTGACCCGGTCGTAGTTTCTAGTTTTGGTAACATATTTGAGAGCTCAGTCACGAGGGCCATGAGGAGCCGACTTCTCAGGTTTCGAGGGTGTACTCCTCCATTTTGTGCAATTATGGCTCAAAGGGTCGGGTCCTCTATAAAAACCCAGGCATTGTAATGTAAAATGGGGGGAACTTTCTGCTAGAAATCTGTTGTAACTTGCATTCCTACGATTAATACTAAAGAGCTTTGGACTCTATTTCTCTCTTGTATGCTGCCTTCTACGTTTATTTCTTTCATCTTTCTTCATTTGCATGCTGTAATTCTGAACTCTGGATTTAAGTATGCGATTGGGGACTGAACCCTAAAATTTTCTCGAAGGATACATAGGGGAGGAAAATGCTGTAGAGACTTTCTTTTATGTTGCCTGTGGATAGTGTTTCTATTATATTCACTTTTCCTAATCATCGTTACTCTGAACTCTAAATTTTGATGAAAGGGGAAGGAGAATCCTAAAATTCATCCAGAGGATACATAGGAAAGTTAATATTGTGTTCATTTTGTTATATTCTTGGTGTTTCTTGCTGTTGTTTCAAGCTATTGGCTAGCAATCATGCTTCTGGTTCTTTCCCACCATTAAACTACTAAAATCTCTTCCCTTACTCTTTTATTTCTTTCCTGCACCCTTATCTTAAAACACCAAAGTAGTTTAGAATAGGAGCCGACCTTTCTCCGAAGATTGGCACGAGGGGCATCTCTTCCCTTCGGCCTTTCAATGTTGGTCCAGGTCTAGGGTGCATACACTTACCCAAATCCTTTCTTGGGTAGATTTGATGACCAACAGTTTTTGGCACGCCCGGTGGGACCCGATCAGTCTCACCTTGTGAGTAGTAGTGAGAACCGATGCTCTCATTACCGAAAGACTCTTAGCATCTGGCGACTCTGTTTACCCAAGAATATTTAAGTCGTAAAGATCGGTACCAAATTTTGTGCCTTCATGCAAACAAGATGGAGAGTTAGGAATAGAGGAGAGGAAACTGAGTTCTTTGAGCTTGATATTGATGCCTTTGGGGAACGATCTAGGTTGGTCACCCTCGATTCTTTGTTACATGGAACATCCTCGCAAGAGGCCATTGTTGATGAACAAGGCCTAACTTCTGATAGCACAATGGCTAGCTTTCCTCCTAATCCTCCCAACTCACCGAAGCATCCTAGTGCCTCCATTCCTATTGGTCGTCCTGTTAGCAATCAAGGAGGAGCTTCGAGAATTCTTGTTTCTCAAAATCCAAGAGTAAATATGGCACAACAACAACAACAACAACAAATGCAGCAACAACCGCCACCTAGATTATTCCCAGCATGGAATTCCTCAGGACCGCTAAATCTAGCGGGACAAGGGCAAGTGCCTCCTGCTGCTATAAAGAAGATCCCAACGTTCGATGGAACTAGGAAGACTACTCTGGAGCACATCCAGGACATAGTTTCTCTGGTGATGATCCATGACATCATAGAAGAGCACGTTATGGTAAAGCTTCTGGTTCTATCTCTTAGAGGAAAACTCCTCTACTGGTATAGATCTTTACCACCCGGTACCATTACGGGATGGGACCAGTTAGCCGAATAGTTGATGCGAAGCTTCAATGAGTCCATCGATCCGACCTCTCTCCTGCATCAGTTCACAATGATCCAGAGACATCCACAAGAAGAGATCACAGACTTCAATGTTAGGTTCACTCGAACTTGGCAAAGAATACCAGTTGGACTTCGGCCAACCGATGAAGCTACAACATACTATTTCCTTCGGGCTTTCAATCCTGATATCAGCGTCATGGTGAGGTATTCGAACATCAATACCTTCCCAGAGTTATATGAGTTAGCCCAGAAAGTGGAGATGGATCTAATAGCTATGGGTAAGCTTCCCCAAAGGATGTCGATGCCCATACTTCTCGATTTCTATCAATCCCAGTATGCAAGCGCAACCGCTTCATAGATCTCTACAACCCCTGCACTCCCGATCTCATCTTGGAATCCGAATCCCATTGTATCTCAAATCACTACTCCACAAATTCATTTTCCCACTTTTTTGACTCTGCAGCCCATGGTCACTTCGGCATTCCCTATACTGCAAGCACCACTTCAACACCCTGCCCTACCTCCGATACCGACAATGGCTCCATTGCCACCTATTCCCAAAGTCGATGACATGCAAGCTAAAATACTGCAAGAAGTTCAGTCCTTGAACTCCACAGTGTAGACCTTGTCTAATGACATGACCATTATGAAGAAGAAGCAAGCGCAACAAGAGTTTCTATCGAGAAGATCTTATCCTACACCTGTGCTTACTAAAGATCAAGCGGTCCAGCAAGGAAGAGCTTCGACAAGAAATGCTGCAATAGACGAAGCCCCGAGCACTTCCGATTATATACATTGGTGCTCCACGTGTAATGATCCTCATGAAGAGAATACCTGCATGCTACACCAACACTATGTACAAACACTGGCGAGCAGTAGTCATGGCGGTCAAGTCAATGTCATCAGGCAATTGAATCAGAACCTGGTAATTGGTGAAGAAGAGCCAGTTGCAGTCCTTACCAGAGGAGGAAAGAGGTCGATAGAGGTGGATGCTACTCAAATGGCTCCCTTAAAGGTGCATGCTCATCATGAGAAAGGACAACAACCTCCTTCGACCCCGAACGAAGCTCGTCATCCTGCACCAGTCAAAGAGAAGGCCCAATAGGCCCCTACAAATCCACCATAGGTGGAAACTAAAGAACAAGCTAGAGAGAAGCTCAAGCTTCCTTCGTTGACTAAGCGATAAAGGGTCGAAGCTACGAAATAGTATCACACTAGATATGAGCCGAAGAAGGAACTCGAGGTGCCCAATTCCCTGGCGTACAACATTGTAGATGAGCTGAAGAGGATTCCAGCCAAAATCAGTCTATACGATGCACTACAACTACCTAGACAAGTGGACCTATTGCAAGAATCATTGAAGATAACCAAAGCAAGAAAGGTAGCACCGCTTGCCCTAGTGCAGACCCTGTCCACATCCATTATAGGGAAGAATAGGCCATCTCCATTCTACATGTCTCTACAGATGGAAGGGTATATTGTACATAACTGTATGATTGACTCCGGGGCCACGACAACAGTCATGCCCAAAGCAGTGTGCGAAGAGATAGGGATGGAATATATGCGAAGCAGTCATGGTGTACTCCAGTTGGATGGTACCCCTATGAAGACTATAGGGGTGATCAAGGACATCCCTATTCGACTACACAAGATGCCTCAAATCATAGTTATACAAGAGGTAGTGGTCGTTGACCTTGAGCCCTACTTCAGCATGTGCTTGTCGAGAGAATTCACAGTGAAGTTGGGCGGATATCTATCTATGGATTACTCTCATCTGGAGATTCCATTCAAAGGGAAGAAGGTGAAGATCTACAATGAGAAGCCTTCCACCTTCCTCGTAGAGAAGATGTCCGAAGGAGAAAGCAGTGATCCTGTGCATGCGATAGTGGAAGGAATAGAGCAGGTGGACTTGATCGAGGAGTCCCTCACACAGTTAAGTTGTGAAGATGAGTTTTCATTGGCAGACTTTAATGCCATGATAGAAATCGAGATGGGATGTTATGCCATCGCCAAGCCTGAGAAACACATCAAGTCAGAAGATAAGGTCTTCATCGAAGGACTATGGAAATTATTCTTCGATGGCGCCCGATGCAAAAATGGTGTCGAGGTGGGGATTCTTTTAGTATCACCTTTTGGAGAGCAGAAGGAATATTGTTACCGGTTGGTGTGGAGTTGCACCAACAATGCAGCAGAATATGAAGCATTATGCCTAGGACTCAAGAAAGCAAAAAAGTTAGGCATAAAGCATCTCCAAATCTTTGGAGATTCTAAATTGGTATGCAATCAAGTCACAAACAAGTGCACTTCAAAGAAGCACTATCTCAAGTCATACCAAAATAGGGTATGGGACTTGCTCGACCAGTTCGAATCTCTCAATCTGTAGTCTATTCCAAGAGAAAAGAATCGACATGTCGATGTTCTAGCATCCATCGCAGCCAAGTATTCTCCAGTAGAAGACATGGTGCATAAGCCTAAGGTTGTGAGGATGATTTATAGGCCCTCTATCCCAGATAGAGATCTACATTGGCAAGTCTTTGATAGTGATGAGCAGATTGTGAATTTTATGATTCAAGAAGCAGCCACGGTTGAAAGCAGAAGCCCTGATGAAGAAGAATATGAAGGGCTAGTTCAATTGAAGAATAACCATGTTCCCAAGGGATTAATTACTCTTGAAAGCCTCTTTGATCAGAATGATCGAGCACTTTCTCACAGAATCAAAGTTAATGCAAAGCAGTATCAAGATTTAGAACTTGAACCTGGGAAAGCAATAAAAGTTGGAACAGATTGCACTTCGAAAGAGCTAGAGCAGATCCGATCTCTATGCAGAAAGTATCCCGACATAGTGGCTTGGTCTTATCAAGATCTAAAGGGATATGATCGGCAACTGATCCAGCATACAATTGAGTTGCAGGAAGGGATCAAACCTTTTCGGTAGAAGCAAAGGCCTATCAATCCAAAGATCGAAGTCTTGATGAAGGCCGAACTCCTAAAAATGCTCGAGGCAAAGATAATTTATCCCATCAAACATTCTTCTTGGGTAGCGAATCTAGTCCCAATCAGGAAGAAGAATGGAGATATACGATTATGCATGGACTTTCACAACCTGAACCAGGCTTCTCTCAGAGATCACTACCCTCTCCCACAGATCGATCAGATCTTGCATTCGATGGCTGGAGCTCAATGCTTCTCCCTACTCGATGGTTTCTCCGGATACAATCAAATCTGGGTCAGGGATGAAGACCAACATAAAACCGCATTCACGACCAAGTGGGGCACATTTGCTTACCAGCGGATGCCATTCGGCCTTTCGAATGCGGGAGCCACTTTTCAGAGGGCAATGGATTTAGCTTTTGGTGAGCTCTTGAATAAGGTTATTGTTATCTATCTAGATGACATGACCGTCTTCTCCCAAAGAAGGGAGGATCACCCCTTACACTTACAATAAATTTTCAAAAAATGTCAAGAATTTGGCATTTCAATCAATCCGAAGAAGTCCATATTCACAGTCAGCGAAGGGAAGTTGTTGGGACATGCGATATCAGAGAAGGGTCTCACTATAGATCCTGACAGATCTGAGGCTCTAATGAAGCTCCCACTCCCAATAGACAAGAAAGGACTTCAATACTTCTTCGACCAGATCAACTTCGTGAGGAAGTTTGTCCCAGATTTTGCCCAGGTCATCAAGCCGATGTCCAAACTTTTGAAGAAAGGTGCAGAATTCATCTGGACGAAGGAGAGAAAAGAAGCATTCAAAGAAATAAAAGCCCGAATTGCTCAAGCACCGGTCCTGACCAACCCTGACTACAATCGGGACTTCATCCTATATGCTATAGGAGAACCTGAGAGCTATGTTGCGGTCCTAACACAAAAGAGGGAAGATGGCGAAGAGCGCCCCATCGCGTTTCTAAGCCAAGTGATAAACCCTCATGAAGAAAAATATAATTTCATAGAAATGCAGGTGCATGCAGTAATGAAGTCTCTTAGGAAATTCAAGCAGTTCATCTCCCAAAGTCGGGTTACAGTCTTTGTCATTCACCCTGATGTGCGCAATTTCATCATCCAAGGAGAATTGGGTAATAAAAGAGCCGGTTGGGTCAGCAAGATACAAGAGTTCGACATCGAGATCAAACCTACAAAACTGGTTCACGGTCACGCATTGTGTCAAGAACTGGCGAAGAACATGATAGCCGAAGCTACAGAATCTCAGTGGGATGACTCACCAGTAGAAGGATGCTTCGCAAACTAGGAAGAGGACGAGAAATACTGGGTCAGTGAGATAGTCGAATACTTCAATACCGATAGATGTCCTTCACATCTAAATGCTTCACAATGAAGGCATTTCAGGATGCGGTCCTCCCGATATACCTTGCACCTCGAAGGCCTATTTTTTAGAAACATTGATGGCGTCCTTCTTAGGTGCATAAAAGATGATGATAAAAGGAGAGTCCTAGGAGAATTCCATTCAGGATTATCTAGAGGTCACTTCATGGGAAGAACGATGACATTAAAGATCATCAAAGTGGGTTATTATTGGCCTACACTCTTCGTTGATGCCTTCGCAGTTTGTCATCGATGTGAGCAGTGTCAGAAGTTCATCAATCAAAGCATAAATGCTTCAATGCCTCTCCAACCGATACAAGTAGAAACTCCCTTTCAATAATGGGGGTTGGATTTCATAGGGGTCATATCACCGAACTCCTCCATCGGGCATAGGTTCATCCTGACCGTGACCGACTACTTCACCAGATGGGCCGAAGCAATTCCCACGAAGCATGCTGATCAGGAGACTGTCATAACCTTCCTTGAAGGGTTGATCACCCGGTTCGGCATCCCCGAAGCAATCATAACAGACAATGGTCCCGGGTTTTTAGGCACCAAAATCAATGAGTTCCTCTATCGATATGGGATATATCATAAAGTCTCCTCCAATTACTATCCACAAGGTAACGGCTTGGCAGAATCAACCAACAAGACTCTGTTGAGGGTGTTAAGGAAGCTCATAGAGACAAACAAAAGAACTTGGCACCTTCTTCTAGATCGGGCCTTGTGGGCTGATCGGATTTCTATCAAGAAGTCGATCAAAACATCCCCTTATGCTCTAGTGTATGGCAAGGAGGCCATCTTGCCTACCCACGTAGAGATCCCTGCATTGCAGCTGCTAGAAGAAGGAGTCAATCCTATGGAAAATAGACTGGCTCAGCTATTACAGCTAGAGGAGGATCATGAGAAAGCCTATCAGAGCTTCGCTAAGCATGCTCAGGTCACCCGAGATTGGTTCAAGAAGAAATCTTCCGATCGCACATTCAAAGTGGGAGATCTGGTATGGAAGTGGGACTCTTGGAAGGCCAAACCTAGGAATCACGACAAGCTGGATGCTTTCTGGGATGGACCGTTCGAAATCATGAAGGTGAACTCGGCCAACTCTTTCATCCTCAAAGATGCAGATGGCCAGGTATTACCAATTTCTGTTAATGGTCTTCATCTGAAGACTTTTCATCACTGAGGTGAAACTCTAAAAAAAAAAAAAAAATGTGTATGTACTTTTGTATATAATTTTTCATTTGTGTATATACATCCTGTTTCGAGATTGCAAAAGCTAAGTGTTACACTCCAGAATCTCCTTCGGGAACTCTTGATGCGAAGTAGCGGTTGCAAGGAGGTTCACAGTGAAGCACTTTACCCTCAAAGGGCCAAACCAAAATTTGAAACTAAGGCATGAAAAATGCTTCGCAAAAGGAGTATGAGCGAAGCAGTTTTCAAAGAAAATCTAGCGAACCATTTTCCAAGAGGAACAAACTTTGGAAAATTTTAGTGCGAAGCAGCTGACGCAAAATGCTTCGCAGCGAAGCACCTTGGCTTCCAAAAGGTCCTCGGAAGACCGAAGGCGTTACCAAAGAGAAAGGTAGGAATGAAAAGAGCTTCGCACCCAAAGCGTTTCAAGCAGCTACTTCGGGCAGAAGTTTTGCGAAGTATTTTCCAAGAAGACGAGCTTCGGGGGTCTAGTATTCCATGAAGCAAAAAAGTGACGCGGCGAGGAAGAACTACTTCGGGCCCGAAGCATTGAAAAATAGCCCACACCAAAGGTTCATCGTGAAGCATCTTCAATGTTGATTTCAACTTTGCCGAAGTGGAAGCATTTAAAATGTGTCTCGGAGAACGTGTCGACAACAACCTTGAAAAGTGTTTGAAGTGGATGAATTTAAGGCAAAGGTGGCGGAGCACATCTCGAGGTGATTCGGTTAAGAGAAAAGCTCATGCCCAGGTACGAGGTGGCAGTAGGCTACGTTTCCAATGCAAGGCATAATCATCAAGGCATGTGGCCCCGCGTACTACGTCACTGTAGAGCCAATCAAAGAGCACGACAACCTCCTCCGTCCGAAGCGTAAGTTTAATTATGGTAGGTGCCATAAATTTAGGTAGTTGCCTTTTAAGGCTATAAAACATGAGGCCCTAGCAGGGAGAAGGTTATTCATCCATCAGTTCATGCAAGACTAAGAGCCTTCACTGATAATCTGCAAGTCTTACGCCCTTTGCATTGAAATTCTTGGTGCCAAAGTCCCCTGTGCTGTAAGCCCTGCTTCTGTTGTAAGACGTCCAACATGGGGAAGAAAAACTCCAAAGAGAAAGGAAAGGAACCAGAAGTAGCAGGCCCCAAAAAAACAAAGAAGGGCAAGGAAGAGAAAAAGCATACACCTAAGAAGATCAATCTCACCCCTCGCCCAGAAAAGCAGCCGATGGAAGAAGGAGATGACTCTGAAGAAGAACAACTTGAAGAACCACCAATTGATGGGTGGGAGAAAATTAGAGACACAGAGCTCTCTAAGGGTGTGTCCGACCTCCGATGCACTATTGAGTTTATGACGAGCAGACTCACCCCAGAGAATAAGAGAGCTGCTGCATATTATTCTCAGATTTACTGGTATTTGACCCTGCCTGCTCACCACTGTCCAGAGTTAATCTATGCTATCACATAGAATTACCAGCCTGCATCCAGGCAAGTGTTGGACGCTTCGGGTCATAAATTGTTTTCCATTTTGAAAGAAGATGTGCAAGCAGCATTTGTGCCACAACAAGGGCCACCCAAGGGTTATTCAGTTCGCAATGTCATTCTGAGCGAACAGATGGAGAGGTTCACCTCCAACAACTACATATTGAAATTCTTGCGCGAGAACCTCAAAAGTGGGCTCCCTTCAGGCAAGCTGCCCCAAATGCCTCTACCCTTGGCGGCCTTCAAGAACATCGATATTTTCTCTATCATTGCATGGGTGGCAGGCCTATCTACAGATGCTTCGGTGCAACCCTGGCAGGTGTCCTTGGCCGAATGTATTTTGAGAGGGGAATTCTATGCCCTCGATGCTTCAAGACCAAACACCAACCCAGTTTTCTTCGATTGGGCAGAATGGGTGGCCCGAACCTTGCATACACGGCTCACCAGTATGAAGAATTCGATGACGGGCCAGTACTTCGCACCCTGTTCTTTCCTTGTCTGGTTGTTTTTCTACCAGGTTCATAAGCGATTCCCCCATATCACCATCTCTTTGAGTGGCAAGGATGGAAATCCTCTGCCTGTGTACCAATGGACTCCCCTCCTATTGAGGACAGAGTCTTATTATCCTTTTAATCAATAGTTTTTGGGACCTGCTATGCATTTGTTGAAGGGTTCTTGCCCTCGGGTGCCCCTCAGTTTGAGAGATAGAGTGGTAATGGAGAAGAAGGGAGATGTCTTTCAATTGACACAGGGATTGGTGATTCACCTATTCGACTTCATAGGAAAGCCCTTCCTGCTCCCTGTCTTCCCCTTCGAGTACCAATTTGCATTGGAGGTCGCTCGGTAGAGTGACGCAACAAACGCCGTGTATGGCCACGGTCAAAAATGGGCACATACCTGTGACTTCCCCTTCAAGATGGGGGTAATTGAAGTATTTGCCTTAAAATAGAATGTATTCCTGGAGGAAAAGCTTGCCAATTTTGGCCTACTCCAGATTCCTCAACAATGGCTCTATGATCCCTTGGGAGTGATGAGGGATCACTTAAAATTCAAGAACTTTCATATCTGCCCCCACCCTAAAATTGTGGAGCAAAGAAATAATCCCAATGGGAAGGATCTAGAGTGGCATTTAGAGAGGATGAGGACATTGCCTCCCTGGCATGAATTTTACCCTATGGAGATCGAGTTTGACCCTGACCAGCATCCCTTCCCAACTCCAGACTCCACATTTTGGAGAAAGGCAAAGGATGATTTGAAAGAAGAATTGAAGAATTGGGGCGAGGAAAAACTTTGGGAGTGGTGGATAATGAGAGTCCATCACCAAAAGATGAATTCCTATGGACTCTTGACAACGGATAAAGACTTCACAATTGTTTATGAAGCCAATGTTGAAACTTGGAAGTCCATATCCTTCATCGACTTTGTTCCTCCAGCTACCCCAGGATCGGGCGAAAGCCCAAGAGGAGCTGAAGATGCCTCAAAATAGGAAGAAGAGGAAGAAGCCAAAGCTACACCAGAGGCACTACCACAGGGACCATCGAAAATCCATGACACAAGTGCTGAAGAGTCGGAGCAACCACTGGAGAGGAAGAAAAGAAAGAGGCAAGAGCAAATTCAAGTGCCTCCGAGCCACCCAAAGTGACCCCGCACGAAGCTCCCAAGTGCTCCTGTCTGGACCACCTACATCAGGCCCGATCGAAGCAAATGTTGAAGATGCGGTGCCACCAAGTGTCGAGACAGTCCCTGACATAGACATCATTGATGTGGAGGAACTCCTCCAACCAAAAGGGGACCCCGAAGTAGAAGTCATGGAAGTCGAGAGTGCCAAAGCCCAAAAGGAGCAAGAGCCTATTACACAAGAAGTCACCACGGCCGCTCTGCCAGAAGGGCACGTAGGTACACACTCTCCACCCTTTGCCTTGGTCTCTCACATGTCCACTATGGTCCCGACCAAAGATTCTCATCAGTCTCTCTCTCCTTCACAAGGTCAATCACCTCTTCACGCATTGCCCCTTGCCACCTCAAATCTGCCCCATGATCCCGTTAGCCCCACTCCACTTGAATCATCAGGCCGAGACAAGTCTGTTGACACTACTTCACCCACCCATGCCACTATCCCTCAGTTCCCAGCCGGGGCAAAGGCAGTGCCCCAACGTCGAACCCCGTTCCTCATTCCCCTGCCTCACATGGCATTGTTGCACTCGCTGGGACTCCTAGTACACCTATCGCCGAACCTTCTGGTGAGGCATCCCCCATTCATTCTTTGTATCTGTTCACCCCTTTGGCTGGAGATCCAGCCTCATTTGAATCAGAGATGTCCTTAATTAAGGAACGCCCTCTAGCCGAGAAGCTACTCCTAGCTCGGAAAAATATAGAAAAAATGTTGAAGGAGGCGAGGAAGAAGAGAGGGCGCTCTCTGGCCCAGGTTGAAAAATGCGTTGTCTTCGATTTGAAGGCTGGGAAGTTGCATAAAGTAAAAAAGATCCCCAAGGTCCAGAAGCCCCTGGATGAAATGACTCCAGCGGACTATGACTACCAAGACAAATCCAAGGACCTGGAGCATTTGAATGTTGATAATGAATCTGAATCCATGCACGTCAGGATCGAAACTTTTCGTGCACATGCAAACATCGCCAATCAGCGTAGATTTGAAGCAGAAAATGCCAACATCAAGTTGGAAGAAGAGCTAGCTAGAATCCGCTCCAAGCTGGAGGATTCAGAGGAGCAGTGTAAGCTGATGAAAAAGGAAACACATGCCCTGAAATAACAAATACTACAACTGTAGTGTACAGCTGAGAACCAAGCACAGAGACAGGCCGAGAATGATCTGAAGGCCAAGGAACTTGAAAACAAAATCTTGTAGACGTAGCAGCAGTTGTTCAAAAAAGAAAACCTGAAGTTGTTTGATAGAGGCAGGATCAAAGAGATCCGCTCACACTTGCTCAAAAATTTTAGATCCCGGGCCTCCAGTGCCCTATCAATTTTGACCTACATTACTGAAGCATAGCGTGCCACTGTCGAAGGAGGGCCAATCATAGATGAGGTCACTCAAAAAGCTAGAGGCCGACTCAAATTAGCCTTTGATGTCCAAAGCATGAAATATCAGGACTTGCAGGTTGCTGCAATGAGTTGGATGGCTAGGGATTGGTCCACGGCCCAAGCCACAGTTCGTGCCTTCTTTTCCAAGGTGAGGAAGGCACAAAAGGTGAAGGACCTCTTGGACATGTTTGAGAATGAGCAACGCGCATCGCTAGGCTATTTCTAGGATCTCTCTTCCTTAGGTTTCTCGAGCTTCACGGATGATGATGGGAACCTTCTGACCAAGGAAGAGCTTAAGCCGACATGGCTTCATTTTGAAGGCGACGTCTCGGAGATAGATGAATGGGTGGAGCCTATAATAGAAGGGCAGGTCACAGATTTCATTCTGAGACACTGCAAGATTGCAGCCTGCCTGAATGATCTGTACACCAGGGCAAACATGCTGATATCGAGCAGATTGATCGGTTCCATGTTTTGGTGAAGGCATTGCAAGATCAAGAGCCTTTCTCAAAGGGTGCCTGGGCTCATGTCCGCCGAACTATGAAAAGGATCCACGATCGCCTTGCCCCATCACCGTAGCAGGAAACCACACCAGAGGAAGCAAAGAAGAAGAAGAAGAAGAAGAACAGGTTGTGGAAGCACCCTAGGAGATTGAAAAGGGAGAAGGGTCTGGAGGTAACTCTGGCCCAACGGATCAAGGCTAAAGGGTTCTCCCACCGAGACGAGCTCGTTGCCCCGCGAGCCGCCAAGAATGTTGACAATTTTGTCACATTGCACAGAGGGGTAGAAAAATCAATTTTTTTGTAAAGTATTTCTTTCAATTTCATGAATTTGTTCCCTTGCTTTTTTTAGAAACAATATTTTCAAGCATTGCAGCAATTTTGGCTTTCCCTGCCACCCCCTTGTACATAAAATGAAGAAGAAAGAGCTTCACTGCCAAACAAGCTAAGGAAGATAGCTTCGCTAAAAGAAATCGCTAAGGATGAAAACTACTTCGGGCCCGAAGTCCCTCAAACAACTACTTCGGGCGAAAATCTTGCGAAGCGGCGTTGCCGAAGAAAGAATTCAAAGAAGGCATAAAAAAGAGCTTTGCACCCGAAGCATTTCCAGTAGCTACTTTGGGCGAAAGTTTTGCGAAGCGGCATTTCAAAAGAATAGCTTTGCAAAGAAAAATCATGGTCCGAATTGGCTAAGGCAAGAAAACTACTTTGGGCCCGAAGTCCCTCAAATAGTTACTTTGGGAAAAAATTTTGCGAAGCGGTGTTGCCAAAGCAAAATGCAAAGGAAGAAGAATGAAAACTACTTCAGGCCCGAAGCACTTCAAAAGGCTACTTCGGGCAAGAAACTTGTGAAGCAGGATTTGAAGGAGCGCAACGTTGAAAACACTTCGCCAAAAACCGTTGAAGCACCCACTTCGGGCCTCCCCACCAGCGAACCATTTCTACTTCATTGAAAGTCGTTGCGAAGCATCTACTTCGGCAAACCTTCATGCGAAGTACTTTCCCCAAAGTGGAAGCAGTCAAAGCATTTTTGAAGGTAAGAATGCGCTTCGGCCAAAATCCTCCCGAACCACAATTTTGAAGGAAGATCACGATGAAGCATTTTAATAGTTCATCGATGAAGTAGTTTTGGCACATCTTCCAGCAAAGTAGTAATGAAGAGCCCATCTTGCGAAGGAGATCTGCTTCGGCCCTCATCACCCCCAAAGCTATTTTGCGAAGCTCCACCATGCGAAGTGCAAATCAAGGAGAATCTACTTCGGCACAAGTCCATTGCGAAGCGAAGTTGCGAATGAAGAACTAGCGAAGCACTTCAAGGGCACGCGCTCCAAGCCGGGTATTTTCTCGAGGTGATCAAGTGCCTCATAAATGCATTTTTACGTGCCTAAAAAACTAGCTGCACATTTTTGGCAATTGGAAATGAAGTATCAGTCTCTGAAGAAGAGCTCGACAAGCATGGCGGCCACTCGAGTATTGCACCCAAAAGCCAAGGATGCTCAGACGGCTCATTAATGCAAGTTTCCACGGCTGACCCGGTCGCAGTTTCCAGTTTTGGTAACAGATTTGAGAGCTCAGTCACGAGGGCCGCGAGGAGCCGACTTCTCAGGTTTCGAGGGTGTACTCCTCCATTTTGTGCAATTATGGCTCAGAGGGTCGGGTCCTCTATAAAAACCCAGGCATTGTAATGTAAAAGGGGGGGAACTTTCTGCTAGAAAGCTATTGTAACTTGCATTCCTGCGATTAATACTAAAGAGCTTTGGACTCTATTTCTCTCTTGTATGCTGCCTTCTGCATTTATTTCTTTCATCTTTCTTCATTTGCATGCTGTAATTCTGAACTCTGGATTTAGGTATGCGATTGGGGACTGAACCCTAAAATTTTCCCGAAGGATACATAGGGGAGGAAAACGTTGTAGAGACTTTCTTTTATGCTGCCTGTGGATAGTGTTTCCATTATATTCACTTTTCCTAATCGTCGTTACTCTAAACCCTGAATTTCGATGAAAGGGGAAGGAGAATCCTGAAATTCGTCTAGAGGATACATAGGAAAGTTAATATTGTGTTCATTTTGTTATATTCTTGGTGTTTCTTGCTGTTGTTTCAAGCTATTGGCTAGCAATCGTGCTTCTGGTTCTTTCCCACCATTAAACTACTGAAATCTCTTCCCTTACTCTTTTATTTCTTTCCTGCACCCTTATCTTAAAACACCAAAGTAGTTTAGAATAGGAGCCGGCCTTTCTCCGGAGATTGGCACGAGGGGCATCTCTTCCCTTCGGCCTTTCAATGTTGGTCCAGGTCTAGGGCGCATACACTTACCCAAATCCTTTCCTGGGCAGATTTGATGACCAACAGGAACCATATTAGGCTTGTATTAGATATGATTGAGGAGCCTCATGTGTATGCTTGGTATCCAACCCTACTTTGCCATATGTACTTGGACCTATATGAGGTGAAGATATGGGAGAAAAAGGGGTTAGGCTACAACTTGTTCCTCTATATTTGGGGATAGGAGCAGTTTAGAGTGGCTCGACCTATTGGACTACCTTGTGAGTGGGATCACTCATGCCCTTGCGCTCTTCAATATGGACCAGTCAAGAGCTTCCATCAAGTCATCCTAATCATAGTGGCCATGAGTATCAAGAGATGTGGGTAGGTTTGATAGCTATGGATGTTATTTGCTAACCACGGATAGGGGTTGCGTGTGTTCAAATTCAATATATCTAGTCAACTATATTTCCAATTGTTCATTAATTTTTTTATTTACATTTGATTATCAATCATATTTATTAATCATCTGCGTATTTGCAAGGGACTAAGCCCTCCTTAAGTGGCAAAGGACTTAGCCCTCCTCAAGTGGTATCAGATATGGTTTGAATTTTTGTGCAAAAAGAAAATTAATTATGCTATTAGCCAATGTTAACAAAATCAGATTTGTAGTGTGACAAAACTTATACAGTCACCAAATTAGCAGACGTTCACCGAAGAAATTTGAATGAATCTTGTTCTAATTTAGATGAAGCAAATTTTATAGAGGAAGTTTTTAAATTAATTAGTCTTTCCCTATAGGAGGATACAGACTCGATCGAGCCGCTACATAGTGATGCTTGAAAGTTCAAAGGACTCGATAGAGCTACTACACGGTGATGCTTGAAAGTGCGAGTGACGATAGAGCCACTACATGGTGATGCCTAAAAGTGTAATTTTTTTAATGATATAAATATTAAATAAATTTTAACCTAAGATTCATTTAAATCTAGAAGATATTTTTGCAAGAAATTTTCGGGTGCAAATCATATATTTTCCATTCACTAAAGATAATAAATCAAATCATTTAACCTAAATGAATTCAAATTGATTGCAACACGTGGATGAGATCTTGTGTTTAAGGGTTTTTTTTCACCAAGGAAGACCTTCGATTTTGTTTTATTTTAGAGTTTTTCTATAAACATACAGTATAAGTGAAAAGATCTTTTGAAGAAAACAGGATTTAAAAATACCCCAGAGAACGTTACATTAAAAACAATTTTTTTGCAGTGACGTTGTCGATTCATTATCAATAGTTATTCATGGATTTAACCTTAAACCTATCCATGACACATACACATAAGATGTTTAAAAGAACAATACGTTGGCAAAAATAATGAGATTATGATCAATGAGGAGAAAAATTAAATCTAAAATCCTACATTTTTGGTGTGCTTCGCTTGCGGTGTTTTACTAAGTGTACCACACACTAAGTGCATTGACCACTTGTGGTCATTTCTTTTTTGCCCACGTTGTTTTCCCATATTGTGTATGTGTTGTTATCCATGCAACATAAGTCACCTTGTTGTCCATCCAACTTAAGCTGCCTTGTTGTCCATTCCACCTTGACTTCTTCCAATCACGTTCCAACGTGGTCCTCCATCATCATCCAAATCCTATCTTATGTATATCCAAATATAATTGTGTCTATACTGTCTTCTATCATGTATCCAGTAGTCAGTTGTTTGTCCTAAAATTTGTGTCGTCATGTTCAAAAAAATTGGTGTACATTAGTCTTCTATTGGGTGTCTAAAGTCCACTTCGTATTTGTTGTCTAGTGGTCAACATCATAGCTTGCATCAAAGTAGTTGTAGTTTGCATTGTGTTTGTCCAATAGTCAGTCAACGTAGCCATTGGTATTGTGCTCAAAAAAAAAAAAAAACTAGTTGTTGGATCTAAATACAGTTGAACACAACAATTGTCTGGTCAATTTTGATCAAAAGTTTTACAAAATTTTAAATCAAGTGCATGTGTGACAAAAAAATTACTAATAAGTAGAATCAAGGAGCTAACATATGATTACAAAATACCAATAATCCAAATGAAGGATCACTAAATTCACCAAGAATACACCCATGAAATAAAGGTACGCAACATAACTCTCCTCTTATAATTAATAGTTTTAACCCTCACCATTAACCCATGGATTCACCAGATCATAACCATGTCACTCCTCCTTCACCAGACCACATTAGCACTTCATCCAACCCATATGATATTGAATCTCATAAAGTATACCATTTCATTAATCAAGTAAGCTTTTCTCCAAAAGGAGACCTTGTCAAAAAAATTCCATTTAGTGTGGATTCTAGTGTCTGTGAATGTCTTAAGCAACAAGAATATGACCTTTATTAGGTGTATTCAGTACTTAATGATATAAGAGATATGGTACAAAGAGCCCTAGATAATTAAGCCACTCAAGCCATTGTCAACCCTCCACTATTGAATATTCATTAGACATTTGTACCCCCAAAATATTATTTTGATTTCGATCCCTCCGTAGGGGATGTCTCTCGATTATTATCTTGGCCAAATGATGCTCAAGTACCCCATAATAACATGCCTAATTTTTAAGGATATGATCCTAGAGGTTGGATAGCCAAGATGGATAGTATTTTTTATTTATATCGTATTCTTGAAACTGGTCAAGTTGCATATGCATCTTGTAAACTAGGCACCCAAGCTTATCAATGGTTGTTATGGTTAGCATAATTGATATCTTGTGTCACCTAAATTTAAGGAACTTTTCCTTAAAATATTTTATAAGGGTTTATCTTCATCATATGTGGTCTGCCTCATGGATCTCAAGAAAACTAGTTTAGTAGAATATTACGTATCGAAGTTCACAAGTATTCTTACTTACACACATGAATTAAATCCAAAAATAGTGGTGTCTACTTTCTGTCATGGTCTCAAGAATAAAATCCAAAAATAAGTCGACATTCATGATCCATGTACTCTAGATGAGGCTACCAGAATAACTCAAGCAATTGAAACTAAAATTTACGATGGGGTGTCCTATAAACGCGATTCTAATTTTCGTTGACCTTTTCACCATAATGAACAATCATCAAGATTTTTTTGCTTTAAATGTTGTTCTTATTATCCTAGATATCAAGCATGTGAAGTGAATCAAACCTTTCAAGTAGAATTCAAAAATAAGGAAGGAAGAAAAAGAATATATAACTCAACAAGAGTCAGCCACATATATATAACAACTCTCAACAAATACTAATGAAGAGACACCATAGGATAACACAATTTCTCTCTTAGTACATGCACTTATGGGGTTAACTCATCATACAGTTAAGGTACAATGATTTGTTAGGTATAAGCATATTAATGTGTTTATTGATTCAGACAATACACATAACTTTATTGATATCAAAAATGCTAAAGCATTGAACTTGTACATTAATACGACCAATCAAGATAAGTTCCAAGTTTTAATTGTAAATGGAGGAAATGCTTAATGTGTAGGTAGAACATCTCCAGTTTCAATACATATGGGAAATTACACTTGGCGAGAAACTCTCTTCGTTATGAACCTGGTAAGTGCAAATGTTATTTTGGGCATCAAATGGTTATCATAGCTAGGTGATGTTACATTTAATTTTCAAAGATTAAATATCAAATGGAATGAGAATGGGAAGACTATTTATCTTCAAGAAATATAATCTCCACCATCCAATATGGTGAGTTTCCATTGCATGGAGAAGTTATTAAATAAGGGTGCTCATGGATTTATAGCTCAAATAAATTCCATGGAAGCTAAATTCTTTGACACTCTAGTGATTATCTCAAAGGATCTTCAACCTATTGTGGATAATTATAAAGAAGTCTTTAGTGAACCAAAAGGTCTACCTCCTAAAAAATCACATGATCATGTTATACATCTTGTTCTTGGTAGTCTTCCTCCTGACGTTCATCCTTATTCTCAACCTCAAAATATATAAATAGAGAATATATTACAATAAATGTTAGAACATGGCATAATTTATCCTAGCATTAGTCCTTACTCATCACTGATGGTAATGGTATGTCATAAGGATGACTCTTTATGCATGTGTCCATATTTTTGACCTCTCAATAAAATTACCATCAAGGATAAGTTACCTATTCCTATCATTGATGATTTATTAGATGAATTACACGGTGTCAATTATTTCACTAAATTGGATCTTCATTCTAGCTTTCACCAAATCAAGGTTAGGGAAGAGGACATACCTAAAATTACTTTTCGAACTCATGAAGACCATTATGAATTCCTAGTCATGCCTTTCAGTCTTACTAATGCTCCATCAATATTTTAAAGCCTTATAAACCATATTTTTAGGTCATATCTTTGTAAGTTTGTTCTAGTTTTCTTTGATGATATCCTAATTTATAGAAAATCTTGGAAATATTATCTAACCCACGTTGACAAGGTTCTTCATTTACTACATAAGGATTTTTTTTTGTTAAAAGATCCAAATGTGCCTTTGGGGTCCAAGAAGTCGAATACTTAGGTCATATTGTATCTCATGAAGGAGTCAAAGTAGACCCTCACAAAATCAAAGCTATTCAAGATTGGTCTCTACCTTAATACCTCAAAAGACTTAGGGGATACCTAGGGCTTACAAGTTATTACCAAAAATTCATACACAATTATGGCAAAATCGCATCTCTTCTCACAACACTTACCAAAAAGTAGACTTTTAAATGGAACAAAGTAGCTTCTCAGGCATTCCAAGAACTCAAAGAAGCTATGTGCTCCACTCCAAATTTAAGTAAACCCTTTGTCATCGAGTGTGACACTTCTGGTACATGATTTGGTATAGTTATAATTCAAGATGGTCACCCCTTGGCTTTCAAAAGCAAGCAACTATCCAACAAAAATTTGGGGTGATCCACATATGAGAAAGAAATATTGTCTATTTTACATGCCATCGAGAAATGGAGGAATTATTTACTCAACAATTGCTTCATCATAAAAACTGACCATAGTAGTCTTAAGCACTTTCTAGAACAACGTTTCTCTTATCGTGAACAAAAAAAGTGGATGACCAAACTATTAGGTTATGATTTCATCATTAAGTATAATAAGGGCAAATAAATGTGTGTAGTTGATGCATTATCCCATAAAAATTATGAAAATAAAGTCTCCATGAATACCATTTCTGGTCCTTGTTCTTAATAGGTTTCTCAACTTCAAGAAGAATGGTTGGTTGATACCGAAGCTACTCAAATTATTCAAGATATGAATAAAGGATAATCAAAACATCCTTATTTTTTATATATGCATGGGGTGCTATGCAAGAAAAATCACATTTACATACCGTAGGACTCCATTGTTAATTCCATGATTCTTGAATAATCACATTCAACTCCATCAATAGGGCACTCAAGATTCTTGAAAACATATCATAAGGTAAAACAATATTTTTATTAGAAAGGATTAAAATAAAATTTCAAGACATTTGTGTTCGAATGTGAAGTATGCCAATGCAATAAAGGTGAAACAGTCAAATCTCCAAGACTTTTGCAACCCTTAGCAATTTTGGACCACCATTGAGAACACATATCAATGGATTTCATTGAAGGTTTACCCAAGTCAGATGGTAAAACAGTTATTTTTGTAGTTGTGGATCATCTCTCCATGTATGCTCACTTCAATTCTCTACAACACCCATATTTAGCAAGCAAAGTGGCCAAGGTATTTATTGAATCCATTTTCAAGTTACGTGGCATGCCCAAAACTATTGTAAGTGACTGTGATCCCATATTTACTAGAAATTTTTGGAGAGAATTATTTCATCTCAATGGTACCAAATTTAATATTTCCTCTACATACCATCCCCAAAATGATGGCCAAACTAAATTTTTTAACAAAATCTAGGTACCTATCTATGTTGCTTTGCTTAAGATAAGTAGTGTCAATGGAGTCAATGTCTTTCATTAGTAGAATGGTGGTTTAGCACTTCTTTTCATTCTTCCTTCAAGATGTCTCCATTTGAAGCATTGTATGGGTTAAAACCACTAGTAATATAATATTATGTTCTAGGATCTTCTAAAGTAGCTCAAATTGATGACTGGTTCTAGTATCATTAGTCAATGCTCAACATTCTTAAAGATAACTTGATCTAGGCTCAAAATCGTATGAAGCAACAATAGGACTTACATCATTCAGAATGACAATTCAATATAGGAGATATGGTTTTCTTATGACTGTAACCTTATAAACAATTGTCCTTGAAGATCAAGACCATTCAGAAGTTGGCTCTTTGATTCTACGGGCCCTACAAGATAGTTCATCGTATAGGTGAAGTAACATATCAATTGGAGCTTCCACATTCTTCCCATATACATCCAGTTTTTCATGTATCATGTCTCAATAAAGTGATTGGCCATTTAATGCACTTACAGGTAGAGATCCCAGTACTAGATGAAGAAGTACATATAACTCTTCAAACAGAAGCAATATTGTAAAACAGATCACGTCATCTTCAATCTAGCCAGATTAAATAATTTCTAATCAAATGGTAGGACCTGCTAGTAGAAGATGCTACATGGGAACCAGAAAGTATTTTTGAGTCATTTCCAGCTTTGAGGATAAAGCTTTCTAAGGAAGGGAGTCATGTTACAACTCCAATCTAGCTAGTCAGCTATATTTCTAATTGTTCATTAATTTGTTGATTTATTCATATTTATAGATGTAGGTTGATTTACATTTGATTATCAATCATCTTTATTAATCATCTATGTATTCATAAGGGACTTAACCCTCCTTAAGTGGCAAAGGACTTAGCCCTCCTCAAGTGGCAACAAATTGATTTAATATTCCATTCTCTATTCACATTATTTATTTTGAATAAACTATCAAAGAAACTCCTCAACATGGGTTGAGGATAGGGCATAGCTATGATGAACGAGGTGGGCTAGATGGGTGGTTGGATAGTATGGAAACGAGAGGGAACTAATCTAATTATCTCATGTTATATGGTAGTTTGGTATGGCTCAAGGGGTTCTTGATGCCCTAATCATATATAGGAATCAATATGATGATCTTAACCTCCCTTATCCTTATTATGACTAGGATGCTAATTATCATGATGATGAGGTGTTAGATACTCCAAACATGGATGATGTTGGTACTACTACTGATTATGATGCATGGTTTGATTCATAGTCTCCTTGGGTACCTAGGTAGGTTATGGATAATGGAGGTAGTGGAGATGATCAGGATACTATGAAGGAGACTCCTCAATGACAAATATGTCATCGAGGTAGGGATTATAGGATGTAATATAGGGATGATGGAGATTGACCTCTAGAGGTTGGGGTTAGGGATGATGGAGATGGTGGTGGTGATGGTGGAGGGGATGGATACTATGGAGGAGGTTCTAAAGAGACCTCACATGCATAGTGAGGAGGATTAGGGCATCCTCTAAGTTGAGTGGAACAACTTAGATGAGGATAAAGATCACTCCTTACAAGCTATAACAACTTAGGATGCAAATATTATGAGGTTACAGGGAATATTGGTGGCTCAAGATGCCAATATAGCTCAACTACAGAGTGATATGGAGGGGCTACAAATATCCCTAGGTGCAGGATGTGATGGTGCTTAAATTACTGCTCTTCATACCAATATTTTGGAGTAGGATTTACATCATATATAGGATCTATCTTGTTCGTGGTCATAGGATAGGTACATTCAACTACTTGAGGATCGACTTTCTCAGCATCACATCCTATTGCCTATGCAACCTTCTTCCTTTATGTTTGGTTTTAGTAGGTAGAGTGAATCTAGGCCTAACAGTTCTGACTTGAGGGCTCCTAATTTTCATGATCCATCAATATCACAAGGATCTGCTCATGGTCCTCTCAAATATTAGGGTGGAACTAGCTAGTAGCACTTATTGTATCTTTTTATAGATCTTAGTTTTTTTGCGTGAGCCTTAGGACTCTGATGTATACAACCTTCAAGAAAATTTTTATATATGTGATTCATATATATACATGGCTTTTGTTTTATGTATGATTTTGTGTTGCACTTTTTGTAGTGCTTTTATTATGGATTTATGGATGGATAGATGGATGCATGTTATATAATGGAATCAATGTTTAATGAATGAGACACCTAATGTTTAATGCAAATGAGGTGATGATATTATGTTCTAATGATTATTCTTATATTATTTAGACTCGCTTGATATACCTTATATTTATCGCGTAATCAGGGATACTAACATCTGATGTTGATGTATGAAATGGATTATGGAAGGTAATAATGTGATAATGACATGGAATGTAAGCTCTCATATGACTTTGTTTACCTTAGTGATAAAGAATCTAGAGTTGTTTTCAAAGACTCAAACATCCTAGTGATCTCAAACAAAATCATCTATTAGCCTTGAAAAACTCATAAGATGTCAAGGGTGTCCTAGCAAAGTCAAATTTCTCAAGGACCTATTGTGTGTGCAGTGAATGTAAATTTCCAATCCATTTTGATTTTGGTATTGACACAATTCAATTAAGAACCAATGTGTGTGCAAATGGTGGATTCATTTACCCATCTTGAGTAGGGTGAGATATAACCAAAAAGCTAGCTTATCCTTATGTGCATTCAAAGGTCTCTTCAAGAGAGATGTGTTACCACACATGAGCATACTCCACTACCAGTCAAGCATCTATAGCCTTGGTGGAGATTAGCTTCATAGTCCAATGATAGAATTTCCAAGATTTGGAGAATCATATTCTCAACCAAGTTGTGATGAGAATCAAACCTTATCCTTATTACTTGAAGATCAAACATTATTATTATGTTTTTTAAAAAATATTTAAAGCTTTGGGGAATCAGTTTTTACCCTATTCTTACTACCCACTCTTTCTATTGTTAAATTTAAGTGATAAAAAATACTATTTTCATTGGTATTTTTGGACTATGTTGTGTTTAAGTGGTGAAAACCATTTTTTGTGGACTATGTGCATAATGGAACAAGTAAAAATATTTTTCACTTCCAAGTTCAATCTAATCATGGCTTCATCTTTTTAGGATTAAATAATAAAACATGAGCAATAATTAAATGCAGAAATAAAACATAGAAGAATAAAATAATACAAGAGAGACACAAATTTACGTGGTTCACCCAATATGGGCTACATCCACAAAGAAATTAATTAGGCCTTTTATTTTGTCCAAAAAATATTTACATACACAGTCGCACACCTCACTACACATTGTGTTCCCCCCTTTGGGGGATGTCCGGACATTCACTATTTAGTCTCTCACATACACAAACCCTCATGCAAGTGTTGCTTTATATACCAACAACACAACAAGAGGTTTTACAATATCATGGCCACAAAACTCGAGGTTTAAATATATTAACCCAAATAAAATAATCCATGGGTTTAAATATATTAACCCAAATATAATAATCCATGGGTTCAAATATAATAATCCATGGGTTCAAATATTTTAACCTAAATAAAATAATCCATGGGTTCAAATATATTAACCCAAATATAATAATCCATGGGTTCAAATATATTAACCCAAATATATTAACATGAAAAATATTCAACACATTTTCAACAATCTCCCACTTGTTGAATACTTTCCATAAGGTCTAAAAACTGCCATTGTCAACTATTAATTGGATATGTACCTACTAACTACTCCCACTACATGTGCAATATCTAAACATATTAGCTTTACCTGTTACCCTCAGTCATATACTGGCAAGGTAACAAAATAGTTCAAAAACCACTTTAAAAACATTACAAATAGTGTTGGAGCTAACTCTGAGAACATTACACCATGAAACCACCACTAGCATCCACACCAGTATCTTTTGGGTACAAATACACCAGTTATAGTAGCTTCTTCAGGTGCAAGCTATACTAGTTACAGTAGTTAATAGTTGCCCAAAAATTTGTGGTACAACCAATAAACCATCTCAAATATTTTTAGCAACTTTGTAATAAAACCACTAGAACAAGCATTTCTAGCCTTAAACTCTAGATCTACCACTTTTAAAGTTTACTAGATCTACCATTGTTGAAGCTCACCAGCTCTACCACTATCGGATCTCACCAGATCCATCGCTACCATAGCTCTCTGGATCTATCACTATAGGAGCACATTGGATCCACCGATATCGAAGCACATTGTATCCACAACTATTGAAGCACACCAGCTCCACCACTATTGAAGCACACCAACTCCATCATTGTCAAAGCACACTAGCTCCACCACTTCCAAGCATATTATATCCACCACTGCCAAAGCACACCAACTCCATCACTACCAAAGCACACCGGCTCCAACACTGCTAGAGCACACCATCTCCACCACTATCAGAGCATACCAGCGCTGTCACTGCCAAAGCACACCAACTCCATCACTACCATAGCATACTAGCTCCACAACTACGAGAGCACACCAACTCCACCATTGCGGGAGAACACCAGCTCCACCATTTCCAAAGCACACCAGCTCGACCACTGTCAGAGCACACCAGCTCCACTACTGCCAGAGCACACCAGATCCATCACTATTAGAGCACACCAGCTCCACTATTGTTTAAGCATACCAACTCCATTACTACTGGAGCACACCAGCTCCACCACTGTTAGAGAACACCAGCTCCACTACTATTGAAGCACACTAGATCCACTACTATTGGAGTACACCAGATCCACTGCTACTAGAGCACACCATCTCCACTATTTTTCTTCTTCCTATTTTTCTTTTTGATTCCAACAGTCTCTTTTCAGGTGTCCTTTCTTCCCATAATGCTAGCATTCCAAATGCTTCCCTTTGGATTTGGATCTACCTTTATTTTATTTCCCATGATTCCTTGGGATTTTTCCTCTCTTACTTTGTCTCCCCTTGTTCTCTACAGTCAAAGCATTACCCGATGTTTCACCTATGATTTTTCATTGCATTTCCTCGCTAAGGATAACACCAATAACATCATCAAAATTTAAAGTATTTGACTAGAGATAGAATTACTCACAACCATTACCAAGCCATTCTAGCTTTCTGGCAATGAGCACAAAATCAAGAGAGCCCTAACCTCATCATCAAATTTTACTCCTACAGAACTTAACTAATTTGTAACCATGTTAAATTCATTTAAATTATCAGTAACAGACCCACCTTCTGACATCTGCATATTAAATAAATGGTTCATAAGAAATACCTTGTTCAAAGCTAAGGATTTTTCATACATTTTAGCCAACGCATTCATTAAACCCTCCATTGTCTTTTCCTTCAAAATATTGAAAGCCACCGATGATGCCAAGCACAACCATATTGTTCCTAGTGCTTTTCTATCCATAACTTCCCATTCTTCATATGTTGTCGATGATGACTTCTTTTCTATTCTACCTAATGGTAGGTAAAGATCTTTCTAATAAAGATAATCCTCCATTTACATCTTCCATAGCTAGTAGTTTTGGCCATTAAACTTCTCAACCCTAAATTTGCCTTCTTCTACCATTGCTCCCACTCGAATTGGAAAACCCTCCTTTCAAGTGCATTTTTCAAACCCTAAGCTTTGATACCGGTTTTTCATTGGTATTTTTGGACTATGTTGCATTTTAGTGGTGAAAACAATTGTTTGTGGACTATGTGCATAATGGAACAAGTAAGAATATTTTTCACTTCCAAGTTCAATCTAATCATGGATTCATATTTCTATGATGCAAGATCTCATTAATATATGTGATTTGTGTTTGGTTCAAATATGGTAGATCTCCTAGAACTCAAAATTTTCTTAGTGACAAATGTGTGTGGTCCAAGAGGAAACTTGATTTGACTAGGAGTAACCTATAGCACCTTAGGATTGTTCAACATTGAATTGAGGTTGCTTAACACACTAGGAGTGGCTGAGTGACCAAAAATACCTAGGGATTGTTTGACAAGAATTGTATTATGTGAGATGTAGATGATGTTCCTTATGAGCTTTTGAGAATTAAGGGGTGTGTGTAAAATTGTCAGTGGTCGTATAACCATCATTGTTTATGGTCATACGGTATCTATCCTATCTTAAATAGGCCTTTTAATGATAAAAATACCATAAGGGAGGTTGTAAATTATTGCAACCAATGGATTGGTGACCAATGTTAAACCAAAGGTGGTCCAAATTAAGGCAACAAGACCAGGTGGACTAACAATTATCCACACTAATATAATAATAACTAATATTTCAAGTGATATGAATGGATGCAAATAATACAAATACATGTATGTAATGTAGGTGGAATGCATGAATAGATGCACAAAATCCAGTGTGTATGGTTGAGTGGTAATGCAAATATTTTTGTGTTTTGTTATTGTTATTTTATTTTTCTAAGCCATGTATATGTATATATATAATTCACATTAAGCATAGAATACTCTCAGGTGAATTATGTTCAATGGTTTATTCTCCATTGTTCCTTCTAGAATTACAAGCCTATACGTTCCAGGACCCAAATTTTTCTTGATAATGTATAGACCTAACAAATTAGCCATGAATTTGTCATGCAAGTGTGGCAATGCATTGGTATTTTATTGATTCTCTTTGAGAATGAGATTTCCTACTTGGAATTCATAGAGATTAAATTTTATGTTTAAGCATGCTTGATGTGATCTTGATACACGTAGATGTTCTAAGGTATTGATTCACCTATCATCAAGGAGTGTGAGTTGGTCAAGATGTGTTTGTCTAGCAATGTTGTCCTCCATAAATTCTTGTAAAGTGATTCACAATGAGGGTATCTCAAGCTCAAAAATCATCATTGTTTTGGCTCCATAGACTAGTGAAAATGACATTGCCCTTGTAGGCATTCATATGCTTGTTCGATAATCCCATAATGCCAAGGGAATTTGTGTATGCCAATATCTATGATTTTATTTGACAAGTTACTTGAGAATGGCTATCAATATCTTATTGGTCACCTCAACTTGTCCATTTTCCTATAGGTAGTAAGGAGTCAAAAAATTGTGTTGAATTTTGTACTTATTGCACAGTGCTTGAACATCCTTGTTTTTAAAGGACTTTCGATTATCAAAAATTATATTTGAATGAATGCCAAAATAATAGATAATATGTTGGAGTATGAACTCCGTAATTCAATGTCTAATCATAGTGGTCATAGGAATCACCTCAACTCACTTTGTAAAGTACTCTATGGTGGTGATGATGAACTTATGCTATTCTGAGGAGGTAGGTGAAAATTTTCCAATCAAATCTAGGCCCCATTTTGAAAAGTACCAAAGACTTTGAATGGGTTGTAGTGCTTATGATGGTACATGGGTCAAGTTGGCATGTTTTTGACACTTGAAATTTCTTTACATACATGCAATAGTTGTTTTCCATAATGGACTAATAAAACCCATGCACAAAATACATTTTGCAATGGCCATCTCACTAAAGTTGCTATCACAAGTACCATCATGGGCTTCACATATAGCTCTTTGCACCTCTACGAGGTTTAGACATCAAAATAGGATTCCATCATAGCCACATCTATATAATACATTCCACAAGAGAGTATAACGAGCTACATTTTGTTTGAATGTTTATTTTGTAGTTCATAACAAGTCTATTGAGAGGGTTCCAAACCTGAGAAATTCTTTTACCTAACTAAACCAAGGATCATATGGATTTTCCTCAATGAAATAAATATTCTTTTCATCCTTAGACCCTGCTCATGAGACTGCATATTTGGAAATTATTATAATGATTAGAATTTGGACCTCTCTATTTGTTTTCTTTGGAATCAATGATCCTAGAGAGGCCATCACATCCACAAATATATTAGTTGAATGAGGCAAGTTAATTTTGTACCAATCAAACTTTGCTAGTAATTTGATTGCTACTGTGTTGTATTATTTTAATACGGGTTCTCTACATTGGTAATTTCCTTTTACTTGGTGAATGATAAGTTTAGAATCACCAAAGATGCTTATATGCTAATAGATTTCTTGCTCTCATTAGTAATTTCATAACTCACCAATGTTTGACTAATGTAATCGATTGCTTGCTCTCCTTGATTTTCATTCTTTTGTGCAAGCATTGTCCCTAATGTAAAATCTAAATAAAATATGTAAATATGAAAAGGTGCTCCTAAATGATGTGACATTAGCATTGACGATGAGGCCAAATATTGCTTTATATTATCAAAGGCCTCTTGACACTCTTTTTTTCATGAAAAGGTGACCACCTTTTGTAGCAGGTGATTGAATGACATGCATTTGTTTGAGAGTTGTGCAATGAATTGATAAATCAATTGAATATTTTCTTGAAAAATTTGCAACTCTTTAAGGTTTGTTGGGGATAGCATTTTGATAATTTCCTTGACCTTATCAAGATCCGCTTCAGTGCCTCACTTGGAGACAATGAAAACTAAAAATTTTCCTAATGTGACTCTGAACACACACTTCCTAGGATTTAACCTCACCTTGTGTTCTAATAACTTATAAAATACTTTTTCTACTACATCAATATGCTCAAGACATGTTTTATATTTGGATAGTAAATCATCTAAATAATATTCAATGATTTAATATACAGTTGTGGAATATACACATCATGGCATGTTCGTAAGTAGCTCCTACATTTTTGAGACTGAAAGGTATCACCTTGTAACAATAATTCCCCCAGGGTGTGGTAAATGTTGTTTTGTCTTAGTCATCAGGATTAATATGAATTTGGTTGTATCCTAAAAAACCGTTGATTAAAGAAAGCATTTCATGGCCAATGCAAGATTATACTAGTTGATTGGTGTGTGGTAATAGAAAATTATCTTTGGGACATGCTTTGTTTAGATCTCAAAAATTTGTGCATACGCAAATCCCCCATTCGGTTTATGAATGAGTACCATGTTTGAGAGCCACTCAAGATAATAAATGGGTTGTATGAAACCCACATCTAATAATTTTTGAAGTTCTTCTTTGACCATGAGGACTATGGTAGGATGAATTTTCATTAATTTTTGCTTGAACAATTTTGCTTTGGTAGCTAAGGTGAGGTTATGGACCACCAAGTTGGGATCATGGCCAATCATGTCTTTGTATGACCATGCAAAAATATTTTTCTTCCTTGTTAAAACATCTAGGACTCTTTCTTTTTCTTCTACAAATAAATATTTTACCATTTTCACAATTTGTGGATTGTCTGCATCTTCACTTAGGTTCACATCAATAGATTCTTCAATCGACATGTGTGAACCTTCTTCTAACTGATGTGGAGTAGGAACGAGATGAGTATCATCCTCCACATTACAAAATGACTTAGGTGGGGATTCTTCTACCTCAATTTAAAATATAAAATCATATGAAGATGAAGATTATTGAGGTATATAAGCATTAGAAGCTCTTAGCAATTCTTCAAATAGGATGAACACGACTATGGATGATGGGGATGAAATCATATCTATGTTGATAAGGCTATCACCTATAGGAATTGGTTTTACCAAATTGTATGGATAGTAGAGTGGGGAAACAGTCAAGAAAAATCATGTTAACTTGGTTGATATGGGGTGACTATGATTGAGGGAGCAGTTGACCTATAATGTATGGATGATCCTGATGCCATGGAAGTGGTCAAGGTGGCGATGGTGGATCTACTAGTGGATCAGATTACTCCCTTGTAAGAAGCAAATGGAAGATGGGTTGAAAGATGGAAAACATTCTAATGAAGTATTCATCTTCATCAATGGGTACTATGGGGGCTGCACCTTCTTTGGAATCATCGAAGGTAATCGATAAAGCATAATAGTCCTCTTCGAAGTCTTCCTTAGAGTCATCATTAGAAATGGAATTAATCATGTCAATGTGATATTGCATTTTTAGAAAGGCCTCATAATTGAGGTGTAAAATTAGGGTCTATGTATTCATCCTCACTATCATCGTGTTAGGATCCCACATCCTAATATTTAATTATTATTATTAGTATAGTTAATTGATATATTGGCTTGTAATGTGAATCACCATATTATAATAATTTGAACCGACATAGGGTTAGGGTTAGGATAGTTATGCTATAAATATGTGTAAGAGCGAAAGAGATAGTATTAAGGAGAAAATACTTTTTTTCTTAAAGTTGTAATGAGGAAGCCCCCTTGAAGTGGCCTGTGATTCTTGATAATCAATAAATTTATTTGGACTTTCTCCATTCTGAGATCTTATTGTGTTACCTTTAAATTGAATACTATGGATAAATCCTATATTAAACCCTAAGGGTCTTAAAATCTGGTATCAGAGCATAATCGTGGCCACCTGTGGGTGGATTTGAAGGAAAACTTGTCACTCCAAAATCAGTTAGATTGAGAGGCAACATGAAGACAAGGCTTCCTAGACAAGGCGCTTCGACCCGACCAAGAGGTTAGCAAGATTTTCATTTCTCCAATGAAAAAAAAAATATTTTGTTACTTTTTTATTTTGCACTCAAAAAATAAAAAAAAAATGGTGCAAACTAGAGCTATAATGAAGAAGTTGTAGTGGTTTTATCATTACTCTATTTTGAGTAAATTTTTAACCAAAAAAGGGAAAATAAAATTAAAAAAGTCATAAAAACCCCCAGACAACCCAAAAATCCTCAATTTTGTTTTGTTATCTTAGTTAGTCCCTTCTGCACCTCTCACAAAATTTTTGAGTCCTAACTCCTTATGTTCTCAAAATTCCTCAAATTTATCATTTTTTCACTAGCCATTTTTGGCCAAATATTCTACAAATACAAAATCTGATCCCAAAAACACTTTTTGAGTTCTACCCCATTATGACCAACTCATCACACTGATTTTTTTGATATATAACATCCATAACTTTTATTGGAAGTCAAAATTTTCTAAAAAATATGGCCAAGGGAAGAATATCTCAAGACCTTAGATTAGAAAAATTGGATCATAATATTCAAAAAATCAAGGACTTGCTTTCATAAGTTAATCTCAAGCATACTTTTCAAGAAATGGAGGTAATGATGGCTAGATTGAATGCTAAATATAACTCTTTGAATAATAATCTGGCACAAGTACAACAAATCGCATAGTCAATTGTAGCTAATTAGTCTCAAAGCACACAAGGTTTAGGCTCACAATAGTCTTCAAAAAAATTGTAGGATCAACGTATCAGATGCACATTGGGGGCCAACAAGTATCCATCCTTCCAAGAACAACTAATATTTTTTCAAGTTTGATGGAGGAGATCCAGCTAGCTGGATCTATCGAACGAAATAATATTTTTTATTGAACCAGATTCCTAAGGGGTAAAAATTTTGTATTGCATCATTCCACCTCGATTATGATGCTATCCAATGGTACCAATGGTACCAATGATAAAAAAATACTAATGGAACTCCTACTTGGGGGAATTTACAAAGAATTTGTTAGTCCAGTTTGGTCCAAGTGATTTCGAAGACTTTAGTGAAATCTACGTCAAATATATGTTAAATCACTTAAGTGAAGGAGTATCAGACTTAGTTTGAGAAGCTTGCAAATCGCACCAAGGGGTTGGATGAATCATTTTTTAAAATTTTCTTCATTAGTGGGTTGAAAGAAGAAATTAGGGTGGAGTTAAAGATGTTCAATCCCAGCACCATGATGGAGGTCATTGAATTAGCTAAGTTAGCAGAAGATAAATTCAAAGCTCAACATCAACGAGGGAAGCAACCTATTTGAAAATTACAAGTCATAAATCTACCCCAAAACCTAACTAACCATTGTAGGTTAAGTAACTCAGACTAGAGGAAATGAAGGAACGATGAAAGAAAGGTCTTTGCTATAATTATTATGAGAAATATGGGCCAAATCATATATGCACTACATAGAAGTTGTATTTTTTGGATGTAAATGCTCCTTGTAACTCAACAGAGAAAGAATATGAGGTAGACGTGGAAGAAGTGATAGATGCACCTAATAATAATAATGAAGATATACCAAAAATTTCTTTCAATGCTCTCGCAAGATTTTCTTCTCCACAAACTATGAATGTTTGAGGGTACTTCAAATAATGAAATATCATTGTGCTCATTGATTCAATAAGTACACATAATTTTATTGACCTAAGTGTAGTGAAATAGGCTGATTTTTATATACAACCTTGCAATATATTTGAAGTAATGATTAGGAATGGGGTCCAGATTACATGTAAAAGAAAGTGTCAAAATGTCAACCTCACCATGGGTGACTACAACATGAAAAGTGAAATATATGTGCTTCCCTTGGAATGATGTGATATTTTCCTAGGGACTCAATGGTTATGAATGCTCACACCAATACTATGGGATTTTGTAGCATTGTGGATGCAATTCACAGTTGAAGGACACAAATACACTCTAAAAGGACTACAAGAAAGTTCCTCACAGATAGTGAGTTCTCATCGCATGGAAAATATTATTCAAAAATGAGGAAAGGGATGATTGCACAATTATTTTACATGCAATAAATAGGGAAAGAACAAGATGAATTGGAAGAGTTACAACAACTTTTAACACATCACTCCAGAGTATTTAAAGAACCAAAAGGGTTTCCCCCCACCGTAGTCAGGATCATGCCATACAACTTCTTCCTTGAATTCAACCACCAAATATTTGACCTTACATATACCCTTGCTTATAGAAAAGTGAAATTGATAAACTTGTGCAAGAACTATTGAAAGTGGGAGTCATTCAACCAAGTGTCAACCCTTCTTCTCTAGTCTTGTTGATTCATAATAAGGATGGGTCATGGTGACTATGTATCAATTTTTGAGCCCTAAAAAAGATCACAGTCAAGGATAAATTTTCAATTCCTATTATTGATGAGTTGCTATATGAAATTCATGGAGCTAAGTATTTTTCAAAACTGGATATATGATCAGGGTATCATCAAATCAGAATTAGAGAAGATATTCCTAAAATAGCTTTTCGCACCCATGAGGGACACTATGAATTTTTGGTCATGCATTTTGGCCTTACAAATGTTCCTTCCACGTTCCAAAGCTTGAGGAATTGGGTATTTCACCCTTATCTTAGGAAATGTATTTTGATTTTATTTGATGATATTTTGGTTTATAACAAGACATGGAAGTATCATTTGGTTCACTTGGAAAAAACCTTGAAAATATTGGGTGAAAACCAATTGTATGCCAAACACTCAAAATTTTCTTTTGGGTGGAAGGAGATTGAGTATCTGGGATATATCATTTCATAATATGGGTTAAGGTGGATCCCCACAAAAGTGAAGATATGCAGAATTGGCCTATCCCAAAATCATTGAAAATCTTGCATGGATTTCTTGGATTGATTGGGTATTATTGTAAGTTCGTAAAGGACTATGGAAATATTGTAGCCCCATTGATAGCTTTACTTAAAAATAATATCTTTATTTTGTCAAAAAATATTGAAGATGCTTTTCATAGATTAAATGAAGCAATGTGTTCCACCCTAGTATTAGCCATACCAAACTTCTCCAATATCTTTGTGATTGAAAGTGATGCTTCTAGATTGGAAATTGGTGCAGTTCTCATGCAAGAAGGTAGACCCTTGGGTTTCACTATCAAGGCACTTTTAGGATGAAAATTGGCACGATCAACAAATGAGAAGGATATTTTAGCCATCATTCATGCCATCCAATGCTGGTGGTCATATCTCATTGATCGACATTTCATTATCCGTACAGATCATCATAGTTTGAAGTACTTTATGGAATAGCGTATCTCCATCCCTGAGCAAAAAAAGTGGGTCACTAAACTATTGGGATATGATTATGAGATTGTGTATCATAAAGGGAAGGAAAATGTAGTCATTGATGCCCTTTCATGAAAATTTGAAGATTTGACAATATTGCAAGCACTCTCTTCACCAATTTTGCAATGGATAGACAAGGTAACATAGGAATGGCTTAGTGATAGTTCAACTTAGGTATTAATTCAACAAATCCAATTTAAGTAAATAATAAGGCAACCATTTTACATCTTCAGACTCAATTTCACTCATTAAAAATGAATAGTGGAGAAGGAATATAACTATTTCTAAGAAAGGTAGCAGATATTAAAGGAAAATTAACTTTGGGAGAAACAGTTAAGGATGAACTTCTTACTCAAGTAACCATGAGAGCACTTCTAGAAAGATACAAGCATTTGGTAACATCTTTACAATTTATGAGTAAAGATACTTATTTTGATGACCTAGTCAATATTTTAAAGGAATATGAGGTGGAAAATACAATCAAAGATGAAATGACTAAAACTGTATTATCATCTAAAGATAATCCATAGGGAAATATTACCTCATTATCATCAAAAGGATTAAAACCATGGTATAATAGGTATTGTCAGATATGTAGGAAGAAATGGCATAGTACCTGTTATTGCAAATTCAAGCCCAAAAATCAGAATCAAGGAAATCAAATGAACAATGGGAATTAATCTCAGCCACAACATTATCAGAATTCTCATCAACAATATTTTTAATGTCCAACCAATTATCCCTAGTTGGAGTATCATAGAAGAAATAAAAAAGGACATCTAGCTCAGAGGATAGAAGGAATTGAAGAACTAGAAGGATCCACATATGATTATGAAGTCAAAGCTCTTACAATAAGGATGATAGGTTATGAAGGCACTTACTACTTGCTTGACTAGGTTACAAAAAATAGAAAATAAGAATCTAAATTTCAAGATCATTCAATGGAATAAGATCCACATTGAAGACTAAAGTCTTCAATACCCAAATAATGTAATACATGGGGGTGTTAGAAATAGAGTATATTACATCATTGGGTCATGTAAATGTACCTACCAAGGTACATACTTAGGATATTAGATTACTTTAGGGGGAAGTTACTTAGTTTCTTCATGCAATGTAATAAATGCACAATTGTCAATGTGCAAGTTGTACATGTGTAAATTATCCCTTGCACAACTAGATAGAGTGTTGGCCAAGGAACCTATCTTCTTATATAATGGCCTTATTTTCATATCACGGGATATCATAGAATATAGATATATTCAACAATATTGGAGATGGATGCAATGTATTCTAGTAGCATTATTCATGGAGTGTTCATTTCCTCCACATCTATATTGTATTCATTTCTATCATTTCTATTTATAGCATATTTTAGTCATCTCGCAGATTTATTTTCTTTCATATTATTATTTTTGCATCTTGTGACTGATATCTCCCATTGTGTACAACATTAAAAGCTAACAAGTCCACGCATACATTTGGGATTAAACCATGGCCAAATATGTATAGGAGAAGCTAAAAATAGTCTTTGAAGCAAAGAATTAAAATCAAATTATATTCCTCTAGATCCATCTCCATTATTTGAAGATGAAATATGGAGAGAAACTAGAAAGTTTCATGAGAAGAATAGTTGAGTTGCAAGCATCATTGCAAAAACTAGAAGAAAAGGTATTTTATAAAACTATGGTTCTAATTATTTTGGGATATCTTCCATAAAAATACAATGTTTTTGTGACAACATTAAATATCACAAAATAAACACCAAAGCTTTGAAAATATAATGAACCTACTTTAGAAAGTATAGGCCTCACATATAGCATATGAAGAAGAACAAGTACCTCTTGAAACTAAGCAATAATTTAGAAAAATAATGAGTAGCAATTATCATTACCAGTAGAAAAAGTCATCTATGAACTTAGAGTGGAAAATAAAGAATCAACAAAACAATAGAAAAGAGCATGCATTAGTTTCACATACTCAACTCAATAATATTTGGTATGTTGATTCTAAAGCAACCAAACACATGATAGGATAAAAAGATTATTTTTAAAATCTAAAGTATAGTAGACTTAAAGGAAAATTTTCTCTTGGTAATGATACATCCTATGAAATAGAAGGCATAGGTGAAATAAAATTGTGACTTGGATCACAAAATTATAGAATCACAAAAGTCGTATATGTTCCAAGACTCACAAAAAATATATTCTCTATCAATCAACTACTTGACCACAATTAAAATTCAAGATTGATAAACAATAAATATCCAAGGAATGCATCATTCATGATTAAACTAAGAATCATAATATTATGAATATCATTTCTGCATTATGCAGTATCTAACATGTGACAACCCTGAGTCCCAACTATGTTGTTTCCACTTAGCATTCATAAATCATTTATGCGATGCTAAGACAATGAATATCCCTGCCACCATCTTCTGGTCCATTGACTATAATATCCTTACTCGGTCTAATAAATAAAATGGGTTACCTTGCCACCAAGGGCTTTTCAATGTCATTTACAGGTATCTCCTCCTTAAGTTCCCTGTAGGCAATATTCCAGCCTCTGACCCTGAGGAAGAGGATTCCTCCTCTTCACCTAGCCCCAAAGTTTCAAAATCCAAAAGGAAGGCTAAAAATGATAAACCCCATTCTGCATCTACGTCCCATCTTAGGAAGAAGGTCAAAGTTCATACCACTCCTGTCAGAAGTTCCCAAAGGCTTAAACATAAAGAGTTGGCTGAAACCCCTCCTTCCTCTTTGGCAAAACCCTCAAAGCCTCATTCCAGCTCACCTGACCTTGTCAAAAAGTACCTTCACAAGTTGGTCATCCATGCTACTTCTACAACCATTGATCACCTGGAAACAACCCATGCAGCTATCGACAAAGCAATTTTGTGTCTCAAGGAATAGAGGCATTCTCTGAGCCTGTTGTTTTTTTGTGACAATTTCAATGATACATCAATGATTTCTGCTTCTGAAGTTCCATATGAAGCAAAAGGAGGGGCCAAGGATGATGATGTGGTTGAAATCACCAAGAATGCTAGCTTCGAAGCCCTGAAGGACATTCCAAAAGACACTTCAAAGGATGATGTCAAGGACACCACCATGGAGAAAGGTGTCAATTCTCCTTTGCAAATTGACGTTCCTCTCTGAGCTTGTTTGCGGTCTTCTATAGCTGAGGGTGTCCTTTCTTCGAGTCTTTTCCTTTGATCTGAAGGACTACAGGTTTTTTGGTTGACTAGTTCCTGTTTTGCTCCTTTACGGTCCTCTGTCCTTGAGGAAGGCTCTTTCTGGGTTGTGCTTGCCTCTGTTTCTCAGTGTTGTTTTGTCAGTTGTTATCTTGAATCCTTTTGTTTCTTCTTGTTTCAATGTTGTACAAGGCGTTAGGGCACCTTTCAAATGCCCTATTTTGAATAAAATTAACTTACCAAAAAAAAGAATCCTAACATTATTTCATATGAAAAATAAAAAGGAAATATGTTTGAACTTCAATTAATTCATCATTACAACTTAGCATTATACGTCAAATCTAACATATATCCATCACTTTGGCATCAACAATAAGGTCGTATAATTTATGGCTATATTATTGCAAAACAAAATAAAAAAAATGGTTGAAGGTCTTCCTTATGTATAGAATTCCACAAAAAATTGTTCTTATTTCTTATATGGAAAGCAACACTAAGATCCTTTCAAGACTATTGAATATTGGGCCAAGACATCTCTTGATTTAATCGACATCAATCTATGTGGAGCCATGGCTCCATGTTACAATGGGTCTAAATATTTTCAACTCTTTGTTGATAATCATACTTGAAAAATGTGGGTATATTTTCTTAAGAACAAGATGAAGCTCTCTTCTATTTTCATCATTTTAAGGCCCAAGTAGATACTTCCACATGAAGAAGGATCCATGTCCTCTACTTAGATCAAGGGTGAAATTTACCTGTAATGAATTTTCAACATTTTTGAAGGAACCTATCATTCAAAAATAGTTCATAGCTACCTACTCACCATAATAAAATGGTATTGTAGAACACAGAAATAAAACAATCAAGGAAATGGTATGAAGTATGTTGAAATATTCCCAACTTAGATACTCTTTTTAGAAAAAATTAATACATACATTACTTTACTGACTCAATCATACCCCCATTGTATCACTTGAACATATGACTCTATAATAAACATGGAGTAGACATAAACCATAAATCTCTCATCTTTGAGTATTTGGTTGTGTTAGCTTTTGAAGATAAATACTTAAGATAAAATTCACCAAAATATCAATAATAAAGTTACAATATGATATATATGATAATGGCAATATTCTAGAAGTATAAAACTCAGAAATAACTTCAACAATCACTCATAAACTTACCATTAACAAATGCTCACGAAAATGGTACAATAGCTTTGAAAGTATCAAGTATCAAGTCATATCCTATCATGTCACATCACTTTACATATACACATACACTACATATATAATGTAATGTGACTCTTCATATGGAGCACTCTTGGCCTTCACTCTTCTAGAGACTCTTCCACTTCCTATTCTATGGACACATGTGCACATGGACAACTATGCACATTTACAATACCACAATACTTTGCACACTTTAATAATACTTGTGCACTTATTACATTGCATAAAGTAAATCATAACTTCTAATCTAGAACATTCTTCCTAATCTAAGGATATACCCAAGGTGGTACATTAGAATGTACCAAATAATGTAATATATTCCAACACCCCCTGTATTACATTATTTGGTTATTGAAGACTTTAATCTTCAATATGGTCTTCATCCTTTTGCTAAAGCTTGTGCTCTTCTCTTATATTTTCTTCATTATGCTCCTTGTTTGTATTCTAATCAAGCAAATGATTAGTATCTTCATAAAATGTTACTGAAAGGGCTTTAGCTTCATGTTCTTCTGTAGTCTCTTCTAATTCTTGCATTTCTTGTATCTCTTGAACTAAGTGTCCCTTTTGATTTCCTTCTCTATATTGTAGTTGGAGTGGATTGTATTGGCATTGGAACTGTTGTTGAGGTGGTCTATATTGATTTTGATATTGTCTTGATTGAAACAATCTATTTGATTGATTTCCTAAATTTGTTTGGTTCCCTTGGTACTGATTCCTTGGATTGAATCTATAGTAACTTGTGCTATGACCTCTTCTCTTGCAAATTTGACAATATCTATCATTCCACTTTGTTTTATTCCTTGAGAATGTAGCAATATTTCCTTGTTGATTATCTTTTGAGACTAATGCATTGTTAGTCATTTCATCTTTGATTGAATTCTCCACTTCATATTCTTGTAGTATATTAACCAATTCATCAAATGATGTATCCTTACTCAATATTTGTAAAGATGTAACTAAGTGCTTGTAACTTTTAGGAAGTGCTCTCAGAATTACTTGAACAAGAAATTTATCTTCTACCTTCTCCCCTAGAGTTAATAACTTTCCCTTTATATCTACCACTTTTCTTAAAAACAACTCTATACTTTCACCATTGTTAACCTTTAGAGAGTGTAATTGAGTCTAAATATTTAAAATGGTGGCTTTATTCTTTCCTTCAAATATTTTAGATAGAGTATTCCATGCTTCTGTAGAGGTTGATGTTGAACTAATATATGGTTGTATTTCATCTGTAATTACAAAAGTTATGATCATGAGTGCTTTTGCTTCATCTTCTTCATATTTTTTAATCTCCCTAGCATCTTTAGTAGGTTTAGGTTTTGCTCCTTTAACTATCTCCCAAAGTTTTTCTACTATCAATATAGATCTCACTTTATTTTTCCATGAGGTATAATTAGGACCCTTAAGTAATTGAGATTCTAAAAGAAAGAATTTATCAGTTGTCATGATTAACCTTTGTAGACTTCCTTATAGCTCCCTAATATTTGAGTAGTAAATCAAAAATAATTTTGAATGCAATTTTTCAAAATAACTTCTAAATTTCTTAATCCAATGTTGGTGTTGAATACCTTATAACTCCAAACTTAGAAATTTAGAAATTCCATAAAAGAATATTTGCAAATTTTATAAACTTAATTTGATGTCAAAAACCTTATTACTCCATTCTATTCAAATTGCAAATATTTCAAAAATATTTTGTAAATTTAAATAATCAAATTACAAAACTTTTAAACTTATTTCTTTAACTCCTTCAAACTAAATTTTAGTCCTTCATAAAACCTTTAAATAACACTAATATTATTTCTAAGGTTTCAACTTTTAATTCTTATCCCTCCAAAGTATATAAGTTCACTTTTATCCTTAGAAAATAATAAGTGTATATATTCCTTATATCTCCTATTCTGAATGTGCATAAATAAACTTTGAATAAAATGAATTACCTTAACTTTAACCATGGTAATTCCCTCTGGTCAACAATGGTTGACTATCTCTTGATAGGCGCTCCCCCTTTTATGAAACCTTTGCTATACTTTGGGTTTCCTTGGAAAATATTTTGCCTTCTCCTTTTGATTGGCCAAGTGCAAACAAATCTCTCACAGGCACTCTGCAATGTATTCAACCTTTGACTATTTGACTCCCTGCATGGCTTGAACTCTCTTCCTTGCAATACCAAATGGTGCTTCACTTCTTACTCCCACTTAACCTTCAATCAATGGCTCCACTTACACCTCCTTCTATTTCCAGTGCATCTCTACAAAAATATCATTTGACTCCTCTATATTTAGCCTTTTAAAAATATTCTCTCCTTGGAATGGGTGCTAGAAACTCTTGACCTTCCACCTTATGTGTGCCACATGGCACTTAATCTCTTCCACTGCTCTAAATTCATCTTCCTTGTTCTCTTGAAATGTTTCCTTGCCTGGGCAAATGGTATTATGGCATGTTGGGTGTTCATAAAAATTTTAATGCCTCCTTTTACCTTGGTGCCTATTTGATGTTTGAAGCTTGTCCTTGTCTCTTCTTACACGTGTCTTTTGCATGCAATGTGTCCACCAACACTTGTACTATACATAGAAATATATTCACATTGCATACAAAAGAATGCAAGGTGTTTATAGTGTCTACATATTCTCTTGCATTCTTATATAGAAATATATTCACTTGGACTTCATGGGAAAAAATCTATGGCTTGCTCAACACTTTTGATGGTGGCACTCCTTTGTATGGTGGTGTCTCTCCCTTCTAGGACTATGGTGGTGCTTCTTAGTGGTGGCTCTCCTTTGAGTGGCGATAGCTCTTCTATGGTGGTGCTTCTTTGTGTAGTGGTAGCTCACCTTTGAATAGTGGTAGCTTTTCTTGGTGCTTTTCTACACCAACCGAATGCTCTTACTCCTCCTTTGGATTATGGCTATCTAGTGTCTTTAGACACTAAGAAATTTTACCTTGTTTTTAACCCTTGCTCGATCTTTAACTTACTCAAGAAAATGCTTTTATTTTATTTCCTTTCACTTTAATAAATTTGCATTCTTATGAACTATAAAACAACATTTAATAATAAGGTTATACTCTTTTTTACTTAGATTCTTGTTGTTTCAATCTTGCAGATTTAAGATGTAAATGCTATTAACACCTTTTTCTTGAAGACTCCTTTTTAACTTTCTCCTTAAGATTTCAATAAGGCTAATATGGTGCTCTCAAATACTTAATGTAAAACAGATTTAAATGCTCAAATAATGAACTTATGTTGCACCAATATCGCATACCTTTCTGGTCTCCTTTTTGCTAGTTTCTTTGGTGATTTAATTCACCCCTTATTGTAATCTTGATTTTGTAAGTTTTGTACCTTTGTTCTCCTTCACAAAACTTACCAAATTCATAGCTCTAATTGTTGCTCAACTTTCTACTAGTTTTTTGCCTAATAACTCTTCCCAAATCTGCCCTAAAGTTCTCCAAAATTGTAGCTCTTTATCTTCTTCTAATGCTATCCACAAAACCTGATTTTGTGGCTCCAAATCTCCTCCAAAACCTATGTCTTCAAACTCTGTAACTTGCAGCTATTAATGCTGCCCAAATGTTGTCAGAAATTTTGCAACTCTTCAATCAACTCCTCTATTTTGTTGTCCAAAACCTACAATGAATATCTCCAAAATGTTACCTTCTTTCACTGTCTTAACCTTCTTCAATTTAGTATCCTTCAACCCTTCAATTTCTCCTTCAAAAATCTGTAAACTTCTCCTATCAAATCAGCCTTCAAAAATATTGTGGTTATCCTTAAATTTCCCAAAATTATGGGCTCTTCAATCTTCTCTACTCCCTCAATCTTCTTGTCAAATTCTGACTTCAAATTTGATCTCCTTCACTATCTTCTTCCTCAAGAATTTGAATGTCTTGAGGTCTTCAAAAACCTTCTCCAAAATTTGGCAAACTTCTTGCCAAAATCTTCTTTCTCTTGGGCTTGTTGTCGTATGGCGACAATTGTCCCAAATCCTTCTTATCATAAACTTCTCCTTGCTTGCAATATTCTTCCTCAAGCTTTCTCTACAACTCCTCCAATAATCACTCCTTCAATTCTTGTAATAAGGCTTTCTCTAGCCTTCTTCTTCTCCTCCAAATTCTCTTGAGACCTCTTCTCCTTAGGTCTTCTAATTCTACAATTCCTCAATTCTTCTCCTCAAAACTTCAATGAGACTTTTCCTTGGTCTCTTCAATATTCCAACTATGGGAATTCTACAATGAGATCTCTTTCCTAGATCTCCAAAAAAATTTGCTTTTGAATTCTACAATAGGACCTTTTCTTAGTCCTTCTCTACTTCCAATCTTCTATCTTCAATAGAAACCTCCTATGTGGGTCTCCTCAATATTCAATCTAAAATATTCAATCTTCCAAATTTGGAAGTTCTTTAATATGACCTCTTTCATGTCTCTTCAACTTCTCCAATCTGTAACCTTCAATCTCTTAGTATTCAATGAGATCTCCTCCTTGAGTCTCCTCAATCTCCAATCTTCAATGTCTACTTTTCTACAACAAGAAACTTAGACAATAACAACCAAATACTTAAAAATCTCCAAAATTCTAAAATGAATAAACTTCACTAGTTGTTCTCAAAACTAGTGGAAAGAATTTTGTGTTGAGTCCTAGTCTTCACGAGTTCTCCCTCAACCCTATGGAAAGACTCTAGCCAATCTACAATCTACAGTCTTCTTCAATCTACCAACTTCTCCAATAGGACCTCCTTCTTGGGTCTCTCAATCTCCTCAATGTCAAGGTCTATCTTCAAGACCTAAAATCTCCTTCTATTCTGAATTTGTTCTTGGAATAGGTAAATCTTCAAACTTCTCTGGTTTTCCTTTCTAGAGGTAATTTCCTTAACTTCATTGGTTTCTCCTTTATCATGAGTCAAAACCTTGTTGTGGCTCTGATACCACTATTAGCTTTTGAAGCTAAATACTTAAGATAAAATTCACCAAAATATCAATAATAAAGTTGCAATATGATATATATGATAATGGAAATATTCTAGAAGTATAAAACTCAGAAATAACTTCAACAATCACTCATAAACTTACCATTAACAAATGCTCACAAAAATGGTACAATAGCTCTGAAAGTATCAAGTAAGTGTCAAGTCATATCCTATCATGTCACGTCACTTTACATATACACATACACTACATATATAATGTAATGTGACTCTTCATATGGAGCACTCTTGGCCTTCACTCTTCTAGAGACTCTTCCACTTCCTATTCTATGGACACATGTGCACATGGACAACTATGCACATTTACAATACCAAAATACTTTGCACACTTTAATAATACTTGTGCACTTATTACATTGCATAAAGTAAATCATAACTTCTAATCTAGAACACTCTTCCTAATCTAAGGATGTACCCAAGGTGGTACATTAGCATGTACCAAATAATGTAATATATTCTAAAAGTTTGCATAGCATATATGCACATCCCAAAGAATAGACATAAAATGAGTGAAAATATTAGCATTGCATCCTATTAGGATACATGGATGAATCAAAATCCTATATATTATTTGATCTAGCTATAAAAATCATATATTAGTTAAGATGTTATCTTTAATTAAGAAGAAATTTCAAATTCATTACCATCACAAGAATCTTCATCTAACTTAGCTCTAGTAATGATTGAAAATGAATAACATGAAATAATTATTAATGAAGAAATTTTTAGTGACATCAATAATGAAGTAGATCAATCTACTCCTATATGGCACAAGAAAAATACTTAAGTGGTACACTAGTACATTGAGAGAATTTGGGATAGATGGAATCCCAAACACTTCTTCTACAAGACTAAGAACATGAATTATAACTCACAATATAGATCTAATAAGTATAGTTAAATCATCTAGAGTATATAAAACCCTTTAGTCTAATTCTTGGAAAAATACCATGAACATTTAAAATCAAGCACTACTAAAAAAATAAGACTTGGGATCTCGTTGACTTCCACCAAACAAAATGCTATTAAATGCAAACGGATCTTCAAAATAAAATAAAAATTAGATGGAAGTATCAATAAATGTAAGGTACAACTCATTGTAAATGGGTATGCACAAAATGAAGGTATAGATTATGAAGAAATTTTTCCCTAGAACAAAAATAAAATCCATCACAATTATTTTTTCTTTAGCTATGTAGTTTGGATGGAGAATTTATCAGATGAACATGAAATGTGCCTTTCTCAATGGAGGATTAAAATAAGTTTATATGACTCAACCAGAAGGATTCATCATACTTGGATATGAAACAAGGGCATGTAAATTGGTCAAATTTCTATATGGTCTCAAAAAATTCCCTTGAGAATGGTATACAAATATAGATGAACCTTTTGGACGAAATGGTTTTCAAATAAGTTTGTATGATCCAATTTTCTATAATAAAGAACAAATGGGGGAATTGTATTCATAAATATGTATGTAGATGACTTGGTCATCACAAGAAGTTCTAAGAGAATGATTCTAATGACAAAAGAAGATTTGAAAAAATATTTTGAAAAGATTATTCTCAGTTTATTACACTACTATATAATATTGGAGGTAAAGTAGAATCGTTATCACATATTTGATTCACAAAGAAAACATACCAAGAATATCCTTGAGGAATATCACATGGAATATTGTAGACCTATGGAAAATTCTATGTATTTAGATCTACAACTATTATGGTTTGATTCCTCTCCTATATAAAATGCAACTCTCTATTGATAGTAAGTTCATAGTCTCATTTACCTACCTACATAAGATGAAATATCAGTTTTGTAGTGAGTTATCTCTCATGTTTCTTACAAGAACCAAAGTTGATATATTAGAACACTATAAAAAGAGTTCTAAAGTATATATAAGGTATTACTAAGTATGGTTTAGAATTCAAGAAGAGTGATCAGTTTCTCTTAATAGGTTATATAGATATAGATTACACAGGATGCATTGATGACCAAAAATCTACCTTTGGCTATGTATTCTTTCTAAGTTTTATGCCTATATCATAGGGAAGCAAGAAATAACAAATAGTTGCTCAATATTCCTTTGAAGTAGATTATCGTGCAATAGAAACATCTATCTATGAAGTAGTATGGTTAAAATATATGTTGAAAAATATAGGATTACCATAAGATAAACCTACAATCATGCACTATGTCAACCAAGGAGTACTAAAATTTATTTCTAATCTAGTATTTCATGAAAGAACCAAGCACATTGATATGGAGTTTCACTTCATCCATGAAAGCATTCAACAATAAAAACTTCATCTCAAAATATATCCTACTTAAGAGCAATGTGTGGACATCTTCACCAAGCCCCTTGGACACATTAAATTTGATAATTTCTAAGTTTTCTCTCCAAGACTATGATGTAATAAAGGGGGGAATGTTAGGAGTTATTACATCATGAATAATGTGAATGTAATTTGAGTAGCCATTCAACACATGGTTTGTAAAGTTCACTAAGGGACAAGGGTAGTTGTAAGATTAGTTGAAAAGTTGTTATGCCATATTTGGGAAACCATTATATTTAAATATCCTTCACTTTTATTAATAATCATTGAAGCATTGATTTCTAACATGAATATCATATCTAGCTTATTGACTATGCATTCCTTTTACGTAATCCATACATTAGGGAGACCATGGAGAATATATAAATACTATCATGATCGGATGGGATTGTTGAAGATTTGGTTGATAATATACAATTCAATATTTATTTCATTAACCATAGAATACCTTGTTTGAAAAGGAGCTATGGGATTCAATTTCAAATATAATTAAATCTTGTTTGGAATATTTTGAAAACTAAGTTCTTAACCATGGTTGGAATTTTATAACTTATAAAGACTACATTACAATATTTTCCCATGTATATGATGTCATTTTCAAGATTTCAATATGTATAACATATAAAATTGATCAAATTCAAAGAGTTATTTAGAAATAATTTAGAAAAAAAAAGGTTTTCTATTTGTAAGTGAAATAGGGTTTGTAAAGGGAGGCTTGCAAAATTACATATTAATGAGTTTGGCTCTACTCTGCAAGATCCCAAATATCCTATCAAAAGGCAAGTGGTTTTCTAAACTATCTAAATAGGAAGCATAAGTTAGAATAAGAGGTCAACCATATTTTTATCAAAAACATAACAATTATTCCCGATATAGGTCAATTTATTAATCCTATTCATTTTGAATAGGGCATCTTTAGATAGGTCATTATAGCCAATGCAAATTCAATTCAATTCAAAATATTTTTGGCATCTTGATATCACACAAAATGTTGATGTGTCATTTGGGTACAAGTATTTCATATTCAAATGATAATTGTTCTTTTATAATAATGATCCTAATTAAAATTTCTGTTATAGGATATGTTTCTATAACATTCAAAACCATACTTATAACTACATAAATTTGACAATGTTCTTCCTTAATGTAGAATATTAGCATACACTAAATTAGGATAACTAAGATAACATTATTAGTTCCTTCAAAAATAAAAATAATCTATGCAAACAAATATAAAATGAGATCACCCACCCATGGTTGTACTAAAATAAATATGATTATATTATGTGGTATAACTATTGAAATCAAATAAAAAAGTCTTAGGTTAGGCAAAACATAGAAAACAATGGTATTTCTAATTCCAATAAAAATTGGATATAAAATTATGTTTTCATTCTACAACCAAAATATATATTTTTTATCAAATTAAAAATATTTCATCTCTATATGCTAAAGAATAGGATATTAGGATGGAAATAATTATATATTTTAATGATATTCCAACTACTCACTAAATATGAATTTCATGAGGCCATATTCTCCATGGCAAATTATAAAGCCCTTGTATGTGATGGCTTTCCCTATGGTTTTTATAAATCCTTATGGGACATTATTGGTCAAGATTTGTTTTAGGTCTATTTGGAAGCATTCCATACCAATATGTTAGGCAATCTCATCAACAAGGGTAATATTAAATTCATACCTAAAACTAGAGATCTAAAGGAAATCTACAATTGGAGGCCTATTACCTTATTGAATGTTTCTTATAAAATTATCCCTAAGGATTTAACATTTGTTCTATGAAAATTGTTTTTGCTAATTTTTCATCATGAATAGATAAGATTCATCAAAAATAGGTGTATTCTAGATAACATAATTGTTGTGTAAGAATGTATGGAATGGGCTTGAACCTCTTAGTGGAAATATCTGTTTATTAAAATTAATTTTTCCAAAGCTTGTGATCCTATCGAGTGGTCGTTCATCATTGCAATGTTATAAGCTTTGGGCTTTGGGCCAATTTTAATTCACTCTATCAAGATGCTTTTGCAAATTCCTCTACTTATTTGACCATAAATTGTAAATAATACTCCTCCTTTGGCCTCTTCTAGTCTATTTGATAGGGTTATCCGCTTGCTCAAACACTTTATGTATTGGTTGCTAATGGATTTGTGTATTTAATTGCCCATATAGTTTCTCAAGATCAGGTTAAGGACATCTCCCTTCCCCACACTATTGAATAACTTTTTAACAACCTCTTTGTATATGACTCCTTCCTCACTCTATTGGAGGAAGAAACTATCATCAAATGGGCATTACAATGCTTAGATACAATCTACCTAGCATTTGGCTCAAGCTTTCAATAACAAAAGATACCATGTTATTCGCAATCCTTCCTCCCCAAGCCTTCCTATCTTAATAAATTTGGTTGGAAATGGATTGACCATGGTGAAATATTCAAGTTTCTTAGAATCCCCTTTGCCTTTAACCCTTCTTCCTCTACTCTTTGGAAATTTCTAATTGTTTGAGTTAAGAAGTTACAATAATGGACTTCAAAACCACTATCTTTAGCAATAAAACTCCAAGTTTACTCCAAGATGCTCACTATAACACATGTGTATTACTTCCTTTACTAGGCTCCCTCTAAATATTCCTACCATATGTTTAAGAAAGTTCTAAGATGCTTTTTATGGGATTCATTCAAGTAAGGAAAAACCTTTCATCGTGTTGCCTAGAAATTTTTTTGACTCACATGTGACTCTAGAGGTCTTGGACTCTTGCACATCAATCACCAAGGGCTTGTCCTCTATGTAAAATGGGTCATTTAATCCTTATAGGGAAATAAAGCCTAGAAAGTTTTACTTCATCACTGCATTACTTTAGGCACTCCATATGGTCGATAAACCTAGAAGAAGCTTGGTATTTAGACCATCCTTACTCTCAAGGTCCCTATACAAATTCATGGTATCATTGTTACCAAAAGCATTTGGAAAACCTAGGAAGCCATTAAGCTATGGATAATTTAGAATATGAACATATTTATTACTAGAATTTTAGTTAACTAACAGTCTTTGTGGTGTTCATATGTGATCAATCACTAGGACTGACCCCTTCCCAAGGTCCCATGGTTTCATTCTTTAGAATTATTTCATTAAGTTACTCAAGAGGATTTAGACATCTTTTGAATTTCCTAACCTAAATCCAAATTCAAATTTAAATTGGCTAATTAGGATATAGAATCCTTCCAAGTGGTTGTGGACTCTATCCCTCCATAAATTCTTCATAAAACTAGGATCAAAATATCTCAGCCCTATGGATAGACTAGAAATAGTTCTTAGATAACCCTTATTGTAGGTACAAACACAAAAATGATACAAATGGATTTCACCTCATATTTAAATGGTACAAAAATCAATGATATATGGAGGCTATAGTATACAAATAAAATTTAGCAATGCATGTTTGAAATTTTCCAGTCTACCATTGTGAAACCCAAGCTTACGCATTTTGCTTGGTGTATCCTCTATCAAGGTCTCCCTAATTGTAAATAGACTAGATAATTTATGGATCACCAACCCATGATTACAATTCTATAGATGATGTGAAAACATCAAATATCTCTTTTATTTTTTCCTAGAGCTCAAACTATATGGACATGGATTCATAATTTCTTTAGACCTTTCAGACCCAAGCCATTCTCTTGGCACATGATTCTTATGGGTGACTGGCCAAACATGCCAACCAAATACATCTAGATATGACATAATTTTAGAGTGAAAATTTTATTTCATATCTAGAAATATAAAAATACAACTATTTTTTCTAGAGTATATATTAACACCCATTTATCATTGATTACTAAAGCTAAAAAATTTTGTAATGTATTTTTATAGTTCCAGGTGTAGGTGAACAATGAGATTTTATATTTGGTTCATTTATATACTCTTATGGACCACTAGGTTAATACCCCATACATAGTGGCTCACATATTTTCAACTTCTCCTCCATGTAGGAATCAGTCCCATAGTCACCACCATCAAGATTTACAAGATCTTGTTAGAGTTATTAGCATAGATTTGGGGATTGGAATTATTATACACCTTCTTCCTCCTAATGCTATTTTTGGTGATCCCATGGATGTTATAATAGTGATAATTTTCCTCATCTCAACCTCTCCATCTCCCCGATGAGGCATGTAGAAGACAACCAAGAAGACAAACCAACTAGAAAAGGTACCAAATTAGGATGGGATCCTCCATTAGACAATCAAGATTCATGTTCAAAAATTAAAAGCCCATAAAACCATGATCCACCATCTCCTTTTTGTTCCATAGCTCTTGTTGCATAAATAGCTCATAATTGATTCACTATGTCTAATTTTACATGATAATTCTGGTTTAATGGCTCTTCCTAGCATAGAATTTGGGTTGTGATTTTCTATCTACCTACATTTTTTTGAAGTAGTGTACTTTATTTAATTTCTAAAGTAATATAATTATTGGACTTTCATAAAAAAAATGGAAAGACAAGGGGGCTCAACATAAGCTTTTACAAAATATTCCACAAGTTGTCACACAAGTACATAATAAAATCTTGACAAGAAATATATCTATGAAGGAGCTAGAGGAGGTAATTTTATCTTTCCATCCTAACAAGCCACTTGACCATGATAGATTTCTAATGATTTTCTTTCAAAAAAAATGGGATTTGTTGAAGAGTGGTATTCTTGATGTGGTTGAAGATGTAAGAGAAAAGAAGTCTACAATAAGTGAGATTAATTCCACCTTTATTGCATTTGTTTCCAAGAAATTTGAAACAAAATATCTTGATAATTTCTATCCACTAAACCTTTTTAGTATAATTTATAATATAATTTCAAAAAATATGGCTCATATAGTGAAAAATCTAAATTATAATATCTCAAAGGAATAAGGTGGTGTTATTCATGATAAACAATTTTTTTATAGTAGAAACATTGCATAAAAGGCCTTACATTTTCTTCATTCCATTAAAAATTGGGTAAGCTTATAAAAATTGATATAAAAAAGCATATGATAGGTTTTTCTAGAGTTTTTTTACATGATATTGTTAGAAAATTTGATTTTGATCAATGTTTGTGCAAATGGATTATATGTTGTTAAAGAACTCCAAAATATTAATTTTGATTGATGGATACCTTATTGGATATTTTGGATCATCCTATAGACTCTATTAATATGACCTACTATTTTCTTTTTAATTAGTGTTGTTGTTGAGGCATTAAAGAGAGATTAAGGAAAAAATAGAGTGGAAAGTCTACGATATTTATATTGCAACAAATGGTCTCTTTGAATGTCATCTCTAGCTTATTGATTATACCTTTTTTTTAGGTAATATCTAATTCAACAAAGCCATGGATAATATTTAAATACTATCATGCTAAGAGGAGGTGGTTGGAGATTTGGTTAATACTATAAAATTTAAGATTTTTTCGTTAACCATTGAATATCTTATTTGGAAAGAAAGAGCTCTAGGACTCAATTTTAAATAGAATAAAATCTTATTTTGAAGACTTAAAAACTAAGTTCTTATCCATGTTGGAATATTATAACTCATAAAGACTACATTACAATCTATCCCCTTATATATGATGTCATTTTTATATTTGTAATGTGTATAACATCTAAATTTGATCAAATTCAAAGAGTTTCTTTGAAATGATGTTAGGAAAAAATAGCTTTCCTATTTGTAATTGAGATAGGGATTGCAAAATAAGGCTATCTAAACAGAATATTAATGAATTTGGCACTAGGGAAAATCATTGGATGGAGATTATTCAAAAATAAAGGAAAGATTTTGGAAAATATTGCTACTTCAAAAATATATAGGTCTTATTGATGCAATAATGCTTTTTAGAGAAATTTACCATTCTTAGAAACTCAACAACATGGAATTTCATATCAAATAGATTGCATTTGATCAAGAAATATAATATATGATCAATTAATGAAGGGATTTTTATAAATTTTGTTTGATGATTGGTTGAGTTCTTATCCTCTTTTTTATTTAAAATGATAACCATTGGCTCAAGAATATTTGGTTTGAAAAATTTCAAATGTAAAAAATTATATTAAAGTGAGAAACAACTTCAAATCATGGATTTCTATTAGCAACCTAGATGAAGGAAATGACTATGAGCTCTAAAGAATGCTTCAAGAGTTTTATTTACCTATTTTTACATAGAAAGATAGGTTTATTTGAAATATATTAAAATATGGAAGTTACTTGGTCAAGTTAATATCTAAGGCCTTAGATCAATCAAAATGTCCTACTCTCAAATCTTTTTCTTGTAAGAATTTTTAATGCCCTCCCTAAGGACTCAAACATTCATTTAGTTAGTTGTAAAAAGCAAGATCCTTATAGGTGATAGTCTACAAAGAATGGGATTTGATGGATCTTTTAGGTGTGCCTTTTATAAGAAGAATCTAGAAATATCAAATCATCTACTTCTTCATTGTCCCTTTGCTTACATAATTTGGGATTACTTTTTTGTAAATGAGAATATATTGAATAGCTTTATCCACATTGAAAGAGTTGATGAAATTTTGGATTAGTTATTTCAAAGCTAAAGCATCATGTATTCTATGGAGGATTTATCCTACAATTGTTTGTTGAAATTTATGGCTTAAAACCTATAATATTTATTAAATCAAATATCAAAAATCTTGCCTAATTTTGAAATTGTATAATTTTCTCTCTTAAACAATGTTTATAGGCATGGTGCTCGTTATGAAAAGTCCTAAGTGTTGAAAAATAGGTATTAGCTTCTTGGTTATAGGATTTGGACATACATGGAAGTATAATATATGGAAATGGAGTTAAAATAAATTATTTGTGTGGATATATGGTAAAATATAAATGTACAAAAGTTAAGTTCATCAAAATTAACTTTGATGATGCTTCCAAAGAAAATACGAAAAAGTTGTCATCTATGGTATTTTTAAAATTATGGAGGAAAAATTATCCTCACTTGATCATAATCATATAGAAATTCTATTAAAAACTATGTAAATGCTAGAGAACTTCTTACAAGGATCAAATCACCATTGAAAAATTATAGAAATACATTTTAATTGTGAGATATAAAAAATATTATTAATTATTTCAAGAAAAATAGAAGCTAGTATTGGATCAAATATTTTATTACTTTTGATGTCAATAAACTATTATTAAAGGTAATATCTTGGAAATATCAAGCGTATTGTGGAGAAGAATATTGGGTAGCAAATAATTTAGTCAATCATAGCATTGATCATCATCTTGGAAAATTCATATCTATGAATACAATTGTCCAAGTGAGATTTTATCTCTTAATGACAATTATAGCGAGTAAATTTCAAAAATTGATAGAGAAGTAGATGAAGAATACCTTTGATAATAAGACAAGCAAAATATGGTTAATTATTCTAACAATAAATATATTATTTTTTTATTTTGGAAGTGGCGCCCAATATAAGCCACACATAACTAATTAAAAATAAGTGAAAATATGTATAGAATGGATTGATAATAACCACATCAAAAAATAAAGTATAGACACAAGACACCATTCATGAATTTTAGAATTAATGTATCACAAATTTATGCATTCATAACAATTTGTAGATTAAAAATCAAAGGATTTGTAGATAAACATTTGGCATAGGTTATTAACTCCTCTACCATGAGTGTAAAAGTAATGTTTAGGTTGTTGACCCAATAAAACCTAACAATTGAACTATTGGGGACCAAATCTTATCCTTATGATCCAAGCACTACAAGCACCTACATGTGGTTTATTAGGTGTGTCCAATGCTCACACCATACATGGAACACCACTTTGGAAAGTTCAGGGAGTGTGGGATGCAGCTCCACCATATGATCTTTGGGGTTTTTACCAAGGTTGGATTATTTTTTGGATGTGATATCTAATGCATCGCTATATTCCTAAGTTGGCCTAATATATTGGGTGCTTTATAAGTAAAATGGTTAGAAGGAAAATAGTAAGCACTTAAAAGTGAAATAATTAGTAAAGCAAATCTATTCTAAGGAGGTGATGTGTCAAAGGTCTAGAAATCCCTACACCATGGTGGATTGAATGAACACGTGCATCATAGTTGATAGCACACAAGGAACACAGTTTCCTTAAACATGAATTATATCTAGTACACATACATAAGAACTAGGATAGAAAGAGAAATAGTGATATATTTTCATATATATAGTTGAATTACATACATGCGAGAGAAAGAGGCACAAAACTAATCAACTTAAAAAATAAGGTTCAAGCTAGGGTGTGATACAAAAAAGGATGAAATAAAACCCCATGCAAGGCCAAAGACTAGGCATGACATAGCTTACTTTTGATCCTTTATATTGAGAAAGAAGAGGGTATTTGTAAGAATTAGGGAAGAATTCCCCCTAAAATTTGTGTAAGAATTAAAAATTTATCATTTCAAAATTGCCTAGGCTAGTCAACATCAACATTGAGTGATATTTGAGGCTTTGGGAATTTGAAGCCATAATTACAGTTGGTAGGTTGTCTTTATGGGACTCTCTCACCATGTTACTAGGTTGCCTTACAATATCTCCCATGATTAGACCTTTGGGATCCTTCTTCATTAATATCTTGTATTTTGGGATTACCCCTTGGGCTATCTTTCATGTTACCACTTTGAATGCTCTAGTTTTCACCTTGGGATATGTGTTTGGTTGCTTAGGATAGGACTGATATTATACCACTACCCTTCTCTTTATTCCTAACACCTTCGGGTTGTTGTGGTGGTCTAGTTAGGGTTGGAATATTCCTTCTCATCACACCCTGACCACCCTATTTTGGTGAATCCCATCCATAGTGTTAGATTTTGAAGGTGTATGCCAAGGGAGAATGCAATCACAGGATGCAAAATATTAGAAATGTAAGATGCTAAAATATGTTATTAATGAAAAGTGACAGAAATGATACAATGCAATATGGAGGGAAAAAAACTCCAAAACTGATGCTAAAGAACTACATTGTACCCCATCACTAATCTATATGATGATCCATATAGTATTCCTACTACTACCTATAGTGATGTATAATCACTCACTATGAGACCCTTTATATAGAAATATGGATTGCTTGGCCAACACTCTACCTAGTTGTACAAGGGGACAACTTACACATTTACAATTTGCACATAGAACTCGTGCATTTATTATATTACTTGAAGTAACTAGCTAACTATCCCCTAAATTAATCTACTACTCTAGTTATGTGCCAAGGGTGGTATATTTACATGACCCAAATGATGTCATATACTCTAACACACCCCTGTATTACATTATTTGGATATTGAAGACTTTAGTCTTCAATATGGATCTTTTTTTTTGAATAGTCAAAATTGTATTCTTCTTCTCTATTTACAAGAATATGTCCAAGTATGTAATTTGTATATTCAAAGAAGACCGATAATGCTTTGGCTAAAGGCTCCTCTAATGCTTGAGTCTGAGTATGTCTATTTGGTTCTACCTTTGTGGTTTCTCCTCTATTCATGTCTTCTTTGCTATATTCTCTATTAATATACCTTTTCTTTTTCTTACTTATTCTCATACGATTTTGTATTGACACTTGTGGAATTTTCATTTCATGATAAGTTAGTCTATCATCACAATAATATTGATTTGTATTGCTAGTTTTTTTCATGTTTTGGGAAAGTACAAAAACAATTAATGATAGGTAAATCATCAAACATTCCTCTAATGTAAAAATGACCAATTTTTGTGAATTCCACCATGTTGTGAAGAAAACTGCATGAAGATATCCAATTAATGTTGCAAATCTACTCTCTTTTGCATCCTTAAGGAATAATGAGAATATATCTTTATTTCTAGTAGATAGATACTCATATCCTTCAATAGTATCTATTATGTTTTGAGAGTAGAATTCTAATTCATGGAATAGTTCTTCATTATTAAAAGCATTTCTTAGTATTTCATCCATGTTTGATTGATCTAGAGATTTGAGAATATTCTGAGTAGTCTACCTTATAACTCTCTAGTTTAAGATATGTGACCCAATTTGATAAACCTCTATAAGCTTTAGGTTTTGTAGAATTTCTTATATCTCCCTAGTTAAGAGATGTGAACTAATTTAATAAAACCTTTTTTAGAATTAGGTTTTGTAGGCTTCCTTATATCTCCCTAATAATTAGAATATGCTTAGTTCACATTCTAAGTTGATTTTGTAATGTTTTGAGAATAATCAACATTTTAATTTTACCTTATCTTTCCCAATGAAGTATGCTTTAATGGTTGGTATATTTTGTCTCCTTAGAATGAGTATGAGATAATTTTTACCAATTAATTCCAACTCTATATGTAGGCAATTGATTTGCTTCTATATCCAATAGATTAATTTTCTAAATTTCAATTATATGTATATAGTTTGAAGTAGTATGCCTTATATATCTCTACATTTTGGAATATTAGAAAATAATAATATTTGCAATAATAAAGTTTTAATTTCCAAGTAGAAACCCTTATATCTCCTATGTTTTAAATTGTTAATATTTAAGCTATTTAAGTGTATAGTTCTCCTTTAATTTTTATTTCAAATATGGTTGATTTTATTATGGTTTCAACCTTATATTATACCCCTTATAACTCCTTAATGAAAGCAAATTTAATTAAGGTAAATTATTACCTTTATAATGTTGCAAATGGGCACTATATTCTCCAATGTATGGTCACTATACTCTCCAATGTATGATGTTGTATTCTCCAATGTATGACATTGTATTATCCATTGTATGGGTGTTTTATTCTCTAATGAATGAGTGATGTATTCTTCAATGTGTGGGTGATGTATTCTTCAATGTATGGGCATTGTATTAGCCAATGTTGTATGTAGATGATGACTATAGTTTTTAATGCTTCTCTTCAATTAGTGGATTCTATGACTGATGTAGATAATGGTGGTAGTACAAATCTTGGATAGCAGGCACCTTAATTATTGCTTCTTTGACCCTCCTTGATCATGAGCTTTTAATGCTTTTATCTCCTCTTATATGTTGCTCTCTTTTTCTTACTATGAATACACTACTCTCATCAATCTTTGATGCCTTAAATAGTATGGATGTCCCCAATGTTGGACAAGTGTCTTGGGAGTTACATTCAATGCTTAGTCCACCTTGAAGCTCTTGAAAACTTGCTAGATAGATGTTAGGATCTTCTTTGAGCATTGGTTAATAAATCTTCAATGCTCTTAGCTGGAAATAATGATGACTCATTTGAAGTATACCTCTAACACTTCCAATATGGGTATTATATTTTGGACACTTCTTCTAATGCTTAAAGAACGAGTTTTTTAGGTGTTATCAGTGCTTCACCAAATTTACCAAGTGTCAGGTCCTTCATTTGCATGTATACTTTGCTTCAGCGTATATCAAATCTTATATTATCCTTGTGAATGCTTGCTTTGTTGTATTTTTCACAATGCTTTTCTTGAGCATTCGAAGTTGTCTCAGGATCAATGCTTGGATGGTGGTTGAGTGGCACTCTTCTCAATTTTTTGTTGATAGTTTTCCTCAATGTTTGTATGGAGCTTTGTTGGTAGTTGAGTGGTGCTCTCTGATCTGGTAGTTCTCACTTGGTAATTTTTCCTTCTTTTATGTTTTTCTTGCCTTCTTTTGTAGTGAACCATCCTTAATGTTGTGTTGGAAATACACAATAGGCTCTTAGTGTAATGTTATCCTCCTTATGTTGAATTTTGTGTTGTAGGTGAATCATTTATGATAGGTCAAATATGGAAGCTTTGTTCACCTAAAAAAAAGCCCTTTGTTGGCTCTCTTGATGCTACAAATTCTATATGTTTTTGGAGTGTTTCTATGACACTCAAGATTGTCCTTCGAATGGTGCAAGAAACTAATGTAAACAACTTTACAAAAGTTAGAATAGAATATTTGATTTTGCATCTATTTCCAATCTTCTCCTTGGAAGCTTGCTTTTTGCTAGTTCTGATTATGGCTTCTTTGAACAATATCTTGTAGGTAGAGGATGATCCGATGTTGTCTTATTTGTTAGACAAATCTCTCCTTTGCTTGGTTAATTTAGAAATGAACCCAAGCTAATAATAATACAAATAGTATGTTTTTTAAGGAGTAATTTTTGCGCTAGCTTTTACCTTTAATGAATCCTTTAGTGCACCTCAAATTTGAGACTTACCAAGTCTTGATTTGTAGCTTCTTTCACTGATTTGATGATGGCTTTCTTCTCCACTCCTTGGAGGAATATTTTGATCTTCTTGGTGGATTCTATAGGCCAAAATACCTTGTTGGTATTTATTTTTGAATAGTATCTTTAGACACTTTGATACTTGAAGAATTTTGTGTCCTTGATCTTAACAATCAATACATAAAATAACCCTTTGACAATAACTAGTTTAATGAACAACTAGTATAGTGAAATGAATCAATAATATTTCTAACTTAATACATTTTAATAATCTCACCTTATTACTCCTGTTAATAAGCTCTCAAAGTAGTTTCAAATGCACTAATGATCACTGCAAATTTCTTAATATAGTCCTCTTATCAATAATTAGATAATAGGAAGAATGTATCTAACTCCTATTAATGTGTAGGTAATGAACCTTAAAATAAACTATCTTCTAAACTTTCTTTGAGGACTTAAAATGCAACCTTCTATTTTGCAACTTCTAAATTCTAATAAGGTGCTTAATGAAGTTAAGTAGTAATATGAATTAAGTGTTCAAGTAATGAAACTTTTTCACCTAAGTTGCTTACCTTTGATGATGAATATCTTGATGAATAGATTCACCAAATTTCTTGTTTGGAATGGTGGTCGCTCCCAACTGTGAATGCTTCTAGTCTACTATAAAATTGTAGTAGATGATTTCAAATTCTCCTTCAAGACCTGGCCTAGAACTTTAAAGTCTTGTATCTAGTAGTACTATCTTGATTGTTGCCCTTTAGGAGTCAATCTATTCACTAAAATGTGTCTTCTTAGTTATGAAGGGCAATATCTAAATATTTTTGGATTTGTTAGGTTTCTTCTATCTGATTTTTGACTTCAAATAGGTCTTTCTTCTCAAGAATCTAAATATCTTGAGGTCTTAATGAATCTTGTCTCTAAAGTTTAGAAAATTATTTGCCAAATATTTCTCCTTTGGGATTTTTGTCGAATGGCAATAATTGTTCCAATTATTTCACTATCTTTTGTAAGGATTTTATCCAATGAGTTCTCCTAGGAACTTCTTTGATGGCTTCTCCAATTTTTGCAATGAGGATCTCTAAGCATTCTCCTTGTTTCTTCTTGATACCTCTCCAAGATCTTCATTCTTACAGCTTCTTTGGTCTTCTTTATGAGACCTTTCCTTCAACCTTCAACTATGAAAGTGTTGGAAATGAGATCTTCTTCACAGATCTCTAGAATAGAAATTTTAATAGTCCTTCTCTATATCTTCCAAGGATGGAATTTCTTCAATGAGATAATTGATGGACCTCTTCAACTTCTTCTAGAGGAAGTCTTCAATAAGCAAAGGAGATCACCAATCTCCTATCTTTCATGCACTCTTCTATGGAGTCTTCTTCTGGTTCAATGACTCTTATCTAGAGTCTTCTTCAGGTTCAAGGCTTCTATGACCTTTTCTTCTAGATCAAGGCTTCTATAGAATTTTCTTATGCAATAAGGCTTCTATGACCTTTTCTTCTACAATAAGGCTTCTATGGCCTTTTCTTCTGCAATAAGGCTTCTATAGCCTTTTCTTCTACAATAAGGCTTTTCTGGCCTTTTCTTCTACAATAAGGCTTTTGTGGTCTTTTCTTCAATAAGGCTTCTATGGCCTTTTCTTCTACAATATGTAGGTCTGCAACAAGGCTTCCTTTAGTTTTATTTTTCTGTAACAAAATATTAGTAATATGGTTCTAAATCTTCTCTATGATGAATCTTCACTAGTTTATTTTTCAATCTAGTGGAATGAATGTTGAGTCATAGTCTTCATGAGATTTTTACAACTCTATGCATAGACTCTAGCCAAATGCAATTTCAAAAATTTTAGAACTGATATTTTCTTCTCTTCTCAATATTTCTTATGATTTTCCTATTCCTAGTGACCTTCTATGGCTCTCCCTATTCCTATTGATCTATTGTGGCTCTAATATCACTGTTATATTTTGATGGTATATGCCAAGGGATAATGCAATCATAGGATGTAAAATATGCAAAAATGTAAGATGCTGAAATATGCTATTAAGGGAAAGTGATGAAAAGTATACAATGTAATATGGAGTAAATGAACACTCCAAAACTGATGCTAAAGAACTACATTTTACCCCATAACCAATCTATATGGTAATCCACATAGTATTCCTACTACTACCTATAATTATGTATAATCACTTACTATGAGGCCCTTTATATAGAAATATAGATTGCTTGGCTAACACTCTACCTAGATATACAAGGGGACACCTTGCACATTTACAACTTGCACATAGACACTTGTGCATTCATTATATTACTTAGAGTAATTAGCTAACTATCCCCTAAAGTAATCTACTACTCTAGTTATGTACTAAATGTGGCACATTCGTATGACCTAAATGATGTAATATGCTCTAACACATAGTATGCCTTTTGATATTTTGATCATCTCCTTTTGTGTTGTTAGGGAAAACACCTTTCATCATTGGCCCATTCGTTGTTATTTCATTAGCATCTCAAACACTGGGACCACCATATTTTGATCTTTAGCACGTGTATCTCCAAGTATTTTTCCCTCTTCTATTTTCTACCAATATTTTGCCATGGATATTTGGGTGGACTTCATGGGGGTTAAGAAGCCTCAAATTTTAGAAAAAGTTTCACAATTTGAAATCTTTAATATACTCCTATCCTTGTTGCTCTTCAAGTGTTAAGCTTTTATTGAGGGAGAGAGATCTTTCCTTTTCTCTTTCCCAGTTGGTGACCTTAAGTTGTCTCACTATGTAACTAGATTTGGTTCTTAGGGGTCACTAACTAATGATGACTTACAACTTCACCAAAGAACTATGAACACAAATAGACATGGAAAGGAGCAAGGAAAGCAACCCTACCTATCTAGGGAGGAGAGAGTTCTATAAGCTATGGATAGGGTAGATCCCTTCTATGAGCAAATTTCCTTTAATTATCACCAAAAGGGATCTGAGACTCTTGTTCATGACAAAATTCACCTTAGCTACCACAAAAAATGCTCTATAAAACATTTATATTTTAGTATGATGGATTATCTAAGGTTCATAGTGTGGGAAGCTTCAGATTTAGCATCAATCAATGATAAATATTTCTTCTTGGTTACACCTTATATGGTACTCTAGAATTAGTTGCTTCATAGGTATTGATAATACTTGGTTTTTGTATTCGATATCTCATTAGTCATCTTTGGATGGATTTTTTATTAAAATTGCCTTCTTAGTAGGATTTTCTCGGTGTAGTGAATCTTCACTATAGCTTTGGTAACTCACAATAGAAATACCACTAGTAAGGGTTAAGGAACCCAAATAAAATAGCCTTGTTTATTGGTCATAGAGTCATAATGAGAGAAAACCCTAAGGCTTTCACAATAGAAATGGATGTTTGGGAAGGATAGCATCATAGGTAAATCTACTTGGACCTTTATGAAAACTAAAAGGGGTATAACTCATTTTATATACCTCATCACTTAGCATGGCTTCCAAGGTTCATCCCTTTTTGTTAATATTATGATGATAGGGTCGTATATAAAGACTCTTTCCCTCATGCCTAGATAGTGGGGAGCATCATCATCTTTTGTACCTCACACCTAATTATAGTGACTATCATTCTTTTGATCAAATGACCTTCATTACTAATCTTTAGAGAAATGGTGTGCATGCCTTGACTCTGTCAACCTTATCCTTCAAGTGTGTAGGTTATTTAATTCTCTTGTTATAGTTTTAAACTCAATCGTATCTTGCAACAACTAGATAAATATGATTTTTTTAAATATATAAGGGCCTAGAGGCCTGATGATTTGACCTTCATATTGGAATTTTAACCTATACTAGTGTGCTTGAAGATCTTGTCAAGATCAAAGTCCCAGACTTTGATAGCTCAATGCTTCCTTGTGTGGGTTGATTGCACTTTTCCTTTGATCTAGATCCACCCTTCTTCCTCTATTTTATCATTTATGGTAGTTGGTTCATTTACAAGTAGCTTCTCATCATACTTATGTTTGGTGGTATTTAGGAATGTGGCTATGGTCTTTACCTATGTTTGTAGGACTTTCCATTCCTATTTTATCCCCTAATTACCTTCTAGTTCAAGGTTGAATTTTATGGGAAGACAATCATCAAGTGATACCAAGAGGTCAACCACCAAACTCATCCCTTCACCTATTTGCCTTACCTATTTTTTGGGTAGTTATAGATTTGATTTCAATGCTTCTATTATTATTTTTTGTAATGCTAAGGAATTGAGTTTGTGATCGAATAGGAAACTACTAACCATATTATCCTCACTTATTAGATCTAGGTAAAAGTGTTTCATCCCAATTTATTTGGCCACTAGGCTAGGGTTGTGCATGGTTTTGGGATTCTCTACCTCTTTCTCCCTTGTATCTATCAAGGTTTATTTTGGATCATTTTCTAGTAGAAATTTTGGGTACATTTAGGATTTGGGCCCATCTTCTTTAGACCTAAAAATCTCTAGGAGATTCTATATGTCATTATTTGTGTTTACCAAAGGATTTGATGGCTATGGGTCCAAAGTGCTTATGGTGGTGGGAGAATTTTTTGATTAGTCACTCTACTTCCCCATAAGTATTTAGTAGCCTTGGTTTTGGTTGACTTTTTGAGGTCTTGTTGACTCAAGTATTATTTGAGTGTCAATTTGTAGGTAGGATCGACTGTCACACTTCATTCTCTTCTCACAAGACCAAAATATTTTCTAGGGGAGTGACCTTTGGGGTGCAAATTTCCTAAGAGAAGGCAAATTAGCATTGGGTTGGTATCATACGTACTTCTTTACTTTATGTCCTCATGGGATACCATAATATTCATTTGAGTTCATGATGGAGATAAGTCCCCAAAAAGGGTTGGTAGTTCATGATCAAATGCTCCTTATTCAAGTACTAAGAGGAGAAAAACTGAGGCTCTAGATACTATAATCCTTGGTCACTTTATTATCTTATCATAATTAGAAACTCCTCATAAAGTGTCTGGAGTTTTCTTCTCAGCTCATCCTCTTTGGCTCTTAGTGGGGAATTTGGGGAAAAAAAAAAGAGAAAAAAGGAGGAATTTATATTTATGGGAGAATGACATGGGATACAATAGATAGTGATGGGAATAGGAGATAGGTTAATAAAGGCATTGGGGGTATTAGAGGTAGCTTTCCTATCTAGATGAGGTCATTTTTAGTCTATATGGCTATCTTATAGGCTATTGGCAATGAGTTTCCTCCTCAAATTTTGATCATCATGACATATCTGAATTGAAATAATTATGAGAAAATGAGTGCCATACCTAGGGGGTCTGATATCATCCAATATTCTATACTAGGTATTATAGAATTAGGTATTGAAATCATCCATTCCATCCATGGGACCCCACTTGATATTCATTAAGTTCTTCAATAGGGATACTCCATTTGCCTTCTCCTCAAACCTCTCTACTAGTTGGGTGGTCATTTGGTCCTAACTTTTGATTGAATGTGAGGGAAGTGATATGTACCATTCTTGTACTCTACGTTTGGTGGATATAGCCAAAATCCTCAATATACATTTTTTTAACCATGTTGTGCACCACGCAAAGGCCTACCATGTGATGCAAATATTTTATTAATGTGATCGCATATTCTTTTATGAATTCAAGCAAGGACTTGAGACGCACAATGGGGATTGGATCCCAAACCTCTAGTGGAGTAGGGGTTACTAAGGGATATTGATTATTCCATGTTAGGATTCTCTTGAGATTTAGTTGTACAACCATCTTATAATTCACATAAGGATGCTAAACAAAAGGTGGTGCTTGGTTTTGCTTCAATAAGTAGATGAATAGAGATATCTACCAAGATATCTATTTGAACAAATCTTAAGTGGTATATTCTAGGGTTTTCTTCAATGGAGTTGCTATATTTCATCGGTTCTTTGACAAGAAGAGTCGCTATGTGAATGCTTGTAGTGCTTCAATAAGTAAGGGATTGAGGCATTCATCAAAACTTCAATGTAATTCTCTAAGTTTGAGTCCCACCAAGCATGTTAATTGAACTTTGGGGACCAGATATGTTCCTTACACTTCGAGAATTATTACCACCTACGTACGATTCATTGGGTGCATTTGGTGCTTGTGCCATACATGAAGCACTAGTCCAAGAAGTCTAGGGAGTGGGATACATGGCTCCATTGGATGACCTATAAGATTTTTTACCAAGGTCAGCTCCTTATTTGGATGTAACATTTGATGCATTGCTATCTTCCTAAGATGACCTAATTTATTGGGTGATTAATGGCAATAAGGGTTAGAAGAAAAGCAATAAATAATCAAAATAGAAATAATAAGTAATAAAACCTATTCTAAGGAGGAAATGCACGAAATATCTAAAACTCCCTACACTAAGTTGGGTTGAATGAACACATGCATCGTAGTTGACAACACATAAAGAATATAGTTTCCCTAAACATGAATTGCATCCAACACACATACATAATAACTAAGACAAAAATAGAAATAGTCACAATTTCTTATATATATAATCATTGTATTGCATACATGCCAAAGAAAGAGGCTTAAAACTAATCAATTTAAATGACTCAAGGATTGAGTTAGGTCATTAGATAAAATAGGGTGAAATAAAAACTCATGCGAGTCTAGATACTAGGCATGGGCATAGATAGGTTTTGATCCTTTATAATGAGAAAGAAGAGGGTATTTATAGGAAGAATCAAGGAAGAATTCCCCTCAAAATATATGCAATAATTCAAAATTGTTCATTTCAAAATTTATGGACTAGTCAACATCAACATTGAGTGATCTTTGAGGCTTCGAGGATCTTTAACCATAAATGTAACTAGTAGGTTGGATTTATGGGACACTCTCACTAGGTGATTGGGTTGTATTACATTGGAGATCTCCCATGATTAAATCTTTGGGATCCTTATTCATTAATACCTAGGATTTTAGAGTTATCCATTGGGCTACCTTCTATGTTATCACTTTGAATGCTCTATTTATTGCCTTGGGGACTATGCTTAATTGCTTGGAATAGAACTAGGATTGGGTCATATCTCTTCTCTTTGTGCCTAGTAGCTTTGGGTCAATGTGGTGGTCTAGTTAAGGTTGGTTTCTTACTTCTCTTTTCACCCTGACCATTCTCTTTTGGTGAAGACCCTCCATAGCACACCTTTTGATATTTTGACTATCATCTTTTGCATTATCAGATAAAATACCTTTTTTTAATGGCCCATTTCTTGTTATTTCATTGACATCCCAATGATAACTAGGACCATTAAATTCCAAGCTCTTGTGGACATGTCTTTGGTCATTTTTCCCTCTTTCACTTTTTTTTAATCTTTCACCATGGATCCTAGGGTGGAATTTACAAGGGCCAAGAAGCCTCAAAGTTTAGCGAAAGTTTCATAACTTCAAATCTTCAAAATGCTCCACTTACTACTACTCTTTGAGTGTTAAGATCCTCTTAAGGGAGAGGGATATTTCCTTGTCACTTTATCACTTGACCACCTCAATTAACCCCACTTTCTTCCTCCATATAATTATATTTGGTTCTTTGGGGTCGCTACTAATGATGACTCATGACATCACCAAGGAACTATGAACACTAATAGATATGGAAGGAAGCCAATAAAGTGACCCTTCCTATCCAAGAAGGAGAAAGGTCTATAAGTTCTACATAAGGTGGATCCCTGCCATAAGAAAATTTCCTTTAGCTATAATCAAAAGGGTCTTGAGAATCTTATTCATGATAATACTCACCTTAGTTTCCACTCGAAAGGCTCTATAAACCATTGCTAGTTTGGTTTGATATATTTTCTGAGGTTCATGACATGGGAAGATTCAAATTTAGCATCAATCAGTGGTAGATATTCCTTCTTTATTGCACCTTGTATGGTATTCTAGCATCAACTACTTCATGGTAGAGAGTATCCTTGGCATTCGCACCTGGTATCTCTTTAATTGGCTTCGAATGACTTTCTAATCAAAATTGCCTTATTAAAAAGATTTTTTCGATGAAGTGAATGTTTTTTCAATTGGTTATATAGTATTGAAATGGATTCCACCCGTATTACATCATCATCGCATAGTGATATTACAACAAAACTTGGATATTATCTATGTATGCTTGACAAGATTTGAACCTTGGTCTCCTTAAATGTTGAGGAATCTAACTGGTTGAACTAATACCACTTTGATCTAATGTAGTGAATCTTCACTATAGTAACTAAAACTAATTTACTTGAATAATGCTTTAACTTAGAATGATTTTAGTAATAAAGCTTAATTTTTTTAATAAAACTAAAAATTTTACCAAATTTAAATTTTATTTTATAAAATAATATAAAGCAATATTTTATCTTAAAAAATACCAATTTAAATTTTAAAAAAATGATTAAATATCACACATTTATATCCAATATAGAGGGAAATGATTCATAATTCTAATTTTGTATAATTAGAAGATCCACAAAATAGTGCAACTTCATTTTAAAAACATTATATTTAACCTAGAAAAACTTGAAAGTTTTGATGTAAATGAAAAGAGGTAATACAATCGTAGAACTTCAAATTAAGTCATTTGTCAAAGCATAATCATATTTTTAAAATATATCCCCAAGGGCTAGTGGATTAATAAGTGCTTTGTTAGGGGTATTAATTAGTTGGAGAGGGGAGGGCTCTGGTCCCTCCCCTGCTCCCCCTCCCATGGCTCCTGGTTTCTGCCCAGTCCCTGGCTCAACCCAGGTCATCCCTCCCGGGGAGTGGTTGTTTGCAGATGATCTCCTGGGGGGAGATCCTTCTCCACTATCTGCACCCCTCCCAACCGGCTAGGGTTTCCTTGGTTGTTTTTTTAGACTTGTGCTTCCTAGGGATCCCTGTTTGGTTGGGGATCCCTTCCCTTTTTCCCTCAGGCTTGCCCCGGGGTTTTTTGGAGGTGATTCACGTGGATCTAGTCCCCTGCGTTTCTCAGTGCGGTGGAGGTGACGGTTTAGGGTTTGGACAGTTTCCCCCTTTTTCTTGTGAATCCTCGACAGGCTCTGTGCTTGGACGGGATTCTTGGTCCCTGCTGCTGGGATCCTCTTATGTTTTCCCGAGGCGGGTTCCTTGTGGTGCAACTCTTTGGTCACTTCCTGATGGACTGGATCCTCTCTGTGCTGGCTGTCATCTTCCTACAGGATGGCTCTCGCTGAACTGAATGTTTTCCCGGTGGGCGGGATGGTTTCTCCATAGGGCGAGATCCGCCAAATCCGCCAGTTTTCCCGTGAGGCGGGATCCTTTCTTTTCTGCTGGTTTCTCGAATGGCGGGTTTTCCCTGTTGCTTCCCGCTAGGCGGGACTGTTTGTGGTGGTTTTGACTGCTTCCCACGAGGCGGGATTTTATTGTAACGGTTTTTCTTTGCTTCCTGCTGGGCGGGATCTTCTCGATGGTGGTTTTTGGCTACTCCCCGCTGGGCGGGATCTCCAAAACTACTTTTTTTCTTATTTGTTTGTTTCCCGCTGAGAGGGATTATTTCATGCTTACTGTTACCGCTAGGCGGGATTTCTATTTTGGTGTTCAGTTTCAAGGGATTGATGCCCTAGGCCCATTGCTTATGTAATCAGGTTTTGGGATCCTTGTTAAAACCCGCTATAAATACAAACACATAATTATCAAAAAAAAAAAAAAAAGTGCTTTGTTAGGATCCCATCCTAACATTATTTTATATTTCTCATTTGCTTATGTAATGACCCACTTCCAACGTGGGGGATTCCATTATAATGTTATTTTGTAATACTTTGTAATGTATGTGGTAAGTAAGGCACCTAGCCAAGTGGTACCATCTCATGTAACCGTTATCAAGATTGTAACTGATGTTTGGTAGAAGATTTTATCTCGAGTGGTATTTTGCATGTAAGCCAACTCTTGAGCCTTTAGGTAGGGTTGCATGAAGCTTTCTGTTTAAAAGACACAAAGCCATATACGAATGTATCTTTTTGCAAGTTAATGAAATATTGAAGGAGGTTTGCCCCTCGAAGAGGCCTACGATTATCAGTTATTTGTGATATTATTTCAATTTTGCACTTAATTTTTGCATAATGTTATTTTTTATTTGATGTATTTCAGTTATTTTTTAGTATTTTGTGTGAGTGAGCTTTTTTTGTATAGTAGGTCCCTAACAAGTGGTATCAGAGCACTTTCTAGGGGCTGAGTTCTACTGCGACTACGAAAATTCTTGCTCAGCCATTTTCACCTATTAGGTATAATTTTTCTGTGTTTTTATTTCTATTTTCCTTTATTTATAAACAAAAAAAAAATAAGCAAAAACTAGAAAAAAAAATACATTCTTTTTTTTCAGTAGTTGAGTAGGCTAGAAACCCTGTGCTGGGGATTTTAAAATATCACGAAGAAGTTATCATTATTGTCTAATTTAGATAGCCCATAAAGCATCTAGTGAAGTGAGGGACGATCATGCTCCAATACCCATGCTTCAGACAACACTTGCGCACGAAATTGAGCTCCCACACATCTTTGGGTGTATCAAGAGGCCATTTTAGGCTTAAATTTTTTTTTATCTAGGAGGAAGATTTTTGACCTTGTACCATCCATATTCCATGGGATACAACATCCCAAGCGATTATCCTCTCGTATTGTTAGAGAGGCAGATAGTGTGCTCAAGGGTATGTGTGGAATCCTCCTTGGGTAGTGGCCTAAAATATTGGTTTGAGCACTATTGTTTGTCATTGCAGTATAACAAAGGGCCTATGGGTGTTACATACTCCTCTACCTAGTGTACATGGATTCTATTAAAAATTTCAACCTACAAAAACAACATTATTCTATTCTGTTAAAATTGCATTCATGACCCTAAAAAGTGAGCATACAGACGACTTCCCTATCACTAAATAATAAAATTGTATGCACCAAATAGTTGAAATAGAGTCTGCAAATGTTTAGAACATTCTAAAATATTCTAGTACCATCCAGGTCAGTGGTACTAAAAATTAGGTCAGTGATAGTAACAAGCAGGTTAGTAACGATAACATTTAGGTTGATAGTGACACTAACAGTCATATGTAATAGTCAAAAAATATAGGTGGTTAGGGTCAGAAATGAAACCATCAATGTCATTAACTACACAATACAAAGGATCCCAAGGTCAAAGATGTGAACAGTGTTAGTAACTATAGTACAGACGATAGGGATGGTGACAAGGTAGTCAGTCGATATAATACATAGGTTAGAGACAATTGATCTAGAACCCAACTTTTGAACCATATCTCCAAATCAAAAACGGACCGCACCAATAGACTCATAAAAATAGAGGATAAAAAAAATTGTGTTCTGGAATATAGCTCATTGTGACCATATTTCTGAGCTAATAATTTATTACATAACACCCAAGAACCTTTTTAGACTCCTTACTAAAAATAGTAACTCCTAAAAACCACACTTCTATTTTTAGTAATTTAGTAAAAGAGGTTCAAGACTCTTCCAAATGGTTGGTGGTACTCGTGGACATCAAAAAGAGGTAGAGCAAACCACCACATTGTTGGAGTCCCTAATAAGCACCATTAATAGCTTGTAAAGCACAAATCAAAACCTGATGGTAGAATTTCAAAATTTTAGAACTAATTACGATATCTCCAAAACCTTCCTAGAAGAACAACTTATAGAAGTTGAGTCCAAATTGCAAGGTGGTCCAAGCAATTTTGAGTACCGTATTGAAAACTCACATTTCAATCAAGGTAAAGGAAGGGGAAAAGATGAATCTCATCCTCACTATGATCATGATCCTACCTTTAATATGTCAAAATTAGACTTTCCTAAGTTCAATGGAAAGGATGTGGATGGGTGGCTATGTCATGTTGCTCAATTTTTTAACCTCCATGATGTCCCTATATATTATCGAGTTCAAATGGCTTCCTTAAACTTGGAATTTGAAGCTTTATAGTGGTACAAATGGTTGCAAAAAACTACCCCTAATCCTTCTTGGGAAGATTTTGAGTCTCAGTTACTCACTCAAAGTTGAAATAAACTTCAACAGTTCGAGATTACCAAATACAATTTGAGAAATTGACCAACAAAACTAAAAGACTAAATGAAGGGTTCTTTATGAGTTGTTTTGTTAGCGGTTGAGGTAAGATCTCCAAGTTGAAATCATAATTTTTAAACCATAATCCATGATGCAGGTATCAAGTTGGATCATTTGTTCGAGTCCAAATTTTTAGCTTAGATGTGGATATCTAAATTTCCACAAGCTAGACCCTCCTTCCTCCTAGATTCTAAAATCAGAATGAACAAAAAATTGATGCACCCAAACATCTAACCACTATCAAAATGGATGCGCGATGCACCCAAGGGTTATGCTACAATTGTGATGAAATTTTTTCTCATGAACATAGGTGCACCAAAAATAATTTGTTTCTCATAGATGTTGATGAGCCTAACACAAATGACAACAATGATGGTGACATAGAATCAGTAGAGGAACCACCCAAACTAGAGGAAGAAAACCAAGATGAGCCACAGGCTGAGATTTTTGTTCATGCTCTTGCTGGCATTACTACTCCCCAAACCATAAAATTTATGGGTTATTTAAAAGATCTACATCTTACCATCTTGATTTATTATGGTAGTACACACAACTTTATTGATTCTCGCATTGTCAAGTAGGCAAATTTTTACGCACATACATGTAATTTCTTTGAGGTTATGGTAGCCAATGGTGGGGTCATACCTTGAAAAGGTAAATATCCAAATTTTAAGGTAAAAATTGGGTACTATGAGCTCAAACAAGATATGTTTGCGCTTCAACTAGGGATATGTGACATTGTGTTACGAGCTCAATGGTTGGGTACATTAGAAACCATATCATGGAACTTTATCAAGCTTTGGATGCAATTTTCACAAAATAGATAGTTCCACACTCTCCATGGCTCCAAAGTTAGTCCTCCATAAATTATCATTTTAAGTTGGATGGAGAAGTTGTTAAAAAAATCATCTGAGGAGTGTGTTCCCACTGATTTGCAACTTATTTTGTCCAAACATGATTATGTTTTTTTTTAACCTTAAATTTTTTTGCCTCATCGCTCACATGACCATGTTATTCCATTGTTACCTAGCAGTGCACCACCCAACATCAGACTATACTAGTATCCTCATGCTCTTAAGTTAGAAATCAAGAAGTTAGTATAGGAATTATTGAAAATCAGTGTCATTCAACCAAGTAACAGTCCTTACTCTTCTCCAGTATTACTGGTACAAAAGAAATATGGTTCTTGGTGATTGTGTATAGACTACTAAGAGCTCAATAAGCTCACCATCAAGGATAAGTTTCCTATTCTGGTGGTGGATGAATTACTATTTGAGCTACATGGAACTATGTACTCCAAATTAGACCTTCACTCTAGGTATCATCAGATCAGGCTCAAGGATGAAGATATTCCCAAGACTGTTATCTATACTCATGAAGGTCACTACAAGTTCTTGGTGATGCCATTTGGCATGAAAAATGCTCCTTTCACATCTTAAAGCCTTATGAACAACATATTTCTTCCATTTATCCAAAAATTCATCCTGGTTTTGTTTGATGACATTTTAGTTTATAGTCGTTCATGGGAAGAGCACCTCAACCATGTGGATCAAACTTTATAGGTGTTGGAACAACATAAACTCTTTTCTAAGTGGTCCAATTATTCCTTTGGTTTGATGAAAGTGGATTATTTAGGATACATTTCCACCAAATATGGTATCAAAGTTAACCCTAAGAAGATCTAGGTAGTCCAAGACTGGTCAAAACCCCACACTCTCAAAGGACTCTAGGGATTTTTAGGGCTTACAAGATACTACCACAAATTTATTTGTAATTATGGTAAAATTGTAGCTCCCCTCACTTCCATGTTAAGAAGGAATCTTGTACTTGATTAGGATCCACTGACCAGGCTTTCTTAGAATTGAAGTATGCTATGACCACCACTCCCATCCTAGCCATGCTCAATTTTTCCAAATCATGTCATTGAAAGCGATGTCTCTAGTCATGGTATTGGTGCAATGTTGATGCAAGAAGAGCAACCCTTAGTTTTCACTAGTAAATCTCTCTCCAGTCGTAATTTGGGATAATCTACTTATGCCAAGGAGATGATGGAAATTCTACATGCGGTAACCCATTAGTGATTGTATCTCATTGGGCATCATTTTTCCATTAAAACTGACCATTAGAGTCTCAAATACTTTTTGGAGCACTATGTTACCACCCTCGAACAACAAAAATGGGTCTCTAAAATCATGGGCTATGATTATAATATTTCTTACAAGAAAGGTAAGGAAAATATTGTGGTTGATGCTCTTTCACCAATTTGAGGCTCTTAGTATGTTGTGTGCCATTTCATCACCTATTTCCCAATGGATTGATTCCTTACACCAAGACATATTTTAGGATTCTAAGTTACAAACTTTGGTTGTCTTCCTATACACTGAACCCACTTCATGCCCAGGCTACACTTGGGATTACCATGATTTGCATTACCACCAACGCCTTGTTGTTTCCCATACTTCTCCACTTTGATATCTTCTCATGAAATAACTGCATGTCGCCCCATCTTTGGGTCAATTTGAATTTCTCAAAACATATGAACAACTTAAACGCACTTTTTTCTAGAAGGATATGATTTTTTTTAAGGATTTTGTGGTGGCTTGTGATACCTATCAAAGGATGAAAGGTGAAACATTGTATTCTCCATGCACTCTTCAATCCTTTCCCATTCTTAACCAGGTTTGGATTGATATTTCCATAGATTTTATTGAAGGGTTACCTAAGTCTAGAGGTAAATTTGTTATCTTTGTGATAGTGGATCATATTTTGAAGTATGCATACTTTTTTTCCCTATCCCATCCTTACACAGCCCCCACCATTACCCAAATTTTTCTTGATTCTATATTTTTCCTTCATGTTATACCTACTTCCACCATATCCGATCGTGACCCAATATTTACTAGTCATTTTTGGCAAGAATTGTTTAATTTGCATGGAACTCAATTCAAAATGAGTTTATCCTATCATCCACAAATGGATGGTCAGACTGATATTGTTAACAAATTTTTGGAAACCTATCTTCACTGCTTTGTATTTGATCAACCTACTCAATGGGTAAAGTGACTTCCTTTTGTCGAATGGTGGTACACCACTTCCTATCACACAACCAAGGCTATCCCTTTTGAGGCAATTTATGGGTACCCTCCACTTATACCTTTCTCTTACATTATGAGTAGCTCCAAGGTCCATTCAGTAAACACTACTCTCAATTAATGCATCGATGTCGTCTACCAACTAAAGCTAAATTTGGATGCAACCCAAAATCAGGTGCACCAAGCTGACCAACACCATTTTGAACATAACTTTGATGTGGATGACATGGTTTTCCTTCGCTTGCAATCGTACAAACAGTCATCCCTCCAACTTCACAGGTGCCAAAAACTTGTTGTGAAATACTATGGGCCCTACTAGGTTTTACAGAAGATTAGTTCCACAATTTACATATTGGCCCTCCCACCTACCTCCAAGCTCTATCTTATTTTTCATATCTCCTCTCAAAAATGTTATGGGAACTCATGTATAGGTTCAATCTGCACTCCCAAAATTAGATGAAGAAGGTTCTATCTTGCTCAAGCTCGAATAGTTGTTGGATCATCGAACTCACACCCTCTGCAACCATACCATTACTGAGGTCCTTGTTCAATGGTATGGACTTCAGCCAGAAGATGCTACATGGGAGTCTCTCCACCAGCTCCAACACTATTTTCCTCATATTTAACTTTGAAAATAAATATTTTTGAAGGGGAATGACATGTTAAGATCTCATCCTGGTGTTATTTTGTATTTCTCATTTACTTATGTAATGACCCACTTCCAATGTGGGGGATTCTATTATAATTTTATTTTGTAATACTTTGTAATGTATATGGCAAGTAAGGCACCTAGCCAAGTGGTGACATCTCATGTAATCATTATCAAGATTGTAATTGATGTTTGGTGGAAGATTCTAGCTCAAGCCCCATTTTGCATGTAAGCCAACTCTTGAGCCTTTAGGTAGGGTTGCATAAATTTTTCTCTTTAAAATACATGGATTCATATATGAATGTATCTTTTTGCAAGTTAATGAAATATTGAAGGAAGTTGCCCCCTTGAAGAGGCCTGTAATTTTGAGTTATTTGTGAGATTTTTTTTAATTTTGCAATTACTTTTTGCATAGTGTTATTCTATTATTTAATGTATTTTAGTTTCTTTTTAGTATTTTGTGAGTAATATTTATTTTAATAGTAGGTTCTTAACATACTTCTTTTGCCATACACTTACCAAGAAGACACCCAAGTTCAAACCTCGAGGTCAACCTATTTGCAAAGGTAATAGTTTGATCTAAATCCTTTGAGTGTGTGCTAGATTGATGATTATGGTATGAATCCAAAGCAACCTGTGGTCTCCTTCACATAGGGTTAACAATAACAAGGTAGAATAGGTTTGTTGGGAGTAGCTCCTATGGTTTGAACCTTACAACCTTGTGGTTTGAACCCTAGGAGTATCCGTTACTAAAAATATTATGGTTGTGACCAACTCTCCTATGTAACCAAAAATATATATTTTTACAATATATAAAATTTCCCAAGTATATTGAATCACTCTATGTGCTATATTGATTATTATGGTATGAATTTCGAGCAACCGATGGTCCCCTTCACATTGAGTTGACAATAACAAGGTAGAATAAATTTGGTGGGAGCAGCCCCTATGGTTTGAACCCTATGATTGTCAATTACTAAAAATAATGTGGTTGTGGTTGTGACCAACTCTTCTATTTAACCAAAAAGTTATATTTTTTAAATATATAAAACATCCCAACTATATTGAATCACTCTATGGATCTCATTTACCATAAAAAAACAAAAATATTTTCTAGCACACCAAAATTTAAACTTGAGGTTAAAATGAATCTAGGAAATTAAATGTACTATTGGTTTAATATAAAATTATTGGTATAAAATAGATTATATATCTTGATATAACTAAGTTGATATTAGTCCCTAAGGGCTAGGTTGATTGGTAAGGTGTTGGGCATTTACCAAGAGGAGACCTAGGTTCAAACCTCAGAGGTATGCTCAATTGGTGTAAAGATAGTAGTATGGCTTGAGTCCATTGAGTGTGTGCCAACTTGATGATGGTAGTACCAACCCCAAGACACTAGGATCTCCTTCACTCCAGGTCATGTTTATCAAGACGAGATAGGTGGGGGTATCCTTCACTCTAGGTTGTGTTTATTAAGGCGAGATATATGGGGGTCTCCTTCACACCAAGTCATGTTTATTGAGGTGAGATAGGGTTATAGTGGTAGCACCATGATTCAACACTACGATTGGAGGCAATACGACTTGACCCTACAACTAGATCATGTGACCAGTTTTTAAAAAGAAAAAGTAGTTGTTGATTCTCTATGTATAAAAAATAAAGTTGATATAAAAAACAATCATTTCAAAACTTACTTTTTTATTATAATATATATATATATATATATATATAAATTTAATTAGAGTTATGAATGTTTTTGAAAAGTCAAAGGGGGAAAACTGGTGCTCTTGATGGGAAGAGCCTTGTTCCAACTTGTACAAAATATTATTTTAATATCTCACCCCTATTAACATCGAGTCAAGACATGTGTGGGGGGTAGTTGGTCCTCTTGCTTTCTAACCGGTTCATGTGATGTTGTTCCCATACAAGTTGTTTATTTTTAGTGGCATATTTCTATGTTGGAATTTTGTTCCACTTTAATACCTCTTTGTCTAATATAATTTTTTTGAGCTTTGGAATCTCTTTGAGAGGTCCAAGGTTCAAACCAGGGGACCAAGACCCTTCATTAAAATCTATGTAAACTCATTGGTAAGCTTCTAAGGGTTAGGTGGATTGGTAATTTTTTGTCTAGCCAAGCACTTACCAAGAAGAGACCTAGATTTTAACCTTAGGGGCATACTTATTGCAAAGGTAGTAGTCTGATCTAAATTCTCTGAATGCATGCCAGATCGATGATGATGGTATGAATCTTGAGTAATCGGTGGTCCCCATCATGTCAAGTTAATAATAACGAGATAGTTTAGGCTTTTTGGGAGTATCCCCTATGGTTTGAACCCTGCACTTGGCAGTTATTAAAAATAGTGTGGATGTAACCAACTCCCCTATATATATATATATATATATATATATATATATATATAATTTTTTTAAATAAAAACTATACAATTTAAAAATTAAAAATGTGTGACTCAAATGCATATAATAATTAAAAGATAAAACAAGTTATCCACTCATGTAGAGAAATTGGCAAATGTCTTAGGTGTTGGTTGAGGTTGACCTAGGTTTTATTTTCACTATGTCCACCCTGTTAGCTATGTAGGTACACCTAACAAATGTTCTATGTGTTGGTAGAGGCAACATATGCTCTATTTTTTTATGCCCTCCTTATGGATACATATTAAATAATTCCTTGTGACTGATGTCATGTGGTATATTCATATGGGACAACTACATTTGGTCATAGTGTTAGGTTCTTGAAGTTTCTGTTTAAACTAAAATTTTGTGTCTCTAGGGATGCTTGAACCTGAGCATTGATTGTAGAGATTTTCACATTAACCAAATCTAAAAAAAAGTCATAAAATAAAAATAATATGTTGTATATAAAAGGTTCCTCATCAAAAAAATAAATAAATAAAATAAAATATTTTTTATAAATTTAAAATAAAAATAAAACAATTTATATAGTTTATGAGTTTTAGTAACTTTAAATAAAAGGTTTAAGCTTGAAATAACGGTAGAGTTGTTCAACATATATTATATAAATACATGATTGAATAAACACATATTAAGTATATAACAATTTGTTTTTTTTTAACAAGGGAATAATTCATTGTCCTACCTTTTTAAATGTTTACTCCAAATGAGAAATCCTGAAGAAGAACAGTTTCTATTTTAGAGGTCTAATAAATATTAATTTCGATTTTATATGAACCATTTGTTTTCTTTGGGGATATATAGGGGAGTTGGTTACATCCACATTATTTTTAGTAACTGTCAAGTATAAATTTGACACCACAGGGATTGCTCCCAACAAGCCTATACCACCTCATTATTATTGATCTGGTGTGAGGAGGACCATCGATTGCTTGGGATTTATACTGTCATGTCATCATTGATGATGCACACTTAGAGGATTTAGATCATACTACTACCTTTGTTGCTCCCAACAAGCCTATGCCACCTCATTATTGTTGACCTGTTGTGAGGGGACCACCAGTTGCTTGGGATTCATATTATCGTGTCCTCATTGGTGATGCACACTTAGAATATTTGGCTCAGACTACTACCTTTGCAATGATGTGCACTCAAAATATTTAGATACTACTATCTTTGCAACAAGCATGCCCCCAAGGTTTAAACCTAGATCTTTTCTTGATAAATGCCTTATCAAACAAACAATTATCAATCTGCGTAACCGTAACCCTTGATGACTTTATCAACCATCTTATTAAAGATATTATTTACTCCATTATGCAATTACTAATATATCGTATATAAATTTATTCCAAACTTATTTAAAAGCTCCAAAATTTTCACTATTAAATTATTCTATTCTAAAGATTAAAAATTAAAAAGTCTATTTTGACTTTTAAATAGATTCGACATAGGAAACTAAGAAAGCTTATAGGAAAGTGCAACATTAATCGTATACAAATAAAAATGATTAAAAAATAAAATATAATATTACGCAATCACATGAGAACTTTCAAGTCCCTTAGAGTGGGACTATTCCTTCAATGATTTTATCTACGTCGTGGGTTTAGTTGTTTGCTGGGATTCCTCTTCATGTAGAAGTTTCAAACGACTAAAACATCCTAACTCTATTTTTAATTTAGACGAGATGTTCATTAATTTTTTTCAAAATCAATCTGAAATGAGATTTCATTATAAATAAATAGAAAATATGTAAAAGATGCAAATCCAATATTAAGTAGAATGATTTTATTTATTTTTGGGGGCATAAAGAACCTCAAAAAGAAGTTGACTGAACCTGCGTATCTTTGATATTTCAAAAAAAAAAAAACAATACAATAATTATCATGATTTTATGCCAAGAGTAAATGTCACTCTAAGAATCAACCTTATTTCTTTTTCTAAAGATCGACAAGGGGAATAAATTAGATGGGTCTTGGAATCCTATTTACTTTGGTCACAATCACCATCCTCACTACTTTCAGTAAGGTTTAAAGTAAACACAAGAATGAGCAGCCCTAGTTTTTGACAAAGTTTTGATGAGGAGGTAAAAGAAATGGAAAATGATACGACATCCCAAGCATCAACCTTAATCCTTTTAAGGAAAACCGACCTTATTAAAGCTAGCAAATAACCTTCTCACAGGGAGTTTTAAGCACTTTTTTTTAACGCTGGCTGTTTGAACCACTACTAACTAGTCACTTACTTTGAGCTAGACTTTTTGTAAAATACAATTAGTATTGACTTTGCTTACTATTAAAATTAATTACAAGTTTCATTTTATTTAAAGATAACATACACTTGATTTATGACAAATTAAAATTATTATTATTAAAATTTAACAACAAAACTTGTAAAAAGAACCATCATTCTCATAAAATAAAATAAAACAGAACAAGTAACTCACCTAAGATCTGCTGATCTAAATGTGACCATTTCGTCATACATTTACAGTTTTAGCCAAATACTGGTAGCTAAACATTGGCTTTGAACACCATGGCCATGGATAAACAAAATGCTTACTTGCCATTAATGTAAAAATTTATATCTAAACTGATTGATACCATTTAAAAGATAGATAGATATTAATGCGGAATAAAATTTCAATCATGAAATATATAAACATCCAAAGAAAATGGTCACAAAGTTCAACCTCTTCAACGAAAAACTATATTTTATTGTAAAGTAATAAATAATGTAGAAAGAAAATGAACAAAGATCCACTGCACTCCACACCAAATCAACTATCAGTAATCATCTCTGGTCAAGAGAATATAGACAGCATATATGACTCCTGGTATGTGCCCCAGCACCGTCAGCACCAAACATATCCAGTACTCTTTCTGCAAAAGTATTGCCCAACACAACAATTTTCATACACATGACATCATTAACATGCACTCCCAACTACTACTATTACTATTGTTATTAGAGGAGCAGAATGAAAGAGAGACTGAAAGTTTAGGAGCATTTCTCACTTGGATACCGTATTTTATGAGAAGTGGCAATGGAGGCAAAAATATGGCCATGAAAATGTAGAGGATCGTCAATGCGCCGCTATCACCCATGGCAATAATATTCGATCAGATAACTCTTTCTTCCCTCAACTCCTCTGGATATCAGATAACACTTTCCCACCCCAACTCTATATATAATATCGAATCAGATAACCCTTTCTCCTCCAACTCTAGATCTCAGATAACACTTTCCTCTCTCAACTCTAGATATTATTAAGCCTTGCCAAGCGAAAGGATCCACAATAATTCAGGCCCAAGTTAACATTTTTATAATTCATTCTTGAGTTTCGTGAAGAGTACACCTAGTTTCTTATTTACTTGGACAGAAACAAAGGAATAAGGCTAGTGGGGAAAGCAGAACAATGGAATTGGCTAATGGTGAAAAGTGCTTTGGTGGTGGGACAAATCTGGGCATTGTTAGAGAGATCAAAGGTCGTTAAAGATGTCCACCCACTTACGAATGTTGAGAGAACAAACGGAACCCAATCAAACTTTAGTTTTGTAGAGACATTTGAACCAGTATGTTTTAGATTTTTTAAAAGATTTCAAGTAACATGTTTTAGCATCTAAAAAAGGAAAAACTTTAATTCAAGGAATAACATAAAGTGGTTTTTTATTTGGTATTTATTAAGAGGAAATCTAGGTTAAGGTAGTAGTATGATCTGAATCCGTTGAGTGTGGGTGAGCTTGATGATGGCAGTACCAACCCCGAGCCACCAGGGGTCTCCCTCACTCTGAATCATGTTTAGTTTACCGAAGCAAGATAGGGGTTATACTAGTAGCACCATGATTTGATGCTACTTGACTTGACGCTGTGACCAATTGTTCAAAAAAGAAAAGTATTTTCCAATTTCTTTATATATTAAAAAATGTTTTTTTATTTAAGTTTTTCCCTGTATATAATAACATATTTAAAAATAAATAAAAAATCTATATAAACACCTTTATATTCACTATTCATGTAAGAATTTTAAAGTATGAACAGTGGTTTTTTATTTTAGTTTCTTTATGTGTATAATAAGATATTTAAAATAATAGGAAGGAGGTTCTGTGTGGACATTCCCAAGTAATTTTAAAGTTCCTATGAATCATTGGGACTGTTATGGTGTAAGGAAACTTGGATGTCTTATCTTTTGATTTGCTATTGAAAGTATTCAAACCTTCTGTTAAACCATCCAACAGTAATTGTTTAGCTTACAAATTTTCAATAGTTGCATTGTTCCTTATCACAGCGTTCAAAGATTAGATAACAAAATTATACTTGTTTCAATATTGTTCCTTTGCGTATCGTTTGAAATTTAGATAGCAATGTTACTGTGATATTTTGTTAATGGGCATTTTATAATATGCATAGATAGCTACGAATCTACAAAGTCTCCTAAGAATCAAACTTAGTATCAGTCACACTTGAGCACTGATAAGATTTTCAACCCATGTTCACTGAACAAAAAAATAATGCTAAATTAAATGATTAACATCTAATACAAATAGATGAAATATAACTGGAATATCACTATGATTGATGGGATGGTCCTATATTGCCTTTTTGAATAGAAATTAAATTAATGAGAAAACCACGTTAGAGAATATTTTCCACAAGAAACGAAAAGGGTAAAGGTTGCAAACCAGAATATTATAAAATTAAAGATAATGATTCCATGTTATTAAAGTTTAAAATTGTTATTATATAGTTTAATCTGATATGTATAGTTTGATTTTTTTTTTTTAATATTGAATATGGTATACATTCACATGGGAAATAAAGAACGTAAGAATGTTGAGGAAAATATTTGATGATGTTTATTTTATGTATTCACTATTATATATTTATCATTTTATTATGTATTTATTATGGTTTTATAGAGTGCCGAGAGGGTTGGTATTGTTGGTCAAAAATATGTTTAAGGAAAGGTTTATGCATTTACATATCTTGATCAATATTGAGTTACTTTATGGTTGTGAGGTTTTTGGGTCAATCTTTATTCTTAGTAAACATTAATCACCTATGTTCGAAAGCGAATTCCAAAACCAGAGAATGAAACACACAAAATCCAGATTGCAGAATTAATAGCTAAATCATTCATCCAATTTTAATAGAAATAAGCAAAAAAACTTTTATACATACATGAGACAACATGGAGGCCAAACAATAATCCCCTTGTATTTCTTGAACAACAAAAATTTTACATGTAAGTTGTAAAAGCTAAAGAGTCGACCCCTTGAATGCTCAACATTCTACTATATATAGATTTTACAATGAATTTTGTTACAAATAATCATGATGTTTGATCATGGAATGTGACTATGTCAGAGGAGTGGTTAGGTTGTATATTTCTCCTATCATCTTACGTATGGTAATTGAATACTCATGATAAATGGAAGTGGTTTGTGTTGGCTACATCTAGTCCCTTGATTCGCCTGACACATCTGAAAATTCTATTATTCCACGATGTTTTATCACTTGCACCTGCAAGTGGTGAGCTATTAACTCGTGTAACCTAAAATGCAATGTTGACCACTCCTTCGATGTTGAATTATTCTCCATATCCTACCAATTGAATGTCGGGCTCCTTTCACTAGTCAAAAACTATAAATTTAGGGTGCTTTGATACCTAGATCCCTAGCTTCTCTCTCCTTGGCGGGTTCTACAGGCTTTGATGAAAAGTGACATTTCTAGCATGGATAAACTTTTGGAATTCATAAAGATTCTGGTAGTGATCCAATTTTCTGTCGAACCCCTCTATGATAGATTTTTGGGCTCTATCAAAATTGTCAGCATTGACAAAAATTTGGGATCCATCCATGTTTCATCTATGGTGGACTTTTGGGACCCCTCCGGAGTCCATATGATGCCTAATTCTCCACCAAGCCTGATGGGTTTTTAGGATTCATCCAAAATTTGCCAACAAGCCATTTTTTTGCCAAGCATAACACTTAGTCAAAAAATTCCTCTTTCGCTATCCTTCATCCACTTTTCCATCGGGCAGCTTTGTCATTCCTTTGTGATGGATTTTAGGACCCGTTTGGGGTCCAACAGCTACCCATACTTCTGTTATGCGCTTCTATGATGGGTTTTTGGGACCCGCTCAGAGTCTGGCAGTTACCCTCCTTCTACCATGCTCTTCTATGATGAGTTTTTGGGATCCATTTGGAGTCTAGGGGATGCCCAATTTTCTACCAAGCCTGATACTTAATCCACTTTCACACAACTTTGCAACGGGTCCATCAGCAACCCAGTTTTTTGCTAGGCATGATACTTAGTCAATTTCTTGCAACTTTGAGCCTTCTTTTTTGCTTGAATACTGAAGCAAATAGGCATGAATAAAATTACCCATACTGGAAGAGACTATTGGGGGATTCTGGTCAAAACCCCCATATCTTAATATTACCAAAAAAAAAAACATCAATGTGTTTTTGCCACGTGGACCACTAGATAGCCACCACCATAAATCTAGCCAGTAGGTTCACTTCTCCAAGGTTGATTGGACAAGACGGGATGTGGTCCCAAAGCATGTCATATACGGAAGAAAGCAATTACCAAAGAATTATTAAGAGTAACCATCAATACAGAGCTTGTGGGAGTTTTTTTCAGTACTCTACTATGTGTGTCTGCAGCTTTTTGTTTCTCCACTATTTCAAGGAAGGGATCCGTGTCTGTTTCATTTTTTGTAATTATGATGCAGGTGTGTTTTCTCGGGGTATACCCAAAATGTTGTATGGGAAGTTTCTTTTTGATAACAGGCTATGTGCCTTACCGGATGTAATGGCTTTGGCGGCATGTAGATTTTACATATATAGGATCCTTAGTAAGGACATGTTTATCAACAACCCTGGGCTGATTTTTGTAAAAGGTTTTGTGTCAACCTGTAAAACCCGGTATTAATGCTATAATATCTTATCTACCAAAAATAAATAAATCATTTTATTTTTCCAAAATATTAATATGGGTGGGTACAAACAAAAATTTACCCACATTCTTGGTGATTCACAGGGGATTTCCACTTGTGGAAATAAGGAACTCAGATGGCTACTTTTGATTTTAGAAATTTCTAACAGGAAATAAATGAAGTATTTGATGAAAAGTGATATTTCCAACATAAATATACTTTTGGGATTCATCGGGAGTCTAGTAGCAAACCAATTCTTCATTAAACCCCTCCATGATAGATTTTTGGGCTCAATCAAAATTTTCATCTTTTACGAAAATTTGTGATCCATCCATATTTTCATCTAAGGTGGGATTTTGATATCTCTCTAGAGTCTATATGATGCCTTATTCTTTGCCAAGCCTGACAGGTTTTTAGGATTCATCAAGAGTTTACCAGTAACCCATTTTTCTGCCAAGCATAGCACTTAGTCAACAAATTTTCCCTTCCACTATCCTTCATCCACTTTTTTGTTGGGCAACTTTGTCATTCGTTCATGACGGATTTTTGGGACCCGTTCGGGGTCCAACAGCTACCCATCCTTTTACCACACACTTCTATGACGGGTTTTTGGGACCCGTTCAGGGTTTTACAACTACTCATCCTTCCACCATGTGCTTCTATGATAGGTTTTTGGGACCTATTCAAAGTCTAGGGGATGCCCAATTTTCCACCAAGCCTAAGATAACCCACTTTCATGCAACTTCACAGTGGGTCTGTCAAGAACCCATTTTTTCACCAGGCATGGTACTTAGTCAATTTCTTGCAAATTAGAGCCTTCTTTTTTGCTTGAAAAAAATTACCCATACTAGAAGATATAAATCATATTATTTGCGTAGAATATTAACATGGGTGGATACAAGCAAAAATTTACCCATAAGTATAATTGTAATAACAAGTTCTGTGGAGATCATATTGACTAAAAGATAAGTTGTGATCACCATTCTCCTAATAACAAGAACATGTAGTTTTGAAGAAGTGTTTACTATATAATTGTCACCAAAGTTATATAGAAGATGATATCGATTGAAACATTAAGTTGGTATGTTTTGGGATTTTTTTTAAGGAGACCTAAGTTTGAATAATAGATAAGGTGACCCTCTCTTGTACCCAAGTTGTACTACTCCTCTTATTTTAATAAAAATAAAATAATAATAACAAAGAAAAATGATAAATATGATTATAGAATTTAATTTTAGATTATAGTGAAATTATATATAATAATTAATATTGTTAAAGGTTATAATTGGTATTATATAATAAGAGCTCAAATATTGTTATAATCTTATCCTAATATTATTATATAAATGTCTACTATGATGCATAGGCACCTTGAGTGCCTAGACATGTATGCCATAATATGGAACTTTTACTGATTGTAAGAAGAGTTAATAAAGATGTAATGGTTTCTTTATTAGGAGTTACTAGCTCAGGTCCCCACTTGCATGTGAATCTAATCCTTAAGCATATTTATTTTATATTGCAGCATTGTTGTGTGATTCTTATTTTTTAGCTAATTACTATAATATTTGTGTGGATGTGCTAATTTCAATTGGAAGGTTCCTTACAAGTGGTATTAGATCAATTTCTAAGGGCATGTTTTGTTGTAGTCACAATAGTTATTGCCCTACCATCCATTCTTTATTATATATACTTTCTCTTTTCTTTTACTTTTTTGCTTAAGTATCCTATAAAAATAATAGCACAATTTTTTTTGTTTTTAGTAGAATATATTAAAAACCCTATTTTGGGGGTTATAAATATCATAGAGAAGCTATCATTTTTGGCTAAGCTAGATTACCTATAAAGTGTTTAATAAAGTGAGAAGTGATCAAGCCCCCATACTTAAACTTTAAACAATGGCCATATACAATCTTAGCTCCCATGTTCCCTCGGGCATATAACAAGACCCCCTAGGATTAGGAGAAAGCTTTAGCCCTAGGAAGATATTGGTTATTTGATTTTTTTGGTGCATTGGTAAACAAAATATTGGGAAACTACTCTTACAATACACTCGAAACATAGAGTGTGGCTATGAGTATAATGGAACCCTTCGTGGCTAGAGCTCTAAGATATTGGGTTGGCCACTAATCACAATCAAGATAGTATAACAGAGAGCCCATGGAAACAAACACATTTTGGCTTAGATTGTCCTTATTAAATGTGTTTTCTGTCACCCTAGTCCTTCCCAACTAAAACTCAGATTTGAGCATACTAAAAAGACAAGTTTTATAATAAATTGACAATATAATAACATTCAATAATAGTCACCTCTAATTTGTAGATGACACAAAAATGTGGGGGGAAGCATCAATAAGAAAAGTGACCAATATCAGATAAGTGTTGGAGTGCTACATAGCAACTACTCGACAACTACTAAATGAAGAAAAATCAAAAGTAGTTTTTAATGTGACAAAAATATTAAGAGAACGGATAACCCATATCCTTAGATTCTTAGAGGCATCAATACCTTTAGAATATTTGTGTATCCCCTTAATAGAGAATATCCTTAAAAATAAATATTGGAAATCAATAAGAGATAGAATTCACTCAAAACTTTTGCATTGGACCTACAGGTGGCTAAGTTTTGGAGGAAGAGTAACATTGCTTAAGTCAATTTTACAAGCAATTCCAATGTACAAATTCTCCATTTTGGAAGCCCCGAAGAGCATCCTAAAATATTTAGACAAAATTATGAGACACTTCCTTTTTTCTAGAGTGTAAGGCAATCACACAAGATAACTAGTTAGTTGGTATAAGGTTTGTAAGCCAAAGGAAGTTGGAGGTCTAAGAATTAGAGCAACAATAATAAATAACCAAGCTCTAATGACCAAGTTGTATTGGATATGGCTAACTCATCAGGATCAACTTTGGAGCAAATTATTAAAATCTAAATACTATCCGTCATAAAATACAAAATATCTTTCTCATATTCTAATAACAAAATAGGGATTAGAGACTTGGAAAGATATAAAGAAATGGGCATCACTTATCAAATAAGGGTTATACTAGAAAGTGGGGGATGGCAGGACTTCTAGACTATGGGAAAATTCTTGGGAATATTTCTCTCCCATAATTTATTAGTAAACTCACTTAATAGGACTCAAAGGAAAGGGTGGTATCTCATAGGCTATTATTTCAAACTACCAGATCAACTGCAAGATAATCTTAGTTAGTGGCGAGTCCTAGAGGAGGAGCTAAGAGAAGAATAGATTGAGTGCAGAAGGTAGTTTCTTATAATGTTAATACCTGCACATTAAAATAGAAGGCATATAATTTTTGATAGAAAGAAAAATATCATCTTCCTATTATCTAGTTACAACAAATAAGACATTACTTTTAAGTGAAAGTTGCATAGATTGAAGTGCATATTTTGAGTTACCTTTAAGATTTCATTTACAGGAGTAATAAGGAGAGATTGCTATTGCATTATACTTGTTATTCTTAAAGGTTATTAAAGGTGCACTAAGCATTTAAAGTTAAGGGTATATTAGGTGCATGATTTAGAGCTTGGATTCATTATTGCTAAGTTAACCAAGCAAAGGAGAGAGTTGTCTAGTAATAAAGACAACATCAAATCTATCTCCATTTTCCCTCAAGCTATATAGCAAGGAGCCACCATATCAAGGAAGAAAAGTAGCATCAAAAGGAGATAAGAAAATCTTAAAATATCGGTGCAAAATAGAGTATCTCATTTACATTACATTGTTGCACCATATTCCTCTTAAGGAGGATAAAAAAAAGGACACCAAAATAGTGAGCACCCTACGTCTACAAGTGACCGAATCATTGAATTTAAAGGTGTAAAATTTGAGTGAAGGAAGGGAGCCAGTGAAGGGCTTAAAAATCAGTTTTGGGTGTCTAAAACACCAACTTTATCATCAAAGCAAGTATCTACGAGCAACGTTAATCTACAACATCATAAGGAAGCTTTACATCCATTACAAAGCAAGAATAGCACAAAATATAAAGCAAGAAGTGCAGGAAGTAAAGCATACGCAGGCTACATAAATACTATGGTATATTACCCAATCAAGAGTTAAACCGCTAGTTGAGGAAGAAGCGTCACCTAAGAGGACAACACTAGAGCATTATTGAATCATCATAGCTGAAGCCAACTTCATGGAAGAACATCATTGTGTAGATACCTAAAACATGTCATGTTTAGGAGACTACTTATATGGATACCTTTGCAGGCCATATGAATGACCTTAGACCTTTCCAAGTCTAAGCAGTGATTCTAATCACTCATTTAGGTAGTCTAGGCCTATTCACCTTAGTCACTGATGAGATCAGCAGCTAAGATCTCAGTCGTGGCTGACAACCATGGCTAGGGTCCTAGTTGTACTGAGCAATAATGTCTAGCCCTGTAACAAATTCCACACGAGCGGTTAGAAGAATCAAATGTGGGTGACTCACCGTTTATTTGGGGCATATAATTTGTTACGTGAATATTTGTAATAAATGTATCCTTCTCTAAAAGAAATGATAAAAGTTGTAGAAAAATTCTAAATCAATGGTTGTATTGTTACGTAGCTATCCCACCAAGTCAAAGTTAGTATTATGTTATAATTATTTGCCACTTGGACCAATTAGAATATTTATTGAGTCCAAGTATTTTAGGAGATGTGTTAATTTAGATTTATTCTTTTTAAGAACATAGTTGTTGTGTATCAAGTCCAAACCATATGGGAGAAATACGGGGAGTTATGTTTGGAATTGTCTGAGTGACAATATATATTTTCATACGAGACCTTTGAAGGTGGATGGCAAGCTAATGAAGAAATATATGTAATATGTGATTATTCCCGATGTAATATTCTATATGCAATTTTGAAATTTGGATGCACAACCATGTACATTTGATTTTCAATAATAAAGCAGCAGCAATATTTTCTTCAGGATATGGTAACTGTGTTTTATAATTATTTTATATTTTGCTTGCTTTGGTAATTTTTATTTCTTTTATTATCTTGTAATTATGAAATTAAGAATTAGATTAATTAAATGAGAGTAGAGTATTGAAGTTAAAGTAAAATAGAAAATAGAGGAAGGGGTTAACACTAACCTTCCGGAGGCAGGGCCCACTCCAAAAGGTTAGTCCCTAAATCTCTTCCCCCCACTAACATGGTAGATAGAATTAGATTAAAGATTAATTTACATGAAAATATAATTAGAGATTATAATAGATAAATAATGCATTAATTACGTGGATCCACATTAGAATAATTCATAAATTACATATTTTATTTTATTTTCCGCAAACTTAATTTTTGCAACACATGAAACTAGAAAGAGACCTGAACTAAGCCTAATATTAATTACTACGGTACAATCTATACTGGATTGCTACTCTTTAAATCTAACTTGGATTAACCTGGATTGAAAAATTAAATGTAAGCCACTATAGTCGATCATCTTTCCTGTGGTTGTTGTTGTTAATAGCGGCCCACAGTCTTAGCTGTGACTGTCAACAATAGCTAGGGTTTGATGAGCTTAATCTTCTGTTTTACACATAGATTTACCTTTCTTAGTATGCATTTAGATTAATTAGGCATAGATTAACCAGATTACATGCATTCCCATGGTTGATTAGCTGATTAATAGGCATATTTACTTACATTTGTGTATTTGAAGCTTTCCTTTACATGCTTTATACATTAGTTTCCTTTATGCTCAATATACAACATTACATGCATTTCTAGATTCCTTTACATGATTTAAGCCATGCTTCATGCTTTAATATCAATTTCTTAAGCATATTTATGCATCTTTATGTAGGTTCATGCTTTCTTTATACATTTTCTATGTTCCATACATTTTCTTGGAAATCAACCTCATCATGAGAGGTTTCATGTGCTTCTAAATGTGCTTTGTTGTTTCCTTGCATGTAGGTGACAGATCTCTCTAGGGATAAAGCATCATTCAAGACCATTCCTCTTGACATTGGAGAAGGAGGCATCCTAGTAAGCCCTCAAGCAAAGTTTGAAGACCTTAAGAGTCTATTGAAGGCATCTACCACATGAGTTGTGGATTGTAATATGTATCATAATGGTCAAATCCCTAAGAGGGATGTTCTTGTAACCTTGTTGTAAAGAGATTTACAAATATTAATAAATATGGGCACATTATTTTACTTTATTTCTTTGCACTTGGTTAATTGATTGATCTTGTCATTTTGATAGCATATTATCTAGTTTCTAGACTTTTTAAGCCTCTTTCAGTGGTGATCATGGTGGAAACCCTACATTTTTTGTTGCTTTTGCTGATCTACTATGTTTTTTGTGTGCAGGTACCAACCACGGTTGAAAATAATGATGCATAGTCTTAGTTGTGGTTGAAAACAGTGGCTAGCATCCTAGCCACCTTGAGCAACAACGACTAGCAGAAAACTTGGCAAAATAGTAAGCAACCTATTTCTACTTTAGATGAGGATTTCCAGGTAGGTTGCCTCTTCTACATTTTTCATATTTCTTGTGTTTTCTCTATGTTTTTAGATTTAATAAGATCACATAGGGAAAATTTAAGGGAAATTTATGAAAAATATCTTACTTGTTGCTAGCCGCTACTAGCAACAGCATCCAACTTTGTTAGTTGTTGTCTCTAGAGGTTAGGATTTCTAGTTGCTTTTTTGTCTAGCGATCGATACTGTTGCCTACTACACAGAACAACGGCTACTATGTAAATTGTGTGTTAGGGTTTGCTTGTTTGGGGCCTATCTAAAGGCCAATATCATTTTAGTTTTGCATTTGCATTCTCTGAAAGTAAAGAGCATTTAGTCTTGCATCTTTTTGAAAGTAAAACGCTATTTTCTAGGCATGTAGTGAAAAGAATCATGAATGCTTTTTTATGCATCTTTCATTTATGCAAAATTAAAAATAACACCCACACACCACGATTCAAAGTGAACATCAATGATGTTGGGCCTTCACATCCAACCCATTGATCGAGACCAATAGTGGAAGTCATTACCACTCGATTGGCTCATCTGACATTGTACTATCGAGACCCATCCATGGCCAAGGTCGATTCAAGAACTATCCTATCCATGGAAAATAGCACGCATTCCTCTTCGAAGGGACGTATTCTCGGATGTATTGACCACGGTGTGCTGGGTGAGAATCGGTAGTACCTATGCTCCTTGCCCGGTTATGGATTTCATCTCCATATCTCGGGGGATAGATAGCCTGGATGTCATTACTAGGTTTTTTGCTATGAGTATATAGGTGAAAACCTTTAACTATCTAAGAATATCATCAAAATTTGTAAAACACGATGAGATTTAGACTATATACTCAACAAATCAAAATGCACTAAATAGTTTTAGGATACACAAAGAAATTTTAAATGAGATAAACACTTTGTATGCTTTGTATTCCTTAAAACTTACATACAAGATAAATTCACAAATCATGGTTAACACACGAAGAGGCCACCCTTGACACACTATCGAGGTAAAAATCGAGGCTCCAAACCACACATAGAATAACGAGCTTGAACCTCCTACACAGAATGCTCCCAAACGACGTTCGACTAGCATTAGAGGTGATAACTCGACACATGGGGGTTCTCATCAGAATACCCTAGTCAGAGGATGTAATACACATTCCTCTTATGATAGAACTGAGGGTGGTTCAAGACCCCCATCATCACATGATAGGCATAGAGAAGATCCACCCAATAAGGGGTAAGAAGAGAGGGTTGTGTCAGAATGCAGACCCTCAAGGACTCCAAATCACAATGAACCTAGAAGGTTCACAATAGATCTCAATACTATTGGAGTCAATGGTACGCCTCCTAATGAACCTTGGAAAACTAGTCAACTCAATGGACTAGATCAAGTGCTAGGAATATTAGGGTGTAGGACCTCTACTATTCACTCTCGCTTCGAGAGCACACGTAGTGAGGGTAGAGAGAGGCATACCCATGAGCAGGGAGAATGTTCAAAATGCTCTCACAGTGCACGTGCCCCATCTATGCATGTGGGCATAGAGCAAAGGCATCAATGCAACACCAATGCCATATTTATAGACAAGGGCAAGAGTATAGCAGATAAATCTATTGGAGTGCATACTAATAAGGCTCCTCATACATAATTACAAATCCAGAGATCGTACACAACCAATCTTGTAGATCAAACACGTAGGCTTGATTCACAACAAAGACAATGCATATTCCAAGATCAATTGGAAGACGTGCACGTAGAGTATGAGCACCTCGAGCATGAGGACACTCAATGAAAAATGTTGCTTCAACAATATTTATATGAGCAGCACCTATGAGAATAATGCATCCTCGACCAGAAGGAGCGTGAAGAGAGAGAGGATAGATTAGCTCGGGCTAACCTACATCCTAACAATGAATATAGGGAGCAACATCACATTAGACATATTGTGTCACATCTAGAGTTGCCCCCTAGGCAAGTTGAGAATCGTACTCATCATACGTCCCAACATACTCCAAGGCAACAATAACATCAAGCGCTAGAACATCCTGGACGTAGTCAATACGAAGAATCAAAGGGGGATGAGCAAGATCAACAATATCCTAAGCCCTCCTCTATAGATGTGGATGATGAGCATAATCATCCACCTCGGTCTAAGAGAAACTTACCTCCACTAGCTCCACAAAGGTCACTTAGAGAAGAGGAAATATTATCCTCTCAAGTGTACAAAGCCCTAGCTAAAAAGGTCAAAGCTATTGAGAAACAAGGGATGACTTATCAAAAGCCTACCCTAAAAAAGATTCACAATCAGCCCCTGTGTCCTTTGGTCCCTAGCCCTACGTATCCTAAACATTTTAAGATGCCTAAGCTAGATAAATTCAAGGGCGATGATGATGCACAGGAACATGTGACTAGTTTTATGAATCTATGTTTCCAGATTTAGAGTAATGATGCCTTATTGCTCAGGACCTTCATGATAACCCTTGCAGGCCCAACCCTGGAATGGTACAATCAATTGAAGAGGCATAGCATCACCAACTTCGAACAACTAGTGAATGCATTTCTTGAATGCTTTTCATTTGGCATCAAGAAGAAGATCAATTTATCCGACCTGGCTACTCTAAAGCAATTCGATGATGAGCCAGTGATGGACTATGGCAATAGATGGAGGAAATTGATGGCTAAACTTCCCTTCTCCATCCCAACTATAGAGTTGACCCAAATGTTTACTAAGAGCTACGTGAAGCACATTTTGCTATTGTTACAATTGCAGCAGTACCAAACATTCAAAGAGGCCTTGGCGCAAGCCAAAGTCATAGAGGATATCAAGTTACAAGAAGGTGACTTGAAACTTTGAACAAAGAAGGAGTGGAACAACAAGAACACAAAGAATCAGAATTACCAGGCCAAGCCTGCACATGTGAATCAAGTCATGTTGAACCTTCAAAAGGGGGATAAAAGCCAACAACCACAAAACTATCAGGCACAACCACCCCCAATGCAATACAACCAGTGCAATAAAAAGTAGGGCAAAGATAAAGAGCGTCACCCACCTCACCAATTTATGCCATTGTCTGAGACTTTGGCATCAATCTTCAATCAACTGTGTGAGGCTAAGGTATTGCGATTGCTCGAAGTGTAGTTGTTAGATCCCAACCATCCTAAACCCAAAGGGTTTAGAGAAGATCATTACTACCCATACCATCGATAGAAGGGGCATGATATCAAAGTGTGCCATGGTTTCAAACATGTGGTGCAAAATATGATCGACAAGAATGAGTTGCTGATTGACAACCCCTTGGCACCAGATAATAAAAATATAGGGATTTTCAAATATCCCTTGCCAAACCATGAGCCACCAAGGAACAATACCAGACAAGTCAACCAAGTGTGGATTGAGCCGCCTACGCAAGGATTTGTCGGTATGGTGAATGTCATCACTAGAAATAGGAGGTACAACCAACCAGATCCTCCTGTAGCACCCATTAAAATTCAAGTTGTGCCCCAAAAGAGGCCAACGCAGAACCCATTGCCAGGCCCACCAACAAGATAAGTGGTAACAATTAGGAATAGACTCATCTAGAGTCTACAAATAGCCTTGGCAAAGTTGTCGATATATGAGATCATACAACAATATCCTAGGCATAGGGAGATGCTAATGGGAATCTTAAGAGACATCGAAGTCCAACCCCAAGATCCTAAAGCTTTCACTAATTTTGTGGGGCATGTGCAGCAGTGCCAGGAACCTATGATCCGATTTTACGATCATGAAATCAAGATGGTTTCCACTGCTATAGTGGACCCATCACTACACATCATTGCATGTGTGAACCACACTCCTTTCAAGTGGGTTTTGATTGACACAGGATCATCAATCAACATAATAACCACAAAGGCCTTAGGACACCTGAAGTTACCTAAGTTGCATATCATACCTTCAACTTTCATGTTGCAAGCTTTCAATGATGCATTGTGCTTGATAGTAGGCATGATAGTCCTTCCTATTTAGGTTGGACTAAAAACCATCCCCGTGATGTGTCATGTGCTAGAGGGTGCTATGCAGTATAACATTCTCCTAGGCCAGCCATGGATAAGGGACATGCATTGCATCCCCTCGATTTTGCACCAATGCATCAAATATGTGCACGAGGGACAAGTGCATGTGATCCCTTCAGATGAAGAGCCATTCAAATATGTCAACTAGGTTTATTTATCAGGAGACTTTGTCCTCCCATCTACCCATTAGGATATTAGACCAACATATCCTATCAAATATTTAGTGGGTAAGTCAAAGGCAGTGTGCACCGATCCTTCTACATCGATGTTGTGACCAACCTCAAATACAACGACTACTCCTGAGAAGCCTATGACATCGACAATGTGAAGGAATGAGCAGAAGCTAAAGGTAGTGTTGGGTGAAAAAGAGTCTATAGAAATCCCCAACATAGCAACAACCGAGATTCCAAATCTTATGGAGGAGGAAAACTCATAAAATATAGTCAAGGAGGTACCTTAGTCTGCCTCGCCTATGTCATCAACAACATCATCTACACTGTAAGTGATGATTCACCTAGTCAATCCCGAGTTAGTTGAGTACCTGGTGTAGAACGTAACTTTTACACCGATCATAGAATCTACATAGGATATGGGTAGACCTCAAGCTCATCGCTTTCCTGTTGGGATGGTGGTACCACTAGGGGTGCCACCCAATCAGACAAATTTTATCTATGGAGGTTTGGATCAACTCGCAGATCGTTCACCCATAGAAGAAGATGATGATGAACATTTTGCTATAAATTTTCATTATCTATCAAACCTAGAGTACACCCTTCATTATTTTGATCGTTACCATTGGCATGGTTACGGTCTGGGTTTATTTGAGCAAGGGCATCAAACTTCGTATCAGCTACAATACCAATTGTTGACTGATAGGTTCGGTCTAGGTTATCACATTAGAGGTCAGGATGAGTTATTAGCTATATCTCTAGATCACTTGAACCTTAGTCTTAGGGATGACATCGATTGGAACCCCTATCATCCAAACCCTTCACACTCATGGAGGGGTAATTGGCCTGTGACCATGGTTACAGAAGAACCACCTTTGGTTTACCATCCAGGTCTCTCCTTAGAAATATCCGAAGCAGAATCCATTACTGAGGAGGAAAATCTAGAATACAATTCTAAAGATGATGAGAGTGAGTATGTCAGTGATGACGATGAGTATGAAGATGAAACAGAGATGGCCTATTTGGGGCCTCGTCATCTACGTCATATTAGGGAACCTGTGGACATGGAACCAATTTATCATGTAGTATTCCCAGGTCCTCCCGTCCAAAGAAGGCCAGTGAATTTGGAAGAGATATATCATATAGCTTTTCCTGGTCCTTCCAACTTAAGGCAATTGCTTCCCCCTGAGGATCCAATTGTTATGTCTATTCCTAGAGTAGACCCGATGATCCCCATACCACCTGAGCCTCATCTCGAGTAGGGGGAGCAAACCGAAGTTAGTGAGTTTCACCCATGTGGTCCTAGAGATTTCTTCCATTCCATCAACATGGTCTCCATCGATCTAACCACTCCACTTCATAATCCATCTGACCCTTTGAAACCTTTGCACCTCAATCTTGAGGCCATTGATTTTGATTGCATCAATTCACCCCTAGAGCCTAAAGATTTCTTCTCCAATGAAGAAATGTTGCAACTGTTCCATTTTGCACTAGGCTGTGCATATGATGTCTATCATGCTGAGGGTAATCCTGATTTGGTGGAACCTTTAAACCTAGGATATGACATCCATTTGATCCCTACGCCTCATCAGCTTGAGGAGGGGTCACATATGTCAATAGAGGAAACCTTCAAAGTGGATATTAGTAATGATCCCACCAATCCAAAGAAGGTTAAATTTAGAGAGAGCTTATCTCTTGAGGAGCACACCAACCTCATTCCTCTATTGAAAGAGAGACCTGATATCTTTGCTTGGACCTATAAGGACATGCCGGATCTAGATTCAAAATTGGTTACTCATAACCTTTCATTGGACCCTACCAAGAAATCGGTCAAGCAAAAACTTAGGAAGATGCATCCAACCATCGTCTTGATGGTTAAAGATGAATTGTAAAAGTTATTGGATGTAGAGTTCATAATTCCCATTGACTATCCAGAATGGGTATCAAACATGGTACCCATAGGAAAACTTGATGGAAGAATATACATATGCATGGATTTTAGGGACCTCAATAAGGCAACACCCAAGGATTCATTTTCGTTGCCTAATATCGATGCTCTTGTAGATGCAACTATAGGTCACAAAATGCTTTCTCTCATGGATGGTTTTTTTGGTTACAACCAGATTTGGATTAAACTCGAAGATCAACACAAAACTACTTTCACCACTCCATGGGGAATATTTTTCTACAAAGTTATGCCATTTGGCCTCAAAAATGTTGGTGCCACATATCAACAGGCTATGACATATATTTTTCATGACTATATGCATAAGATCTTAGAGGATTATATCGATGACTTATTGGCCAAGTCATTGCTGCGTGAAGAGCACGTCGAGGTCCTAAGGAAAGTCTTCGATCACCTAATAGAGCACAATGTCAGGTTGAACCCCAAGAAATGTATCTTTGGTGTAACTTCAAGTAAACTCTTGGGATTCATCATTTCTAAATGAGGGATCGAAGTTGATCCAACGAAGGTCAAGGCTATTTTAGAAATGTGTCCCCCCATAAACATCAAGGAATTAAGAATCTTACAAGGTAAGGTAGCATCCATAAAGTGCTTCATCATATAGTTATCGAATAAATGTCGACCCATGAATCGATTGCTACACAAGGGGGTCCCATTTAACTGGGATGAAGACTATCAAAAAGCCTTCATTGAGATCAAATAATATCTGGCATCACCACCAGTATTAGCTCCACCTAGACCATATGTGCCATTTTTTTTGTATATATCTACCATAGACTTTGCACTGGGAACCATGCTAGCCCAGAAGAATGCACAAAACAAAGAGCAGGCAATATATTACATCAGTTGAACCTTGGTTAGTTATGAGCTACGATATGCATATGTAGAAAATTTGTGCTTAGCAGTGGTCTTTACGATGAAGAAGTTGCACCACTACATGTTGAGCCATACGACATATGTAATATCAAAATAAAATCCTTTGCAGTACATGATGAGCAAGACATATCATAACACACGTACTGCAAAGTGGATCATGCTATTGACAAAATTTGACCTAGAATTCATTAGTCAAAATTCAATCAAATGTCAAGTCATAGTAGATCAATTGGTAGAGGCTCCTCTTTAGGATCATAGGCCTCTTATCATAGAGCTTCTTGATGATGCAATCTTTGCATTATCGGAGTCACTCGAACTCGAAGAACCAGATAATAAAGTAGATATGTCTTTGTTCTTCGATGGTTCAAAATGCGAGCAAGGGGGTGGCACAGGGATTGTGTTTTTCATGCCATAAGATGCTCCAATTCCCTTGTCATTTAAACTCAATTTCCCTTGCACCAATAATAACATTGAATATGAGGCCTTAATCTTGGGTCTCCAAAAAATGCTCACCATGAAGATCAAGAAGCTAAATATCTTTGGTGACTCCTTGCTCATTGTAAACCAAGTTAAGTAGGATCTATAAGTGCAGATGTCCCATATTGAAAGCATACAAGGAACTTGTGGACACTTACCTAGCCCAACTGGAGTGGTATGACATCAAGGTAATCCCTCAAACATCCAACAAATTTGTAGACACTATGGTATCTTTGGGATCCTTAATCCCTCAGAATCCATCTACTGACTTCACTACCATCCAGGTAAAAATGCTATCACAATTCATGATACGACGTGAGGTACAAAACAATCAATAATTAGTCCACATGATTCAGATAGAACCAAACCATGAGTGGTTCTATAGAGCTAGAGACTTTCTAAAGAAGGCACCTTGGGGATATTTGCTCTTGCAGGGTCCTATAGAGAATGGTACCACTATTCTCCATAAGGTTATTTCCCAATCTGCATTCATGCAAGTCAAATTACAGTGGGAACATGTCATTCAGTCAGTTGAAGTTGTTGCTTATCAATATTGGTTATCACAATTACATGATTTCCTTAAGCTTGGAGTAATCCCATAGGGATTGTCGCATGTTGTAAAAAGAGTATTTAAAAAAAAAATGACTAGATATGTCTTGCTAGGAGACATCTTGTATCATCGTAGCTATGATGGAATTATCCTTCATTACCTTGAGCCCCAAGAATCATCTTGGGTTATTTCACAAGCTCATGATGGTACATGCGGTGGCCATTTCAATGGCATGGCCATTGTCAAGCACATCCTTCAAATGGGTTACTATTGGCCCACTATGGAGAAGGATTGCATAGCGTATGTCAAGAAGTGCATCAAATGTCAGCACCATGCTAATCTTATGCACCTACCATCGTAGGCCTTACATCCCATCCAAGCGGCTTGGCCATTTGCTCAATGGGATTTTGATCTAATTGGTAAGATCTCTCCCTTGTCTTCGGGTTGACATACATTTATCATAATGACCACTGAGTATTTCACCAAATGGGTGGAGGCAATCCCTTTAACTACAATGATAGGAGCACGTATTGCGGATTTTATACTCCATAATATAATATATCATTTTGGGATACCATCCAAGATAATATCGGATAATGGAACTTCATTCAAGAACAAAACTATAAGGGCTTTAACGTCCAAGTATAATATTCAACACAGTTTTGCAACTCCATATTATCCGCAAGAAAACGGGTAAGCAGAGGCCTCAAACAAAATAGTGGTAGCAATCTTAAAGAAAATTGTTCAAGAAAACCATAAATATTGGCATATTCAGTTGCCTCTTGCATTATGGGCTTATAGAACTAGTATATGGACGCCCATTGGGACAATACCATTCTCACTAGTATATGGCATTGAGGCCATCATGCCCTTGGAATTGGAAATTCCAACATTGCATGTCGCATTGAAAGAGTTCATCGATGATGACACTACGTGGCAAGCTCACCTAGATCAATTGATGCTTCTTTATGAACATTGTGTGAATGCTCTTGAGCATCTTTGAGTTTACCAAGATCACCTAAAATGAGCTTACAATAATAAATTCCACTTGAGATACTTTAAAGTTGGGGATCTTGTGCTAAAAGAGAACCAACAGAACTCAAACCTATTACCACATCTATGAGATAAATTTGTGGCCAATTGGTTAGGTCCATTTATTATCTCAGAGAAGATAGGACCTGGTACTTACCACCTAACATCACTAGAAGGTGTTGAAGAGCCTAAACCTCTCAACATTCTTCATCTAAATGTATTTCATACATAAAATCAAAAATTCAAAAACAATTGAAAAGCATTCAAAATTACAAAAATATTTGTAAAACACAAAAATCAAAACAAATCAAAAAGCAATAAAATTCAAAAACATTGTAAAACATCAAAAACATAAAAACATTTACATTTGGTACTGTATTTACATTTTGCATATGCATTGCATTAGGCATTTTCATCCATTTCACTTGCATTAGGATAGGTTGTGTTTACAATCTTACAAATGACACCACGTTTGTATGTTAATCATGCATCTATTCATCATCATCATCCATCACCCTTTTGAGTAATTGTGTTTTTCAACACAACCCTTCTTATTGCTATAAAGTATATACTAGGTTTTTCTGGTCATTCAGCCATACCTAGTGATCTTCTCAGATTTTGTAGAAAGCTATCTTCACTTTCAGAAGATGAGGTCTAGTTTTGATAGTACCTTGCATTTTTCAAAATCCCATCACAATTTAAACATTAACAATCCTAGTCTAGACAAGGAAAGATGAACACTACAAAGTGGTCCTAGTTACCTTAAGTGAAAGGTTTTTACTTGCTCATATTTGGATGCACATGGTCTAGGATGTTGATCATTGGAAAAATGACAAGCTCTCCCCTACCCAAAGAAATCCCTTGCTTTCATATAAAATAAGCAAAATCTCAAAATCAAAGCAAAATCCCTTTCTCAAAAAAAAAAATAATAATAAATAATGATTTTTATCACTAAGCATGAGAATGTATCCCAATAAAAATGAAGAAAAGAAGGGGGTGAAGAGCTTGAATCCCTAGAATGGTCAGTAATCAAAGTTGTTGAGTGATCCCCAATACAACAATAGGCTAAATGAATCATGCCTGGCATTGGGGTAGTTCTAAGCAATTTACAAATGAGCTAGCGTTAGGTGGCTTGTATTTCCTAGTAGTCTAGTCCAACTGCATCTAAACTTAGGATCATGGTGAACATTTGGTGATCCTCATTACAACAATAGGTTGAATGAATCCTGCCTAGAAATGAGGTAGTCTTATGTCTTATCCAATATATTCACTTGCACACATAGAGATAATGAATATCTTGGTCTTCATAACAGAAAATTTTATCTTTCAAGAGTCTTGTATAGTCATTATACAACTTTTTATTAATCAACTAGGGTGTTTGAGTCTCATGGAAAACCTCAAAAATCCCTTATAGCAACAAATCATCTCATCCATCAATCATAGTTTTCTTTAGCACATTTTGTTTATTAAGGGGTGTCCATGAAATAGGATAGATACCATATGGATATCAGAAATAATATTTAGATGGCCACTGACTATTTTGTGCATATCTTTTAATTTACAGAAGCTCATAACGAAATCCCATACATCTCACATCATCTCATTTTATATACGGATGCTTAAATGATAATGTATGATTTTTATACATTATGTGGTGTCATCCATTAGTTTGTTAAACACAAATTAGATTCATTCCTTATGTTTTTAAGTGTTTAAAGCATACAGGTTCATTTGCATTAGATCATCCTCATGTAATTAATGCATTACATCAATCATATATCATAGCATATATCACATAGATTAAATGCATAAACAATTAAAATAAATTAAACATGCATTTAATAATAATTATTGCATCCATATATGCATACATCATAGTGCATCTATCCATCTATATCATAGCATCTAATCATACATCTATCATCTAGCTAGTGCATGTTATTAGTACATCGCATTCATATAGCATAAGCATAACATCATATAAGCATTGCATACATTTTGCATCACATAAACATAAAAGCAATAAATGATACACATAATGAGCCATAATAAAATTGGTATATCATATATATATATATATATATATATATATATATATATATATATATATATATATATATATGTATGTATGTATGTATGTATGTATGTATGTATGTGTGTGTGTGTGTGTAAAATCTATAAGTACATAGGAGTACAAAATGCCCATAGGCTACAATAGTGTAGGTCCTCGGACCTTACACTTAAAAATGATACAATGACAGTATGTCACATCATGAATGGCCTACGCTCCCTTAGCTTCCTCCTCCCTCTATGCTCTCTCTATGATATTTCCTAGATATAGTGCTTACTGATCGCTCTGATTGTACCCCTGACCTATGATTGGGCTACACTGATGACTACCTTGACTCGCTTCACCTACTACAGTGGGAGCCCCCTACTGTAGACTGCTCTGTAGGAGTGCTACCCAATATCCTGACCTGACCCTGCATAGAGATAATGTATCCAGCATCCACAACCATCTAAGTTGTGGTCTGATTTAAGAGTCCCCTTAATCATCTGATATCCCCATCTACATATAAACCTATTGGTCTCGAAGAAACTTGAGTAGATAGTGTAGCCTATGAAGTAGTAGGATCCCCTATCATAACCCTAAGAGTGTCTCTCTCAATAGTACTAAGATCTAGATGCATCTATAGAAGATCCCTCTATGCGTTGATCTTCTCTATCTCAGTAGTGGTAAAGTCAACCTGTGCCTGGAGGATAGTCCTCTCCTCCTCATAGCCCCACCTTTGGGTCTACCCTACACTAATTTGAGCCTGTACTATAGTAATAGAGATGTCTCTCTCCAAGATCTAGCACTGTGTTGTCTGTAGTTGTACTTGTATACTATGTACCTAGACCCACAACTATGACACCTCCTCACCCTCCTCCTCATCCTGTGGCTCCTCCTCCTATGTGGCCACTTTACCCCACTCACTCTCTGTCCTAGGATGCACTCGACATCCATGTGGGTCATAAAATGATGCCTCAATAGCATCGCCATCCCTAGATTAGCCTAGAGGACCACCACCCTACCATAGTCTGGTAGTCCACCAAGCATCATAGTTAGGAGTCATCCCAAAATCGGTTGCCCTTGTGTCCTTTAGGTCATCATCCTCATATATCAAAGTTGTGACCTATGGTTATGCAAGTTGTATCTCTACATTAAGGCGATGATAGAGGATTGGCTCCTTTGGTATATCTTGTTGGAACCCAAACTTTCTAGTCACTTAAGATAAGTAGAAGAACTCTTGCACCTTGAGCTTGTACCTAATCACCCAATGGTCATGCCTAGCCTATCTCAGGTATCTCACGGTATCCTCCCATGTTGGGCAATCCAAGTAAGGCCACCATATGATCTAGCTAGCCTACAACCCTGTCAGTCGATCCATGTAATTTTTCAAGTCCCATGCGTGAGACCTGCTCCTGTATATCTCTAAATCTCAAGGCCAACGAGCATCATAACACTAAGTCACTGCTACTAAGGCTATGATATCCAGGAATAATCCTCCAAGGTGCTCTATGCCGATATGCTTCCATACCCAAATCTACAATAGTAGGTTGCATCCTATGCATACTTGCCCTCATTGTGTAATCATCATAAATCTAGGCTAGGAGGGCACTCCCCCACACCATGATGAGTGGCTCATCCATGGTGCTCCCAAGTATATCCTGCACCATCACCAAGAGGTTCCAAGAGAACATCATTCCTAAAGTATCAAGGAGGAGCACATTACAAATGATATGCATCAAGATGGCTTGGCACGGTCAGAATACCTTCTCCCTATACCAGTACTCCATTGGCACCCTGCCATGCTCTATATCCACTAGTGCCTCATCATGCCTATCACCAAAAACCCTTTGGAACACGATAATATTCGCTATGGTAGTCGAAGAGGTGATGGTTCATCCATCTAGAAGGATCCTAAAAATACGATAGATATCCTCTAATGTCACCATCATCTCTCTAATCAAAATATGAAAAGTGTTAGTCCTTGCATCCCAGTGATGGGCTAACACTATGAGGTAGGCTTGATTTGCCCTGATGGTGGGTAGTCTTAAAACATATCCAAGGCCCACAACTCCAAATTAGTCTAGGTTCGTGTGACTCAACTCAAGGAGCAGCTTGCGCAAAAATTCAAGCTCTCATACCCGTGCAATCAAGGTCTGAGTGGAATAAAACAAGGTGCATAATAAAAAATCAAGTTCAAAAAACCTCAAAAACATCAAAAATCAAGTTCAAAAAATCAAAAAATTCACCTTCAAAACTAAAAAAAATCAACAAATCAACTTTAAAAACCAAAAAATCAAAAAATTATGATAAAGTTTCTTAGCCGCTTTTGACAATAGCAACTGTCATCATAGTCACGGTTGTCAACCATGGCTAGTGCCAAAACCTAGCCACGGTTAGAACCCGCAGCCTCTAATTGGCAAATTGGGAGTCGTAGCTACCAACCATGGCCATGGGAAAGACCCCTTGTGAGGCCATTTACCACCCCAAAAGTGCCCTAAAAATTATAACCTTCCCCCTAAAAGTTACCTTAAAAGCTCAAATTTAACCTAAGGTGAGGTTCATTACCGACAATTTAGTGAGGTTCATTTAATGCCATTAATTAATGGGGTTCATTTTAAATGCTCAAATCACAAAGAATAGATGGATAATCTACCTTAAGAGCTCTGTCTCTGCCACTAGTGGATGCCTCTATCTGATCCACCATGGTGGTAGGTGGCCAATTTAGCAGTGTTTCGTGTCAAATACTTTTTCTCTCCCCTCAGAGCTCCCACTTTCACTCTCTACCAGCTGGAAATAATGAATAGTAAAATCCCTAATTTTACTTTTATATTTTTAACTTGGCCCTCAGTCGCTGCTGGCAACCACGGGCACTGATTAGGTCAACCTCGATCGTTGTTGTCAACCACGACTAGGAAAATTGCAAAAACTAGTTGTGGCTACAACTGTAGCTAGCAACAAGTAATAAATGCCCTCATTTTATCATTGTGAGGAGCTTCAAAATAAACAATAATAATTATCTACCAATCCATAATTCTAAAAATTTCAAAATTAACAAAAACATTTACATAAATCAAAATTCAAATGTGTCTTGTATTCAGTTATTTATTCTATACACTTGGCGATTGCAGTGACTTGCACTCCATGTAATCCTACAAGATGAATAAATTACCATAAGTATATTTGACCCAAATAATTCATGGACGAATTGAAATATCTTTATTTCAATCCCTAAGAAGGCCATGGTGGCGGATTGCTCCATGGGAATGAGGTATTCATTTCCTTTCTTCTATGAATTCTCATCATAAATCATCAAAATCACAAAAAAATCAAATAACAATAAAATATCAATTGAGCCTTGTATTTAGTTATTTATTCTATACTCTTAGCGGTTTTAGTGACTTGTGCTCCATGCTATCTAGCAAGATGAGTAAATTACCATAAAGCCATTTGGGGTAAATTAGTCATCGTTGAATTAAAATATCTTCACTTCAATCTCGAAGAAGGCCATTGAGACTGAAATGCCCCACGAGAATGAGACATTCATTTCATTTCTTCTATGACATTTTTAGCAGATCATCGAACATAGTGATTCAGCATAAGCTTAAATGGAATTGCTATCATCTTGATTTCCTGAAAAGGCCATTACAACTACACTACTCCATGGGATAGATATGTATAATTACTTTTATGATTGAAGTCATGGTTGTAATAGGACCTACCATATAACAAAATGCAACAGTCTTAAATCATCCAAATTATTCATCTTGGTCAAGCGACTCATTGCTTTAATCACTTGTCCTTTCCTCATCAACTCATCGCTTGAGGGTTTAGTCATAATATCAACAAATTCATAATAAAAATCAGCAACTGAATACTTGATCATGTAAATCGTGTTCGTATTACGAATTATTGCTAACAGCAATCACAAGATTATCCTTCTGCTAGGAAAAAAGCAAACATAGCAAATTAAAATTTTGGCATTCTATTCTTCAGTCATTATCGTTCGAACAATTCGTTTCGATTTCTTGCTTATCATGTCCAAAGTTTTACTTGAAGCCAATTCTAATCTCTTGAAAGAAAGCATTGAAGCCAAGACTCAACAACTAGTATTTTTTGGTAAGAAATAGATGTTGAAGGTAGTGTTACATGCAACAAAAGGAAGAGCCACTTGTCATCTCAAGCCAAGGAATCTTGTGCCACTTGGCACAACAAACGAAGGTGCCTCTCACTCTTTCTAATGCCTACACAGGGAGGAAGTGCCTAGAATAGATATAACACTCATCTTGGAAGCATTTAAAGGATATCAATCATTGCATAGGGAAGACAAGCATTGAAGGTTTACCAAACAAATGCTCACCAAGAATGTAACACAAGAGCACCATGTGGCTAGGTTTTCGAATATGTTCAAGGCATATTGAAGCACCTAAGATTAGAGAACATACAGAGATTGAGAATAATGCAAATTAAGGGTTATCAATAAGGTCAAAGCACGTCTAAGAAGGGAGAGAAGAATCATATCTCTAGTGAAACTTGAGCATAGTGGTCAAAGAGCATTAAAGGGAGAAAAAGAGCATCATTTGAAGACTAGCATTGAATGCTCATGTCATAAGGAAAAATTCCAATGCCTAGAGATAGGACATTGAATTCTAGAACAATGCCAATCAGCTCTCAAAATTTAATAGAAATAAAGAGCTTAGATTAAGCATTTGTGAGTCCACGAAGAGGGAATTCAAGGCACACCATCAAAGCTTGAAACGAGGAGTTAAATATGCATTAAAGAGGACATCTATTAACTAGCAAACTTGTTGTCATAAGCCACAAAGATACAACACTTGCCTTGGAGATAGAAGTCAAAGCAAAGCATTACAAAGGTATACTTTCAACTTAGATTAATATTTTCTTTCATTAAGGAGTGATAAGGAGTAGTATATAAGGTTGAAATTATTATCATTTATCATTGAAGATAAAAGAAAAATCAACCTTAGTAAACTTGAAAGCAAATTAAAAGGAGTTTATATCCTTAAATAGTATTTCAAAACACATTAGTTGAAATACAAGAATAATAATATTTGCAATTAATATCATAGGAGATATAAGGGTTTCTACTTGGTAAACCAAATTATTATTATTGCAAATATTATCAATTTATAAAATTCCAAATTAGGGAGATATAAGGAGTGCTACATCAAACTTTAATTAATTGGAATTTAGAAAATTGAACCATTAGAATTTAAGGGTAGAGAAGAAAATTTATTTTTTACTTTAAAATAATTGGACTTTATTGCTTATGCTTGCCTCATAGTCACATTAAAGGGATAAAAAATCCAACCATAGAGAACTCCAAATTGATAAGCGCATAGTTCAATAGGAGAAATAAGGTGAAAATAGGAGTTGATTATTATCATTCCCAAAACATTACAAGATCAACTCAAAAGGTGAACTAATAGTAGCTAAGTGTACAAAGGTGAAAACCATGCATCTAGACCATTGTAAGCATGTAACAATCTAATAAATAGAAATCAAGTAACCATTTGCACAAATAAAAGATATCCAAGAAAATGGGGTTGCCCTTTTATTAAAAATGATAAATCTCAGTTACAATAGCTCCCTCTAAGGGAGTCACTCAAATTGATACACTTTTTACAATAGTTGAGGCCCCTCAATGGGAAGAGATGCACTCAAAGGTTCTTCAATTCGACACCAATTTGCATGAGGTCTTACTAGATGCTTCCTTCTCCAATGTTCTGAGGGAATGTTTTGAATACGACTTATTCTCAGATATATCTGTTACCTACATGCAAGGAAATAACAAAAAACATTAAAAGCATATGAGGCCTCTCGATATGAGGCTTATTCCACATATCTGCAAGAAATAGTATGAAAGCATAAAAAAATCATGAAAAAGCATAAATGGAAGCAAAATATGTCTATTACAATGCTTATGAACTGTGAAAATCTGATAAAACAATAAATCTCAACTAGGGTAAACTAATGATGCATAAAGGAGGGTAGGTCTACACTAGAAACTGAAGAAATTGCATCTCAAACCCTAGTTGCTATCACTCAAGGTAGTTGGTCTGCTAGTCGTTGCTACCATCGGTGGTTACACCTACAAGCCGCTATCGAAGACAACATCCATTAACTGTGATCTTTGCTCCTTGTATCAAGTCATACAACTCAAAAATCCTTGGTTGAATTGATGTTCAAGGTTCATTGGTGTGTCTAAACATGGATTTACGAGTGAAATATCTTGGATCAGCAACAAATTGATGGCAAATGGATGCTTTACTTCTCAATATTGTGGAAGCTCCATTTTTTATGGTATGCTTGGTGAACTGCAACTAGGTAGTACTTTGATGCTCCTCACAAGGCTATCAATTTGTTGCTCAATGCAGTAGGGCTTCGTTGTATAAAATTTGGGATGCATACTTGTTCTTGGGAGGGTGCATATGTAGGCCTCCCAAATTCCAAATCTTGGCTTCTTGGAGAAGCCAAGATCCATATTTGCATAAAAATTACCATTAGAGGAAAGGCCTAGTTCTAGACTTGCATGGGAGTGGCAGTTAGGAGGAACTCTAGGAGATTCATTCCAAAAACTGCTCGAATCTAATGCAAGTTTAGTTACCATGTGTGATTCGGGCCCATATTTCATGGTCGACTTTGTCTCGATGCTAGCCACTATCTACAGTAGCGACTAGCTCGTATCCACTCTGAGCTTCAATTGGTAGTTGCTCTAGTCGATAGCGATTACACTTGAATAGGTTAGAATTTCCCCTAGTGAATGATTAGAACCACTGATATCTCTTGGAAAGGTCCAATATCAGTCATATGGTTTGTAGAGGTGCCCATATGAGTAGTCTCCTAAACATGATGTGTTTTAGGTGTCTACAGATGACCCTTTGTGTGATGCATTGTGGAAAACATAGTGCTAAGCAAAAAAATAGACCACCTAAAGCCATATTGTAGGGTGTATGATGATAATTGATCTGATCAACATTAGATACCCCAATCATGAGAAGGGCATGCATCTCTGAATCATTGCTTTCAATGGCATGGAAGGTTTAGTTTGAATAAGACTTTGAAGTCCACTAGAGTCTCGGGTCGCATTGCTTAGCATTCGCAAAGGACCGAAAGTTAGATTTTCAAAGGTTTAAATCAGCATATTTGCTTTTGCCCCAAGCAATAGGGTAAGCTTATGATAGTTGTTAGCAATGATTCGTAAGATAAACATGATTAACTTGATTAAGTTATCAATTATTGATTTTGATTATGATTTTGTTATTATGACTACCCCCTCAAGCGATGAGTTGATAAGGAAGGACAATGAATAAAGCGACGAGTCGCTTGACCAAGATGATTAATTTGGATTATTTCAGATTTTTGCATTTTGTTATATGGTAGGTCCTATCATAGGCATGATTTCAACCTTTAATAGTAATTGTACATCTTTATCCTATGGAGCAATCTGGCCACAATGGCCTTTTTAGGAAATCAATATGATAGTAATTCGATTTAGCTTATCATGAATCACTTGATGATCTGCTAAAAATGTCATGGAAGAAATGAAATGAATGCCTTGTTCTCATGGGGCGGTCCGACCGCCATGACCTTCTTCAGGATTGACGTGAACCATTGCAATTCAACTATGACTAATTTGGGTCGAATGATCTTATGGTAATTTACTCATCTTACCAGATTGCATCGAGCGCAATTCATTGCAACCGCCAAGTGTGTAGGGTAAATAACTAGGTATGAGGTGCATTTGAAATTTTTGATATTATTTGATTTTTTGTTAATTTTTTTTATTTTTGATGATTTGACTCAAAATACCTTATGGTAATTTACTCATCTTGTCGGATTGCATGGAGCGCAAGTTTATGCAACCACCAAGTGTGTAGGGTAAATAACTAGGTATGAGGTGCATTTAAAATTTTTGATATTATTTGATTTTTTTTGTAAATTTTGATGATTTTTGATGATTTGACTCAAATGATTATGGTAATTTACTCATATTGTCGGATTGAATGGAACACAAGTTGCTGCAACCACCAAGTGTAGGGTAAATAACTAGGTATGAGGTGCATTTGAAATTTTTGATATTATTTGATTTTTTTGTTAATTTTGATGATTTGACTCAAATGACCTTATGGTAATTTACTCATCTTGCCGGATTGCATTGAGCGCAAGTCGCTACAACCGCAAAATATAGAGAATAAATAACTAAATACAAGACTCAATTGAGAGTTTGTTGTTATTTTATTTTAAATAATTTGGTTCAAATGACCTTATGGTAATTTACTCATCTTGTCGGATTGCATGGAGCGCAAGCCACTACAACCACTAAGTGTATAGAATAAATAACCGAATACAAGGTTTAATTGAAATTTTGATGTTATTTTATTTTTTGTTCGTTTGCAATTTATGATGAGATTTGTCTCAAATGATCTTATGATAATTTACTCATCTTGCCGGATTGCATGGAGCACAAGTCGCTGCAACCGCCAAGTGTATAGGGTAAATAACTAAATACAAGGTGCACTTGAGACTTTTATTTTATTTTATGATGAATAATTTGGTTCAAATGACCTTATGGTAATTTACTCATCTTGTCGAATTGCATAGAGCGCAAGTCACTACAACCGCTAAGTGTGTAGAGTAAATAACTAAATACAAGACGCATTTGAAATTTTGAATTATGTGATTTTTTTGTTATTTTTGAAATTTTTAAAAAATTTGGACCAGTAGATATGCATTAATGTCCATTATGAAACTCCTTATGGTGAGAAAATGTATGCATTTATGGTATTGACCAAAGAACTAAGGCTTCTTTGGAGCATTTTTAGGAGGTATGATATTGATAATGCCCCAGTTGATGCTTGAAAATATTTTTTTTTTGATTTTATGTTATGGATGAAATGATGAATGAAATGACTAAATGATGATGTGATTATGCTTATGTATGTAATGTACTGATGACATGCACTAACTAGATAATATATGTATGCTTAGATGTTATGATCTAAATGTGTAGGTGTACTACTACGTATATAGATGTAATGCTTATTGTTTTTTTTGAAAATTTTGAAAAACTTGTATTAATACAAAGAGCAGATACAAAAGGGAGAAAAAACATCCCTACCAAGAACCAAGAAGCAAGATTACAAGCACAAAGTGCAAAAATACAGCACTTTCCACCGCAGAGCACTAAAAGACAACAAGGCGTGAAAACACGACATGTCGCGAAATCGCGACATTGTCGCGATATCGCGACAATCAAACCAGCTGAGGCCGCACCCGAGCAACCAGTCGTGAAATCACGACAGCCAAAGCCAGCAGCACCTGAACACCAAAAGTGTCGCGAAATCGTGATGAGTTCTCCACTTGGCATCCAGTCCTCAAAATTGTCGCGATATCGCGACGAGTTTTCACCATGCCACCTCTATACCAAAAGTGTCACGAAATCGCGATAAGTTTTCCCTTCGGTAGCAAATCCTCACAAGTGTCGCGATATCGCGACGAGTTATCCACTTGGCGACCATTCATCAAAAGTGTCGCGAAATCGTGACGAGTTTTCCAAATAGCGCCAGTTCACCAAAAGTGTCGCGATATCGCGACGTGTTTTCTCCTCGCGGCCCAGTCCTCAAAAGTGTCACGAAATCACGATGAGTTGTCCCTCTGGTACCCCTTATTCAAAAGTGTCGTGAAATCACGACGGTTTTTCCTTTTTGTGCCAATTCTCCAGAACTGTCGCGAAATCGCGACCACATTTCGCCTTGGCACCGAAACGCCAAAAGTGTCACAAAATCACGATGACTTTTCCTCTTGACGCACAAGCTCCAAAAGGGTCGTGAAATCGTGACGTCTTTTCCCAAAGTCGCCAGTTCGCCAAAAGTGTCACGAAATCACGACAGTTTTTCCTTCTGGCTCCCAGTCTTCAAAAATGTCATGAAATCACGACGATTTTTCCCCTTTTCTCCGATTCACCAAAACTGTCGCGATATCGCGATGATTTTCCTCCTTGGCGCCCCTGCTCCAAAAGCATCGTGAAATTGCTGCAGCTTCCTGCCAAAGGCCGCGACGATGCAACAGGTTGCAAAATCGTGACAACTTCCAACCAACAGCCGTGACAGCGCAACGGGTTGCAAAATCGTGATAGCATCTCGCCAAGGGCCACGACAGTGCGACATGTCATGATATCACGACAGGTTACCTCCAAAGGCCGCGAGGGCGCAACCTATCGCGATATCGCGATAGTTTCCCACCAAGGGCTGCAACGGCACAACAGGTCGCGATATCACGACAAAAACCACCCTTAGCAAAAATTTTGCTCATTGACTCAAGAATTGTGCAAGTCCCTACCTAATCACTGCATCCTCCACAGGCATGTCACTGTGCAGCTGTACCCCTACCTCTTTCTCCGCACCCATATTTGCAAGGAAATCGATCGTCGAATTTAAATCTCTACTCACATAGACGGGGATCACATCTTCTAATTCCCTCCATAGGTCCTTGATTTGAGAGAATAAAATCTGTAACCTCCAAGCTTTCAAAGAAAAGTTCCTCATGTAGTCTAGAGCGCCAACCAGAATTTGAGAATCTGACTCAAGGATTATCTTCCTGTGTCCCTGATTAACAACCCAGATGGAAGCAGTTTTGATAGCATAGGCTTCTGCTTCATTGTTTGTGGCTCTTCCCAGACCTTGCAATTCCCAGTAAAGCACAGACCCAGCATGATCTCGGCACACAACACCAATTCTAGCATAGCCCGGATTGCCTTTTGCAGCTCCATCTATATTGATTTTAACCCAACCTTACGGGGAGGTTTCCAGTTGGCTGTGTCATTTCTCACTTGCTCAACAGCTCCATCTTCCTATGGTCTAGGATCAACCGGATTTTCCTCTTCAACATATATGGCAACCGTTTCCGCGACTTTGCTCCAGATAACCTGCCAAATTCCATCTAGCGAGGAGAAGGTTTCTCTAAAAATACGAGCATTTCTCTCCAGCCACACCTACCACCAGATGAAGAATAAGCCAAGTTCCCAACCAAGTCGAAGAGCTTTAGATTTAAATCTGCCTCTCTTCCATCTTTCCCAAATATTGTTTCGAGTCAGAGCACCATTAGTCTGGAGTTTATAATGAGAGAACCAACGCTTCCAAATCTGACACGTGAAAGGGCACTCAAACATCAGATGATCGACAGTCTCCTCATTCTTATGGCATAAAACACACTGAGATGGACTGATGATTCCTCTGTTTCTGAGATTTTCAAATGTGAGAATGTCATTGTGCATAAACTTCCAGGCGAAGAAGGTCACTTTCGACCAGCCCTTGGAATGCCAAATATTCCTCCAATATTGAACCAAAAATAAATGCGGGGGAGGCTCTGGGAGAATCTGATCGTATCCAGCCTTCATTGTATATACCCCAAGGTTCCCATAGCCCCAAGCTAACTCATCCTCCTCGTCTCTCCCCGTGAGAAACCTTGCTGTCAAGATGTTGGTCAAAATGGGTGCCAGCTCCGAAGGGATAGTGATTGGCCACTCCTCCAACCGCTTAAACTTCTTGAATTTATACTCACCCAATTGGCTAGTGTTGAAGTAATTCTCAATATTGACCCAGCCCTTGGATTCTATGGCTGATTTAATTGGTTGCAATTCGATGTACTCAACAATGATGGGTGGGAACTGGTCCCATGAATCAGTCCAGAAACGTGCCTTCTCCCCTCTTCCCACTTTCCAAAACAATTGGTCTTTAATAACTTGAGATCCCAGCTTAAGAGCCTGCCACACTAAGGATCCATTACCATCCAAAGGGAAACGGCTCACTTCATTGGGGTGAACATGGCCTAGATACTTACTGGTTAAGATTCTACTGAATAAGGATGTTGGCTGGGAAATCCACCTCCAATACAATTTACCTGCCAAAGCTTTGTTGTTAAGCTTGGAGCTTCTCAGTCCCAGCCCTCCTTTTTCCTTGGGCGGGGTAACTTTATCGCAGCCAACCAAGGCCCATTTCCTCTCCCCTTTTGCTCCTTCCCATAAGAATCTTCTAGCCATTTTGTCCAGCTCTTTCCAAATAGAATGTGGGGTAGCCAGGATAGAGAATTTATAGATTGGCATGGCCTGAATAACTGACTGTAAGAAAGTTAATCGGCCCCCGTAGCTTAACCATTTATGATACCAATGGTTTATTCTATCTTTGATGCCATCCAAAAGATCCTTCCAGATATCTTTTTTTAATTTCTTGAAATGCAAAGGAACCCCCAAGTAAACTACAGGAAGAGAGATTCTAGTGAAACCCAAGATCTCTATAACTCTGTCCTGTAGCCTTTGGTCAAGGTTGAATAAGACCACTTTAGATTTTTTGTCATTGATAACTTGATTGGAGGCCCTAAGGTAAACATTAAGAGAATCTCTGATTCCTCTGGCTTCCCTGAGACTGGCCACTCCAACCAGGCCTGTATCATCCACAAACTGTAAATGAGTCAAAATTTCTTCACCCACCTTGATACCTGTTATCAGGCCTTGATGTCTTCTCCTCAAGAAGAGTCTACCTAATCCTTCAACCAAGATAAGGAAGAGATAGGGAAAGCAAGGGTCCCCTTGATGGAGACCACGAGTGGCTCCAAAGGGAGGCGAGGGAAGCCCCTTAATTAGAACAGAATAAGAAGGTGTAGAAACACAACTCATAACCCAGTCTATCCGATCCTGGGAGAAACCAAAGGCTGCCAACATCTTTGACAGGAAGCCCCACTCCACCCTATCATAAGCCTTGGACATATCCAGTTTAATGAACATTCCTTTGTTACCAGATTTTTGCATTGTATGGATAGCCTCCTAGGCGAGAACCACCCCATCCAACATCTGTCTACCTTCTACAAATCCCCCTTGCTTCGAGGAAATGATGTTATGAAGGAGAGGTTTAAGTCGTTCAGCCATTATCTTTGTGATTATTTTATAAATCACGTTGCATAAGGCAATAGGTCTGAAGTCAGAGATATGAACCCCTTCCTCTCCCTTTGGAATTAAAGTGATGAAGGTATGATTTATTGCCTTAAGCATTCTTTTATTAGTTCTAGACTCCTCTGTTACAGCCAAAACGTCTTCCTCCAAGGTATCCCAAAAGGCCCGAAAAAACTCAATAGGAAAACCATCCGGACTCGGAGATTTTCCTGTGCTCATTCCAAAGACCACATTCTTCAGTTCATCTCTATCAATGGGTCTAAGCGGGGCCTGATTTTCTTCTTGAGAGATAATAGAGGGAATAACATCAATAACTTCATTTTGAGCCTCCACATCTTGCTCCCTATTTTCTTTAAAAAGTTTAGAGAAATAATCCACCGAGTGGGAGTGCATACCAGGAAGAGTATCAAAGGAGTGTCCATTATCATCCTGAAGGACTTCCATGTTATTCATCTGTCTTCTAGCACAGGCTGATCGATGGAAAAAATTTGTATTTCTACCTCCTTCCAATAACCAAGAGTTTCTTGCTCTCTGTTTCCCGTAAGTTTCCTCTTGGTTATCAATGTCCTCAACTGCTTTGCGTAAGGCATCATCCTCGGTTTTAAGCTGTTCAGTAATTGTTCCTTCCATGAAGTGTTTTTGCACCTCCTCCCAGCGAGCCACCAAGGGAGCTCTTTGTAGCTAGAAATCAGACTTATTAGCTTGCCTCCACTATTTCAATTTAACTTTGACAAAATGAAGCTGTTTGTGGAATTTAAACATTGTTGTCCCAAAAGGTAGACGGCCATTTTCCCACCATTGCAGAATTTTCTCTCAAAGATCCTCCTTTTGTAACCAAAAATTCTCAAATCTAAACGGTTTGTGGTGCTGCCCTGTCATAGTCCCTCCCTCCATCAGAATGGGAGAGTGATCGGAAACTGGGCCTTCCAAAATCTGGAATTTAACATTCCACTTAACAAATGCCTCCTCTGAGACCAAAAAATGGTCTAACTTTACCTTCCTATTGTGTGGCTCCCTCCTCTTGTTAGTCCAAGTAAAGTATGTTCCACGGCCTTGGATATCCACTAGGTGAAAAGCCTAGACCTGGGCAATCAGAAGTCGGTCCCCTGGATCCAAAACTGGGGTTCCACCTTCCTGATCCCGAGAAAATAATTTAGCATTAAAATCCCTAGCAATAATCCAGTCTAAATATTGTCTTGAGGACCTCATGTTGTGTACAGCTTTCCATTGGAGCCTCTGGCTATCAATGCTTTGAGCCCCATAAAAATTTGTAATTAAAACATGTTCAGCTATGACATTATTCCTAAAATGAGATGTGAGAACACCCCTCCAAGCTATATGTTCTAATGCAGTCCATTCCAGAGGGTTCCAAAAAGTGACAATTCCCCCTGAGGCACCTTGAGCAGCCACATCCATATAACCAGCGCCCCTCCATATTCTACTAACTATTTTACACATAAGATCTAAAGACATTTTTGTCTCCTGGATGAGCAAAAAGTCTATTTTGCATTTTCCTAAGAGTCTTTGAACAGCAGATTGATGGGTTCTATTGTTTAAACCCCTAACATTCCAAGATTGAATAATCATTGAAAACCTTGAGAGCAGTAAGAATCAATTGTCCTCATCGATCCTCCAGTGATCAGCTTGTCTCCTTGCGTTGCTATTAGATCCTTATTAGACTTCCTGCCTGCTCCTTGAGAATTATTATTCTTGGATCGCCTTTCCACCTGAGTAATCCCCAGGTGGCCTTTCTCTGTTCTTTTCTGCACTTCCCATACTGACATCCTTACTTTTCAGCTGTACTTGGGAATGTATTATCAATGCCCCTGGATTCTCTGGTTGCAATATCTCAGTGGACTCAATCGCCTATTCTAAGATAGGAGGAGATGAAGGAGAAGAGTGAGTGTGGGTATTATTATCCTCAGTATTCCCATCCATTCCTTCCATGACTTGGTCCTCTTGATCTACTAGTGACTTAAAAATTTCATACCGATTGGCTGGCTTGAGTTGTGCTTGCTCCTTGCCAGTTTTCTTTTACTTTCTCCTCTATTTGGGCTGTTCAAAGCCATCCTTCTGAACATCATTACCCTGTAGAATATTAGAAGGATCTTTGACAAGAGTAGACTTACCTTCCCTGGGGCGATTTGGCGTGTCCAGCGGAGCCTCCTCTTTTGTGTTCACAAGGCTTGGACAAAACCTTGCAAAATGGCCATGCTTATGGCAGACTCTGCATCTAAAGGGCAGGGCATCATAATCTAACTACTGTATCCATGATAGTCCTGCCAACTCAAGTTCCACCTCTACTGGGAGAGGCTGGCTAATATCCATTTCTACACAGATTCTTGCAAAAACAGCTGTGTTACCCTCTATGGTATCTTTAGATACGCCCAGATGTCTGCCAAGGGAAATACCAATCATCTCCAAAACCTGCTCACCCCATAACTCCATCGGGAGAGCGTATAACCGGATCCATACCGGGGCAGCCGTGGGTTCGATACGAGGATCGAAACCCACTCTCCAGGGTTGAAAAAATAACCCTGTCGGATCGTGGTTCCTTTTTTCTGATTTAAATGCTCTGTTTTTGTCGGCTAAAGAAGAGAAACTAATGATGAAATACCCATTGCTTATGAACCATAAGGAGTACTCACCGTGAGGCTCCCAGTTCTGTCTGACCCAGGTGTGCAAAAAATTCAGGGTAGGTCGGATACCCATGAATTTACAAATCAGATCACGGTTAGCACGATAGATGACTGTGTCCTCGACCATCTTTGGTTCAATGAAAATCTTAGGTCTGGAAGCGGATTGTGGGAGGCATCCATTAACTCGGTGTGCAGTTGAGTTCTTGCCAGCATTCTTGAAGAGCGATTGAAACGCATTCCTTTGGGCTTCGACATTGGAAGATGAAGCATTTTCTTTTAACATCTCAGCATATGAGCTCTTTCTCCCAGAGAGAGGGTCTGGAGGAGACCCCATTGGGCCCTCCTGGGGCAGTAGAAAATCCTTCAGAGTACCACTATGTCAATTCACCAAAGGCCCTGGATTTTCCAACACTCCAGAAACCCTAGAGCATCGCCTGTCGCCTGCTCAAAAAATTTCCCGCCAAATCGCCAGAGCTCTCATTAATAGTTGATTCCTATACCAATCACATATGTAATCGATGTAATGCTTATTGTTAAATGCATGTTTTATTTTGATTTAATTGTATGCATCTAATTTATGATGTTATGATATGGTAAATGCAATGTGTGTAATGCATTATTTACATGATGATGATCTAATGTAAATGAACCTGTATGCTTTAATCACTTAAAACATAAGAAATGAATGTGATATGAGTTTAACAATCTAATGGATGACACCATAGAATGTATAAAAAACATGAATAAAAATGATAAATTTTATCATAAGAAAAGATCATTTTAACATCCATATATGAAATGATGAGTTTGAAATATATGTAATGATTTATGAGATGAGATGTTTTGTTGCTATTAGGGAATTTTTGAGGTTTTTCATGAGACTCAAACACCCTAGTTGACTTATCAAAAGTTGTATAATGACTATACTAGACTCTTGAAAGATAAATTTTTTGTTATGAAGACCAAGATATTCATTATCCCTGTATGTGCAAATGAATATATTAGATGAGACATAAGCCTACCTCATTGACAGGAAGGATTTATTCAACCCATTGTTGTAACGAGGATCACCAAATTTTCATCATGATCCTAAGTTTAGACGTAGTTGGACTAGACCATTAGGCGATATAGGACACCTAAAGCTAGCTCTTTTTGTAAATTGTTTAAAACTACCCCAATGCTAGGCAGGATTCATTCAACCCATTGTTGTATTAGGGATCACTCAATGGTTTGGGAAGATTGACCATTTTATGGATTCAAACTCTTCACCCCCTTATTTTCTTCACATTTATTTGGGATACTTGCTCGTGCTTGGTGGTAAAAAATATTGTTTATTTAATTTCTTTTGAGCAAGATATTTGTGTAGTGATAATAATCATAGTTTAATTTGCTTTTGAATTTTGATTTGTTTCGGGTGAAAGCAAGGAATTTTTTTGGGTAGGGAGGAACTTGTCCTTTTGTTAATGATCAAAATCCTAGACCATGTGCATCACAAGATGAGCAAGTAAAAACCTTTCGCTTACGATGCCTAGTACCACTTTGTAGTATTCATCTTTCCCTTGTTCCAACTAGGATTTTAGTGTTTTGATTAGTGATAGGATTTTGATATATGCTAGGTACTTTAAAAACTAGACCTCATATTCAGCCAATAAAGATATATTTCTACAAAATATGATTAAATCACTAGGTATGGTTGAATGATAGGAAAACCCTAGTATATTCCTTATAGCAACGGGAAGGGGTTGTGTTGAAAAACACAAGTACTCACATGGGTTATGGATTAATGAGGATTTGAAGATGCATGATTGTCCTAAAATGTGGCACCATTTACAAGATTGAAAACACAATCTATCCTAATGCGAATGCAATGGATGCAATGTGCATAATGCAATGCAATTACATGAATGCATATGCAGAACGTAAGATGCAAATGTTTTTGTATTTTAATGTTTTCAATTGTTTTTGTGTTTTGTGTTTGTTTTTGACCAAAGGGCTTAAATACCTTTGGAGCCTTTTGTGAGTTGACCAAAGGGCTTATGATACCTTTGGATATTTTTGTGAGTTGACCAAAGGGTTTAATGTGCCTTTGGGGCTTTTTGTGAGTTGACCAAAGGGCTTATGATGTCTTTGGAGCTTTTTATGAGTTGACCAAAGGGCTTATGATACCTTTGGAGCTTTTTGTGAGTTGACCAAAGGGCTTATGATGCCTTTGGAGCTTTTTGTAAGTTGACCAAAGGGCTTATGATGCCTTTGGGGCTTTTTGTGAGTTGACCAAAGGGCTTAAGATGCCTTTGGAGCTTTTTTATTTTGATTTTTTTTTATTTGTTTGGAATTTTATGATTTTTTTTAAGATGTTTTTAGATTTTATTGCTTTTATGTGTAAAATACCTTCATATGAAGAATGTTGAGAGGCTCAAGATCTTCAACACCTTATAACGATGTTAGGCGATATGTCCTAGGTCCAATCTTCTCGGATATGATATAAGGACCCATCTAGTTGATTGTAAATTTGTCTCGTAGGTGCGATGATAGGTTTTTTGAGCATGAGATCCCCAATATTAAATTTGCTCTGATGGACTTTATTGTTATAAGCTCATGTTAAATGATCTTGGTAAACATGGATATGCTCAACAGCATTGATACGACATTCATTAAGAAGGGTCAATTAATCAAGGTGAGCTTGTCGTGCAATGTCGTCGTCGATAAACTCTTTCAATGCGACATGCAATGTTGGAATTTCTAGCTGTAGACACCAAAACAGCACCAATCCGATTATGTGACAACAAACACTGATCGCACTAACACACACAGCCCCCAGGGCAGCCCCCAGAGGTTAAACAGTGGTTCTAACCACTCACACAGCAATTTTGCAAGTCAAAAATCAATTTGGCACCTTTTAGACACTTTATTTCTTATTCGTCCCACCCAGGGACGAGTATAGATTTATACTCATTTCACCCAAGGACGATTATTAGCGCTCGCTTCTGGGTGGGACGAACGCCAGGTTTGACCGACAAAAAGTCAGACCTCGGTGCATGACAACTCGGAAGCGCCACTTAGCTTTTCTTGCATGGCATAGGAGTGCGAGTGAGTTCTTTTGACAACTCATATCTGCCAATTGACTCTCCCTTCACTGCATGGGAATGAGAGTGAGCTTTTTAAGACAACTCGGATTTGCCACTTAGCTATCCCTTCATTGCATGGGAGTGCAAGTGAGCTTTTCTAAAACATACAAAGACATGCACGAGAGGCGGTTAAGAAGCCCTTGATCAAGAAGAAGTCTTCTCTTCACACAAAAAGCATTCATGCAAAGAAACACTTTTGCATGTTAATTCAAAGAGACCCCTTGGGTCTATAAAATGGTGAGTTTCCTCACCCAAAAGATATACTGAGAGAAGGAGCATTTTGAGCGACGAAGTGCTTGCTAATTCATTTACTTGCGATTTGTGTTTTCAACATCCATAATCTCTTAATCGAAAGAGAGGTTATTGGGTGACTTTTGAAGGCACGAATCAAGAACCAACACCGATTTTTGACCAAACAATATTCTACCAATTTGCCGACAACACATCACATCAGGTTTCGGACCCATCCTAAGCGGATTGGTGTCGAAGCAAAGTTTCACCCGCGGGTGGTTTGCCTTCGGGCACCCCCCGCTTTATTTCTTTTGTAGTATTTAGCTAGTTTCATGTTTATGCTTTTGTCAAGTTTTCATTTCATTTAGATTCATTTTAACCATCGTTAGATTTATCTTTTATTTTTCATACACAGGTGCTACTGATTCTTTGTTTGTTTCTTTGAACGCAGATTTGCAGCATTGGAGGAGCGACGAGGAATCTACCTTTACCAACGCAAGCGGCGACAACGTTTTGGTTCGCCCATCTTATATGTGGGCACGCGGAAGAAGGAATTCTGAAACAAGTTGTAAAAGAGCAATATTTAACGCTCCTATCCCCTAAAAAGGAAGGAGACGCATTGTAACACGAATTTGCAAAGCATATCAATAAAAGGGCCGATTTTTATATTGCTTTAATATCTTGTGTTCATGTTCTTCCTTTTTACGCATTTTTCAATAACATAGGGTTTAAGCGTTATTTTAGTTTCATTTACATTGCATTTTTAGTTTATCCTTTTTGTTTCTGGAATCTCGTGTTTTCAATGGCGATCACGGTGGGACCTCTGTCCTCTATTTTTTTTTAGGTTAAATTACTGATCTAAAATTGCTTGTTTTTTTACAGGTACCTATTTTTCAACATCAGACTGTTATTCGTCTCTGCAAGTGACGATTACAGAATTGGTATTCGTTTCACCCCGGGACGAATAAATTATTCGTCTCACCCTGTGACGATTACGGTTCTGATATTCGCCTCACCCAGGGACGAGTATAATTCTGTGCAATTTTTAGAGCAAATCAGAAACATCCGATTAGGCAGAGAAGAGGTAGGGGTTTTTTAAAGCTTCTGTCAAATTTCTGTTTTTCTGTTTTCTGGTTTTCAGTTTTGTATGGCTTAGGGAAAGATTTCTTTTTCGTTTGCCTGTTTCAATTTTTGCAAAATTAAAATGAACCCCACACATCACGTGGTATTTTAAACCAAGGCGTTGGTCGTAAAACCCCAACCCTTGAGCAAGACCAAAGGTGGATTCCATTATCACTTTGGCTTGAGATATTGCATCCATTACCTCGATCGCGACTGTTGCTAGACGTAAATCCTGACGAAAGTTGACCGAGTGTAGCTTGGGGTGATTCCCAGCACGCGAGGATAAGTCTTCTATGGTAGGTGTCATAAACAGAGCGATTCCCCTTCCGTACCGCCTATGTTCCACGTATCATCTGCTCTCACGTACCTATAGTCTCCCTCACGTAAGGGCGGGTATATAGAGAGGTTGGTATATCGGTCCGACAATGGTATATTGAAGGGGCGACCATTTTGGGAGTCATAAGAGCCTTCATAATTGCATTTAAACGTTTCACAAAAATTTTCAAAAAAAAAAACAAACAACAAAAACACACTAAACCAGATTTAGGGCACACTATTAATCTTTAAAAGAGATAATCATTGCTTTGTGTGTGTATGTTCTTTTCTGCCTAGTGTAACAAAAAAAAATCAAAAAAATCATAAACAAAAGATAAAAATCTACGCATTTTGTCACTCGCTCCAAAAGCTCCAAGGATTCCCGCAATCGCTTGGTCACCCCAAAATGCTCCAAAGGTGTCCATGAACCCTTTGGTCAACCCAAAAGCACCCCAAAGGTGCCCATAAGTGATGCAGGAGCATCCAACAAAATATGGGAAATTTTATATTTTTCCCTAAATTTTAGTGCATCTTGTCGGGGCCATAACTTCTCAACCGTAGCTCCGATTGACTTGAAATTTTACAGGGAGTTAGTTGGGATAATTTTAAACAAATATAATTCTTTTGAGTTGTATTTGCCTAGAAAATTCAGTTTTCGAGGCCAAATTCCATCATCTAGTGCCCCAAAATTAGGTTTTAAAATTGCTCACCTAATTTTTTATGCTTTTTGAGCTGTTCGGAGGTCAATATCTCCTAATGTATTTAGAGTTAGGACTTGAAACTTTATTTATGTCTTATCTATTGTAAGAGGGATGCGCACACCAATTTTGGGCCCCATCTGACTCATTTCAATTTTTAGGGTTTTTAGAGAGACATCGTCATGGTGTTCACTCGTAGCCAAGCCCACTCACGGGCAGATGCTACGGAGAATGTCCAAGGAGGCACGAGTCACCTCCGTTATAGTCCCCAGGATTTGGTCATACCACCTTGGTGACCTAACACACAAGGCAGTCCCCTCCACACCTTAACGAAAAGGGACTATAGGGGCACCTCTTCTAGGGGCACTCCTGTTCAGCATAGCACCCAGCACACACCCTCCCATGAGGGGTACATCCATAGGAGAGCTCCCTTAGATGCTTGCTATGAGTGGTCACCGCACGATGAAGCGCTAGGTCAACATAGGGTTCGACGGGAGGAACCACATGATTACACTATCCCTCCTTCACCCCCTCTAGTTTTCAGGACTACAAGGACAAATACAGAGCACAAGGCTCCTCAGGCGGGGCGAGCCAACTCCGCTCATTCCTTTTTCACTTACGAAAGAGAGCATGAGGAAAACCCTTACCTTCCTCAAGAGCAATATACATCGAGGAAGCAATACGCCTCCGCAATTGCTAGCTATCAGGATCACCTACTGAGGACAAAGCCTCGGGGGAGTGTTGCTACCCCCAACAGAGGGAGGCGGCCTATAGAGATCTCGGATCACCATGACCGGGATAGATATCTAGGAGAGGCATCTAGACCTTCTAGACATGAGACGGTAGGACCAACTATCTTAGAATCTGCCAAGCATATTGCACGTCGGATGCAACTCACACTACTTGAGCTAGAACAACAACAGTTAGAGCAACAGTATCTTTTAAATCAAGAGTGCCTTCAGCGCCAGGAGGATGAGTTGTTACAACACACTATGCAGGTGAAGACTCCAACCCCTCACACGCATAAGATAGAACATTATGAGAGACACAACTGGGTGCAAGACAGGTCTCTACGACCTTATCAAACGTTGCCTTCGATGCCTCCTAGACTTGAGCGGGAGGCCAATCCTAAGACCAATGACGGGCGCCTTCTTCAGGCACCCACCCAGGTTCATGGGCCACCCTCAAAAATTCTTCAAGAAGCCTCTGAGGAACCTGAGCGAGAAGAAGAGCGGGATGAAATGCCATACCAAGGCATGGGGGGTGCTATCCTGTCACCCCTCCATAGGCCCCAAGTTCCCCACAACCTGCAACGAGAACAAATCAAAGAGGAGGAGCTCAAATCCCTCGATACAAGCAATGCACTGCCAGAGCACTTAGCATCGATAGAGACCAAGATTTTGGGGCCCCAAAAGCCCAACTTACATGAAACTCCTCTCAAAGAGGATCAACCCCTAGTTGTAGAGCTACCTGATGACGAGGTCTTCCATATCTCAAAATCACCAGATTCTGATGAGCCTGACTCTCTCGCCAAAGATGAGTCAGCATATGCAATAGCACCATGGGACTCGTTCGAGTCCGACAGCATTACTTCACAGGTGGTCCCCATGGATGATCATCACAAAAGTCTCTTAACATTATTCCCTTTGGAGGCTCCCATCGAGCCCGTGCCATTGCAAGAAAATCAGGTCCCCCCGCAATGAGCGGAACAACCCCATGAGGACCACATCAATCTGCTCGAACAAGAAGAGCCTAGCATGTCGCAGATAGTTTTCGGGGCCAACGAAGGCCTTTGGATCATCGATAATGATTACGAAGATGAAACTGAGATGGAATATCTCAATCATGCACAACGACACAATCACCCTGTAACCCATGACGAACTGATGGCACAACTAGGCATAAGACTAGGGCATGAGTGGCGCATAGACCCAGCCCACTGGCATCACATGTTGATCCCGCTCCTTTGGGAAGATCATGAGCAACTTCCACCCAGAGATATCATAGCACCATCAGTGCCGAAGGCAGACCCTGTCCTCCTATCCGTGCATAAGGCCGATCCATTCATGCCAATTCCTACAGAGCCAGATCCGGTGCACACAGATCATCAAGCTGGGGGTACCTCTATTCCCTGAAGAGCCGAGTGGGTTACACCAAATGCTCCAAAGGTGTCCATAAACCCTTTGGTCAAACCAAAAGCTCCAAGGATTATCACAATCGCTTGGTCATCCCAAAAGCTCCAAGGATTATCGTAATCTCTTGGTCAACCCCAAAAGCTCCAAGGATTATCGTAATCGCTTGGTCATCCCAAAAAGCTCCAAGGATTATCGTAATCGCTTGGTCATCCCAAAAGCTCCAAGGATTATCGCAATCGCTTGGTCATCCCAAAAAGCTCCAAGGATTATCGCAATCGCTTGGTCATCCCAAAAGCTCCAAGGATTATCGCAATCGCTTGGTCATCCCAAAAAGCTCCAAGGATTATCATAATCTCTTGGTCATCCCAAAAGCTCCAAGGATTATCGCAATCTCTTGGTCATCCCAAAAAGCTCCAAGGATTATCGCAATCTCTTGGTCATCCCAAAAGCTCCAAGGATTATCGCAATCTCTTGGTCATCCCAAAAGCTCAAGGATTATCGAATCTCTTGGTCAACTAAAAGCTCAAGGATTATCATAATCGCTTGGTCATCCCAAAAAGCTCCAAGGATTATCGTAATTTCTTGGTCAACCCCAATAGCTCCAAGGATTCTCATAATCTCTTGGTCAGCCCTAAATGCCCCAAAGGTATTTATAAACCCTTTGGTCAACACCAAACGCTCCAAGCATTACCATAACTGCTTGGTCAAAATACATATTCAAAAATCAACAAAAATAACACAAAAAAATCATCATCACAAAAACAATTGCATTTCAATTCCATGCATTCTCAAAAAAAATCAATCATCACAAAAACAATTGCATTTCAATTTCATGCATTCTCATAAAAATCAAAATCACAAAAACAATTGCATTCCAATTCCATGCATTCTCATAAAAATCAAAATACAAAAATATAGGTTGCATTAAGCATTGCATCCATACATTGCATACTTCGATAGGTCATACAAGTCAAAAGCACCATAGACAGTCATTATTTGGCAATTCCATCATTTCCACATCAAATCCATTTTCATAAACGCATACATCCAGCATATCACCCTTTTATTTTAGCATCGTCAGTTGTCTCCTAATGTATATAGGGTTTTCGTCATTCAGATGTCTTTAAATTTCTAGCCAAAAACTGTACATAGTTAAACAGATTTTACACGGGAAAGTTTTACTTGGATCACGCCTTGTTACGTAGCATCCCAACACAAATTAACACACATATAAAAATTCCTAAGTTGTGTGAACGAAAGATGAAACCTGCACAGTAATCCAGGTCACCATAAGCGAAACGGCTATCTTGCTTATCCCCCTGTGCAAATGACCCTAGGAATGCTGAGAGTTGGCAAAAGGACAAGCATCCTCCCTACCCAATTCCCCATGAATCCCAAGTTCTCAAAAGTTGCAAAAACATCAAAAATTTGCAAAACGTCAAAACACTAAAATTTGACATCCTACAGTGCACACATCAAAAGGCACAAACAATAGTGATTCTCGTCACTCCATATTCAAATCCCTTGCTCAAAAAAAAAAAAAAAAACATAATATCACAAAAATAAACAGTGATTTTATCACTATAAAGGAGCAAGTATCCCAATACAATTGAAGAAAAGAAGGGAGTCGAACTTGAATCCCTGGAACTCTTAGCATTTCGACAGGTCATGAGGCAAGCTTCAATATCGGTTTGGTTGATAGCCTATCGGTCACTGGTGGTAAACCTCCCGCATGACGATATATCTGTCACATTAACTTGTGTGCAGATCAATGTTTGCATGTGGATGAGCTAGCTTATGGTATCTTAGATAGCATCGCAGATTAATTTGACTAAATACAATAAAGGAGTTAGTGGAGCTAATTAGGTGATCCTCAGTACAGGTTCGGTTGAAAGCCCATCTGGCACTGGCGGTATCCTGATGAATAACACATAAACGAACTCAATTGCACACACAAGGATGTGAAATAACTTGGTTAAATTCAAGTCAGATTTAGACCTTGTTCAGAAGTCTTGCGAGATAAATGTACAGTCTTGGCTAGTTAGTTAAAATATCTGAATCTCAGAAAAGCTTAACTACATTTTAAAAACAACTGGTACATTTCATTCCGTACATCACCATCAAAATATATGCAAAATACAAAAACACACAGTTATCACATGCAAAGTCATTCCACAAAGTCATCCCATTAGTATAGCAAGTCAGTCAAATCTTGTACAGTCTATGGTGCATCGACACATCATCAACAACTCATTTCATTCATTCCATATCCATACATCATACAAATTAGAAACATCACATTCATAATCACCTCTGCATACATCAAACACATACATAAAAAACATGCCACAAAAAAAAAAAAAACAAACACAACAAAACAACCAAAATATAAAAATGACAAATGCCAACAAAACCACTAAAAATTGTCGGACAAAAGTGCTCTTGCACTTAACCTCTTGGCATAAGAAAAGCGATGTCGGGGTCTACCTTGTCGCTATCCTACTCCCCAAGAAGGCTACCATAGCCGGACCGCTCCACGGGAAGATGGATTTTTGCCAATGTTAACCCCAAATGGCATCCCAAAATGGGTTCACACCCACCAAAAATAGGTCAGAATGTTTGGAAACTGCTTTCGCATTAAACGAAAAACATCTGAAGGCACCCTCACTTAAGTCATCTTGGGTCAAGCGACTCGTCGCTTTTCTCATGGCAGTCATTCCTTCATCGATTCGTCGCTTGAGGGGGTAGTCACACTTAAGTCACCAATCAACAACAATACACCCAATCACGGCAATAGCATGCATTCAAAGAATCATTGACAAAGACAATCACGCTCCTGCTTGGGGCAGCAAACAAGCAATTATCACAAACTGATTAAACACTTGGCATTCCCGAAGCATGAACACAAGGTTCCCCCATGGATAAAAGGTTGCGCCCTTTGCCTATTCATGACTGATCAATGTCCAAGCTCAAGTCACACCTCACCAAAATAGGTTAATACTTGAAATCAAATTCCTTAGCTCGTCAGAAGCAAGGATTCAAGAATGCATGCCCTTTCCATACTTGGGGCATCAAGAGTTGGTTAGGTTACTGAGAAACCCTAATCATTAGTGCTTTGGTTATCTATTTTTGCTCGATGTTGCGCCTTGCACAACGCTTCCCAAAAAGGGGCATCTGTAGACACCAAAACAACACCAATCCGATTATGTGACTACAAACACTGATCACATTAACACACATAGCCCCCGAGGTTAAACAGTGGTTCTAACCACTCACACAATAGTTTTGCAAGTCAGAAATCAATTTGGCACCTTTTAGACACTTTATTTCTTATTCGTCCCACCCGGGACGAAGTGCGGATGTACTCGTCCTACCAGGTGAGTATGGATTTATACTCGTTTCACCCAGGGACGATTATTAGCGCTCGCTTCTGGGTGGGACGAACGCCAGGTTTGACCAGCAAAAAGTCAGACCTCGACGCATGACAACTCAGAACTGCCACTTAGCTTTCCTTGCATGGCATAGGAGTGCGAGTGAGTTCTTTTGACAACTCATATCTGCCAATTGACTCTCCCTTCACTGCATGGGAATGAGAGTGAGCTTTTTAAGACAACTCAGATTTGCCACTTAGCTATCCCTTCATTGCATGGGAGTGCAAGTGAGCTTTTCTAAAACATACAAAGACATGCACAGAGGCAGTTAAGAAGCCCTTGATCAAGAAGAAGTCTTCTCTTCACACAAAAAGCATTCATGCAAAGAAACACTTTTGCATGTTAATTCAAAGAGACCCCTTGGGTCTATAAAATGGTGAGTTTCCTCACCCAAAAGATATACTAGAGAAGGAGCATTTTGAGCGACGAAGTGTTGCTAATTCATTTACTTGCGATTTGTGTTTTCAACATCCATAATCTCTTAATCGAAAGAGAGGTTATTGGGTGACTTTTGAAGGCACGAATCAAGAACCAACACCGATTTTTCTGACCACAATATCCTACCAATTTGCCGACAACACATCACATCAGGTTTCGGACCCATCCTAAGCGGATTGGTGTCGAAGCAAAGTTTCACCCGCGGGTGGTTTGCCTTCGGGCACCCCCTGCTTTATTTCTTTTGTAGTATTTAGCTAGTTTCATGTTTATGCTTTTGTCAAGTTTTCATTTCATTTAGATTCATTTTAACCATCGTTAGATTCATCTTTTATTTTTCATACACAGGTGCTACTGATTCTTTGTTTGTTTCTTTGAACGCAGATTTGCAGCATTAGAGGAGCAACGAGGAATCTACCTTTACCAACGCAAGCGGCGACAACGTTTTGGTTCGCCCATCTTATATGTGGGCACGCGGAAGAAGGAATTCTGAAACAAGTTGTAAAAGAGCAACATTTAACGCTCCTATCCCCTAAAAAGGAAGGAGACGCATTGTAACACGAATTTGCAAAGCATATCAATAAAAGGGCCGATTTTTATATTGCTTTAATATCTTGTGTTCATGTTCTTCCTTTTTATGCATTTTTCAATAACATAGGGTTTAAGCGTTATTTTAGTTTCATTTACATTGCAATTTTAGTTTATCCTTTTTGTTTCTGGAATCTCGTGTTTTCACTAACTCCAATGGCATAATGGCCTCATCTCCATAAACAAGCGAAAACGGTGTTGCCCCAGTGGGCATCCGCATGCTATTTCTGTAAGCCCATAATGCAAGAGGCAACTATAGATGCCAATCTTTATGATTTTGTTTTATCATCTTCTTTAAGATGGCTACGATTGTTTTGTTTGAGGCTTCTATTTTCCCATTTGCTTATGGATAATATGGTGTCGCAAAATTGTACTAAATGTTATATTTGGATGTTCAATCCTGCACATTTTTGTTCTTAAATGAAGGACCATTATATGAAATTATCTTGAATGGGATCCCAAAGCGACAGATGATATTGTGAAGTATTAACTTCACAATTTTTGGTCCTATCATTAACGTTAAGGGGATTGCTTCCACCCATTTGGTGAAGTACTCAATGGCCATTAAGATAATGTGTGTCAACTTGAAGATGGGGGAGAGATCTTTCCAATTATATTAAAACCCCATTGATAAAAACCAAGTCGCATTATTGGGTTGTAAGGCCTACGATGGTAGGTGCATTAGATTTGTATGATACTGACACTTAATGCACATCCTGATATAATCACAAAAATACTTTTCCATGGTGGGCCAATAATAACCCATTTGAAGGATACGCTTGATGATGGCCATGCTATTGAAATGGCCATCGCATGTACCATCATGAGCTTGTGAAATTGCCCAAGTTGATTATTGGGGCTCAAAATAATGAAGGAGGACTTCATCGTAGTTTCAATGATACAATATATCTCCTAGCAAGACATATCTTATCTTTTTTTTTTAATGCTCATTTTGCAGCATACAAAAATCCCTATGGGATGATTCCAAGCTTAAGAAAATCTTGTAATTGGCATAGCCAATCCATATAAGCTACAAAATCAATAGATAATACAACTTGTTCTCTCCGTGATTCAATGTGCATAAATGCAGATTGAGAAATAACCTTGTGGTGAATGATCGTACCATTCCCCGTAGGACCCTACAAGATCAAAGATCCCTAAGGCACCTTCTTTAGAAAGTCTAGCTTTATAGAACCACTCATGGTTTGGTTATATATGAATCATCTTGATTGATTCTTTATTGTCCAAAGCCTCACGTTGTATCGCTAATTGCAAGAGTGTCTTCACATGAATGGTAGTGAAATCAGTAGATAAATTATGAGGGATCAAGGATCCCAAAGATACCATAGTGTCTACAAATATATTGTACATGCGAGGGATTGCCTCGATGTCGTACCATTCTAGTTGGGCTAGATGAGTGTCCACAAGTTCTTTGTAAGATTTCAGGATTGGACACGTGCATTGAAATATTCCCTTAACTTGGTTAACAATGAGAAGGAAGTAACCAAATATATTTATATTTTTAATCTTCATAGCGATTATTGTTTGGATACCCAAGATTAGGTCCTCGTATTCAGCATTGTTATTTGTGCAAGGGAATTCTAGCTTAAATAACAAGGGCATTAAAGCACCTTGCAGTATTAAAAACACAATCCCTACACCACCACTTTTCTCACACTTTAAACCATCAAAGAACAAAGTCATGTCAACTTTATTATCAAATTCTTCGGGTTCGAGTCCTTTCGATAATGCAAAGACTACCTCATCAAGAAGTTCTATGATGAGAGGTCTATTATCCTAAAGAGGTGCCTCTACCAGTTGATTAGCTATGACTTGTCCCTTGATGGAATTTTGGCTTATAAATTCCAAATCAAATTATGTCAGTAGCATGATCCACTTTGCAATACATATATTATGATATGTCTTGCTCATCATATACTACAAAGGATTTTGGTTTGATATCACATACGTTGTATGGCTCAGCATTAGTGGTGCAACTTCTTAGTCGTAAATACCACTGCTAAGCACAACTTCTCTACATATGCGTACCCTATTTCATAACTCACTAAGGTGTAGTTGATATAGTATATCGCTTGTTCTTTATCTTGCATATTCTTTTAAGCCAACATGGTGCCCAAAGCAAAATTGGTAGCAGATATATAAAGCAAAAATGGCACATCTGGCCTTTGTGGAGCTAGTACTGGTGACGTCATTTCTTGATCTCAATGAAGGCTTGCTGACATTATTCATCTCAGTGGAACGAGACCTCCTTGTGTAGCAGTCAATTCATGGATCGACACTTATCTGATAATTGTGCAATGAAACACTTTATGGATGCTACTTTGCCCTGTAGACTTCTCAGTTGTTTGATGTTAGTGGGTGGATCCATTTCTCCCAGTGGAACGAGACCTCCTTGTGTAGTAGTCAATTCATGGATCGACATTTATCCGATAGTTGTGCGATGAAACACTTTATGGATGCTACTTTGCCCTGTAGACTTCTCAGTTGTTTGATGTTAGTGGGTGGAGCCATTTCTAGGATAGCCTTTACCTTTGTTGGGTTGACTTGGATCCCTCATTTAAAAATAATGAATCCCAAGAGTTTTCTTGAAGTTACGCCAAATATGCATTTCTTGGGATTCAACCTGACATTGTGCTCTATCAGACGATGGAAGACCTTTCTCAGTACCTCGATGTGCTCTTCACACAACAATGACTTGGCCAATAATTCATCGATATAATCTTCTAGGATCTTATGCATGTAGTCATTGAAAAATATATGTCATCACCCGTTGATATGTGGCACCAACGTTTTTAAGACCAAATGGCATTACTTTATAATAAAATGTCCCCCATGGAGTGGTGAATGCAGTTTTCTACTGGTCTTCGGGTTTAATCTGAATCTAATTGTAACCAAAAAAGTCATCCATGAGGGAGAGCATCTCATGACCCATAATTGTATCTATAAGAGCATCTATGTTGGGCAACAGAAATGAATCCTTCGATGTTGCCTTATTGAGATCTCTAAAATTCGTACAAATACGGTTCCTTCCATCAGGTTTTTCTACAGGTACCATGTTTGATACCCATTCTAGATAGTTGATGGGGGTAATAAAAACTACATCCAATAGCTTTTGTAGCTCATTCTTTGCCATCAAGGCGATGGTTGGATTTATCTTCCTAATTTTTTGCTTGATCGGTTTCTTTGCGGGATCTAGCAAAAGGTTGTGGACAACTAGTTTTGGATATAAATCCAACATATCCGTGTAGGTCCAAGCAAAGATATTAGGTCTATATTTTAATAGAGGTATTATTGTGGCTTATTATTCTAGAGATAACCTTTCTCCAAACTTAACTTTCTTTGGATCAGAAGGATCATTGCTGATGTCCACTTAATTTTTTTTCTCTATTGACATGTGTGACCCCTCCTCAATCTTGTGAGTGGGGATCAAGTGGATGTCATCCACTGGGTTTAAAGGTTCAACTGAATTAGGATCAAATTTAGCATGATAAACATCATGTGCATAACTTGGTGCTAAATGAGATGGTTGTAGTGTTTCTTCATTGGAAAATAAATCCTCAGGCTCTAAGGGTGAATCAACGCAATCCCAATCAATAGCATCTAAGTTAAGACATAATAATTTAGAAGGATCAACTGGGTTGTGGAGTGGAGTGGTAAAATCAATGAATATCATGTTGATGGATGGGATGGAATCTCCAGGACCATGTGGTTGTAACTCTGCATTGTTGACTTGTATTCCATACCCAAGATGAGGCTCTAAGGGTATGGGGATCACAAGATCTGGTCTATAGACAGACGGGAAGATGGGATTGCTTGGCTAAAGTAGCTCCCTAAATGTAGAGGGATCAAGAAAATTTTTATGATATATTTCATCTGAATTAGTCAGTCTCCCCCTACGGCGAAGGCCAAGATATACTTTGTGATACATCTCATTTATGTCGAATGGTTCGTGGCAATGTCGTAAGTGTCGAGGCCCAAGGTAATCCATGTCTATCTCATCTTCATAATCATTGTTCTCGTTGATGTACTCATTTTCTTCTCATTCATAACCATAGCCTAGTTCATCTTCCCACAAGATAACTCTTGATGGGGTTGCCTCGAGAGACAAATTTGGATGATACACAACAGGTGGTTCTTCATGTAGCTTATGTCCAGGCGATAAGGATTACATTCGACGTCTTCTCCAAACCCAAGCTCAACCTATCTAAATATGTCACTAACGAATCATCATAGCTTCGGATGTGATATCCTAGGTTGGACCTATCAGTAGGTAAATGATATTGTGGTTCAACTGGGTTTTGTCACCCTTGCTCATATATACCTAAACCATAGTCATGCCAATGGTTGTGTTTGAAGTATCTAAGAGCAAACTCAGGGTTGGACAAATAATGAACATTTGTGGTAAACAACTCATTGTCTTCTTATTCAACGTTTGAGGCATCATGGGCTTGATCTACACTAGCATAAATGAAGTTAATCTGTTTGGGTGGCATCCCCAATGGTATCACTATTCCTATGGGTAGGTTTGGGACTATTGGTCATCCCATGTCTTGTACAAACTTGATAATTAGAGTGAAAGTAACATTTTGCACAAGATATTCACCTAGTTCTGTATTATCTAGGTGAACTATCACCTGTGGTGCAGATGACACTACTGATGATGTAGGTGAGACAAGTTGAGGTACCTCCTCTACTATGTCTTGGGAATCTTCCTCCTCCATGGAATTTGGAATATTTTCTATTGCTATGTTTGGGACTTCCTTAGGTATTTTCTCCACCAAGGGTGCTTTTAGCTTTTGAGTCTTTTGCATTAGACGTTGTTGGTTTCTCAAGAGTGCCAATAGCTTTAGAATATGGAGGTGGCGTTGATGTGGATAGGTTACCTCACACTGATTTGGATTTTCTTCTTGGTTGTGTGGTAGAGGATGACTGCCTAATGTACAGGTGCATGGATGGAAGGACAAAATCCCTCGACAAGTCAACCTGATGAACATATTTGAATAGCTCTTTATCCGATGGTACCACATGTACCTATCCCTCATGCACATATTTAATACATTAATGCAAGATCGAGGGAACTCATTGCATATCCCTTATCCAGGGATGCCCGAGGAGGATATTATACTACATGGCCCCCTCCAATACATGACACATCATAGGGATGGTCTTATGCTCCACCTGCATAGGTAGGACGATTATATCCACTATGGAGCATAGTGCATCATTGAAGGCTCTCAATGTGTAGGAGGTAGGAATGATGTTTGACCTAGGGATCTTCAAGTTTCCTATAGCCTTGGTTATTATTATGTTAATCAATGAGTTTGTGTCGATTAAAACCTGCTTGAGAGGTATGTCATTGATACATGCAATGATGTGCAGAGATGGGTCTGCTACGATCGTAGGTACTACCTTTATTTTGTGATCATAAAAATGAATCATGGGCTCTTGACACTGTTGTACTTGCTCCATAAAGTTTGTAAATGTGTCAGGATTCTAGGGTTGTCACTCAATTGATTTCAAAATTTCCATTAGGTTCTCCTTGTGTCTAAGAGACTAATGAATGAGCTTGTATATCGATAACTTAGTCGATGTAATTTGGAGACTCTACATAAGTCTGTTTTGGATAGTTATCACAGGTCGCACTAGCGTATCTGGTAGATTATTTTGCACTAGCCTCTGTTAAGGTGCAATCAGGATATGAATAGGAGCTGTTGGAGGCTCTGGTTGGTTGTATTGCTAGTTTCTTGTAACCACATTGACTATGTTGACCATTCCAATGAATCCTTGGGTGGGAGGTTCAACTTAGATTTGATTTACTTAAGAACCTTAATTTCTAGGGACTTCATGGTTTGGCAACAGGTTTCTAAATATACCCATATCTCTATTGTCGGGTGCTTGCAACTCACCCTTCTCGATCATATTTTGTATAATATTTTTGAAACTGATGCACACTTCGATATCATGTCCCTATTGTCTATGGTATGGGTGATAATGATCATCCCTATATCCCTTAGGCTTGGGATGATTAGGGTCAATAAGTTGTACCTTAGGTAGTCTGAGTCTTTATGCCTCGCTTAGTTGATTGAATATTGATGCCATTGATTCTAAAAAAGGTGTGAAGTAGCGAGGTGACCGACGTTGCCTATTTTGGCCTTGGTTGTTATTTTGGTTGTAGTTTGTCGAGGGGGGTTGAGCCTGGTAATTCTGTGGTTTTTAGCTATTTCCTCCCTTTGGTGCATTTAGTACAACTTGATTGACTAGAGCAGGCTTGGACTACTATTGTTGATTTTGGTTGTTGTGGTTCTTGTTCTAATATTTCTTGTTGTGGAGCTTAAGATCTTCTTCTTCAACTTTGATATCCTCTATCAGCTTGGCTTGTGCCAAGGCTTCCTTAAATATTGCATATTATTGTAGCTGCAATAGCAGCAATATGTGCTTAGCGTAACTCAGTAAAAATTTAGGTGAGCTCAATAGTGGGAACAGAAAACGGTAATTTTACCATTAGTTTTCTCCATCTATTCCCATAGTCCATGATCGACTCATCATCATGTTGCTTTAGATTAGCCAAGTCAAACAAGTTTGTTTTCTTCTTGATACCAAAATAAAAGTGTTCAAGGAATGCATCCACCAACTACTCAAAACTGATGATGTTATGTTTGGGTAGCTGATTAAACCACTCAGTTGTTGCGCCTGATAATGTCATGATAAATGTTCTTAACATCAGGGTATCATTGTGTTGGAGTTGGAAGCACGCATTCATGAAATTGGTCACATGATCTTGTGCATCTTCCTCTCCCTTAAATTTTTCTAATATAGGAATCTCAAAGTGTCGAGGATAAGCAGGACTTGGTACCGAAGAGCACAAAGAGCGATTGTGTATCTTGCTTAGGGTTGGCTTCTACCCAACTGTATCTTGTTTCTCGATATACTTGATTCTCTCGATGAGTATCTTGTATGCCTTCGAAGAGAGGATCTCTTATTCCTGAAGGTTTACTCAGGGTGGTTGGGGAGGTAACTCTGCATTTGCCTACTTTGGGCGTCTATATTCATCTCCCATGACTACGAATGACGGTTCAGGATACATATGTTCCTGATCCTCTATTTTTGCCTATTCTTGCTCATGCTCTACCTGTTCTAGCTTTAGGTATTGTTGGTGTTTTAAAGCATGTTGTGATGTGCGATGAGTACGTTCATCTACTTGTTTAGTGTGTCTCTCATGTTGAGAAATGACACATCTATTGGGTTGGTAATACTCACTGTCCATGTGTAGATTGGCTCGAGCTAGTCTATTTGCTTGTTCCTCACACTCTATTTGCTCCAAGGTAAGTTGTTCCCTCAAGCACTACTCATTTAGGCACAAATGCCTTTTTATTTTTACCTGTGCTTCTTCATGTTTGAGGATTTCTAGGCGCTCTTGTTCTGCATGCAATGCCTCCCTCTTGTCTTGGATTAATTTTTCTTGATATTGCACGTCTTCATACAACCTACGCACGTGATCAGATTGATCTACCACTGAAGGTTTGTGACTTTATCACTCCATATGAGGGGTCCTTATGGAGAGGTCCTTTGAAGGAGCTCCTACTATGCTTTTACCTCTATCTATCAGGGCAACATGGTCAGTGTATAATGACCTATATTCAGTATCCCCATGATAGAAAGTAGTGTGCATGCTGCGAGGGCGCTTTGAAGCTTCCCATTGCTCATTAGTGTACCTCATTGTTTATTGGCTACGTGAACTCTCAAAAACGGAGTGCGCAGTAGCATTGCTTCTCTGATTTGGTCTCAGGAAAACTTGATCTAACTCATCAAGTTGTCTAGATTTCCACGACTGATCTCATGGAGTTCCATTGGTACTAATGAGATTGTGGTCTATTGCTATCCTACCACATTCATAATGGCTAGGAGTTGTGGTGAGTCTATGATTGGATGCAACCCTTGTGTTTTGTCGCTCAATGGTCTGATCTTGTCTATGTCTATCATGTGAGTATTAGGGCCTTGAAGTTCCCTCATGTCTATCATGAGAAGAACCTGAATATGGTTCTCTAGTTGGGGTTTCTCGAGGAGTACCTCCACAGGTTGAGTTATCACCCCTAAGGCTCCCTGAACTTTGTTCAATAGTATTCTGTGTGGGAAAATCAACATCATTATTGTTGTAATTGTGGTTGGGTGGAGCGAAAGTTCCCACCTCAGTGTTGGACCAATAGCGGTTGCTCCACGTGAAGACCATGACAATATGAAATTATCTTCTGTGTAAATTTTGAGACACGCAAAAAAGGTAGACAAAATGTTTATCTCTTTTAAATGTTTTTGGTGTTCCTAAAACTGGTCTTGTGTGTTTCATATTTGTTGAAAACTTTAACTATTTCTCATTGTGTTTGAAAATATGTTGATGAAATACTTGTATAGTTTAATGGTTTTCACATGTATGCTCGTAGCTCAATAATCGACAATGAAAGTCATAGTCATGTAAACCCACCAAAGTGTGGAGATGAAGCCCACACCCAATTAAGGAGCACAAGTCCTTTCGATCCTCACCCAACACACCGTGCGCAGCGATACACCCCTTCGAAGAGGAATGTGTGCTATTTTACACGAGTAGGATGGTTCTTTAAGTCAGTATTAGCCAATAGATCGGGTATTTTACACATGTGTGTGGGACTGTGTATTAAATTTCCTATTGATAAGCTCAACTATCCCCCTTATGAGAGGTCATGGTGGGATGGGAATGCCCAACCCTAGTAAGGTTTTATCACATTAACCAAATAAAAAATAAAATTATACTCTATATTATGTTGTTTTTTAATAAAATCTTATAAATATTAATTTTTACAACTTTTATCTTCAAAATTTCTTTTATAAATTATAATTTTTTGGTTAAGAAACCTTTATAACCGTAGCCAGTTGAATAAGGACAAATTCAATAAGACCTCGACTGTACAAGGAATTAAATCAAACAACCCATCCATCACTACAATTGACATATCTTTTAAGCTTATAAATTATTTTATTATAAATAATATATCTTTGAAATTTTTGATATTATTTGATTTTTTTTGTAAATTTTGATGATTTTTGATGATTTAACTCAAATGACCTTATGGTAATTTACTCATATTGCTGGATTGCATGGAGCACAAGTTGTTGCAACCACCAAGTGTAGGGTAAATAACTAGGTATGAGGCGCATTTGAAATTTTTGATATTATTTGATTTTTTTGTTAATTTTGATGATTTTTGATGATTTGACTCAAATGACCTTATGGTAATTTACTCATCTTATCGGATTGCATGGAGCGCAAGTCGCTGCAACCACCAAATATAGAGAATAAATAACTGAATACAAGACTCAATTGAGAGTTTGTTGTTATTTTATTTTGAATAATTTGGTTCAAATGGCCTTATGGTAATTTACTCATCTTGCCATATTGCATGGAGCACAAGTCACTACAACCGCTAAGTGTATAGAATAAATAACTGAATACAAGGTTCAATTGAAATTTTGATGTTATTTGATTTTTTGTTCGTTTGCAATTTATGATGAGATTTGTCTCAAATGATCTTATGATAATTTACTCATCTTGCCGGATTGCATGGAGCGCAAGTCATTGCAACCACCAAGTGTATAGGGTAAATAACTAAATACAAGGTGCACTTGAGACTTTTATTTTATTTGATGATGAATAATTTGGTTCAAATGACCTTATGGTAATTTACTCATCTTGCCGTATTGCATGGAGCGCAAGTCACTACAACCGCCAAGTGTGTAGAGTAAATAACTAAATACAAGACGCATTTGAAATTTTGAATTATGTGATTTTTTTGTTATTTTTTAAATTTTTAAAAATTTTGGACTAGTAGATATGCATTAATGTCCATTATGAAACTCCTTATGGTGAGCAAATGTGTGCATTTATGGGATTGACCAAAGAACTAAGGCGTCTTTGGAGCATTTTTGGGAGGTATGATATTGATAATGCCCCAGTTGATGCTTGAAAATATTTTTGTTTTGATTTTATGTTATGGATGCAATGATGAATGCAATGCCTAAATGATGATGTGATTATGCTTATGTATGCAATGTACTGATGACATGCACTAACTAGATAATATATGTATGCTTATATGCTATGATCTAAATGTGTAGGTGCACTACTACGTATATAGATGTAATGTGTATTGTTAAATGCATGTTTTATTTTGATTTAGTTGTATGCATCTAATTTATGATGTTATGATATGGTAAATGCAATGTGTGTAATGCATTATTTACATGATGATGATCTAATGTAAATGAACTTGTATGCTTTAATCACTTAAAACATAAGAAATGAATGTGATATGAGTTTAACAATCTAATGGATGACACCACAGAATGTATAAAAATCATGAATGCAAATGATAAATCTTATCATAAGAAAGGATCATTCTAACATTCATATATGAAATGATGAGTTTGAAATATATGTAATGATTTATGAGATGAGATATTTTGTTGCTATTAGGGAATTTTTGAGGTTTTCCATGAGACTCAAACACCCTAGTTGACTTATCAAAAGTTGTATAATGACTATACTAGACTCTTGAAAGATAAAAGTTTTTGTTATGAAGACCAAGATATTCATTATCCCTATATGTGCAAATGAATATATTAGATGAGACATAAGCCTACTTCATTGACATGCGGGATTCAATCAACCCATTGTTGTAATGAGGATCACCAAATTTTCATCATGATCCTAAGTTTAGACGTAGTTGGACTACACCATTAGGCGATACAGGAAACCTAAAGCTAGCTCTTTTTGTAAATTTCTTAAAACTACCCCAATGCCAGGCAGGATTCATTCAACCCATTGTTGTATTAGGGATCACTCAATGGTTTGGGAAGATTGACCATTTTAGGGATTCAATCTCTTCACCACCTTCTTTTCTTCACATTTATTTGGGATACTTGCTCGTGCTTAGTGGTGAAAATCACTGTTTATTTAATTTCTTTTGAGCAAGATAATTGTGTAGTGATAATAATCACTGTTTATTTGGCTTTTGAATTTTGATTTGTTTTGGGTGAAAGCAAGGAATTTTTTTGGGTAGGGAGGAACTTGTCCTTTTGTTAATGATCAAAATCCTAGACCATGTGCATCACAAGATGGGCAAGTAAAAACCTTTTGCTTAGGATGCCTAGTACCAATTTGTAGTGCTCATCTTTCCCTTGTTCCAACTAGGATTTTAGTGTTTTGATTAGTGATAGGATTTTTATATATGCTAGGTACTTTAAAAACTAGATCTCATATTCAGCCAGTAAAGATATCTTTCTACAAAATATGATATTTTCTAATTTGTTTGGAATTTTATGATTTTTTGTAAGATGTTTTTGGATTTTGTTGCTTTTATGTGTAATACACCTTTAGATGAAGAATGTTGAGAGGTTCACGATCTTCAACTCCTTCTAACGATGTTAGGCGATATGTCCTAGGTCCAATCTTATCTAATATGATATAAGGACCTATCTAGTTGGTCGTAAATTTGTCTCGTAGGTGCGACAACAGGTTTTTTGAGCATGAGATCCCCAACCTTAAAGTTTCTCGAATGGACTTTATTGTTATAATCTCGTGTTAGATGATCTTGGTAAACATGGAGATGCTCAAGAGCATTGATGTGATGCTCATCAAGAAGGTTCAATTGATCAAGGTGAGCTTGTCGCATAGTGTCGTCATCGATAAACTCTTTCAATGCGACGAGCAATGTTGGAATTTCTAACTCCAAGGGCATAATGGCCTCAGCTCCATATACAAGCAAAAATGGTGTTTCCCTAGTGGGCGTCCACACGCTAGTTCTGTAAGCCCATAATGCAAGAGGTAACTATAGATGCCAATCCTTATGATTTTCTTTTATCGTCTTCTTTAATATGGCTACGATTGTTTTGTTTGAGGCTTCTGCTTGCCCATTTGCTTGTGGATAATATGGTGTCGCAAAATTATGTTGAATGTTATATTTGGCTTCTTTAAGTTGATTAGCTATGACTTATCCCTTGATTGAATTTTGGCTTATAAATTCCAAATCAAATTTTTTCAGTAGCATGATCCACTTTGCAGTACGTACATTATGATATGTCTTGCTCATCATATACTACAAAGGATTTTGTTTTGATATCACATATGTTGTATGGCTCAGCATATAGTGGTGCAACTTCTTAGTCGCAAATACCACTGCTAAGCACTTCTCTACATATGCGTACCCTAGCTCGTAACTCACTAAGGTGCGGTTGATATAGTATATCACTTGTTCTTTATCTTGCATATTCTTTTGAGCCAACATGGTGCCCAAAGCAAAATTGGTAGTAGATATATAAAGTAGAAATGGCACATCCGGCCTTGGTGGAGCTAGTACTGGTGACGTCACCAGGTATTTATTGATCTAAACAAAGGCTTGCTGACATTCTCATCCCAGTGGAACGAGACCCCCTTGTGTAGCAGTCAATTCATGGATCAAAATTTATCTGATAGTTGTGCGATGAAATGCTTTATGGATGCTACTTTGCCCTATAGGCTTCTCAGCTCTTTGATGTTAGTGGGCGGGGTCATTTCTATGATAGCCTTTACCTTTGTTGGGTTGATTTGGATCCCTCATTTAGAAATAATAAATCCCAAGAGTTTTCTTGAAGTTATGCCAAAGATGCATTTCTTGGAATTCAACCTGACATTGTGCTCTATTAGGCGATCGAAGACCTTTATCAGGACCTCGATGTGCTCTTTACATAACAATGACTTGGTCAATAAGTCATCGATATAATCTTCTAGGATATTATGTATGTAGTCATGGAAAATATATGTCATGGCCCGTTGATATGTGGAACCAACATTTTTAAGACTAAATGGCATTACTTTGTAACAAAATGTCCCCCATGGAGTGGTGAATACGGTTTTGTGATGGTCTTCGGGTTTAATCCGAATCTGATTGTAACCAAAAAAGTCATCCGTGAGGGAGAGCATCTCATGACCCGCAATTGTATCTACAAGAGCATCTATGTTAGGCAATGGAAATGAATCCTTTAGTGTTACCTTATTGAGATATCTAAAATTCGTGCAAATACGGATCCTTCCATCAGGTTTTCCTATAGGTACCATGTTTGATACCCATTCTAGATAGTCGATGGGGGTAATAAAGACTACATCCAATAGCTTTTGTAGCTCATTCTTTACCATCAAGGTGATGGTTGGATGCATCTTCTTGAGTTTTTGCTTGACCGATTTCTTTGTGGGATCTAGCGAAAGGTTGTGGACAACCAGTTTTGGATATAAATCCAACATATCCTTGTAGGTCCAAGCAAAGAGATTAGGTCTCTCTTTTAATAGAGGTATGATTGTGGCTTATTATTCTAGAGATAACCTTTCTTCGAACATAATTTTCTTTGGATCAGAAGGATCATTATTGATCTCCGCTTAATTTTTTTTCTCTATTGACATGTGTGACCCCTCCTCAATATGGTGAGGAGTGGGGATCAAGTGGATGTCATCCACTGGGTTTAAAGGTTCAACTGAATTAGGGTCAAATTTAGCATAATAAACATCATGTGCATAGCTTGGTGCTAAATGAGATGGTTGTAGCGTTTCTTTGTTGGGAAATAAATCCTTAGGCTCTAAGGGTGAATCAGTGCAATCCCAATCAATAACATCTAAGTTAAGACACAATTATTTATAAGGATCGATTGGGTTGTGGAGTGGAGTGGTAAAATCAATGAAGATCATGTTGATGGACAGGATGGAATCTCCAGGACCACGTGGGTGTAACTCTGCATTGTTGACTTGTCTTCCATACCCAAGATGAGGCTCTAGGGGTATGGGGATCACAAGATCCGGTCTATAGACAGACGGGAAGATGGGATTGCTTGGCTAAAGTAGCTCTCTAAATATAGAGGGATCAGGGAAAATTCTATGATAGATTTCATTTGAATTAGTCAGTCTCCCCCTAAGGCGAGGGCCAAGATATACTTTGCAATACATCTCGTTTATGTCAAATGGTTCGTGGCGATGTCATAAGTGTCGAGGCCCAACGTAAACTATTTTGATCTCATCTTCATAATCATTGTTCTCGATGATGTACTCATTTTCTTCTCATTCATAACCATAGCCTAGTTCATCTTCCCACAAGATAACTCTTGATGGGCTTGCCTCGAGAGAGAAATTTGGATGATACACAACAGGTGGTTCTATAGTGATCATGGTCACCAACCTATCATTCATGTAGCTTATGTTCAGGCAATAAGGATTCCATTCAATTTCTTATCCAAAACCAAGCTCAACCTATCTAAATATATCGTTAATGAATCATCGTAGCTTCGGATGTGATATCCTAGGTTGGACCTATCAGTAGGTAACTAATATTGTGGTTCAACTGGGTTTCGTCACCCTTGCTCATATATACCTAAACCATAGTCATGCCAATGGTTGCGTTCAAAGTATCTAAGAGCAAACTCAGGGTTGGATAGATAATGAACATTTGTGGTAAACAACTCATTGTATTTTTCTTCAACATTTGAGGCATCATGGGCTTGATCCAAACTAGCATAAATGAAGTTAATCTGGTTGGGTGGCATCCCCAATGGTATCACTATTCCTATGGGTAGGTTTGGGACTATTGGTCATCCCATGTCTTGTGCAAACTCGATAATTGGAGTGAAAGTAACATTTTGCACAAGATATTCACCTAGTTCTATATTAGCTAGGTGAATTATCACCTATGGTGCAGATGACGTTGATGATGATGTAGGCGAGGCAGGTTGAGGTACCTCCTCGACTATGTCTTGGGAATATTCCTCCTCCATGGAATTTGGAATTTTTGCTATTGCTATGGTTGGGACTTCCTTAGGTATTTCCTCCACCAAGGGTGCTTTTAGCTTTTTAGTCTTTTGCCTTAGACATTGTTGGTTTCTCAAGAGTGCCAATAGCTTTAGAATCTGGAGGTGGCGCCAATGTGGACGGGTCACCTCGCACTGATTTGGATTTGCTTCTTGGTTGTGTGGTAGGGGATGATGGCCTAATGTACAGGTGCATGGATGGAAGGACAAAATCCCCTAACAAGTCAACCTGATGAACATATTTGAATGGATCTTCATCCGATGGTACCACATGTACCTGTCCCTCGTGCACATATTTAATACATTGATGCAAGATCGAGGGAACTCGTTGCATATGCCTTATCCAAGGATGCCTAAGGAGGATATTATACTGCATGACACCCTCCAATACATGACACATCACAGGGATGGTCTTATGCCCCACTTGCATAGGTAGGACGGTTGTACCCACTATGGAGCATAGTGCATCATTGAAGGCTCTCAACGTGTAGGAGGTAGGAATGATGTTTGACCTAGGGATATTCAAGTTTCCTATAGCCTTGGTTATTATTATGTTAATCGATGAGCCTGTGTTGATTAAAACCCGCTTGAAAGGTATGTCATTGATACATGCAATGATGTGCATAGATGGGTCTGCTACGGTAGTAGGGACTACCTTTATTTTGTGATCATAAAAATGAATCATGGGCTCTTGACACTGTTGTACTTGCCCCATAAATTTTATAGATACGTCAAGGTTCTAGGGTTGTAGCTCAATTGATTTCAATATTTCCATTAGGGTCTCCCTGTGTCTAGGAGACTATTGAATGAGCTTGTATATCAATAACTTAGTTGGTGTAATTTGGAGACTCTACATAAGTCTGTTTCGGATAGTTATCACAGGTTACACTAGAGGACCTGGCAGATTATTTTGCACTAGCCTCTGTTAAGGTGCAATCGAGATATGAATAGGAGCTACTGGAGGCTCTGGTTGGTTGTATCACTAGTTTCTTGTAACCACATTGACTATGTTGACCATTCCAATGAATCCTTGGGTGGGAGGTTCAACTTAGATTTGATTTACTTGAGAACCTTGATTTCTAGGGACTTCATGGTTTGGCAACATGTTTCTAAATATACCCATATCTCTATTGTTGGGTGCTAGTGGATTATCAACTTGCAGCTCACCCTTCTCGATCATATTTTATACAACATTTTTGAAACTGATGCACACTTCGATATCATGCCCCTATTGTCTATGGTATGGGTGATAATGATCATCCCTATATCCCTTGGGCTTGGGACGGTTAGGGTCAATAAGTTGTACCTTAGGTAGTCTGAGTCTCTGTACCTCGCTTAGTTGATTGAATATTGATGTCATCGGTTCTGAAAAAGGTGTGAAGTAGCGAGGCAACTAACGTTGCCTATTTTGGCCTTGGTTGTTATTTTGGTTGTAGTTGGTCGAGGTGTGAGCCTGGTAATTCTGTGGTTGCTAGCTATTTCCTCCCTTTGGTGCATTTAGTACAACTTGATTGACTAGAGCAGGCTTGGACTGCCATTATTGATTTCGGTTGTTGCAGTTGTTGTTCCAATCTTTCTTGTTACAAAGCTTAAGATCTCCTTCAACTTTGATATCCTCTATCAGCTTGGCTTGTGCCAAGGCTTCCTTGAATATTCCATATTGTTGTAGCTGCAAGAGCAGTGAGATGTGCTTAGCATAACTCTTAGTAAACATTCAGGTGAGCTCAATAGTGGGAATAGAAAATGGTAATTTTACCATTAGTTTTTTCCATCTATTCTCGTAGTCCATGATCGACTCATCATCACGTTGCTTTAGATTAGCCAAGTCGAACAAGTTTGTTTTCTTCTTGACACCAAAATAAAAGTGTTCAACACTGACGATGTTATGTTTGGGTAGTTGATTAAACCACTTAGTTGTTGTGCCTGATAATGTCATGATAAACGTTCTTAACATCAGGGCATCATTGTGTTGGAGTTGGAAGCATGCATTCATGAAATTGGTCACATGCTCTTGCACATATTCCTCTCCCTTAAATTTATCTAATCTAGGAATCTCGAAGTGTCGAGGATAAGCAGGACTTGGTACCGAAGAGCACAAAGAGCGATTGTGTATCTTGCTTAGGGTTGGCTTCTGCCCAACCGTATCTTTTTTCTCGATAGACTTGATTCTCTCGGTGAGTATCTTGTATGCCTTCGAAGAGAGGATCTCTTATTCCCAAAGATTTACTCAGGGTGGTTGGGGAGGTAACTCTGCATTTGCCTACTTTGGGCATCTATATTCGTCTCCCATGACTACGAATGAGGGTTCAGGATACGTTTGTTCTTGATCCTCCATTTTTGCCTATTCTTGCTCACACTCTACCTGTTCTAGCTTTAGGTGCTGTTGGTATTTTAAAGCATGTTGTGATGTGCGATGAGTGCGTTCATCTACTTGTTTAGTTCGTCTCTCATGTTGAGAAACAACACATATGTTGGGTTGGTAATACTCACTGCCCATGTGTAGATTGGCTCGAGCTAGTCTATTTGCTTGTTCCTCACACTCTATTTGCTCCAAGGTAAGTTGCTCCCTCAAGCACTACTCATTTAGGCACAAATGCCTTTTTATTTTTGCCTGTGCTTCCCCATGTTTGAGGATGTCTATGCGCTCTTGTTATGCACGTAATGCCTCCCTCTTGTCTTGGAGTAATTTTTCTTGATATTGCGTGTCTTCATACAACCTATGCACGTGATCAGATTGATCTGTCACTAAAGGTTTGTGATTCTGTAACTCCGTATGAGGAGTCCTTATGGAGAGGCCCTTTGAAGGAGCTTCTACTATGCTTTTACCTATATCTGTCAGGGCAACATGGTAAGTGTATAATGACCTATGTTCAGTATCCCCATGATCAAAAGTAGTGTGCATGCTGCGAGGGCGCTTTGAAGCTTCCCCTTGCTCATTAGTGTACCTCATTGTTTGTTGGCTATGTGAACTCTCAAAAACGGAGTGCGCAGTAGCATTGCTTCTTTGATTTGGTCTCAGGAAAACTCGATCTAACTCATCAAGCTGTATGGATTTCCATAGTTGATCTCGTGGAGTTCCATTGGCACTAATGAGATTGTGGTCTATTGCTATCCTACCACCTTTAGAATGGCTAGGAGTTGTGGTCGGTCTGTGATTGGATGCAACCCTTGTGTTTTACCCCTCACTGGGCTGATCTTGCCTATGTCTAGCATGTGAGGATTAGGGCCTTGAAGTTCCCTCATGTCTATCACGAGAAGAACCTGAATATGGTTCTCTAGCTGGGGTTTCTTGAGGAGTACCTCATGGGTTGAGTTATCACCCCTGAGGCTCACTGAACTTCGTTCAACAATATTCTGTGTGGGCAACTCAACATCATTATTATTGTGATTATGGTTGGGTGGAGCGGCAGTTCCCACCTCGGTGTTGGACCGAGAGCGGTTACTCCACATGAAGACCATGACAATGTAAAATTATCTTCTGTGTAAATTTTGAGACACGCAAACAAGGTAGACAAAAAATGTTTATCTCTTTTAAATGTTTTTGGTGTTCATAAAACTGGTCTTGTGTGTTTCAGATTTGTTGAAAACTTTAACTATTTCTCATTGTGTTTGAAAATTTGTTGATGAAATGCTTGTATAGTTTAATGGTTTTCACCTGTATGCTTGTAGCTCGACAATCGACAATGAAAGTCACAGTCACATAAACCCACCAAAGTGTGGAGATGAAGCCCACACCCAATCAAGGAGCACAAGTCCTTTCGATCCTCACCCAACACACCGTGCGCAATGATACATCCCTTCAGAGAGGAATGCATGCTATTTTACACGAATAGGATGGTTCTTGAAGTCAGTATTAGCCAATAGATCGGGTATTTTACACGTGTGTGTGGGACTATGTGTTAAATTTCCTATTGATAAGCTCAACTCTCCCCTTATGAGAGGTCATGGTGGGATGGGGATGCCCAACCCTAGTAAGGGTTCCTTACATTAACCAAATAAAAAATAAAATTATACTCTATATTATAATGTTTTTTAATAAAATCTTATAAATATTAATTTTTACAACTTTTATCTCCAAAATTGCTTTTATAAATTATTATTTTTTGGGTAAGAAACCTTTATAACCGTAACCAGTTGAATAAGGACGAAGTCAATAAAACCTCGACCGTACAAGGAATTAAACCAAACAACCCATCCATCCGTGCAATTGACATATCTTTTAAGCTTATAAATTATAAATTATTTTATTATAAATAATATAATAAACTTTAAAATAAAATTATTTTCAAACTTTAAAAAATCAAACAACATACTTGTGTAAATGTGCACCCTTAGGTTTTAAAAAAACTACTTTTAATTAGACATAGGAAAAACCGATTCCACCATATTTAAAAAAAAAAAAAAAATTTAACACAAAGATAAGATATCTTACCCCTCGCTATATTGCTAGCGAAGAAATAATAATAACAGAAGACGACACAAACCCTAACTCTTTGAAGGTTGGGCAAACCCCCAATGTGGTGGGCCCATACCTTGTTACCTCGAAAATAGAATAAGCAAAGACCGCATAACACCAAAGAGAATCTATCTCCTTATCTCCTCGGGTACATAACACCAGTTTTTATTATCCTCTCCTTTTATGCTATTCCCATGCCTTTACAAACAATAGACATATATAAATAATTCGAATATCTTATAAGTTAATTATATAAATAATTTGAGTATGGTAATTTAATTAGGTTTACTTTATAGTAAAATATTTAAAATATTTAATTTATTTTTTATTTTTATTTTTTGTTAATTATAGTGTTTGTATTTATAGCGGGTTTTAACAAGGATCTCAAAACCTGATTACATAAGAAATGGGCCTAGGGCATCAATCCCTTGAAACTGAACACCAAAACAGAAATCCCGCCTAGCGGTAACAAGTAAGCATGAAACAATCCCTCTCGGCGGGAAACAAACAAATAAGAAAGAAAGAAGTTTTGGAGATCCCGCCCGGCGAGAGTAGCCAAAAACCACCATCGAGAAGATCCCGCCCGACGGGAAGCAAAGAAAAACCGCTACAATAAAATCCCGCCTCGCGGGAAGCGATCAAAACCACCACAAACAGTCTCGCCTAGCGGGAAGCAACAAGGAAATCCCGCCATCCGGGAAACCAGTAGAAAAGAAAGGATCCCGCCTCGCGGGAAAACCGGCGGATTTGGCGGATCCCGCCCTGTGGAGAAACCATCCCGCCCACTGGGAAAACATTTCGTTCAGCGAGAGCCATCCTGCAGGAAGCCAACACAAAGAGGATCCAGCCCATCAGGAAGTGACCAGAGAGTTGCACCACAAGGAACCCGCCCCGGGAAAACAGAAGAGGATCCCAGCAGCAGGGACCAAGAATCCCGTCCAAGCACAGAGCCCGCCGAGGATTCACAAGAAAAGGGGGAAGCTGTCCAAACCCTAAACCGTCACCTCCACCGCACCGAGAAACGCAAGGGACCAGATCCATGCGAATAACCTGCAAAAAACCCCAGGGGGAAGCCTGAGGGAAAAAGGGAAGGGATCCCCAACCAAACAGGAATCCCTAAGAAGCACCAGTCTGAAAAAACAACCAAGGAAACCCTAGCCGGCCGGGAGGGGCGCAGATAGTGGAGAAGGATCTCCCCCCAGGAGGTCATCTGCAAACAACCACTCCCCGGGAGGGATGACCTGGATTGAACCAGGGACTGGGCAGGAACCAGGAGCCATGGGAGGGGGAGCAGGGGAGGGACCAGAGCCCTCCCCTCTCTACTTTCTTCCCTCTCCCACCCTCCAATTTATTTTTTATTTGGATAATATAAATTGTGATAAATTTTTACTTCCTCTTCATCAAATTAACGATCTTTTATAAGGAAGACAGCTACATTTATCAATACCTATTTTATAAGGAAGAGAGCTACACTTATCAAATCGAATGACATATTCCATGATTAAAATTTCATTCAAATTAATACCTATTTATCTATCTATTTATAAACCTCAATAATAAAATCAACATCCCTTCCTTTATCCCGGATCAGGGAGTCGGGCGGAATGTGTTGGAACACATTCAACCGTTTCAGCGGGAGAAGCATTGATAGCGGCTAGGGCCTATCTCTTGTTTGTTCCACTCTTAATATTAAAGGTTATTTTTCTTCATTTTATTTCTATCTTTCTCATCTATCTCCTTGTATTTGACAAGCATTTCTTTACTATCAATAATCTATTTTTTCAATAAAAAAATAGAATCAAACTACCTAGGCAGGTTCAATAAGGATATTGCAGTGGTTAGAGCTTTGGTTCTCTTTGTAAGGTTTAAGATTTAAACCATGATATATTAGAAGGGAATAAGCTGAATGGTAAGGATGAAAAAAACTCTTGATTGCCCTAGTTTGATGCCTTGGAAGGTTAGGGTTCCGTTAACTTCGGCTAACTCAATGGATTAGGGTTTATGGTGGCAACACCCAATGTTGTTACCGATTCCTATATGTATTCAAGAAAATTACCTACACAGAAGTCAGTCCCACAATTTTTTGAATCCATAAAGGACCTCTATAATCCATAATCAATTTAGTAAAAACAAAGCCTGATCTGCTCCAGATCTTCTGAAGGGAGTCCTTCTGCAGGTAATTTTATGTTTACATTCTTTTCGGCGTAAGCGCCATATATTTATGTATTTACTTTCAAAGAAATCCCTCCTCTTTGGTTTCTCTGTGTTATCTTTACCAATCATTTATATGTGGATGCATTTGTGGCTTTGTATTTTTTGGAATGGTTTTGTTTCAGTTGATGCAATGTTGGATGGAAATATTAGCCGTTGTTTTGATTGTGTTTTTACCCTTGAGATTCCTGTGGATATGGTTTTGTCTTTCAAATAATATATATATTTTCTTCTTAAGAGAGGAGGGTGGAGATCACAGACTTTGTTTGGGTAAATCATGATGGTATGAATGAGATCACAGACTTTGTTTGGGTAAATCATGATGGTATGAATGCCAAGAATGATAGCGAGACTCGTGGGATTCTATTTTCCTGGACTATTAGGGGCTCATCAGAATAATGTAAGAATGTTTTTTCCCTCTTATTGTCCGTAAAATGATTTTGGAAGCGGGCTTATTGCGTTTCCAGGAAGATTTTTTCCACTGCTGTCCGTGTATTGATTTCTTTTGGTGGTTTCTTTCGCTTGGCAACAGGATTTATATTAAATAGGAGACATAAACAGATAGAATAGGTAGATATCATTACATTGCGTTGTACTGTTGAGTCCATCAGTCTGATGCTACCGAGACTTGTTTTGTTGTATACTAGAGTTCTATAATACAGTATCAAGGTCGGTTTTATAACGTTGAAGCTATAATTTCAAACCCCTACCATAAAACTGAAATAGATATAACTATAGGTAATTTATTCAGTATGCCAAGTCTCATAAAACAAACCAAAACTACACTAGGTTAGAAAGCAACTAGCAGACAAATACAATGGACTGCAAACACCATACTGCAGAGGAACAACCATACACAACTGAGATGAGCAGTTATCAGCGCTTCCTTCCAAGTTCACATGATTACAAGGAGGAGCATCCGTGTGACAACACAAACGCAGCCTCCATATGTGCATGAGATTTCCTGCCCTCAAAAACCATACACCTATGACTCTTGTTCGCAACCATCTGAGCATTGTAGGAGTTTGAGTATAACGGAATCCAGGTAAGATGAATTAATGTAATACATTAGGATAATCCTCTCAAAGCTTAGCGTCCAGCTAATGTCTTTATGGTTTGAATTAGGAATATATTATACTATAACTAGGTCTTCAACACACTCTTTTAAGATCCGACGAAATACTTTTTCAAGTCCCACTGTCCTTTAAGCCTTAGCAGATGGAGAGTTGATGTCAGCCACTGCCCACTGTACAAGTCTTATCGACTTGCCATCATATGTCTTAAACTCATCCTTAATTTCCTCATTACAGATGGGAAAATTCCTTCTCTTATCTTTAAGGTGGTTATAGCTTCTTCTAGGAGTTGGTGGGAGGGTGGAAGGGCTTTTTGTCGTTCTTCATGCCGACACCATGTCTGAAAGCTGAAGCCATACTTATCAGTATTTTATTTTGGTTTTTGTTTTTTTGGAGGTCCAAGGTTCAAACTGCAGTGTGGACTAATGTGTGAGGGGGTGGGTGTATGTATGTCTGTATGTTTGGTCCTTATTGATAAGCCCAACTCTCACCCTTATGAGAGGTCATGGTTGGGATAAGGATGCCCAAACTTAAACGTTGGTTGTAGGGGTTTCTCACACTAACCTAAAAAATAAAAAATTATACTCTATATTAGTTTTGGGGACAGTGCAACGATTTGGATTCTAGCTCTTTCGAGGGGTCCAGAATTCAAACCATGACGTGTGTGTGAGACTGTGTGTTAAATTTCCTATTGATAAACTCAACTCTCCCCCTTATGAGAGGTCATGGTGGGATGGGGATGCCCAGCCCTCGTAGAGGTTTCTCACATTAACCAAATTAAAAATAAAATTATACTCTTTTTCAATAAAATCTTATAAATATTAATTTTTATAACTTTTATCTCCAAAACTTTTTTAGAAATTATTTTTTTTTGGGTAGGGAACTTTTATAACTGTAGCCAGTTAGATAAGAACAAAGTCAATAACACCTCGACCCTACAAAATATTAAACCAAGCAACCCATCCATCACTACAATTGACATATCTTTTAAGCTTATAAATTATTTTATTGAACCCATCCAAACAATTTCGATTATCAAAATTTCTAGAACTCGTCGAAATTGAATACTCTCATGAGTCATAACAATAGGACATTGATAGGGTTGAATGACAGTTTTCTTCAGTTTTCGTTGACCCTCCTTCCTTTGTTTGGAATGTGGCTGCTATGATCTACACTATTTACCATTCACGATAATCAATTTCAAACTTTTCCTTCTCTTCACAAATGCATTATTCAAGTAACTACAATGTTTTAATTGCTACGTAACACTTTGTGGTGTTTAATTTCACAATATTTTTCAGGTTTTCAATAATTTGATAGGAAGCGTCAACCCAGGATTTTTGAGGAGGTAGAGGTGTCCACTATGGCATTGGCTACACTCTCTAAAAGAATTTTTACAGATATTCTGTCTCGGTATCCTCAGAATCCTTCTCTCTGCAATGCCATTTCTCGAAACATCTCCAAACAAACACAATACTTGGGTATATTTACATCTTTTATTTTTATTTTTGAACTTTTATGTGTGTGTTTTCTGGTTTAAGCCAAAAAAACAGAAAGCAATGCTTATTTTAAAACAGGTTCAGATCTGCTGTTATTTTTACTTTTTTAAGCTAGTGAGAAGACTAATAGTTAAATATTGTTTCAGAGGAAGTAAATGTAGCAGATTTCTTGAAGGCATTAGGCAATGGAGTAGAGGTACATACTGAAAAACTTGCAAATGAAGTTGGAGACATGCAACAGCTGCTCATCACCAGAACTTTAAAGTTGAAGAAGATGGGAATTCCTTGCAAACATGTATGTTATATTGACTTCAGCCAATATAATGACCATTTTATGATCATTGTTTTTGCTTTTTTTGGTTGTCTGCCCCACAATTTCTGCAAGTTTCATTATGCTCTGTTCTGATGTGTTCGAGAGCCGAATGCCACTCATGCAGTTTTCTGATTCAAGTTTTGCAACTATAATTTAGTGGAGGCCTCTTCATCTTTCACTTGTTTGGTCCTTGTTTGGAAGCAGGTTCCTTTGGTCCTGTATACTTTATAAGTTTATACACCCTGACCTACTTTTCCAGATCACCAACTGTATTATTTTCAAGGATAAAGGTGTCAATTTACAATTTTTTATTAGCCTGGCCAAGTGGCTCCCTCATTTTTGCTTTTTTTCAATTTGTGCTTAACCTACTATCTCACCCCATTGTCATAATAACTTTGCTAATTTTGGGTAGTAACCTCCTACCAAAGAATCCAATGTAAATCACTAGGATGCTGAGAGACAAGATTGCATATTTGATTACTCAGTCCGCACCTCTAAGTGAAAGGAGGAAAAAATAATCTTTGTGAAGGAGGGTGGAGGACACTCTGGATTCTTACTGGCATAGTTCTGGTAGTTACAGCTTGTAAATGAGACCTCCATTCCCATAGGCATCACAGATTCAGTAGCGAAGGTGGCCACCTGAACCTTGGCATAGAATCCGTCTAGTCAGTCTGTATTCTCTTGTAGAATTTCCATCTACTTGACCAAGTGTAGCACTTATCTATAGGAGGGTTTTACTATCTTATGTTTATCAGCGATGGAGTGCTGTCTTGTAGTGCACCAATACCCGTTTTTTTTTAATAATCAAAGATCTGGAGAAGGCTTTCCAATATTTTCAGATGCCAATTTATATGCTTTAAGAGGCTCACCTGATAATCCACTCTAATACGGGTATAGATTGAGAGTCAGACCATGCGTATGTCGAAGCTATCTTGTCTAGGATTTTGTTAGTACAATCTTTTTTAAAATCTGGAACTTTTTAATTCGAGTTTGACTGTTTAAACCTCACATAATATCTGTTAGACATTGTGATTGCCAGTCCTTAAGATATTTTTTGGGTTATGGAGGAGTGGAGGACGGTGGTTTTGGGGAGGGACACTTGGTTTGAGAGGACATTGGGAGGCCTTATGTATATTGTGGATGCCATATCTAAAGATGATTCTTCGGTGCTGGAGGAATGGAGGATGTTGTTCAGCCAGAGAGAGTGGCTTTTGAGGACAATAGAAGGTTTTTTCCTGTATCCAAAGTGGAGTCTTGGAGGATAGCATGCTTTACTTAGATACAGCAAAGTGCTCAATATACAAATTATAAACACCAAAACTAATGGAGGATCACGAACTTGATCTTGCAGATTAAAGCTTTTGCTTTATTTTCCTCCATGTTTCTAAATTTATTATCAAGGTTTTAATGGGAGTTATGCCATACTAAAAAATCTGGGTTTGATACCGGATAGTCTGTACCTGCACCTTGTGTACCCTCGTGATTCTGTCCTACAACCATGGTTTATATAGGGTTCCTCTGGAGAGACTCCTGAATCTAAGCAAATATTTATGATTGGTTTGTAATAGTTTCCCAAACCGGGTAGGTTTATGTGGTTTGTAGATGGCACCATTTCTGCCACATTTGCTAGACCATGATTTTGAGATTATGAAATATGCAGAAAATGAGTTTTGTTAAAATTTAGGTTTAAGCTTTAAAGGTGCTAATCATTAAAAAAATGTCTTTTGGAAATATTTTATAATCGGACTACAAAAGTTAAGGTTTAGGCTTGGATTGGAAAACTAGTAGCAAAAGATTGCCATGTGAATTGCTATTTATTTCAATTTTTCTTCCATGTAAAAAGATGTTCTAAACTTTAAGCGGTATAAATAGTGAATGTAGTAGCAGCAGTTATTGGCATATTTAAGTTATACATTTCAGAGGAAGTAAAATTTGGATACTAAGTAGACATTACAAAGTTTTTGTATGGGCTCAGTATATGTGCATTTGTCTGTTTAGAATAAGTCGAATAATGCTAATAAATAATAACCTTCTTGACACTAATAAGAACGTTCAAATGTGTTGGTGATGTAGTGCCTTAGCTGAAATTAACTACTACATAGTACAAATTACGATGATTAATGAGAATTTAAAACATTACTATACCTATATCTGTAACATTTGTGAGGGGATTGGTGGTATTGAAAGTCTTTAGAGTTGTATTTCTGCCTATATTTGAAGAGGACATTAGTGGAAGAGATTTTTTGCCTTTAAATTACCTGATCTCATTTTTGTCGAGAATTTGTATTCCACTAGTAATTCTTGGTTCCTTTGCTTGTCATGCAGAGAAAATTGATTTTACGATTTACACACAAGTACAGGCTAGGGTTGTGGAGACCACGGGTCATTGATGTAAACAAGTGAATTGTTGGAAGTTGCTGCAAACTCCTTATCTTCGCTTCAACTTTCCTTAGCTCTTTAAAAGAAACTTGAAAAAAACATCCTTCTAAATTGGCATGCATAGCTCTCTATTCTGAGCATGAAGGGGGTACTTATGTGTAGTCCCTTCTCATTGTATTAATAAAGAATTTTTGTACTACGGGCTGTCATGGTCTATGAACTATATAATCATTAATAGTTGTATCTTCATATCTGTTTAATTCTAAAACTGTAAATTCACATCTAGTGCTTGACTTACTAGGAACAATTCTAGAATTGTTGAATTTCATAGCCAGAGCAGTTACGTACTCAAGAAAAGTTTTGTTAATCTGAATCAGATACAATTTTATAGAGAAAAATGTCTGGTCTTGTAGCATTTTAAGAGGCTTGTAAACATGGTCAACTCTTATAACCTATTTAGCAGGTTGAACGATTTGCATGACAAGAATAAACAAATATTTTTTGATTTTGCATGTGAATATGTTCTTGATTGGTTGGTTTGCTACTTGCCATGGATTTATGGGTAGCAAAAATATGGGCTGGTCAACTATATGTTTATATTTTCGGACACCTTGTTTTCCTTCTTTCTTAATCCAGAACATGATGGTTGTGTCTTTGTCAGTTGAAAGGTTTTTTTTGTTTGCTCGATTGATGAGATGTAAAACATTATGCTTACTTATGTGGTTTCCTAATGTGCTCAACTATTATTCCTGTGGACAAAAATATTTTAAGATTGCGTTTCACTTGCTCTTTAACAGTTTCATTTTATGTATAGTGGCTTTACATGACAGAAATCATCCTCAATATTAGAAAAATCCATCTATATTTTGAATACTTTGCTTTGGATATCATAACAGTGCATGGGGTTACCGGTAAGGGGGGGGTAAATGGGGGGGGGGGGGGGGGGGGGGGGAAAAAAAAAAAAAAAAAAAAAAAAAAGGGGGGGGGGGGGGGGGAGGAAGAAGGAAAAAAAAAAAAAAAAAAAAAAAAAAAAGACGGGGGGGGGTGACTCGCCGGGGGCCCCCTCTCCCCCCCCCCGGGAAGGGGGGGGGGGGCCGGGGAAAAAAAAAAAAATTTCCTAAAGGTGGGATTTTTAAAAAAAAAAAAAATTTGTTTACGGGGGGGGCGGCCCCCCTGGCCGCCCTTGTAAAATGGCTATCGACCTAACAAAGGAGGGGTGGTAAGAGGGTGTTTTGTTCCAATACATGGGTGTTTGTGTGCACATAGTAATTGTTTCTGTATAAAGCAAGTTAAGGCTTTACATCAAAATTACTTTTTGTATATTGCAGGCATTCAGAGGGTAGTGTGTGTGGGAGTGTAATGCATGTTAAGAGCATTTGAACATAAAATCACATTTACTGCATGGTTCACAGTTCACAAATGTTTCATGTTTCATATATATATATTTATATTGTTTAAATTAAGTATATGAGATTGAAACAAGCTTCACTCATATGAGGATTATGGTATTTTAACAAACTATATAATGGTGTTATAATAACATTTTTGACAATTATACATATATTTATGTAATTGTTTCCTCACCAGGTATTTATGATTATTCTTAAAATGGGCATTATATCTCTTTGTAAGAACTAACTTACCATTCCTTTGAAATCATTTCCTACCAAGAGTTAAGCTTAAAGATTAATTTTATGTTACTATGTAGTGAAGGAAGCTTACAAAAGATCACTTGATGAAACTTGACCCTAGAGAATTGACCAATCACAAGTCCGAACTTACTCTTGCCTTCTGTTTTTATCCCTTCCCACAGAAAGAATAGTTAATGACATGGATTTTATGTTGAATTAAAGAGACGAGCTTATAAATTGATTGAGAGAGTTGAATTATTAAACAATAAATATCAGAAAAAGGGTACAGTTACTTCAAAAGTCAGCTGTCCTTACTTCAAAAGTCAGCTGTCCTTAAAAGTGGGTCAATCTTAAAAATTCAAAACCAAAAAAAAAGCCGTAATCAAGTGTTATAGAGGAAGGAAAGGGCACATATTGAAATATAAATCTAATTTAAATTTAAATTTCACTTGCCTTTTATTAAGACAGACCTTAAAGCCTTTTTAATATTAAGATTGACCTTGGAAATACCATGAAGAATATTTTAGAGAACAAGAGCAAGGCAATGTCAATGCGGTGATTTTTAATTACTTTATTGGTCAATTAATCTTGAAAATCGATGAAAACCTGTTCTTTCAAATTTACTATACCTGTTCTTTCAAATTTATTATGGTATAAGCTTAGTTATTAATTTCTTGTATTCGAGTTCTATATTTGTAATAAAATTTGATATATATAATAAATATATATATATTTTCATATAATTTTTTTATATATATAAAATTTAAAAATCAAATATACAAAATTATAATATTTGTTTTTAATAATATTTTTAATCATTTTTTGAATGAAAAAATAATATATTAGATATAGAGCCTAAACATACAAAAGTGGGTGGATTGACACGTCACACCCCAAGCACTAACCAAACCGGCTGAGAAGATAGCCAAGAAAAAGTTCAACTGACACAACATACCCCAAGCATACGACAAACTGGTTGGAAAGATAGCCAGCAAAGTTCAAAATATCACCGTCAGAAAACTACAAACAGACGGGCTTAACTACAAAACTAAAAAAAAAGACCACAACCATTAAATGTTCCAACCCGACCTTGGCATATTGGCATGCATGTCAGGTGCAGGCTGATTAGAAGCCTCAAAGGGGGTGTTCCATCCACAACATCGCCAACAGTGCCTGTGCTCCAACAAGTACTAGAGTCATCTTCACCACCCTTCGGAGAACCGACTTGGCCAGAAGAATGAAGGGGAGTTCCCCATCTCTGGCGAGCTCCCCAACCATCCATACAACGCAAAGGATCAGGTTGAGGGCGATCACCCTAAGCGGAAACATGTCAAGCAGAGTTGGAAAGTAGCAATCTCTACGCGTGATCTCCAGACGGCTGAGAGCGAGCTCTAGAAGCTGGCCGGTCTCGACATTCCGGCGGTGGGCGACGACGATGTTTGGATATGGAACGGGTTCGTTCATTCGTCGGGGGGACTTTGCTCACAGGGGTAATAGTCAATCAGCTCTTGCAGATGATTGAGTTCCATTGCAACCTTATTAGCTTGCATTTGAATCTGTAACCAGACATCATGAAATACCTTTAGCTTATTTGAGAGAGAAAAAATAACAGAGGGAGTTTTATCTGCAAAAACTATCTCATTTTTGGTTTTCCATGTATGAAATAGAATTTTGCTCCCCTGTGGCGACCAACACCTTTCCAATGGAGCCTGGGCTTGATTGACTCCCAAGCTTGCCAAAGACTTTGAGTCACAAAGGAGCCATCAATTTTACAAGAAACAGGGGATACAAGAATGGAAGGTAAATTCATACCCTTCCAACATTTCTTGCCAATGCGTAACCTTGTTGCCACACAATTTCTAATCAAAACTTTCCATGCTTCATCCCCTTTAAGATTTCTGATGACCCATTTAGCGCTGAGAGCCAAAGCTTGACGAAAACAGTTAAATAGCCCCAAGCCGCTTGACTTTTTAGGAAGCAACAAAATTCCCAGGCTACTTTATGAAAGCCATGTTTCTGAGAAGAATTAGCCCATAAAAAATCCCGCAGAAGCCTTTCCAGCTTCTTATAACAAGCTTGAGAAGGAACCCAACAGGAGTAATAAACACGAGTACTGACAAAATTTTAGAGCAGATTTGGAATTTACCTGCAAGGGACAACTTCTTGGTGATCCAGTAAGTGAGCTTGTTCTCCACTGTTTGCACTACATACTCCCAAAGATGAGACGGGGTGCTCTGAAAAACAAAGGGAATGCCCAAATATTTGAATATCTCCTCTGATTGAATCCACCTCCATTGGTACTGCTCCATCCAGGGTGGAAGGGGATGTGAGGATTGTCTATAGCAAGCAGTCTTCCTCCACTGAATGCTGGAACCGAAGGCTTTGCAAAACACCTCCAAGATGGAAAGAGCCTATGTGACAGACACTTCATCTTCATTGAGCGTTAAAAAAGAATCATCCGCAAAGTGGTCGTTGATGAGTTGCCCTTGCCCTCCTGGTAGGGAAATACCCTTAACCAGTCCTTGCGAGGCTTTGCGGGCAAGAAGGTACCCAAAGGCTTCAACTGCAAGCACATAGAGGGAGGGGGCAAGAGGACACCCTTGGCGAACAAATTTGAATAGACCAATGCGCTCTATTTGCACACCATTCAATGTGAGAACCGTTGAAGCATTTGTAAACAACATTTTCACAGATTGGACAAAGCCAGGACCAAACCTAAGCGCGGTAAGCATTGATAGAATAAAGTACCATTCGATTCTATCATATGCTTTTTCAAAGTCAATTTTAATAAACACTGCTTGCTGAGACTACTGTGCCCACTCCATACCTTCCCAAACTATGAGGACATTATCCAGAAGATAGCGATTGCGAATAAAGCCTGTTTGCTCAGGCCTCACAATAAGAGGAAGCAGAGGCCGAAGTCTAAGAGCAAGAGCTTTAGCAATAATTTTATAACTAACATTCAACAGAGTGATAGGCCTCCAGTTGGTGATCACCTCAGGATGACCAGGCTTGGGAATGAATTTTATGTTGCCTCTGTTGATTAGTGATCCTAAAGAACCAGAGGACATGGCTTCCTGATAAACCCTCAGAAGGTCAGGGCCAACCATATCCCACAAAGCTTTATAAAATTCACATGGAAAACCATCTAGACCTGGCGCTTTGTCATTAGCCATATGAGGTAAAGCCTCAGTAAGATCTTCTAATGAAAGAGGTTTATCGCAAACTTCATTTTGAGAGGGCAAAAGCTTATTAGGAACCACCGAGCAACATTCCTCCAGCGCTTGTTGTCTCTCAGCCGAGAGATGCTGAGCAGCAAAGACCTGTTGATAGTGGTGAACGAATACCTTAGCAATATCAGGCAGTTTTGAAAGCCTTTCGCCATTATCTCATATAGCTCAACCTTCTTAAGCTCATGTCGAAGGATTGCAACATACTGTTGCAGATTGACAGTAAGAGGAGAAGCATCAAGCCTAACAGATGCTTTGGCAAACTCTCGCTTTAGTGTCAGATTTGTCTGCTTACATAGCTGAGTAAGCTTGACTCCAAGAGTGTGAAGCAAGGTGGTTGTGCGAGCAATGGCATCATTACACTACGCAATCCAACCCGTATTTCCAGAAGGTCAAGGAACCATGTTCCAAACCCTAACAATATGAGCAATAGAAGGAGGATGTTGAAGGAAAGAAATATTCAGGAAAAATTGAGAAGAAAAGGTCTTGGCTGACAATATGCTCGAAGAAATATTGAATATAATGGGCACATGATTTGACACCGTAGAGCCAGGAAGAGCCGCCACCAGAGGAGCGGATGACACAATGGGTTGAAAACTGAACCCAAATTGGTCCGTAAGCATAGCTCTATCCAACTGCTTTAAAATACGATCATCCCCACTTTGGAAATTGGACTAGGAAAACCAGAGTGATGCGGGAAGTCTTTGGAGGAAGAACAAGCATTGGGGTCAAAAATCCCTAATTTGTTTTTCAGAAAAAAACCAAGCTTCTCGTTCCCCAACACACCATTGCATTGGGAGGCGACCCACTTTATCAGAAGTTGTCTCAATCATATTGAAATCGCCACAAAGCAACCAGACAACGAAGGGTAAAGACAAAGCCAACCATCGCCAGAGAGCACATCGGTCAGGGGCATGATTGAAAGCATACACATTTACAATTCCAAAAGAATGTCCGTCAACTTCAAAAAGGGTCCACACAGCTTGATTAGAAGGGTCCACTCCCCAAGTAACCAGATGGGATTGCCAGGTGGGAGCCACAAACATGACAACTCCACCTCGACCTACAGTATGATTAGTAGAATAAAATTGGCTGCCAGGCCAAATAAAAGAACATGCACATTGTAAGTTAAAAGCAGATATCTTAACTTCTTGCAAGCAAAGAAAATCAAACCTGCCATGCTGACGACAAAGTTTATCAATCTCACTACGGACCAAGTACTTACGAACTGGGTCCGTCAAACCTTTGACATTCCATGACAGAAATATCATGAGGAACTATCAAGCTGCATATCACCTTCAATAACATCAGAAACACCTAAATTCCCAAGCAAGGAGTAAGTGTTTGAGAGGAATTGGTCGTGGTTTCCTTCCAGAAACATGGTATAAGGTCGTTTGTCACTGCTGGGACTGTGAGACCTTCTCGCCCGCGCCTTCTCAAGGGCAGCTTGTCAATTAATCTCCAGACCCTCATTCTCCACCACAGCGGAGGGCCTGTGGGACAGGGGTTATGCATAGTGGCGAATATTCACCAATTGGGCGAATATTAGGATTTTTAAAATTGGAAATTGGCAAATATGAGGACCCTCGACGTCGACCCATTCGCCTAAAATTTTCAAGATCAATTTTTTCTTAGGGTCAATTTGCCACAATATATATCCAAACATAGACATATTTGTACTCGTTGGAAAGATCTTTTTAAGCCTGATCTAATGGTGGTATTTTTATGAAGTTATAAGATGATTTAATAGGTCAAAAGTGGCCCCAAATATGACCTTAAATTTTAGGGCTTCAAATACCCCAAATTTTGGTGTGAAGATGCTCGATTTGATTTTCTTAGGATTCTCCATGATTCACCTTGATTTTTATTAGGATTTGCCATTTTTTTACAAGTATATTTTGAGTCCAACCCCTTATGCATAACCTTGCTATGGGAGGATGCCAGTGCAACAACTTGCAAGGCCATCTTATCTCTGGGTGCATGCACCAGAGGAGCCATCCGCTGACCAGTGGGTTTAACCAAGGGTTTGATGGGTTGATTTTGTTTGGTAACAGTAGTCTAGGAATCCTGTGAACCAGTATGCGTGGTTCTTTGCTCGCTGGGAGTGGCCCTAGATGGCACTGCAGGCGCAGAGCTTGGAGGGCTAGCCGTGACTTTATTATGCTTGAAACGCCCCTCCATGAGCAGGTAATCTTTAATCATATGCGCTACTGAGTGACAACGAAAGCAGGTATTCAGTAGGTTAATATAAACCAGCTTTTGAAAAAAGGAAATATCCCCAACACTAATGGTAAGATGATCTCTGAGATCCTTAGAAAGATCAATTTTCACACAAACCCTTCGAAAGGGCCGAGCACCAAAAAACCGCGGATTCTCAACGCACACAAAACGGCCTAACGGGGCAACAAGGGTTTCCAAGAAAGGCCAAAGAGTCGGTGGTAGGTCAGGGAGTTCAACCCACACTGGCACCTCTAGGGATGCACCCTCTTCAACAAAAAATTCTCGGGTCTAGGGCTGGAAAACTAATAGAGAGTTACGCACATACCAGGGGCCATGGTTAAAAACCGCATGCACATGCTTAGGAGCAGGGAAACGAAACAGAAAAAACCCTTTGGTCAGGTTTTGAATTTCATCAACCTCAATGCCATGAGGAGTCCAGTAATGCTGAATCCAGCTACAGATTAGCGACTCATTGGGGATTCGACCCAGGAAATAGCCAATAAGTGTATTACTCTAACCAGCTACAAGATTGATTAAAATCGTCTAATGGAATAGTAACATCGGGTACCAAAGCCATACCTCGTGGAAGACCTTCGGGATGAACTTCCTCGGTTCCTTGTTGCGCGCCATAGCTAAGTCCAGCAGCTTCGATAGGAGTTGAAGCCGCTGAATGCCCAACGACCATCTTAAAAGGAAACCAACCATCAAGGTGGTAAATGCCTAGCGACGTGGAGCTTAGTGTTGTCCAACCAAACCCTACACAAAACCCTAAGCATGCGACGCCATAACATTTTTATGTAAATATAGTAATTTTTTAACACATGAGAAGATTCTTAAAGGTTAAATCAATAATTTTTTTGAAATATAAATTATAAGTTTTTTACCAATTATAAAAAATTGTTATCATGTATAAAAGAAAACACTTTAAATATTTTATATTATCTAAGTTTAAAAATTAGAAAAGTTTAAATTTAGGTTCCCTTAGAATTTAGGGTTAAAGAGCAATGCTTTTTTTCTTTTATTTTAGTGTTAAAGAGTAATGTTTTTTTCCTTTTATTTTAGGGTTAAAGAGCAATGTTTTCTTTTTTTATTTTTTATTTTATTTCGAAGAACTCCCAGATTATTTGAGACAAGGAGCATTTTAAATAGCAGGTGCAAAATAATGAAGCTTCCAAATGAAAGATTTGTTTGTCAATTGCAATTTTCAGAGCTATCTATTCTCTCAAATGATGATAAAGAAATAAAGAAAACAACATCCCCATGAGGTTGAGAAAAGATTGAAAATGGTTGCTTTCGATAGTATCTGCAAAAAAATTTCAGCTTCCAAATTGCATGTTGCAGGAGGGTTTGTTCATAGTTGTTGTGTTTATAGCACTTTTTCTATATTTTTTTCAATAGCTAAAATTTGATTTTAGGGTTTTTGATCGCTTCCTCATTATTTTTTCAATAGCTAAAATTTAATTTTAGGGTTTTTAATGCTTGTTTTTCACCCAATTTTTTTTGCCGAATTTAGGGTTTGTTCGATGAATTTATTCGATAGGGTTTTAAATTCAACGATTTTCAAAATTCATATAGAAAATTTGACGAATTTGATAACTAAGGGTATAAGGGTATGATATAACCATTAGCTACATCAAAACCACGTTTTTTTTGTGTGCCAATGGACCCAGATCAACTTTGTGATCACACATTCATTTAGAAAATTCCAAATTATTTTGAAAAGGACCTAGGGGCAAATATTCACTTGGGAGCAGGCTCATAAAGCGGGAGAATCTATGATTTTTTATAAGCTCCTTATGATCAAAACCAACCACTTAGGAAGTAGATATGCATTTAGAAAATTCTAATTTATTTTGAAAAAGACCTAGGGGTAAATCTTCACTTGGGAGCAAGCTCATAGGCTCATAAAGCAGGAGAATATATGAACTTTTATAATCTCCCTATGATCAAAACCAACCACTTAGAAGGAAGTAGATCTGCATCACCCACAAAGGTTTTAAAGACTTGAAAGACCTTGAAATCCTCAAGAACTTCAAAATTACCGAAGGTTTGCAATCACATTCGCTTTCAAGAACATAATCTCTAGTCTTCCAGAGGGAAAATTAGATCTCCATCTTCATCACATAAGTTTGTAGTTATTGTTAGAATTCACAATATTTTCTAGAAACATAACATCCATGCACCATAATTGTATGTGTTATAATAGAAGAGCGAAATAAGGATAGTAAATAGAAAAAATAGAAGAAGACAAATGAAAAAGAATAATCAAAATAAGGATAATTGGTTAGTACATGTAATACCTCCATTATCTCATGTCATAATACAATGAATCGATAAATGGGGGGTATTTATAGTGATACATAATCCCCAATTAAATGCTAACCTCAAGCCAACATAACCTAACTTGAAGGTTAAATTACAATATATTAAATGTATTAAACCCTTTAATCAAGGTTACCATCCAATATTGCTAAGGTTGAATACTTAAAAAATACCTATAGGTTTACATTGAGAATGCTCATAGGCTTACATTGCACTTTCTCGTAGGCTAACATATAGTGTGCTTATAAGTGCTTCATCATTACCAGCCTTGGCCTAATAAGGTCAAATTACTAATATTTCAATAATTTCAATGGCTTAGCAAGTGCCACAATAGTTTTTTCCTTAATTTAGTGATAAAGGTTCATTAACCTTATGGTGTACAATTCTATTTTATCGACCAAAATGAAAGAAATGCGCACCTGTAGTGGTAACAAGGATAAAACATCATTAGAACCCCTTTAAGAGCTTAAGATGCTAAAGGCTATACCAATACTCAAACTAAAGATAAAATTGTTAGATTGCTGGTTTTCTCATTAAGGGGGAAGACTGTGATGTATACATGATTTTTTGATGGACATATCATGAATTGGCCTACAATCATAAATGATTTCATGAAGAGAGATGGTGAAAGGATAGATGCCTAAACTCATTTGCTCTAGTTTAGTATTATATCATGACATCCTCGTGAGAACATCTACGACTTTAACATCAAATTCCACTAAAAATAAAAGAAAAATTCTGGCAACTATGAAGCTAGTAAACACACAAGCTTTCTTGTATTATGTTATGATACTACAACTAGAATTAGTGATGATGGTTCATCAACCAATTTAGATCACTTTCTATAAACATATTAGGAAGCAATGCGTGTTAAGGAGATATTAGTCCAAGTTGGCAAGTTGTCGCCTAGGTCTTGAATGTCAATTTTAGAAAATATTAATCATGCATTAACCTTAACCACAATTTCATTCATTGCCACAAATATCATCTATATCATCTATTTCAAATGTTCACCAATAGTATCAACAACTAACTCTAGCACTCCCTTTAGTCATACAATACGTTGCCCTACTTGTACCTCCAACATATCAAACACAATCAAAAAATATTGGAAGAGGATGAACAAAGTTGAAAAATAGGTAATAAGTTGCATACAATGATGAGGAAGTTGTCTAATCATTTAATAATTAACAAAAAAACAAGAATATGATACGATATATGATGGCGAGAGGTAGTAGTAATGTATGCCTTACATCCTAAGATACCAAAACAATGTTTCAAGGTTGTTTTACTGATCAACAAACAAAGTAGCAAATCTTCTACCTAGAAATGCTACACCTAGTTAGGTTGTAAACACTAATGCAAACTAGAATGAGTTCTAGTTCTATGCCTATAATAATATGCACAATCCTCAGATGTGCGTATTGGAAAAGCAATGTGTTCAAACCATGGTGCAATTTCAACAATATCAAGTAGCTCCTCAACCCCTTATAGATGATCTTCCTTCACTATAGGGATATGACTCCTCAACATTGGAGCCTAACACTATCCTTGGCAATTTCGGGTTAGGAAGCAAGGATGATGATTATCCCTTTAAAGTTCATATAGTCTGTTAGCAACATGGGTACATGATGAGAGCCAACAAAAGAGCATTGGAAGAACAACCACAACCTCATCTATAACAATTGAATCATCTAAAGCAACTTGATCCAATATTGAATCTTACTATCTTGAGGAGGGTAATGTTGCTATCACCAAGAAAGATTCATTTAATAGAGACCAATTTTGTAGTCGTAGCCAACACCAATGCCTTCCCATGCTATACCTAAAAATCAAAACTAACAAAATATGTAGTCTAAAGGGAAAGAGTTAGATCCAAGAAATGAAAATTAATCTTTAGGAAAATGTGACTCAAGCTTAAGAGTGGAAAAATGCAAAAAATTCTCTATGGTTTCCATATTTCACTTTGAAAAACAAATAATTAGTTGTCCATTAGTATCAAAGATTTGTTCCTACACGAGAAGGTCCTACAACACCTAATAAATTCAACATCATATAAGAAGTTGAGAAACCTCTAATCAAGATAAGCATGTTTGATGCTTAATTTTACCAAGCTAGTTTGATTTGTCGTAGGAAGCATTGAAAGAAAAAAATCTCATCCAAAAGTCAAGCTAGCACTATGAAAGGAATTTGTAACAAAGCCTAATCGACAAAATTATTAAAACCTTATCGCGAAAGAATAACCAAAGGTGGATGACAATGTTGTCTCGACATTAGAGAATAAAAAGTCAAAGGTGATGGAACTGCCTCCCTTTTGCATCACACTTAGAATGAAAGGATTTTTGTTGTACAAAAACATTGTAGATTTAAGAGTTGTTATATTTGTGATGCCAAAGACCATATGCGGCAAACTGGGTCTCATAATCATCAAAATAATGAATGGTTCAATTCAAATGGATGGCAAATCGGTCAAAACAATAGGATCACTGAAATTCCTAATGATGATAACACACTCTCATTCTAAATACATAGCAGTACACAAAGTTATCGTTGTCGACTGACCACCTTTGTTTGGAATGCTTCTTTCACATGACCAATAAATGGTTAGAAAAATATATATAGTTTGATGGACTACACACATACACAAAGATGTCTATTAAGGATAAGATCATTTGAAAGAGTTAAGGTCTTTTCTTATCATATAGATGCATTAAATAATCCAAATGCAATGCACTAGAACATAAATTCTAAATTGGATGAAAGAATCATTATTGGATGATAATCAATTCAATAAAGTTGATATGATCATAGTTATCCTTTAGGAGGAATACAATGAGTTCTACACATTGTATGAGGAGACCAACTAGGGAAACCTTGTGGTCTTGAGTAATTAAGATGAGGTCCAAACATTAAGAAGAGAGTCCAAATGCTAGGTGAAATCTGAACCATGTACTTTGATGGTGCAAGGACTTGAAATGATGTACTAGAAATCACATTAATTAGTCCACAAGGAAACATCCATAGATATGCTTGTAGACTTCTCTTTAGTTGTATAGATAATGTAATAGAATCCAAAGTGCTTTTCCTTGAGATTCAAATTGTAGAATTAGGCATTAAGTAGATGAAGTATTAAGGGATTTTGAATCAGTAGTTAGGAAAGTAAAGTCGACTTGCACTACAAAACATAAGCTACTAAAATCCTACAAGCGCTAAATGTAAGATTCAATTGAGAGTTTTGAGGCAATTATCATACAAACTATCGCACAAGAATAGCATCAAGAAGCTAACTAATTGGATTTCTTGGTAGCAAAGTTTGATCCTATAACAGACATATGGTTAAAATGAGAAGGGATTTACCACTAGTATGTTTTTGATAGTAAATCAACAAATTCTTAACTTAATGTCAAATAAGCACATGGTGAGGAGCATAACAAGTATGGTGATGACATCAAGGATGGAGTTATATAGTCAAAGACTAAGAAAATTCTTAGAGTCTTGACCATGCTAGAAAGCCTATTCCATCTTGATGATAGTGCAAAGAAAACAACCTACAAATAAAATAATTAGATTTCAACCTATTGAAGTTATTAATGATAAATTGTTGTTGCTAGATAAGAATAACATAGAAGTTCATGGTTTGAAATAACTGTGTCAAGTTCAATGAAAATTTCTTGGAGCTACGATGACTTGAAAGTCTATGATAAGAAGATAATTCAAATATACAATGTTGGAATATGTGGTAGTTAACGTTCTCTTGAAGCCACAATCGACTATTGTACTTGTATTGGTCATATTTTTCATTTGGGCCCATGTAAACCTTGAAAAATGTGCTTTTGTAATTTTCTATTCTTGAAGGTTGGTCTCACAACCTTGACTTAAAGCTAACTTGTATTTGGGGTATATATACCCCATCATACGAAACATTTTATCATCGGTTCGAGTGTAATTTCAATTTCCACTTATTGATGTTAGTTGGTGTTCATGGACACTCCCAACATATTTTGTGTTCTTTCTTTGTTCCGAGTCTTTCTTTTTAAGTAATATTAGGTAATGTTTGATTCTATTTGTTTATGGAAATTGCTTTGAAATCTAACATGGTATCAAAGCGAGTATGAATCTTCATTATTCGATTTCTTCTATTGACAATTGTTTTCTTTGACTTCTCCCTAGGGTAACTAGGATTTGAGCAAGCTAAGGAGAATTTCTTTTTGAAGGTGATAATAAAATCAAAAGAAGAGGTTTTTGATAAAACCCTAGGTGGACTTGGATCATAAGGATCTCATTGGGATTAGTAGATTTTCTCTAGGAGAAACATTCACTGATAGTTTTTTTTCTCCTCTCATTAGTACTCAATCTTGGCTTTTTAATAATATTTGAGTATATTACATCATTTGGGTCATGTAAATGTACCACCCTTGGTACATAACTAGATTAGGAGATTACTTTAGGGGATAATTAGCTAGTTACTTCAAGGAATATAATAAATGCACAAGTGTCTATGTGCAAGTTGTAAATGTGCAAGGTGTCCCCTTATACATCTAGGTAGAGTGTTGGCCAAGCAATCCATATTTCTATATAGAGGACCTCATAGTGAGTTATTATATACCGTTGTAGGTAGTATTAGGTCTACTGTGTGGATCACCATATAGATTGGTGATGGAGTACAATGTAGTTCTTTGTATCAGTTTTGAAGTGTTCATTTCCTCCATATTGCATTGTATCATTTTCATCACTTTCCATTAATAGCATATTTCAGCATTTTACATTTCAGCATTTTTCATATCATGTGATTGTATTATCCCTTGACATACAATATCAAAACTTAATAGTGGTATAAGCCACGGTAGATCATTAGGAATAAGAAAGCCATAATAAATATTAAGAGGAGAAGCAAATCTTAGTTCCAAAAGTTTTTAGATTACATTTGGCTAGTCTTTCCACAGAGTTATAGAAAACTCGTGAAGACTAGGACTAAATATTCATTCCACTAGATTGAAAAATCAACTAGTGAAGATTCATCATTGACAAGATTTAAAATCATTTTCTTAATATCTTGTTGCAGGAAAAAAAGTTGAAGGAAGCCCTGTTGTAGACTTGCACATTGTAGAAGAAAAGGCCACATAAGCCTTATTGCATAAGAAAAGGCTATAGAAGCCTTATTCCAAAAGGCCATAGAAGCCTTGAATCGAAAGAAACTCCATAAAAGAGTCCAAGAAGATAGGAGACCGGTGATATCCATTGAAGACTGTAAATTGCAGATTAGCTAGAGTCTTTCCACAAGATAGTGAAGACCAAGACTCAACATAGAATACATACCACTAGTTTCAAGAATAACTAGTGAGGTTAAAGAGGTCTCAGAAAAGATCCCATTGGAAATAAAGATTGAATATTTGTTCTAGAAGAAGCTGAAGAGACTCATAGAAAGGCTCATTGAAGAACTTCCAATCTTGGAAGATTGAAGGACTAGCAAGGTCCTATACCTGATTTCAGAAGTAGTAGACTTTAGAGATCCATGAGAGAGATCTCATTGCCAACACTTCCATAGCTAAAGGTTGAAGGAAAGGTATCATCAAGAAGACCAGAAAAGTTGTAAGATTGAAGACCTTGGAGAGGTCTCAAGGAGAAGGCTTGGAGAGCCTCATTCCAAAAATTGAAAAAACCATCAAAGAAGTTCCTAGGAGAACTCATTGGAGAAATTCACTACAGAAGATAGTGAAATATTTGGGACAATTGTTGCTATCCGACAACAAGCCCAAAAGGAGAAGAATTTGGCAAAGAGTTCCAAATCATGAAGAAGAATATTGAAGACCTCAAGACATTCAAATTCTTGAGCAGAAAATCCTATTTGAAGCCAAAAACCGACAAAGAGGTTGAAGAAGAACTCAAACAAAATATACCTTCTAGATCCAAGAATATTTGGAGATTGCCCTTCATAGTTAAAGAAGGCACAAATAGAGATTTGTTGGATTCATAGCAAAATACTGAAAGAGTTATTGAATGATAATATTTCAGTGAATAGATTGACTGCTAAAGGGCAACAATCAAGATAGCATTACTAGCTACAAGGCTTTGGAGTTCCAGGTCATATCTTGAAGGAGAAGTTGAAATCATCTACTACAATTTTAGAGCAGCAAACTAGAAGCATTTACAACTATGGGCAACCACCATTCCAAACAAGAGACTTGGTGAACCGACTCATCAAGACATTCATCATTAAAGGTAAGCAACTTAGGTGCAAAAGGTTCATTACTTGAACACTTATTCAGATTACTACTTAACTTCATTGAGCACCTTAATTAGAATTTGGAAGTTGAAAATAGAAGGTTGTATTTTAAGTATTCAAAGAAAATGCAAAAGATAGGTTCTATTAAGATTCATTACCTGCACATTAAATAGGAGTTAGATACATTCTTCCTATTATTTGATTACTGAAAAAAAGGACTACATTAAGGAATTTGCAGAGATTATTAAGTGCATTTGAAACTACTTTGAGAGCTTATTAATAGGAGTAATAAGGTGATATTATTAAAGTGCATTAAGATTGGAAATATTATTGATTCATTGCACTATACTAGTTGTTCATTAAACTAGTTACTCAAAGAATTATTTTGTGTTAAGATCAAGGGCACAAAATATGCAAATAATCAAAGTTTCTAAAGAAACTATTCAAAACTCAATACCTGCAAGGTATTGTGGCCCATAGAAGCCACCAAGCAGATCAAAAATTCTCCAAGGAGTGGAGAAGAAGAAGGCAACCATTAAATCAGTGATAGAAGCCAAAAATCAAGACTTGGTGAGTCTCATATTCAAGGTGCACTAAAGAGCTCATTACAGGTAAAATATTAGTGCAACAATTACTCCTTCAAGGGCATATTATCTACGTGATTATTAGCTTGGGTTCATTACTAAGATTAACCAAGCAAAGGAGAGAGTTGTCTAACAGAGAAGACAACATCAATCAACCCTTGCCTACAAAAGATAATATAGAGAATCCGCCATTAAAACCAGCAAAAGAAGCTTGCAAAAGAGAAGGTGCAAATCAAGGTATTCTATTACAATTATATTTACATTATTCTGCACCATAACATCTTGTCCTATATAGGAAATAGGACAAAACTTAAGTGTCTTAAGGATATCCTCCACAAGTGAGGAATAACATACAAGTGGTCGTAGAGGAGCATAATCCAAAGCAAGAGAGAAGAGCTAACAAAGAGCTCTCATTACAGTGTCCAAAGATACCCTTATAGCCATGAAAGTAGGTGTTCCTAGTAACCAATCTGAAGCACAAATTATTACAAAAGGTCATTAATCATCTATGTTGGTTGTCATCTATTGACCATTGCAAAGGGAGCATTCAAACCAACACATTGAAAGCAAAAGGATAGAGAAAAAGAAGCAATACCCAAAGCTATTGCTTAGAGAAGACATCCACCATAGAAGTGCTCAAATTGGACCACCATAGAACCAACTCTAAGCTCCTAATACCTCCATTGAATCAAGAGCCAACTCATACTCGCCTAGAAGAAGTGTTGAGGAACAAGAAACAATTGGATTTACGTTGGCAAGCGGAATATATAGAAGAAGAGAAGCATTGGAGGGAAAATACATGCAATCAACCATTTGTCATCATTGAAAAGAAGTGCTTAGCCCATCTCATTAGCAAACGCTTGAACGTTAGAGTGAAGGGAGTTACAAAATGACTATGATAGGAAGGAACATTACAACATCGTTATTTGCAATTGGAGCCCATAAACCACTTGGAGAAAGTGTTAGATTCAACCATAAGCATTACAAAAGAAGCCCCATGCATGTTGGAGCACAAAAACCACTTGGACATCATTCAAAGAAGGAATAAGAAATACCTTAGACATTACTCAAGATGCACATGCCACGTAGCTACATAAGCGTTCAACTCCAAGGTGTAGACGTGAAGCAAAATCAAAGCAAATTTACAACGTTCAAGTGAGTAAGAGCATGATAAAATTAGAGTCAAAGGAGGCAATGAGGACTGTCATAAACCAACATTCAATTCCTGTGGTGATAAGTGCCCATTAAGGAGAAGACCAGGCCAAAATAGGCACTATGAATGCGCAGAGCTAGAAGGAAGAATATGCAGGCCATTCAATTGAACAACAAGGTCAAAGCATCAATCATACAATGTCGAGATACATACCAATCAACCGTCGAAGTACGTGGAGATACGTAGAGCATCAAGCCTCACAAAGGTAAATTAAATTTGCTTGCTTTATTGAAGTTATAAGGTGATATAGACTATTGCATTGTTATAAGGTGATATATTACATTGGAATAAATCTAACAAGCATTAGTAATTATCAAGCAAGCTTATTTCAGAATATTGAATATTCATATTTGCAATTAACCAAGTAGGAGATATAAGGTTGTCAACTATTGGTTAAATTACTATTAAATTGCAAATAATATTATTTTTCTAATATTCCAAAAAGTAGGGAGATATAAGGCATACTACTTCAAATTAAATACATATAATTGAAATTTAGAAAATTAATCTATTGGAAAGAGAATCAAATCAATTGCCTTCATATAGAGTTGGAAATAATTGGTAAAAATTATCTCATACTCATTCTAAGGAGACAAAAAAAATCCAACTATTAAAGCATACTTCATTGGGATAGATAAGGCAAAATTAATAAGTTGATTATTCTCAATACATTACAAAATCAACTTAGAAGGTGAACTAAGCATATTCTAATTATTAGGGAGATATAAGGAAGCCTAAAAAACCTAATTCTAAAAAGGTTTTATCAAATTAGTTCACATATCTTAACTAGGGAGACATAAGGAATTCTACAAAAGCTAAGACTTAAATAGCTTTATAAAATCAACTCATATACTCTTAACTAGGGAGTTACAAGGTAGACTAAGAATAGTCTCAAACTTTTAGATCAATCAAACATGGATGAATTACTAAGAAATGCTTTTAATAATGAAGAGTTATTCCATGAAATAGAATTCTACTCTCAAAACCTAATAGATACTCCTAAAGGATATGAGTATCTATCTACTAGTAATAAAGAGAGATTCTCATTTTTTCTTAAGGAAAAGAAGGCAACTTTACAACATCAATTGGATATATTCATATAGCTCTTTTCATCGCATGGTGGAATTCATAAAAATTGGTTATATTTACATCAGAGGAATGTTTGATGATTTACCTATCATTAATTATTTTTGTACTTACCCAACACATTAAAAAAACTAGCAATACAAATCAATATTATTGTGATGATAGAATAACACGTCATGAAACAAAAATTCCACAAGCATCAATACAAAATCACAGGAGGAAGAGGAAGAAAAGGCACACCAAGAGAGATCATAGTAAAGAAGACATGAACAGAGAAGAAACCACAAAGACAAAACTAGATAAACATACTCAGACTCAAGCATTGGAGGAGTCATAGAATCACAAGAAGAGGAAGAAAAGGCACACCAAGAGAGATCATAGTAAAGAAGACATGAACAGAGAAGAAACCACAAAGACAAAACTAGATAAACATACTCAGACTCAAGCATTGGAGGAGTCTTCAACCAAAGCATTCTTGGTCTTGTGTGAAGATACAAATTACTTACTTGGACAGATTCTTGTAGACAAAGAAGAAGAATATAATTTAGACTATTCAAGAGAAGAAGATCCATATTGAAGACTAAAGTCTTCAATACCCAAATAATGTAATATAGAGGGGTGTTAGAGTATATTACATCATTTGGGTCATGTAAATGTACCACCCTTGGTACATAACTAGAGTAGGAGATTACTTTAGGGGTAGTTAGCTAGTTACTTCAAGGAATATAATAAATGCACAAGTGTCTATGTGCAAGTTGTAAATGTGCAAGGTGTTTCCTTGTACAACTAGGTAGAGTGTTGGTCAAGCAATCCATCTTTCTATATAAAGGTCCTCATAGTGAGTGATTATATATCACTTTAGGTAGTAGTAGGTCTATTGTGTGGATCACCATATAGATTGGTGATGGGGTACAATGCAGTTCTTTAGTATCAGTTATGGAGTGTTCATTTCCTCCATTTTGCATTGTATCATTTTCGTCACTTTCCATTAATAGCATATTTCAGCATCTTACATTTATGCATATTTCATATCTTGCGATTGTATTCTTCCTTGGCATATACTATCAAAAGTTAACATTGACCAGATGGATTCTCTAGTTTTAAGATTGAGTTTTTTGATTATTTTTTAAAATCTCATTTATTTTCTATAGTTTTTTCTAAAAAATCCATTTCCTTTTCTCTTCTGGCTTCTTTTGTCCAATAACAATACAAATGAGAAGGTAGATTGGTTGGCCACTATAAAGAAGAAAAGAAGAGGTTGAAATTTTCAAATAGACCCCTGGTGCTAGAGAAGCCATGGGCAGACTTCCATGCTTAGGAAAGACCTCAAAGCTACTTGACAAACTTGCAACTATGGTTTGAGAAATTTTCTACTACATAGGCATGAGAGGATTTCTTTATTATTTGTGTTTAACAAAAGGGTTATGTAGGAAAAATCATGATAGATAAAAACAAAATATTACAGTTCAATAGTTTCACTAATTTCGCCTCTAGGTATGTCAATTTTGGGTTCAAAAAATTTCTCTTTGCTTGCAAAAATTTAAAAATTTAAATATGAAAACAAGAAACTTCTAGCAAATATTCCCTATGTTTGTGGGAAGGATAGGTCATGTTGATGCATGTTTGCATCAAAAGGATGTGGGCCTATGTTAGCAAGGAGGTAGAAAGGGGCATCAATATATTTTATTATTTTAACTATTATGCTTTGGTTTCATCTTCCAAGTGGAGTGCTTTGGGAGATGGCTAGCCTAGCCAATGTTAAGCCCTTGAGCGTGGGAGGTCACTAGTTTTTTTTTTTTTTAAGCGAAAAAACCCTTGCGGAGCTGCCTTGGTCTGAGAGACCACGGACAGGGGGTTCTACACCGTAAAAGTCACCCGGGGGTCGCACCCGATCCTGCCCGCACCAACATTATCAATTGGATTTTGGATACCCAATCCAGCTTTTTGGTAGGGTGGAGATTTGAACCTGGGACCTCCCTTGGAGGATTGCCCTCTCCTATCTAACTCACCTACAACACCTGGGGTTGGAGGTCACTGGTTTAATTACCCTCAATGCAAAACCATTTTTATGAAGATAACATCAACATGAATGACTAGGAATTATGTAATGATGTGGTACCCTATCATGATGTGGCACCCTATGATGACATGGTAGTAGATGATGTCATCTCTTTCTAGACTTGTGATGATATGGTAGTGGCGTACAAACGACATATAACAATTGATAAAAATGACATGGTGGTTCGTACAGGTAACATGGCATCCAATGCATGAATCCCATGGAAACATGTGGTAGTTTATATTACTAATGTAATGGTTTATATAGGTGACATGCAACTAGTGGATGAATCCTATGGTGAAATGTGGTAGTCCATATAGATGATGTGGTTTGACACATAGAAATTGATGTGGCAGTCCATATAGGTGATATGGAATGACACATAGCAGATGGCATAGACATTGACATAAGTGATGACATAGATTGAATCCTGAGGTGACGTGGTAGGTGATATAGAAACTGGCATAGATATTGACCTAGTAGTCTCTGATTGGGCCAACATCGCAAGTCGTACACCACTAGACGCATAAATATGGGTTCAAACAATCACATCTTGTTATCTCATTGAATTTGATAAGTCACATAATCAACAACAAACTTGGCAACACAAATTTTAGAGCAAATTAGAATTCGACAAGTGGCATAATATGGTTTGTTTATCAAATAGAAAACAAATCATGATAGGTGGCATCACACGATTCACCAATAAACTACACAATCAATGCATGCTTACACCTACTCAACCACTCACACAATGACATGTGGCAAGCTCTAATTCACTGTAGGTATTAAATTGATTATTTTCAAAGGTTTTGGAGCTAAATTTTATGATTTTAGTGTAAACATTTTTGGGGCTATAACATTTTCAATACAAAAGTGTTTTGAGCCATGTTTTTTTCAAATCACACAAATTTTTAAGATCTCGATTTTAGTGGTGTTCTTTCTAATCATAAATACATGTAGATTTTTGTATTTTGGCAGAATAGTTATGGATCACCATGTACCCTTGTTGAGTGATCCAAACTATGCTACCTTGAAGATCAATATTGAAGCTCTGCTCTAAAGCAAGGAGTTGCTCAAATATGTGAATGAGGAGCCTCACGATACTGATTCTGAAGAAGTAAAGAAACTCTATTAGGACAGCATGGATGAGGCTCATTGTCTCATTGCTCTTCATATTGAAAATGAATATGACACCCTTGTTAGTAGCATCACGGATCCTAAAGTGCTACTTTATAAATGTTAGGGAATATTTAATCAAATTGATTCCACACATATATGTAGATTGGAAGCTAATGTTGCAACCATGCCCATAGACTCATTTGATAATGTTGATGAGTATATTACCCGGTTCAAGAAACTACAAAAAGACATCTGAATTGTAAGAGGATTGCCTAAGGAAAGAATAGAAGGACAAGAAGCATTGTAGAAGGAAAAAATATTGAACTGCTGAATATTATCTTCAACAATGTATTCGAAACATATAAAATAGTTATTGTTTTTGAGATGCTTCTTGTGCACATTCCAAATTCTATTGCACTAGCGATTGATGAGGTATTTAATTTTTTTTTTGCACCATCAAAATAGATGAAATAGGCATAAGAGAAATTCTATTTTTAATCAGGCACACCTAAATGAAGTTGTTGCCAAACTTCAAAATGAGAAGAAGCCTAAGAAGCATTTCAAGAAGCCTACTTGTGAGTGTTGCAAAAAGGAAGGTCACAAGGCAAAGTTTATAGGATTTAGATCAAGAAACTTAAGGAAGCAACAAGAAAGGGGTTGTTGATGCTACTCTCTTCTATGCATAATATGAGGATAATTTTTCTAGAGAAACCTCATAGGTGTATGTAGCAGTTTATTCTGCATATTAGATATCCACTTCCTCAGATGAGTGGATTATAGATTTAGAGACAACTAAGCACATGATGAAGCATAAACATCTCCTATAGGGCTACAATAAAGCACATGTAGGGGAACATGTTATTGGAGATGATTCTTCATTATAGGTTGTAGGGTGTGGAGACATCAACATTAGATATTTATCTTTTGATAAGGTACTTCATGTTCTTAATATTGGTTCTAACCTTTTGTCTATTTATTGCATTACTCATACAAATAAGAAGGTATATTTTTGGCCTCATATATGGGTGTAGCCCAAAAATTCTCACACTCCTTTCCTCAAGGCTAATGGATCCACACCTTAGAGGGGAATGGGAGAATGAATGGTCTAAACCTCAGAAGAGAGGTACTTAATCGTACCTTATGGTGATTTTTTGATGAATCGGGTGGGTTCACCAAGAAATATTTTATGGCAGTTTTTGAGCCTAGGTTTTGGGATTTATTTTGATGTGTTCCTTTTATCAAATCATGCATACACCTAGTTTGGCCAACTACGCTAATCTATATGCAATTTTTATTTATGTGTAAGCAGCAAAAAGCAGAGAACAAAATCTAAATAGGCAATGCAATGAAAAAAAAGTGATTTGAAACACTTGTATCCAAAATTCTGAAGAAGATTTTGATTTTTGATGTAGGCAATATTAGGCATAATCCAACAATATCGATCAAAATCAGGCAATATCGGGTGATCTGATTATGCGAAAAACCAACCGATCTTGACTAAAAACTGCAGTTTTATAATTGGATGCAGAAAATAACAATTTCACAGAGAAACATGCATTTGAATGGACTGAATTACAATGAGCAATATCTTAAGATAATAATGAAAGGATGTTCATATGCATATCTATGCTAAATGCTTGAATATTTATGACATAATGAAGGAATATGCTTATTAAATCCAAAATAATAATGCCAATGAATTGAAATTGATATAAATGGATATGAAATATTAATTATAAACAAGAGGGATGGAGAAAGAAGTTGCAAACTCTGAGGTCTAGATGCCCCTAGTCGGCTAAATTGCAACAATGCGTGTTGCAAGCAAAATCGAGTGCTTTTGTGCAAAATCGGACATAACGATATCGTAATTGGGTGATCCGATATCGCTTAAATCTAACCGATGCACAATATAAATTTGTAAAAACACAGTGAAAAGGTGAAAGTATGGCGTAAAATAATGCGGGAGGTCCAAGTGGAATCCGAGGTGAGGAGCCTGGATTAAAAAAGAGGGAGTCAGGTGAGCTATTGGGCCATAAATGGAAGAGGTTGCAACTTCTTCTAATCTGATCAAAATCGGGTGAACCGATCCTGCAACTATTGTGCAGTTGCCCAAATAGAGACAAGGAGTTACAACTTATTTTTTTGCCTTGCTAAAGCAAATGCTTTTCAGTTTTGGACAAAATCGGGTGACCCAATTTTGAGTAAAATCTTCCAATTTTGCACGAAATCGTGCAATTTTGAGCAGAGGTTAAAAATAAACATATAACGGGCATGAAAATCGAGGTAACCAATTAGAGGTGGCAATTTTGTTTTTTCAAAATGTTTTTACCTTAGTTTTAATTAATGTGAGCTATTTTTAGGGTGTTACAGTGGGTAATTAAGGATATATACAATGGGTTCAAAACTATTGCTTCTAGCTATTGTGATGAGACTAACCACATGTATAAGTTAGGAGAAAGACCTATCTCTTCTTCCCCATCCTCTAGAAAGATAAGCTTTGTTGCTATGGTTGCTCATGTAGATAATAAAATTTAGAAGTGGCATCATGAGTCAGCATCAAATGGCAATTGGGATATCACACATATTTTCTCTAAGTGGTGCATTTGAGGGGTGTATTCTCGAGAAGCATCATAGGGAGGCCTCTTCAAAAAGGGTCACAAGGTGAGCCTATCATCCCTTGGAGATCATACATAGTGATATTCGTGGACCTCAGGTTACACCGTCTCTCTTAGGAAACTTGTACTTTCTTCTTTTCGTTGATGACTTCTCTATATATGTGTGGTTGTATACCATTCACACTAAGGATGAGTTTTTGAGAGGTTTAATACCTTCAAGGCTTTTGTTGAAAATTATATGGATAGGAGAATCAAATGTCTAAGGATAAATGAGGGAAATGAATATTTTAGTTAAGATTTTCATGATTTTCTAGCTTCTCATGGAATTGCATGTTAGTGGATTGTTCATTATACTCTTGAAAAAAATTGTGTGGCTAAGATAAAACTCAGGGTGATCATGGAGATGACATGATGTATGATTCATGCCAAGGGGATGGATCACTTGTGGAACATATATCATCAACAAAGTTCCTACTAGGGAAGTCTAGGGCATGACATCTCTTGAGATATTGACAAAGAATAAGTCTAATGTGTCTCAATTTCATATATTTGGATGTTCAACATGGATTCACATACCCAAGGATCTTTGGAAGGAGGCACCAAAGAGTCATAATTTCATTTTTATGGTGTATTTAGATACCTCAAAGGCATATCGTCTTTATGATTCTCATAGGTATGAGGATTTAATTTGGTGTTATGTTATATTTAATGAGGTTTTTTGGATTACTCCCATCCCACCATCCAAAATTTTATCAAATAACCATTCTGATGCTTTGACCATGTCAAATTTAGCTATTTATTCCAAGATTTTTGTTTTCTCTATTCCTACAAGACCATCCTTCATCTTATTCATATTCATATTTTAGGGGAGGTCCATTACCCATTAATTTGACCCCTTCATGGGAAGCACCATAGGCAACACCTTCTTCTCTAGATTTTGGGCATGATGAGTAGGACATATCAATTCATAGTGTTTTAACCTTATGTGATGAGTTGAGTGGTGATTTTGAGTTGAATTCTTCAGTTTTAGCTTTTTATTTTGAGTTGCCATAGAATACTTATGATTATTCCTCACTTCATATGACAAGCAAGTGGTTTAAGACACTTCTAAACGATGCTCAAACTATTATGTCTCTTGAGTGATATCAAAAGGTTCCTTCTTGAGCACTGCTTTTGAGGGTAGTACATTCTTAGGATCCTCTTATATATTCTTAGGCTAAGGGTTGACTAGAATGGGAAGATGTTATGTTGGTAGAGTATGAAGCTATGATGAAGAACAAGAATTGGATTTGGTTCCTCTTTGAGAAGGGAAGAATATTGTTGGTTGTAATTGGGTCTATGGGACCAAATATACTTTAGATGATTAGTTAGAGAAGCAAAAACATGTATTTTTACTAAGGGACTCTCTCAACAGGAGGGAGTGGACTATTCTAAGACATTTATACTAGTGGCTAGGATGGATTCAAATAGGACGTTCTATTCATTGTTGCCTCATATGGATGGAAGGTACATAATATGGATGTGAAGAGTTCCTTTCTATATGGGGAGTTTTAGGAGGAAATATACATGTATCAAACGCTTGATTTTGACCTTGAGGGATCTATTCTAGTGATTTATTGTCCGAAAAGGTCCTTGTGCCTAATTAAGCAGGATCCTAATGCATGGTACGAGAAGATTTTTTTTTTCTCAATTGTGGGTTTCAATAATATGAGAATGAACATGATGTTTATATAAAATATCATGATGGGAAAACTTTGGTGATTATTTTGTATGTTGATGATCTCATAATTGACATCTCTTCTACTTTGATCTAAGGCATGAAGTCATGGCTTCATTCCACTTTTGAGATGACAAACTTGGGTTTTTGCCCTATTTTCTAGGGATTTAAATTGATCAAAGAAATATTGGCATCACCATTTCCCTAACCCAAGTATGCTTTGTATTTTATTCAATATTTCATGATGAAGGATTGCAAATTTTCTTGGAATGAGACTTCTCTAATGGCTAATTGTACCACTTCTTTGTACTTTGGTGTATGCTACATTGTATTGGTATCTTATGGGAGGACTTCTTTATATTACTCACACTAGACCCAATATATCTTTTACTATCAGTTACTATTCTAGATATATGTAGGCACACTAGGAGAGTGATTGGATAACAACTACAAGGATTATCACATATATTTAAGGGACCTATCAGATGGGTATTCACTACTCTGTTGTCTTCCATCTAATTTTAACAAGATTTTTATGCTGATTGGGTTTTTGACTTGGATGATCGATGGTCCATCATAGGATTTATGTTCTATTTAGAATCTATCATAGTTTTTAGTGTTCTAGATGCCAATACACTATTAGTAGCCTTCCATAGAGGCTAAATATTGTGTTTCCAATGAGGTAGATAAGCATCTTAGGTGGATGCTCATGATTTTTGAGGAGATTGACATTCCTTAGAATTTTACAATCACTCTTCGATGTGACAATTAGAGCACCATCCAAGTTTTCTACAATCTAGTGTTCCATAAATAGAAAAAGCACATAGATATATAGATTCATTTTGTAAGGTGGCTTCACACATGTGGAATGCTTGATCTTGTTTTTGTACCTTCATCAGAGCAAGCACCAAATATTCTAACCAAAGTTATGTTTAAGGTCACTTTTGTGCACATTTAGGATCTTATCAAAGTTGGAGAGTGTCCCTTAAGGGGGATGACAAGGGTCTCTCTCCATGTCCCTCATTCAACTTAAAGAGGGATGGTGGAATATATGGTGGTTAAGCTTCTCTTGAGGCCACTACTTACTTTTGTACTTGTATTGATCATATTTGCTTTTTGAGCCCATGTAAACCTTGAAAAGGATGCTTTTATAATGTGTTATAAATTTTATTCTTAAATATTAGTCTCATAACCTTGACCTAAAGGTAGCTTTTATTTGGGTATAAATACCCCATCATACCAACCATTTTATCATCAGGTGGAGTGTAATCTCATTTTGTATATAGTGATATTATTTTGTTTCCACATACATCCCAATATATTTTATGTTCATTATTCATTTCAAGCAGTACTAGTTTTATTTCATTCATTTTTGAAAACTGCTATGAGATATAACACATAATAGGCCTAATACTAGGCTAGAACTTTTTGTTAGAAAAAAAGACTAATCAATTCAAAAATATAATTGGTGATGTGGATTCTAAAGTTGATACAATCCTCCAAGGGAGGTCCTAGGTTCGAATCTCCACCCTACCAAAAAGTTGAATTGGGTACCCAAAATCCAATTGATAATGTTGGTGCAGGTAGGGCCGATCGCGACTCCCGGGTGACTTTGATGGTGTAGAACCCCTTGGTCATGGTATCTCAAACCAAGGCGGCCCTACAAGGGGTTTTTTGCTTAAAAAAAAGTTGATACAAGCTAAAATAATATACCTTATCAAGAATTTAATGTAAACAACTAACTTGGTGCCTGCGTACAAAAAGAATAGGGACATTAAGTTTTGTATCGATTTCAAATTTTTGCTTCAAAGCTTCATTAAAGGACATAAATCCACTACCTTTGATAAATTAGGTTCTTCAAACTATAGCTAGTTCAAAATTGCCCTCATTGAAAAGTGTATTCTTAGGGTACGATAAAATATGTGTGTAAGACCAAGATCGACATAAGATAACTTTTACTATGAAATGGGAAACCTTCGCATATCAATGGATGCCATTTAGTTTGTCAAACATAGGCACTACATTTTAGAATGTGATGGACATTGATTTTGAAGGTGTGAATAATAAAATTATCCTCATTTAATTGAATGATATAATAATTTTTTGCAAGGAAAGAAGTAAACACCTAGAAAACTTACATACTATTTGAAATGTGTAGGGATTTTAAAATTTCCTAAATGAAAAGAAATTAATATTCTATGTAAGAAGGAAACTTGCTAGGGCACATAGTATTAAAGAATTTCCTAGCAATCAACCCAAATAGAGTCAATGCTTTCCTAGACCTACATTTATTGGAATTTATACCTATTTCTAGAAATGAATAGAAGTAATCCATCCACTCAAATCTTGTATAGAATGTATAAAAAGAACAAAAGAGAAATATATAGCGGGCACCTATAGGAACCATAAATAATCACTATATTATCCATAGATAAGAATCACAACACTCTAATTAAATGGATGGAGTGGTAAGGGGTATTTGTACTAATACCAAATTCCCTAATTACATAAAAGAGTTTAACCTAAGCCAATGTAACAATATAGTTTAAGGTTAATTACATATTATAATATTGGTTTAACCATGGTCCATAGTACATTTTTTTGAAAAAATAAAAATATATTATATTTATAGAAATTGTATTACAAAGTAAAATGAGTTGGACACAAAATACAGGAGAAAAAAATCCTCCACCAATTCCTCCTGGCTAAAAAATTACCCATCCCTCTATCTTCATGTTGTTTCTCTTCGTGGCCTAACAATGATAGATTCATTAGAATCACTACTTGCTCTTCCTATTATGCTATCTGTTTGTACCACCTCTCGCATCCCTTGGATTATTTGGTACCAAATTGTATGATTTTCCATTTGAGAATCCACATATTGCCCTTCCTCCAGTTTTTTCCCATTTTGCTGAATAATCTACCACCCTATTTCCCTCTCATTTTATATGTGTAATAAAAAGATCATGAAAAACCTTCCAAATCTTTTGAACTGCTTCCACTTTCCTTCTCTCGCTAATTCCCCTTCATCTAAAAGGGTCTTATAGGATCCAAGATTCCATCCTATATCTGAGAGTCTATATCTATCCATACATTATGTAAATGTAGATTTGCAGCTATCATTGATGCTGACAAGATCGCCTGTGGTGAAGGCCTACTCCACCCAACACTCCCACAATACATAAAAATACAACCAATTTCAAAGAACATTACTCAATAATAATACTTGATAATAATACTCAATAACAATACTTGATGAGGGGTTATAGAACCAGAAAATACAATCTTACGACCACAAGGGCCGATTTGATTACAAAGAAAAAATGACTAGAAATCTGTAAGCTAGAGCCACAATTTGTCATCTCGGACTACCTTCGGTAAAATATCTGTTCCCCCTTTAATAACTTCCATGGAATATTCTAGAAAACGTAACTCCCCTTTTCTCGCCATTCATTTTCGAAATAAATTGGGCATTTTAAAAATACCATCATTAATGAATAAATTGGGCATTTAAAAATACCATCATTAATGAAATAAATTGGGCATTAAAAAAATACCATCATTAATGAATAAATTGGGCATTTTAAAAATACCATCATTAATGAATAAATTGGGCATTTAAAAATACCATCATTAATGGATAAATTGGGCATTTAAAAATACCATAATTAATGAATAAATTGGGCATTTAAAAATACCATCATTAATGAATAAATTGGGCATTTAAAAATACCATCATTAAAGAATATATTATGCATTTAAAAAATACCATCATTAATGAATAAATTGGGCATTAAAAAAATGTTTTTTTGGGTGATGCAAGATTGTCCTTACATCACTTGATGCTCCTGTGCTAGCTTGTCCTTTTGCTTCATTATTTGTTGTCTCCCCCATACCTTCTGCTCTCCAGTACACCTGTTCTTTCCAATTTTGCATGATAATACCAAAATCAACTTTTCCAGGGTTTTTAGTAGAAGTCCCATTTGTGTTTGCCTTCACCCACTCTTTGGGAGGAGGTCTCCACTCTATGTTATTTGAGGAGATCTCACTTGCGCATCCAACCCTTAGTTGTTTTTATTTTACAATTATTCCAAAGCTTCGTAAAATAGTCACTTCCTCCATTTCTATGTTTGTTTCCTCCCGTAATCTAATAGATAGTGTTTCCATTACCTTACTCATAATCCTCTTGCATACTTGCTCGCTTGTTTTGTGCTCTGATCTAAATATGCGTGCATTTCTTTCCAACCATAACTGCCACCATATGAAGTTAGGTCCCAAATTCCATGCCATTTTCATTGTTTTAGTCTTAAAGCTGCACTGTTTCCATTTCTCATAAAAGTTTTTCTAGCTATCAAAATTTCCCAGTGTTGTCTCATTTGCCTTCTATTGTGGCCATTGCACAACTACCCCTAAATTTGGGGACCCACCTTAAAATTTTGGTTTTTGAGAGTCTTGAGCATTTTTGAGTGATAATTTTGATAATTTTTGTGTTTTAAGTTTCATGTGAGGAGTTTATTGTTTGGTTAGGCCCATAGGTTTGGTTGTTTGGTTGATTGTTCCATGTTTTTCTTTTAGTTTGATTTATAATAGTTCAACTGTTTAAAAGTTGATTGATCTTCACTTTATATATATATAAAGAAAATAAAAATAAAAAAATATATAAAAATAAAAATAGAATAAATAAATAAATAAATATATATTATTGAATTATAAAATATATATACAAAAGGGAAAATATATATATTACATGTATCCCTATATATGTATATAGGTTTATGTAATATTATACAAATAAGGGTTGTTTATTTAGGTATGTTGATTGAAAGCCCCATCTAGGTTTTGATAAAAAGCTTTGGATTTTATTGTACGAAGGGTTTAACTTTGTTTGATGTTGTTTATGTAGGTCATTCGCGATGAGCATCTCATTCTACACAACTCATCGACGTGTATGGGCTCAATATACACAACTCATTGACATAGGCCCACATGCCACAATGGATGACTTAAACGATGAAGGGACCGAATGGGACAAAGGTGGACAACACATACGCGGATCGACAACAAATGGCTAATAATACTTTGGTAGCTAGTGCAATGGAGGTCGATGACATATGGATTGTAACAACCCCAATTGTTACTTCTCATCCACTTCAATTTTTTGTTTGTTTGTTTATATTTATTTATATTCTAAGGAGTAGAGGCCATAATCACCATACTATCCACCAAGACTAGTATGTAGGCGAATGCCTTGAAGATGGAGAACCAAACCAATGGTTAATCATCATCTTAGTTGCAATCCCTCATCTCAATGATGGGGCCACTAAGATATAAATCACTAAATGTGATTAACTTACACAATCCTTGGAATAGACATCTTAAGCATGATTATCTTACATTAATCGTCTTAGGATTTATTTGATCATTTTTCCTCATTTAATATACCCCTTTGGTTATATATATTTGATTTTCATTACCAGAAGGCAATTTATCACCATCGTGGAGCACCTACACCACATATACATTCGAGCACCAACTCAGAATGTAAGGCCTTGCTTGAGCTACAACTCAAACCCAAATTGCCATTTGTGGGCTCCAACCCACTCCGAACTCCAATTCGGTTTAAATCATATTAGTTATCCATTACATATCAATACCTTAGTCTTCACATATTTTAATATCTACACATGTTTGTATAGTTCTTATCATCACTCCAACCCATTCACTTTATCCTCTCAATACATATCCATATACAACCATTAAAGCAAAGCATATAATTATATAGCATTTTACAATACATTAACTTCAAATTGGAAAGTAAACAATATTTAGTAATCATTATCACATCTATCTAGAGTCTATTTTATTTGTATTTGCATGCTCATTACATTATAAACAAATATCATCTTATATACCATCTCAAATATTCTAATTACCACACTTATAAACCATTTTATCTACAACATGTTAAAAGAAGTATATGCAACATTCAAATAAGTAATAAAGCAAACCAAAAATGATAATGACACAATGTTTAGCTTGGGAACCCTCATGGGGAATAAACCCAACCTCCAAAATATGTTTTTTTTCCTCTCATTCATAATCAAAGAATGTAATAATTACAATTTAGAAAGGCATCTCATGGATCCTTTCCTATATCATTTATACATATTCAAGAGATCAATAGGTCTCTTGAAAAATCAAGATGCAAATAAGGAAACACCAATTTCCTTTCTCTAAGCCATCTATGAAATTACATAAGAATTTCATAAATTCTTATCTAGATACACATGTCTATGAATGATCATTGGACACATATTAAAGACGGCTCATTTTGGCTATCAAAGAGGGAACCCCATAAATTCCCTCGAGAATGAATTCCAAATCCATTCCCCAGGATTGATACACAATCAATCCCTTGTTCTATGAATTAAAGTCCCATACCTTTAATTCATGAACAAACATTCTTCCCATGTTAATCTATATTTCCTTTAGTATAACTTAGCCAAATTATACCAATTCTCCTATTAACTTATTTCAAATATAATTTGATCTATAACACTTACCCTCTAAGGCACCCATATAGGTCTCATTCTCTTTTAAACAACTAGTATAAAATATTGGGTCATAATTATTCCAAAGTCCATCTATAACTTGCCTTAATTAATCAAGGGTCCAGCTTGGGTGAACTCTAAACAATATCTTTAATTAATCAAAGGTTTTGGTTTGATTAAAACCTATTTTAAAACCGTCACTAAATCCCTTTTGTAGAAGTTCTCCTTTTTATGACATTCTAAGGAACCCATCTTCTTAATTGATTTTTTTGTGATTATAAGTAAAAATTTATATGCAAAACTAATTTTCTAATTAAAAAGGATGGATTTATTCTGTAAGTCAAGTAGGGATGTTTATTTTTTAATCTATCTAACCTAACCCTTCCATAGAATGAATAACACTTATCACAAATTATGAGTTCAATCGATCAAACTTCCCATGGAAGTCAAAAAGGATGATCGAGGAATTCATCCAAGTGCTTCGATGTTTGGCTACCAGGTCTCGGTGTCTTGTTTATATAAGGTATGAGATACTCTCTTACCTAGCGCATGAGAAAATTTGGTATCGATAGAATATTGGGCTATTCAAACACCTAAATCAAGTGGGGCATAAGGTAGGTTTGGTTTAGGTCTCTTATCACACCGAACATGAGCAAGGGATCACTTGTACCACCATCAACCCTATGTCGAGTATTGGTCACTCCTTTCCTTTACTAATAAACAACTGGATCTCTGCATGTATGCCACGCACCAACTTGATATTAGGAAAGGAAAGGGTAAAATCAAAGCTAAAGATCTTGAATTAAAACGACAATGAATCATAAGAGAAACAATATTCAAACAACGATGATTATAAAACGCAATGCCTCGCAGATAGGTCTTGGAGGACCAGAAGCTAGAGAACCTCTCCATTTTGCTATTAAGCCAATGATTTGGTCTTACAAACCCTAAGAAGGCATATACATCAAAGTTTCTTTCTTCTATCCTTCTCTAGGGTCAAACCGACGATAAAGGAGTCATTTGCGCATGTTTTTGAGCAAGGTAAAAAAAAAGCAGAGAAGTTTAGAGGCACTGATATAGAGGCACCAGTATTAGTTTAGATCAAACTCTAGATTATATTCTTTAATTTATAGACAGACAGAGCACTTGAATATTTCAATCGCATCCTTCGAGATAACATAATTTGTTAGGCATTAAAGACAAGTTTCAGGATGTATAGACGATGTCTTACAAAGATTAAAGTTATGATAGAGGCCTATGATCATATGATATTTTTACAAATGAACAAATATTGAAGACACTTCGAACAACATGCAATATATATCCCCATAACACAACATGTACAAGCGAAGACCCTTATTTTTATGATTTTGATCTACAGTTTTGTAAGGTGTACATGATGAACTCGCGATTCAATATTTTCGTTCCAAAACATAGTTTATATGGAATCACAGTTCCAAGGGGTAGATTATAGATAACTAGAGCGACCATTTTTGGTCCAATTTAGGTTAGATCTATCAGTATTACAGGTATAGCACCTAGAAATTCCATCGAATACTAAATCAACTACTACGAGCAACAATATTTGATGGATATTAACCTCATAGGCATGGCAGACACATTCTAGAATGCATCAGATGACATTATCCAGCCTATGTTTTAAAAATTTAAACTATTTGAATACTCCTTCTAATGGACACTTATCGAGGCATCTTCAAACGTCACACATAGTAACCTCACAAGCAAAGATAAAATAAGACAATCGGTATTACGTATCTAGATAGATACTGGAAGTAGCTTATACCTATTACAAAGGAGTTGTTGAGGTTGACATGGGCAACTACTGCCACATCTAGTGTTATCTATTTGACGACAAAGCGATGTTCAACAATGTGCGATGTGATCAATGCAAAATTGGTATTCTTGCTGAATGTGAACAATGCATCATTGTTGCAAGGCATGAGGGTTAATGTGATTTATCGAGCACAGAGGGTAATGAAAATGCTCTCATGGTGCTCCCATGAGGTGTTTCCTTAGTTTTGAGGTAGCTGCCGCATGCTGGGTAAATTGGAGAACAACGCTGATGTGGTCAATACTCGAAGTGAAATAAAAGTGAATGACAACAATGGCATTAGTGATAAGTATGGCATTAAACATTGACCCAATGATGAGTCGACCAAGTGACACAAAGTGTCATATGGTCGAAACCTGTGAAATAAAATTACCGTTCTAGTTTGATTAGCCATGTAAAGACAAGTGGTGTGTTACTTAATATATAAGTGTTGTCTAGGGTTGGTCAAAATGAAGGGCTCATTAATAAACAAGGGATAAATAGAAATAATGAAGTATGGGTGTTTCAAGTCAGATAACACAAACGAAAAAGGAAGACCCACGTTAAAGGGAGGACATTTCGAAAGAAAAATAGAGCAGCATGAAATGAAACAAAGAAGTGGAAAAGTTGTTGCGAAAGCTTTAAAAACCATGAAAATGCCGGAGAATAGGGCTGGATATTTTTGGGGAGATGCTGAAAACATGCTGTAACAGGGAGATTACTCTATGTTTAATACAAATGCTGCTTGTAAGCATGAACATAGGAGAAGTTTTTGAATAAGATTTTATTGTTTATCTTTCCCACATACGTTGATTTCATTTAACAATATTTTATGCATGGATATGGTAGCACTTGTTGATGTTTTCAATGCATGTAAGTTTTATTAGCTATCTTTACCCCCATGTGTTAGACTGTATTAGTGGTGGATTATGCAAGGTCTTGATAACACCATTTTAATGTCATTTAATGCATATTTTTGTTCCTTAGAAGCTTGCACTTGGTTTAGTTTAGACCGTGTGGATACAGCTTCAACTAAACTAAGTTTATATTTAGAACTTCTCATTATTTTTGGTTTTGCAGGATAGGGTAGCATGGAAATTGATAGTAGTTTATTTTTTGTATTTTCTGCATTTTATTTCCATTTCCAGTAGTTTTAATTTCCTTTTCTAACCCTTACCCTTCTGCAGTTTATTTTTAAAACTTCGACAAATAAAAAAAAAATATAAAAAAATTAAAATTCCAAATGCACGGATGTGAAGAATAAGCTTTAGCACTTCATTTAGAACAATTTCAATTTTAATTTGAGACCAATTCAAAATTATAAAAATTATTCAAATTTTCTGTTTTTAAAGGAGTTTTGCAATTTTGAATTTTGCATAATTTCACTTTTTGAAGGCAAGGTCAATTTCAATCTTTGCATTTTGGTTCACAAGCAATAAATTATCTCCCCTTTATGAAAATTGCAATTTCATTAAAGGGGGGTGATTTATATGACATTCTAAAGGCCATTGTTTTTAGAGCAATAAATTAACTTCTCTTTATGAAAATTATAATTTCATCAAAGAGGGGTAATTTATATAGTACATCAAAGGCTATTACATTCACAAAGTCATTCATGTAGATTATTTTATTTTCATGCTCAAAGCAACATTAAATGAATCCATTCATCATTTAAGGTTCACATTTAGAGATAGATTTTAATCTTTTGTTTCATGCTCAAAGCAGGATTTAAGGAAGATAAAACTTATTTAAAATATGCTTAATCAAAAGAAGATAAAATCTACCTAAAACACTTCAAGATAAAAGGAATTAATTCACTCTACATCGTGGTCATATGAGGGCCAATCACATTTTTTTTTTCTTTTAAGGCTCATGAACAATCACTAGCATAGCAATAAAATAATACCAACACAGACCCATTGTTAACAGTTATTTGTAAATCATTAAGGTATTCCTAGCACTTATTTGATACATCTTCACAAGAATACAAACACATATAAGTAAAATAACCTTGGATACATTTCTAATTCTTTGCAAGAGAGGGTTTTCTAATCAAAATCCTAAGTGTGATGGTGATTTTGCAATTGGGTAAAATTACCACTCAACATTTTAGCGCTAGAAGGAGGGCATGAATTGGTATTATTGATTTAATGCTTTTGAATTGTTCATATAGGAAATAATGTGATTTGGTGTAACCATAAGGTTGTGAATGGTTGAATGTTTCAAGTCCTTTTGACTATTATCTTTGGCCTCCTTTAGCACTCAATATTTTGGCGCTAGAAGGAGGGCTTGAATTGGTTTAATTTATTGCTACTTACATGCTAAATTGTTTAGTATTATTTGAAAGATTATTTGAAGGTATTAGTCTTGACTAATGAGGTTTTGTTGATCACATTCATTGATTTATAGAACTTCTCTAATTGATGATGCATTAATGCTAACCTTTTTACAAATGGGAGAATGTTCTTTAATGTCATGGTTTAATTGATGCATATCTTTTGGTTGATGCTAACATGATAATTTATTCATTTGAAAATTGTTAGTCATTTCATGCTTCTTTGCAAGATATTTATTTGACTAACAAAATTGGTACTAAAGTTATATTCTTTAAGGTTCACTAATGGCATGGTTTATTCAAATGATGATAGGAAATCCTCTGAACATACCCGGGCCTTCACATCATGTGCCTATAGATATTTTAGGTTATCTACCTCAGTTAGGCATGACGAAATAGAATCTACTGAGGAACATATTCAAGCATACAAGAACACTTTAATTCATTTGCAAATTATGCATGAAAATGTTGCTTGTGATATGTTTCCATCCACATTAGATGATTTTGCTTATGATTGGTACCTCCATTTACCTGCAAGTTCTATCAATTCTTGGGCTCAACTAGAGGTAATGTTTCTCAATCATTTTAACAAAAAGTTAGTTGACCCAATCCTCATGTATAATCAATTTGTTGCTACCCGTAAAGGACCTAATGAATCTTTGAAGTTGTTCGGGTTATATACTCAATTGGTGGTACCCTATGTTCCTCTAGAGGGAGTTTCTATCCAAGTGTATTTCAATGCTCTTGACCCATCAATCTCTATGTATTTGCAAGGGATGGCTCAAATCACATCTTTGTCCCAAGCTTATACCCAAGCAATAACATTTGAACAACAATTGAGTTTTCAAGGTTATGGTGTGGGTTTTGGATCGTATAATCTTCAATCATTTAATACCCCCCTTATCCACCCAACAATGCGTGTACCTCAACCTACCATTAAAAATCAACCATCATTATTAAGTGTGAATCAATTTCAGAACACCCATATTGATCATATTTCGAATCATGTTACTAAGATAAATTTCAATGATTTTCACAATAATATTTTTTCAGGCAGGGGAGGAGTACTAGATATAACTAGTATTGAAATATGTGATAGGTTAGGGGCTTCCATAGAGTTGAATGAAAGGATTAAAGTGAATGATCAAGAAAGCCAATGTGTTTCAAATAATGACCCACTAGAAATGAAAGGTTTAGAGTCATTATTTACAAGTGAGGATTGGGAGAATCATAGAAAGCAAAATACAAGAATTGATCCCATTGTAGAAACCCTTGAGCCATAAAAAGTGGATGAAAGTGAATTTAAAAGAGAATCAATGGATGAATCTAAAGACATGATAGAATTTCATCACTTGTTTTTAGAAGACAATTATTATAATGATCAGGAAAGATATGACGAATCATTGGTTTCTCACACTCCTACTGATGAAATGTCTATTTTGCTTGATATGCAGGATGCTAAAATCTCTATCTCACATGAAGATTTTACAATTCTTGAACAATATAAAAATGGCATGAAAGAAGATATGGAATCTCATCAAATATTTCAAAAAGATAATGATTCTACCATTCTAGAAAAATAAGGGGAATCACTCACTTTGTTCCCATTTGAGGTGCAAGAAATTGAAAGTATTGTTTCACCTAAGGATCCTATAATACCTATGTTACCTCAGATAGAGAAAATTCTAGAACCTGAATGGTTTGGGTTTGATATCATTGATGATCCAAATAAAAATGTTGCTTAATTTGAAATAACTCAAGTGGTTGATCAAGGAGATGTGTTATTTGACACATCCCTAGATAGACAAGACCTATGATTTAAAAAGGATGGACATATTTTTAATTGGGTACCTAATTTTGGTATCTTTGATAAACAGGTAATTGATGAAGAAGAAGGGCTATAAGATGATGATGATGATAGAGACTATGAGAAAAAAGAGAAAATTACAACTCACCAAGTCTTGGTAAATGAAAATGTATCAAAGGTAGAATCCCACCTTTTGTGTTCAACCATTCGAACTCCAGGTAAAATATTACCTAATTGTTTGTTGGATTCAAATGTTATCGATGATGAAATGCCATTGGTGGTTGATAAATAATTTGAGTTAATTTATTCTCACACCGCTAATAAGGTTGCTTTGTTGAATGAAACAAAAGTAGATGTGCATGAGTTGTTGAATCAAATTCATCAACAATTGATAATGGAATCTAGGATAGAAACCTATAATGATACTCATTTAATAAATATCCTAGATGCTTGCAAATTGTTGCATAAGAATGATTGGCCTAAAGACATGGAAAATGACTTGGCTTTGAAATTTTTAGAAATAGGCTCCTACTTGCAAGACCTCATATTTGAAAAGGAAAACCTAATTCTAAATCAGGAATTGAATTGTGAAATCTTCATTTTAAGGAATAGACAAGAAAGAATTGAAAATCAATTTTTGTCTTATTAGTTTGATGAATTGAAACTCCACTATGGTATTACTAATGGAACTAGATCAAATTGATGGGCTGAGAGAGGTAAAATAATAGTTGTTACTATATTGTTTGTCTTAATCTTACTTTGGTTGGATTTCTTCAAAACTTGGCATGCATATCATGTTACATGTCTTTTAAAGTGTGTTAATTGTGTTTGGAATCTAGGAAAGTGATAGCGTAAGTGTTGCATCATCTTGTACCATATTGTATATTATTGTATATAGTTTTGGTTTTCATGCTTTTGTTTTATGAGCCTTCTTGTTTTTTTTGCGTTATTTTTGGTTTGAAAAGTTTTGGGATTGCTTTCTTGTCAGTTTGCATTAGGTCAAGTTTTGGATTTATTTCTAAGTTTTGGTTTGTGAGTTTTATATTTTGAGGTTGGTCCCTCTATTTGAGGTGATGTTTCATGGTCGCTACTAATGGCCTCTTGATCATTTTTTGTGTTCCTTTACTAGGAAGGGTGAATTGCCTATCACATGGATCATAGAAAAGGGGATGAAATTGTTTAGTAACCACTCCTAGATTTTGGGACTAAGATAGTGAATTTTGGAATACTGAATTATTTTGCTAAAGCTACACACAAACACATAATATTAAGGGACATGCTTTGAAATCTTGAAGGATGAAGTCATTTTGGTTTGCAAATTAAGGAAAAAATCTAAAACGCTCCATCTCTAGCTTTAAATACCCATGTGATGCATAAATTTTTGCAAAGCTATAAAAAAAGAGAAGCAAGCAATAGGAAAAACTTGCAAATTAGTCACCAGGTTTGGATAAACTCTATTGGGGCTATAGATGCTTGACTGGAAGTAGGGCTATGTCTAGACAAAGTTTGTTAAAAAAAATAGCTTTACAAAACATCAATTAAACACAAGGGTATGTTAGATAAACTCTACCGAGGCTATAGATGTTTGACTGGCAGTAGGGCTCTATCTATAAGAATTATTTTTGTGAGAAATATTTCTATAGCCTAAATGCTAATCAGGTGATAGAGTCCAAATGGTTTTCAAGGATGCACAATTAAATCATGTTCACACACATTAAGCTAAAGCAAAGCGGTTCATTTGAAGCTTTCTACCCTTATATTCTTTGGATATTGCTAGATGATTTGTCTTTCTGATCTTTGGTTTGTTTATTTTCAGAACTGGGTTCTTCACCCAAAATGCTCAGGAGCATTTTCCAACAGAGTTGCCATTTTTTGTAGCCATTGCACAACTAGCCCCAAATTTGGGGACTCAACTTAAAATTTCAGTTTTTGAGAGTCTTGCTCATTTTTGAGTGATAGTTTTGATGATTTTTGTGTTTTAATTTTCATGCGAGGTGTTTATTGTTTGGTTAGGACCATAGGTTTGGTTGTTTGGTTGATTGTTCCATGTTTTCCTTTTAGTTTGAACTATAATAGTTCAACCGTTTAAAAAGTTAAATGATCTTCACTTTATAAATATTTAAAGAAAATACAAATAAAAAATATATAAATTAAAAATAAAAATAAAATAAATAAATAAATAAATAAATATATATATATATTTATTGAATAATATATATAATAATAATAAAACATATAAGGGAAAATATATATACTACATGTATCCCTATATATGTATATAGGGTTATGTAATATGTATACAAATAAGGATTGTTTATTTAGTTATGTTGATTGAAAGCTCCATCTAGGTTTCGATAAAAAGATTTGGATTTTATTGTGTGAAGGGTTTAACTTTGCTTGATGTTGTTTATGCAGGTCACTCATGACAAGTGCCTCGATCTACACAACTCACCAATGTGTATGGACTCGATCTACACAACTCATTGACATAGGCCCACATGTCATAGTGGAAGACTTAAACAATGAAGGGACTGATTGGGAAAAAGGTGGACAATGCTTGCATGGATTGATAGTGAATGACTAATGACACATTGGCAACTGGTGCAATGGAGGTCAATGACATATGGATGACATGGATTGACACAGTGTTCAAGGCAACAATGAGAAGGAAGTGATTGGGACATCGATGGACCCTTCCGAGAAACATGACAACTTGGACAGTGCTATTTGTGCAACGAATAATGAACACTGTGGATATACAACACTAACAAGTACATTATTATGCAATCAAGAATTTTTGATAGTATGCAAGGTCCAATGAGTATGTCACTTGCGATAAAGATTATTCTAGAAAGTGCATCATCCTTTGCATCCATGGTATGCACACCAAGATGATTGGGATGACACAACACAGTAGCATGATAGAATATGCATAATCACCTGCATAGGATGGTAAAATATTTGACATGATCACGAATGTACTAGGAGGTGTTCAAGGATTGTTTTGGGTTGTTGAAAGATGTGGCAGAGACTATTAGCATGGTGGATCGTAGGTGGACTGTAGTAGAGACCAAATAAGACAATCAATATCCTGCATCTAGGTAGAGACTAGGAGTAGCTTATGCCTATTACATAGGAGTTGTTGAGGTTAACATGAGCAACTACTGCCACATCCAATGTTATCTATTTGGTGACAAAGCAATGTTTAGTAGCGTACGATGTGATCAATGCAACATTAGCATTCATGCTAAATGCGATCAAATTACTAGTGTCACGAATGAATATTGCCTAGCTCAATGCATGCATTACATCATACCCTAGCCTTCGTTCAACAAGATACTATGTAGAGACTAAAATTCATGATTTAAAAGCAATTGCTATTGATTGTATTTCAGATACATCAAACATTGGACAACCGAGTACCCTTCCCAGTCAGGTTCAAAGATAAATGTATTAGAATAATAAGGTAGCATGTGAGTAAAGAATCCTACACCCGATGATAATAAAAAATAAGGCAACTATTACGAGCATGCTTTGCTCCTGTATTCAATGAGGTAATTTATCCTATGGCCTCATCGATCGATGAAATTCAAACATCATCTGTATCCAAGGAATTCGAGCCAGAGCACTGCCATTGTTGGTAGAAGTATAAAAATTATCTTCAAATGCAAAATAATGTGGGCATCATTGTTGCAAGGCATAAGGGTTAATGTGTTTTGTCAGACACAGTGGGTAATGAAAACGCTTTTATGGTGCTCCCATGGGGTGTTTCCTTAGTTTTGAGGCAGTTGTTGTGTGCTGGGTACATGGGAGAACAATGCTAGTGTGGTCAATACTCAAAGAAAAATATAAGTGAATGAAAATAGTGGCATCAGTGATAAGTATGACGTTAAACGTTGACCCAATGATGGGTCAATCAAGTGGCACAAAGTGTCATATGATCAAGACCTGCGAAACAAAATTACCATTCTAATTTTATTAGCCATGTGAAGACAAGTGGTGTGTTACTTAATATAGAAGCATTGTCTAGGGTCGGTCAAAATGAACAACTCATTAATAAACAAGGGATAAATAGAAACAATGAAGTACGAGCATTTCAAGTCAGATAACACAATCAAAAAAGGAAGACCCATGTGAAAGTGAGGACATTTTGAAATAAAAATTGAGTGGTAGGAAATGAAATGAAGAAGTGGAAAAGTTGCTGCGAAAGATTTAAAACCCATGAAAATATAGAGAACACGGCTGGATATTTTTGGAAAGATGCTGAAAAGATGCTGTAATAGGGACATTACTTTGTTTAATACAAATACTGTAGGATTTTTGCACCTTGTAAGCATGAACATAGGAATTTTTTTTGAATAATATTTTATTGTCTATCTTTCCTACATACGTTGATTTCATTTAATAGTGTTTTATGCATGGATATGGTAGCACTTGTTGATGTTTTCAATGCATGTCCTTAGTTTTATTACCTATCTTTCCCCACATGTGTTAGACTGTATTAGTGGTGGATTATGCAAGGTCTTGATAACACCATTTTAATGTTGTTTAATGCATGTTTTTGTTCCTTAGAAGCTCACACTTGGTTTAGTCTGGACCGTGTGGATACAACTCTGGCTAAACTGAGTTTATATTCAAAACTTTTCATTATCTCTGGTTTTGCAGGATAGGGTAGCATGGAAACTGACAATAGTTTATTTTCTGTATTTTTTGCATTTATTTCCATTTCCAGTAGTTTTAATTTCTTTTTCTAACCCTTGCCCTTTTGCAATTTTTTTAAACTTTGGAAAATAAAATAAAAATATAAAAAAATTAAAATTCCAAAAACAGATGCACGGATGTGAAGAATAAGCTTTAACGCTTCATTTAGAACAATTTCAATTTTATTTTGAAGCCAATTCGAAATTATAAAAATTATTCAAATTTGTTGTTTTTAAAGGAGTTTTGTAATTTTGAATTTAGCATAATTTCACATTTTGAAGGCAAGGTAAATTTTCAAGCTTTGCATTTTTGTTTATCTTCCCTTAATGAAAATTGCAATTTCATTAAAGGGGGGTAATTTATATGGCATTCCAAAGGCCATTGTTTTTAGAGTAATAAATTAACTTCTCTTTATAAAAATTATAATTTCATCAAAGAGGGGTAATTTATATAGTACATAAAATGCTATTACATTCACAAAGTTATTTATGTAGATTGCTTTACTTTCATATCCAAAGCAACATTAGATGAATCCATTCATCATTTAAGGTTCACATTTAGAGATAGATTTTAATCTTTTGTTTCATGCTCAAAGTAGGATTTAAGGAAGATAAAACTTGTTTAAAATCTTCTTAATTAAAAGAAGATAAAATTTACCTAAAACACTTCAAGATAAAAGGAATTAATTCACTCTACATTGTGGTCATATGAGGGCCAATCACATTTTCTTTTTCTTTTAAGTCTCATGAACAATCACTAGATATCAGTAAAATAATACCAACACAGGTCCCTTGTTAACAATTATTTGCAAATCATTAAGGTATTCCTAGCACTTATTTGAAACATCTTCACAAGCATACAAACACACATAAGTAAAAGAAACCTTAGAGAAATTTCTATTTCTTTGCAAGAGAGGGTTTTCTAATCAAAATCCTAAGTGTGATGGTGATTTTGTAATTGGAAAAAATTACCACTCAACACCTCCACCATATGATCCACATGGCTTTAGTAAAAGAACACCAAAAAGTAGGTGATTCAAGGTCTCCTCTGCTTTTCCAAACATAACACATTTAGAAGGGTTGTAGAATCCTTTTTTTCTCATATTATCAGATGTCAAACACTTTTTATGGTTAATTAGCCATGAGAAAATATTAATTTTTTGCCATTCTTCCTTTTTCCAAACAAATATCCATGGAAGTAGTGCTAGGGTAATCTCATATCCACAAACTACCTTGTATCCCTCTTTTGCCTTATAGATTCTCAACTTGCTTCCTCCCCATCCAAGCATATCCCTCGTAGAACTATCCTAAATTGGGTGTCTTTGGATATGTCTCCATATTTTTTAGTTATTTGCTCTGTCCCCCTCACTGGCTATTCTTGGGGATATTTTCATTGTAGTAAGTTTGGCACATGCAATAATTTCATATAGGAAGAAGCTTTCCACCACCCTACCTTTTGGAGCTCTACTTTCCAACTCTCCATCTCTAAGAATCTCTGAATAATTGGTTGATATTGATTCCATGAATCCTCATAAAATAGAGCATCCTTTCCATCCCCTAACTACCAATATAAGTATGGCTTTATTAACTCCTGACCTGATTCCATTGTTCTCCATACTGTAGATCTCTCTCCTTCCACTCTGTCTTGGAATGTCTTTCTCAACCACTCCTAGTTAATATTTAGCTTGTAATATTCTACTCCATAAGCCCCCAATAGCTGTAATCCATCTCCAATATAACTTCCCTTCCAGTGCCTTGCTGTAGGATGATGATATTATCCCCAATCCTCATATTTTTGGTTGACATATTTTCTACCACCCAACTAGTGCTAATTTATTTTCTTCCCTTGCACCTGACCAAAAAAAATTTCTTGTGTATTTATCAATATCTTTCAAAATTCTCTTTGGAGCCTGAAGTATGGAAAATTTATAAACTAAGAGAGCTTGTAGGATGGCTTTAATTATTGTAAGACTTCCTCCCAAGCTTAGCCATTTGTGTGTCCAATTGCTCAACTTAACTTGAAGTTTGTCAATCATCCCTTTCCACTCCTTGCTTTTTGTTTTCTTTGCATATAGAGATACTCCTAAATACTGTATGGGTAAAGGAGTTTCCATGAAGTTCAACAATTGTATAATTTTATCTCTCACCCTCTTCGTTGTATTGAAAAAACTAGTTGAGATTTTTTTCATTAAAAGTTTGCCCTATAGCTTGAGTATACCCATCTAAAATTTCTTTTATGTTTCTTGCTACTAGGAGATTGGCTTGACTAATAAGAGTTGTATCATAAAAAAATTGTAGGTGATTTATCTTAATATGAGAAATAATTTTTAGACCCCTTAGCCTCCCCTCTTGTCTCCATTTTTTTAACAGTCTTCCTAGATACTTTGCATAAAGAATAAAAAGGTAAGGGAAAAGAGGGTCCCCTTGATTCAACCCCCTTCCTACTATGAACATGGTAAATGGAATGCCATTTACCAGAACTAAGAATGATGTGGTCTGTGTATAGGATTTTACCCAATCTCTCTATTCCTCTGCAAAGCCCATTTTTATAAAATCCTTTGCAAAAAAGACCAGTCTACTCTATCATAGGCTTTAGAAATATCTAATTTAATAAATATACCTGGGTTATTTTGTTTGGACATTGTGTTTATCACTTCCTATGCCACTACTATTCCATCTAGCCATCTAGAATTTATCTGTCTTCAACAAAACCTCCTTACTCACTTGAAATCATATTTTGTAAAAATGGTTTTAACCTCTCTACCATAAGCTTTGTTAATATCGTGTATACTATATTATAGAGTGAAATAGGCCTATAATTATCAATTATATCACTTGATGAGCCCTTAGTAATTAAGGTGATAAAAGTATGATTCAATGCTTTTAAATTTTCTTACTCTGTCTGATTTCCTCCAGTGCCTCCACCACTGTTTGGCCCACAATTTCCCAAAATTTTTGATAAAATTCAATGGGAAATCTATTTGGTCCTGGGTTCTTTCTTGTTTGCATTTTTTGTATGATCTACCATGTTTATTCCAAAGAAATTTCCTCCATTAATAATTTATTATGTTATGGTTTGACTAATTGCAGAATTGCCTCTAGTATCTTCTCATGCCATATTGCATTCAAATGTTCGTTACTACTAAAAAGAGTATGGAAGTACTAATTTTCTATAGTTTTTGTTTCACTTCCATTGGTTTTTCTTGACCCATCATATTTGTAAGACCTATAATTCTATTTTATTATCTTCTAGTTGTTGTCTTATGAAAGAAAGTTGTGTTTTAATCCCCCTTCTTTAATTATGTAACTATGACTCTTTACCTCCAATATATATCTTATTATTTCTCCAAAGCTTCCTCTCTCCTAATAATTTCTACCTCATGTTGCAACAAATCTTCTATAATAGTTCCTTGTCTTATCTCCTGAGCATTCTTCTCCTTCTAATCCTTGTTTTCATTTTTTTGGATTCTAGTGAGTTCCTTGTGTTTACTCCACTCCTTTAGTTGGGTCCTAATACATTTTAGTTGTTTGTGAAGTTTGAATTGGGCTTTCCCAAATCTTGGTTTCCCTAATTCCCACCACTCCTTTATGTGGTCCCCCAAATCCTCATATTTTAGCCACCATAGCTCAAATTTAAAAGTTCCTTTAACTTTATTATTATCTTCTTCTATGGTAAGGCTTACTAGAAAATGATCTGAAGAAAGCCTATCCATGACCCTCGCTTGATGCTTGGTATGCAGGTATAGTTCCTTTCCCATGAAGAAACAATCCAAGCAATATTTTACTATCTCTCCTTCCTTTCTTCTATTTGTCTAGGTCATGGAGCTATCCATAGTTGGGATATCTATTAGATTCATTTGACATGTTATTGATGAAAAAAACCTATCCTTTTTCTCCAACATGGACCTACCTCCTTTTTGTTCATCTATTCTAAGATTTGCATTGAAGTATATTTCCACAATCCATTGGTTCTCCGAGAAGTTGTCTCTGAAAGTTTGAATGGCTTTCCATTGATCCCTCTATGCTTTGACTATCTATGCTCCATAAAACTTAACTATAGTCCAATTTTTCTCACTTTTCCTATTTTGTAACTGGACCATCAACACCTTTCTCGTAGAGGCCTACCTATCGCTAGGAACAATTGGTAATTCCATATAGTGGCCAATCCATCTAATTTCCCCTGTGTCGATTGAGTAAGGATCTATCCTTTTTGTCATAACCTCCTATTTATTTTTTGTAAGTCTTCTTGCATTTTGATTTCCTATAACAAAACTATATTTGGACTCATATCTATGATAATGTTTTTGACTACCTTTTTTTTGGGGCGACTAACTAAACCCTTCACATTCAAAGTAATTAATATCATTGAGAATTAGGAGAGGAAAAATCAGCCATGGATTTTACCTTTCCATTATGGCTTAAATCTCTTCCTTGTTCCTCTATCTTCTCCTTGTTTGACTTCCTCCCTATATATTGGTTCTATTTTTGTTTCTTATCCACTTGATGAATCCTTAAAGTAGGGTTGTCTTTGTTCTTATTTCCTTCTTTCATATCTATTTCTTGAGTTAAAACTATCCCCTAATCTATTTCCCCTCCTTTGGTCTCTCTCATGGGTTGAATATCCTCTTCCATGAGAGAGGTTGTGTTTGGTTTTGCTCCTTGCTTGTTCTTTGACACTAGACTAAAGTATTGTTCCTGATATACTGGTGTGACTTTTTGGGTATCCTCCTCTAATATTTCCATTTGAAAATTCCCTTTTGTTTGTTTCCAAGCTTCCCAGATGTTTGAATATCTCATATCTATTGTTTTTTCTTACCACTTTTTCCCCTTGTCTCTAGTTACTATGCCGATTTCTTTTTTTTGACCTTTTGATTATGTTTTGGAATCCCTTAGAGTCGGTTGGGCCTTTGCCTTCCTTCTGAATTACCTTCTACTAAGGATATAGGCCCACCATGCTAATATTTACTCTTGTTCCCTCTTGTTCAAATTGATGATCCTTAACTATTGGGCACATTATAGCTAGATGTCCATGATCATGGCACACTCAACATATGAATGGAATAGCCTCATAATCCAATTGTTGACACCAAAAAATATCTTCTATTTTTAGATCTATCTTTATTGGAAGAGGTTTACTGAGGTCCATTTCTACACAAACCCTAGCAAACATTGCCGATCCTACTAAAATTGTTTCTTATGATCTACCTTGATAATGACCTAGTAAGTTGCCTATTTCTTGGAGTACCTCCTCTTTCTAAAATTCAAGGGGAAGGGAAAATAATCTTACCCATATTGGTACTATAGTCGGTTCCACCCTTGGATCAAATCCCATCTTCCATGGTTGCGGGAATAGTCTCGTTGGCCCATGATGATACAATCCTATCTCAAATACTTTTTGTCGATCTTACAATGATGTGAACTCTATAGAAAATATCCATTTGGGATAGTTAGAATTTTGTATTCTCCTTCCATATGCCATTTTTTCCTTATCCACGTGTGAAGGAAGTGCACAGATGGTTTGAAACCCATGAATTTTCCTATCAAGTTGTGTTTTATCTTATAAACTATATCCTCAACTATCCAGTCCTCAGCTATTTCCAATACTGGTATTTCCTTTGCTTGTGGTAAACATCCATTCACCATTATCAATAGAGAATACCCCTTTTGTTGCTTCCCCATCGTATTTATGATTATCCTTTCCTGTGTTTGACTGTCATTGAAGCTATCTTGGGTACCACATAACTTTTTCCCAGTATGAGATTCCTTATTTTGGAGGATTTGGTATCGAAGTACCTATTTTCCCCATTCTTGGATGTTATCCGTACTATTGAAAGACCCTCCAACAAGATTGATCCTATCTGATGGTATTTTTTGCATGAAAATATTCTCCAAGCCTTTACCCTAGTCTTTAAAATCCTAGTTTGATTCCTTAGACCTCCAGGATTCAATGCCTCTAAAACCCTCATGTCCCATAGTACTTACATAATAATATATCTCAATAAATTAAATACAATTATATAATGATTTCCATTAGGCCTTATACAAGATTATATCATACAATGTTGGCTTTGGCTATAAGTCATATTAAAATTTTAACACCCCCTCATTATTTGAATTGAAATGCCAAGGAGAGAAGATATTAGTGATAATAATATCCTCCCCTATAATGGATGCTATAGGGGGCCTCTACAATGGAGGTAGATTATTTTGATTCTCCCTCATCATATTAAAGATACCCATCTATATTTAGAAAATTAGGTTCAATCCTTTGCAATTTTAATAAGTAATTATTGGTTGGATGTCCTTCATTCTTGCAATATCCATAAATGTTTTTGGCTGCTTTGAAGACTTAGCCTAGCCTTTGGAACCTTGGGTCTTAGCCTAATTAGGTTTGATTTCCTTTGCATGAGCCTGTATTTAACACCATCATTCCTCGTTACTACCTAAAAGTGAACTAGGAGAGAGGAAAGTTAATCAAGAGTAAGAGCTTTTGTGATTCAAGAACATAAGAATCATATGAACCATGAGGTTATTTGAAAAGGAGAGATATTGGTAAGGAAAATATTTACATTTTGTGCATCACCTTTCTTTTTTTCTCCAAAAGATGTAATATTTTTTCTTAATGTTTTAAATCTCACAATATAGTCTTGGATGTTATGAAACTTAACCAATTTGAGAGAATAAATCTTTATCTCCAAGTAATTGAATTTTAGTTATATTTACTTTCCTAAATAACTCATGCAATTTTGACCATACCTTGATAGGTTTGTTCTCTTATTTGATATGGCAAAGTAACTTTGGTTCAATCATCAAGGAGAATAGGCCAAGAGCTTCTTGTTGCTTATGCTGACAAGTTTTTTTTATCAAGAGTTGGTGGTTTATGTTCTTGAAAGATGTACCATAGGTTCTTACTTTGTAATAATCTAATAATTTAAGTTGTGAGTAATAAGTACTTAATAATCTATCTTACACAATTTGACCTTTAACACTGTAACATGTCTTTAAATTGATGCTACCAATATATAGAGCTTAAAAAATCATGCGATTTAAAAAAAGACTCAAAACGCTTCTCTATGCATAAGTTATGTCCTCCAGAAGGTTTTCCATGATGGACTTCAAAAATGAAAAAATTAATTCTCTAAACCTTAGAGATGCAAAAATAAATACTAACCAACCACTTGTTTTTTGATTTGTTGGTATGACCCACTAAGTTTTTGCCACTTAAGCTCCTCTAATTTGCTTACTTTTTACCACTTGTTTCAATCTCATTGGTGCATGAGGGTATATATACAAAAAATTAAGTTATGTGGCATATACAGGTGCCATGTCAACCACAATATCAGTAAAGGAATAAGACCATTGTTGAGATGTGCCAAAGAGCACCACTAGGAATTGAACCCATGCATTTTTGTAACAAAAAGCTTTTAGGAAGGTCCGAGGTGTAGACCAATTGGTTCATCCAAATCCCATAAGGGGGCGAGAGGTCCAAGGTTCAAATATTGGGCCTCGTCGGACTGAACGCTTGTCCCTTTCCTAGTGCTTTTAGTGGCATAAAAGGTTTAAAATGATTGTGGCATGGCGGTTATAGGGGCGGACTACGTGAAGATCTATGTGGCGGCTTTCGGGGTGGATAGTGCAGAATACTGTGGCAGCCATAAAAGCTAGATAGCCTACCCGGATTCATGGTGGCTACCGATTCCACCATGTTAAAAAAAAACCTTTTAGGTAACCAAACATCTAATGCTCCATTTGAATTATTTATCCTCTTCTCACTTAGCTAAAGGGATATATTTATAAGATTACATTTATACATCCTTACAAAAGGGAGGATGCATGATTCAAACTTGAATTCACCTTTTCATCAAAGCCTTTCCATCCTCTGCATAGCCAACTCGGTGACACCAACCATGCTGACCAAAGGACTAGTGAATCTGTAAATGATATTGCTTCTATCATGTTGAGAATGTAAAAATATTAACATATGTAAACTTGAACCTACAACCAAGGAGGAATAAAATATTACATAGAGATTGACTAACCATTTGTTTGTTATCATCCATATAGATATTAGCTATAGCTACTTCTTGAAGATAGAAATTATCCATGATAAACTTAATAAAGAAGCTAAAAATTGGTGGTACGGTTTGATCTTGTGATATCTTGTACAACACAAAGTCTTAAATTCTACTAACTGACCTTCCACATCATGGGAAGGGACAAAGAGCATTTGAGGAAGAGGAAAAATAATGTATTCTGACACAAATGTAGAAAAAGGTAGACCATGAATTGAACCTAATACCTATCTATTGCAATGCATTAGTATAACTTCCACTAGCCATTATAGCATACCCCTTGGATGGATAGGGGTGTGCGATCACTTCTTGGAGTAGAGCATCATACCATGTGTTCAAAAGGGGTGCTTTTCCTTTCATAAAGGGGAGGAAAAAACAAATACCAACCCTTTGAAAAAAAAGGTACTAAAAGAAATTTTAATTTTGTATCAACAATATCAAACGTTTGAATTTTAGAACCACTAACATCATATTTGTTGAACATGCTAGGAGGATGGATGGTGAAAAGTGACATGATAAAACCTTCTCTTCATTTCTTGTGCTAATAATGGTTATGAATTTTTGAGAATAAATTTTTCCTAGAACTCAGAAAAGGAATCAGAGGCTCCAAGTGAACTTTTTGCATGACCATGTAATGCTATTCTATACCCACTCTAATGCATGTTGGAATTTACACCTATTTTCAAAACTAAACAGAAGCAATCCATCCACTCAAATATCACACTTAAAGTGTAAAAATAACAAAATAAAAATAATAGTGGGCATCCATAGGCATCATAAATATCACTATATTATACATAGATAATAATAAAAACACTCCAATTCAATTGATGGAGTGGTGGGGGTATTTATACCAATACCAAATCCCGTAATTACTTATGTGACTTTCACCTAATATGACATAACAAAAGGGATTTAAGTTTAATTATAAATTATAAGACGCGTTTAACCATAAAAAGGCTAACCACAACCCATTGGGTATACATAATAAAATAGTACAATAAATTAAATATAATTGCACATTGATTGCCCTGAGGCCTAAACAAGATTACATCATACAATGTTGGCCTTGACCATAAGTTAGATTATAATTTCAAAACCATTGCATGTATAAAATAAGGAAATACAATCATTGCTTGGTGAAATAATATTTTTTTAGAGTTTATCACCATTTTTTCACAAATCATTAAGTTTATAACTAAGATAATAAAGAAAGTAATATCTTTCACCTAGATTGAGAAGGAAAAGATAGATTTTATAATATCAAAGAGATCATAGATATTGATCTATTCTTAGTGAACCCATACTTCAATAGAGATTATATCTTAGAAGTCATTTTGATTTAGAATGTTCAAGGGACCATCTTGAGAAAAATTTAAAAATAAGAAACTTTTAGTAAATATTCATTGCATTGATAGGAAGGACATAGCAGGCTGTTGTATGCTTGCATCAACATGATGTGGGTCTACATCAACAAGGAAGTAGAAAGTGGTCACCAATCTATATATTTATCTTAAATATTATGCTTTGGCTTCATCTCCCAAGTGGAGTTCTTGGGGAGATGGCTAGCCAAGCTAATACTAAGTCCTTGAGCATGGTAGGTCACTGGTTCAATTTCCCAATGACATAGTTTTTTATGAAGATGACGTCAACATGAATGATTTGGAACCTGTGATGATGTGGCATCCTATGATGACATGGTAGTAGATGATGTCACCTCTTTATAGACCTATGATGATGTTTTAGTGGTGTATAAATGACATGTGGTAGTTCATACTAATGACATGGTGGTCCATATAGATGACATGACATCTAGTGCATAAATCCCGTGGAGACACATGGAAGTCTATATAACTACCATGATGGTTCATACAGGTGACATAGAAACCAAAGTATAAATCCTAAGGTGCCACATAGTAGTCTATATAGATGACATGGTGAAACACATGATAATTGACATGGTAGTCCATATAGATGACATGGTGTAACACATGGTAGATGACATAAATGTTGATAGAAGTGATGAGGTGGATTGAATCTCAAGGTGATATGTGTTAGGTGATGTAGATGTTGACATAGGTGTTGACCTAGTAGTATTTTATTGGGTTGATATGGCTGGCCATACACCATTGGATGCATATAAATATGGGTTTAAATAATCACATCTTACCATTTCATTGAATTTTATAAACAACTCACATAATCAACAATAGAGTTAGCAATGAATAAATTTTAGAGCAAATTAGGATGTGACAAGTGGTACAACATGGTTCATATATAAAATAACTAATAGATCATAATAAGTGACATCACATGATTTGTTGGTAAGATACATAGCCAATACATTCTTGCACCTCCTCAACCACTCACAAAATAGCATGTGGTGACCTCTTATTGTTATGAAATTTTATTCTCATTAATATAAATCATTCACCAATATGTAAAAATATCAAATCACTCATCCACAAATAATTATCCACAATAATAATCCACACAATGAGACAAAGATAGATAATACCCTTAGGGTAGGGCAACACCAATAATACTCCTTAAGGAAGGAAAACTCCACAAGATCTCCCAAGATGAGAGTGCCACTTAGAGAGGGCAAAGTCTCATAAGCCACTTTATGGGCAAAGACAATTACAAGTAATACTTCATATGAATGATCTCCATGATGATTACAATGACAATATCCCTTATTTATATACCCATATTATAAACCCTCATCCCACTCATTATTATAATATAATATAATAATATAATCAACCTTGGGTTATGTGTGGCCCATGCCAACTATCCATAATACCCATATACAATATAATATCATATCCCCATATACCTATTCCTAGGTACCATAACATTCCACCCTCCTTACAAATGTTTTATCCTCAAAACATGAGAAGAAACTAAATAATATGATCTTCTAAGCAATGCTGACAATTGGTACCAATATTGATCATCCATCCATCCAAGTGAAATCTTGATTGGTGGTGGTCTTCGATGATGCCAAGCTACCATTGTGCCACTTGAATATCCATAACTTCTCTATTGATTCCATGCTTCTATTGCTCTACTCTGATATTTCGAATGATTGGTCCTATTATTCCTTGATGCTGTTGCACCACTTTGAAATCTAGAATCACTATGCTTTTTTGCCAAACACTGCCATACTTGATGCCTTTTTGACTCCATGTAGATCCATAATAATATTGATGCCCTAAGCCATGCCTCCAAGATTGTTGCCACTCATGGTGGTGTGGGTGGTGATATGCTACAACCTTAACCTGACATTTTATTTCCTTTGATTCTTCAACATTTTGTTTCTCTATTTTAAATTCTTCCTCATGCTCTTCTCTCTTGTGCCCTTCTTTTGGTGTGTCCTTGTGCACTTCTTCCATGGACTCTACTGTTGTTGCTATTGTAGATTCAACTTTTGATTCTTTTGTTGGTTCCTTAACTTGTTCCTTTACCATAACTACTTCTTGCTTCTCCTTGGATCCTTGCTCCTTAAGCTAAGAAATATCCTATAGTGTTATCTTCTTTTTCCTATACCATAACTTCATAAAACTCTTTTGCACATTAATGTTAACAATACCCAAAGAATCCAACCAAGGATAACCAAGAACAATATCCACATTATCCATCTTAATAGCATAAAAATCTGAATGTAAAACATATTTATCCATGGTGATCTTCAAATCTTCAAAAATTTGAACATTCTCACCCTCAAGTTGTATGTCCTTAATTTTTGTTGCTTGAACCTACAACCTCTTAGCCAAAGCACTATTAATAAAATTATATCTACTACTAGGGTTAATGGAAATAATAACCTTTTCCTTTTGAATGCATCCATGAACCTACAAAATAGAATTTTTAGATGAATTTAGATCCTTCTCTTGCTTTTGTAAATCCAAAGATGTGGCTTCTTCATTCTTCTCACTATCTTCCTTAACATTTTCCTCTTTCTCCTCCTTGAGTAATTTTATTTCTTTTTCATAGTCTTCATTCTATTTCTTGAAAAATTCCCACTCTCCTTTTATTTCATTTCTCTCATTTTGAATCCCTTATAGTTTCTTTTCAAGGTCTTTGATGACATCCATCAAGCTATCTATCTTTTTATCCCTTCCCTCAAGCTCTCTTTTTAGTTTCTTTTATTCTTTCTGAAGCATATTTATTTCTTTTGCATAACCTTTGAGTGTATCCTTCAAAGTATCTATCTTTTTATATGGGTCCCATTGACTCAAGAATGCTTGCTTTATTTTTTCCCAAGTCAATTCATAATTATGGGTCATAAGAAAAATTTGAAACCAAGAGAGAGCTTCTCCTCCAAAATAAAAATTAAGCCTAATGCCCCAATAATAATTACTAGAATTCAAGGATTTAAATTGTTTCCACCATTCTCTAACATCAATATCATCCTCTTCAATTTTTTTTGTAACTCCCATGAGTTCATGACCCTACAAAAAAGATAATGCAAACTAGGGTTTCATAAAAATATATATCTCCCTATTGATTTGAAGCTAAAATTCCACATAAATAATTAGACCTAAAAAATAGTAGATGATTTTCTTACCCCAACTAACAAATATCTCAAATATCATTTTTTGAAAAAAAAATGATTTAAAAATTCACCACTACCCTTGTTTTGGATGATTGACTTCAAAGGGTCATATCTCCCTCAATGTACTCATATTACTTCATATGACCACTCATTTTAAATCTATTCAAATTCTGCACAAAATGATCCAAGAATCATCTAAATATAGCTCCTCAAAAATGAGATATTTTTAGGAAAAATCTGCCCCAATGTTACCTTGTTCTAGATGGCTATTTTCACATGGTTGTATCTCCCTCAATACTACTCAGATTCTTTTGTATGACCACTCACTTCAAATATCTTCAAATTCCAAACAAATTGGTGCAAGAATTGTCTAAATCAAATAACTTTATGCAAAGATATGGCTTCCATAAAATGAGATGTTTTCTAGAAAAAAATTGCCCTAATTTTACAATCCATAAAAACACAACCCCCACTTTACCAAAATCGTTGCTCTAATACCACTTGTTATGAAAATTTATTCTCATTAATATAAATAATTCACCAATATGCAAAAATATCAAATCACTCATCCACAATAATAATTCACACAATAAGATTAAGATAGATAATACCCTTAGGGTAGGGCAACACCAATAATACTCCTTAAGGAAGGAAAAATCCACAAGATCTCCCAAGATGAGAGTTCCACTTAGAGAGGGAAAATCTCATAATCCACTTCATGGGAAAAGACAATTACAAGTAATACTTCATATGAATGATCTCCATGATGATTATAATGACAATATCCCTTCTTTATATACCCATATTATAAATCCTCATCCCACTCATTATTATAATATAATATAATAATATAATCAACCATGGGTTATGTGTGGACCATGGCAACTATCCATACATATAAAATATAATATCATATCCTCATATACCTATTCCTAGGTGCCATAACACTCATTCACTATAGGTACTATATATATTTTTAAATATGTTTCAAAGGGTTTGGAGGTAACTTTAGTGTATTATGAAGAGACCTTATAATAATGCAAAAGAAGTGGTTGAGGCAGATAATAACAACTTATTGATTTATTGGTGGGGTATTATTCCAAAAAGGTTATGATTATATTTTCTTGAGTCACGTAAAAAATAATAAAGTACTAGATCTTGTACAAAATATAATCAAGGACTAGCTAGAGGTCACTATTCAACCTATACAACATAAAATACTAAGGGCTAGTTATACTAACCAAAGATCATATTTTACATTTTTTAATGGGTAGAGAGATACAAATACTACTATATGTATATTGGAATGAAAAGAAAGGCACCTTGGCAATTGTATCCTATTGTAGTATCATAATCCTTCCAATAATAAGGATTAGAATTCATTGACAAGTTACCCAATATCTAGCATAGGTTGTAATTGAATTCTCACTATGAATGACTGCTTCATGATATGGGTAGAGGTAATAAATGTTAATAAGGCCAATTAAGAGTTAATAATTTAGCTTTTGGAAGACATAATCATGAAATTTGGCATACCTTTAGTCATCATCATAAATAATTCCAAATATTTCATTGGATTCAAAGTCACTAAGTTTGCAGTTGAGTATGACATCATCATGAAGACATTATAATTACTATCCTAAAGGCAAGGGATTGGAAAAATCTACAAGTAATAATATGGTGTGTATCCTAAAAATAGCCATCATAGATTCAAAGAGAAATTGACATAGAGTTGTGGAAATTACTATAACCTAATAGAGTTAGTACAAAAACACCCTTTGGAAATTCACCCTACAACATTATCATTGGAAAAGAACTTGTATAATTGATCAACTTGGAGATCCTATAATTATAGTTGGAAAAATATAGAGATGGAAGACACAAACATTGAGCCAATAGAAGTAAGGATAAATGCAATTTTTTTCTTTGAGGAATAAAGAGAAAAGGCCTTTAAGAAATTCAATGGTCATTATATATCTATAAAGTGTTGGTTTGAAAAGAAAGAGATCCATGTGAAGTTCAAAGTTGCATACTTGGTGTTGAAGTGAGATGAAGACCAAGTGAAAATAGGAAAGCATTTCAACTTTGATTAACTTTGGAGTGGCTTGTATTAGATGATTTAAATCTAGGGCATGAACATATATGAATTGAAAAATTGAATGGCAAATGATTATTCATTTCTATGAATGGGCAACATCTCAAACACATGTAGTTGGATCAATGCCTTGGGATCAATTGTATATATATACATAGATTCTTTTTTTCTCTTGCCCTCTTTATTTTATTCCCTTTTGATTTAAAAATAATAAAAAATGTCTAACCTTAGTTTGTGGAAACCAATTTCTAGGTGCCTTGGTCAAATTCTCTTTCTTCTCAATTCCTCAAGCAAGATCCAAAACTTCTCAAAATATGGGTTCCAAAAGAATGACAATGTAAAACTAGAAATTTTGAGTCTCCATATTAGTAAATATATGAAAGCAACTAATCCATTGAGGAATGATCCACAAACATATCTAGTCAATGAAGAGCTAATATCACCCTAACATCATTCACCTAAATATGAGATAATCACATCAACCACTCAAAAATTTACAAAGAAGTTCAGAGAGGAGGCCATACCTTCTAATAAATCATGTGAGTGACATACATCCTAGGTTGATATCATACACAAACTAGTTAGAAATTATTGAGCAAAATCTTATTTATGAATGTCCATCTATGTTTTTCTACATGTAAATATTTCATGTGTTCCTTTAATTATGTCAACACCTTGACTAACTATAAAATTCAAATTCAAAAGAGGCAAAAGGGTCAAATTTATCATGCCTCAAAGTAATGTGAAGGAGGTATGCCTAAAGGACAAATAAGGATTTTTAAATTAAGCATGTTCATGCTAGATTAAACACCAACGAGACTAGAAAAGGTGATAATTAATTCCACTTAACATGGGGTTTTGACATTGAGACAATCAAATCCATGCATGGAAGAGTTGAGAAAAGCTAGCATAATGCTATTTAGTTGATAAGGAAAACCACTAAAGGCTCACTAAAGTATTCAAGTTAGAAGACTTCAAAGAACATAAAGTCAAAGCAATGCCACTATAATTGACCTTTCACTTGCAACTCATGATTTCATCAAACACCTATTTGTAAATAAATTGAGAGAAACACACCTATGATATCTAATTGGAAACTTAAAATCTCGATTGTAAGAAGGAATATTTTCAAAAAGAGAAGAGATACTATTATAGAAATCTTGAATTCTTAGAGAAAGAATTTGTAAAATCAACAAGTAAACCATTATGGAGATTCAAGGTTGGTATTTTTTAGGTTCCTTAAGGAGAAGTTGAAAGGGAGGAGGCTTAAATTGCATCTATTAGCACTCTAAAAATTTACCACTCCTTCCATCATCATGACTAAGTACACAAATTAACAACAGAGGTTAGTTGAGAAGATGTTGGTTCACCAAGAAGAAAATTAAATAAATTTTGCTCAAAGTGCAATATCGATCTATTGATGACTAATCAATAAGATTTGAACCCATAAGCTTGAATAGGTCTATAATTTATTGATGTCATCTTGTATTATTTTCCAATTGATGAATAAATCAATTAGTAAGGATAAACAGTAAAATTTTTTCAAATTATTGAACACAATCAACCTATAGATTTTTATTTGTGAACTTGCCAATCCATAAACACCTACTAACATCATGATATATTTATTGATTTCTCAATCCACCTAGGTATAGAATATGCACCTTGGATTGAGGTCAATATTGGATGACCTAAAATTACTTCTAAGTCAATCTCTAGAGAAGGCAAGTTGCTTATCTAAATTCTATTATGCAAAATACTAAAAATAAAAAAGGGGTAGGCATTGAGAGAAGAGTAGGGATATAAAGGAAGAGGTAGGGTTAGAGAGTATGATTGAAAATATCTAGTAATTATCTAACAATATTGTTTCTGGGTGAATGATCATAGGCCATCTTCCACAAATCTGTAATAGACCATTCAATTAAAGCTATGCAAAAAGTAAATGAATCTCAAATGTTGCAACATTCAATATTTTTAGCACTCTAATAGAAAAATAACAAACAAATTCAATCCTAATATATAACACTTCAATTACTGAATCATACCAAACAACTTCAAGCCTAATAGATATCACTTCTAAAAAAGCATAAATGGAAATGCTAAAAGTGTAAATATAAATGTGATAAACACTTCTTCATACTCTAATCAAGGTAGGTCAAACAACCCTTGCTTATATTAGAATAGCATAAACATATAAATTACAATAGGAAAACATTGAAGCATTAGACCCTTTACAATGAGGGGTATTCCCCAATTTATAGCTTTTAATGAAATAAAATGAAGCTAACTACTATGTACAATCATAAGCAGATAAATATTGCATGATATAGAATGATATGGCGTCACTCGATATCTTGAGCATATTAAGAATACCATTTGTTAGTCCACCTATAATTAGTTATGATTTTTTGGAGTTGCTATCACTTTTTGGCTTTAAAAACTACCATGTTGGCCTAACTACTTTAGTCTAGGAGTGTTAGACACATTTTTTATTGAGATCCTTTGGTCTGGGATACCACCTTATCTTGAATCATATTTGGGATTACTTTTTACACCTAACACAAACATGCCATACCTTTTACATGCTGATGTCATATTTGAAACTCTTGTCTAGAATGTTTCTTCCTTCAACTTACACTCCGAGTAGCACTTTTGTGCTCCTTTATAGATTGTGCATTGGGATGAAACCTTTTGAGGTTGGGATGATGTCATTGCTCAAATTTTTTTGGCTTACCTTTTTTTGGGATGAATAATCTCCACTGTCCAAGCATTGCAATATGCCAAAGACTTTAAAGTGCACCATTGAAATCATTTCCAAAAGCTCTATCTTAACTTTTTTTGGGGTTTTGCTTACTTTATTAATGCTAGTTTAAAGGTTTTGTACCACATTTTTATCAAAAGGATTTGGCTCAAATAAACATGCAAATATCAATCCTAGAATTACTTCCTTATGCTCTAGATGAAAGAAATTCAAGGAATGATGAGTCTAGAACAAGAAAAGTAAGTTTGGATAAGCTTTTGAAGCTTTAAAAATAAAGATTTTTGACAAGTCTAACACTATAGATTTGGACTTGTAAATATTGGTAAATAATCTGATTACATTGTTGGCACCTGCGAGGGAATTTTACTCTAATTTTTTTGAACCTAGATGGATTTATCCTTGGGGTATGGAGTCTTACTTTGCCAAATATAAATATTATTCTTCTGCAATAAGGTCTTCTCCTTATGTAATTGAGTTCTCTTATTCCTTTAAGATGAATGTAGAGTCTTCTATTTGCACACCCAAAACTTGTTTGGCTTTGTCTTAATGGCACTTGTTCACTTATTATATTGCATGAAGTATGTAGATAACTTGCCCCTAAAGTAATCTAAGTAAGTACCTTGGAAGATACATTTACATAATCCAAATGATGGAATAGACTCTATTTTTAACAAAACCTTCTAATGAAACATATGTACACACTAGAAAATTCCTAAGAGGATCTGGTATCTTGAGAATCAAAGTTATAGTCAAATTATTATTCAAAATTTCAAAGGTGGTTTCACACTTCTTTGACCAATTGAAATCCTTTCTTTTTCTTTGAAGGTTGGTGATAGAGTAGGCAGTATTTGAATAATAATTCAAAACATTTCTATAATAGCCCATGATCCCCATGAAACTTCTTACTTTAGACATTTTTTGGTGCATGCCAACTTAAAATAGCCTCAATTTTCTTAGGGTCTAGAATGATTCCTTCTGTTGAGATGATGTGTACCAAATACTAAACCTGTGAGGTATAGAAATCATATTTGGACAACGTTCCATACAACCAGATTTTCCTTAACACTTCTAAAACTAACCATATATGATGGTCATGTTACTATTAAGTGTGAGAATAAATTAAGATATCATCTAAAATACCAACACAAATTGATCTAGATACATGTTCATCATATTCATAAATATTTTTGGTGCATTTTTCAACAAATATGGTAACACTATGAACTCAGAGTGTCCATATCTAGTCTTAAAGGTTATCTTAGAAGTACCTTCCTCTCGAATCCTCAACTGATGATATATAGACCTCAAATAATTTTTTAAGAATATAGTCGCATCCTTTAGTTGATCGAAGAAATTGTCAATCCTTGGTAAAGGATCCGTATCCTTTATGGTCACCTTATTTAAAATCCTATAATCAATGCAAAATCTCAAGGAGCCATCCTTATTTTTCACAAACAATATTATAACAACCCAAAGGGACACACTAGGTTTGATCAGAACCTTTTCTAACAAATCCTAAAATTGCACCTTTAAATTATGCAACTCATTTGGCATTATTTTGTAAGGTGTCCTAGCGATGAATTCTACCCTAGAAATTAGTTCAATGGTGAAATAAAAATCACATTGTGGTGGTAGGCCTAGGAGATATTCTAGAAATACATCCCTAAATTCATGTAAAATGGTGTATTTTTTAAATATTTCTCCATCTTATTTATCACATAACTTGCCATTTAGCTTGACCAAATATAACATACCACCTATTTTAATGGTTTTCTTTAGTTGCATAACCAATAATAAATGGTATTGAAAAGACCCTTATCTACTTTGAACTGTTACTCTCCTTTTATCCTTATCGATGTAATCTATCCACCTCTCTTAGAATTTGATTAAGGCTCCATGAGCCTTCAACCAATTCATACCTAGGATAATATCAAAAGCATGGAGTGGTTCTTCATATAAGTGCCATATTGTGGACCTATTGGGTAAAGTTATCTTAGCATCAATAGAAATTGATCATTGAGTAGGTTTTTCCAGACCCATACTTGACTTTCCACCCTTGTGCCAAAAATCTAGGTCTTTTTAGCATATCCTCGATAACACTAGTGGAAATAAACTATCTATAGCTCCATTATCTATTAAAATTTTAGCATTCCTATCAAACAATTTACTATTTAGTAGCATAGGTGTCATTTGTCCATCTAGGTTCTGATTCTCGATAACAACATAGATTCGGTGTGACTACTCCTTTTATCTACCACTCAACTTTGACTACTGGGGGCACTTATTGGGATAGTGAGGACTCCCACAAGTGAAGCAATCTATCTTAGGTAGTTGATTTTTTGATTCATTCCTCTTTTAGATCTTAGATCACTCTTTAAATTCCTTTGTCATTTCTATTTTTGTGTTTTTGTTCAACAATCCTCTCTATCATTACTTGTTATTTCATATGATATTGTAGTGACCCAGCTAAGGATGTAATATGCATTATTTATTCTTGTATAAATCTAAATAGGAAATTAATATTTGTCATGCTCCCATGTCCTTCCTATTTTCTTCCTAGAGTCCTTTATTCTTTTGAATTTCATTGGAGAACATACTACAACTTCCTTTTGCACAACGACCCATATTTTTGGAAGATATTAATATAGGTGCCATCTCCTATCCATGCAAATGAGTTGGGTAAGTTATGATTTTCCTCAATTGTACTTATAATCAGTGATTTCTATTTCTTCCCATGAAATAACATAGACCATTATCACTCCTTGATAATGATCATGGTCACACTTTCCAGGCCACAAGGTGCCATCCCCAATAATAAACTTCACTCTCTAGGATTCTTACTTGGTTTGACTAGTCTAGTCGATGTACAATAACTAGCTTATCCTAATCACATTAAGATCCCTAGTAGCATATCAAGTCAAGGCTCATACTAGATGCACTACATGGAAGCTTCTAGTATTATGACATAGAGCTCTGATACCAACTATAACAACACACCAAAACCAACCCAAGGTATATATATTTCTCAAGTAGGTTCATAAAAGGAATCCCAATATTAATTTCAGCTTTCACAAGGCTTTAGCATATTTTGAGTCTATTATCACTATAAATGACACTCAAGTGGATAGGAGTGACCAACATCTCATATTTTTTGGATTCACATTACGAAACCTCACCGTTTAGAATGATGCCAAAGTGGTCTTCCCACATTTCCCATATAATCACCAGTATAGGACAATTTGACCATAGTGTAGGGATCATCCTTTAAGACCCATAACACTTAAAGGGAATACCTTTTTCCTAACCTTTCCATAAGTCCTTCTATGTAGGTTATTTTGGCATAAATCCTTGGTGCTTAGTTACAACACCCATATGGGCTAACTAAGGTCATTACCACTCACTTGGCAATGAAAATAGTCACCTAAACCTCACCGTTCAAGGTACCACCATAACTATCTCAAAATTAATTCCATTAAATTAATAATTATGGAACACCTGATGCTCACCATTCAAGGTGTATCAACCATGATAATATAGCTATTGCATCACTACAACTCCTTTCAGATTCATGAACACCAAGATATTACATCACCGTAACTCCTTATAGGACTCACATCTAACTAGTTATTGCATCACCTCAACTCCTCCCATGATTGGGTTAATTCTTTGTCTCAAGGGTCTTAAATAGGTTCTATATCCTAAAAAGGTTATAGCATCACCACAACTTCCTTTATTGCTTATTTAATTAAACCCAAGTACTATGAATGTAAATGATTCAAGAGTAACCATAACATACTAGAAAAATTCAAGCAACTTAGCAACACAAAAAGGAAGCTCAAATAGAAGGTCCAAAAAGGAGCTCAAGTTAGCACCAAACACACATACAACTAGAAAAACCACCAACCAATGACTAAAGAATCTCATTATAAAACAACCATATCGATGCCTACTCAAACATAGAGCAACAATACCATGAATCTAGTAGATGCAATACGCAGCAAGGCGGCTAGAGAACTATCTGGTTCTAAATAAGCTCAACACAGGGTGTCACAAGAGAGTTCTCTTACAACAAAACCAAAGTGAAAGCACTACAACATAGCTCAAAATTACTACAACATCCTTAAAGGAATTTAACTCATAGTGAATAGATAATCACTACTAAAGCGATGATGACTAGGGATCCTAGCTACTTAGATAAAAGCATCGGTCACCCTTAAAGCATTCTAACTTGGCTTGAGGATTATCAGATGGTTAAAAGATAAAGAGACAAAAAAAACAAGTAGTGAAAGAGAAAATAAAAAATAATAGTGGTGCAAAATAAACCACCCACCTCTACACTACTTAATCATATCCCAATCCTTTCTAAGGTGTGCTCCATGATTCTCTTGATCCTCACCTTCCATTTTTCTATTGATCCAACCCATATCCCATCCTTGCATTACCAAGATATAAAAGTGTGGCTTCCCTTTGGCGGTGCACCTTACCTTAACTTGTATTGTTGTAATGTACTCAAAGTACATTACATTATCTTCTTATTTGCTAATATTGCCTAGTTATGCAATGTTAACAAAGGTTGCCCTTCACGCTCCAAGTTGATGGAAATGCAAAACAAATTATGATTCTATTTTGACTATTTCACAACTTACCCCAAACTTGGGGACCCACTTTTTTTTTTTTTTAAGTTTTGGGAAGTTTTAGTTTTCTTTGAGCAATAATTTGGATAGGTTCCAAGGTCTAGTATAGGGTTGATATCTCCTTGTCTTCATGCTAAGTGTCCAATGTTTGGTTTAACTTTAGCGTTGGTTGCTTTTAGTTTGTTTTGTTTTAAATTAGCTTTAATAGATTTATGCATTAAGTTCATTTAAAACGATAAAAAAATAAATAAAAATAAAAGATGATATATTAATATATATATATATATATATATATATATATATATATATATATATATTATTAATAAAGGAAAACAATAGTAAATAAAATAAAATAATATAAAATGAAAATAAAATTAAAAATTAAAAAAACAAAAAAATAATAAGGTTACTCTTCTTTCAAGTTCATTAATACATATTTATGAAGGCACTTATAGGAAATAATATTATACTATGCTTTATATATACAGGCTATGAAAGGGAGTGTCCACTAGTCACATAGGTAGACACGTCGATGCCATCGCTTGGAGATGATCCAGACCCATATAGATGGACACGTAAGGCATAACAATAGGTATGTGAGGGCTTCAATCGAATGCAAGAAATATTTGGTTTTCACAGAGCATTTGAAGTGGATGGGATCACCATATGAACAAGGTTGTGAATGACACTGGCATTCATGGATGCAGAGTGTAGTAGGTTGGTGAGGTAGTGAAAGGATGGCATGGTTTTCGAGAGCAAGTCTACACTTAGATATATGCTAGATGAACACAAATATGACATGGACAAATCAAGATTTGATGGTAGACTATGCGGTGGACCTGGCCAGTAAATTATTTGGAATATGAGTTTACCAAACTGCATAAAGGAGCATATATGATGTAGTGGACTTGATGGCGAGTGCACAATAGTGACGGTATAGAGGTGCAATGGAGAAAAGAAAGTCTGGCCACGTCTTGGTATGGTTAGATTTTTTTTTGAGGTATGGTGGACATGTCTATGTAGGCGCTGACAAGGATTTATAGATGATGATTATTAAGCATAGAAGGATGATGTGTACTTATATGGGTGATGTGGTGACATAGGTTTTTTTTTGAGCTTGAATTATCAACTAATTATCGGGGTGATTAAAGTGCATGTATTACCAAATGCACTAATGGGAAGACTTTTTGATTTGCCTCTTATGTTGGACACCTAAAGAGAAATCCTAGCCATGTAAAAAATTAAAGGAATACCTCCTTAAATAATCCTTGAGCAATTGATGGAACATTTTATCCTAAACCTGACAGCAAATGTAGAAGACAATGTGTGAACAGTATGTAGATTGAGTTGAATGGGCATCATTTTTTTATCATGAGGGAAATGTAAATGGCAGTGAATGATTTTGGTCTTTCACGGTTAAGTTTTAAATATAGATCAAGTCTGCTGTTGGTGCATTATCTGATAGATTCTATTACCAAAGAGGGTTACAAACAAGCAGAGCCCATCTACCATTATATATGGCCCTAATCGACTGAGATTGGCCAAAGGGCAGGGGTTTATGGTTAAGGATCCAAATCCATTGTAGAATACAAAAGCAAAACTAGCCATGGATTATCATAACAAATTTTGCATCTATTTCAAATGAACAAGGCACCATGCCAAAGCGGACCAGATGATGGAGGGCTCAAGATATCGGATAGTGTGAAATGGAATAATCGGGAAGAAATTCCAATGGGGATGAGTGTGGATAACTCATTGTAATATTATATGGTTTTGAGGATGATAAATGCACCAGTACGGTGGTATACAATGGACCACACCTCATGAAGAAGATTGCTCAGAATATCACAAGCAAGACTACATGGACTTACACAAGACTGTTTCAGTTTACAAGATAAAGTAGACGTGAATAATGTAATGGATGATCCTGGAAAGTAACTAGGTAGAATATAGTGTATGGTGGGATGACACTACATGTCGATAGATACATCATCGGTGAACTCGAATAGAACAAACATAATCAAAGCAGATTTATGAGAGCATCGTAGACAGTAACCGAGTTTATTAGGTAGGTTTCAGTACCATAGATTTGGTTGGTGTATGCCATTCATTCCCAAAGACTCCATGCAACATGTGTTTGAAGGATGTTTTTGATGAAAATATGAAGGCGACATGGGATATTATTCAGGTGAATTGCAACAATGATTTTAAAGGTTCTATTCTCCAAAGTCTTTATGGGAGAATAAAGGCAAAGAATATTGTTAAAAATAGGTTTAAAAAATGCTCAAGGGACAATGATGTTCTAAATAAAATAAGGTTTAATAAATGTGAGGGGTACCCAAAGTGTTAGTTTTAAATATAGAGGGGCCATATTATGAATCAAACAACATCCACGATACCCGGTCTCATGTTAGGATGGTTATCAATTTAGTCATGTGATAGAAAACAAATAGCACCCGTTCTAATTTTTAATGATCTCAATGGGTATATAATAATAAAGAAAATACATTAGACGATAATTTTAATACATAATTAGAGGTTTTTCATGATTAGTGTGTAGTAATCGATGTCTTCTTCCTATGGGATGTAGACATTCATATGTAAGAGAAAGGAGGCATTGGAAATCCAAACGAAGGCGAAAGAAATGAAATGAAAAGCCAAACAAGAGGCGAATGACCATGAAGGAAAATTTAAAAAACCTAGACGAATGCATGTATAAGGGCTGGAATGTTTATAGGCCAAAGGCTAGACCTTTTGGGAGGCCATGGCTGGATTATTTTTACCATATTGTTGGACTGTTTTTCACCACATGATGCCAAATTTAGGGTAGGGTTTTCTGCACTAATGTTTGCTATTGAAGATCTTTTTCAGCAATATATTGGAGATACATCAAGTTTATGCATGTTAACGGTTTAATTATGTGTTATTTTTAGATATATTGCACCATTTTCTTAGAAGCTCACGCTACATTAGATGTTTGATTGCGTGAATTTGGGTCACACTAATGCTGGTTTTGTGTAGAATATTAATGCTTGTAGAGTCTATGGGAAATTTTTGAGTTGCAGAAATCCATTTAATTTATTTTATTTTATTTTTATTTTTCTAACCCTTCCTTTTGCAGATTTTTTTAAAACTTCAACGATTAAAAAAAAAATAAAAAAAATAAAAATTCCAAAAATAAATGCACAAGTGTGAAGAATGAGCTTTAATGTTTTATTTATAACAAGTTCAATTTCATTTTGAAGCCATTTTGAAATTATAAAAATTATTTAAAGTTGTTTTTACACGCATTTTATAATTTTGAATTTTACATAATTTTGCATTTTGAAGGTAAATCAGATTTCAAGTTTTGCATGTTTGTTTTGCAAACAATAAATTAACTTTATTTTATGAAAATCACAATTTCATTAAAGGGAAGTGATTTATATGGCATTTCAAAAGGCCATTATTTTAAAGCAATAAATTGACGTCTCTTTATGAAAATTAATTTCATTAAAGAGGGGTAATTTATTTATTATATCAAAGACTATCTTTATTTTCATTCTCATAGCAACATTGAATGAATCTAATCATTATTTAAAATTCACATTTAGAGATAGATTTTAATATTTATTTCATGTTCAAAGTAGGGTTAATAATGCAAAATAAAACTTGTCTAAAATCAACTTAACCAAAAGAAGATAAAATCTATCTAAAATTCTTCCAAGTAAAATGAACTAAGGCTTTACATTGTGGTCATATGAGGGCCAATCACATTTTTTGCTTTTCTTTTAAGTTTCATGAACAATCACTAGTATAGCATAATAAAATAAACCAACACAGGCCCCTTGTTAATAGTTACTTGCAAATCACTAAGGTATTCCTAGCACTTATTTGATATATCTTCACAAGATTACAAATACACATGTGCAATTCTTATATAGCGAAACCTTGGAGATTTTTTTTTTAGTTTTTAACTTCTTTGCAAGAGAGGGTTTTATGATTAAAATTCTAAGTGTGAGTGTGGTTTTGCAATTGGGTAAAATTACCACTCAACATTTTGGCACTAGAAGGAGGGCCTGAATTGGTTTACTTTATTGCTATTTAGATGCTAAATTGTTCATGTTTCTTTAAAAGAGTTATTTGAAAGTATTGGTATTGACTAACAAAGTTTTTTTTCTTGTGATCACTTTCATTGATTCAAACATTTTCTAATTGATGATGCATTAATGCTAACCTTTTGCAAATTGGAAAATGTTCTCTAATATCATGGTTTAATTGATGCATATATTTTGGTTGATATACATGATGATTCATATGTTAAAAATTTGAGATTTGTTATTCATTTCATACCTATTTGCAAGATATATGTATTTGACTAACATTGGCATTAAATTTGTATTCTTTAAGGTTTGTTAATGGAAATGTGTACTCCAATGATGATAGGTAGTTCCTTAAACATACATGGGCCTTCACATGATGTGCTTATGGATTTTGTGTTTTATCTACCTCAGTTTAGGCATGATGGAACTAGGTCAACTGAAGCACACATTCATGCATTCATAAATAGAATGAATTGTTTACACATAATACATGAAGATGTTGAAGAACATGTGCTTATAATAAGAGGGGGGTGAACATTATAAGATAAATTTTTTTTCTTTTCAATACAAATGATAACATAAACAATATTAAAGTAGTAAAAATCACACAAAGCATCACACATATGAGAGACATGATTTAAAGTTTTTCATCCAATGTGGGCTACTCCACGGAGAAAATATTCCTTATAAAATTTTCTCAAATAAATTCTCTTGGGAATCCTTTCCCTATTATAATGTTTATGGACCTCTGTCTAAAGGAGACACCAATACCCTGATCAAGTTCATTGATATCTATCCACAAGAGAACTTCTTTCTCCTCTGCTTTGGTTGGTGATCTTATAGAAGAACTATTGCCTCCATTACATTGGCTAATGGATCTCTATCCACTGAAGACTCCCATCCTCACTCAGAAGATCTATCCTCACTGCCCTGGCTAATGGATTTCTATTCACTGGAGACTATCATCCACTATACTATGTCACCTCCAAAGCTTACTCTTAGCTCTATCTCAAATATGCACTAAACACAATCCTTCGATCTAGCACAAATTTGCTCAATCTCTATCTCTAGTCTGGCACAAACCTATCCTCAAATCCGTCCTCAATATTTGTCCTCAAATCTGTATTGTAAGCTTCCACAAAATCTCACACGAATATTTCCACAAGTCTTCTCAAAGACTTACCTCAAATCTGCTCAACAAATCCTCACTAGAACTTGTTCAATCTCATAGAAACATATAGATAATTTTTAGAGACTCAATATGTTTCACATTCACAATAATGCTCAATCACTTTCAATCTCTATTTTTACCATAGAAACATATATAGAATTGTTAGACTCAATATGTTTCACACATACAAACACTCAACCTCTTTCTCAAATCAATTTAGAATATAGAACAATTTGTTTCATAGAAATTGAACTATCAATTGAACACATCCACTCAACTAATATAAATCACTTTTAGTCAATCCAATCACTTCAACAACAATGCTTATCAAGTAATACTCACATATCAATGATACTCATGATCTTTGCAAACCCTAGTTCAAGTTCTTCACTTCTTCACATAACAACGATACTCATGTTATTTCAAACCCTAATCCAATATTTAAACTCAAAAACAAGGGATCTCAATCACACAAAAATGAAGTATGAATTCACTCACTCAAAATCTCCAATAATGCTTATCAAACAAGGTTTATAGCATTTAATTTCATTTCATAAAACTCATCAAATAAAAAAACTCACAAAGGAAAAATTAACCAAGTCCTTTTCACTCCAATCTTGTTTTCAGAAAATCTCAACCAATAAATTATTTCAACCAAATAATAATATGCCCATACCTTTTACTTGATGAAGAATAGACTTCAAAACCTGTCTCAATTATAATCACTTTCCTTGCCAAGCACAAAGGTTAGATGACAAGAATTATCACTCTAACACTTCTTCAAAATATTTCTTCAATACAAAAATAATACTCAAATACACCTTATAATCTCCAACTTTAAAATAATATTCAACAACCTTCAATTTCAAAAATAAACTTTCCTTACTACCTTATAACTCCTTAAACACTTAAAAATTCAATTCAGAAATCAAAGTAATGCATTCCCATTTTAACTCCCCTAAACAACTTATAATCCAAATTAATTATGCAAAAACTTTAATCAACATAAACCTTTGGAAACAAAAAATATTTTTCCCTTTTTATTTTTTGCACGCCAAGACAACCCAAATAATACACATACCTCTATTATGCTTCCCAAAAGGCCTTGACATGATTCGAACTACTGTTGGTTCTCCCCCAAGTACTTTCATAGCGCTCGCACCCACCAACTGGGTTGCATGGCTCCATAAGAGCCAAAAGGCACAAATGTGCCTTTGACTTCCTTCTCCCTCGAATGATGTAAACTCAAAACATGAACCTCCCTTCAACAAAATGGCGTGCACGAGATTAGAACCCGCACCAAGTATCTTGAACGTGTCTTACGTAGCCCTTTGCTGCCAACTCAACTACAAGGGACTTCGAGTAGATTTCATAGGCTACCACACTTTGTTCTTTCCTCTGCTCAAATACACATGCAAAAATACACGTTTTCCTTTACACGAGCCAAAATACAATCGCATGGATAATTTTACAAATGCCAAACTTTGGCATTATTTATGCAACTCATAGCTTGTTCCAACATCGATGATTATTTAAATTTAATTTGAATTCGAATATTAAAGTTAATTTTAAATATTAAATAAATATTTAATTTAACCTTAGCACCCATCATTATTTAATTTAAAATTAAAATTTAAATTAAATCTTCTTGTGGGTCTTTTCCAACTTGATCCTTGATCTTCTTAAACTCGATTTTTGATTTGAAATAATAATAATAAAATATTATTATTTAATTTGACTTAGCTTCTCCTTCCTTGGATATTTATCCTTTGAGCCCTCCTGGGTGTATAATATTTAAAAATAAATATTATAACCTATTACTTTTCAATACCTTCTTACTTTTGGAGAAAACACTTGATGTCCTCAAAGATGATGAACATAGTGTAGCACCCTAAAATTGGCGCAGTAAAACCTTAATAATTACAATTACTCTAGTAAATATTCAAATTCAAATTTTAACCTCCAAAACTGCTCCCAAACCGTCGCTTAATCCGTTTCCTCGTTTCCCATGCCATTTTTAGAGTTTGTTTTGACCGTTTGACGATATCGTCGTCGATCAGACGATATCGCCTCAGATCGGACGATTTCGTCTAGGCTAGGACGTCCAGACGATCTTGTCCCAAAACTAATTTTTCACAATTAGCTTCTGTTCCAACGACGTCTCTAATCCGGATAGAAGCATGTCTGTGCCGTTAGAGACCCTCCCCATTGGAGATCTCCCAAATAGGGATGATCTCCAACCTCCTAACCTCCCTCCTAAGCCTATTTTATCCTAGGCCCTCCCCTTAGCATCCCCTTGGCTGAAATTCCCTGTAACTCGAATTCTACACACACTAGACATCCTAAATTACTATTTGCACTTGTTCTATCCAAATTTTGTTGCAGGTACCTTAGTATTTTTTAGTCGGAGCAAGCTTACATCGTCGCAGACGATCCTGTTCAGATCGGAGGCGATCTTGTCAAATCAGAGATGATTTCGACTGCAATCATCATTGGGGGCAATCAGTGCCCAGAGTTTGCATTTTCCTCTTTTCAATCTGCTGTATTATTCTGCATTTAGTTAATATTATGATTATTTCTTATTATTTTGCATCTTGGAGTTCACCCATCTAGATCAAATGCATAATTAAGTTATAATTGTCATTAAATCAGTATAATGCATTCATGTTTCTATTTATAATTCTCAGTTTGATATTGTTATTGTCATTTTACACTATTTCCCTCTGTTATCATAGTTGCATTCTCTATATTTTGCATCTGTTTTTCTGTTTGCAGGTCTTTGACGAATTTGTCTGATGAATTCGTCAGATCTCAGACGATCCTGTCAGATAGGAGACGATCCTGTCGAATTCCAGACGATCTTGACTGCTTCAAAAATTAGAACCTTCATCAGACATCCGGATCAGGTATGGGTCTTTAATCCATCTTATTCTTTCTATTTTTCTATCCAAATCTATTTTTGTCTTCATTTAAATTTGCATTTCATATAGAATAGCTTAGATGCATTTTGGCCAAACCTAGGACTTGGATGATTAAAGCTAAAACTAAACACATCAAACACATTCCCAACCTAGGCATGGAAACTGCCATTCAAACGTTTCCTGGTGAACCCACCATCCGTCGAAAAATCACCATAATACACCTCCCTCGAGAGGTGGGACCTTCGCAAGGCCTCTCAGTTCGAGGTATCGCGCCATCCTTTTCCCATCCTCCTTCCGGGCACGGATCCTATAGCCTGAAGGTAGGGATGCAAAAAATTTGGAGCGATACATTTTGGTGAACCCGACATGAATGCATTTAAAACCTTTTGAAAACAAAACAAAAAAATAAAAAATAAAACAACCAAAACATAGATGCATTTTTAAATCATCTAAAACTAATAAGTTGCATATCATGTTTAGATGGTAGCTCCTAAGAAAATATTAGCAGTTGTTATAAATGTTGAAAACCAATTGGCAGCCATAGAAATCAATTCTGTGCTTAGTGTGCCTGAAACAGATAGAAATCAACTTTTGTGGGACGAACTTGATAGAAGACTAAGTGTCATTTCATCTAGGTCAACAAAACTTAAAGAAATCAAGAGGCTTGTCCTAGATAGAATCCCGGATCCTCATCAACTCGTCTTTTATCATGAACTTCAGAGAGCCTGCCATAGATGGTTAGCTTATAGGAGAGCTCTTGTGTCTTCAGAATTGTTCACCTTTGAGGAATATCTCGAGAACGCAGCCATTATACACCAGTTCCTAGGTCGTGTAGAAGACCAAGAGGTTGTTCTTATGGATAGGGAAATATGGAATAGAGTTCCTCGAGCTATGTTATATCGAGAGTATTGCCACGATCTTTACTTCTATCAACCAAAATCTGAGACAGATAATATCACTATAGCTCTTTTCATTAAATTTTTGAAAGAAAATTTCCAATTTGAAGAAGAACACTTCATGACTCCTGAAGAACTTGAGCCCATTAATGATATTTATAAATTGTTTATAGAAAACTAGATCATTACTTTCAGTATTATTTCTTGCATTTATTGTGTTGTTTATCTTTACAATATTATTATAAAAACAAGAAAAAACCAAAAAACATAACAAAAACCAAAACCTTTCATTTTAAATATTGTAGTAGGTATATAATTAATATATACCTCTTAAGATTGTTGCATATATATATACATATAAATATATATATGTTTGCTGAAATCTAAATTAAGCACAATGCCTAAACTTAGGAATGGTAAACAAACTGAAGGAGAAGAAGAAGATTGGTTAGAAGATAAAACTAGAGACCCAAATGTCCTTCCTGAAGATCCAATTCCAAAAGGAGAAACTCTAGATCAACCAGAAGATGACCTAGGTGAAGACAATGAACAAGAAGAAAATGTTAAAGAGGATGGATCCTCATCCCCTAGAGTAGCTCCAGATGGAACTATTGCTTTTGACAACTTAGATCATTTTTGGAAATTTTTCAATAATAACATTGGCGCTCTTAATATGGCAGTTCGTATTGATAAAGGGCAAATTAGTGACACTCAAGCAGCCATGGAACATATGTTTGATGTGCACACTAATCCCTTGTCTTTCATTGATCAAGAAAGTGATAAGGCTGGACCATCCAATAGAGATATGGTCACTATGATTCAGAACATGCCAAAACAACAGGTTACCCAACCTCCTAAGGAACTTGTTATTGAGCCTAAAATCATTCCCACACAAAAGAAAACTTCCTTCACTACTTTACTTCGCCAAACTATTGATCAATATGCTTCAAGTAAACAAAAACCTAAAATGAAGCCAAACACCAATTTTCAACAATCTGGAATACAACATAATACAACTTCAAAATTCCTTCATAACACCTTTCCTACCAACAATTTACACAATAGTAATATAGCATCTAATCTCCATGTCCCTCCATCATATGCTCACAAATCCCATATCAATGCCCTACCGAACCAATATGGTGGGAAAACTAGTAATCTGGAAGCCATGGTGAAACAGTTAGCTTCGCGTATGGACCAGATAGATCCTTACCGTCCCTCGTACAATTATCGAGAGATATGTAGTCAACCTTTGGATCCCATAGTTGTAGCACAACCTTACCCTAAGCATTTTCCCATGCCCATCCTTGCCTATATATAAAGGAACCGAAGATCCCATAGAGCATCTTCGCATGTTTAGGATAGCATGTCATGATATATCACATGATGACTTGCTATTACTAAAAATGTTCCCAAAAAGTTTAGGTGGAATGGCATTAGAGTGGTACTATCAATTGCCCACTCATTCTTTGAGAAACTTTGAAGAAACAACTGAATATTTTGTCCATCAATTTAGTGCCTACATCGAGAGGCATGTAACCATTAAAGATTTATACAACTTAAAACAAGACAAGGATGAATGTTTTGCTGATTTCTTAGCTAGATGGAGGCAGTTGACAGGAAAACTGCACTTTGTACTACCTTATAGGGAAATGTTGGAAATTTTTATTAATAATTTACAAGAACAAATATCTTATGAGCTATCAACTGCTACTTTAACTACCTTCGATCAGGCTATAGATTTAGCTCGAAGAGTAGAAGATGCCCTCATTAGGAGAGGCCAACTTAGGAAGAAGGATGATGAGAAAACATCCAAAAATCAGTATAAAAACAAGCAAGTCATAGGTGATGGAGTCACTGACAACAAAAATGTTGCTAATATCAATGCAACGAAAACAACAAAAAAATTTATATTGAAACCGCCTGATAAGCCTCCTCGAGAATTTACTAGATTGAATCAACCGTTATCAACTATTTTACCTCAATTACTCGAAAGAGGTTTGATCCAATTACCAACTATCCGGGAACCTAATCCAACTATACCCGGATATAGAGCTGACTTACACTGTGATTTCCATAGAGGGCCTAGACACTCTACCAACGCTTGTAAAAGGTTGAAACATAAAATACAGGATCTGATTGATAATAATGAAATGGAGGTGCAAGCCTTCCAACCTAAACAAAATGCTCCTAATAATCCTCAAAAGAACATTCCCCAAAATCAAAATCAAAATGCTAATCAATCATTAGACATATTTCAACACCCTTTACCAAGACATGGTAAAGAGGTGGCCAATCAAATCGAACATCATAATGTTCCTCCTCCTACCCGATATGTAGGAACTATTAGCGGACATTTACCTGTTCAGGATCCTCAGACATTTGACACAACCTTATCCCTGGTCACGACCAGGCCCCTACATAATATTCAAACTCCAGATCCTAGTGATGTAGAATCAGATACTGAAAGTGAAATAGACATCACCTCAAACCAATCGAATAGTTCTAAAAATGAATCAGATCCTATTCAACCCATCACAGATGCTATGGTTCCAGAAGAACCATTTCCTAGAAGAGTTACTACTCGACCCTCTTCTAATCAATTCCTCCCAAATGAACAAGCCATAAATGCTCGATCGAGACCAGCTTCAGCGTCTTCAATATAACATTGTAGGTACCATTGGAGTCGTTACCCGACAACAAGGCTCAAAATTCTCAACAAGAACCAAACCATAATGATGGATCAGCTCCATTTGTTTTGAAAAATCCCAATAAAGGGAATCATGCTTCCAATGTTCAACTTAAACCCCCTTACAATATTAATGAGCAATTATCCAATACTACAACCAAAATTTCCCTTTTGGATTTGTTAAGATCTTCTCCTACCCATAGGGATGAGTTGATGCTTACATTAAGCCAAATGATTGTACCTCAAAATATTCAACTCGAAGCCATGGCCAATACTATCATCACTCGAGAAGTTGATTGTATTGACTTTTGGGATAAAGATATCCCACAACACAGCTTTACATAAGGATAATCCCTTATATATTACCGCTCTAATTTGAGATGTAGTTGTTAAACGAGTCCTGATTGATAATGGTTCATCTCTAAACATTTGCACTTTTGACTTCTACCAACGATTTGGCTTTAGAAGTGATGAAATGAAGAAAACTGACATGATTATCAAAGCTTTCAATGACAAAACACAAGAAACGTGTGGAGTTATTACCATCCCATTGCAAGTTGGTCCTCAAACTCTAGATACCACCGTGTTTATTGTACATTGCCCCGCATCGTACAATATACTTTTGGGTCATCCTTGGATCAATGCAATGCGGGCTGTCCCATCAACTTTACACCAATGTGTTAAATTCAAATTTAAAAATCAGTTGGTCACTATCCACGGTGATCCTAGACCCTTTGATATGTGTGCTTTGGCGTAACCTTGTTGGAGTGCAATTTTGCCTTGCTCTATCATCCACACATCCTAATTCTTATTTTTCATCTAAAACTATGAAACACACACCCATAACTTCACCTATTTCTCCTCCATTAATTTCATCCTCATATATAGATCAACAATCTTCTAAACAAACCACTCTAGAACCTCAAAAAGATCTTCAATCTACAACCAATCCTTCATGTTCTATCCCTATAATTTCAAAACCTATAGACCCATCTATTAACACTTCCACATTATCAACATCTATCATACCTTCCACATCTAAAGATATAGGGAATGATCCTTCTACATCTTATGCTCTTTCTAATGAACTTTTACCAGATTTATCCACAATATTAATATAAAAAAAAACAAATGCTTTCATGCAAGATTCAATTATTTTAAATAACTTGCCGCCATCTCCTCGTACTTTGGGCCTCCCACAACCTATGGGAAGTACTTACCAAGTCGGGAGTTGTGCCTTCATTTATAAAGGATATGACTGGGGAAGAATCCCTCGGAATATCAAAACTCATCATGAAGGATACGCTCGATGTTATTTGACCAATGAATATATTAAAGCTAAACCCATAATGCTTAAAATGGGATATGAAGGGAAAGGCTTGGGACCTTTCCAAAATGGCATGAAAGAACCTTTCGAGGTAGAACCGTGGCCTGCCCGCTGTGGTGTGGGCCTATTTCCTAGTAAGGGTCAACCCTTTCCTTTTGAAGATGATGATCAACTCATATGTTATCAATATTATTTGGATAGGCATGATGATTTGCCTCTAAAAAATCAGCCATTTACATGTAATATGCTATCCATAGCTTACCCTGAAATGATTGTTGACTTCGATGAGGAGTTGGAAGGAGATATCTTCCACGATGTCTCCATTGAAGAGATGTTACACAATGGATTTTATTTTGATGGTTCTATACCAACTATAGCCCAAATTGAGACCACTAATCCTCAAGATGAATTATCCAACTTAACCTTACAAGAATTACAAGAATTGGGCGTTTCACCCGCCCCACCTAACTTTGAAAGAGATCTACACATGGAGGTAGAAAACGTCATTAAAATTAATATTGGAACTGAGGATAGTCCTCACATAATCAATATTGGATCAAAATTAAGTCAAGAAAAACAAGAGCAATACATTGCATTCCTTAAAGAATATGAAGATGTCTTCGCTTGGACATATGAAGATATGCCAGGTCTAGACCCTTCTATAGTCATGCATCACCTAGTAGTCCATCCGGATGCTAAACCTGTTAAACAAAAACTTAGAAAAATGCATCCCAAAGTGGCTTTGCTAGTCAAATGGGAGTTAGAAAAACTCTTGAATGTTGTTTTTATACAAGCTATTGATTATTTTGAATGGATCTCAAATGTAGTTCCAGTAACCAAGAAAGAAGCCACCAAAGTTAGGGTTTGCATAGATTTTAGAGATATTAACGCTGCATGCCCTAAAGATGATTTTCCTCTTCCAAACATGGATCAAATCATTTTACTGTTGGGAGTGGGATGATGTCCTTAATGGATGGATTCTTTGGTTATAATCAGATCAAGATAGCTCCTGAAGATCAGGCTAAAACAACCTTTATTACCCCTTGGGGTACCTTTTGTTGGAAAGTGATGCCCTTTGGCTTAAAGAACGTAGGTGCAACCTATCAACGAGCTATGACTTATATTTTTCATGATATGATGCATGATATCCTACATGATTATGTAGATGATATTATAGCTCACTCTATTAATGAAGATAATCATTTAGATGATTTGAGAAAAGTTTTTAATCGATTACGAGAATATCTTATTCGATTAAATCCAGCTAAATGCATATTCGGAGTTAAGTCCGATAAACTATTAGGGGTTTTAGTTTCTTTATGTGGTATCAAAATCGACCCTCTCAAGATTGCAATTATCACTGATATGCCCGCACCTACTAATATATCTAAGTTACGAAGTTTACAAGGTAAGATTCAAGCCATCCGTCGCTTCATTGATAAGATGGAGAACAAAACCGGTCCCTTTCTTAAACTTCTTAAGAAGGATGTCCCTTTTAATTGGGATGACGAATGTAAAGAAGCTTTTGAACTTCTCAAACAATACCTCCTTAACCCACATGTGCTTTCACCGCCTAAACTTGATTGCCCATTTCTCCTGTATATTTTAGCTCCAGATTCTGCCTTAGGAGCTATGTTAGCTCAGCTTGATGATGTGAAGAGAGAACGTGCTAATTATTATATTAGCCTAACCTTCATCAGTTATGAAACCCGCTACACAACATTAGAAAAATTATGTCTAGCAGTTGTGTTTGCTATGCAAAAATTACGACATTATATGCTCAGTCAAAAAATGTATGTCATTGCTAAATATGATCCCTTGAGGTATCTCATGAGTCGACCTTATTTATCGAGTCGCACAGCCAAGTGGGTTCTTGCTCTAAGCGAGTTTGACCTCACGTTCATAGGACAAAAGTCTGTTAAGGGTCAAATCATAGCAGATCAATTAGTCGCCGCACCCTTAGAGTCTACCCATCCCCTCATCATTGAGTTTCCTGATGAATGCCTTCAATTAGAGGCAGACCATATTGAACAATGGTCCTTATACTTTTATGGAGCCCGATGCATGAGTGGGGCTGGTGTGGGTATTATTTTAATATCCCCACAAAAACATCTTATTCCTCTGTCCTTTAAATTAACATTTGCTTGCACCAACAATATTGTTGAATATGAAGCTCTAATCCTTGGATTACGAGCTACCTTGGTGCTAAAAATTAAACATCTGTTAGTTTTTGGTGATTCTCAACTTTTTATAAACCAAATTAATGAAATTTATTAGACCAAAGATGATAAAATGCGCCCATATAAAGCCTATGTTTTACAATTAATGTCTCTATTTGATCAAGTTACCTTGGAAGCTATTCCTCGAACTTACAACCATGCAGCTGATGCTATGGCCGCAGCTATATCTCTCCTACCCTTGGAGTTAGATGACGAATATGCCACCATCATTATTCGTCGACTTCAGGAACCCGCTTCAAATAAGTCATGCTTAGAACCTTTGGATGTGTTTCTAATCAATGAAACTACTCCTGAACCTTGGTATACGGATATATTTGATTTTCTCCAAAATGGGACTTTCCCTGCCAATTCTAATAGAAACCAACGATCGGTTATTACGTAGACGAGTAAGTCGATTTGTAATAATTGGCAATAATTTATATAGGAGATCTTTTGAAGGTATCCTATTAAGATGTTTGAATATAGAAGAATCCAAATCAGCCTTGAGTGAAGCCCATGATGGATCTTGTGGAGGACACTTCAGTGGTAGTGTCATTACTAAAAAGCTACTTAGGATAGGATACTTTTGGCCTACCATGGAGAATGATACACATGATTATGTGTGCCATTGCGATAAGTGCCAGAAACATGCTGACCTTGTCCATGCGCCTGCATAAGAACTGCAGGCTATTTCATCTCCTTGGCCCTTTTCAAAATGGGGTTTAGATATTATTGGCAAAATCAATCTCGTGTCATCTAATGGACACAAATTCATCATAACCACCACTGAGTATTTCATAAAGTGGGTTGAAGCTATGCCTTTAGCTTCCTGCACTGGCACACAAGTCTCTAAATTTATTTTTAATCAAATCATTTGTAGGTTCGGAATTCCTACAAATCTCATATTATACAATGGAACTTGTTTCAAAAATAAAGATGTTAAAAAATTATGCCAAAAATATAAGATTCAACATCGCTGGTCCACTCCCTATTATCCTTAGGGTAATAGTCAAGCAGAAGCATCTAACAAAACCTTAATCAAGATTCTCAAAAGATTGGTCAATAAAAATGGCCACGACTGGCACATTCAGTTATATCCAGCCTTATGGGCCTATCGAAATAGTGTTCGAACCCCCACTGGAACTTCACCTTTTGTTTTGGTTTATGGTGTTGAAGCCATTTTTCCCTTTGAATTGGAAGTTCCTTCTTTGGCTCTACTACTTCAAGATACCAAATTAGGAGATGAATATCGAGCTGGCAGACTTAGTCAGCTGGAACTCCTAGATGAAAAATGCATCAATGCTTTGGAGCATCTCCGTGCCTATCAAAACAAGCTTAAAAGATCATATGCCAAAAAAGTTCGTCATCGATCCTTTGAGATCGACGACCTTGTTTTAAAAGAAAATAAAAAAAATACTAATGCAACTAAGGACCATACATTATCACTGCTAAATTTGAATCAGGAGCATACAAATTATCTACCTTAGATGGTAAAGAACTTAAAGAACCCATGAACATTTTGCATCTTAAACGTTACTATGTATAAATTTGGTCAGTTCATCCTTGTATATATTTGTTTAAAATATTTCACAATCACTATCTTGTATTTCTTTCAATTTATAAATTCAAAAACACCAAAAACATTCATAATCATAAAAATATTCAAAACTAATTGTTGTATTTATTTATGGCACTTGTCAATTCTTTCAAAAACAAAAAAAAATAATAATAAACATAAAAAAAAAACAGCAATATTCTTGACTCTTTCAAAACCAAAACAACATAAATAAAAAAAAAGAAAGAGTCAACATTCTCAAAACTTCTCAAAAAGTATTTATATATATCTTCTTACAAATGTTGCAGTTATATGTTTCAAATTATTTTGCATAAATTAGCATTTATTTGGAATCCCCCACTTTCACACTCACAAACATAAATATCTTGATTTTATCTGGCATGATTACTAATCTCTCTTATATCAAAGTCCACAAAATTCAATTAAATAAAGTTTGAGCACAGAGAATTGATCTTGTTATTTACTTAAACCAAGCACATCCTTTCATAATAAAATGATTATATTTGTAATTTCCATGCTTTGCTACATAGTAGAAGTGGTTTCTTGAGCGAAAAGTTTCCCCTGCTATCCTATCATGCAGATGGTCTAGAATATTTGAGAATTGGCAAAAGGACAAGCTCACCCCTACCCAGAATAAAAATCCCTTGCTCTATAGCTAATCCGAGCAAGTATCCCTAGCATAGGAAGAAAAACAAATTTCAAGAAAAAGAGAAAAATAAAAATGTTATTTTATATCATTACAACAATGTTTCAAGCATTATCTCAAAAATCAAGCAAAAATACAAAAGAAATACAAAAGCAAAGAAAAAGAAAAAAAAAGCAAAAGCAAAAGCAATAAAATCCCTTTCCCTACCCATTGAAAAGAAAAGAAGGGTTGATGAGCTTGAATCCATGGAATTCTCAATTATTCAAAAATTGTGAGGTAAGTCCCATAACAGTGGTTTGTGCCCAACCTGCTTGGCCTTGGGTAACTCCTAGCGTGGCGATATGTCTATCACATTAGCGACCTTATTTTGTACAGACCTATGTCTGCTTATGGATTAGCTAGCTCTTGATAATCCGACTTACATAGTAGTCTGGTATGGTTATATGCATCTAAATCATGGTTAATGAACACGTATTTGGTTCATTCAAATCACTTGTATCATAGTACCTTGCTCAAACTGGTAAATGAACAATGCAATTGCACACACATTTGTATTTGAGAGATTTTGTGTATCATTATGATAAATCAAGACTGGAAATGAACTCACATATGCACATGGGATTCCTTATAAATCTAACTTTTGTCTTTAAGATACTTTGAAATATTTCTGCAAATTGTTTGGAATAAATTCATTTTCTTCTTTAAAGTACAGTTGTTTAGTATAAAGACAACTATATGCATTATCAAAAATCAAAATCATCTTCACAACATACAATCAAGTTACATCTATATATAACTTTTGACTTTCGTGATGATGGTATAGTTCCAAAACTAAAATTAGAATTTTATGCCTAGCGCAAGTCCTCCTCTTCATATTTTCTATTTATTTTTCAAAAATTAAAAATCAACCATGCAATAAAACAATCTATTTTCTTCTTTGATTTTCACGATGATGGTATAAGTCTATACCTACATATTCTATGCCTAGCGCAAACCATTGTACCAATTTTTTCCCCACTCATTTAAAAATCATAAAAACCATATGACTTAAATCATTATGTTATACAATTATGCTTTCAAACAAACAAACACCTATCACTATTTCATGTCATTATGTCAATATGCAAATTTGCAACCATGGTATAATTCCTAGGGAATTATCCAAAAATTTTATCACACTTAGGAATTTATGCCTAGCAAAAATCATTTTAACAATATTTCATGCATAATATTTTCATGAAAAATCTGAAAACAAACCATCATCATCATCATTTGCACCATTGCACCAAAGTCTTAAGACAGTCTCTTAAGCACTCTTTTACTTTTAGCAATATTTCTATACCAGGATTAGCTTGACGACCGAGTGAGCGGCGACTCCATGAAATGGTCTATAATAGTGACAATGTCCTTTGAAATTATTGTTAAAAGTCCCTTTTGTTTTTTTATCAAATCACCACATCACAAACAACCAATTTGTTACATCAGATTATTTCATTTAAATTTTTAAAGCATGAAATTTAAACCATAATATTTTCCAACGACATAATTACATGAATCATCAAATCAATCACACCAAAACATTAAAAGCATCATACAAATGCATAAGACAAGTCATATGATCAAAAAAATATCTCATCTATATATATATCAAATATATGTACATCATATCAAAAATAGATTGGTATGCCACAATCTACATCTTGGCATACTCAATCCTCTCAATCATATATCCTCTGTGCGGTGTCTCGAGAACCCCTCGAGCTCTCAGCCTCATCTCCTCCCCTGCCCTGAGGTGGAGGAGGTGGCCCCATCATAGTCCATGTGGTGCCATGAGTCCTGGATGCTAATCGTGATGATGTCCTAGATGACCCCATCACGATAGGCTCTGCAATATGAGCTGGTAATGGCACCCTCTGCTCTGCTGGCATCGCCTGGTAGTATAGAGCCTGATAGAATGTAACCTGGGCAATAACGCATGCTAAATCCCGAGTGCTCACTCCTCTGCCCCGAGATCTAAGCCGTGTAGCCTCATCCTACAATGTCTACACCTGAGCCCGCAAGTAAGCAACCTCAACTCGAAGAGTCGTTGTCTCGCTACTCTCCCAGTGTCAACACCCTTGCCCTTATCAGGTGATGGTGGCCTCTATATTTATGGAGAAGGGGGTCTCTCCTCCCTCCTCTCCCGCTATTATGGCCTTTGCTAAGCTTGTGACCTCCTTTGCTCTCTCCTGCCATGACCCTATGCTACCTCAATGGCCGCCTGGCACCGCCTCCCCATTTGATGCACAACTACATGAATCGAACCCTAAGCCATCGTCATTCGAGGAGGGCGAATGCCTATGTACTAGGCATCATAGCCGTCGGCTACCCCAGTATTGTCTCCATCCACTGGCTGAATGGGGGCATCATCTGCGTCTTGACTCTAGAAGCACTGCATATCTGGAGCCTCGCTAACTATAGTGTTATCCTGAATAGTCCAGGAAAACTCGTAATCCCTAAGAGATGGGATCCCCTGCTGTAGATCGAACTATCACAAAACTTGATTGTAGCGATGGAGCTCCACCTCTCCCCTCTCCATCCTCAGCTAGCAGACTCGCCTGATATAAACCAGCTCCTATCTGTCCTCGACCCACCCTGGATGATCTCTCCAAGGCCTCCAGGTGATCTGGTTTAGGACAAGGTCATCCAGCAGTCTCCAGGACATTGGTAGATCAATCCATCACTGTGCCCCTCTTTGGAGCCACCAGTAGAAAACTCGGGGCCTCTCCCCGTCAACCCCTATCAAAGGAAGCCCTATCGGCCTCCACACTGTAATGTGCTCCCACCACCAAACCTGTAGTAGCGATGTCATAACCAAACATCGGCCGCCCTTGTACACGACCCCGTGCAGGATCTTGTACAACCGGCATAGAACAAAGCTACCCTAAGAAAATCTATAACCATGGTCACGCATGTTGCAGATCACATCTGCTAGAACCCATGGTACCCTACATCCACTCTGGTGGCACAACAGAATTCCACCTACCACTCCAAAAAAAACCTGTGTGAGTTTGGATGCCCCAGGCATCTGACATAGTGCCTCGATGTTCACTTCGCCCTTCTCCAGGGTGAAGCTCAGATCGCCACACAACCACATCATAGCGTGACCCTTATTGGTCACAGGAGTGATCAACCGTACTTGTATGGGGATACTCAAAATCCTCCATATATCCTCCAATGTGGGAGTCATCTCCCCTATGGGTAACTAAAAATAGGAAGAACCCGGATACCACCTCTCTGCTAGGGCTGTCAGTAGCCCCATGTCTGTAGAAACTTGTGGCATCTCTGCCACATGCTGCAAGCCAGCTTGAGCCAGCTGATCCTGCTCTGCCTGTGATAGAGCATCCAAGTCATCTCTCAACCCACCGTATTTCCATTCTCTACTCTTTAGTAAACCTCTCTACAACATAAATAACAACACAACAAAAAATCATTAATAAAAACTCAAGTGATTAATAATGCAAGTAAAATCAGTTCAATTTTATACAAATTATGATATCGTCCACTATTAGACGATATCATCCCAAATTTGAGCAAACTCATCTCCGATTTTCCAATCCGAAATCCTCTGTAATTTGATGAAATCGTCCCCATTTTGTCGATTTCGCCCTTAGACAAAATCGGCGAACTTGAGACGATTTCGTCGAAATCAGGACGATTTCGTCCCGATGACGTCTACGGCCCAAAAACGGCCGCAATGCTCAAAATTTACTCAAAATTCACCTAAAAAATATGTAAATTCAACTTAAACCATTCTAAACTAAGTTTAGACTCTTACCCGTAGCTCGCGCCGGACCTCTGTCAATCTGTGCGCTGTCTCCACCATTTTTGCTTGCAGAGCTCTAAAAACCAGAAAAATGAATAGTAAAAATGAATTAGGGTTTTACCCTATTTTTCTTAATTTTATTCAAAACACAATTAAAAACATAATTAAATTTTTGCTTTTCCTCATTTTTACCTCAAACGTTCGATTTGGGTAAAAACACGGAGGGGGCACCATAGTAAGCTATCGTACGATTCGACCAAGAATCGTCGCCTAAAAATGAGAATAATTTTTGCTTTCTCGTAGATCGAGAAGAACTCATCTTTAACATATTTTCTTCAAAAAATTCGCTAAAGAGGGGGCCTGAATTGTTTTGCTTTATTGCTATTTAGATGCTAAATTGTTCATGTTTCTTTAAAAGAGTTATTTGAAAGTATTGGTCTTGACTAACGAAGTTTTGTTTTCTTGTGATCACTTTCATTGATTCAAACATTTTCTAATTGATGATGCATTAATGCTAACCTTTTGCAAATTGGAAAATGTTCTCTAATATCATGGTTTAATTGATGCATATCTTTTGGTTGATATACATGATGATTCATGTGTTAAAAATTTGAGATTTGTTATTCATTTCATACCTCTTTGCAAGATATATGTATTTGACTAACATTGGTATTAAAGTTGTATTCTTTAAGGTTTGTTAATGGAAATGTGTACTCCAATGATGATAGGTAGTTCCTTAAACATACATGGGCCTTCACATGATGTGCTTATGGATTTTGTGTTTTATCTACCTCAATTTAGGCATGATGGAACTAGGTCAACTGAAGCACACATTCATGCATTCATAAATAGAATGAATTGTTTACACATAATACATGAAGATGTTGAAGAACATGTGCTTATAATAAGAGGGGGGTGAACATTATAAGATAAAACTTTTTTCTTTTCAATACAAATGATAACATAAACAATATTAAAGTAGTAAAAATCACACAAAGCATCACACATATGAGAGACATGATTTAATGTGTTTCATCCAATGTGGGCTACTCCACGGAGAAAATATTCCTTATAAACTTTTCTCAAATAAATTCTCTTGGGAATCCTTTCCCTATTATAATTTTTATGGACCTCTGTCTAAAGGAGACACCAATACCCTGATCAAGTTCATTGATATCTATCCACAAGAGAACTTCTTTCTCCTCTGCTTTGGTTGGTGATCTTATAGAAGAACTATTGCCTCCATTGCATTGGCTAATGGATCTCTATCCACTGAAGACTCCCATACTCACTCAGAAGACCTATCCTCACTGCCCTGGCTAATGGATCTCTATTCACTGGAGACTATCATCCTCTATACTATGTCACCTCCAAAGCTTACTCTTAGCTCTATCTCAAATATGCACTAAACACAATCCTTCGATCTAGCACAAATATGCTCAATATCTATCTCTAGTATGGCACAAACCTATCCTCAAATCCGTCCTCAATATTTGTCCTCAAATCTGTATTGTAAGCTTCCACAAAATCTCACACAAATATTTCCACAAGTCTTCTCAAAGACTTACCTCAAATCTGCTCAACAAGTCCTCACTAGAACTTGTTCAATCTCATAGAAACATATAGATAATTGTTAGAGACTCAATATGTTTCACATTCACAATAATGCTCAATCACTTTCAATCTCTATTTTTACCATAGAAACATATATAGAATTGTTAGACTCAATATGTTTCACACATACAAACACTCAACCTCTTTCTCAAATCAATTTAGAATATAGAACAATTTGTTTCACAGAAATTGAACTATCAATTGAACACATCCACTCAACTAATCTCAATCACTTTTAGTCAATCCAGTCACTTCAAAAACAATGCTTATCAAGTAATACTCACATAACAATGATACTCATGATCTTTGCAAACCCTAGTTCAAGTTCTTCACTTCTTCACATAACAATGATACTCATGTTATTTCAAAACCTAATACAATATTTAAACTCAAAAACAAGGGATCTCAATCACACAAAAATGAAGTATGAATTCACTCACTCAAAATCTCCAATAATGCTTATCAAAAAAGGTTTATAGCATTTACTTTCATTTCATAAAACTCATCAAATCAAAAAACTCACAAAGGAAAAATTAACCAAGTCCTTTTCACTCCAATCTTGTTTTCAGAAAATCTCAACCAATAAATTATTTCAACCAAATAATAATATGCCCATACCTTTTACTTGATGAAGAATAGACTTCAAAACTTGTCTCAATTATAATCACTTTCCTTGCCAAGCACAAAGGTTAGATGACAAGAATTATCACTCTAACACTTCTTCAAAATATTTCTTCAATACAAAAATAATACTCAAATACACCTTATAATCTCCAACTTTAAAATAATATTCAACAACCTTCAATTTCAAAAATAAACTTTCCTTACTACCTTATAACTCCTTAAACACTTAAAAATTCAATTCAGAAATCAAAGTAATGCATTCCCCTTTTAACTCCCCTAAACAACTTATAATCCAAATTAATTATGCAAAAACTTTAATCAACATAAACCTTTGGAAACAAAAAATATTTTTCCCTTTTTATTTTTTGCAAGCCAAGACAACCCAAATAATACACATACCTCTATTATGCTTCCCAAAAGGCCTTGACATGATTCGAACTACTATTGGTTCTCCCCCAAGTACTTTCACAGCGCTCGCATCCACCAACTGGGTTGCGTGGCTCCGTAAGAGCCAAAAGGCACAAACGTGCCTTTGACTTCCTTCTCCCTCGAATGATGCGAACTCAAAACATGAACCTCCCTTCAACAAAATGGCGTGCACGAGATTAGAACCCGCACCAAGTATCTTGAACGTGTCTTACGCAGCTCTTTGTTGCAAACTCAACTACGAGGGACTTCGAGTAGATTTCATAGGCTACCACACTTTGTTCTTTCCTCTTCTCAAATACACATGCAAAAATACACGTTTTCCTTTGCACAAGCCAAAATACAATCGCATGGATAATTTTACAAATGCCAAACTTTGGCATTATTTATGCAACTCATAGCTTGTTCCAACATCGATGATTATTCAAATTTAATTTGAATTCGAATATTAAAGTTAATTTTAAATATTAAATAAATATTTAATTTAACCTTAGCACCCATCATTATTTAAATTAAAATTTTAATTTAAATTAAATCTTCTTGTGGGTCTTTTCCAACTTGATCCTTGATCTTCTTAAACTCGATTTTTGATCTGAAATAATAATAATAAAATATTATTATTTAATTTGACTTAGCTTCTCCTTCCTTGGATATTTATCCTTTGAGCCCTCCTGGGTGTATAATATTTAAAAATAAATATTATAACCTATTAATTTTCAATACCTTCTTACTTTTGGAGAAAACACTTGATGTCCTCAAAGATGATGAATATAATGTAGCACCCTAAAATTGGCGCAGTAAAACCTTAATAATTACAATTACTCTAATAAATATTCAAATTCAAATTTTAACCTCCAAAAATGCTCCCAAACCGTCGCTTAATCTATTTCCTCATTTCCCGTGCCATTTTTAGAGTTTGTTTTAACCGTTTGACGATATCGTCGTCGATCAGACGATATCGCCTCAGATCGGACAATTTCGTCTGGGCTAGGACATCCAGACGATCTTGTCCCAAAATTGATTTTTCACAATTAGCTTCTGTTCCAACGGTGTCTCTAATCCAGGCAGAAGCGTGTCTGCGTCGTTAGAGACCCTCCCCATTGGAGATCTCCCAAATAGGGATGATCTCCAACCTCCTAACCTCCCTCCTAAGCCTATTTTATCCTAGGCCCTCCCCTTACCATCCCCCTGGATGAAATTCCCTGTAACTCGAATTCTACACACACTAGACATCCTAAATTACTGTTTGCACCTATTCTATCCAAATTTTGTTGCAGGTACCTTAGTATTTTTCAGCCAAAGCAATCTTACATCGTCGTAGATGATCCTGTTCAGATCGGAGGCGATCCTGTCGAATTAGAGACGATTTCGACTGCAATCATCATTGGGGGCAATCAGTGCCCAGAGTTTGCATTTTCCTCTTTTCAATCTGCTGTATTATTTTGCATTTAGTTAATATTATGATTATTTCGTATTATTTTGCATCTTGGAGTTCACCCATCTAGATCAAATGCATAATTAAGTTATAATTGTCATTAAATCAGTATAATGCATTCATGTTTTTGTTTATAATTCTCAGTTTGATATTGTTATTGTCATTTTACACTGTTTCCCTCTGTTATAATAGTTGCATTCTCTATATTTTGCATCTGTTTTTTTGTTTGCAGGTATTTGACAAATTCGTCTGACAAATTCATCAGATCTCAAACGATCCTATCAAATAGGAGACGATCCTGTTGAATTCCAGACGATCCTGACTGCTTCAAAAATTAGAACCTTCATCAGACATCCAGATCAGGTATGGGTCTTTAATCCATCTTATTCTTTCTGTTTTTCTGTGCAAATATGTTTTTGTCTTCATTTAAATTTGCATTTCATATAGAATAGCTTAGACACATTTTGGCCAAACCTAGGACTTGGATGATTAAAGCTAAAACTAAACACATCAAACACATTCCCAACCTAGGTGTGGAAACTGCCATTCAAACATTTCCTGGTGAACCCACCATCCATCAAAAAATCACCATAATACACCTCCCTCGAGAGGCGGGACCTTCGCAAGGCCTCTCAGTTCGAGGTACCGTGCCATTCTTTTCCCATCCTCCTTCCGGGCATGGATCCTATAGCCTAAAGGTAGGGATGCAAAAAATTTGGAGCGATACACATAACACAACAATGCTTTTGACATAAATGACAACAAAGACTCCTCAAAATGTCCAACATGTTAGGGTACAATAAGCTAGTATATTGCATTACACTAGTTTAGTAGATTATTACATTTACTTTGTACTAATTACCATGCAGATATTTACTGTTTTAAATATCTGATGGTAGATAGGTTAAATCCTAAATATCCTAGGTTATCAAATCCAAACCTAACTCTACTTCTCCTATAGCACGTTTGTTAGCATGGGTTAAGGAGATTAAGTTAGTATTCCTATTTTGTAACCTATTTAAACATTAGTCCTATTTTGCTAATGTTGGTTAATGAATAATTGCACTTTGTTCAATATTGTTCAACATTGGCATCAGAGCCAATCCCTATTTTGCTCGCCCGAAGGACTGGTGATGGTCGGAGCGCCCATAGGCCCATCACTGGCCAGGCCAACTCGACCTGCCAGTGCCTAGGCGCATGCCCATAGGATCCACCCTGGCCAGGTCAGATCGACCTGCTAGTAGCGAGGCATCCTTGGCGATCGACCAGGGCTAGCCGATCCACCTAAGCCCGATCGGGCTAGGCGATCGACCGCCCTCGTGATCGACCAAGCCCCTAGAGTCGACAATGATTCACTATCGATGGGCTCCATGGTCGAAGCCTGAGGCGGCTGGAGCCTCGGCTCCCGCTAACGCAGCCAGGGCCCACAGAGCCACGTGGGCCCAGGAGCCACGTGGCTTCATCACCACTCGGGAGAGCCGAGAGGGTAGGAGCACCCTCCCCCTCCCAGCTGGACACACGTGGGACCCAACATCGGGATCCGAGAGGGTAGGAGCGCCCTCCGATCCTCGACAACCTCGAGATCCGCAAGGGTAGGAGGCCCTCCGATCCCTGAATCTGACCTATCGCATCGGGACACGTGGGACAAACTCAGATCGGACACGTGGTGGACAACCACTGGACTGGACCCGACATCGATCGAACACGTGGCGGACAGCCACTAGACGGGACCCGACGCGATGACACAACTGGCCCCACCCCCTGGCATGACGTGGCGACATCCAAAAGGGTGGGCATGACACATCGATTGCCCATAGGCAATCGACATTTGAGGGGAGGACTCAGGCTTATAAAGCCTTATGCATCCCAAATCGGGATGCATGTGGGATAAATCCCACAGAACAAATTAAGGGGTCACGACCACCTTAAATACCAGCCCCGCCACCTTCGTATCAAACCGACCGGTGGCTTGGTTGGCCAAGGCGGCCGCCTAGCACCCACGAGGGCACGCGATCGAGTCCCGACGCCTCCAAAACCAGGTTTTTTAAAAAGCTTTGGTGTTTTTCGATCAAATTTTTCATTTTTCTAAAGTTTTTAGCTATATAAAATATTTTTATTTTTATTTTTTTATAATTTAGTTAAAATTGGTTTTAAAAATTCAATTTTTAGCCAAATTGAATTTTTTTTTCCAATTTTTTTCTTAAATTATAGGAATTTGATCTTAAATAAATATTTTTGCTTTATAAAACTTAGAAAACTTGAAACAAAACACCAAATCATTTTGCCTTAAAAGTTTCATAGTCAAAATTGTGTTTTCTCTCAATTGGAGACAAAGGAGACATAGGAACCTCTTTTTTGCAAAATTTAAAACCTTCTTCAACATTTTTTTTGCAATAAACTCCTCAGAAGTTCTATAGTTTTCTTCATTCATTTTTGGAGATATAAGACATAGAATCTCAACAATTCTATTGCAAAACAAATAGAAAGCCATGATTGAGGAAGCATAAAGGTCATCTCATTTGCAACAAAACAAAAAAAAACTTTGCTTTTGTTTTCTCCTTCAAGAAAGGAGACATAAGACATAAAATAGCAATTTTTTTGTTGTAAAATTGAGATCTCTTAAACCAATTTTTTTTGCTCCTCATGCTAAATTGTTGACGAAAAAAAAAACCAAAGTCGTGTGTCGACTGGTCTGGAAGCCTTTCAAACGCGGGTCGTGTGTCGACTTGTCTTGAAAGGAGTGCTCAAATTTTTTCAATTTTGTAAAAATTAAGGGGGGATAGAAGTCATATTTTTGTGATTCTATTTTTTGCAAAATTGTAAAGAAAAATGGGGGATATTTCAAAAGCAAGAAAGGTGCATTCTCGATTGTACTCGACACCTTTTCTTAAAAATTGACTATACTAGGTGCATTTTCGGTTGTATCCGACACCTATAGTGATAATAATTTGGGTTGCTCTCTTGTTTTGATTATTGCACTAACAATCATGTTTTTTTGTGTGTGCAATTAAACAATCATATAAAACATTGAAGAAGCATTTCACAAAACCCAAATTTCACTACAATCGTGCTACACCTTGCACAGGTTAAACAAAGTCAATTTTTTTTACTCCTCACCAAAGGTCAAAATCCAAACACCTTGATTCACTCTCTTTGTTTGGCTTAATTTCCTCAAACTTTCCATCCTTCTTGAAGGGTGTTAAGGCAGGTGCCATTAAATATCCTAGAGAGCAAAATCAGAAGTCTTTCAAAACCTACCCCTTTAATTTGCTCTATTTTGTTTGGCTTAATTTCCTCAAACTTTTCATCCCTTGTTAAGGGTGTTAAGGCAGGTGTCATTAAATATCTTATAGAGCAAATTAAAATCTTCCATATACTCTTTTGAGGGTATACTGCAAGATAAAGTCATCTTAGTCATATCAATTTGAAACCTTCACCATGGCCATGATCAACAAGTATCTCAATGAGAGCCAACTGCTCAAAGGTTCAAATTATTCTGCCTGGAAAACTAAGATGAAAGCCATTTTAACTGTAGAGGAGATGTGGGGAATAGTGGATGGCACTGATTCTAGACCCACATCAGCAGGAGCAGATCAGACAACTTATGATAAAAAGGATAAAAGACTTTCCTTATTGATCTTGCTAGCTATTACTGATGACATACAACCTCATATAAGTGAAGCTAAAAATGGTAAGGAGGCATGGAATGCCTTAGCAACCATTTTTGAAGGAAATAATCAATCAACAATTCTTAACCTTCAAACACAACTTCATACTCTTCATATGAAATCTGGAGAGACAGTAGAGCTATTCCTCTGCAGAGTCACAGATATAAAAACAAAACTGCAAGCCTTAGGAGAAAAAGTGGAAGACAATGTCCTGACCTCAATCATTTTAAGGGCTCTTCCAGACTCCTATAGAATGTTGATCACTTCACTACAAGTCTCTGGGAGGATAGTGACTTTTGTAGAGTTGGTAAATTTGCTTCAAACTGAAGAAGCTAATCAACTCCAAAGAGATGAGGCATCCAACAATGCACTTTTCTCAAACAAGCAAAGTGGAAAGAAAAAGTGGAATCAATAGAAAGGATCTTCTTCTAACAAAGACAAGGGTAAAGGCAAAGAGATTAAGAAGAAGAAGTAGTATTGTAAAATTTGTGATAAAGACACTCATGAAACCAAAAGATGTTGGTTTAAGAACAAACCGCCCAATGAACAAGGTCAAAAGAAGGGCAAAGGTAAACCAAAGAACAAGAATAAACAACAACAGGGACACATTGCCACTGAAGATTCTAGTTCGGACTCTGAACGAGCACACAAAGTGCTCATGACACATACATAATCCTCTCACAAGGATACTGTTTGGTACATAGATTCAGGCGCTAGTAAACATATGACTGGCGATAAGTCCTGGTTTGAGACATTTGAGGCTCGAGAAGGTAGACCGGTAACCATTGTTGATGATCAGACCTATCGAGTTTAGGGAGAAGGAAGTGTTTCTGTCTCCCTTCCATATGGAGAATGTAAAATTCAAAAAGTTCTTTATGTACCAGGATTGAAAAATAATCTCTTGTCAGTTCCACAAATCCTGGACAATAACATGAATGTCAATTTCAAAGTGGACAAAGAAAAGAAACGTTGCTTTATCACCCAGAAAGGAAAACAGATAGCAACAGGTTCTTACAAACATGGTTTGTTTATCTTAGATGCAATTACCTCTACACATACTGCAATGGCAGTAACCACAAAAGAGGCCACTTCTCTATGGCATAAGAGATTTGGGCATCTAAGTTCAGGGTATTTACTAGAACTCAGTAAATATCAAATGGTGAAAGGACTGCCTACTCTTTCATCTACTTTGCCAGTGTGCTCAGATTGCTTGTCAGGAAAGCAACATAGAGTACCTTTTGAACCTAGCTCCTTTCGAGCTAAGGTACCTTTGGAGTTAGTTCACACAGATTTGTGTGGTCCTATGTCTACTAGTTGTGGAGGAAAAAGGTATTTTCAATTGTTTGTAGATGATCACTCACGAAAAATGTGGGTCTTCTTCTTACAGTTGAAGTCTGAAGCATTTGACTATTTTCAGCAGTTCAAGAAGCTTGTTGAGAAAGAATCAGGATGTTTCATAAAGACCCTCCATTCAGATCGAGGGGGAATACACATCAAAATAATTTTCCTCATTTTTACAGAAACATGGGATAAAAATACAGTTAACAACAACCTATTCTCCTCAGTCAAATGGAGTTGCTGAGAGAAGAAATTGTTCCATTATGGAAATGGTTCGATGTATGCTTAAGGGAGCCAATCTTGAGCACATTTACTGGGCTGAAGCTGTAACAACTACAGTATATCTTCTAAATAGGGCACCCACATGGGCTCTTGAAGGTATGACTCCTCAGGAAGCATGGAGTGGAAGGAAACCCTCCATATCTCATCTACGAGTATTTGGGTGTAAGGCTTTTATGCATATACCTAAGGAGAAAAGAAAGAAGTTAGATGAGAAGACCCTACAATGTGTTTTTCTTGGATATGATGAATTCTCAAAAGGCTATCGATTGATAGATCCATTCACCAAGAAAATACATGTTAGTAGAGATGTAGTGTTTGATGAGGCTTTCACATCTAACACTACATCAATATACCTGGAAGATGAGGAGCAACAACCACAGACTCCTCCACAACAGAAAAAGCCTCCAAAATGGTATACAAGTACTATGAGAGATTCCAAACTCACTTCACCACCAGATCTCACTCTCAATCATCCAAAGACACGAAGCATGTCTCGACAGAGAACGACAGAAGCATCTACTTCAGTTGATGATCTTTGTGCAGATTTTCAAGAGCTTTCTGTTGATAGAGATTTAGAAAGTGGAAATGATATGGAAATTGATGAGGAGAGGGTTTACATGTCTTCATATGATGAAAATGAACCTTCTAGAGTTGATGAAGCACTTAGTCAGCCTCAGTGGAAGGCAGCTATGGATGCTGAACATAAATCCCTCATTAAAAACAAAACATGGAAGTTGGTCGATTTGCCTAAAGGAAAGAAACCCATAGGCTGCAAATGGGTTTACAAAGTCAAATATAAGGCAGATGGTACCATAGACAAGCATAAGGCCCATCTTGTGGCAAAGGGCTATGCTCAAAAGGAAGGCCTTGATTATGAGGAAACCTTTGCACCCACTGCAAGGATGACCACCATTCGAGTTCTTTGTGCTATGGCAGCACAGTTCGGATGGAAATTACATCAGATGGATGTAAAAAGTGCCTTTCTAAATGGTGACTTAAAAGAAGAGGTATACATGACTCAACCTCCAGGATTTTTTGAGGAAGGCCATGAGCAACAGGTTTGCAAGTTGGTCAAATCATTATACGGGCTAAAACAAGCCCCAAGAGCATGGTACATCAAAATGGATAGTCACCTACTGCAGCACGGATTTAAGAGAAGTCCATCAGATGCAAATCTCTATATCAAGAACACAGGTTCTGAAATAGTGATTCTTGTATTGTATGTAGATGATCTGATCATCATTGGCAATTCAGAGAAATTGATTAACACCGTGAAAGATGACTTGAAAGAGTCATTTGATATGACAGATCTTGGACTTCTCCACTACTGTCTTGGCCTTGAGATAGAACAGAAGAAGAATCATCTAAGGGTGACTCAAAAAAAGTATGCCAAGACTTTAGTAGAAAAATATCGTATGACTGATTGTAAGCCCAAAGCAACACCGATGGAATCAGGGCTTCAGTTATCATGGTATGATGACTCACCATAGGTAGATGGCACGCTATATCGATAGATGATTGGAAGCCTCATCTATCTGACCAATACTAGACCAGACATTACTTATGTTGTAAACTATCTTTCTCGGTTCATGCGGGAACCAAAGGTCTCTCACTGGAAAGCAGCTAAGAGGGTTCTTCACTACATTCAGGGTAGTGTAGATTATGGTCTAGAGTATAAGAAGAATAATTCATTCTTCTTATAGAGTTATACTGACTCTGACTATGTTGGATCCCTAGATGATAGAAAATCAACATCAGGATATGTATTTCATCTTGGATCTGGTCCTGTCTCATGGCATAGTAAAAAGCAATAGGTGGTTGCTTTATCTTCAATTGAGGTAGAATATCGTGCTGCACGTGGAGCTGTGTGTGAAGCGATATGGTTAAGTCACATCTTGGCTACCATGGGCCTACCAAAGAAACTTCCTATTCACATGTTTTGCGACAACTCAGGTGTTTTGAACTTGGTCAAAAATCCAGTCCATCATGAACGCACAAAGCATATTGACACAGATTGTCATTTCATTCGTGATGAAGTTCCTAAACACAGGATCAAGCTCCAATACATTCCCACCGATGAACAGGTTGCTGACATCTTCACAAAGGCACTTGGACGTGTCAAATTTGAGTTGTTCTGAAGTAGACTTTGTATATCAAAGTAATGTAATAAAGGGGGGATGTTAGGGTACAATAAGCTAGTATATTGCATTACACTAGTTTAGTAGATTATTACATTTACTTTGTACTAATTACCATGCAGATATTTACTATTTTAAATATCTGATGGTAGATAGGTTAAATCCTAAATATCCTAGGTTATCAAATCCAAACCTAACTCTACTTCTCCTATAGCATGTTTGTTAGCGTGGGTTAAGGAGATTAAGTTAGTATTCCTATTTTGTAACCTATTTAAACATTAGTCCTATTTTGCTAATGTTGGTTAATGAATAATTGCACTTTGTTCAATATTTTTCAACACAAAAATCTCCCCCTTTGTCATTGATGGCAACCCAATTTATTTTTACCATTTTCTTAACCTTTTTCTTTTTTGAAATTGCTCCCCCTGACTGAATGCTTTAATTCTAACTCAAATATCTCCCCCTTACTCAAATATCTCCCCCTTTGACATCAATGGCAAAGGGTCACCTTTGGGACTCGAGGCTAAGAATGAAACTGTTAGCTTAGCCCCTCCCCCACCTCCTTTTGAAGTGATTAATTTTGGGGTGGGATTATTACTCACAATTTTCCTTGAAGATACTCAAAGGTCTCCTTTGAAAGTGGCTTAGTGGAGATGTCTGCGATCTGCTCCTTTGTAGTAACATATATCAACCTGACATGTTTATCTGTCACCTATTCTCTCAAAAAATGATACTCGATCGGAATGTGCTTTGTCCTAGAGTGCATCACTAGATTATTAGAGATACTTATAGAACTTGTATTATCACATAATATTGGAATATGATGATCATGTTTTATCTTGAAGTCTTCTAGAGTTTGCTTCATCCATAGTACCTATGTACAACTAGCTATTGTTACAATATATTCTACTTTTGCTATATATAAGGATACTGAAGCCAGCTTCGTACTTAGCTAAGAGACTAAACAGTCTCCAAGAAAGAATGCTCCTCCACTTGTGCTTTTTCTATCATCAATGTTGCCATCCCAATATGCATCTGTATATGCTGTGAGTGTGAAGCTGTCACTTCTGGGATACCAAAGCCCAAAATCCATAGTCCCTTTTAGATACCTTGGAATTATTTTTACTTCTACCACATGTGTTTCCTTAGGTGTTTCCTGAAACCTTGCCACTAATCCCACTAACTGCACTATGTATGGTTTTTTAGCTGTAACATACAACAAGATGCCAATCATAGATCTATATAATCTCTGATCTACCTCTAGAGATTCATCATCCTTACTTAACTTACATCTTGTAACCATGGGGGTACTTACTGGTTTACAATATTCTAACTTGAACTTCTTTAGCATCTCTTTTATATCCTTGGTTTGTGAAAGAACTAATCTTTTATGTAATTGTGAAATCTAAAGTCCAAGAAAGAAGGACAACTCACCAAGCATAGATATCTCAAATTCATTCTGCATTTTTTTACAAATTCTTTACACATCTTATCATTGTTTTCCCCAAAAATTATGTCATCAACATAAACAACCATAATTAGTATATTATTCTCTTCATTTTTTATGTATAAGTTGTTGTCCACTATTCTTTTTTTGAATCCCTGTTCCTGAAGATACTTATCCAATCTTGAGTACCACACTCTAGGAGCTTATTTTAGACCATACAGTACCTTTTTCAATCTGCATACATGATCTGGTTTATCTATTAATATGAATCCCTTTGGTTATTCAATATAGGATTTTTCTTCTAAAACACCATTAAGAAATGCTGACTTAACATACATCTGATATACATTTTAGTTTTTAAAAATTGATAAGGCTAAGAATATTCTTATGGCTTCAAGTCGTGAAACTGGAGCAAATGTTTCATCAAAGTCAATTCCCTCTACCTATGCATAACCTTTGCATACTAACCTTGCTTTATTTTTGACTACTTGTCCATCTTCATTCAACTTGTATTTGAATACCCATTTTGTACCAATCACATTTTTGTCCTTTGGTCATGGAACAAGTTCCCAAGTATTTATTTTCTCTATCTAATCTAATTCCTCATCCATTGCCTTAATCCAGAACTCATATTCACTTGCCTGATTGAAGTCTTTTGGCTTAATATTAGATAGCAAGGGAAATTTTTCTTGTTAAGATGGTGTTATTATCCTTCTCCTTGTCTGTATTTCATCTGGATTACCAATGATTAGATCTTTTGGATTATGCTTTTGTACATACCTGGATGGAGTTTTAGATAGAAGTATTTGTGTTTCTTATTCTTCTTCATTTGATTCCTCATGAAACTTTTCTTGACAACTTCCATCTTCTTGATACACAATTTGTTGAACTGGTTCTCTTGAATATATCTTCTCATCAATTGTTACATTTATACTTTCTAGAATGGTGCATTTTCTCTTGTTGAAGCATCTATAATCTTTAATCCTAGTGGAATAACCAAGAAAAATTCTCTCATCACATCTTGGATCAAACTTGCCTAATTTTTTCTCTTCTCATATTATGTAACACTTGCTTCCAAAAACCTTAAAGTGTTTTACAGTGGTCAGTCTTCTTTTCCAAAGCTCATATGGAGTCTTGTGATGGTTTACCCTCATTTGAGCCCTAGTGATTATATATACTATTTTGGAAGAACATAAGCTTATACTGAGAGGGGGGGTGAACAGTATAAGACCTCTTTTTACTTTTTCCCTTATACTTCAAAATAGTAAAGCAATATACCCAAAACAATATCAAAGCAATGCACAATATCATCCACAAAGTGACACCAATTTTAACGTGGTTCACCCGTAATGGCTGGGCTACGTCCACAAAACTTTTCTCTAAAAGTTATCTCAAAGTTCTTTGGGAATCCTTCCCAATTACAATGTTTATGAGCCTAGGCCCAAAGGAGATACCTTCCCCCAAACAAAATTTATGAGCCTTTGCTCAAAGGATATACCTTCCCCTTTGCTTTGGAAATGATCCCTCAGAAGATCAACTGCCTCTACCTCTTGCCAGCACGTGGAACTCATTTCCATCGAAGACCTCCTATCCTCAATGCTTAGCCTAAGAGACCTCTGCCTTCTATGATCACGTCCACAGTAGCTCAACAACTTGTACCAAACACAGTCAGTCAGTCTAGTACAAGTCTTCCTCTGTCTATCAGATCTGTCCAAAACTTGAACAAATCAATCCTCTGCACACAAGCCTTCTCAAAGACTTGCCAAATCTATCCTCAGATTCTTCTCAAAGAACCAATGCACCTCTATCCTCATATAGCAGCACTCAATTTTCGTCTTTGCCCTTTGTGCTTTCTACACCCTCTACTCTTTCTACGCACTCACAGCCACACTTGGTCAAACTTCAACCTTTGCACTATCTACGCAATCACAACGACACTTAGAATAATTCACCACAACTCTTCGCTCACTCTACACACTTCGATCGAATTTCACACTCTGCTCTCGATGATCGAACTTCTCACTCTGTGCTCTATCTGTGAACGTCACAACCAACACCACCACCAACAACACCACCAACTCTTCAAAATAGCCTGCCTTTTATAATAACACTTTCAAGATCAAAACCTTAATCTTAGTCAGTTGTAACCCTGATATTTAGTTGGTTGCACAACCCTAAACTTTGTCGACTGCAAACCCTAATATTTTTCGACTCACATTTAACTTTGTTGGCTTCAACTACCTCTGTAACTCTTCTATAGCTTTGCCGTGAAACTACAACATGTCACGATATCGTGACACATTTGCAATTGTACACTTTCTTTTGGCTTTTGTTGTGATATCGCGACACTTCTGCCTCTGCAGACTTCATCTTCACTTCTGTCATGATATCGTGACACTTTTGTCTTCATAGCCTTCCTCTGTGCTTTTGTCTTGAAATCGCAACACTTCTCCTATAGAAGACCTATTTTTAGTTTCTGTCGTGAAATCATGACACTTCTACTTCCATCTACTTTCTTTTCTTCCTGTCATGAAATTGTGACACTTTCTGCATCCGTATGCATTCTTTGCAACCTGTTGCGAAATCATGACACTTTCAGCTTTCATACGCTTTCCTTGTAACCCATCACGAAATTGCGACGCTATCAACTTTCTGTACGTTTTCTTTGCAACTTGTCGCAAAATCGTGATGCTTTTAGCTTTCGTACGTTTTCTTTGCTCTTTGAGTCATGAAATTGCGACATGTTGCGATATCGTGACACTTTTCTAACTTGCTTTCTCTCTCCTGCTTAAGTCGTGAAAATGCGACATGTCACGATATCGCGACACTTTTCTAACTTGCTTTCTCTCTCCTGCTTAAGTTGCGAAAATGCGACATGTCGCGATATCGCGACACTTTTCCTCCTTAGCTCTTTTTTGTTCTTTGGGTCATGAAAACCTGACATGTCGCGATATCGTGACACTTTTTCTCCTTAGCACTTTTCTTTTCTTTGGGTCGTGAAAACCCGACATGTCGCGATATCGCGACACTTTTTCACTGCGAGCTCTTTCTCTCGAACCTGTCAGCTTGGGGTTTGCAAAAGACCTTTGAAACTGTCATGCCGTAACCTTCATCAAAACAAATTATTTGACATCAAATTAAATTCCTTCAAAAGATTCTTGACATCAATGACAAATTATATACTTGAGCAAAGGCAATGTACCCAAAGTACCCAAAATTGCCAACAATTTTATTGACTAGTTCCCTCTAAAATACATCTAAAAGTTTGGACTCATTTAACATAGCTCTAGCCATATTCTCAACGGTTCTATTTTTCCTTTTAACTACTCCATTTTGTTGAGGAGTTCTTGCGACTGAGTATTCTCTCTTGATTCAATGTTGTTCACAAAAATCTACAAATTCATTTGAGGTAAATTTTTCTCCTATGTTTGATCTCAAACACTTAATCCTCTTGCTAGTTTTATTTTCAACAATTTTTTTAAGTGCTTTGAATTTTTCAAATGCTTCTGACTTATCTTTTAGAAAATCTAGCCAAATCATTTTGTAGTAATCATCTATAAACAATATGAAGTAACTCTCACCCTAATTACTCTATGTTCTGGTAGGACCACATAGATCAGTATGTATTAGAATTAATGGCTCATATGACACATATCCCTTTGATTTAAAGCTTGTTTTAGTTTGCTTTCCATGTTGACAAGGTGCACAAATTGTGTTTTATGGCCTTTTTAGCTTGGGTAAATCTCTGATAGCCTACTTATTGATTATGTTGAATATGTTGTCAAAATTCAAGTGATACAATATTCTATGCCACAACCAACTCTCATATTCTTGTTATAGAAAGCACTTTTCTCCTTTGATCCCATTAAGCATGTATATATTGTTTGGAGTTCTTGCATTTACAATGACTTTTCTAGTTTCTGATTTTCTTATCTCACACCTATTTGGATGAAATGTAACCATATGACCTTGATCACAAAGTTGAATTACACTTAGCAGATTATGTTTTAACCCTTTGACATACAACACATTTTCTATTATTGTTTCCCATTATCTAAACACGGAGTTCCTCTTACACCAATATTTGCTGATCCATTATCACCAAAACTTACTTGTCCTCTATTTGTTTCTTTTAGTGCAATAACTTTGTCTTTATCTCTAGTAATGTTTCTAAAGCAACCATCATCAATATACCATTGTTCTTCTTTATCCTGAGCATGAAGGGCTATTTGAACTAACATTGATCTAACCTTTACATTCCCTCTTTTCTTTTTCCTAGTTGAAATTGTTTTTCTTTTACTAGACTTAGGAAGTATCATTTTACACCATCTAGCCTTGTGCCCAAAATTATTGCATTTGTAACATATAATATAATTATCCATAAGAGGTGCAAAAGAATTGAAATTTCTATTGACATTTTTTCTTGCATGATCAATACAATGTACAACTCTATGACCATATTTATTACAAGAAAAACAATGACCATGGAAGAAATTATGTAACCTATTTGGATGCCTTTGATATTGTGGTTGAGTGCTTCTCCTTTTGTGATTAACTCTCATCCAAGGTTCTTCTTTGCTTTCTTCCTTTCTGATGTCTTTTCCTTTTGAAGTATCCTTTACTTGTCTATCTTTGTTTGAAGTTTCTGCTTCTTGAAGACTTAACTCATATTTTTGTTTCCCATACTCTATATCTTGTATTACCTTGGTCCTTTCAACTTAATTCCTCAAATAAAAAAAATTTTCTTCCAATATTTCACATTATGTTTCTCTTGCTCTTAATAGATCCGTCATATCCTACTCAATTTTATTTCCCTCTTCTACCTTTATCTTGAGTTCTGTGAGACTTTGTAGAAGTTCCATCCTTGCTTCTTCATCCTCTTGAATTTTTTCCTTCAAGCTTGAGTTCTTCTCTCTAATTCTTTCCAAATTTTCAAGAGCAGTAAATAATTCCTATTTTATATCAAACATGGTCTCTTCTTCATTTTTTGAAGTCATGTGTGTTTCTGATGGATCCTCCACTAAGCTATTAGTATTTTCATATAGAGACCCGCTCTAATACCAATTGAAGAACATGTGCTTATAATGAGAGGGGGGTGAACAGTATAAGATAAATTTTTTTGCTTTTCAATTCAAATTATAACATCAACAATATTAAAGTAGTAAACATCACACAAAGCATCACATACATGAGAGACATGATTTAATGTGGTTCACCCAATATGGGCTACTCCACGGAGAAAATATTCCTTATAAAATTTTATCAAATAAATTATCTTGGGAATCCTTTCCCTATTACAATATTTATGTACATCTGTCTAAAGGAGTCACCAATCCCTTGATCAAGTTTGTGGATCTCTATCCACAAGAGAACTCCTTTCTCCTATGTTCTCACTAGTGATATTCTAGAAAAACTGATACCTCCACTACACTGGCTAATGGACCTCTATCTACTGAAGACTCTTGTCCTCAGTCAGAAGATCTATCCTCACTACCTTAGATAATGGATCTCTATCCACTGGAGATTGTCATCCTCTATACCCTATCACCTCCAAAGCTTACTCTTAGCTCTATCTCAAATCTACACTAAACACAGTGCTTCGATCTAGCACAAATATACTCAATCTCTATCTCTGGTCTAGCACAAAACTGTCCTCAAATCTATCCTCAATATTTATCCTCAAATTTATATTATAAGCTTCCAAAAAATATCACACCAATCTATCCACAAGTCTTCTCAAAGACGTACCTCAAATTTGCTCAATAAGTCCTCACTAGAACTTATTCAATCTCATAGAAACATATAGAGAATTTTTAGAGACTCAATATGTTTCACATTCACAACAATGCTCAATCACTTTAAATCTCTTTTTTTACCACAAAAACATATAGAGAATTGTTAGAGACTCAATATGTTTCACACTTACAAACACTCAACCTCTTTCTCAAATAAATTTAGAATATAGAATAATTTGTTTTACAGAACTTGAACTATCGCTTCAACACATCCACTCAACTAAGCTCAATCACTTTCACTCAATCCAATCACTTCAACAACAATGCTTATCAAGTAATCCTCACATAACAATGATACTCATGATCTTTGCAAACCCTAGTTCAAGTTCTTCACTTCTTCACATAAAAATGATACTCATGTTATTTCAAACCCTAATCCAATCTTCAAAATCAACAAGGGATCTCAATCACACAATAAGTGAAGAAAGAAATATTTCTTCAATACAAAAATAATACTCAAATACACCTTATAATCTCCAACTTTAAAATAATATTCAACAACCTTCAATTTCAAAAATAAAATTTCCTTACTACCTTATAACTCCTTAAACACTTAAAAATTAAATCTAGAAATCAAATTTTTGCATTCCCCTTTTAACTCCCGTAAACAACTTATAATCCAAATTAATTATGCAAAAAATTTAATCAACATAAACCTTTGGAAACTAATAATATTTTTCACTTTTTATTTTTCGTAAGTGAAGACAACCCATAATAATGTGCATACCTCTATTATGCTACCCAAAAGGCCTTGGCAGGATTCGAACCACCGCTGGTTCTCCGCCAAGTGCTTCCGCAGCGGTCACACCCACCAACTGGGCTGCGTGGCTCCACAAGAGCCAAAAGGTATGAACATGCCTTTGACTTCCTTCTCCCTCAAACATTACAAACTCAAAACATGAACCTCCCTTTAACAAAATGATGTGCGTGAGATTCGAACTTGCACCAGGTGTCTTGAACATGTCTTACGCAACCCTTGGCTGCCAACTTAGCTATGAGGGGCTTCAATTAGTTTTCGGAGGCTACCACACTTTATTATTTCCTCTGCTTAAATACACATGTGAAAATACATGTTTTCCTTTGCACGAGCCAAAATACAATCGCATGGATAATTTTCCAAATGCCAAACTGTGGCATTATTTATATGCCAAACTGTGGCATTATTTATATGCAACTCAGTTTGTTCCAACATTGGTGATTATTCAAATTTAATTTGAATTCAAATATTAGATTTAATTTTAAATATTAATTAATTTTTAATTAAGCCTTAGCACCCATCATTATTTAAATTAAAATTAAAATTTAAATTAAATCTTCTTGTGGGTCTTTTCCAACTTGATCCTTGATCTTTTTAAACTCAATTTTTGATCCAAAATAATAATAAAAAAATATTATTATTTAATTTTACTTTGCTTCTCCTTCCTTGGATATTTATCCTTTGAGCCCTCCTAGGTATATAATATTTAAAAATAAATATTATAACCTATTGCTTTTGTAGAAAACACTTAATGCCCTCAAATATGACAAACATAGCACAACAATGCTTTTGACATCAATGACAAAAAACACTCCTCAAAATGTCCAACAAATGTTGGATGTGAAATATTTTCATACATTTTGGATAAGATTTTGCATGACTGGTTTATCAATATTCCTGCAACTTCCATCACTTCATGGGCTTAATGAGAAGTAATATTTCTCAACCATTTTGGAACATTAGATTATTGGGATACGATATCAAATCAATTTGCCTCTATCTGTAAAGAACCTAATGAATCAATGAGTCAATTCAATTATAAGTTCCATAGGTTATATATCAAAATGGATATACATTACACCTTTTTAGAAGAAGAAACTATTGATATGTACAAGGGAGCCTTAGACCCCGTAATTGATATATTTCTAGGAGAAATACTTGAAGATCCACCCCTACCTATAGTCTATAGTGTTGAAATAATATTAGAACAATGGAGGATTATGCACAATCAAACACCACCCATGAATCAGGCTAAGGCACAACATGTTCCCATGAGGGATTATTTTCAAAAGTTATTGAAGCCAACCTACACCAACCATCTAATATAGCACCCTCGAATTAGATGATATCTAATGTGAACAATCAATAGGATGAAGTTGAATATCCAAATGTTACAACCACCTTAGATATTTTTCAAGAGGAGGTGAAAATTTCAAAGTCACTATCCACTAATGAGGATTGTGTAGAGATGGGTCCATATCTAGAAATACATGAATTTTTGGACAATGGAGGAGTCCTACACCTAAATAGCATTGAAATATGTGATAGGACAATACCTTCCATAGAATTGAATGAATTGGTTGAAAGTGAGGTTGAAAGAGAATCAATAAATGAATTTGAAGATATAATAAATTTTCACCACTTGTTCTCAGAAGATACTTTGGATGAGATTGTTGAAATGGGTGGTCAAGAAAACCCAAACCTTCCAAATTGTGATAAAATTGAATCATGGGTTACAAATGTGGATTGTGATCTTGCAATATTGAATACAAAGAGTAGCCCACTTTTGAAAATAATTGAACCATATAAGGAAGGTGAAGGTGAATTTGATGAGAAATACATTGATGAATTGGAATATGGTAAAGAAGTAGTTGAGCATCACAACTTGATTTTGAAAGATGATTACTATGATTCTTGGAATAAATGGGAAGAATATGCTCACTCTAAACCTTCTAATGAATTTTTTGTGTCAATTGATATGTAGGATAATACAATTACTTTCTTGCATGAGGATATTGCAATTCCTATACATTCTGAGAATGTTTTGGAAGAAAGATTGTGAAGAACACAAGCTTATACTGAGAGGGGGTGAACAGTATAAGACCACTTTTTACTTTTCTTTCCCAAACAATATTATGCAATGTATAGATAGCAATTTCAATAGCAGTAATCAAAGCAATGCACAAATCACCACACAAAATAGAGACACCACAATTTACGTGGTTCACCCAATGTGGGCTACTCCACGGAGAAAATATTTCACTAAAATTTCCTCAATCAATCTCTTGGGAATCCTTTCCCTATTACAATGTTTATGGACCTCTATCCAAAGGAGACACCAATCCCCTAAATCAAGTTCATGGATCTCTATCCATAGGAGAACTCCTTCTCCTCTACTCTATCTGGTGATCCTCTAGAAGACTACTACCTCCACTACATTGGCTTGTGGATCTCTCTCCACTGAAGACTCTTGTCCCCACTCAGAAGACCTATCCTCACTACCCTGGCTAATGGATCTCTATCCACTAGAGACTACTGTCCTCTCTACTCTGTCACCTCCAAAGCTCTATCTCAAATCTGCACTAAACATAGTCCTTCGGTCTAGCACAAATCTGCTCTATCTCTATCTCTGGTCTGGCACAAACCTATCCTCAAATTTGCACCAAACTCTTCTCTCAAATATATACTAAACACAGTCCTTCGGTCTAGCACAAATCTTCTCAACAAGTCCACACAAAACTTATCCAAATCTGCTCAACTAAAATCCCACTCAGAACTTGCTCAAATCTGCTCAACAAGTCCACATAGAACTTGTTCAAACCAAGTCCTCCTAGAACTTGCTCAAATCTGCTCAACAAGTCCACACAAAACTTGCTCCAAATCTGCTCAATAAGTCCACATAGAACTTATCCAAATCTCAATATAGTAATTCCACAAAATCACACCAAATTTCACAAGTCTTCTCAAAGACTTACCTCAAATCAGCTCAACAAGTCCACATAGAACTTGTCCAATCTCATAGAAACATAAAGAGAATTGTTAGAGACTCAATATGCTCTATACTAATCACAATGCTCAATTTATTTCAATCACTCTCTTAGAAACATAAGGAGAATTGTTAGAGACTCAATATGCTTCAAATTCAACTCAATGCTCAATCACTTTCTCAACTCAATTCAGAATATAGAATAGTTTGTTTTATGGAACTTGAACAATCACTTCACATACCCACTTGACTAGGTTCAACCAACTTTACTCAACCAAACACTCAATGAAACAACCCTTGCTCACAAACCCTAGTCCAAGCATATGATCACTCAACTCAAAATATTTCCAACAATGCTCAACATCAAATCTCACATAACAATGATACTCATGTTCTTTTCAAACTCTAGTTCAAGTTCTTTTCTCAACAACTCACTTCAACAACAATGCTTATAAAACAATCTTCACATAGCAATGATACTCAATCCTTAGTTCAAGTTCTTCACACAACCAATGACTTCAACAACAATGCTTATAAAACAAGGTTTTAACAACAACTCTTTATTCCAGAAAACCTTGAAGCATTAACTCAACTCATTCAATAGGAAACCCTAATCAAGTCCTTTTCACTCCAAACTTATTTTCTAGAAAACCAACCAATCAATTTAACTATGGAAGAATGTGCTCATACCTTTTTCTTGATGATGAAGGAATCTCATAAATCTGCCACAACCATAAACACTCTTTTTCCAAGCTCAAAGAAATTATTAGATAATAATCTTCCTCAAAATACAATGTAAATATCAAGACAAATATACACCTTATCACTCCACCTTTAAGAAATCATTCATCAACATTTACAAAAATTAATATACCACTTACACCTTATGATCTCCCCAACTAAAATAATATTCAATGCACTCTTCTTTAAAAATAACTCAATGCTTAGAAGTTCCCTCTATCCTCTTGAAACTTAAAACAATTTGATGTGACACAACCACTTTATTAAAATAAACTAACACCTTATTCCTCCAACTTATCAAAAATTAATTTCCAACTAACAATCCTTTAAGCAACCCTTTTAACTCCAAACTTTAGGCAACTCACAAAATATTAAACAAAAATTATTACCTTGCCTTGGATGGGATTCGAACTCACAACGCAGCCTCAACCAACGCCCTAGCCACGGCTCCAACTGTCATGCAAGCTAGGCGCTCGCTTGGGGACTAACGAGCACCGCATGCTCCAAAAGTCTCCCCACTTGCCTAGCACAACAAAAACGTGTGCCTTCCTTTGGCACTTTCAATTACCAATGCAACCACCAAAACCCCCCCCCACCTTCCTCCCTCCACTACCCAGTTGGCACTTGGTCTTGTTCACTGCTCCTCTTTAAACCCTATTCACTGGCACTAAACACAAAAATCACTTTCTCTTTTTTGCACGAGTATCAACACAATTGCACGCTTTATTTTTTGAGCAAAAGGATAAATTAAAATACCTCTTAGGCATTGGTATATATATCGATTTCCCTCCTTCATGCATGACGTCAACGCTCAAATTTCCTTCAATGAATTTAGACGTCGATGCTCGAATTTCCTTTGGAGCTTATTAATTTATAAAATATTTAAATTCATTTGAATTTAAATTTTATAAATTAATTCTTTAAAACCCTTTGGTTTTATTAAGACCATCTTCCATTGTACACCTTGGTATAAATAATATTTATTAATAAAATTTAAATTCACTTTGAATTTAAATATTTTATTAAATAAATATTAAACCTTCCTTTAGCTTTGCAATAGTCTTCCTTGGGTTTTTATGAAAAACCTTTTAACTTATGCTTCCACATAATATTAAAAATATTATGGAGCCCTTTTGCCTTTAACCTCTGCTTTATTCCTCTTGACCTTTGACATCATCAGTGGCTTATTTTTGGAGATCAATAACAACTCTTGACAACTTTGTTTCTTGACATTAATGATGACTTCATTTCTTGACATCAATGACAACTTGACTTAATGACTCAAAATGTCCAACAATCTCCCCCTTTGTCATTGATGGCAACCCAAATTATTTTTACTAAAAACTTGTTTTTTTTTTTTTTGCTTTTTCCCCCCTGGGATATTGCTCCCCCTGGCTCAATGCTCTCTCAAATACCAAATCTCTCCCCCTTACTCAAATCTCTCCCCCTTTGACATCAATGGCAAAGGGTCACCTTTGGGGCTCGGGGCTAAGAATGAGCCTCTTAGCTTAGCCCCTCCCCCACCTTCTCTTGAGGTGGTTAATTCTGGGGTGGGAGTATTTCTACTCCCAGAAAGCATTGTTCTTTACCTTTATCCTCTTTCCTTCTTATCTGATCCTTCTGATTCCTCTGACTGTTTCTTTCCATGTCCATGTTCCTGTCCATGTCTATATTCCTATCCTTGTTCTTGTTCATATCCAAGTTCTTGTTCCTATTCCTATTCATATCCATGTTCCTATTCCTATTCCTGTTCATATCCATGTTCCTGTTCCTATTCCTATTCATATCCATGTTCCTGTTCTTGTTCCTGTTCATATCCATGTTCCTGTTCCTGTTCATGCTTGATTCTGGAATGTCTGCTCTACACCACTTTGTTGTGTGACCATCATTATTGCACTTGTAACACTTAATGTTATTATTCCTTGGAGGTGCAAATGTCTTAGGATTTCTCCTAGTGAAGCCATACCTTCTTCTGTCATGAACCCTGCAATTCATTGCCTTGTGACCAAACTGATTACATGAGTAGCAATACCCATGGAAAAGTTGTTTGTTCCCATATTCCTATCTTTCCTGTGTCCTGCACTGTGAAGCCATGTGCCCAAACCTGTGACATGAAAAACATCTTCCATTGAAGCCTCCTTGCCTTGACCTCATTGGTCTCCTAGTCTCTCTTGACCTATTCTGATTGTTGTTCCATCTATATCTTCTTTGTGCATTGTTCCTGTTCTTGTTGAACTCTCTATTGTCCAACTCATCCTCAGATGTCTCACTTTCTTTTACACTTTCTTCTTCTGAAGTATCTTCATCTGAAGTTTCTTCTCCTCCAAAACTTGAGGTTGACTCTCCTTCCCATTCCTTTTGATCCTGTCCAAATCCAAGACCTATTTTGCTTGATGTAGGCTTTTGTATCTTGATGAACTTATCTAAGTTCTTTGAGCTATTTTTGAACCCTTTTAGCTTGACTTTGGAGTCTTCTAAATCTTCTCTTAGTAGTGCCACTTCTTGTGTTAACTTTTCACATTCTAAGATCTTTGCTTCTAACTTATCCTTGAACCTTTTTGCCTTAGCCTTTGATTTTTCTAAATCCTCTATAAGCAATCTTCTCTCTTCATCACATTCTTGAAACTGAATTTCAAGTTTAGAGTGTTGCTTTCTTACCTTATTTACCATTTCAAGGGCATAAATAAGTTCTCCTTTGAGATCATATCCATCCTTTTCTGAATATTCCTCTATTTGTTTACCTTTGTCCACATCTTTATTTTCTGTTGGCTTGTCTTCTATAGGATCACCTACTTCTTCTTCTAATGCCATTAGAAGGTTTTCATCTGGTCCTTCAAATGCATCCTCATATTCATCATCATTGAAACTATAGCCATCCCTTGTACAATCATCTTCAAGATGTCCAAAGTTACCACATCTAAAACACTTGAGAATTACTGGAGTCCTTTTCTTAACTTGTTCTTTTTCTTCAATCATAAATAGGACTTCATCTCTATCATTATCTGAAAAACTAGCATCACTATCACTTGAGTACTTACTTGCATTATCCGCATAGTAGCTCCTCTTTTGCCTTTGGAAGAACTTCTTTCCTTGTCTATTTTGTCCATCCTTGCTTTTCTTTTGGTGCCTATGTCTTTCTGATTCCCTGTTCTTGTGATCCTATTTCTCTTCATCATTGTTATTCTTAGCTTCTTGACAGTCAGTTGCATAATGACCATACTTTCCACAATTGAAATATTTAATAGATCTTGTATCTCTAGATCTTCTTGAATCCTTATTCCTTCTACCATAATTTGCTTCTTCATCATTGGATGACTCATTGCTTGATTCTGACTTCTTACCCTTAGTCTTCTTGATTGCTTTGAATGTTGCTTCCTTCTGGGGAATAGGATATTTTGTTCTTATCTCATGTGTTGTAAGAATACCAAGCAACATATCTCTTGTCAAAGTATCACCATCCATTGACACTTCTATAGCAGAAACCTTTTCACTGAATCTTTTTGGAAGAGTTCTCAAAACTTTATCACAAACATCTGATTCATCAATCTTCATTCCAAGTCCTTGCATAGCATTAACAACCTCATCAATTCAAAGTAGATAAGTACTAATGTTTTCCTCATCCTTCATTCTTAACTCTTCAAATTGTCCTTTGAGATTTCGCATCTTTGCTTTCTTGACACATTTATCTCCTTCATATATATTTTGCAATTTATCCCACATGTCTTTAGCAGTTTGACAATGCATAACTTTCATAGACTTTGTTCTATGCAAACCTCTCAAAAGTGCATTCATTGCTTTTGAATTGTAATGTTGTAGGAGCTTACCTTCCTTATATTTAGGAGGATTAATTAAGGGATCATATCCAAATTCAATTGCTTCCCAAATTTCATTGCCAAGTGCCATCAGGTAGATCTTCATTCTCATACTCCAATACATATAGTCACTTCCATCAAATACTGGTGCTGAATTATCTGAGGACACATTCTTAGAATCCATTGTGTTCTTGTTAGCTTTTCCTTCAAGTTGTTAAACTCTTCTGAAGGAACCCACTCTGATACCAATTGAAGAACACAAGCTTATATTGAGAGGGGGGTGAATAGTATAAGACCACTTTTTACTTTTCTTTCCCAAATAATATTATGCAATGTATAGATAGCAATTTCAATAGCAGTAATCAAAGTAATGCATAAATCACCACATAAAATAGAGACACCATAATTTACGTGGTTCACCCAATGTGGGCTACTCCATGGAGAAAATATTTCACTAAAATTTCCTCAATCAATCTCTTGGGAATCCTTTCCCTATTACAATGTTTATGGACCTCTATCCAAAGGAGACACCAATCCCCTAAATCAAGTTCATGGATCTCTATCCATAGGAGAACTCCTTCTCCTCTACTCTGGTTGGTGATCCTCTAGAAGACTACTACCTCCACTACATTGGCTTGTGGATCTCTCTCCACTGAAGACTCTTGTCCCCACTTAGAAGACCTATCCTCACTACCCTAGCTAATGGATCTCTATCCACTGGAGACTACTATCCTCTCTACTCTATCACCTCCAAATATCTATCTCAAATCTATACTAAACATAGTCCTTCGATCTAGCATAAATCTGCTCTATCTCTGTCTCTGGTCTAGCATAAACCTATCCTCAAATATGCACCAAAATCTACTCTCAAATCTGTACTAAACATAGTCCTTTGGTCTAGCACAAATCTGCTCAACAAGTCCACATAGAACTTATCCAAATCTGCTCTACAAGTCCTCTCTAGAACTTGCTCAAATCTGCTCAACAAGTCCAAAAAAACTTTATAAATCTGCTCAAAAGTCCTCTCTAGAACTTGCTCAAATATGCTCAACAAGTCCACATAGAACTTGTTCAAATATTCTCTACAAGTCCTCTCTAGAACTTGCTCAAATCTTCTCAACAAGTCCACATAGAACTTGTCCAAATCTGCTCAATAAGTCCACACAAAACTTATCCAAATCTTCTCAATATCTATATTGTAAGCTTCCACAAAAGCTCACACCAAATCTATCCACAAGTCTTCTCAAAGACTTACCTCAAATCAGCTCAACAAGTCCACACAGAACTTGTCCAATCTCATAGAAACATAAAGAGAATTGTTAGAGACTCAATATGCTCTATACTAATCACAATGCTCAATTTATTTCAATCACTCTCTTAGAAACATAAGGAGAATTGTTAGAGACTCAATATGCTTCAAATTCAACTCAATGCTCAATCACTTTCTCAACTCAATTCAGAATATAGAATAGTTTGTTTTATGGAACTTGAACAATCACTTCACATACCCACTTGACTAGGTTCAACCAACTTTACTCAACCAAACACTCAATGAAACAACCCTTGCTCACAAACCCTAGTCCAAGCATATGATCACTCAACTCAAAATATTTCCAACAATGCTCAACATCAAATCTCACATAACAATGATACTCATGTTCTTTTCAAACTCTAGTTCAAGTTCTTTGCTCAACAACTCACTTCAACAACAATGCTTATAAAATAATCTTCACATAGCAATGATACTCAATCCTTAGTTCAAGTTCTTCACACAACCAATGACTTCAACAACAATGCTTATAAAACAAGGTTTTAACAACAACTCTTTATTCTAGAAAACCTTGAAGCATTAACTCAACTCATTCAATAGGAAACCCTAATCAAGTCCTTTTCACTCCAAACTTATTTTCCAGAAAACCAACCAATCAATTTAACTATGGAAGAATGTGCTCATACCTTTTTCTTGATGATGAAGGAATCTCATAAATCTGCCACAACCATAAACACTCTTTTTCCAAGCTCAAAGAAATTATTAGATAATAATCTTCCTCAAAATACAATGTAAATATCAAGACAAATATACACCTTATCACTCCACCTTTAAGAAATCATTCATCAACATTTACAAAAATTAATATACCACTTACACCTTATGATCTCCCCAACTAAAATAATATTCAATGCACTCTTCTTTAAAAATAACTCAATGCTTAGAAGTTCCCTCTATCCTCTTGAAACTTAAAACAATTTGATGTGACACAACCACTTTATTAAAATAAACTAACACCTTATTCCTCCAACTTATCAAAAATTAATTTCCAACTAACAATCCTTTAAGCAACCCTTTTAACTCCAAACTTTAGGCAACTCACAAAATATTAAACAAAAATTTATTACCTTGCCTTGGATGGGATTCGAACTCACAACGCAGCCTCAACCAGTGCCCTAGCCATGGCTCCAACCACCGCATGAGCTAGGTGCTCGCTTGGGGACTAACGAGCACCGCGTGCTCCAAAAGTCTCCCCACTTGCCTAGCACAACAAAAACGTGCGCCTTCCTTTGGCGCTTTCAATTACCAATGCAACCACCAAAATGCTGCCATCGAGTTTCGAACGTAGGTCTCCTAGCACCCAACACTTTAACCACCATCCTCTTGCCACTAGGCCACGCTGCCCAGTTGGCGCTTGGTCTTGTTCGCTGCTCCTCTTTAAACCCTATTCGCTGGTGCTAAACACAAAAATCACTTTCTCTTTTTTGCACGAGTATCAACACAATTGCACGCTTTATTTTTTGAGCAAAAGGATAAATTAAAATACCTCTTAGGCATTGGTATATATATCGATTTCCCTCCTTCATGCATGACGTCGGCGCTCGAATTTCCTTCAACGAATTTAGACGTCGACGCTCGAATTTCCTTTGGAGCTTATTAATTTATAAAATATTTAAATTCATTTGAATTTAAATTTTATAAATTAATTCTTTAAAACCCTTTGGTTTTATTAAGACCATCTTCCATTGTACACCTTGGTATAAATAATATTTATTAATAAAATTTAAATTCACTTTGAATTTAAATATTTTATTAAATAAATATTAAACCTTCCTTTAGCTTTGCAATAGTCTTCCTTGGGTTTTTATGAAAAACCTTTTAACTTATGCTTCCACATAATATTAAAAATATTATGGAGCCCTTTTGCCTTTAACCTCTGCTTTATTCCTCTTGACCTTTGACATCATCAGTGGCTTATTTTTGGAGATCAATAACAACTCTTGACAACTTTGTTTCTTGACAATTTCCTTGACATTAATGATGACTTCATTTCTTGACATCAATGACAACTTGACTTAATGACTCAAAATGTCCAACGAGGTTGGAATCTCATCGAGTGTTGGAAAATGATAATGATTCTACTACTATGGATAAAGAAGAAAAAGAATCAATAGATGAATCAAAAGAACATGTCAAAGATACAATCAAGTTTCATCCCATGAATTTACATGAAAATTTTTATAATGGTTGGAAAAAATATGAAGAATCATTTATTTTTCACATCCCTATTGATGGAATGTCTATTGCTATATAGGATGCTTAAAATGCTATCTCACATGAATATTTTGTAATTCTTGTACAAGTAGAAAATGGCATGCCCATTTCAGGAATAGATAAGGTTCCAAATTTTTATCATTTTGAATATGAGTTTATGGAACACCTTACTGAAATAGAAGAGGAAGAAATGATAAATGTTTCCTATGATTCAATCATTTGGGATCAGGAAGAAGTAAATCCTCCTCTTTCATTTTGGAATACTGAAAACTTGGGTACAAATTCTCATGGTTGCATTGAAGATTCTAAGGAATAAATATCATGGATAGTTAACAAGGAATTTGAACCAACTCCTATTCATCCAAATGCTAAAAATATGGATTCGATTGAAACAACTCAAATAATTGATCATGGAGATTTGTTATTTGACACAACCCTAGATAGACAAGACTTGTGGTTTGAAAAGGATGGTCATATGTTTGATTGGGTGCCTAAATTTGGTATTATTGAACAAGTTTTTGATGATGATGAAGCCCATGAAGAAGAAGAAAATATTACAATGGCTCACCAAGTGTTGGTAAATGAAAATGTATAAAAGGTACAATCTAACATTTTGTGTCCAACATCCAAGCTTCAGGTAAAAATTTGTATAATAATTTATTGTATTCAAATGTTATTTATGACCCAGGTGTTGTAGGTGAGTTGGAGATGAGAGGGCAATCCTACAAGGGAGCTCCCAAGTTAAAATATCCACCCTACCAAAAAGCTAAATTGGGTATCCAAAATCCAATTGATAATGTTGGTGCGGGAAGGGTCGGGTGCAACTCCCGGGTGATTTTGACAGTGTAGAAACCCTTATTCGTGGTCTCTGAGACCAAGGCGGCCCCCCAAGGGGTTTTTTGCTTTAAAAAAATGTTATTTATGATGAAATGCCATTAGAGGTGAATGAAGAACTAGAGTTGATTTCTACTCACATATCTAATAATATTGCTATGATGAATAAAATAGAAGTTTATGTGCTTGCATTGTTGAATCAAGTTCACCAAAAATTAACAATCAAATCTAGGATAAAAGCTTATAATGATTCTCATTTAGTAAATATCCTATATTCTTGCAAATTGTTGCATTAGTTTGATTGGCATACAAATATGGAAAATAAATTGGCTTTGAAATTTATAGAAATAAGCTCCTATTTGCAAGATCTCATATTTGAAAAAGAAGGCCTAATTCTAAATCATAAATCACATTGTAAAATTGACATCTTAAGAAACCAACAAGAAAGAATTGAAAATAATTTATGGTATAATCAATTTAATGATTCAAAGCCCACCTATGGGATTGTTAATGGAACTAAATTAAAATGGTGGGGTGAAAGAGGTAAAATAATGGTTGTTGCACTTTATGGCTTAGTCTTGTTTTGGCTATATTCCTATAAAGTTTGGCATGCATATTATGATATATATATTTTAAAGTGTGCTAATCGTGTTTGGGATCCAGGGAAGTGGTAGCCTATATTATGCATCATATTGTATATTGTTGTATATAGTTTTGGTTTTCTTCTTGTTGTGGTTGGTTTTGTTGTTTTGTGATTTTATTTCTAAGTTTTGGTTTTTGAGCTTTATGTTTTGGGTTGTTCCCTTGTTTTGAGGTGATGTTTTGTGGTCACTAATTTATGACATCTTCTTCATTTTTTGTGTTCCTGTGTTAAGTAGGTTGAAACACCTAATATGAAAGTAGGTGAACTTGAGAAAAGGGAGAAGTTATTTCGTGATCATGCTAAAATGTTGGGACTAAAATGGTGGAGAGTGGAACAATGAAACATTTCACTAAAGCTCCACATGTAACCCACATATTAAAGGGTATTTATGGAATTCTTAAAGGATGAAATTATCTTGATTTGCAAATTAAGGCTAAATTCTAACATGCTCAAATTCAAATGTTACATAGAGGTTTGCAAAGTTCTCTATAAAAGAAGAATACAAGCAATACAAAGATTGATCAAATATGTCACCAAGTTTAGATAAACTCCTTTGGGGCTATGGATGCTTGATTGGTAGTGGGGCTCTGTCTAGACAAAGCTTGATATAAAAATAAAAATAGCTTTGAAAATCTTGATCAAATCAGTCACCTAGTTAAGAAAATATCCACCAGGGCTATGGACGCATGACTGGCAATGGGGCTCTGTTTGAAAAAATTATGCTCAAAAGAGACTTTGCAAAAATATTATTCAAAATGAAAAATTATGAGCAATATTTTATAGCCTAATGCAATTCAAGTGAGAATTCGGATGGTTTTTAGAGGTGTAAAAATGAATCACTTTGTCACACACTAAGCAAGAGTAGATGGATTAGTTATTTTTATTCAAATATGTTTACCCCCACATTCTCGGGACATCGCTAAATAATTCATATATTGATGATATTTTGTGTTCTTATTTAATATTGGGTTATTCACCCGAAATTCTCAGGAGCATTTCCTAGTAGATTCGCCATTGTTTGTGACTATTTCACAACTTACCCCAAAATTGGGAACCCACCTTTTTCTTTGCAGTTTTAGTTTTCTTTTAGCAATAATTTAGGTAGGTTCCAAGGTCTAGTATAGGGTTGATATATCCTTGTCTTTGTGCTAAGTTTCCAATGTTTGGTTTAACTTTAGCGTTGGTTGCTTTTAGTTTCTTTTGTTTTAAATTAGCTTTAATAGATTTATGCATTAAGTTAATTTAAAATGATAAAAACTAAAATAAATAAATAAAAGATGACATATTAATATATATGTATATTAATAAAGGAAAAAAATAAAAGAAATAGTAAATAAAATAAAATAATATAATATAAAAATAAAAATAATTAAAATAAATAAAAAAAACAAAAAAATAATAAGGCCTTCTTACTCACATCTCAAGTTTATTAATACATATTTATGCAAGAACTTATAGGAAATAATCTTTTACTATGCTTTATATATGCAAGCTATCAAAGAGAGTGATCGACAATCACATAGGTAGACACGCCAACGCTAGCGCTTGGAGATGATCCGGACCCACCTAGACAGACATGTAAGAAATACCAATGGGGACGTGAGGGATTTGATCGAATGCATGGAAGATTTGGTTTTCATAGATCATTTGATGTGGACAGGATAACCATACGCACAAGGTTATGAATGACACTAGCATTCACAAATGGAGAGCGTAGTAGGTTGGTGAGGTAGCGAAAGGATGACACAATTTATGAGAGCAAGTCTATGCATAGATGTATGTCGAATGAACACAAACATGACATGGAAAAATTATGATTTGATGGCAGGCTATGTGGTGGACCAAACTAGTAGATGATTTGTAAGATGAGTTCACCAAACTACGTTAAGGAGCACGTCTAATGCAGTGGACCGGACGGTGAGTGCACAGTAGCGATGATATCGAGGTTCAGTGGAGAAAATTTAGTTTGGCCACGTATTGGTATGGATGAATTTTTTTTAGGTATAGTGGATGGGCCTACGTGGGCATTGACAAGGATTTCTAGATGATGATTTCAAAGTATAGAAGGATGACGTGTGCCTAGATGGTTGATGTGGTGACATAGTTTTTTTTGAGCTCAAATTATTAGATAATTACTGTGGTGATCAAAGTGCATGTATTGCTAGAGGTACTAATGGGAAAACTGTTTGATTTACCTCTTATGTTTGGCACATAAAGAGAAATATTGGTCATGTAAAATATTAAAGGAATGCATCCTTAAATAATCCTCAAGTAGTTGATAAAACATTTTATCCCGAAACTGGTGGAGAATGCAGAAGATAATGTGTGAACAATACATAGATTGAGTCGAATGGGCATCATTTTTTTATCATGAGGGAAATGTAAATGGTGGTGAATGATTTTGATATTTCACAATTAAGTTCTGAATGTGGCTCAGGTCTACTATCAGTGCATTATCTAACAAGATTCTATTATTGGAGAGGGTTACAAATAAGCGTAGCCCATATACCATTGTATACGACCCTATTTGAATGAGATTGACCAAAGGGTAAGGGTTTATGGTTAAGTATCCAAATCCATCATGGAAGACAAAATAAAAACTAGCCATGGATTCTCACAGTGAATGTTACATCTGTTTTGAATGAACAAGGCACCAAGCAAAAGCGAACCGGATGATGGAGGACTTAGGACATTGGATAGTTTGAAATGGACCGATCGGGTAGCAATGCCAATGGGAATGAGGATGGATAACTCACCATAATATTAGATGGTTGTGGGGATGATAAATTCACTAGAATGATAGTATACAATGGACCACACTTCATGATGAACACCACTCAGAACAACAAAAGCAAGACTACCTGGACTTACACATGACTGTTTCAGTTTACAAGATAAAGCAGATGTAAAAAATGTAGTGGACGACCCTGGCGAGTGACCTAGTAGAAGATAACATATGGTTGTATGGCACTGCATATCAATGAATACGTTGCTGGTGAACCTAAAGAGAACAAATGTAATCTGAACATATTGACAGGAGCATCGTAGACAGTAATCAGGTTCATTAGGAAGATTTTAGTACCATAGATTCAGTAGGTGTATGTCATTTATTCCCAAAGACTCCATGCAGAATGTGTTCAAAGGATGTTTTCTATGGAAATATGCAGGCTACATGGGATATTATTTGGGTGAATTGCAGTAATGATTTGAAAGGTTCTATTCTCTAAAGTATTTATGGGAGGATAAAGGCGAAGAATCTCGTTCAAAATAGGTTTGAAAAATGCTCGAGGGACAATGACGTCCTAAATAAAATAATGTTCAATAAAGGTTATGGGAACCCAAAGTGTTATTTTTAAATATAGAGGGGCCAAATTATGAATCAAACAATATCCATGATGCACGATCTCACGTCAAGACAGTTATCAATTTAGCCGCATGACAGAAAACAAATAACACCCATTCCAATTTTAATGATCTCAGTGGGTATAGAATAATCAAGCAAATACACCTAATGATAATTATAATACATAATTAGAGGATTGTCATGATTAGTATGTAGTAATGGACATCTTCTTCCTATGGGACATAGACACTCATACACAAGTGAAATGAGGCATTGGAAATCTAAATGAAGGAGAAAGAAATGAAATGAAAAGCCAAACATGAGGTGAATGGCCATGAAGGAAAATTCTATAAACCTAGATGAATGCATGTAGAAGGGCTAGAATTTTTATAGCCCAAAGGCTGGACCTTTTGGGAGGCCATGGTTGGATTGTTTTTCCATATTGTTGGACTATTTTTCACCACATGATGCCAATTTGGGGTATGGTTTTCTGCACTTATGTTTGATGTTGAAGATCTTTTTCTGCAATATATTGGAGATACATCAAGTTTATGCATGTTAATGGTTTACTTGTGTGTCATTTTTGATATATTACACCATTTCCTTAGAAGCTCGCACCGCATTAGATGTTTGATTACGTGAATTCGGGTCACACTAATGTTGGTTTTGTGTAGAATATTAATATTTGTAGGGTATATGGTAAATTTTTGAGTTGCAGCAATCCATTTTATTTCTTTGATTTTATTTTTATTTTTCTAACCCTTCCTTTTATAGTTTTTTTTGAAAACTTTGATGATTAAAATAAAAATAGAAAAAATTAAAACTCCAAAAATAAATGCATGGGTGTGAAGAATGAGCTTTAATGTTTTATTTATAACAAGTTTGATTTCATTTGGAAGCCAATTATAAAAATTATTTAAAGTTATTTTTACAGGCATTTTATAATTTTGGATTTTACATATTTTTGCATTTTGAAGGTAAATCAGATTTCAAGCTTTGCATGTTTGTTTTGCAAACAATAAATTAACTTTCCTTTATGAAAATCACAATTTCATTAAAGGGAAGTGATTTATATGGCATTTCAAAAGGCCATTATTTTAAAGCAATAAATTGACTTCTCTTTATGAAAATTAATTTCATTAAAGAGGGGTAATTTATTTATTATATCAAAGGCTATCTTTATTTTCATGCTCATAGCAACATTGAATGAATCCAATAATTATTTAAAGTTCACATTTAGAGATAGATTTTAATATTTATTTCATGTTCAAAGCAGGGTTAATAATGCAAGATAAAACTTGTCTAAAATTGGCTTAACCAAAAGAAGATAAAATCTATCTAAAATTCTTCAAAGTAAAATGAACTAAGGCTTTACATCATGGTTATATGAGGGCCAATCACATTTTTTGCTTTTCTTTTAAGTTTCATGAACAATCACTAGTATAGCATAATAAAATAAACCAACACAGACCCCTTGTTAACAGTTACTTGCAAATCACTAAGGTATTCCTAGCACTTATTTGACATATCTTCACAATATTACAAATACACGTGTAATGCTTATATAGTGGAACATTGGAGAAGGTGTTTTTATTTTTAAATTCTTTGCAATAGAGGGTTTTGTGATCAAAATCTTAAGTGTGAGTGTGGTTTTGCAATTGGGAAAAATTACCACTCAATAGGTTCTTTTCACCAAGACAACATATAGAGAAGAAATAACTATCTAACTTAAACATTAGCATCAACAATTTCAATACAAGGTGAGTAATTACTCAATGATCTATATCAATCATTAACCTTTAACTATTTATTTAATATCAATCATTAATACTAATTATTAACATTGATATTAATTATTTGAGTATTAATATTATTAGCCATATTAATACTTCATTGTATTAATCAATCAATCATATACTTCTAACTCAAGCAATACAAAGACTTTATCAAATCCATAATACATCATATTGCTTTATCCTTAATTAGGCAACTTTTTAAGATAACTAACATGTTATCCCTTATGTACTAAAGATGTTATCCCAATAGAGTATTCAAACAACAAGCAAATGCAATGCATCTATATGAAGGGTATACTATTACCATTGAGCTATTTATGAACAAGTCATCCATCATTTCCCAAATTTTCTCCCAACTCATGTGGTTGTCCCATACTATTCCATAAATGAGAGTACCTAGTCCTACAACAACATATACATCAATAGTACCATATTCCAAGAATATAAATCAAAGCATGAAGTGCAATTACCAACACCTAATGGCAACAAAAAAATGAGATTATGCATTAGATATCTGCACATCAATACATAAATAAATGTCAATAATAAGTCCTTCCAAGCAGGGTCATTACATATTCCCTCCCTTGGACTAAACACAATCCTCTATGTTTCCTGTAAGTGACTATACATATATTTCTTTCAAAGAAATATGAGAATCGCTTTCTCATTTCTTCAACATCTTTCTATGTTGCATAAGTTTTAGAATATTGGTCCTACTAGAGCTTATATTGCTCTAGGGTTCATTTCCTCAACATATTAGAATGAGACCCTATGATCATTACTAGTATCACCTTAATGGTTGAGGGATCTATAAACTACAATTTAGAAATATTCTAAACATAAGAATGATCAACAACATATTTCTTAAGTAGGGATATATGGAAATTATCATGGATATTTGATAGGTTGGGTGGCAAGGCAAGCCTATAGGCTACTAGAATAATCTTATCAATGATCTCAAAAGGCCCAACATAGCGAGGATCCAACTTAGTTGACTTGATGACACTTTTCATGGGTCTAACCCTCAAGAAGACTATGTCTCCCATAGAGAATTATCTTGTTGATATTTTTAGATTAGAATAGATCTTATGGTGATCAACAACTTCTTTGAGCCTTTCCCAAATTCCTTTGAGCTACTCCTCCATCTCTCTAATAGTTTTTGGTTTGATCAACACTCGATCCTCTTGATTATCCCATGATAGAGGTGCTTTGCATATTCTACCATACAAGGTTTCAAATGGAGCCATTCCCAAGTATGCATGGTACCCATTATTATATGCAAATTACACTAGATGCAAAAAATATTACCACTTAGAATTTTGGCCCATGCAATACATGCATAGCATATCCTCTAAAACTTGGTTTACCCTCTCAATTTGACCATCTATTTTTTTGATGATATGTAGAACTGATGTTTAGCTTGGTTTCTACTACATAGTGAAGAGCCTACCAAATTTTTTAAGTGAACCTAGAATATTTGTATGATATAATCACCTCAGGATACCCATGTAACTTTAAACTTTCTTTGGTAAACTTATTTTCCACCACTAATGCATCATCTTTGATGTTTCCTGATATAAAATGTGTAACCTTGGTCAACTTATTGACCACTACTAGGATTGCATTATGCTAGTACCTAGTATTAGGTAAACCCATAATAAAATCCATAGATATTACCTACTATTTATATGTAGGTATATCATGTGGGTATAATTTCCCTATTGAGTATCGATGTTGTAGACACTCAATTTTGACACACTAGTTGCAATTTCTTAAGACTAATCACAACTTTGTGAAACTGGTCGTAAACACTTAAAAACTTCCCAAAATTAGTTGCAACTTCACAAAACTCAAATTTGATCATTCTGAATCATCCTAGGTATCATTTTTTACCTTTACCAAATTTACCATCCTGAGAAAATAAGCCAGTGGTGAATTTGTCAAGTTGAATGGCGAATTTGGTGAAGTGTAGAAATCAATCTTTAGAACCCAAAATCAGTTCTGACCAAATTTACCACTAACAAATTTACCAATGGAAAATTTGGCTAATGGAAAATTTGGAAAATTTTCAAATTTCAAACTCACAAAATCAGATTTGGGCTCCTTACCAAATTTTCCACCTAGGTCACCAAATTCGCTAGTGGTAAATTTGGCAAAAATAGTCAAAATATTCCACATGAGGCACGAATTAACCTCCTATAAACCTCTTCCATTGACTTCACATGCTCCAAAAATTTATCAGATGTGGTAATTTTGAATTGTTCTTATCCATTTATCCCCCCAATCCTCCTTCAAATCCTAATTATGTCTATTCGTGGTTAGCTGGATAGCTTATTTCGACCAAAATTCTCCATGTTTAGCCATTAGCTTTGACTGGAGTCTTATGGCATGGTTTTGATTAGTCATTTTTGGTCATATATTTTGGGTAAAATGGATCTTTGATCTCCTTTTGATCGATTGCATTTTATTGAGACTTTTCTCCTCGGTTGATCAGTCAATTTCTTTTAGGTAGGATTGTTGTTTTTTGATCGATAGTCTTTGTGGTATTTTCAATTTTGGTCGATCAATCCAATTGCTTGTACACTTAGGGAAATATAAGCAATGAACCTTCTAAGCTTTAGGCTAAGATTTTATATAAAGGGGTATTCTACTTCTTAGGGATATTTTTTAATCTTATAGCCTTAATAAAATTTGACAAATGATTTTTAATGGCTTAAGAGACCAAGTGTTGGCTTATGGAAAGGTGTGGGCTCAGTTTAGAGATATTTGTAAGACACAATGGTATCCTCTTGATATTTATCTTTTCATAGTGAAAGGTAGTTTCACAGTTTTTTGTAGCTTAGATGGTTACACTAAAGGATGGTTAACATGATAACAAGAATTCTTGGAAATGAGTGACTTAGGCATTTGAAGGGCTTTATTGAGAATTGAAATACAAAATCCATTGTAATATTTTGAGATGCTTTACTTATTTAAAATTCAATACTGAATTGTGCATTAAAATATCATAAATTTTATGGACCTCTAATGACCTTCAAAATTTTTAAGTTAGGGGTACTTTCATGCTGTATCATTTTAGGCTAAAACAAATCCATACCTCCATTTGGCCTTGGGATCAAGCTCATCACCCTACTCATTCCAATGAATGCATGCATTCAAAAATTTCCACTCTTTCCTCATGTCACATGAAGGAGCTAGCCCTGAGGTGGATCTTACAATCAAGTTGCGATTTTCATTTGTCATGGAAGGTATTCTTTCCAACGTCATCTAGCATACCCCTCAAAAAGTTTCTACATAAAAAATTGAATTTTTACCATTATATAGAGGGATGATTTAGATTTCTAAAGTCCATTATCTACACTTTATTATACCCTCCTCTCCCCCACCTTCGAAAGAACCTACTTGTATTCATGTGCCTCCCTGAAGATGGCTGATATTGATAGTAAAGTGGAGCCTGTAGTCCTAACCCTAGACAAGTTGGTGGAAGAAATATTGTATGATGAGGGTTTTATAATTTCTTAGGAAATTTCACGACCACAATCATGACATTTTAAAGGAAATGGCCCACTCCTAGGATGAAGTTAGAGTAAAGGTTAGGGGATTTGAATTCACCATTAGTGTTGCCTTGATTATAGAAGTCTCAAGTCTTCTAGCTATAGGTGAAAGTGTCAATAAAGACATGAATTATATTGCAAACAAATTGCTATTCTTCAAGGACCAGGGGTAAAATCTTAATAGGCACTAGAATGGTATTCTCAAGGAGTCCCTTCCCAAGCCCTAGGACAATATGGTCATTCCCATCATCTAGTAATTCATATTAGATGACCAGACCTCCATTATAAGGAGCTTCCACTTTGCTTTCCTGAATCATATCCATGGTAAGAAAAGCATCAATATCCCTACTTTCCTTTTTAAGTCTATGGAAAAATCAATGAAATAAGTGGAAAATGGGATCTTTTCCTTTAGAATCCATTAAGGGATTCATATGCTCTTGTTCTAGTATATAATGAAGAATGAGGGCTAGAGTTCCCTGATGAACCTTGATCCAATCCTAGGGAGCCCTTCTGGTGTGATAAGACACAAATACCCCTTGTTTTTTGAAGGGAAAACTTCAAAGGAGGTGTTCCAATTTGAGAATGTCAACCCTGAGAGCTCCCCCATAGGTGGTAACAAAGAAACTGAAAGGGAGGTCACCCCTAAATTGATTAAGATTGACAAAATTATCAATGACTTAGAGTAAGGTGGTGGTGATGCAATGTCCCCCAGATATGGGATCGACTCCTAGATATGGTCCAAATACCTAAAATATTAGGTAGTGAAAAGGAGATACTCCACCATAAAGGTTACTTTAGATCATAATTTAGAATATGCCTCAGAATCCATGCCTATAATGTGGATGGAAAACATAAAATTTATGATCATATATTTACTCCTTCCTAGAATATGTCCATGCAATGTAGTACCCCTCCTACTTTGAAATCCCCTCTTTAGGGAATGGTTGTCCCATTGCCCACCCATCAAGGATACATCTAGGTATTGAATAATATTATCAGTTCCTTATACAAAGTGGGGAATATGTCAATCACCTATGCTGAAGAAGTGGTGACCCTCATAGAGGATTATAAAAATAATTATGGTGATGCAAATCCTGATGATTTGATAGACCCCCCACTCATGGTACTAGTCAGGACTAAACTCAAGCAGTTCCCCTATCTCTTGGTCCTTAGCTTTCCTCTTTTTTCTCTCTCTTTGGATCATGGTTTGGTCTCTCTATTTTGTTTGTTCTCAAGATCCCCCTTTTTTGTTGTTGGATCCAGGAGGTTCTCCTCTATGTAGCTTTCAAGTGTTTCTTCTATTGCCCTCTTTCTAAGGACCTTTCTCTATTGTAAAAGGTTGGGGACCCTTTCAAAAACCCTTCTCTATATCAATCAAAAAATATTTGATTCTATAGTAGGTGTCATGTTATTAGGTGGAGTTGTGTGTGAGTTGTCATGTTATTAAGTGTGAGTTATGTGAGTGAAGTTTCATGTTTAGAAGTGAGGAGTTATGTGCAATCATGAGAGACTTTGTAATATGTGAGATTTATTATTATGTAAGAGAGAAATGTGAAGAGTTGGATCTTCCATGAGTATGAGGATATGAAGAGTTTACGTAAGTGTGAATATCAAGAGTCATGTGAATATGAAGAGTCTCATGTATGTATATATTGAAGATAAAGCTCAGTAATATGTATCAAATAAACATTGCATTTATGCATTGCTTATAGTAGATATTTTTTAATAATTTTTTTTATGATTTTTATGTTCATTATTATGTGAGATTTATATTTGAATTATTGTGATATCCTATGAAATTAAGCTATGAAGAAATAACATTAAATTTATAATAGTATAATTAGTTGTGGCAAACAAATAACTCATTTGGTGGCCTAAGAAACCAATTTCTCTAGATGTGGGATTTTGATTGATAGGATTGGAAATTGGAATTTTTACTTTTGAAGAAAATGGATTACATATTTAAATCTCTTCAATTTCATCATCTTGTTGTACCCACATAGTGGGTTGTTATTTCCTTTTCCCTTTGGAATTCCTTCAATGGTTTGTGATTATCTCTATAGATACATGCTCATTTTTTTTATATTTTTACACTTGAGCAAGTGTTCATAAGCTTATGTGTATGTATAGATTTTGGGAATTAAATTTAAAAAAATGAGTACTGGCCTATAAAATGATTCACCCATAAATTGGATCAATTCACTCACAAACTCAAGTGATTATTTGTAAATTTCAAGCAATTCATTTGCAAGATTTGAACTTTACAATTTTGGAGCAAGGGATGCAAATGATTTTCTTAGGGAAAACTACTCTTTAGAGAGGAGCTAAGGAAGGAAATTTATTTCTTAGAAAATTACTCTACATATTCTAAGTATATCACTCTTCATCTTCATCTTGAAGAAAATCACTATTTTGGAGTGAATTTCTCACTAAACTAAGCAATTTGATTGTTGATTTAATATTTTTCAAAAATGTATCAAAATTTACCCCAAATGATTTTTGCCTATGGAAAATGCAAAATTGGGACCAAATCTATGTTTTGATGCAATTCTAATGCTATTTGTATTTCTTTAAAAATGATCTAAAATTTTGAATTTCATGTCAGAGATACCATTTGTAAAACTCTTATAAAAAATCAAACACAAGTAATTAAAATTATGTGAATTTTAAGGTTAATTTGATGTTGGGATTGATAAATCAAGTCCTTGACCTTGAAAATTCACTTTGGATTTGATTTGTGTAAATGTGGTAGATTCAAAGTAAATAAATTACATAATGGAGTAAATCACTCCTAGGAATGGAATTAGAGAACATTTCAAGAGATTGGCTCAAATAGAGCAAATTGCTATAGAATCAAAGCAAATTCCTTCCTATGAAATAACTTGGTAAAAAATACCTCAATCCAAAACCAATAGTTTGATAAAAGAAAATTTGGCACAAAATAAAGGAATTTAGCCAAATTTAGGGTAAAATTGATGAATAGTGAGGGTGGATCCTATTGAAATCGTAATTTGATTCATGGCCAAGGCCAATATTATATGATGTATTGGATAGGCCTAAGGGAATTTCATTGTACAATGTACTAATTAATTCAAAGTCATGTATGCTCATATTTTGGAGAAATTTCCTAAAGGAAACGTGCTTCCATAGGATCAACAGGCTGAGACCATGGAGGAGGATACATCCTTCATTCATTCCTCTAGGGTTTACAGTTCCAAAGGAAGAAGATGGATGAAGGCCACTAGGATGCTGAGATTTCAAAAAAAATAAGGGTAAATATGAGGCTACTCCCATTAGAAGTTTTCAACATCTTAATAACAAGGGTGTTAAAAACCAAGAAAAGACGTAGGGTATGACTGAGGATGAACCAGATGATCCTACAGAGAAGATTCTCCAAGAATACATAATTAAGACCACCACTACTACTATAGTTCATATGGAGAATGCTATGACCACAATCATGGCAACAATTACTCAATTGAAAGAGCATAGGAAGGCTTTAAACCTCTTATTCTTCTATGTCAACTTCGTAGAGGCTACTCCAACAAAGATCGCCACTGAAACCAAACTTGAGGTCAAAGACGATGATGTCATGGAAATTGCAAAGGATGTATTCAAGGACATGCCTAAGGATATTGAGAAGGATGTGTAAAAGGATAAAATCAAGGATGCTGTAATTGGCTAGTTGGCTATTTTTTTCTGTTGTCTTAGGTTTCTGTCCTGTGGGCCTTTTCTGGTTTCGCCTCTGACTTTTGGCTTGCTTCAGTTTTCCTTTATGTTTTTAGGTTTTCATGGATGCATTGATGTTTTTTGAGGATAGTGCATCCTTTTCTCCTGCTGATGTATCAAGGTGTTAGGGCACCTTTCAAATGCCCATATTAATATAAATTTTGTTAACTTATAAAAAAAAAATTATAATATTTTAGTATGTAAGCCCTATGGGCCACAATTAACCTTGTTATCATTAAACCCTCTTTATAGCTTTTAATTTAACCTAAAGCCCTCTCAGTATATCACCTTAGGTTAAACTTTATAATGTAATTGAGGTTTTGGTATTGCTATAAATACCCCCCTCACACTTATCATTTGATTATCAAAGTGTTGTGCAATATTATCTATGGATAGTGATTATTTATGGTGCATATGGGTGTCCCAACTCTCTTTTGTTCTTATTTTCCTTTCTATATAGGATTTGAATAAATGTCTTGCTTTTGTTATTTTTTGAAAATATTGTGAATTCCAACATGGTATAAAAATTGGTGTGGAGTCTCATTGTTTGATCACATAGAAAGGTGGTTTGGTGCCTCTACTTTTACTTTTAAACCTTAGGAAAATTTTATGCAAATCTCTTTGTTCAGACTAAAAAAATATGTTAAAAAAAACTAATTTTTTCCTCTAAAGAATAGTTATGTTACCTATAATTAAATTAGAATATTCTTTCTAGAATTCAAATTTTAAAATTTTTGATTTCCTTCCTTATAGCTCTATCTTAATTCCCTTTGGCCTTAAGGCATGTTGTTCCCTTTTTCATAGAGCTAGGATACACCTTGACCCATCCCATAGAGTGACCATTGTGGCCAAGGGGATAGGGCCAAAGGTATTTCACTACCATTCCAAGTTTGATTCATGGGGGGGAACTCTATGGTCAACCATGGAAACACATGGAAGATGAACTACTATTTTGGTTTGTTGTGCCCTTATCTAAAAGTTAGCATGGCACTATGGTTTGGATTGTGCATTTGAGGAGGGCATGAGATTGAATCATGATTATATACTATGCAAGCATTCATGTTTTTCATAATCTAAATGGTTCTAGGGCACCTCATAATGATTCTACATCATATATGGATGGATAAAATGGTTTTTGAGACACTAGGTCTCTAGCTCAATTCATAGATGCCATACTTATATTTCATAAAATAAAAGCGAAGGATCCATATACATGGAAGTCAGATTCCTCTCTCAAGTGTGGCAAAAAGTTGGCGAGGGCACTATGTTTAGCATCAAAGTCACCTTAGATTGAATTAATTTGATTTATTTATGTATTTTTGAGTATCTTAGAGTTTCTTTCCCATATGGTTACTGACATGGCAGTTGACATTGCTTACTTTTGCACCATGTCTACCCAATTCTTGCATACTTAAACTAGCTTAAACAATCAAAATAAGGCAGTGTCAATGACAAAGCAGATCAGAGGACTTGAATTGGTGAAAATGATTGGATCACTCTAGCAAACCAAATTTATCCAAGTGATAAGTCAATATTGGTGCTTACAACCCTAAGGTTAGAGCCTTTCATTATATATTTTTTAGGGTCCATTATGGTAAATATTTTAGAGGTCATAACTTTTTCATACAGAAGCATTTTGATACCTTTTTTTCAAATCACATGATTTTTTGATAACTATGTATTAGTGGCATAATTTCATAAACCTATTGTATTTTTAAATGTCATATTGTGTAAGATGGACAACAAAGCCCCAGTTACATTCTTTAATAGGAAAAAAAATGTTTTTGATCAAATCATAGTTTTTTGCTTTATTTTTTGGGAGATATAGATGGTTTTGTAAAAGTTTCAATAGGTTTTGAGTATGTTGGAGGCTTATAAAAATGATTCAATATATAATTTAGTCAATCCCTCTTCCTCATTTATGTTATTGATTCAGCTTATTCATGAAGATATAATATTTCATGATATTTTCTTCTTTCGTTTATATTCTGGGTGTTCTTGAAAGTTTGTTATAGCTCTTATTTTAAGAAATTTCATACAAAACATCTTTTGTGACTAACATCAAGTGGTCCAAGGGCAATATGAAGTCTTGAAGTAGGGTGATGTATGTTGTAAGAGGGAAATATGTGCCTTCAAGTCATTGCTTATACTACAATGGAAGATTGAAGGAGCTTATCTTCAAAGGAGGTGATGATGTTGACCTCTCTTCTTCATTTTAAGTCCTAGCAAAAGTATTTTTGGATATGTGTAGGAGTGTCTAACAATGTCAATGGTGACTACGATCCATGCTAAGGAGAATCTTATAAAAAAATCTTTTGGTAGTAATAGATTTTAGATGATGGGGGATCTAGATGAGACTACCTTAAAATGCAAAGGCCCACTAGAGCATCCATTATGGGGGGTGATATTATTGCTAATAATGTATCTTACTCTAGACCATCAATTTAAATTATGATGGGTGTTCAATCCAAAATTGTAAAATGTATTGAATAGGCCTAAGGGAATTTCATTAAACAATGTATTATAATTATAATATTTTATTATGTAAGTTCTATGGACCATGATTAACCTTGTTATGGTTAAACTCTCTTTATAACTTATAACCAACCTAAAACCCTCTTGTTATGTTGGCTTAGGTTAAGCTTTATGATATGATTGGGATTTTGGTATTGCTACAAATACCCCATCATACTCCTCATTTGGTTATTGGAGTGTTGTATAATCTTATATATGGATAATGATTATTTATGGTGCCTATGAGTGTTCCAAATCTCTTTGTAATTATTTTCCTTTTTGTATAGGATCTGAGTAAATGTCTTACTTTATTTCATTCCTTAAAAATATTATGAATTCCAAAAGGTATCACTAGGCATGCAAAAAACTATGTTGAACCGAGGAATTATTTTGACTTCTAATTTAATGATGTGCCCCAATTCTAGCTTTAACAAAGTTGGAAGGAAGGTTCAACCGCTCCTTCCAACCTCTAGATTAAGGTTGACTCTCCACTATCCCGATTGAATACTCCTACACTAACCTACACAAATTGCATGAAAGTAAAGTATAGAAAAAATGCATAAAATATTAAAATGTGTGAGGTATTCAAATAAAAAAGATCATAATCATAGGAAAGTGTGTGATTAATCAACACATGAGAATTTGAACAAAATCATTGTTTCAAATTTTATATTTATGAAATTACTAAACAAATAACAATATGGGTAAAAGGCCTATATCTCAATCATTGTGCACTTAGCAAACTCAAAGGGCAATGGTACTAATGAAATGCAAAAGGACTTGTTAATTTCTTAAAAATATCACAAGATATAAAGCACAATGTGGATTTTATAGAGTGTATCTCTAAATTCTAATGGTCAAAAGATGAATATAGTGGATCTCATGGCCCCTATTTATGGTAGGATTTTACTGAAGTTACCTAGGTTGAGAAACTATTACTCCAAGTAAAAGTAAATATTTTGGGGCATCTCTAACAAAATTATGCTCCTTCAAATGTTACATGCTCTAAATATACCTCTAACATTATTAGAAAATTTCTAAAATTAGATATTGTGCTACTACATGCCAAAATGTTGCTCTCAAAAGGTTCTCCTTGGGATTTTCTCTAGGAAGTGATTAAATTCCTTGAATTTACTATTTATTCGCTAGTTAAACCTAAGTGCATTGCTCTGCTAATCCAATTAGGTTTCTCTACAAGCGAGTTGCTACTAATCAATCAATACCTAAGCTAGACTTAGTCAACTTTTGAGAGGTTCTAGAAGGTATTTTATTCTATATTTCACTATTTTATTCCTTCCAAAATGGTAAATTTCAAGGTAGTATTAAGGAACTACAAGTCTATGAGGATGAAAAAAAACCCCTACCTTGCTCAAGTCACTTCTTGCCATCCAAACATTGTACCTTACAATAATAGATCACTTATTGTTATGAGTCTACTTGCTATAGAAGTTAGAAGAATTTCATATGTTGTTTATATAGTTATTTGAGTTGCATTAAGTTGAAGTTCTACTTGTCATAAAATAGGTATATCATTGTAGTAAAATGGATGGATGAGTATGATATTGTCATGTTATAACTTTATGGATGCCATGGCAAATAAAATTGAATTGAATGATGCAATTTGTATTATGGCCATGGTAGTTGTAATCTATTATAGAATAAGATCTTTGTTGGTATGATATATGTTGTCATTAATATTGAATCTTATATTGCAAACATAATTATTTTTTGATGTGGTTATTTTAGTTTGATGTTCCCATAGTTATTGATGGGACACAATAATGAGCTATAATGATTATTGAGGAATGTATGGATGATATCTTCTTGTATGTTGTATAATATTAAAAGCTTGTTAACTACTAGATACTATTTAAATGTAAAATTATAGATTTTGCAAAAAAAATATATTCCCTTGCCCAAATATTAACAAATAATATTTTTGAGACTATGACAACTATGATTAATACTCTACTATGAAATCCTACTTCATTGACTCCTTGGCTAGATGAGATTAGAAAATCTAAGCAGTTTGCTAGTGTTATGTAGATATTCCAATTTGATATGCTTAAAATTAGTCTTGAGAATGGTCAAACCTTGATTATTGTTATAGTTTACAATTATATGCATCTTAAGCCATCCTATACTATTATTGGAATTTTGTTATTTACCCTATTTTTTAATTAGGATAGTGATGTATAAACTTATTTCTAGATTTTTCTCTAATATCCTATTTGAACTAAGAATGAATATGCATAAAGTATTGTTGGAATTTTGTTTGATACCTTGTTTTCAAACTTGGATAACGATGCTTAAACATGAAGACATTTTTTTTAATACCATGTCTCAACTTGGAACTAAGATGCAAAAAATGTTTCCACCATTTGTTTGATACCCTTGTTTAAAACTTGAATAATGATGAATAAACTTGTTGTTGACCCTTTATTCGATATCATACTTTTCAATAGGAATAATAAAGCATAATTTTTCAATGGTAAATCATTTAATACCTTAATTTTTTAAATATGATTGATTATGTATAAATTATTGTCGATACCTTATTTTTAATGATGAGTTGTTGATGCATACTACTACTAGGTGATGTGATAATATGTTTTTGGTATGGTAAAATAGTTTAAAGTTGATAGTAAGATGTGTATTATTGCTTATACACACATTTATATGTGTTTTTGTGATTTTATGAGCATAGATAGAGAGAAGACATGGATGGGTTCCAAATTGACTTGTAATTTAAGCCCTAGGTATGGATGGAAAATGGGAAGACTTGTAATCTAGACCTCCAAGAGATCTAGAGAGAGGGCATGGATGGGTTTTATATGAACTTGCATCCTAGGCTTATGACATGAATGAATTACAAATGGACATGTAATACAAGCCTTAAAGTGAGTGAACAAAAATGGTGGCATATTGTATAGCATGGATATGTGCCAAATTAAACCCTATGGCATAGATGAGGTAGAATATATAATAAATTTTGGCCAAGATATTATTGAAATAATTTTTTTTTTCATGTCACTATAAGATGCATAGTGACTTCATGTAGATAGAAATTCGTTGCATGCTTGTATGATTTATGGTGACTTGATGTATATGGAATATTTATTAAATGACTACATGATTTAAAGTGACTCCATATAAGATGAAATTCCACTATTTTCATGCTTGGATATAAGAAATTTAAGATATTACATTATTTATGATGAATTCATGTAGGCATAGTTATACTTCATGATTTTTTCTTATGTTAAGTTGGTGTCTAGTATTTGTATTTCTCATAGGAGGGTCAATCCTCTTGGGTAGGGAAAAGGACTAGGGGAATTCCTAATATCACCCCAATGATGACCTCTCTCCTCATAGTTCCAATAGACATAAGTTATTTTAGAAACAAATATGCATAATGGGTATAATTATTTAGGTGTGATGGTCTGAGAAGGTATTTGCCTAATATGTTTGGACTTATTTTTACATTTTTTCTACTTAGAGTGATTGAATTTTTTGAATGTAAGACATCACTACATAGAAAATTTTGAATGAATGCATGAGTGTTATTATTCAGATATTTTTTCATGATAACATAGCCAAAGATATTGTGATTACAACCTTATGACATGAAATATTGAACATATGTGACATTGTAGTTCTTACATATTATTATTTATGTATAAATATTTTGTAATGTAATAGCCAATAACTTAAAGGATTAACCTATAGAGTTTAAAACTCAAGGTAGATGTATTATCTACTAAAAATTAAAGTTTGGAATAATACTAGGATGATGAGTTCCAACTATATATGTGATAATGCATATATATTACTAAGACCTATTGTAATCACCTTTATTACTAGTGGTAATCATTTAATTCTACAAAAAATGGGATATGAATCTAAAACTATCTCATCATTTTATTGAAATTTTGTAATGGATATCAGGTAGGAGTGGACCCAAAATATATTTTTATGTTACTATCTAAGATTACTTTTAGTAATGCGTATAACCTTCTTAAACAACCCACCTTAAGGGGTGGGCAATGGTAGGGCATTAAAGTAGAAGAGAAGATTATCGATAAGAGAAGATTAAGGTCAAGAGGAGATTTGTGGAAAAGGATATTATCGGAAGACAAGATTACTAACAAGATTACTAGCAAAGAGAATCCAATTGAACATTACTATTAAAGAAAAGTGATTTGAGTTTCGATTGCAATTTCTTGTTTATTGATAAAATATTTTTTTAGCATTATCACTACCACCATCAGGATGAACCATACCACCACCAAATACATTTGCATTAATAATGGATTAATGCAAATTCATAATTAATGGTTGCATTCCTTTTTTATATCAATTATTTTATATTTAAATTGTTATATTAGTGATAACAAATATTAGAGAAGATTTAAAACAAATTAAAGCGTAAGAAAATTTTAAAAAACCCTAGTTTTTCTTTTCCAAATCCCTAGATGCTCTTGGAATTGTTTTGGGGGTTTAAATCATGGAATTACTAATTTTCACTGGAAAGGATGACATTGATGCTCGAGAATGGTGGATGAAGTTTACATCTCTATATTCTAGTGATTTTTTTTTGAAATGTAAACTTTTCTATGTTTTAAAAGAGGAATATTATGATTGGTGGGAAATTACTCATAAGGAAAAGAATTTCACTTGGGTTGAAATAGACCGTGCATTATTGAGTTAGTGGAATCCATATAAAGAGATAGCTAGTTTGAAGGTCACCACCAAAGGATATGAAGAAGAAATAAAAAGGCTTCAAAGGGAACTAAAATAAATGAATGAAGGGGATATAATAAAAGGAAAAAATATATACGATGTGCAATTTCATGGCCAAATTCAGAAGGAAAATATTAAGAAGTAAGGATCCAAGGGTAAGCAAGAAGTAGTTGTGGCAAGGGAACAAGTTGAAGAACCATTAGCAAACTCAAAATTTGAGTTTATAGTATCAATAGCAATAGAGCCCATGGAAGAAGTAGCAAAAAATTCCAAGAAAGCCTTGTCAAAAGTGCAAAAGGATGCACCAAATGAAATGTATAAGATAGAAGATTGTGAAGAAAAATTTAAAATAAAAAACAAATTGTTGAAGAATCAAAGGAAACAAAATGTTAGGTTAAGGTTGTAGCATATCGACACCCACACCACCTCAAGCGACAAAAATATTGGAGGTATGGCTTAAGGCATCAATTTTTTAGATCTACTTGGAGTAAAAAAGGCAACAAGTATGGCAATTTTTGGCAAAAAAAGCATAATGTTTTTTATTTCAAAGGGGTACAACAACATTAGGGAAACATAGGACCAACCATTCAAAATATCAAAGCAGAGCAGCAAAAGTATGGATCCAATGGAGTAGTTGTGGATATTCAAGTGGCACACTGGCATCTTGGCATCATCAAATACCATGACTAACCAAGATTTAACTTGGATGGATGGATGAACAAGATTGGAAATGTTAAGAAAAAGGATGTTGAATATTTGTATTTACAAAAATAATTGAAGAACATCCAAAAAATTGTTAGAGTATATAACATTATTTGGTACATGTCTTATATTAGGATTTACTGTATGTGTTGTAATAAATGCACATGGATGTAAATATTTAATATTGTAAATTTGCATATTTTTCCATGTGTGCATGAGTCCATAGAATAGGAAGTTGAACAGTCAAGAAGTGGGAAGGCCAAGAGTACTTCATATGAAGAGTCACTTTACATTATATATATACATGGTAATGTGGAGATGTAAAAACAAGAACATGAAGAGAGTAATAAGATTATTTGGTTCTTTCAGTAATAAAATTATTTGGTTCTAGAGTACCCTTAACTAGAAGATTAAAGGTATTTAGACAACAACAAAATTTATCATTTCGAAGATTCTCGTTGTAAATTTAAGCCAATGAAAGAAGGACTTGACTACAGAGTTGCAAATTTATGGATACCAATTTGGGTAGCATTGATAGCTACTAGATTCAAAGTATGCGAAGATAGGATAGAAGGAGATTTGAAGCCACAAAAATAAATTTTTATGGACAACATTGAAGGAGGATAGAAAACTGCATATTTGAAGCAATATTGTGAAAAGTTGAGCGGCAAGTAAGGTTGCAAATTGGGTAAGAGTAAAAGGAGAAAAGTAAAGGAGAACTTTGATGCAAAACTAAGAAAATAAAGGTATACAATAGTGGTGTAAGCTAAGTCTATTATTTGAGGATTGAAATCAATTATACAAGTAGTTTTAAAGAGAACCATATTATTATTCATATTGCATTAATTTGAAATCAAAAAATTAAGAACTTAATGGAGTTATTTAATTTAAGGTGATAGTAGTACATCTTAACCATTTACAAAGATAAAGTAGCAAACTAAGGAGAAAAAAGAAGTGCATAGTATTGTTAGTGAATGCTTTGCTATTGCAGATTTATTAAAGCAAAGTGAAAGAAATCAACTAAACTAGGTGAAGAACAAATAAAAGTTAGAAATTTGGAAAAAATTTAAGTTTCAAAAGACAATAAAACCTTGGATGAGCACAAGTATCGAGAGGCGTTGAAAGCATCATTATAGAAGAGGAATCACCACTCAAAAGAATAAGAGGAACTGCCACTCAAAGGAGTGTTACCATTGTTCTAAGGTGGGAAACTCAAAAGAGCAAGAGGAACTACCACTCAAAGGAGTGTTACCATTGCTCTAAGGAGGGAAATTAATTGATCTCTACACCGGTGGAGAGACATGGGTAAAAATTCCATACCATAAAAGATACATAGATGATCTCTACACCATTGATGCCATCAAATAATACCAAACCACCTTAAAAAGCATCAAAGAAATGAAGGACATCCATCCTTGAGAAATTAGCATTTGAATTTGAAAAGAAAAGCACAAAAATACATTGAGACAAGCATATTGAATGAAACAAGTATTGGAATAGTGAAGACTTACATTGGAAGTAGCAAGAAACTCTAGGCAGATTAGTCTACATGCAAGCACCACATTGATTAATGTTGGAGAAGTGTTGAAGGAGCATTTCAAGTAAAATTCATTGCCACAATAATATCTTCTATAGAAGAAAAATGTATTGCAAGGGAGGTAGAAACATTGGAGTACCAAGTGGCACATTATAGATTGAAACTTGAAGAGTCTAGCACCTATTATGGAAAGTAGAAAATAGAAATTGGAAGGTCAAAGGAAACAAACTCCCAATGAAGGAAACAAAATCCCAAGGCACCAAAATAGTAAAGAGGCCATTCATAAATATGGTAGATTAGTGCAAGAAGAAGCATACGAAAGATAGCAGCGATTAGATGCAATAAGAGAACCTTTGCAGGTTACATTGGAGTGCAATTTTATCATAGCCGGAGTGACAGAAGATATATTTTGAATAAGCCATTAAATATTATAGAGATATCATGTGTAAATACAATATCTTTCATAGACATACACGATGGAAGATTTGCAGAGGAGTCAAATTTTTTGAATGTTAAATACAAATCTAAGGCTAAGGTAATTTATTTCATTCAAATTACTCATAAGCTTGAGTTAGGAGTAATAAGGAAGTTTATAAGACTATTATTTTATAAGATGAAGAGGAAAGGTATTTTGAGAAGAAAATTCTATATTTGAAACCTTAGATATAATAGCAAATTGGAGAATTATTAAAGAAATAATTATTTTAGTAAAGGATATTGGAGAAATATATACTTAAGAGTTTTGTAATTAAATTATTTTAAGTTACAAAACATTTTAGAATATTTGCAATTTAATTGAGTTGGAGTAATAAGGATTTCTACAATAAATTAGATTTATAATAATTGCAAATATATTTCTATATTTCAAAATTTGGAGGTATAAGGTTAGTCATGAAATAACATAAGCTATTTCTTTCAAAATCTCAGTTACTCAAAGGCCCTGATTATACATCATGTAAAAACAAAGTAAGATCTATGTTGATAGTAGAAAAAATTTGGGATATAGTTAAAGGGGCAAAAACTAAACCTATTGAAGATGCAAGAGAAATTTAAAAATACAAAGAATATGAAGCAAAATTTCTAATGATAATAAATTTTATAATTATAGATGAAATTCAGCCATACATTAGTTCAACAAGAACATCTACAGATGCATGGAACACCTTAGCCAAAATATTTGAAGAAAAAACAAAGCTACTATTCTGAATCTTCAAACTCAACTACATTCTCTAAAAGTTAACAATGGAGAAAATATAGAATTATTTCTAAGAAGAGTAGTAGATATAAAGGGAAAGCTATTAAACCTAGGAGAAATAGTAGAAGACAAATTCTTGGTTCAAGTGGTTTTGAGAGCACTTCCTGAAGGTTATAAATATTTGGTTACATATTTATAAATTCTAGGTAAAGATACATTATTTGATGAACTGGTTAATATACTACAAGAACATAAAGTGATCAATTTAGTTAAACATGAAATAACTAACAGTGCATTATTCTCAAAGGATAACTAGAAAGGAAACATTACGTCTATTTCAAAGGACAAACCCAAATGGTATAATTGATACTGTTAGATTTGTAAGAGAAGGGGTCATAATAAAATTTATTATAGATTTAATCCAAGGGAATCAAATGAATCAACCAAATATTTTTCCTCAACAAAGACAATATCCAAATCAATATAGACCACCTCAACCACAATTTCAACGATAGTACAATCTTCTTCAACTGCAATATAGAGAAGAAAGTCAAAATGGTAATATAGTACAAGAGATAAGAATTAGAATAATCTATAGAGGAGAATGAAGTCAAAGCCTTATTTATTGTGTTTTATGATGATACTAATCATTTGCTTGATTAAGATATGTGCAAGGAAGAAAATGAAGAAGAACACAAGTTCTAGTAGGAGACTGAAGACTCATATTGAAGACAAGTATTCAATAATAAAATAATGAAATACAAGGGGTTTTTGAGTATATTACATTATTTGGTACATGTCTTAGATTATGATTTACTTTATGTGTTGTAATAAATGCACATGGATTCATAATATTTAATATTGTAAATGTGCACATTTCTCCATGTGTACATGAATCCATAGAATAGGAAGTTCAATATTCAAGAAGTGGGAAGGCCAAGAGTACTTCATATGAAGAGTCACATTACATTATATATACATGGTAATGTGGAGATGTAAAAACAACAACAAGAAGAGAGTAATAAGATTATTTGGTTCTTTCAGTAATTTGGCTCCATTTTCATGAGCCTTGCTTTATGGCTTATTTAGGAGTAGCTATGTGAGCTATTGAAGTATTTCATACTCACATAATATTTCCATTATTATATACATTAGTTTGGAACTTTATTTAATTTTTGTAAGTTTGATTATCTTATGTAATAAGCCTTGAAAGCTAACAAAAATGAATATAAAAAATTCAAACTAAAAAAGATGTAGGTATCTAGTTATAGCATCTCAATTGAGATGAGAATTGAATATATTAGTAAAATCTCAAGGTTTATTGAAGAGGGTTATTATTTATCAAGTATGGGGGACTGAGTACACAAGATAAAACACAAGATTATAATTTATGAAGAACACAAGATTATACTGAGAGGGGGGGTGAATAGTATAAGATAAAAATTTTCACTTTTCAATCCAAATGATAACAGTAATAATATCAATGCAGTAATGAAACAATGCACACATCATTACGCATATTAGAGACATAGATTTAATGTGGTTCACCCAATATGGGCTACATCCACAGAGAAATATTGCTTATAAATTTCTCAACAAATTTTGTGGGCACCAACCCATAGGAGACACCAATCCCCTATTACAATGTTCATGGACACAAATCCATAGGAGACACAAATCCCATCTCAATTTTATGGACACCGATCCATAGGAGACACCAATCCCCTATCAAGTTTATGGAAACCAATCCACTCTCAAGTTTATGGACATTAATCCATAAGAGACACCAATCCTATCTCAAGTTCATGGACACAAATCCACAAGAGACACCAATACCCTCTCAAGTTCATGGACACCAATCCACAGGAGACACCAATACCCTCTCAAGTTCATGGACACAAATCCACAGGAGACACCAATCCCCTCTATTAGTTTGTGGTCACCAACCCACAGGAGACACCCATCCTTTTGTTCAATTTTATGGACCTCTATCCATAGGAGAAACCAATCCCCTTTGGTCTAGTTTACTCCAAAGCCTGCTCAAATCTGCTCCAAGCCTACTTACAAGGCTTGCTTAAATCTACTTCAAGCCTACTCACAAGGCTTGCTCAACTATGCTTCAAGCCTACTCACAAGGCTTGCTTAAATATTCTCCAAGCCTACTCATAAAGCTTGCTTAAATCTGATCCAAGCCTACTCATAAGGCTTTCTCAAATCTACTCCAAGCCTAATCATGAGGTTTGCTTAAATCTGCTCCAAGCCTACTCGCATCCACCTTAATAACCTGCTCAAATCTACCTCAATAACTTACTGACAAACTCTGCTCAACCTACTTACAAACTTTGCTCAACATTTTCACAAAAACTGCTCAACTATTCCTAATTTTTGCATAGAAACAATTGCATATATCTTTCCCAAAAGTGTTTTCTTTGACTAAAGTAATTCAGATATATTCTACCCAGAATTATTTTTCTTCATGAACATATAGAGAATGATATGTATTACAAATACTCAATATGTTATTCTCACATCCATTAAGTTTGTCGCTTTCACATGTATCACATTCATTACATTCAAAAGGATACTCTAGTCTAGCACTTGATAGTTGACCTTCTTATGTACTTTCAAAATTAATCAAAACCAATGCACATACTTGCTTCACAAAACTGGTCTATAGCCCTTGCAAATTTATTCCCAATATCACTCAAAACTAATGCATAGATTTGCTTCACAATATTGGTCTATAACCCTTGCTAGTATATTTTCAAATTCATTCAACAATAATGCACAACTTTATTCTCAAACCCTAGCACATATATTTCCAATTTCATTCAACAATGATGCACAACTTTATTCTCAAACCCTAGCACATATATTTCCAATTTCATTCAACAATAATGCATAACTTTGTTCTCAAACCCTAGCACATATATTTCCAATTTCATTTAATAATAATTCACCATTACTCCCATCTTCAATCAATCACTAATGCACATCAAATTTGCTTTCAAACCCTTGCACTTTTATTTCCAATTTCTATCAAAGCAATGCACACTCAATCAATCCTTATACCTCCAACCATATGACATCAAAGTACTTTCTTCAAATAGAAACCACCCTCTAGAAAGAAATTAAATCACCATACCTCTTAGATCTTCCTTAAAAATGATGTGCTTCTATGAATTTTCCAAACTTGTCTTTAACAAATAATTTTTCTTTATTTTGCTACTTCAAAACAGGTTAGCACTTCTCCCTTTTTAATGTCAAATCATATACTCAAAATTCCTTATTAAAATATAAGCAATAAAATTTCAATAAATATCCAAGTAATATTTTATCCCTTATTTTATAATATTCAAAATACAAAATTGAAATACCAAAGATACACCTTATTTCTCCAACTTTAAAACATACACCATACAATTTTATAATACTAAAAAATACACCTTATTTCTCCAACTTTGAAACATAAAATATAATTTTAATACAATAAAAAATTACTACTTATTTCTCCAATTTAAATCATACAATACACTTTTTAGATAATAAAAAATACACCTTATTTCTCCAACTTGATCACATATAGAATGCAATATAAATAATTCACAATGAAGCACTAAAATCAATGTGGCACCTTATTACTCCAACTTTAATAAAAATAAAAATTATTTTGCATACCTTTCACCTAAAATTCTTTGCTTTTTTGGATGGGGTTTGACCCTTGAACCTCCCAAATCGCAATGCCTAGCCACCATCACTATGACCAGTTGGGCTAGCCCAGTGGGTAGCAACCAAAAGAGTTGCCCTTATATCTATATCCTTATGTGCTTCCAAACTAAAATTGCCACAATATCTTTCCAACAGAAAAATACACCTAATAGGATTCGAACTTTGGATCTCTTCCATGGTAGGATATTCATGTAGCCTATCCAACTGGTTGGGCTAGACACTAGCTTGAGAACCAAATGCACACAACAAAAATTTCACCCCTTCATGCTTCACAAAATGGATACACAACAAAAATATGACACAACTAGGAATCAAACTAAGCACTCCTTACTCTGTAGCACCCTGTCCAGGGCTGGACAACCGGTCGGGATACCCCAATGGTTGGAACAACACAACGAAACCTCCTTTACTTTTTCAAGCTTCAGAACCCACGAATTCTTCCTTCTTGTTTGTTGTCTTCTCCTTGCCTTGAATTTTCAAAATGGTGCATAGGGAGATATCAAAATCATTCGAATTAGAAAATCGTTCGCATTAAAATATTTCAAAAATTAGCAATCGTGGTGAGTAAATGAAATATTTTCTTCCATATAAATGTGCCTTTCTTTTTATTATCATGAAGTCAGCTTCAAACTTTATTTTTTGATTTTTAAATCCTTAAAATACGTTGGAACCAAACCTTTTTTTTAAATTATAATGTAAAAATATTATAATAAATCCTTTGGCCTTCTCTTGTAGTATTTGGACCTTTGTCCAAGCAACTTTTATAAACTCCACTTTTAATACTTTTAAAAATTTTGGCCCTCTCTATAAACTTTTAAACCTTCTTAAAATTTTGGCCCTCTCTATGAAATTTTGAACTTTCTTTATAATATTTAAATCAATATTATAATCCTTTTCTTTTCAACAATTTTCCTTGCTTTGAGATATACCTTACCTTGAATAATTTTCCAACCTTAGAAGAATATTTATGCCTTGAATACCATGCATCCTTTTGACATCAACCCTTTGACATCAATGACAACTCAATATGCTTAATATTTCCAATAATATCCCCCTTTGTCATTGATGGCAACTATTACAAAAAATTTCTTTTACTGCAACTGGATTCCCAAACTACTCCCCCTAACAAGCTGCTCCTCTTTACTAAAATATCTCCCCCATTGACGTTAATGGCAAAGGGCTCCTTCTGGGGCTAAAAAATTAAACATTTAGCGTAGCCCCATCACCACCTCCTTTTCTTGAGGTGATTAATAATGAGATGAGAGTGAAGTTACTCCCAACTTACAATTCTCTTCTTCTTTTTCAGTCTTTTTCCAAACTTTTGAAGTCTTACCTCTTTGAACATTTTGAACATCCTTTTTCTTGCTTGTCTTTGGAATTTTTAGAAATTCTATTCTACACCACTTTGCTCTATGTCTAAAATTATTGCATTTGTAACACTTGATGTTGTAGTCCTTAAAATGTGTAAATGAATTATTGGTGAAGCTATAATCATCCTTACCATAAACCTTGCAATGTATAGCTTTATGACCAAAATTATTACAATTTAAACACATGATGTTGTAGTCCTTGGAAAGTGTAAGTGACTTGAAATTTCTCTTGTTGAAGCCATAATCATTTTTATCATGAACCCTGCAATGTGTAGCTTTATGACCAAAATGATTACATGAGAAACAATAACCATGGAAGGAATAGCGAAACTAGTTTAATTGCCTTGGAGGATATTATCGCATGGTTTTCTCATTGTTTTTCTATTATGGTATTTGTTCCTTGATGGTGCATTTTTTTCATCCTCCTTGATGCTTCCAATTTTACACACATCAACATAGGTCTTAGGTTACTCTTCAATCATTTTATTTGATGCCTCTTTTCATTTTGAGCTTGACTCTCCCTTTTGTTTCTCTTGACCTTCTTCAAAACCAAGTCCAATCTTCATAAATGGATATCTTTGTGCTTTGATAATATCATCCAATATTTTTGTGCTTTTCCTAAACCTCTGTAGTTTATCTTTAGAATATTTTACTTCCATCCTTAGAGAAACCACTTCATATTCTAATCTTTTAGATTTTAGCTTTTTTGCCTTTAATTCTTCAACCATACCTTCTTCAACTTTCCTTGCCTTGTCAACCTCAACTTTTAAGTCTATGAGATCTTGTAGGAGCTTTGTCTTTGTTTCCTTATCCTCTTGAACTTAAGCCTTCAATTACGAATTCTTCTTTCTAACCCTTTTTAATTCTTCAAGATTAGCACTAAGTTCCCCCTCTATGTTAATCATGGGTTCTTCTTAATTTTTTGAATATTTCTCTTTTTGTAGATCTTCAATAATATGAGCATCTTAATTCTCTTCTTCTTGGTCATAATTGTGCCTATTTTTCTTTCCATAAAATAAATCTTCTTTATTTATTCACCATTTGTGTTCTTGTAAAATATTTCTTCAAGTTGTTAGGCTTTCATGAAGAAACCTGCTCTGATACCAATTGAATAACATAAGCTTATACTGAGATGGGGGTGAACAGTATAAGATAAAACTTTTCAATTTTTAATCTAAATGATAACAACAATAATATCAATGGAGTAATGAAACAATGCACAAATCATCACACACATGAGAGACACATATTTAACATGGTTCACCCAATATGGGCTACATCCATGGAGAAATATTGCTTATAAATTTATCAATAAATTTCATGGGAACCAACCCATAGGAGACACCAATACCCTATTACAATGTTCATGGACACCAATCCACAAGAGACACCAATACCTTCTCAAGTTTGTGGACACCAATCCATAGGATATGCCAATACCCTCTCAATTTTGTGGATATCAATCAATAGGAGACACCAATCCCCTCTCAAGTTCATGGACACCAATACAAAAGAGAAACCAATCCCTTCTCAAGTTCATGGACACCAATCCAAAAGAGACACCAATCCCCTCTATTGGTTTATGGGCACCAACCCACAGGAGACACCCATATCCTTGCTCAAGTTCGTGGACCTCTATCCATAGGAGACACTAATCCCCTTTGCTCTAGTTCACTCCAAACCCTACTCAAATCTACTCTAAGCATACTCATAAGGCTTGCTTAAGTCTGCTCAAAGTCTAATCACAAGGCTTGCTCAACTCTACTCCAAGCCTACTCACAAGGCTTGCTTAAATCTACTCCAAGCCTACTCATAAGGCTTGCTTAAACATACTTCAAGCCTACTAACATGGGTTGCTCAAATATTCTCCAAACCTACTCACAAGGTTTGCTTAAATTTGCTCCAAGCCTACTCACATATGCCTCAATAAACTACTCAAATCTGCCTCAATAACTTACTCACAAACTTTGATCAACCTGCTCATAAACTCTGCTCAACCTACTCAACCATTCCTAATTTTTGCATATAAACAATTGCATATCTCTTTTCCAAAAGTGCTTTCTTTGACTAATGTAATTCAGACATATTCTACCCATAATTATTTTTCTTCATGAACATATAGAGAATGATATGCATTACAAATAATCAATGTTTTCTTCTCACATTCATTAAGTCTTTTGCTTTCACATGTCTCAGATTCATTGCATTCAAAAGGATACTCTAGTATAGCACTTGATAGTTTACCTTCTTATGTACTTCCAAAATTAATCAAAACCAATGCACATACTTGCTTCACAAAATTGGTCTATAGACCTTGCAAATTTATTCCCAATATCACTCAAAATTAATGCATAGATTTTCTTCACAAGATTGGTCTATAACCCTTGCTAGTATATTTTCAAATTCATTCAACAATAATGCACAACTTTATTCTCAAACCCTAGCACATATATTTCCAATTTTATTCAACAATAATGCACAACTTTGTTCTCAAACCCTAGCACATATATTTCCAATTTATTTCAACAATAATTCACCATTACTCCCATATTCAATCAATCACTAATGCACATCAAATTTTCTTTCAAACCCTTGGCACTTTTATTTCCAATTTTTATTAAAGCAATGCACACTCATTCAATCCTTATACCTCCAACCATATGACATCAATGTACTGTTGGAAAATAAAATACTTCATGTTTATTCTATTGAAAGAACCTTGCTTAAATAACAAGTGCATACAATATGATCTATTGGATCATAACTAACTGAGTTGATCTCAACCACACAAATTATCCTAGTAACAACTTAGGATATATTATGATATACTCTAACACCCCCCTTAAGTGGTACTAGGAGGTAATGAAAAAACAACAAAACCAAAAAGTGGTATATCCACATATACGAGTCCCAACAACAAGGTCTGATAAATTACTCATGTAAAATATATCCACAAGAAAATCTGTTGGAGAGATGATGAAGAACCACAAGGAAGAAAACCATCTGCCAAAAAAGAAGAAGAAAAAGAAATATGATGTCCTCTCCAACCCCCCTTAGGACAACTTCCATAAAGAAGGACCTACAAAGGATCAATTAGATGTCTCAAAAAAGTAGAGAATCCTTCTCACCGAACTAAAAGAAATATCACTCCTAGAATGGTACTTGTGAAAAATATCAAGGCCATGAACCATGAAAAAAAGTCACTAAAGAAAACCTCTTGAAACCAAAGTGTCTCACAAAGGAGAGTGTGAAGATAGTGTGGAAAAAGAAGCACCACAATGGCAAGGGTAGTCCAAAATTGACCCCACAAGCACATTTAGTGGTGTCCACCTATACGAACACAATGGAATGATAACAAGGTCCAAAATATGTGGACAAACAACTAAAAAAAGGAAAAAATGAAAGGGTACCAATGTAGCTATCGAACGTGTCCTTATGGTGATCTCCTCATCCTACCAAAATGCATGGGTAACCAACCACTGCATACACCAGGTGCTATAGAGAAGATGACTAGATACTAGGATCACATACAAATATTTGGGAGTGTCGGGTTCAACCGAGATTGCACTCCATGATACAACAATATTTGAGCCAAAAAAATATGGAAAATAGTTTCAAAAACTAAAAATGGACACCATCATTATGTTCGGATCAAAAAAATCTTTGCGACGACTATAAACACCCCTATAATTGGGTGTCAATGCAACCTTCATCTGCAAGAAAAAAAATAGTCTTATTTTCCCTCATAAGAGAATATTACATAGGTAATTTGAATTTATCGTACTCCCTTGGAAACCAAAGTGTCTCACAAAGGATAGTGTGAAGATAGTGTGGAAAAAGAAACACCACAATGGCAAGGGTAGTCTAAAATTGATCCCATAAGCACATTTAGTTGTGTCCACCTATACGAACACAATGGACTGATAACAAGGTCCAAACTATGTGGAAAAATAGCTAAAATAAGGGAAAAAATGAAAGTGTACCAATGTAGTTATAGAACGTGTTCTTATGGTGATCTCCTCATCCTACCAGAATGCATGGTTAACCAGCCACAACATCCGCCAGGTGCTATATAGAATATGACTAGATATTAGGATCACATACAAATCTTTGGGAGTGTCAGGTTCAACCGAGATTGCACTCCATGATACAACAATATTCGGGCCAAAAAATATGGAAAACAATTTCAAAAACTAAAAATGGACACCATCATTGTGTCCGGCTTGAAAAAATCTTTACGATGACTATAAACACCCCTATAATTGGGTGTCAATGCAACTTTCATCTGTAGGAAAAACAATAGTCTTATTTTCCCTCATAAGGGAATATTACATAGGGAATTTGAATTTACCATACTCCCTTGGAAAGCATACAGTCCTTCTAATTGTAATAGGTGGGCAATATAAAAAATCCCATACAATAATAAAGTGGTGGCAACCACTTTATAAATTGTGCCTTATTTTTCTCTCGACCACTTGCTGAAAAGCAAAGGGTTCACATGGGCCCATCCCATCTTTAAAAACATTACATCCATGTTTTAAGTTTTAAATTTTTTTTTTTTATGGCAATTTTTTTTTATTGATGATAAATAATATTGCAAATCCATACCTTTGATACTCCTCGAACCCCCTAGTAAAGAAAACATAAATTATTTTGGCTAAGCAGATTGTAGGCCTCATTTTGTATCTCTATTTTGCAGGTCCCATGTCATCACTGTCCAACACCCAAACTGCAACATTGAGCCAGACAAACAACAAACCTGGACTCCATTACTCTGCCTTGTAGATTTTTTATTGATGAATTTTAGACCTATTATTTCCATAGAACTTAATCAATCCGGCCCAGATCTTATAAACCTAAACACTGCTCCCTACAATGGCCAAAAGAACAATGATCATCCAAAAGTATGCAAGCCTCCTAGGAATGACCTTGTCAGCATTCCTAGGGATATAGAAGGAACACAATTTCCAAGCCAAGTAGGGGACCACCACACACCTCATAATTATGAAATACACTGTAAAAACAAGTGACAAGGAATCATAGATCCTATCAGCCAATGGGGACTCTCCTCTGGCCATCCTGGCCAATGTCCATACATTCTAAAATGGGATTGTGGCCTCCCTATGCACATGAGAGAAATGGTATAAACCCTACCATGGACTACCTAATACCTGCAAGAATACCATGTTGGAAAATAAAATACTTCATGTTTATTCTATTGAAAGGACCTTGCTTAAATAGCAAGTGCATACAATCTGATCCATTGGATCATAACTAACTGATTTAATCTCAGCCACACAAATTATCCTAGTAACAACTTAGGATATATTATGATATACTTTAACATGTACTTTATTCAAACAGAAACCACCCTCTAGAAAGAAATTCAATCACCACACCTCTTAGATCTTCCTTAAAAATGATGTGCTTCTATGAATTTTCCAAACCTGTCTTTAACAAATAATTTTTCTTTCTTTTGCTACTTCAAAACAGGTTAGCACTTCTCCCTTTTTAATTTCAAATCATATACTCAAAATTCCTTATTAAAATATATAAAATAAAATTTCAATCAATATTCAAGTAACCTTTTATCCCTTCTTTTATAATATTCAAAATACAAAATTGAAATACCAAAGATACACCTCATTTCTCCAACTTTAAACATACACCATACAATTTTATAATACTAAAAAATACACCTTATTTATCCAACTTTGAAACATAAAATATAATTTTAATACAATAAAAAAATACTCCTTATTTCTCCAATTTAAATCATACAATACACTTTTTAGATAATAAAAAATATACCTTATTTCTCCAACTTGATCACATATAGAATGCAATATAAATAATTCACAATGAAGCACTAAAATCAATGTGGCACCTTATTTCTCCAACTTTAATGAAAATAAAAATCATTTTGCATACCTTTCACTTAATATCCTTTACTGTCATGGATGGGGTTTGACCCCTGAACCTACCAAACCACATCGTCTAGCCACCACCATAATGACCAGCTAGGTTATCCCAGTGGGTAGAAACCAAAAGGGTTTCCATTATATCTATATCCTCATGTGCTTCCAAACTGAAACTGCCACAATGTCTTCCCAACAAAAAATGCACCCGACAAGATTTGACCTTCGGATCTCTCCCATAGTAGGGTCTTCGCGTGGCCTAGACAACCATTTGGTTTGTACACTAGCTTGAGAACAAAACACACACACAACAAAACTTTCACCTATTCACGCTTCATGAAATGGATATATAGTATAAATATGATACAGCTGGAAATCGAACTCAACACTCCTTGCTCTGCAATGCCCTGTCCAGGGTTGGATAACCGGTTGGGATACCCCAATGGTTGGAACAATATAGCGAAACATCCTTTCCTTGTTCAAGCTTCAGAACCCATGAATTTTTCCTTCTTGTTTGTTGTATTCTCCTTGCCTTAAATTTTTAGAATGGTGCACAAGGAGATATCAAAATCGTTCGCATTAGAAAATCGTTCGCATTAAAATATTTTAAACATTAGCAATCGTGGTGAGTAAATGAAATATTTTCTTCCATATAAATATGCCTTTATTTTAATTATCATGGAGTCAAATTAAAACTTTATTTTTGATTTTTAAATCCTTCAAAGACATTGGTGCCAAACCAATCTTTTTAAATTATAATATAAAAATATTATAATAAACCCTTTGGCTTCTCTTGTAGTATTTGGACATTTGTCCAAGAAAATTTTATAAACTCCACTTTTAAACCTTCTTAAAATTTGGCCCTCTCTATGAACTTTTGAACTTTCTTTATAATATTTAAATCAATATTATAATCCTTTTCTTTTCAACATTTTTCCTTGCTTTGAGATATACCTTGCCTTGAATAATTGTCCAACCTTAGAAGAATATTTCTGCCTTGAATACCATGCATCCTTTTGACATCAACCCTTTGATATCAATAACAACTCAATATGCTTAATACTTCCAATATTTCATACTCACAAAATATTTCCATTATTATATACATTAGTTTGGCACTTTATTTCATTTTTGTAAGTTTGATTATCTTATGTAGTAAGCCTTGAAAGCTAACAAAAATGAATATAAAAAATTCAAACTAAAAAATATGTATCTAGTTATAACATCTCAATTGAGATGGGAATTGAATATATTAGTAAAATCTCAAGGTTTAAAGAATAGGGTTATAATTTATCAAGGATGAGGGACTCAGTACAACCCCATTCTCTCAAGATAAAAAAAAAGAGTATAATATTCTTGTAGCTTTATGTAATTACTATATGTTGCTTGCTTTATATTCTAAAATGCATAGAATGATGAGGATAAAATCATCTTTTAGTATATCTTATGGGATATTAAGAGACTATGATGTCTTTAATAATTGGGAAGAATGGTTGATGAAATATAATATGTATATAGTTTGTATGTATTGATAAGATGGAATTAATCATATTCTATGAGATTATATACATACTATAAATTTAAAAGTAAAATTTGCTTACTAATTTTAGTTATTTCTAAGTTTGAATTGATGGGCCCAAGAGAGGGTAAACATAAAATTCCATGGACTTATTTCTTCATGTCGGTTTAAGGCCCTTAGTAATTAAGATATATAAAATCTTCCTCTAGTAGTGATTTGATTATTATATTCCTTGATATCATATTAAGTATGGTCTCCTTCTAATACACACATACATACATACATATATGTGTGTGTGCACACATGCGTGTATTACAAATTTTACCATTCCCAAGAAGGCTGTTATTATAATATGTAGAGTCAAATTCAACAAAATAATGCTATCTCTCTCTTTCCAACTCATTTCTCATATAGTTGCTTTCAATTTTTTCTTTAAAAATACCTTTTATGTTTTTGTTAATATTTAGGTATTTATCCAACTTGATATTTCATTTTTTTCATCTATTTGTTTTTGCTTCATTTGTATCCTCTTCTCTTACAACCTTAACCCAACTAATTGCGTCCATATATTCAATTTTTTTCACATCTCCTAGAAGATGAACCATAACAATTACCTCTATAAAAAAGGTACATGTTTCTACTAGGAGAATATCATATGGACTAACTCTTTTATTTTTAATTTTTTTGTAATTAGATGTCTTTGAATCATCTTTACATTTTTCCATTTTGAGTTTGATGTGTTTCTATCCTACACTTCACACACATACAACATCTCAGGTACTAATAGCAGCCCAAGTAAAATACATACAATTTTCTAGTCCCATAATGTAGTTTTTTTGTTTCTATTTTAGAATGTAAAAAATGCTCTTAATCCTCCTAATATTCTATTTATTCTACATGTTTTCCAACTATGCTTATTATTGAATCCTATCCTAAGATATTCATACTCTCTTCTTCTAGGGGACCCCTTCAAAACCAAAATACAACTGATATTTTTTTCTTTTGATTAGAGAAATCATGATCTTGGTTTTTTTTGTATTTAATTGCATGTCTACCTTCTTGTAAAAGTGTTCTAAGAACTTTAAATGTTCTCTCAAATCCTATGATAGATTTACAATCAGGATGAGATCATTTGCATATAAAAAAACCTCACCATATATCTTCCAAAATGAAGACCATCTCCTCCACTTATATTTAGTTGTTCTTCTAATTTGTCTATATATAAACAAAATACAATAGGGTATAATAGGCTTCCTTTTTTAACCCTTACATCACTTATAAATCATTCTATAAAGCCTACTTGAATTTTGATTTTAGTTGGAACTTCCTCATAAAGTTTGATAATTTTTGGTCTATACTTTTTTGGTATGCATGAGTCTTCCATTCTACTCTATACTTTACTTCTAGTTATTGTACAAATCTTTCTTGAAGTCCATAAAATAAAAATAGGATTCTCCTTTTTTATTCCATATTTTTTTAATGATGCCTCAAAGTGATGACATGGTCTATTGGTAATCATTTGGGTTTAGAACCTACTTGTCCTTTTATCGTATTTCCTTTTTCTTCTACTTGTTGATTCTACTATCAACCATACTTTCAAACAACTTCACGAAGAGAGGATTGACTATAGTGGTTCAATAACTTCAGGGATTTTCAATGTCTCTACTCTTGAATATTGTTATTGCTATACTTTTCATCCAATACCTTACAAATCCATGTTAGATGATGTTATCGAATATCCGCTATATGTGTGGTTTAAAGTTCCTTAATTCCCATTTTTAAATATTCTACCTATAGTCCATCTATGTCACAAGCCTTAAATATTCCTATATTTTTAATACCTTCCTTGACCTCCCTTAAATGAAATTAAATTGCTCTTTTAATGATCATGGGAGGAGCCCATTCTTGCTCTCATTCATATAGTTGTTTTATATATTCTAACCATTGGATTTATGTAAAGTTATTTTTTGTTTGTTATCTTTGCTAAAGTTCCTTCTAGAATAAATTTAGTCTATTCTTCCTTAAATAAATTATTTCTTCTTATATTACACTCACATACTCATATTTTTTGCTTTTCCAATGTATTTTCACAAACCTTGATTTTCCTCTTCTTTACCTACTTCATTCACAACTTTCCTTATTGCTTTGTGTTCTTCATCATACCATGCATTTGTTGAAAAACTATTTTTTTCTTCTTCTTCGTAACTTTAAATCCTTTGTACCCTTTTAATTCCTCCAAAATTAGATTTATTAATTCATAACTCAATTACTTTCTCTCTTATTTCATTTTTCTCCCTTTAAAAATATTTTTTATTGTTTCTTTGAAAATCAAATGATTCTCTTGGGTTATGAGGAACTTTATCTCTATTGATGATTGTTTATTGTAATGCCCTTTTTATATTTGTTGATTTCTTTCCTACCATGATAATTTTAAATAAACTTGGCTATAATCTAATTTTATTCCATTGAGAAATTTGCAATATCTACTGTCATTACCCATTATATTTGACTCTATAAATGAATGACATGTGAGAAAAGCAAAGTCTCCCCAAGATCGAAGAATGCTCCACAAGATCAATCACACACAAAAAAGAAAAAACCACAACACCAATATTAAGTGGTAAAACCCTACTTCAAATGAAGAAGGGAAACATCCACTATGAAGCTCACTATATTACTCAATGATTCAATAGTACAAGAATGCTTCAATGTTATGCAACAATATGCATCAACATAACCTACAACACAAGTCAATATGACAAGATACGATGATATGTAGTAGAAAACACCCCTATTTAAAGAGAAGCTTTTCTACTACAACCCTAAATATTATCACAATCCAATCTTATCACAATCTATCAAATATTAGAAAGTGCTTTAGTTACTTTCTAATTTTATTACAATCTAATCTTTGAGATATGTGATAAGTGGCATCTATCAGATATTAGAAAGTTATTAGTTACTTTCTAATATTTGCTAGAAAAGGGGGAATAACTTTTTTAATAAATTAAATATTCCTAGCACCCTTATAAATTTTATTAATTGGGTGGGAATATTTTTACATAGAATTATTTTCTAAATATTATTCTTTAGACTTTATATTTTAGTCTAATAATAATTTACACAATGTTGCATTACATATTCCAACATGACATAGTCAACAATGATTGCCCCATTGTAAGTTATACATGTATACTTTCTATATTTCTTCCACCTACTCATACCACTAAAAATTATAAATCCATGTATGTCATATATGGTCAATAGTTCTTCACCAAAATGAGTAATGACCCCTTTGTCCTTTAAGCATCTTATCTATTCATGGTTTTCTTCTTTTGCTAAAAATAATATGTTGCTACCTAGATCCTCCTTGTTGCTTAGTATGTTGGTTTGCTCATTTGTTAATCTTGCAACAAAATATCCTATTAGAATTCTCTATCCAAGTTTTGAGTATGATAGAGATGTCTTTCTTTAAAATTGTGTATGGATCCCAATTAAAATGAACTTAACTTGTATTACATCTCAATCACATAATGATATTATACAATTTGACAATAATTTATAACTTGACAAGATTAAAACTTAAAATTTTTCTTAAAATAAAGAAATATAATTTATTCAAATTTATACACTTTATTTTTATTAATACATAGGAGAATCGCTAACACCATTAGGTGTTACCACTATAAACCCTAGCCTATTGGGTTAGACAAGTCAATGGAATGTTGACCCTCTAGGGTATCAAATTGGGGCAACTAATTGATAAAAACTCATTGTGAACATCTAGCCTATACAAGTACATTGTGGTTTGAACCTTAGGACCTCCCCAAAGAGAGGCTAAAGCTTAACCATTGCATTGTCCTTATCAAATTATTAATACAATTTATTATTAATAATATTTTTTATATAATTTTAACATTTTTTTAATATGTAGGGGAGTTGGTTACATCCACACTATTTTTAGTAATAGCCAAGTGTAGGGTTAAAATGATAAGGGATGATCCCAACAAGACTATTCCACCTTATTATTTTTGATCTGATATGAGGGAGACCACTAATCACTTAGGATTTATACCATCATGGAGGACCACTGATCGCTCGAGATTTGTATCATAATTAAATATTCTCCTATTCCTTTCAATCCATATGCACCATAAAAGGTTGGGATGAATGTGTTCCAAATCTATTTATTCTCCTTATCAGGATGCCTCCATTGGATCCACCAGTCAATAAGATCTTCAAGAATCACCCAATTGAAATCAATAGAATGAATAACACAAGCTTATACTGAGAGGGGGGGTGAACAGTATAAGATAATTTTTTTACTTTTCAATCCAAATGATAACAACAATAATATTAATGTAGTAATGAAATAATGCAAAAATCATCATATGTATGAGAGACAGATTTAACGTGGTTCACCCAATATGGGCTACATATATGGAGAAATATTTCTTATAAATCTCTCAATAAATTTCATGGGCACCAACCCACAAGAGACACCGATCCCCTATTACAATTTTTATGGACACCAATCCACAGGAGATACCAATACCCTCTCAAGTTCATGGACACCAATCCATAGGAGACACCAATCTCCTCTATTGGTTTGTGGACATCAATCCATAGGAGACACCAATCCCCTCTCAAGTTCATGGACACCAATCCATAGGAGACACCAATCCCCTCTCAATTTTGTGGACACAAATCCATAGGAGACACCAATCCCCTTTGTTGGTTTGTAGACACCAATCCACAAGAGACACCAATCTACAGGATACACCAATACCCTCTCAAGTTTGTGGACACTAATCTATAGAAGACACCAATCCCCTCTGTTGTTTCGTGGACACCAATCGCCTCTTAAGTTCATGGACACTAATCCATAGGAGACACCAATTCCCTCTCAAGTTCATAGACACCAATCCATAGGAAACACCAATACTCTCTACTCTAGTTTGTGGACACCAATCCATAGGAGACACCAATCCCATCTACTCATTCATGGGCACCAATCCACTCACAAACATTGCTCAAGTCTATTCCAAATCCTGCTCATAAATACTACTCAAATCTATTCCAAAACCTGCTCATAAAACCTACTCAAATTTGCTCCAAAACCTTCTCACAAAACCTACTCAAATCTGCTCCAAAACCTGCTTACAAAACTGCTCAAATCTGCTCCAAACCTGCTCACAAATCTACTCATCTATTCCCAAATATCGCATACAAATAATTCTCATCTATTCCCAAATATCACATTCAACAATGCTCACCTATTCCCAAATATCACATACAAACAATGCTCATCTATTCTTTAGTGTGCTTTCCTCTACTATAGCAATTTAGACATATTCTACCCAAAATTCTTTCATGAACATATAGAGAATGATATGCACTTATCAAATGCCCAATATGTTCTTCACATTCATTAAGTTTGTTTCTTCCACATGTCTCACATTAAAAGGTAGCTCTAGTCTAGCACTTGATAACTGACCTTGTAATTTTTGATTTACACCTTTCCTTCCCTTTTGTAGATAGCTGAAAATGTCCTTTTCAATTGAATCCTTTCACATTATCCTTGCATTATGTGACACTTTGACTTGTTTTAAAACAACCCTTCTATTTGTATGAGAACATACTATTTTTCTCATTTCCAAATTCATTTCAAAACCAATCACAATGCACGAATTTATCCTTCTCATCCACTCCAAAAATCAATCATGAACAATGCACAAATTTGCTCTCAAATCTGATCTATAACCATTGCACATTTACTCTCAATTTCAATAAAAAATAATACACAAGTTTGCTCACAAATATGATTTATAATCTTTGCACATTTATTCCCAATTTCAATCAAAACCAATGCACAAGTTTATTCTCAAATATGATCCATAACTCTTACCCATTTATTTCCAATTTCAAGCAAAAACAATGCACATCCAATAATTCCTTATACCTCCAACCATATGACAACAAAAATATTTTCCTCAAACAAAACCACCTTGAGAAAGGAATTAAATCACCATACCTCTAAATCTGCCTCAATAATGATAATCTTCTTTTTGTATGAGCTTCCCAAACCTGTCTTGACAAAAATAATTTTCCTTTTGTCCCTTCAAAATCTGGTTAGTAATTTTCTCTTTCTTGCATAGATATTAATTCATCCACTTAAAATATTTATCAAAAACATACACAATAAAGCTTAAAAATTATTCCTTATATCTCCTTTTGAAATTATCAATATAAAGCTTTATTAACAATTAAATCCTTAAATATCCTTTTTATAACATGCCAAAAATACAATTTTCAAATTAACCACAATACACCTTATATCTCCTTTTTCTAATATGCCAAAAATACAATTTTCAAATTAACCACAATACACCTTATATATCCTTTTCTAACATGCAAAAATACAATTTTTAAATAATCATGCTACACCTTATATCTCCCACTCAAATTAAATTAAACAAAAAAAATTTACCCTTACCTCACATAACAAGCCCAACTAACGTGGAGGAGATTTGATCTCTTGATCTCTACCAACACATCACCCTAACATAGGCTGGACAACCAGCTGGGATACCCCAGTGGGTAGGATCAAAAACACATTACAAACTAAATAAGTCCTCCATTTTATCTTCTCTAACCAAAATATTCTCTCTCAGCCAACCAAAATAGTGCTTGCATGGTTTTGACCCTGCAACCTCTTGCTCTGTGGCACCTTAGCACTAGCTACGCGACTGGCTAGGCTAGCCACCCAGACGAGATCAAAATGGTAGCACAATATATTTGTTCTCTTTTCACTCACTGCTAAAAAATGTGTTCTTTTCTTCCCCTTATTCTCTGCTTTGATTTTTGCACAAAGGGGTATACGATTTGCACTTCCAAAAAAACATTTTTCAAAATGACTTTGTGCTTCATATATATATTTTTGCCTTTATTACCCAAGAACATCAACGCTTTTAAATTTAAATCACTTTATATTATAATATTTTAAATCTTATGATTTAAATATTATAATATTAACTTTTAAACCTTTGTCCTTCTCTTGTAATATTTAAATATTTTTGTCCCAAGCCTTTAAACATTTTTGTCCCAAGCCTTTAAACCTTTTTGTCCCAAGCCTTTGTCCTTCTCTTTATAATAATCCTTTACTTAAAAATATTTTCCTTGCTTTGCTTCATCTAAAATATATGCTTACCTTAGATAATTGTCCATTGTTTGTTATTCACCAAGCCCATCTTTGACATCATTGATATATCATCCATCCTTATAAACTTATCACCCTTGAAGAATATTTTTGCCTTGAATACCATGCTCCTTTGACATCAATGACAACTCAATATTTCCAACATAGAACTCAACCATTGATCCAACACTTCTTGAGAGAAGGAACATCTCAAAAATATATGAGTGATTGTTTCTTCATTATTTTTATAGAGGTAACATCTATTGGGTCCTTGGAAGCCTCTCTTGGTCAAGTTGTCCCAAGTAAGGATTTTCTTTTGGATCACAAGCCAAGTAAATATTTTCATTTTGGGAATGCACTTGTTGTTCCAGATATTCCTCCAAGAGACTTTTGTTTGAGGTCTTTCTAGCATCTCAATGTAACCACTTTTAACTGTATAATGACCCAAAGTTGACCCAGTCCACACCAATTGATTTGATTCCTCTGAATTTAGGATCTAAAATACTTTATTTTGGCATGGAAGTCTTCTAGCTTGTGTCTTAGGTTGGTATTTTGCATGTTGATTCTTCATATTTTTACTCCTCTCTACTTCATTGTATAGGAGTTGAAGGAGGTGCCCCACTCAGCTTGGAGATTTCTTCTAAGTTCCTCTAAATCTTGGTCTCTATCCAAAGGTCCTAAATCAAGCCAGTTGTCCTCCCAAAAGTTTACTTTAGTTCCTTTCCCTATCCTCTAGCATGTTCCTCCTCTTATGATGTTTATGCCTTGATGGATATGGTTTTAGATTGTTGAGCCACCTTGGATTTGGTTGTTCTTAAAAATTGTTGTTGGTTCCTCTGTATTTTATCCTCATGATGTTAGCCCATGGTCTTCCTTTTTCCTAAATGATTCTCCACACCATTTTTACTGCTAAAAATTTATTGAGGGTATTTATTCTTCTCAGGCCTAGTCCTCCATAGGCTTTTGGTAAGCACACCCTTTCCCACTTGACCAGATGGAATCTCTTTTATTCCTCAATGCCTCTCCATAGGAATTTTTTATAGATGGTCTCTATTGCTTCCTCTATTTTAGTTGGGATCTTGAATAGGGAGAGCATGTAAATCAAGATGCTCTGTAAGGTGGATTGAAGAAGTTGAATTTTTCCTGCTTGGCTAAGAAGGTTGTCTTTCCAGCCTATCAGTTTATTATTGAGTTTGTCAATAACATGGTTCTAGTGGTTTGGCTTTATTTGGCCAACTAATAAGGGTATGCCTAGATACAAGGAGGGCAACTCCTCAATTTCACATTCCAATATTTCCTTTATCTTGATTTATCTCAAGGGAGGTGTGTTGAGAAAGTAAATTTTACTTTTTTAAAATTTGATACTCTGAGAGGATGCCCTTTCATATCTAATTAGGATGTTTTTTAGAGCTTTAGCTTCCTTCATCGAGGCTTCCCCTAACAACAGAGTGTCATCAACAAATTGGATGTGAGTTTGATTTGCTACCTTGCTTGTTACTCCCAGCCCTTTGATATAGCCATGTTCCTTCTCTTTTGCTATTGATCTACCTAGAGCCTCTACCATGATGATGAATAGGGCTAGGGATATTGGATCCCCTTGTCTCATCCCCCTAGAGCTATTGAAGTAGCCTATAGGAGATCCATTGATTAGAATAGAAAATGTTGCACTAGAAATGCAACTTTGGATGAGCTTCCTCCACCAAAATGAGAAACCAAATTTTTCCAAGACCTTGTCCAAAAAATTCTAGGAAACTTTGTCATAGGCCTTACTTATATCCAATTTAACCAACATACCTGCTTGTTTATTTTTCTCAATAGAGTGGATGGTCTCATGGGCAATCACAATGCCATAAATAATTTATCTACCCTTAACAAAGGCTTACTGATGTTCTAAAATGATGAAAGGTAAGATCTTACTGAGTCTTATTGCCAGAGCTTTCGTAAGAATCTTGTATGTAACATTGTAGAGACTGATTGGTCTAAAGTCATCTATGTGGGTGGCTTCTATTTTCTTCTTGATCAGAGTGAGGAAGGTATTGTTCATGCTTCTAAAAATATTCCTTTTATTTGGGCTTCTTGGATTGCCCCCACTATATCATCTTTAACAATTTCCAACAATGTTGAAAAAAACCTATCGAAAAACCATCCGGACCTAGAGCTTTATCTCTTTTCATTTTAAATAAGGCAATCTTAATTTCCTCTTCTGATAGTATTTTATTTAGATATTTGTTCATAGAGGTTGTGACTAGTCTTGGAATGTTTCTTAATACCTCCTCCATATCCTCCTCCTTCTCCTCTATGTTTGCTTTAAATATTTGTTTGAATAAATCCACTACTTTGATATTGATTGCTTCCTCCTCTGTAACTTTATTGTTCTAATTAGTGGTGATTTATTTGATCCTTGATGCTCTTTTGTGTTTGATTAGGGTGGTGTGAAAGAATTTTATGTTTCTATCACCCTCCTTCAACCAGATGGCTCTAGATTTTTATCTCCAATGGGTCTCCTCTTTGGTAAGGGTGGTGTGGTAATCTATCAAGATATTTTGCTCTACCTTTCTTAGCTCTTCTATATAGCCTTGCAATTCAATTATGCTATTTATGTTGTCAATTCTCAATTCTAGCTCCTCTTTATGTCTAAAAATATTACCAAAATCTTCTTTGTTCCACTGCTTCAACTTTTCTTTAAGAATTTTGAGTTTACTGGTTAGATAGTACATCTTTGTTCCTTTAATTGGGACACTCCACCACTCTTTTATCCTATCATAGAATTTATGTGTCATCCACATCAACTCAAACCTAAAGGGGTATTTTTTGTCTAACTTATTCTTGGATAGAAATTACTATATGATTATGGTCAGAATTAACCCTTGGAAGGGGTTAAGGTTTATGTCCTCATTGCTACTATACCATTCTTGGTTTATCAAGATTCTATCAAGCCTACTCTGGATGGATTGGTCTCCTAGCCTTCTATTCAACCAAGTGAAGGAGGCTCCTTGTAGGTCAATATCCACTAGATTACAGTCAACAATAAAATCACTCAAATCTATCATGCTTTCACTAAGGTTAGTCCTACCTCCCTTCTTTTCTACTAGGGTGAGTGGGATGTTGAATTCACCCACTACCAACCACTTAATCCTTCCTAAAGTATTCCTCACCTCAACTAAATAATTCCATAATATCTTCCTCTAGCTAGGGTGGTTTGGGGTATAAATATTAGTTATAAAAAACTATTATTTGTAGATATAAAATTGATGGTTACCTAGTTGTTAGACTTGCATACAAGAGATCCTTTGAATTCTTCCTTCCTCCATGTTGTGATTAGACCCGTAGGAGATCCTTGGACTACTACTACTATGCCATAGTCCTTTCCCCAAGTGGCTTTTAAGAACTTTACACTATTCTCTTAATCGAGTTTGGTCTCTTGCAATAAGATGATGTCTAGCTTGCGATTCTGAACAAAAGACTTGAATATTCTTTTTTTTTTGGGATCATTCATATTGAGTGATAATTTTTCCCACTTGCAAAATCATAATCATAGTCAGAGTATTGTTAGAAAACCCTCTCTTGCAAAGAAATTCAAAAATTCTCCAAGGTTCTTGCTTGCTTAATTATTTAAAATGTGTTTGATTACTTGTAAAAATAGGAAAATGTGTTGAAATACCTTAGAGGTGCAAGTAATTGTTAACAAAGGGCCTATGGTTTGGTATTGATTTTATTTGCAATAATATCGTTGCTCATGTGATTATTAAAAATGTGTATTTATTGATCCACTATCTACTTGGTAATAATGATTCCAGAATGATGATTCAATCCATTTTATATAAAATTGTTCAAATAAATTTTATCTTATTTTGTTAAGATTCGTTTGAGCATGAAAGAAAATGACTAAATATAACTTTGAAATGTCAATCATGGAACTATGATTTAATTAATTTTACCTTCTTTTTTTAACAAATTTTATCTTGCTTTGTTAAACAAATTTTAAAATGATAAAACCTGTGGAGTGCAAGAATTTTTTTTGTTTTAAAATCTTAAGAAATGTCTTGATTAAACGTGTCTAGATAATTTAATATTTTAGCCTTGAAAAAATAATTATTTGGATGTTTTCAATTACTCCAAAACCCTTATTATTGATTTTAGTGCAAAATAATATAACCTTTTAGGGCTTTGAGTTCTTGATGGAACTTAAAGAAAAATGAAAAAAAAAGCTAAGGTTAAAGGAGTAAAGATAAAAAAATTGAAATAATATGGAAACAAAGCGTGGAAAAGCGATCAAAGTGAGCTACTGTAAATTAATTCCTCCTATTCTGCAGAAAAGAGAAGATCATGAACACTAAAACAAAACTAGGTTAACATGCATCCACATAATCTAAATATGGTTAAGTGCAAGTGTATGAGGAATAAAAACATGCATTAAAAACATTAAATGATGCTACCATATCCATTCATAAAAAAACATCGAATGAAATCAATACATGTAGGAGAAAAATCTACAATAAAGCTTGTATTCAAAACCTTCTCTGGCTGCATACAAGGTGAGAGAAATATATTTATAGTAGCTTGAGAGCCTTCCAATCCTTTTCATACCCTTCTAATCCATAAACATTCCAGCCTCCTGGTTTCTCCGTTTGGATGGCCCTTTAAATTTTTTGAATAAGGCCATTCATTTCTTCTTCCTTCTATTAAATTTCATAACACCTTTCAAATAATTGAATCTGTTCTCATTCCTATCTTGGTAACTACAAAGTCCTATTTTATATCCATATACTTTTATCCTCTTCGATAGCATGGATTCTACATGTGTAACAATTATAATATTACTTGAACCAAGTTCCTCATCATCACTCTGTAAACTAACGTACCTCCACATGAAACATTATAACGTGCATGACATTTATCACTACCTTGCCAGTGTGGTTTGACCACAAACACTCTGGGTATGAAATAATACAAGCCATAGATCAAAGTGCCTTGTATGTTCCTTAACCATGGTTGTTGTAGAATACATTGGTATAACTACCCTTGACTATCATTTTTGTAGCGCCCAATGAAGAATGATTGATTCCATACTTCCAAAAATGATCAAGATCAGCTTTAGCCTTTCTACTACCCACATTGCATCACCATTCATGAGTCACACTGGCAATATTATGGAAAGAAAAACTTGCTCAAACAAATTCTCATTCAAAAACTTGGAAAAGATCCCCTCACAACCCCTCATTTTGTGGCTATATAGCCAAAAAACCCTAAAAATTGAAAATGAGTTGGATGGGGCCCAAAATTGGAGCGCATCCCTTTTACAATAGACAAGACAAAAATAAAGTTTCAAGTCCTAACTATAAATACATTATGAGATATTAACCTCTGAACAACTCAAAAAGCATAAAAAACTAGGTAAAGTAATTTTAAAACCTAATTTTGGGGCACTAGATGATGGAATTTGGTCCCAAAAACTGGATTTTTTTGGGAAAATAGGACTCTAAGGAGTAATATTTGTTTAGAACTCTCCCAAATAGTTCCTTGTCAAATTTCACGTCAATCGGAGCTATGGTTGAGAAGTTATGGCCCCGACAAAATGCACTAAAATTTAGGAAAAAGAAATAAAATTTCCAAATTTCGTTGGATGCTCCTGCATCAGACACCCGGGGTGGATTGAGAAGTGACCTTCACTTCTGTACTATTATAGGAAAACCCAGGCGGTCAACCTATGTTTTGGACAACCAAGTTGCATCTTCTACAGGTCTGCCCTTCCACTTGACCAAATATTCTGAATACTGCCTGTTCCTGGTACTTCTGCCTTCTCGAGTGTCTAGTATTTCCTCTATCTCATTTGTGGCTAGAGTAGGCACTTAAATACTCCACAAATCTATACTTGGTGTCTCACTACTACCTCCTTCATGGTATTCTACCAAGTCTGAAATATTAAAAATAGGTGATATATTCAGCTCACTAGGTAGTTCCACTTCGTAGGCATTTCATGAATCTCTTTTACCTATGATCCTGCATGGTCCAAACCTCTTTATCTTTAGCTTGTTGTAGGTTTTTCTAGGAAACCTTTCCTTTCTCAAGTGAACCATGACCTCATCTCCCACTTGGAACTCCTTGAAATGCCTCTTCTAATCTATTTTGGCCTTGTATTGAGTATTCATCTTACCGATATGTTGTTGTACCTCTTCATGTAAACTCTTTATGTGCTCTACAAAATCTTCAACCTCAGCACTGCTCTTTTCTCCTTTACCCATAATTATCAACTCAGAAGCATTCCTTGGGTTGTTCCCATACACAATCTAGAATGGTGATTTACCAGTACTTATGTTGATAGAATTGTTGTAAGCAAATTATGCCTGTGGCAAAATCAAATCCCATCCCTTGGGCTTATCTCCTACTAGGCATCTTAGAAGATTACCCAAACTTTTGTTCACCACCTATGTTTTTCCATCAGTCTACGGGTGGTATGCAGAATTGAACTTCAAATCCATTTTCAGCTTCTTCCACAAAGTCCTCTAGAAATAACCCACAAAGTTGGTATCTCTGTCAGATACTATACTCTTGGGTAGACCATGAAGGCATACCATCTCCTTGAAAAACAAGCCTACAACATGAACTGCATCAATCATTTTCTGACATGGAATAAAATGAGCCATATTTGAAAACCTATCAACCACAAAAAAAATGGAGTCATTCCCTCGTTGTGTCCTTGGTAGACCAAGAAAAAAATCCATACTGATGTCCTCCCATGGTCTCTCCGGTATAGGTAATGGCTGATACAATCTTGTATTCTGTCTCACTCCCTTAGCCATATGACACACTCTGCAACCCTGCACAAATTTCTTCACATCCTGCTACAACTGTGGCCAATGGTAGTTTTCACTAACAAGGGCAATGGTCTTATCTTGACCAAAATGTCCAACTAGTCCTCCACTATGCTTCTCCTTTATCAGATTCTCCCTCATTGAACTTCTTGTTGGCAATTTTGGGTTTGAGATCCTAGCTTCTTGTCTATGAGTTGTCATTGATGTCAAGGAAATGGCATTAATGTCAAGAGGATTTATTGGCTTCAAAGGTTGAAGATTCCAAAGAATATTTTCTAGAAGATTTCGGAGAGATTCCATGTGGCGGATGAAAAGGTTTTTATCAAAACCATGGCAGGTTTAAGGGTTTTTATTAAAACCAGGTGGATGCATTAAGGGTTTTTCTCAAAACCACTCTCAGCTTAATGCAAAGGTTGGAGACACTTATTAATTAAATAACTTAATTAATAAAACCTTTTAAGGTTTTTTAATTATTTATTTATTTGATTTAGTGATTAAATTATTTTAATAATTTAATGGGTTCTCCACCTAAGGTCTAAGGTCTAAAAGACCTTTGATTATTTTTTAAATAATAAAAAGGGTTTCATAAACCCTAAAGTTATTTTGAAGGCACCAAAATAATATTAATTCGAAAAGTCTGAATTATCCTCTCGTCGACGTCGTGCATAGCATGGAATTTTGGCTATATAAGCCATAACCTATAGTCCAAAGCAATGGTGTGAAAGAAATTCGAATTGCACAAAATTTGGGAAGTAAAAGCTACGGCTATCATTTTTTTGCCACATTTATCCGCCGCCAAAGGGTTAAGGAGAAGGAGACTCTTGCTAGCCTTCAATCTAGCATCGTTGGCCTAGTGGCAATGACTGTTCTACGAAGGCGCTTGAAGGGAGGTCAAGCATTCGACTCCCGCCATGGAGTGTGAGAAGAGTTTTTGCGCTCCGATTTTTTTGGAAGCACTATTGACCCGCGATTTTCAGAAGCATTTTTTTGGTAAGGTTTTTTAAATAAAATCTGCATTTTGTTAAAGAAGAAGTGGTTGGGCAGATTTATTTAAAATTATTTTTAAGGTTAAATGATTCTTTGGAGATATAAGTTTGATAGTGTGTGGTTGAGATTTTTGGCTTGATTGTTGAGTGAGATTTTCTTAGAAACTATTATTCCTTGAGCATGGTTTAATTAATTTGGAGAAATAAGGTGTAAAAGGATATATTGTTTGTATGCCTTATATTTTTTGGTAGTTGACTTCTAAGGATTGGAGTCATAAGATGTTTTATGGAATAAATATTTTTTGTGGTTACTTTTATGATCTAACCCTAACTTGGTGGCAAAGTTGAGGGTGGTGTTGGTAACAACTTGAAGAAATATTATCTTCTTCCTCAAACAAAGGTATGGGCAACTTCTTCCATGTATATTGTTGATTGTGTATTTTCTGAAATTGAGTTTGGAGTGAAAAGGTTGTCTACTAGGTATTCTTGTTGGTGTAAATCCCATTTTCTAGATATTGAAGATTGTTTATGCATTAAAATCATTGATGAGTTTTTTGGATGAATGCATAATTCTGGTTGAGGAAGAGGAAGCATTTTTGCACTAGGGTTTATGTTAGTAAGTCTTGCTACTTGCATTGAGTTGGTGAAACCCTTAGTTGGCTGTTTTGAGATTGATGGTTGAGTTGCTTCCATAGAGGTTGTTTTGATCAAGTTAATGCTTTACTTGATACATGATTTGGGCTTACTCCATTGAGATTGATTTGAGCAAGTTACTCTTTGCATTGGTGATTTATGTTGGTGGCTGTTTTGTTAAAATACCTTTGGAGGGAAAAGGATGTCTACTAGTTTCCTTTTCATGTAGTGATTGGTTGAATGCTTCAAGGTTAATGTTGAGTTGAATGATGTTGGTTAAACCTTGTCTATAAGCATTGTTTTTAAAGCCCTAATTGGTTGAGAAAATATATTGGTTGTGGAAATAACATGAGTATCATTGTTATATGAGATATTGCATGGTTGGCAATTGTTGGGTTGTGTTTCATGTTCTTGAGAAAAGCATACTACATCTATCTTATTATTTTGAGATTGAGATTGAGATTTGATATTGATATTGGGAGTTAAGTATAGAACATATTGAGTCTCTAACAATTCTCTTTATGCTTCTATGAGGTTGATGAATCACATTGGGTCTCTAACAATTCTCTTTGTGGGTTCATGCTAAGCAAGTTTTTCTTGATGAACTTGTGAGCTGATTTGGACAGGTTCTAGTGAGGACTTGTGAGCTGATTTGGACAGGTTCTAGTGAAGACTTGTGAGCTAATTTGGACAGGTTCTAGTGAGGACTTGTGAGATGATTTGGACAGGTTCTAGTGAAGACTTGTGAGCTGATTTGGACAGGTCCTAGTGAGGACTTGTGAGCTGATTTGGACAGGTTCTAGTGAGGACTTATGAGCTGATTTGGACAAGTTCTAGGGCAGACTTGTGAGCTGATTTGGACAGGTCATAGCAGAGGACTTGAGGATAGAGTTGAAGTGGTTCTTTGAGAATAACCTGAGGACAATTTTGACAAGTCTTTGAGAAGACTTGTGTGCAGCAGAGATTGATTTGTTCAAGCTTTATGATTTGAGCTTGGGATAGATATGACAGAGTTAGGAAGACTTGTGCTTCATTGACTGATTGTGTTTAGTACAAGTTGATGAGTTGTTGTGGAGGTGATCAGTGAGGACAAAGGTCTATTAAGGCTGAGCATTGAGGATAGGAGGTCTTCTATGGAAAGGAGTTCCACGTGCTAGCGAAATAAGAGGTAGGTGATCTTCTGAAGTATCATTTCGAGAGCTGAGGGGAAGGATTATCCTTTGGGAAGGAGGCTCATAAATTCATGAGGAGGGGAAGGATTCTCCTTTGGGTAGAGGCTCATAAATACTTGAGTAGGGGAAGGTTTATCCTTTGGGCTGAGGCTCATAAACATTGTAATTGGGAAGGATTCCCAAAGAACTTTGAGAAAGCTTTTTAGAGAAAAGTTTTGTGGATGTAGCCCATGTTGGGTGAACCACATTAAAATTGGTGTCTCATTGTGTGTTGCTTTATGCATTGCTTTGATATTGCTATTGGTTCATTGCTTTGCGAAGTTGAAGTTAAATAGAGAAAGTAAAAATAGGTCTTATACTATTCACCCCCCCTCTTAGTATAAGCTTGTGTTCTTCACTTCTAGGAATGCACAATTGGTTCCTTCTGAATAGCATCCCATCTTGGATTATAAAATCCAACCACTTAGTTCTATCCAAAGTAGTAGGATACAAACATGCCTTCCAAGCCTCTGCAAAATTTGGATCGTCTGGATACAAACTCTTGAGTTCTTCAAACCCAACGACTTCCACTTTCATCTTTATCAATAAATTTTGCCTTCTACTCAAGGCATCTACAACTCTATTAGACTTCCCACTCCTATGCTTCAAAACAAAGGTATAACTCTATAGGAATTCAACCCACTTCAAATGTCTCTAATTTAGTTTTCCCTAACTATTAATATACTACAAAGCTTGATGATCAGTATATAAAACAAACTCTTTTGCTAACAAATAGTGTCTCCATTTCTTAAGAGCCTAAACTATAGCATAAAATTCCTGATCATAAAAAAAATATTTCTTCCTAGCATCATTTAACTTCTCACTAAAATATGCAACAGGTTTACCTTCCTGACTCAACATAGCTCCACTGGCACTGCCACTAGCATCACAATCAACCTGAAATACTTTATTAAAATACGAAAGTACCAAAATGGGTTGTTCTGTCACCTTATTTTTCAACATCTCAAAACTTGCACCTGCCTTTGTAGTCCACTTAAAATCCTTCTTATCCCCTCTCATGGTTTTTGTTAGGGGTGCACAAACACTACTAAATTTTCTAATGAACTTTTTGTAGAAACTTGCAAGACCATGGAATGATCTTACCTCCGTTATGTTCCTTGGAGTAGGCCACTCAATGATAGCCTTCACCTTCTCTGGATCCATTTTTAGACCCTCATATGAGATGAAAAATCCTAGATACACCAACTCCTTCACAAAACTGTACTTCTTCAAATTAATCAGCAACTGCTCCTCCCTCAGCTTTTCAAAAACTATCCAAACTTGCATCAAATGATCTTCCAATGTCTTACTAAAAATCAAAATATCATCCAGATAAAAAATAACAAACTTCTATAGAATTCTCTTAACACCTCATTCATCAGCCTCATGAATGTACTAGGTGCATTGGTTAACCCAAATGGCATAACCAACCACTCATACAAACCCTCTTTGGTTTTGAAGGCTTTCTTCCACTCATCACCCTCTCTGATGCGAATCTGATGATACCCACTCTTTAAATCAATATTTGTGAAGTATTTAGCTCCACTCAAATAGTCCATTATATCGTCCATTCTAGGTAATGGAAATCTATACTTAATGGTAATCTTATTTATGGCTTTGGAATCAGTACACATTATCCATTCTCCATCCTTCTTCGGTGCTAGTACTGCAGGTACTGCACAGGGACTCAAACTCTCTCTAATAAACCCCTTCCTCAACAACTCTTGAACCTATCTGTTCAACTCTTCACTCTCCATGGGAGACATTCTATGGGCTGCCTTATTGGGTAAACTAGCTCCTAGAATCAAATCAGTTTGATGGCTAATATTTCTCACTGGTGGCAAACCCTCAGGAACATTATCTAACACAATATCAGGAAACTCTTCTAACAGAATTTCAACCTCTACTGGAATATCCATACATTGTTCCTTCTTAATAGTAGGAATTAATGCATAACACATAGAATCCCTCTTTAGGCCATCCTAAAATTTTCTACCATCTACCAAACAGATTATAGCACTACTGCATACCTTTTCATTCACTTCCTTCAATGGCTTCAACTTGTGACGCACTCCATATTTCGTCAGAGAGTAAGTATTCGCATGCCCATCATGCACTACACTTCTATCAAATTGTCATGGCCTCCCCAACAACAAATGGCAAGCATCCATAGGCAAAACATCACACAAAACCTCATCTTGATAATTTCCAATATGAAATTTAACTAAACACTGCTCATTGACTAATGCTCTATGATCTTTCTGCAACCACGTAATCCGATATGGATGCGGGTGCTTCCTCTTCTCCAATTTCAACTTAGCAACAATTTCTCCTGAAACTAAATTATTTGTGCTACCATTATCTATGATAACATTACAGACCTTACCTGCACATTTGCATCTTGTGCAAAATAAGCTCTTCCTCTGATCCACATCTTTCCCTCCTTTCATAAATGCTCTTCTTGTCATCAACACTTCTCCTTCTACTTCTTCAGAATGTTCTGATTCAGCACCTTCATCTGCTACAGTAGCTCTGGCATGACCCTCAGGTCTCTTATTCGTCCTCCCTTGGTGTTGGGGACACTCATATGCCCGATGTCCCTCTTCCCCATAATGGAAATAGGTTCCATGAAATCCTCCTCTTCCATACCCACATCCAGATCTACCTCTTCCTCTTTGGTAACCATTGTTCTGATCATGGGGTGGTAGTATTCTCCTCTTTTTGATCTTGGTTATTACTTGTTTCACCAGTCTTCTTCTAATATTCATATTTTCCTCCACTAGTTCTTCCACCAGTTCTTCCACCATGACCTCTTCCTCTTTTTTTGCTTTCAAATATTTTGTTTAGCTTCTCTTCAACCTTTAAGGCAAACTGATATGCACCCTCAATGGTGGTCATCCTGACCAAACTGAGTTCTTCTTGGATATTCATTCTTAACCCATTTATGTAACGAGCTACTTTCTCCTTATTAGCCTTTGAATGGCCAGTTCTGATTGAGATCTTGTAAAACTCCTCTGTATATTCTTTGATAGATTTGCTTGATTGTCTCAAACTCTGCATTTTCCTCAATAGATCCAATTCATAATCTATAGGAATAAAATGCCTCTTCAACTTCTCTACCATTCGATCCCATCTGGTTATCTTTTCCTTTCCTCTTCTATTTCTTTCTAGTTGTACTTCTTTCCACCATATGCTAGCATGGCCTTTCAAATTTGTTTTTGTAAACTTGATCCGATATGGATCTACAACCTCCTCATACTCAAAATAATCCTCCATATCATTGATCCAATCAATCAAATCTTCTGGATTGAGATTCCTAGAATACGTGGAGACATCAAACTTTGGCCTCTTCCCGATCAGATATATGGCCCTAAATAATCTAGCTTATGTAGGATCCATTGCTTCTTCATCTGATGGATCATAAACCTCCCAAGCTTCATATTCACTATGGTATTCTCTCCTTGGATCAACCCCTCTTCGAAAATCCTCTTACAAGGCTTGCACTTGCCTCTACAAAGCTCTGAAATCTCCTTCAGGTACCACATTTCTCCCACCACCATGATTTCTTCATGGAGGTATTCTTCCTCACTCTCTTCTCACAACCCTTCCATAGATCCTGGTGCAAACTGCCTCACTTTCGGTGATCTGCTCACACACTCAATAAACCTAAGCTTTGATACCACTTGATGGTGAGAAAAAATTTCTCAAACCAATTCTCATTCAAAAACTTGGAAAAGATCCCCTCACAAACCCTCATTTTGTGGCTATATAGCCAAAAAAACCCTAAAAACTAAAAATGAGTCATATGGGGACCAAAATTAGGGTACGCATCCCTCTTACAATAGACAAGCCAAAAATAAATTTTCAAGTCCTAACTCTAAATACATTAGGATATATTAACCTTTGAACAACTCAAAAAGCATAAAAAACTAGGTAAGTAATTTTAAAACCTAATTTCGGGGCACTAGATGATGGAATTTGGCCTCGAAAACTAGATTTTTTTGGGCAAATAGGACTCTAGAGAGTCATATTTTTTTAGAACTCTCCCAACTAGTTCCCTATCAAATTTCATGTCAATCAGAGCTATGGTTGAGAAGTTATGGCCTTGGCAAAATGCACTAAAATTTAGGAAAAATAAATAAAATTTCTAAATTTTGTTGGATGCTCCTGCATCACAATACCACCCACAAATGATAGCGATGAAAGCATACATCTCAACACTCACTACCCATTCAGGTATTCACCATATATTTTTTGAAATACCTCTATATATGAGCTCCTATGATTACCATACCTTGACTGTACATAGCTCTTTTGAAGTGCATATTCGAGCAAAAACTTCCATTTATTTGCCTTCACATTGTGAACTACAACAATCTCTATGCAATCTGATACTATAATATCCGTCGTCTAATTACTACCACCCAAACCAATACAATCCTCCCATTTTTTTCTTCTTCTTTGATGCATAGTTTTTACCATCTTCATCATCGTCAGTTGGAAGGAGATGTGTGATCGAAACCTTATTCACCTTTGGTAGCTTCTTATTAATCGTTTACATCAACTTCAAAGCTTCAAAATTTTGATTTTGAATTGCAATAAGCTCTATTCCATCTATTCCCAGCACACAATCCCTTTCTCTTTCATTGGAAAACTAGACGAAGGCTACCATGCAGAGGGCTTTGCAAATATTTACCATATACTTTGTGTCTTGGTCTAGAAATATACTAGCAATCAAAAGGACTACATCTACACCTTTCAATCAAGCATAATATAATTGTCATGCATAAATAATGAATTCTTTGCACAATAAAGGGCACTGTATCCTAGAGCCTCGAATGGACAACAAATCTTCAAAGCTCCCTTGGTAGTATTTGGAGTCTGTGTTTACAATGATAAAAGCTGCTCCTTCCATTTTTACAAGCTTTAGCAATTTCAACCAGAGTAAAATTAGTATGGATGACTTCAGTAGTAGGTGAAGCTTTTTTTTTATTCGACAATCAGGATCAGCATACCAGTTTTCGCCTCATAAGCCTTTAGTGCACCAATAAAATTCCTTAAGGATGGTGCAAAGAAAAACATGTTTTCAGTTGAAATTTACACTCAGTTGTGACTTTCCATAGCTTGCATTTGATGATGTTCACACTTTGTGGCATCAACATTCTTTTCCAACATTAACATGTCCTCGATGAAGGGCAATCCACTAGATTTGGGAGGTATTTTGTATTTTGGTGGTTTCTTCCTTTAAGCCATATGATTACAAGTGTCATGGATAAAAATATAAGCCCCACCACCCATGAATACCTAATATACTACTCCATTTTAGCCCAAAATCTTATTGGATGCTTTATTATTAATTCAATCACCCAATTACAAGGACAAACAACAACTTCTCCACTTCTGAAAAAAACTTCCCGGCTCCTTTTCATAACAATTCAATATCCTCAAGACATGACGGCTGAAATATTCCAACAATACTTGAATCCCCTTCTACTTTCTCCACATCATATTTTTGGTGACACAATACTCGATTTGTCCAGTATATAGCTACATATGGGCACAAAGTTATAGCTTGTGTATAAGACTCGATAGCTGCACCAAGGAGCTCCTTCTTGAAGTAAGAATTACCATCTTGATTCAACATTTCTACCTATTTGATAATGTTCATGTCTACGTAGGTTTTATAGTCCATATCCATGCAGGTATGGAAGTCCATTTTATGTAGAGATGGCAGTCCACGTTACGCAAGTATGGTATTCCATTTTATGCAGGTATGGTAGTCCATGTTACGCAGGTATGGTAGTCAATTTTATGTAGGTATGGTAGTCCATTTTATGTAGGTATGGCATTCCACATCCACGCAGGTTAGGCTACATCAATGCTACTATCCTCACCATGATCCCATTTGACTATCCATCAAATATGCCAAAGTACACATCAAATATTAATTCGTAAAGTATTAATTCAAAAATGCAAACATGGCAAACTTATTTTACTATATATTTTATTTTTAACTTTTATTTTATTCTTATTATTATTATTTTAATTATATTTTAATTTTAAATGTTCAAAACAACTGAATTCAAAACATGATTCTAACCAAAGGCTCAACAAATATCGACTCACACGACATTCCACACAACATTAAAATTAAAACATATAACATTAAAAATTATGACCTTAAACATTAATACCACCATCACATCAAAATTAAAATAATAAACATTAATACTAACATAACATAAAAATTGAAACATTAAACATTAATACTAACATAACATCAAAATTAAAACATTAAACATTAATACTAAATTACAGAACCTATTAGAAGGGACTTCTCGACACATCACTCAAATTAAACAAAAAATTCACTTTGATTTCAAAATTTAAGGTGGGTCCTCAATATTGGGGTATGTTGTACGACAATGACAACAATTCAGTTCCCTCACATTCCATGATATTACTATCATTTCCTACCTTTAGAGGTTTTTTCCAAAGTGGATTGTTTACCTTCTACTATTTATTTCTCTATTAACTTTATTTTAGTTTTGTTAGTTGGAGGTTTACCTCTTAGTCTAGGGCCTACAACTATGTCTGGAATTTTCTTCTAGATATTAGATACCTTGGGGATCATCTCTTTTAAAATTTTAATAGTCTCCTCAAAGGTTAATATCATTGAGTTGATGATAAGGGTATCCTCTTTTGAGTTTGAGTCCCCTTGTTTTGCTTTTGGTTGCTCCACAATCACTTGGCTTCCAAATCCTTTCCTCCATTGAGGTAGGAGTGGGACTAGGTATTTTTGGTTCTATTTGTTCTCGAGCCATTACCTTAAGAGGTAAATTTCCTTTACCTTTGTTCTAAAATGGTGGATAAAGGCTTTCCATGAATCCTACCTTCTCAATATGTGCCTTGCTCATTTTTTCCTTCCTTTTTCTAGGACCAGGTTCATGTTGGGGAAGTTCGGGCTCCTTTTGTATATTTTGAGGGTAATGGATGCTAAGGTGGTCTATTTCATGGCACCATCGACACCTAAAGGGAAGTTTCTCATAGTCCAACATATACTTGTGTGAGCCCAAATTTGAAGCAAGGTTGATTTATTTTGGGAAAGGATTTTGGATGTCAAGGTTAACATAAATTCATGCATTAATTGCATTCTCCCTATTATGAAAGTTTCCATCTACTACTATGAAATCACCAAGATCATTGCCAATGCTTTATGCTACCTTGATATTCTAGAGTTCGAAAGGCAAGACATATAATTTCACCCATAATGGAACTTTGCTTACTAACTATTTTAGAGGATCAAAACTAGAGTGCCACTGTTTGAGATATAGGCCAAAGTTGCCCATGAACCATGAAGGCAAGTCATATTATATATTTTAACCACATAATATGCTACAAATAAAAATAAATATATAAATATTAATGTTTAGCCTATTTTTTATGGTGGCCCACATATAACCTTTCTTTTCCTAGGTTTTATTTAGATTAAAAAAATATATGACTAAGTATTAAGAAAAAATTGGAGGAAATATTCAGTCACATTGCCCACTAGGTATTTTAAATTTAGGTTATATTTAACCAAAAATGTGGTCCTATGAAAAAACATTAACATTGAAAAAATATGGCACAAGTTTGGAAGTTTCCTAGACAAAAGTCAGTAGCACTAAAAACCAAATCCAAAGTTAAGTAACTTTTAATATTTATAAGTTTGTTATTCAAAAGTAATAGATCGATTAATAGTAGAAAAGTTCTTGTTGGTAAGTGATGGATTTTGAAGCCTTATACTTAATATAAATTACCACAGAAAAGAAATTATAGGAATAAATATAATAAAGTTGCAATATAATGAACCCAATAAATATAATTTAAGAGAGATAAAAGAGAAAACTAATATGTATTATCACCTAAAATATACACAATAATATCACTTACAATACTAGTTGCTCAAATGTATGTAAACTTGTATTACTCCTCTTTATGTTACATATATCTCATAGAGATGACACTATAGACACTGTAAATGATGTAGATCTCTATATAGATTGCTATGTAGATGATATGGATCACTATATCTTGCTATCCACTCTATGGAGTAATATATAGCCTTTCTAGGATGACTCTCCATTTCCATATGCCAATCCTTATGACTCTTGGCTTCTATACTTGACACTTGCATACACATGACACTATCTTGTATGCACACTTGTACTTGACTCTTCCTAATCTAAGGATACATGTGCACACTTACATATTGGACACTTGTGCACATTTACATTCATAACACTTGCACACATATTTACATGACACTTGTGCATTTCTTGCACATTATTACATTATATGATATATATATTGTAGACACCTAAAACACGTCATGTCAAGGTGACTACTCATATGGGACATGCTAGAAGACCATATGGAAGACCTTGGACAGATTCCAAGGTATAGCAATGGTTCTAACCACTCAATTAGGTAGTTTGGCCTAATCAATGTTAACCATGGTTGACACCCATGGTTAGCAGAGCTGATCGTGCCTCAGAGCCATGGCTAGCCTCAAAAATTAGTTGGACCTTGGCCGACCCAAAATTGGTTACAACGGCCAATTGGTTGCAGATCCGAGCGATTTTGGGGTGGAAAGATCCAGAAGCTTCCCTCCAACTGCTCCAACTATCCATTCTTGATCTTGGCTTCTCCATGAAGCTAGGACATAGCCCTCCAAGGTGCTATAAGACCCCCATCCAAAATGGGAAATGAGAGAGATGCATAGGTGAATTTGAGTAGCGAAGCCCTGTCGAATTCAACACTCACCTAATTGCATTGTGACATTGCTTTCTTACCCCCAATTGAGAGATTGAAATGGCAATTCTAGCCATGGAGGTCCTAGGAGGTTAGGAGAGCCAAGAAACTCAATTACGCCCATTTCACATGCAATCAGAGCAATTCAACCACCAAATCTATCAGAGGACACAAAGGCGACCCTTGACCATCAATTTGGCAAGAGGATTCAGAGATTCAGCCCTTGAATTGGAGGACAATCACACTTCAGGCTCCGTTGTAGCTAATAGTGCTCACTGCACCATAGAGCTACGGTTAGGGTATTATCCCTAATTTCCTTGTTTTCTAGCCATAGGATTTGTTTAATGGCATTAGATTAAGCATATTTTAGGTTTACTTGCATTATTAGAGATTTTTGACCGATAGAATTAGGTTTTAGTCATCTTGCTTTCAATATTGCAATTAGGATACTAATGAATCTTTTTCATGCTTCCATGCTTTCAAATTCATAATTAGGCCATTAGATAGATGCATATGCTTTTCCTTTACATGTTTCATGGCATATTTTCATGTTTTTCATAGGTTTATTAGCTTTCTTGCATTTTCTTGATTATATGCTAGTAATATCATCTTTTCATGCAATTTCCTCAAAAAGCCTCATCAAGAGAGGCATCCTTTATTACTGATGCTTCTTGTTGTTTATTGCATGCAGGATCAACAGGGTTTTGACATGCAAGGCAACAAATACCTCTAATCATGGAGAAGAAGGTCATCGACACCTTGGAGCAGTTCGTGTCATTTTAAAAGGCATTTGGAATGCACCTACCCTTGAGAGGGATTTGACACTATTGTAATTGTTGTATCAAATGGGTATCCCTAAGAGGGATGGATTTGTAACCTGAATTGACTTGAAATTAATAAAATATCCTTGCATTTTGTTTCTTTTTATTCTTGTTAATTTGTGCATGCCTATTTGTATTACTTTCAACAATTTCAATATTAGGTGCAAGCCTTTTTGGATGTTACAGAAGGTGATCATGGTGGGAACTCCACATTAAATGCCATGGATCACTGACTTTTATGTTTTGTGATGATAGGTGCTAACCGTTGTTGACAACCATGGTCAAAATTTGTCACCGTAGCACAGACCCATGGGCAACAATGTTAGCCGCGCCACAGAGCCACGATTAGCATCGGATAGGTCGTACAACAGGGAGAAAAAGCTTAATCGGATGTGGACCTGAGGTAGGACCCATATTCCCCTAATTTTCCTATTTTCTGTATGTGTTTTTCCAAAAATAAAAATGCTAGCATAATTAGGGAATGCAACAAAGAAGACAAAATGCATTGAGTCCCTAGGTCTTTTTCTTAGGTTCCACTAGTCATTGCTAGGAACAACGGACCTCTGAGTGCAGTCTGCCCTAGTCTCCAGTGGTCTAGGCCCTTCTTGTATGTTGGTTTGCTTGCATGAGGCCCATCTAGTGGCCATCTCGTCATCGTCATTAGTGTGCATTTTTTGAAAGTCATTTAGCTTAATCATGCATACTTTTGAAAATTAAACGTTCCTTTTTGCATAGCATGTAGAAGAGTCATTTGAGTGTTGTTTTATGCATTTACTTTTCATGCAAAATAAAAGGAACCCACACACACCATGACACATTTAAATGCTAGTGAGTTGGAAGTCACATCCAACCACTAGTAGGGTTTCAATGATGGTGGCAGTGATTTCCATCCGTTGGCCCAACTCCCTCGATCCTTTTGTTACTAGACCAATACTGACTCCAAGAACTATCCGTAGCCTGAAAAATTTGCATGTACTTCTCTTTGGAGGGTATAACACTACGCTTGGGTGAGATTGGGTGAGGGTCGGTAGGACCTGTGCTCCCTACCGGGTGTGGGTTTCATCTCCACATTTTGGGGGGATTACGTGACCTGGAGTTCATTGCCAGGTTGTCGAGCTATGAGTATACAGGTGAAAGCCCTTTAACAATTGAGTATATCATCAACATATTGAAAACACGATGAGAGTTACTTACTGATACAACAAATTGCAAAACACATCAAACAGTTTAGGGCTCATATTAAAACTTTAAAAGAGATAATCACCATTGTTTACTTTGTTTGATTTAAAACTTACATATGAGATAATATAATATTATGGTGGTTACACAAAGAGGCTGATCCAGGCATAGACCTAAGATTGAGGCCGAAGCTCCACCCAATACACAATAAGATGCGTAGAGCCCTCAACCATAGAATCCTCCTGAACATCGTTCGACGAGTATTAGAGGGGATAATTCTACATGCGGGGATCCTATTGAGAATACCTCGGTTAGAGGAGCTACTAGACACTCCTCGAGACATAGATCAAAGCATGGAGCTTCCCAGCATGGGGGTTCCGAACATGTCAGCATTTACCATGATCACACTCCATGTGCATCCATGGGATCTACTGAAGAGTTTGTCATTGAGGGATCCAGATTGGTACCCCTTCATCCTGTGTCTAGGGGAGGCTTGAGGCCCCCAACATCTGAGTATAGATGAGTTTAGGATCTACCCATTCATGGGCAAGTAGATAGGGCCACTTTCGAGCATAGGCCCATGCAGACTCCCAATAGAAGTGAGCCTTGTAGGATCACCATAGACATATCTAAAGTGGGAGTTAATGGTATGCCACCTCATGAGCCATGGCGTAGTAGATAGTTATATGGTCTAGATAGAGTCTTAGGATAGTTAGGCTACAAGCCTACCCTTGCGCCTTCTCGTCCTATGAGTGTGCATAGCGGTAGTACCATTAGGACTATCAGAGAACCTAGAGAGTGCTCCAAGCATTCTCGTGATATGCATGCTCCTGCATCTCATGTAGGCATAGAGTATAGGCAACATCTAGATATGAATGCCATATTCATAGACAAGGGCAAGAGCATGGCAAATCAGTCCATTGGGGGACACACCCACAAATCCGCTCGAACAGAGCGCACACACCAGAGGCCTCACACGGCTGATCACATAGATAGATCTCATAGGTTGGTGTCCGAGCAGAGATGTCAGATCCTCCAAGACCAATTGGAGGATGTTCATGTAGAGCGGGAATACCTCAAAAATGAGAACACTCAGAGGCAAAGGTTCATAAGACAATGCTTATATGAACAATGCATGCATGAACAATGCATCCTTGATCAGAAGGAGTGTGTTGAGAGGGAGGACCAATTGGCTAGTGTTAGTTTACATCCCCCTAGTGAGCATAGGGAGCACATTGATAGATGAGCTACTTCATAGCCTGATTTGCACCTTGAGTATATAGACACTCATACTCACCATGCAGCCCAACATAGAGATCGGTGCCCTACGTCCGAACATCATGGGCATAGGCAGTATGAAGAAGAAGTGGGAGAGGAATTAGATCAAGAATATCCTAAAATATCCCAAGTTGAAGAGGAGGATGAGCCTAATCCTTCACCTTGATCGAAGAGGAATCTACCTCCAAAGGTGCCTCCAAGGCAATCCAGAGAAGAGGAGTTCTTATCTTCGCAGGCTTATAAGGCCTTGGCAGAAAAGGTCAAAGCTATTGAGAAGCAAGGAATGACTTATCAAAAGCCTACCTTGAATAAGATTCATAATGAACCTTTATGCCCATCAGTGCCTATTCTGGCCTATCCTGAGCATTTTGAGATGCCTAGGCTGGAAAAGTTTAAAGGAGAGGAGGATGCTCAGGAGCATGTGATGAGTTTTCTAGACATGTGCTTTCAGATCGAAAGCAATGATGCCTTGCTCCTATGGACCTTCATTACAACCCTCTCAAGCCTAGCCCAGGAGTGGTTCAATCAACTCAAGAGGCACAACATCACCAATTTTGAGCAATTGGTTGATGCATTTCTTGAATGCTTCTCCTTTGGCATCAAGAAAAAGGTAAACCTATCCGATCTGGCTGCTTTAATGCAACATGATGATGATCCAGTTATGGATTATGGGAAATGATGGAGAAAGATGATGGCCAAGCTACCATTCTCCATCCCTACTTCTAAATTAACTTGAATGTTTATGAAAATTTGCACCAAGCACATTTTGTTATTATTATAGTTGCAACAATATCAGACCTTTGAGGAGGCTTTGGCACAAGCCAAAGTGATTGAGGATATCAAGTTATAGGAGGGTAACTTGAAGCTCAAAAACAAGAAGGAATGGAACAAGAAAAGCACTGAGAAACAATAGGCCAAGCCGGCCCACGTTAATCAGGTGGTTTTAAACCTTCAAAAAGGGGATAAGGGGTAACAACAATGAAATTATCAAGCCCAACCTCCTCTTATGCAATATGAGCAACACAACAACAATCATAAGGGTAAGAATAAGGAACAATGCCCACCTCACTAGTTCACACCTTTTTGGAATCGATGACTTCGATATTCCATCAACTGTGTGAGGCCAAGGCCATACACTTACCAGAGATCAAATTATTGGACCCTAATCAACCCAAACCAAAGGGGTATAGGGATGAGTTGTACTATATTTTTCATAGAGCAAAGGGACACGACATCGAAGTATGTTGGAGTTTCAAACATTTAGTACAGAACATGATAGAAAAAGGTGAGCTAACTATGGATAACCCTCAGGCACCAGATAATCAGAATATGGGGATTTACAAAAATCCTCTGCCTAACCATGAGGTACCAAGGAACAATATTGGCCAAGTCAATCAAGTACGCATCGAACCACCAACCCATGGGTTCATCAGAATGGTCAATGTTGTCACAAGACATGCGAGGTATGAAAGACCAAATCAACCTCCAACTCCCATTAGAGTCCAAGTTGCACCTCCTCCAAGGCCAGCCCAAAATGTGCCAGGCCCACCAACTAGACCGGTGGTGACAATCAGGAGTAGGTTAGTTCAAAATCTATAGATGACTCCAATGAAGTTGTCAATTTATGAGCTGATTCAGTAGTCTCCCAAGCATAGGGAGATGCTTATGGACATTCTAAGGTCCATAGAAGTGCAATCCCAAGATCTCGAAGCATTCACACACTTCGTGGGACATGTACAATAGTGTCAAGAACCGGTCATACAATTTCATGATCATGAAGTCAAGACGGTTTCCACTGTCATAGTGGACCCACCACTCCATATCATTGCATGTGTGAATCACATACCTTTCAAGTGGGTTTTGATTGATACAAGATCATCAATCAATATTATCACGACCAAGGCATTGACATATTTGAAGTTGTCGAAGTCACATATTGTACCTTCCACTTTCACCTTGAGAGCATTCAATGATGCGTTATGCTCGATGGTAGGTACCATAGTTCTTCCGATTCAGGTTGGACTAAAGACCATCCCTATGATGTGTCATGTGATTGAAGGTGCTATGCAATATAACATCCTTTTAGGGAGGCCTTGGATACAAGAAATGCATTGTGTCCCTTCCATTCTTCATCAATGTATTAAATACGTGCATGAGGGACAGGTTCACATGGTACCTTTAGATGAAGAACCATTCAAATATGTGAATCTAGCAGATTTGTCTAGGGGATTTTGTGCTCCCCTCAATGCACCTGGACATACGACCTACATCACCGATCAAAGAGCCAGGAGGTAAAATTAAAGAAGTGTGTGCAAAACCTACAACATCCGCATCTCAATGATCGGAGCACATGACAACTACTTCTACTAGACCATCTGCATCCATGATGCATCGAGATGATAGGAAGCTAAAAGTAAATATGGGTAAAAAAGAGATAAAGCAAGCACCCAAACTAGTTGTGATCGAGGTTCCTACTCCCATGGAAGTAGAGAATGCTCAAGTAGAAGTCGAAGAGGCACCTCATCCTGCTTCACCTACGTCTTCAGTAGGGTCATCTACACCGTAGGTGACCATTCATTTGGTTAATCCTAGATTGGGGGAATATATTATGTAGAATGTGATGTTTACACCGATCATCGAGACTGCACAAGACATGGGCTGACCACATGCCCATCGCCTTCCCGTAGGGATGGTGGTACCACTAGGGGTACCTCCTAACCAAACTAATTTTATCTATGGAGGGCTCGACCAACTTGCATCTCGCACCCCCATGGATGAAGATGATGATGAACCATTCACTGTGAATGTTCATTATCTTTCTAACCCAGAGTATGCCTTATGATATTTTGAGCATTACCATTGGCATGGTTACGGTCTCAGATTATTTGAGCAGGGGCATAGGAGGCCTTATGAACCACAATATCAGTTGCCTACTGATAGGTTCGGGTTAGGATATTATATTGGAGGATAGGATGAACTCCTCATGGCATCTTTAGACCACCTGTACCTTAGTCTAGGGGGTGAAGTCGATTTCAATCCTTATCACCCTAATCCCTCCACCTTTCAAAGGGATAACTGGTTAGTGTCTTATGTCACTATAGAACCACCTGAGACATATCATGAAGACATCTTGGTGGATACCGGTCCAGAGCATATACCAAGAGATAACTTGGGTGAACAAATCTGTGAGGCAGCCGATGACACATGCATGCAAGTTATGATCGCTAGCATAGTGATAGATTCTGAGTCAGAGGATCATGCTAAAGAAGATACAACATAGTCCATATTTGAGATAGGTGGACCGAGTTGCATATATGAGAGTGGTGATGATGATGAGTCCTCAAATAGTGAGCAATATGAGGATGAGACTGAGTTGGCTTATCTAGGCCCTCTTAATTTACATCATCTATTACCTTTGGAGATAGTCATCGAGGATGATCAATCCTCCATGAGTGATAGCAGTTATCAAGAGTGGGCTTTCATGGGACCCCATCTTCCTAATCTCTCGATTCTAGTAGGTAGTGGTGAAGGTTTCTATTATGATAGTGATGATGAAGATGAAATAGAGAGAGCCTATTTGGGACCTCCCTACTTGCATCATCGTAATGCACCTTACACTGTAGAGGATTTATGTAGAGATATCAATCTTAATCCTCTCCTCAGAGGAAGACCACCTAATTTGGATAGGATTTATCATATGGTCTTCCCTGATCCATCAATATTTAGAGAGCTCCTTGAGCCTAATGATCCTATTTTTGAGTCTATCCATAGACCGGATCTAGAGATCCCCATACCCCTAGAACCACATCTCGAGGATGGAAGTTATACAAATGTAGAGTCACATGCATGTGGTCCTGGAGACATGATCCATTCCATCAATATGATCTCCATTGATTTGACCACTCCACTCCACAATCCATCTGATCCATCCAAACCATTGTATCTTAATGTAGATGCTATTGATTGGGATCACGTTGATTCACCACTAGAGCCTGAAGATTTCTTCCCCAATGAAGAAATGTTGCAACCTTTTCATTTTGCACTAGGCTATGCACATGATGTTTATCATGTTGAGGATGCTTCCAATGTGGAACCCATAAACCCAACAGATGACATCCATTTGATCCCTATGCCTCACCATCTTGAGGAGGGATCCCATATGTCAGTAGAGGAAACCTTTGAAGTGGATATCAGTGATGATCCCACCAATCCAAGGAAGGTTAAATTTGGAGAGACTTTATCTCTTGATGAGCGTGCCAACCTCATCCCTCTACTGAAAGAGAGACCTGCTCTCTTTGCTTGGACTTATAAGGACATGCCAGGTCTAGATCCAAAATTGGTTACTCATAACCTTTCACTAGATCTATCGAAGAAACCAGTCAAGCAAAAACTTAGGAAGATGCATCCAATAGTAGCCTTAATGGTTAAAGATGAATTGCAAAAGTTGTTGGATGTAGAGTTTGTCATTTCCATCGACTATCTAGAATGGGTATCAAACATGGTGCCTATAGGAAAACCTGATGGAAGGATCTATATTTGTACGGATTTTAGAGACCTCAATAAGGCAACACCAAAAGATTCATTTCCATTGCCAAACATAGATGCTCTTGTAGATACAACTACGGGTCATGAAATGCTCTCCCTAATGGATGATTTTTTTGGTTACAACCAAATTCAGATTAAGCCCAAAGACCAACATAAAACCACGTTCATAATGCCATGGGGGACATTTTGCTATAAGGTTATGCCATTCGGTCTTAAGAATGTTGGTGCTACATATCAACGGGCTATGACATATATCTTTCATGACTACATGCATAAGATCTTAGAAGATTATATCGATGACTTATTGGCAAAGTCATTGCTATATTCAGAGCATGCAGAGGTCCTGAGGAAGGTCTTCGATCACTTGATAGAGCATAATGTTAGGTTGAATCCTAAGAAGTGCGTATTTGGTGTAACTTTAGGAAAGCTCTTAGGATTCATCATTTCAAAGTGAGGGATCAAATTTGATCCAGCAAAGGTCAAGGCTATTTTAGAAATGCATCCCCCCATGAATATCAAGGAATTAAGAAGCCTTCAGGGCAAAGTAGCATCCATAAAGTGATTTATCACATAGTTATCAGATAAATGTTGACCCATGAATCGATTGCTACACAAGGGGGTCCCATTCAATTGGGATGAGGACTATCAAGCAACCTTTGCTGAGATTAAGCACTACCTGGTGATGCCACCAGTGCTAGCTCCACCAAGACTAGATGTACCATTCTTGCTATATATATTGATAACTGACTTTGCATTGGGAACCATGTTAGCCCAAAAGAATGTGCAAGACAAAGAGCAAGCCATATATTACATTAGCCAAACCTTGGTGAGTTACGAGCTAGGATATGCATACGTGGAGAAGTTGTGTTTAGCAGTAGTGTTCACTACAAAGAAATTGTGGCATTATATGTTAAGTCATACGATGTATGTCATATCAAAACAAAATCCTTTGTAGTATATGATGAGCAAGATGTATCATAATACACGTACTGCAAAGTGGATCATGCTATTGATAGAATTTGATTTGGAATTCATTAGCCAAAATTCCATCAAGGGACAAGTCATAGTTGATCAACTGGCTGAGGTGCCTCTCGAGAATAGTAGGCCCCTCACCATAGAGCTTCTTGATGATGCAGTCTTTGCCTTATCAGAAGCACCCAAACCCAAAGAACCAGATAACAAAGTTGATATGACCTTGTTCTTCGATGGTTCAAAGTGTGAGCAAGGGGGTGGTGCAGGAATAGTGTTGTTCACGCCGCAAGGTGCTCCCATGCCCTTGTCATTCAAGTTGGACTTTCCTTGCACTAATAATAATGTTGAATATGAAGCCCTAATCTTGGGCCTCCAAACAGCTATCGCCATGAAGATTAAAAGGTTAAATATCTTTGGTGATTCCCTTCTCATTGTCAACCAAGTGAAGGGACTTTTTCAATGTAGGTGTCCTATCTTGAAGGCCTACAAAGATCTTGTTGATACTTATCTAGCTCAGTTGGAGTGGTATGACATCGAGGCAATCCCTCATTCATCAAATATATTTATAGATACCATGGCATCTTTGGGATCCTTAATCCCTCAGAATCCTTCTACCGATTTTACTACCATCCATGTCAAAATATTGTCACACTCTATTGTGCAACGTGAAGCTTTGGATAACAAAGATTCAATCAACATGATTCATATAGAACCAAATCATGAATGGTTCTATAGAGCTAGAGACTTTCTCAAGAGAGCACCTTGGGGGTCATTGATCTCATAGGGTCCTACGGGGAATGGTACTACCATTCACCATAAGGTTGTTTCCTAGTCTGCATTTGCAAATGTTAAACCGTAGGAGGAACATGTTGTCTTGTCAGTTGAGGCTGAGATTTATCAGAACTGGATGTCATAGATACATGACTTCCTAAAGCTTGGTGTAATCCCTCAGGGATTGTCACGTGCCACAAAATACACATTTAAATATAAAGTGACAAAGTATGTCTTGTTAGGAGATATTTTGTATCGTCGAAGCTATGATGGAGTTCTCCTTCATTGTCTTGAGCCCCAAGAATCATCTTGGGCAATTTTGCAAGCTCACGATGGTACGTGCGATGGCCATTTCAGCGGCATGGCTATCATCAAGCGCATCCTTCACATGGGCTATTATTGGCCCACTATGGAGAAGGATTGCAATGTGTATGTTAAGAAATGCATTAAATATCTAGCATCATGCTAATCTTGCGCACTTGCCATCATAGGCCTTACAACCCATTCAAGTGGCTTGGCCATTTGCTTAGTGGGGTTTGGATCTAATCGGTAAGATCTCTCCTCCATCATCGGGCTAGCATACATTCATTATTATGGCTACTGAGTATTTTACTAAGTGGGTGGAAGCCATTCCTTTAACAATGACAACTGGAGCATGTATTGTTGAGTTCATACTCACCAATATCATAAGTCATTTTGGGATACCATCCAAGATAATTTTGGATAATGGAACATCATTCAAAAACAAAATTGTGAGAGCTTTGATGTCTAAGTATAGGATCAAACACAGTTTTGTGACTCCATATTATCCGCAAGCAAATGAGCAAGCTGAGGCTTCAAATAAGATAATGGTATCCATCTTGAAAAAGATGGTACAAGAGCACCACAAATATTGGCACATCCAGTTACCCCTTGCATTATGGGCTTATAGGACTAGCATTCGAACACCCACTGGGGCAACTCCATTTTCACTAGTATATGGCACTGAGGCCATTATGCCCTTAGAGTTGGAGATTCCAATGCTATGCATCACATTGAAAGAGTTCATCGATGATGACACTGCATGACAAGCTCACCTAGATCAATTGATGCTACTTGATGAACATCACGTGAATGCCCTTGAGCATCTTCATGTTTATCAAGAGTGCTTAAAATGAGCTTACAATGACAAAGTCCATCTGAGAGACTTTGAGGTTGGTGATCTTGTGCTGAAAGAGAACCAACAAAACTCAAATATACCACCAAAAATATGAGACAAATTTATGGCTAATTGGTTAGGTCCTTATATCATCTCTGAGAATATTGGACCTGGGACATATCGCTTGACATCACTTGAAGGTATTGAAGAGCCTGAACCTCTCAACATCCTTCATCTTAAAGCGTTCTATGCCTAAAACCATTAAAAGGCTCCAAAGGCATCTGTAAGCCCTTTGGTCATCCTAGTAAAAGGCTCCAAAGGCATCTGTAAGCCCTTTGGTCATCCCAGTAAAAGGCTCCAAAGGCATCTGTAAGCCCTTTGGTCATCTAAAAGGCTCCAAAGGCATCTGTAAGCCCTTTGGTCAAACCAAAATTTCAAAAATCCATAAAAATTAAAAAGCAATAAAATCCAAAAAAATTGAAAAATATCAAAATTCAAAAATATTTGCATCATTGCATTTCATTTGCATCATTTCATTTACCGCATGCATTTCATTTTTGCATTGCATTAGGCATATCCATCCATCGCACTTGCATTAGGATAGATTGTGTTTACAATCTTACAAATGACACCATGTTTGTGTTTCAATCATGCATCTATGCACTATCTTTATCATCCATTCACCCTTGTGAGTAATTGTGTTTTTCAACACAACCCTTCTTGTTGCTATGAAGAATATACTAGGGTTTTTCGGTCATTCAACCATACCTAGAGGTCTTCTCAAGAGTTGGTAGAAAGCTTGCTTTGCTTTTGTAGATGAGGTCTAGTTTGGATAGCCCTTAGCATATCAGAATCCTATCACTAATCAACAAATTAAACAATCCTAATAAGGACTAGGGGAAGATGAAAGCTACGAAGCGGGACCAGGTATCCTGAGGTGAAAAGTTTATTCTTGCTTATCCCCCTGTGTGGACGGTCCAGGAAATGTTGACAATTGGCAAAAGGACAAGTTTTCCCTACCCATATGAATCCCTTGCTTACGTCAAAAGAAGAAAAATCCCAGAAAGAAATCCCTAAAGCAAAATCCCAAAAAGAAATTCTTGAATCAAATCCCAAAATGTAAAATCCCAAAGTCAAGTCAAATCAAGATCAAATTTTACCAGAAATCAAATCAGTATCAAATCCCTTGCTCAAGAAAAAAAAGAGAAAAGAAAAGAGAAAAAAATAGCGTATACAAAATAAATAGTGATTTTTGTCACTATATATGAGCAAGTATCCCGAAAAATTGAAGAAAATAAGGGAGTGAACTTGAATCCCTAGAATTGTTAGCACTACTGTACCTTATGCACGATGATATGTCTGATACATTAGCATTTTTCTTGTGTGCAGACCAATGTTTGAATGTGGAAGAGCTAGCTTCAGGTGTCCTGTATCGCCTAGTGGTCTAGTCCAACTGAAATCCAAACCTAGGATTGGATAGACATTTGAGGATCCCCAATCTTAGCAATGGGCTGAAAGAATCCCGCCTGACATCGGGGTATGCTTATGCCTTATCTAATATACTCATTTGCACACACAGGGATAATGAATAGTTAGGGTCTATCCTAGCGAAAGCCTTATGTTTCAGAAGTCTAGTATGGTTAGTATACAACTTTTGATCAGTCAACTAAGGTGTTTGAGTCTCATGGAAAACCTCAAAAATTCCCAAATAGCAACAACCAATTTTCAATGCAATCATCAAAAATCAATTTCTTTTATGAGAGTTTGTTTATTAGAATTATTTGTAATATAGGTTAGATACCGGATGGATGTCAAAAATGATATTTACATGGCCACTGACTATGTTATCCATATTCTTTTAATTTACAAAATCTTATGAATAGAAACCATATATAATTGCATCTCACATATGGGTGTACAGGTATTAGTAGGGCTGGATCAGGGGGTAGAGATCAGGAGACTCCGGGCCCTGGTGCAGCAACACATCAATGATGGAGCAGGGAGTGCTGCCTACATCTCTACCTTGAGAGAATCTATTGGGCTACTCGGGGGTGATATTCTAGAGATACCCATGGCTTTAGGGTCCTAGAGGACTCCTCATACTCAAGATACAGGCCAGTCCTCATATAGCTCTAGTCGTAGATCTCACAAGACAGAGAGGACCTCTGGTACCAGCTCTAGGAGGACTCACATGGATGGTGGGGGCTTCTTAGTATAGATCTTACAGATGTTATTGTACCATTTTTATGTGTAAGTTCATGGACCTACATATATGTAGCCTTCTCTTGGCTTCAAACATGTGAGGATTAGTTGCATGTAGCTTTAATATAAACACTTTAAAAGTTCATTTTCTACCCGTTTGCCTTCCTTACTTTCACATGGTATTTGTGAATGATTCTAGATATTTCAACACTTTGGCACTTGTAATGTTCCTCAGTGCTTTATTTGTGCTTATTATCTTCTCTATAATTACCTTCAAATGTGTATGTTTTTGTTCAACATGTAAGTCCTTCCTTAAGTGCTTCAAATGGTGTTACAAATTTGACTACCCAAATGTTTTCTCTTCACCAAATTGCACTTGTTTTTTTCCACGCTTTACATTTGTTACAACATAGAATTTCATTTTACTTGGTGAGATGATTGGTAGTGCTCCAAATTTACACTTAGATAACTTGGGTTAATGATGTGCTTGTGTAGAGTAGCAAAAACCATACACCTAAACAATTATGAAATCAAATTGACAATGCAAATCATGTAACCATCAAATGACAAAGAAATATAGAAAATGGTGTCCTTCTCATTGATATTTGAAATATTCCTTTACAAAGAAGTTACAAATATATCCCTCTTAGGTATTATACCAATTTTATACAAATTACAATATAGAACCACAAATTGGGTGTAACCTGTAAAGTCTTTGCTCTCTCAAAACTGATTATAGAGGGTTTCTTTGTGACCTCCGCATGGTGAGATAAATATTGATGGATATTTATGTTGAAGATCTCCTAATAAGATATAAAACCTACACACAATAACACTTAGAATACATTAATAGAGAATGAGGAACCTCTCACGACGAGGTCCATTTCCATAGTAAGCAATTGAAAGAAAGATGCTGAAAACGATAAAGAAATGCATGAAAATTGTACTAAACTATGTTAGAAATTAAAGTAAATGTTTCTAAAGCTATTGTAACTAAGAAAACATAGAAAATTAGATATCACTGAGAGGCCATTAGGGGGTAAAGCAGTTAGGTCTGCAGGCCATCAGAGGGTCCAGTGGCTATGCCTACAGGTTGCTTTGAGGTGAAGCGATCGCTAAAAAGTGAACTATTTCTTCATGTCCAATACAGGAAATGCTTGGGTTAGTCTACTGAATTGATGGTTCAAGGGTCACACACTTGAATCATGATTGAATTATGAGAAATAACATGAAATTAGGATCATTTGATGGTAAAATATGGTTCAATTTGATATTCAATATCCAAAGGACTCCATTTATATGAATGCAAGCTTCATGGCTAGATTTGGAAAGCACTCCATTGCTTATGATAGTATGTTCTCTCTATTACACAAACTGATAGCACTTCATTGCATTAGAATTTGATATTTTTTCATAAAGTCTTGGGATCTTCTTATAAGTTTTAAAATGGCAATCTTGGCTTTCAAGATAAGCCAAGAACAAAGAATCAATTTGGATCTATGTAACCCAAACATTACATCTAGAACCTTCTCATGCTTAATTGTTAAGCTCAACTTGCCTTATAACTAATTTGGCTTGGCTTAAGGATCTCAATTTTGTTACAAGTGTAGCCATCCCAGGGTGGAGCGGCCATGAATTTTGGCTATCACAGGGTCCAACGACCATTGGAGGCTGCTCTTGGGTATGATGGTCTAGGTTGCAAAAGGATAGGTTACCGTTTTTTGAGTGGTAAGAACCATTTTTAAGCCTTAGGGAGGCCCAAAGTGGATCATATGGCTTTAAAATGTGTCCATATAGGTAGCCTCCTCAACAAGACTTATTTGAGGTGTCTATAGCTTGGTCTCCTTTGGTGCTTTAGTTTCCATTGGCTTCTTTTATGTTTAGAATATCATTAAAATTATCCACTTGATGTTAGGTTTTTTTTCCTTTGTGTCTCTTCACTTCCATGTCATTTTACTAGACCTTGCTCTATGTCACTTTGACAACTCTTTCTATACCTCTTTACTTCTAACTTCTACTTGGCACTCAGCTCCTGCATGGCTACTCAGCTCTACGTCATGCTTCAGTTCTACATTGTATTTGACATAGTTCCAAGCATCACTTTTGTGCTTTGTATGCTTGCTTTATAACCTATTTTTGGTGTTCTCCCTTGGCTCACTCACAGTTTGAGCTTTCTTATTGTTTGGTTCACCTAATAGCACCTTACAATGATGCTTCAAACTTGTATACTACACTCTCTAATGTTCTTCTTTGGTTCTAACACTCTTAAAAGACTTTGATATTATTCAATAGAATTAGGTCTTCTTTAATGGATTTAGTACTCTTCAATGAACTTAGGCACTTTAAAATCTTACATGTATAATTAATCATATCTCTAATGGAGACTACATTGCTTTTTCTTGATACTCTACCTTTCTTTAACTTGTTATTCTAGCTTAGCACTCTTCATTTGACATGCAAATTTAGTGCTCTTTAATCTGATTCTAACTCTATCTTATTATTGTAGGTGTAGGTAGTGCATATATACAAATAACATGCACTTCAAATTTCTATAACTATGTTGTATTCTTAACATTGTCTTGATTTGCTCCTTTATTCAATGGCGCTCCTCTACTTTGACTATGGCATTGTTATGGAATTTTCCTACACTCTTTATCCCAAATATTATAAACTAATCTTACTTGCTATCCTTATAGACTTTTTTTCCCAATATCTTCTTGGTCCTCTCTCTTAGATGCCATCTAGTCTGACTACCTTTCAAAACTTTTTGTCCAATGTGGACTTCTATGATGCTTTGCATAAATCCAATATATTTCTATTTACTCTGTCCTCAAAAACTTACAATCTTGTTGCCTTATTGATGCTCTATCTCTATCTCGATATTCTAGTTATTTTGCCTTATGCAGTTCTTTTGTTATCATTTAACTTGGACTGTCCTCAAGACTTCTTATTGTATTGAAGTCTGCTATAACTTTCAAACTTGGGCAAGATAATTTCCTTTCTAAAAATGCTATCTTCAAGTCTTTCTTTCTTGAAGTCTTCTTGCTATCTTCAAGTTCTTATAGATATGACACTAGAGACATTGTAAATGATGACACTATACTAGTTCTTATTGAAGTCTTCTTGCTACCTTCAAGTTCTATACTAGTTTCTCAAATGTACGTAAACTTGTATTTCTCATTTTTTTGTTATATATATCATAGAGATGATACTATATATATTTTAAATTATGTATATCTCTATACATATTATCATGTAGATGATATGGATCGTTATATCTTGCTGTCCACTCTATGGAGTAATATATAGCCTTTAGGATAACTCTTCCTTTCCATATGCCAAGCCTTATGACTCTTGGCTTCTATACTTGACACTTGCATACACATAACACTATCTTGTATGCACACTTGTACTTGACTCTTCCTAATATAAGGACACGTGCACACTTATATATCGGATACTTATGCACATTTACACTCATATCATTTGCACACATATTTACATGACACTTGTGTATTTATTGCACATTATTATATTACATAAAATATTAACTCACTCACTAATCTAAGATACAACCCTAATCTAATATTTACAATGATGTACCAAGGTGGTACATTGGCATGTACCAAATAATGTAATATTCTCCAATAGTGGGTTTTCCCAATAGATTATTAGAAAAGTAGGGATTATCATTAGTATCCAATGGACTAGGTTTTATAGTGATGGTATTCTTGAGTCATTCTAGAGAAAAAGGTGTTACATATTCCCTTATCCAAAAAAAAAAGAATTATAAGATTAAAATGTATATGGAAAAATCTTGGCAGAAGATGTTTATACAAAAATATTTTGTTATCAAAATACCATATATAATTTTACTTGTCAAATTTAAATTTTAAATCTTCTATTTAAAATTCTAAAATCTTAATTTTTTTTTTTTGCATTTTTTATGGCGTAAAAGATGTTAATAGGTTTTATAGTGGATAAGTGCATGCGTTTTTCCCTTGTATATCCTTCAACTTGGGTTAAAATAAAAATAAATATTTATCCCAGGACATAGTAGGTTGGATGGAGGGTATATATGCTCAAATAAATTGTTGATCCTACTGATGATGAAGGGGATGATTCTTGTTCTAAGTTGGGGTCAAGTTGATAAAGCTTTTAATAAGGTCAAAATTCGTACTATAGATTCTAAAGACTATTTTTCTCTTTCTAATCAAGGATTTAAAATGTGGATTATAGAAAACATTCCTATGATGGGTTCTATTATTATTGAGGACAAAGGTTAAGTTTTCTTGCTTGGAGTTGGAGGCTAACTTATTTTATCTTTATCCAAAGGAGAGAATTTATGAGTTTTCAAGGTATGAGTTTTGTTTTTTACCAACCTAGGAGAAATATTGAAATCTTGAATTTATCAATGAAACTAAAGTTGAGGTATTTTCATTACACTAGAAAATCATGTTGTTGGAATTTGTTGCATAACGACTCTACTAGAATAGAATTGTTACTCATAATGCATGAAGAAGTCAGGAAATACTTTGATAGATTAAATCAAATTTCATCCAAAATACTAGTACACACCCACATAATGTCATGCCTATGGTGGAGAATGTATCTCTTGATGAATGATATTCTCAAGGAAAATATATCTATCTAAATAGTAATACAAGTTTCCTCTTGAGTTCAAGATGATATGCTTTTAGTTGTCTAACTCCAAATTAGGAAGTATTGTTTGGAATTATCTAGCAAACATAGTCTTTCTAACCAAGTAGATATAATTTCATAATTTGTACAGACTAATTTTGTAGAAATGACAATCATTCTTGTACTCTTCATAATCATATTAGGGTCCATCTTGATTTTATGATTGGCTCTCAAATTATTAGAATTTTTCTTAGCAGATTTTATCATACTAAATATGATAAACTCAAACCATATAAGAACATTGTGGATAAGTTAAAGGTTACCTTTGACAAGGTCAACATAAATACAATTCCACACTCTAGTAATCTTCAGGGAGATGCAATGGTCGTTGTTGCCTCGCTTATACCTCTAGAACTGGAGGATGAATAAGAAATAATTGGTATCCACCATATAAAGCAACCCACAAATTTACAATCAAGCTAAGAAACCCTAACAATATTTAAAATTGAGCAAGCTCTTATCCTTGGCCCTTGGTACAAGGATATTTACACCTTCCTCAAGAGTGGCATCTTGCATGAAGTTCTAAATTATAATTAAAAAATAACCTAGGACAACAAGCTTGTAGGTTTATAATAATCAAAGACATATTGTATAAGATCTCTTTTGATGGCATCCTTCTTATATGCCTAAATTTTAATGAAGCTAAGAAAGTTGTTTAAGATGCTCATGATGGAATATGTGGTGGCCACTTCAATGGAAATACCATCTCTAATAAACTCCTCTGCATGGGATATTACTAGAAATCCATGGATAAGGATACCCATAATTACATGTGAAAATGTGAGAAGTGCCAAAATCATGATTCTTATCAATTCACCTTCACAAGAGCTTCAATCCATGACATCTCCTTGGCCCTTCTCCACTTGGGGGCTAGATATAATTGACAAGATAAATCCAGTATCATCTAATGGATATAGCTTTATTAAAAATGCAACTAAATACTTTACAAAATGGGTAGAGGTTGTACCCTTATCCTCTTGTACTGGACTTCAAATTATAAAATTTACCCTAAATAGATTCTATCATGATAGGGTTTTCTCAACATGCTCATCTCAAGTAATGGCACTCCCTTTAAGAACAAGTATGTTGCCAAGCTCTATGTAAAATTTAAAATTCAACATAAATGGTCAACATTGTATCCAGAAGGTAGCAGTTAGGCTAAAGAATCCAATAAAATTTTAATAAAATATTAAATAAGCTCATTAGCAAAATAGGTTAGTATTGGCATCTATAGTTATACTTATGGGAGTATCGTACTAGTGTTAAAAATCCAATTAGTACTATACCATATGCCTTGGTATATGATACTGAGGCCATATTCCCTTTCAAATTAGAAGTTGTGTCCCTTCAAATACTTTTGAAGGACGTTTTTGTTGGTGATGAGTATCACCATGCACACCTTAGTCAATTGGAACTACTTAATGAAAAGTGGATCCATGCCTTAGAGCACCTATGGGTTTATAATAAATGACTTAAGAAAGCCTATATAAAAAGAGTGTGACCTTGTCCCTTAAATAGATGACTTGTTTCTCAAAGAAAACTAGAACACTAATGTTAAAGAGGACCTAAAAGAAAAAATTGAGCCTAATTGGCTAGGTCCATTCATAGTGATAACTAAATATTGGTCAAGCACATATTACTTGACCACATTAGATGGTAAAGAACATAAAGAGCTTATAAATATAATGTATATAAAGAGATATTATGCTTGATTATGCATGGTTTTCTTGCTCATGTACCTGATTGCATGGTTGCTTTCATGCACAGTTGCTTGTAAAACATTTTGCCTACTTACATGATTTCTTGAGTTTGTCTATTCATCATATAATGCCATGAGGGAGAGCCTACAATGAGGCAATGATGATCCTAGAAGATATTGAAGAGACTAGTATACAAGTGGTAAGATGAGAAGCCAAAAGGATAAGAATAGGAAATGTTGCAACTCCCAGATATGTGAGGAGTGCAATAGTCAAGTATTGAAGAGTCATATTTTGTCTATAGTATGGAAGCAAAGATCCATGCAATGTAAGTGGAAAAACAATTTGTAGATATCACCATAGCAAGCATTCATAATAAAGCTTGTATACAAATTTTATTGTAAGTATATTTCATGCTTGTACATGAATTATTTTGGCCATTTACATTCATATTTGATATTATAGTGAATGTTATTTTATTTATATTGGCCTGGATATATATTTGATTGCTCATATATTTAATTCTACTCTTGATTATTGATATTTCAACCTGAGATATTATGGCTTAATTATATTAGGACCTAAGATAGTTTAAGGTATTTTGGCTTAAAAGCAAATAGTTCTATCAAAGATACCACTTAAATTTGTCCATTTTTTATAGAATTATATTTTAGAGCCACCATAATATATAGAGTCTGTCCACTTTAAAAGTAGTGAAGACTTGGAATCTATTTTAAAGGTCTAATTGAGTAGATATTGAGGGGACATATAAAATTCACCCTTATTTAGATGCTAGGGTCTATCCACTTGGTTCAAAGAAAACTAGTGAAGACAAGGACTCAGCCAAAATAGATTAAGGGCCAACTCAAAAGAAATTTGGACATGAGGGGACATTCAAAGTCACCCTAATAATAGTTGGATTCTATAGAAAATAGGAGAATAATTTTGTTCTTAGGTTTGACCCAAGATGCCAGAGATAGATTAAAAAGATTTGAAAAGCATCATAGCTTCTAGAGATAGAGGAGCATATAATATTCCATATAATAGAGAAGCATAAAGGCTTAATGAGAATAGATAAGAGAAGCAATATAAGCTTCCATAGATCATAGAAGAAAATAAGATCATAAGCCTCCATAGATAAGAAAATATTGGAAGAGCAAAATTTCTAGTTAACCATAAAATAGAAGGATCAAACTGACTAAAACTCTTCATAGCATTTAAGTCTTGGCTGTGAGATTATCTTAGATATTTTGAAAAGCACCTACTTAATGAAAAAATAAAGAAAGAATATTTAGAGCTCTATCAAGGGTGGTATTAATCAAATGTGACCAGTGAGAAAGCACTATTAAGAGTGTTGTCTAGAAAATCTATCAGAATAGAAGTGCTATCAAAGAGAATTATCCAAAAATTTATACGAGCATTGTCCAAAATATTTAATCAAAGAGCCATAAGTGCTAGTAGAGCATTATCTATAAGCCATATGAGCACTATAAAGAAGTGCTAACCAATAGAAGCTATACACACTAATTATTTTATAATATATAAGTGCATTGAAAGTGTTAGCCACCAAAAGCTATAAGTATTAATAGAACATTATCTAGTATTCTAGGATAATTTGGTGTAGTCATTTAGAGGAAGAGTGTTATCAAAGTATCATATACAAGGAAACCTGAGCTTTATCTAGGAAATGAGATCACTATAACAAAAAATATAAGTGTTATAGAGCATTTGTGACCAAGGTGCCTAAGAACTATCCAATAGAAAAGACTCAATCTAGAACTAGTGTGTGCTATCCAATAGAAAATACTCTAGTAGAACCTAAGCATACTATCAAAGGATCTTGACTGTGCTAGAGAGATAAGCTGAAGAAACCTGAGAGACATAGAATTTCATCCTATAGCATATAGTGTCATATTGCAAACCTAACTTGAGCACTAATCCAGTGAAATAAAGTGTTGTAAGCATAGCAGAAGGTAGAATTCAGCACTGAAGGAGTCATCATAGCTAGCATGGAACATTCAAATATTACAATTCAGAAGGCATTAAAGTCATTTTAGATTTGAGCATGTTGGAAAAAGTAAAGGTATGACAAATTACATTTCATATTTGAGGAAAAGTAAAATAGAATTGAATTTAAATTGTATAGGGGTTTTAGGAAGTAGTTATAAGGTCTTCTACTTTGGAATTTATTTTTGCAATTTATTTTTTCAAAAGTTTAATATTGAAAAATCAACTTATTAATTTTTTGAGTGATAAGGTTTTCTACTTAAGGATTGAGAAAAAAATGAAATTTTGAAAGTTTTTAAATTTTGAAGAGTTAGTAGTTTTTGAAGATTTGAATTTGAAGAATATTTAAGATTTGAATTTTTTAGAATATTTGAATGTTTAATTTGAAGTTTGAAGAAATTTGGTTTGAAGTTATTTAAGGTTTTTGGAAGATTTGAAATTTAGAGAAATTTTGAAATTTGAAGATATTTAGGATTTGCAAATTTAATAAAGTAGGGAATTAAATGGTTTTCTAAATCAAAGGATTCGAAAAAATTACAATTTTACAAATTTCTTATTTGAGTGATTAGTTGAAGTTTTTGAAATTAAAATTAACTTTGGAGTAATAAGGATTTCAAATTCAAAGGAATTTAATCATTGAATTACAAAATTTGATTATTATGGAAGAAAATATGAAGTCCATAATCAGAAAGAAAATATTGGAAGTTATAAAATCTAGAATTGGTAAATTGATTGAAACATCTAAGGGTAATCTAGATATAGCAATACAATTCTTCTATAGAGAAGCAATGAATGAAAATTTTAAGATATTTAAATGTTATTTGTATTCTAAGCTTGTTGATGCAATTGATGATTCAAAAGATGATATCTCAATACCTATTGATCTAGGTAGTATAATTTATATAGCATTACTTTCGGTTGAAATTCATAAGGATGAAAAGCGAAAGCATAAAGAGTTGATTGAAACTATAAAAAGGAAAATAGAAATCGATCATATGATATAATTGAATTAATAGAATCATCTCAAAAAAATAGTGCTTCATTCTGCATATAATATTGAAAATCCAAGCTCATCAAATTCATAAAACTATTATGATTCTCTAAGTTAATGTTTTGAGATTACAGGACAATATCAAGATTGTAGGAAAGCAAAAATGAAAAAACACATGAATCAAAATAAAAAATGAAGAATAAGTTCAATTCATTCATGAACAAGAATCCAAAGTGCATAGAAAAGAATCATATGAACCAATGATTAAAGACAAAGAATAATCTCAAGTAGTTCATGAACAAGATAGTGAAGAAGTAAATGCTGAAGAACCAAAGAATGAATATGAAGGAGAACTCGGAGTGAAACTCAAGAGGGAAGTTAAATATGGATATCAAGTAGATCATACTCAATGTAAAGTTACTTGATTAAAGATAATATGAATATTGAGACTAAAGTATTCAAAAAATAATAATGTAATACATGGGGGGTGTTGGAGAATATTACTTTATTTGGTATACACAAATGTAACCCCATGGTACCTTTCTTGTACAAATGTAAATATGTAATAGAATAGGGTTTGAGTATATATTTTAGATGAGTGATTTATATTTCTTCTTTATGTAAGTGTCTATGTGTAGGATATGCACAAGTGTCATGTAAGAGTGTAATATGTAGGATATGCACAAGTGTCATGTAAGTAAGAGTGCAAGTGTGTATTGAGATAATGTGCACAAGTGTCATGTATGTAAGTGTGAAAATATGTAATGTGAGGATGTGCACAAGTGTCTTGTATTAGGAGTGCATGTAGAAGAGTAAGAATCATGTAGAAGTGTGCAAGTGTCATAGAGTTAAAATATGTATGTAAGAAGAGAGTGAGGAGTCTAGTATACAAGTGGTAAGATAAGAAGCCAAAGGGACAAGAATAGGAAAGGTTGCAATTGCCGAATATATGAGGAGTGCAATATTCAAGTATTGAAGAGTCACATTCTATGTCTATATTATGTAAGAAAATCTCCATACAATGGAAGTGGTAAAATGATCTATAACGATAACCATAATAAGCATTGATAATAAATCTTGTACACAGATTTTGAGCAATTTTATTGTAATTATATTTCATACTTGTACATGAATTATTTTAGCCATTTATTTGATAATATAGTGAATGTAATTATATTTATATTAGCCCATATATTTTGTTGTTCTTATATTAAATTCTATTCTTCATTATTTATATTAAGACCTGAGATATTATGGCTTAATTATATTGGTACCTAATATAGTTTGGATTAAAAACTAACATACCACAATGTTGACACCATTAGTAAGCAAATACCTCCCGTAGTTGTCACAAAAGAATCTCCTAAAGCCCCAAATAAAACAACTTACACAATATTATTGATGATGAGACCTATGGAGATATTGAGAACAAAGGAAAAAGGCTATAATGAGTGTATACAACAAATTAATGATCAACTTGGTTTTCAAATACTAAGTACACCAAAGAGAAGGAAAGAAAAATATTAGTCACAAAAGCATTAATTCTTTGATGAGGAATATGCTTGTAATAATGACCTTATGAGTTAGTCCAATATGAGTTCTATGAAAAGTTCAAATATTTGAAGATAAATATAAGATTCTAATGTTTCAATATGTTTTCTTGCTTCCAAATTTTGATATTTTCCAAGTAGCTTTTGCTCTTCATTTAACTATCATCGTGGCCATGTATGTAATAGCAAGATCAAATGTGTTAATCACCATGTATGTTAAGCCTAAATATCCTCTTCTTGTGATTTTTTGATGATAATAATATAATTATTTTGTATAATTCCTTGATTCTAAATGCATCAAACAAGTATTAACAAAATAGTATCAAGTCACCATGTATGCTTACTTATTTGATGCATTTAGAATCAAGGGATTCTACAATGATACGATGATGAAAACTAGTTAGGTTAGCTCATATGCATTGCACTTGAACTGATCACTGATGCTATAGTATCCCCACCCTTAGGACTTTGGATTGCCTTGTATATAGTTTTTGTTTCTCCGTTGAGATGCAACAATTACTTCTATATCAGGAATCATATGCTAGTGGACTTTGGTTGTTTTGTATTTTTTTCTTGTGATGCATATCCCATGCCTTTTCAAGGAGGGGATGATAAGAATTATTTATTGATTAAAAAATTTCATGTATAAGAATGCAACATCAAAATCATTGACAAGGAATAACTCTCACCATCTTCCTTCTCCTAAAGGTATAAAAAATCAGTTACTTGTATCCATATCATAAATAAACATTCTTCTTAGCCATCATATACATCATTTTATTATTACAATTGATACTGATGTCATGGAAGCATTTTTGCATAGTTGCATGATTGATTGATACATTTAGAATCAAGGGGTTTCGTAATGATGTGATGATGACAACTAGTCAGGATGGTATACTCTTGCATTGCATTTGCACTTGGTATTTGATTTTAGTAAAAACCTATCCTTAGGATAATATGTGTACTACATGTTTGATCAATTTTTATTGTGCATGATTTGTTTTCTTGCACTTTTACATGATTGAGTAGTATACTCCATCAATTTGGTCCCTTGAATAAGCTTTGACAAGACTAGCATAACATTTGGTATGTATCCTAAAGCTTAGGAACCATGGTGTGCTATTTGTCAAGCTATTGACAAAGGATAAAATCATGGTTTATATCACTCGTAGTCTACCCGATTTCCTTGGGTACTACTTTTGTGATAAAATCATGTTTTCCAAATCAATGCAACCTTGTTATATTCACAAATTGATCTTGCATGGTAGAAAATTAGATAAAAATCCACTAGGATGCAATAATGAACCCAAAATATGCATATAGTTATATGCATTGGGTATCGAATGCTAGCGGTAATTTCCTGAAATGCATATTGTCTTATTTTTTTCCATATTTGCATTGAGTGTTTACATTATGATGGCAATCTAGATCAATTTATGTATGCATTAGCATTTTTATAGTGAGAACTAGGACTATTTTTAACCATTGATTAGTGCATGATTAACATGCACTTATCATCAGTTGAAATCATTCCACAATTTTGAAAGGCAAGAAATTTGAATGTTTCCATTTTCACACATATCCCCTAAAAATATTAATCAATCATAATCTTCTAAATCTATCAACTACTTACCAAATGATGTCTATCTCTCTTAAGTCACAAGAAATGATGGCTTTAACCTCTAAACCTTTAGTTATCTTAACTTCTTCACATGATAACTCTTCTAGTGCTTACTAGGTGATGGAACAAGCACACCCCATTCTCTCATGGGCCCTAATGAGAGGCCCAACCAAAACCTTAGATAAATTTATCCAATTTTTCTTTATTAAAATACAAGTGAATGGAAAAAGACATCCTATTTTATTAAGAACTTGATAAACCAATTGAACAGATAAAATTTATAAATGTGCTAGATGATAAATATCCCACGACATCAATATCACTGATGGTAAGATCTCTTATAAATGTATTTCTCACAAGGGTGGTATGAATAAGCCTTGTAATTGAGGGCATTAAACATACAAAATCAATAAATACATAGACAATCCAAAACACAACAAATCAATTAGGACATAGACTATCCAACACATCAAATAAATAAGGACATAGACTATCCAACATAACAAAACAATAAGGACATAGACTGTCTAAAACACAACAAATCAATTAGGACATAGACTATCCAACACAAGTCAATAAGGACATAGACTATCCAAAACACAAAAAATCAATTAGTACATAGACTGTATAACACATCAAATCAACAAGGACATAGACCATCCAAAATAGAAAATAAATAAGGACATAGACTATACAAAATACAACAAATCAATCAAGACATAGATTGTTCAAGCATAGACTATCCAAAACACAACAAAGCAATAAGGAGATTGACTATCTAATACTATAGTAAAACATGGACATAGATTTTCCAAAGTAAGGGTACTATAACATTGTATCATATGGACTTAGATTTTTTGAAGCAATAGTACCATAACATTGTATCATACAGATATTTATTATCCCTAGTACTGTATCATATGGACATTGACTATCCCTAGCATTTATTATATGGACATATATTGTTCAAAGCATAAAAGGTGATTGACTCCCTAAAAGCAATAGCTCATCTAAGTGCTTGTCCATTAATCAATTTGGAAGATCTAATTATTAGGAGAAAGAAAAAACCATAGGGATATGAACTTCCTAAAAAGCAATCATTCATAGTCACCTAAGGGCTTGTCCATTAAACAAGCTAAGAGGTCACTACTTAGGGTCTAACGATGTAAAAATATAAAATAAAAATTAGTTTTTTAGGATATTTTTAAATGAGTCCAGCAAATTGATGCTCTTTACTGAGAAAATTATTGCACCTTTTAAATATCTCGCTTGAAATGGGCAATGATATTAAGCAAAACTAGATGCAGGCAGTAACCTTATTTTTTTACACATGAAATAAATATGTGAAAATTGATTCTCCTCTTCTTAAACTCAGGAAAACCATATTGAGAATATTCATATACATCTACTAACATAATCCAAATCTTCAATCATGAAACCCCAATCATTTCTAATTTCTAATTAATTTATTCCAAAAGAAAAATATTTGTCATTATTGTAGCAAATCAAGAATTTTTAAACCATGATTAACTTCCCCTAAACTCTCCAAATCAACCTCAAACCTTTTCATTAACCTAAATTCATATAATCACACCCATATTTTATATTTTAGCCTAGTATAAATTCATGTTGAAGCTATTTCAAATTCATATTAACCTTTAACACTTAAAATTTTCTAAATCAAAATAATTTTCCAAAAAATCTAAATCAATTTTGAAATCAAATTTGTACTCACAAATGTCAAATATTTCTATCATCAAACATCATTGACACATAACAACAAATCATTTAATCAATCATAAATTTAATATAAAATATCACATCACATCAACTCAACAAGAATTTTAACACATCATATCAATAAAATAGTTTATATATATATATATCATCTATCATACATCAATTTGGTGTACCATAATCACTCAAAAGGGTACACTCAAATTAAGACATATGGTTGAGGCACCTAACAATAAAAATTGATACCCTCATTCCACTCATGGCTAAAAAAATACTTAACCTAACCCAAAAATCTGAGACTAACTCTTAGACCCACCCGTAGTTAGTTGAGTTGGAAACAACATAGACTAATGAGATGCCCTAGTCACTAATCTCACCTAGGAGTAGAATTAAGATTGTGTTCTAGACAATGAGATATTTTTGGTTAGAAAGGATTATTGCATGGTATAGGGCCCTATAATAGCCACTCCTCTTCATCTCCACTAAATAATTGGCTTGAGCCTCATTCCATTGAGTGTGTACCTAGGTCAAATAGTCTTTCATGGCTCTAACAATAATGTAGTTGCTCTCAGATCTTGTTGTTACAAATCTCGCTACAACATCGCTATGATCCTACCTCAATCATGTAATATCCTAACCCCTTTGATACCTATTGAATCTAGCCTAATATTTCTTAGACTGAGTTGCATCCCACTTTGCTAGGGCCTAGTCTAGTTGACCTTGGTACTCTATCCTCTTGTTTGTCCTTATTATAGTCACCAATGCAAGCTTGATCTTGAGCTTCGTAATATCATCCTACAATAGTCATAGCCTCCTCTACATCACATCTCACTCATATTGAACCCTCTCCTTTGTTGTCTTATAGAGACGTACCTCAATCTCCAAAACTAAAGCAATAGGGGGTGTAACTAGGGCTCAAATCAACATCGATATGCCTCTCTACCTCTATCTCAATCTCTACCTAGCAATTCAAATATGATGATATGCAATCAATTTAGGTATAACCCATGGCTATCATAGTATCAAAGTCACCCTTTCATGGAAAATATGCCTATACCAATTCCAATAGCCTAGTAGCATCCTTACATCATCAATTATTAAAGTAGTCACTAGAGGATCATTTGCACCCTCTATAAATATCTCAAGGTCTTAAGGGTCTCCAAATCCTAAATCCCTATTTGGTGACCCATTGGCACCATAGCTCACCCATTGTTAGAATCCCCTAGGGAAGGCCAAATTATCAAAATCAGTTTGACCAATATAACTCAAAATACCCATGGTATTCTTATAGGCATATGATTATCCTCACTTGTACTAGCTAGAAGACATCCTTTGCCTATCCTAGGTGTGTTATGCATGACTGCTATATCACCTAATCTACCTATAACTCATTAATCACCCATAAAATTACCATCAAAACCCTTTTGAAGGATCTTCAACTTGTCTCATGGGTATGGTCATACTTAAAACCTATTAGAGTCTATCCATCCTTTGCATCTGTCAGTAGCCCAAATGGCCACTTGATTTTCAAATGCTCCCATGCCCACACCTACAATAGTATATAGCAAACCAAGTTCTTGTCATCCTTTTAAGCCACTTGGTGGAGGGTTCAATATAGTCCATGAAAAATTAAGGGCCCTTAAGAAAATTGAATTTGTTGGTCCCTCATATGGGTGATGATCTCACCAAATCCCTAGTGTAGCAACCTCTTGTTTGAATCCCTAATTAATAAGTTGGACATCATAATGTAGAGCATCATCATCAATTTATCCAATTGACCTACCTAAAATATGACATTAGCATCAATGCAATATCATATCAATGGAAATGTGGATCACCAATCAGTCTCTGTGATGCACAATCCCTATTACAACTCATAAGAATTGAGTCTCTTTGAATAGGCACCTCTAATATTCTCTATACGACCTCTAGCATTATGATCATCTCACCTCTCGATAACAAAAAATTCACATACTCATAGTACCATCACTTTGTTAAAGTTTTAAGCAAAGCATGGTCTATCCCTATGGAGGGCATCCTAACTAGATACCAAATACCAGTTGCATCCAAAATTGCCCTATTGGCTGTAGTCATGGCATCTATAGTCAATCTTAGAGTACGAGATTGCTCGTCTCGATGCTCCAAAATATCTAGCACCTACATGAGCAAAAGGCATCATAAGAGTTATATTTTCCCAAAATAAAGCAACCTCTAATCCTCTTTGTCTAATCTCAAATTTGTTGACTCTAAGTGAATTCTCCACAAGTTCCACCAGGCCATGAATGTAGGTAGCAAATCCACCTCCTAGAAGAAGAAGTGATCAAAAGGGATTTGCTCAATTTTGATAGTTTTGGCATAAGTGACAGTTTGCCCAAGTTTTGTAAATCATACAGGTAGGGGAAAACCATACAACTGGATGGAAAAACTATACAAGGTAGCAGAAAATCATACAAGGTGCACCAAAATTCATCCAAATGCATGGGAAATGTAATTTCATAGTGAAATGGCGCATAGATTTGCTAACTAAGGTGTTAAACTTAGTAAAAGGTCAAATTAATGAATTCAGTTGTACATGGGTAGTTGTAAGTAATGAATTGTCTCAAGAACCACTTTGGAATGGCCTGGGCAATGTTATATAAGGCCCCATTTTCAAATTTGTAGGTCTGGTTGCTAAGAGGTAGAATAGAGTACTTGTTGGTTGTAATAGCTAACTTATATCTGAGTTATTGCAAGAGATTGATAGAATAACCTTGTTGTAATGAAAATTATGCTATAATGGAATGGAACTACATCATTACACATCATGTATGATCCTGGCAATGATGATTGATGATCTATAATGGAATCTTGATGTATGTGTGTTTTCTAGTTATTATTTTAGCTTAGTTTTATGTATTGTTGCAACTCCTTGACAGAGGTTAGCACTGGTGGAATCTGAGGGATGATATGTGAGCATGGCGATGTGGAGAATGATGTTATGAGTCTTGTTGTATGATTTATATACGTAATTGGATAGATGGAATCTCTCCCGAGCTCCTTTGCGATGGTTGGTCCAACCCGAAGAATGGATTAATTGGCATAGTAAAACCTTACAAAATATCCCTGAGAGAGATTGAGGTATTAGAGTATCTAATTTGGCACCTGAATGTACCATCATTTTTTGTCGATCATACATCAGAGTCCATACAAATCGTACAAAGTCGACTTACCCGATTTGGCAGATTGAACCATAGAGATCGACTTACCCGATTTGGCAGTTTGAGGAAATCGACTTGAATAGTTACAAAATTGTGTACGACAGCTTCCAAAACTGAATATATCAGTTTTAATGAGTGCAAAAGTATACAACCCATGTACCTGTATGATTTGTAACCATACAATGTGAGACTTTGACATCCGTACAAGTTGTTTAGTTGTCGCAAGGGGTAGTTCGGAGGATGGTATGATTGTACGATTTGGTAGTCAAGTGGAGAATTATCTTTTGATCATTCTTAGCCCTAAAATATCACCTCCCCACCTAGGAATACTACACCCCTATGCTACATTTGGCACCATTGCCTTATCGAATCTAGCATTTTTGTTAAAATGGGTCAAATTGATGAAGTGTGATACTACAAGTTGGAGGTGAATGATAGACACTAGTGCATAAAACCATGGGAGATGAGAAGCATGAGAAAACATCCTAGTAAGAAGGAGCACAAGGATTTCTCAGAGAGAAAACACAAGTAACTTAGATCGGAGTACTCACGAACCAAAAATAGAGCAAGTCTGGACATCAGAAGAAGGAGACTTTGAGGCATTGTTGATAGAGATGGAAGATGAGGAAGTAGAACCACCAAGCGTAGAGGCAAGGGTTGACAAAGGAAAAGTGCAAGAGGATGGAGAGTGGATGGTGACACCTGAGAAAGTGGTAGAAGGGTTGCAAGGGAGTGCGGAGGATGGGAGTCAGGCACCAGAGCAATAGGATGCGAGGTCTCAGGAGGAAAGACCAAGACCATCTCCCTCACATCAGTGAAGGAGGTCGCTAAGTGAAGATGCATGAGAGTTTGGTCATCGAGTGGTGGGACAAAATAAGATACCTCAAATTGACACTTCTGATGACAATGGGAGTAAGACACCCCCAAGGAGGAATCAGTCAGAGATTCCATGAGACACCTCAAGTGAGAGTGATGACTCTCCTAAGATGGCTAATAGGGCAGCCAAATAGAGATGTCCACCATTTTTAGGTGAGGGTAAGGAAGACCCCACATGGCACATAGGAACTTGCATAACCATTTGGAGAGCAAATGGAGTGGATAGACCAGAGGATTGGGTAATTCTATTTCCTGCTACCTTGAGAGGATTGGCAATTGATTGGTATTTGAAGAGAGAAAATACCACAGATTTTTAGACTTGGAATCAGATAAAGGAGAAGTTCATCGAAGAATTTTGACCTTTGAAGGATGATGGAGACATTGTGATAGAACTTTGCATGACAAAGCAAAAATTTGATGAAGATGTGAAGTCCTATAACTATAGACTAAAGCAATTAGTCGATAAGATGCAGATGCCTCTAGCAGATGTTCTAGTAAAGTGGTGGTTTGTAGATGGATTACTACCAAAGTATAAGAAAAATATGAAGGTAGTACCATCAGAAACATATGAAGAAGCACTAAAGCATGCAAAGAATTTTGAGAGTGAATCAAAACAAATGTATATAGGAATTTTATCTCGTCCCAAGTTGAATGATTCAGATAGTGGAGAAGACGACACTATACAATGGATAGTAGCATCATTTCATAAGGAGTTTGATAAACTGATAAAAGAACAAAATATCAAACCAGACATAAATGATATGTGGTGCACGAAATGCAAAATAGAAGGCCATACAAATGTGAAGTGTCCAAGGAATGACTATTACCACATTTGTAATGTGATGGGGCATGAAGTAATGTTATGCCCATATAATGCAAGAGTACGCCCACAAGTATTGTCAATCCAAGAGTAGGAAGAGAAATCGAAGGCCCAAGGAAGTGGGCAACAAGCAATGAGTGGCGGTTATAGAAATAATAGATGAGGTGGAAGACCGAATCAAGGTAATCAACAAGGAGGACAAAGTCATTTGTAGTATGACTCGAAAGGAAGACCGATCATACAATGTCATAATTTCCAGGAATGGGGGCATTTTGCAAAAAATTATCCTGCACCTCAGAGGCAAGAAACACCACAAGCAAGCACTACACATATGTGTAGATGGTGTGGTCCGGGGAACCACAAAGAAGAGAATTGTCCAAAATAGGTGAGTTCGAGTAACCCATAGAATGTTAGTTATTTGGACATAGAGGTTCCTCAAGTTAAGGAGGATACCCAAGAAGTTTTAGTCATGATAAGGAATCAGGCTAAGAAGGACAAGTATCCAGAGCCAACAAAGGAAAAGCAATGCTGGCAAGTAGCAAAGAAAATATTGCAAGAGGAAGCTAAAAAGACTAAGCGAGTAGAGTCAACAATTGGTAAGGAACTAAGGAAACCATCAGATCAGGAGATAGTTGTGCAAAATATGGTAGCATAGGTTTTGGATACCATAGTAGAAGTTAAAGTATCAAACCTGTTGGAAGCTATTCCAGCATTGTAGAAAGCAATGGTGGAAGAAATACAACCGCATAAGGTGATGGAAGTGCAGAGCCAACCGATTTAGGAGAAGGAGCGAAAGGATCAGTTCATGGATCCAACCATATTAATGATCGATGTAGGAAAGAAACCTGCATTAGTTCATATGGAGATCCTAGGGCACAAGTTGACACAAGTTATTATGGATGGAGGATCCAGCATCAATGTGTTACCTGAAAGAACATGGCTAGAAATTGGTGCTCCATCTCTATGGGCATCGAGCTTCCGATTATATGGTGCTGATCAGAATGGCATCGAGACAAAGGGAGTCTTGACCACACAACAAGTGGTGATAGCTGAACAAGAATTTGTCTTAGATTTTGTTGTGATTACAATGCAGAAACCTGCATACGATGCTCTTTTGGGGAGAGGTTGGCTACGAGTAGCCAAAGTCAATCACAACTGGGGGAAGAATCAGATCACTTTTAAGAAGGGACAACACAAATACATGATTAATCTAGCTAATCAAAGAGTTAGTGAGGATGTAGCTATGATGGATGAATCAAAAAATTCCTCAGAGGATGAAGGGCATGAACTTGATGGAGAAGGAATGTTGTACCTAGAAGAATGTAGCGAAGATGAAGCTCGATCTGATAGCGGACTTCTTCATTGGAAAATGGAGGAGTACAAAATTTTTCAGCCCAACTACCTCTGTATTGAATCAGAGGAGATCAAGGAAAAACAAGACAAACCAGAAGTTAGCCAAGAACCTAAGAAGGAAGCAGAAGAGAAATGGATATTTCTAAAAAGTTTTGTAGAGTATATAGTAGGTGATGCAGATATTGATACAAGACCGACACACCCAGAGAATGTAGAGAAAGCTACAAGTGAACCAGAAAATATCAAATATGAAGGACCTCGGATAGTGGACATCAATCTAGGAATAGAGGAAGAACCTAGGATGATTCACTATGGCGATGATTGGAATCCTGTACTGAAAGCGATAGCTTTTAAGATATTCTTGGAATATAAGGATGTCTTTGCATGGACATATAAGGACCTGAAAGGAGTACCACCAAAATTGTGTGTCCACAAGATTACCCTAATGCCTGGAGCTCAACCTGTGAGAAGGAGACCATATAGGATGAACCCAAAATATGCGGCATTAGTAAATGCAGAGATAGAAAAGATGTTGGAAGCAGGAATTATCTTCAGAGTGACAAATAGTGAATGGGTTTCACCCATAGTGATCACCTTGAAGAAGGAAGTAGACAAGATCAGAATATGCGTGGACTTTAGGAGTCTAAATGTTGTAACTATTAAGGATCCCTTCCCCATTCCCTTCACAGATTCTATCTTAGAAGAAGTTGCAGGGCATGAGATTTATTCATTTTTGGATGGGTTCTCAGGATACAATCAAATTAGCATAGCCGAGGAGGATAAGCTGAAGACCACATTCATTGTGGAGAATGGCATCTATGCATACAATCGAATGCCATTCGAGCTCTGTAATGCCCCAACTACATTCCAGTGCATCATACTGTATATATTTGATCAATTGGCAATAGGGAATTTTAAAGCATTTTTGGATGATTGGTCCATTTACGAGAAGATCAAGGAACATCTTCCTACCCTCAGTGAATGTATGAGTAGGTGCAAAAATGCATAGATATCATTAAATCCAACGAAATGCTTTCTGATGGTACCGTATGGGAAACTATTGGGACATATTGTGTGCAGTGAAGGATTGAAGATAGATCCTGATAAGATCCATGTGATATTACACATGGAGGAACCATTTGATGTGAGTTCACTAAAAACCTTCCTTGGATCGATAGGGTACTACCGAAGGTTTATCAAGAATTATGCACATGTATCGTACCCACTCGATTCCTTGATGAAAAATAATGTTCCTTTCAGATGGATGGAGGAGCACCAAGGAGCCTTTGAGGAGCTAAAGGCTAAGCTTGTGAGTAGTCCAATTTTGGTGTTTCCAAACTAGGATAAGGAATTCCATGTCCACATTGATGCTTCCAATTTTGCGATTGGATGTGCCTTAGCACAAGAAGGACAATTTAGGCTAGATCAACCTATTTTCTTTGCTAGTCACCTTTTGTCAAGGCCAGAGAGGAATTATAGTACAACAAAAAGAGAAGCTTTGGGAATGGTATATGCAGTTCAAAAGTTTAGGCATTACCTATTGGCGAATCCCTTTGCCTTCTATGTCGATCACCAAGCATTGTTGTACTTGATAAATAAGTCGATGATACAAGGATGAGTCAGTAGGTGGCTCGTCACCCTCCAGGAGTTCGTATTCTGAGTAGTGGTGAGACCTGGTAAGAAGCATGTGATTGCAGACCAGTTGTCTCGGATACGATCAGGAGAACCTATAGGAACTGGAGTTCCTGATGAATTTCCAGATGCACAATTGTTCACCATCAACGTTGTTCCATCATGGTACAAGTTGGTTGGCCAATACCTATCCACAGGAGAGTTGCCACAGGAAATGATGGCAACTAAGAAGAAGAAAATAATAATGAAGTCAACACCTTTCCAGATAATAGCAGGATTACTATATAAAATGGGAAGTGATGGTGTCTTACGGAGATGTGTGATGGATGAAGAAGTCAAAGTAGCATTGAAGGAAGCTCACGCAGGCTTAGCAGGAGGGCATATGGGACCAGACGTGACTGCTAGGAAGGTATTGCTAGTAGGGCTATGGTGGCCCACAGTGTATAATGATGCAAAGGAGCATGTGAAAGCATGCGACACTTGCCAAAGAGCAGGAAAGCCAGTAAAGAGGGACTTTATGCCCTTACACCCATCGCAACCACAAGAGTTATTTGAACGATGGGGATTGGACTTCGTAGGCCCATTAAAGACATCTCGATGGAGGAAGTGTAGATACATCATAGTAGCAACAGAATACCTAATGAAATGGGTGGAAGCGAGAGCATTACCTGATAATTCAGCGAAGAGTACAACGAGATTCTTGTACGAATAGGTAATCACAAGGTTTGGTATTCCGCTATGGATAACAAGTGATCGAGGAGGACACTTTGTTAATGATATTATCAAGACGCTAACAATAGAGTTCAATATTTTACACTCATTGTCTAGTCCGTATTATCCCAGAGCGAATGGGCAGGCGGAGGCAACGAATAAAGTCCTAGTTTCTACTCTGTATAAAACCTATGGGATAGAGGGAGCAGACTAGGAGGAAAGGCTACCATCCATTTTATGGGTATATAGAACAAATTTTAAACCTACAATGGAACATACACCTTTCCAATTAATGTATGGATAGGAAGCAGTGGTGCCAGTCGAATTCTTGATACCAAGTTTGAGAGTCACGGTAGAGCATCGCTTGGGTGATCAAGAAAGTTTGGAAGAGCGATTGACGACACTGATTAAGTTAGATGAATGAAGAGTCATGGCACAATGGGCAATTGAGATAGCTCAAAAAATATGGAAGGCGTGGCATGACAAACATTTGAGGAAGTTGGAACTTAGTCCGGGTGACTTAGTTCTAAAGTTTAATGGAAAGAGGGAAATCAAGTCGGGTAAGTTGAAGATGTTATGGCTTGGTCCTTATAAAGTAGTTGAAGTAATGGATAATGGAGCAGTCAAGTTGTAGAACTTGAATGGGACAGAGGTGCCCGATACTGTAAATGGCTCAAAGTTGAAGCCTTACAAAGTACAGTGTTTATTCATTGCTTCAGAAGAGGTGGAATGATGAAGATGAGCAAAAACCCAAGATGAAGCTCAGAATGAGTCAGATCCATCATAGGAAGAGCCTGACATAGGTCTCACACACTTATTTGTAGAAGGGGAGGAACTACGACCAACCATAGAATAGTAAGAGTTGGTACCTCAACCTAGAGAAAGAAGAAGATTACGAGTACATGTCAGATTTGTTGATGGAACTGAAAGAGTTGAAGAAGAAGATGGGGAACGGATTCCCCCAAATAGAAGAGAACATCAGGAGATAGTACTATTACCCAAAAATAGGGGAAGATAGAATGAAGCAACCCTAGTAAATAGAAATAGGAGGTATCCTCAGGTAGAACGGAGAGAACTACCCCAACAAAGGGATGGTCAAAGAAGGATACGACTAATAGTACGATATGAAGATAGAGTGGACACATTTGAAATGGAAGTTCTAGAGGAAGAAGGGAATGAGACCATTGATCAAGAATTGGTTGGACTTACTCCATTGGCTCAGATAGGGCTGTTACAACAAAGAATGTGGGTCTAGACTCAACAATTGCAAGAAGAATATCAAACGTTGAGAGGTCATAATGCAATGTTGAGAGAGCAAATCATCCAGGAGTTGGATGGCATGATACGTAGGTTGGAAGAACAAAGGGTAGCTAGGCTACAAGAAGATGAAAGGGAACTAGAAGAGGTGGAAGGATTAACTCTGAGAAGTGGTGGAGGAAATGAGGGTGCTAGCACAAGCTCACAAGTACCACCAAGTGATCCACCTATGACAAATGAAGATGCAGAGATACTATGGCGAGATATTGAAGAGGCAACTACATCACCCGAACCACAAGGTAACACACTACTAGATTTGATAGACTCCAGTAGTGAAGGCATGCCTTGGCTCGTAATGGAACCTAGTACAGGAAGTAGTGATGAAGATAATCACCTAGAGAACCCTCAGAACCCTCAAGGTAATCATGATTCTCCAACAGTTACAATGACACAATGACAAGTGGGGAGAATGCAAGGACTTCAAACCAACCTTGGACCACAAGATTATATAATAGCCTATCGATAGTTGTGAAGACAATGGAGAGAAGTACGAATATTGGAGAGAAGGATGAATTTTCCAACCAATTGGGTGGAACAGAGAGAAGAGAATCAGACTCATTCAAGTTCTGAGATGGACTTTTCTGATGCCTATAGAGAAGTTTTGGCAACATCATCACCACAAAGAAACTTTGAAGAAAGAATATGGAGATGTCACCTAGCTCATGCGGATCAGAGAATCAGAGCACTACGACAACTATCACCAAGTGCAAGAAGAAGTAGAAGTCCACTAGCCAACATCGAGTTGGTAGAGATAACTCCTGATACCCGAACAATGGGAAGAAGAAATAGAGAAAGACCCCTAAGACTTCAGCCAGGAAGGGGGGAGGTATTCAACTACAAAATGAACAAATACAAGGTGATGTTACAATTAGAGGAGGAAGAGGGTGAGGAAGATTCTGACCCCCTACTCCTAGATGGCCAGGAGATACACCCTTAGCTTGTATAAACTAGACAAGGAATCTATGAGGATTACTAGGAATTAGGGGTATCTTACCAAATCCCACAAGGCAATGTACATGGGGACAACCATCTCAATGAGGGAGGGGTGGTAGAGGATTACTCCAGAGAAGGGAGGAATCACCATTCATGTAAAGAAACCCAATACCAAGAGGAATAGGATGGGGGAGACACTCGCATGGAAGAGGCCTTACTGGTAGGGGAAGAGCATAATTTGTAGATGAAAGAAACTAGGGACAACTGAGAACCCGATCACCAAGTCTGGAGCTAAAACTGATCTGAGGGGATAGGCGGAGAAGTCACTTGAATGATAGTAGAGTGGTAAGGACACCGCTACCAAGGGATCAATCACCTGTGCAACAAGGGGAAAGGACACCAGGTGAAGATACTCCAGCTTGCAATTGTACAATTCCAAATTGTACACATGGAAGAAGAAGGCCAGGGAATTTGGTAACATCACAAATGGAGATGAATCGGCCTAGGGAACAAATACCAATAGGTGACACAACCACTCTGAACATTGTAGTTGAATCCCCAAGAGAAGAATTTGATGGAATCGTACAAGTGAATGTCACTGTACGATTGCCTAGAAGGTAAGTGTAAATAGATTAGGATTGAAAAAAAAAAAAAGGAAAAAGAAAAAGAAAAGAAAGAAAAAGAAAAAATGTGTGCCTTAGTTGTGAAAATCCCTCGGGATGCAATTAAGAAGGAAGTGGTTGAAAACCGAAAATGATGGCCTCTTTAGAGAGAGAAAATTTGAAAAATTCTCTAAGTATAAAGATCGTACAAAACAAAATTGAGGATGAAATCATACAAATTATGGGATCGTACAAGAAAAATCGATATAAGGACATGGGAAATCATACAAAATGACATGTTGTATGATTTGGATCATACACTATATGATTTTAAGCATGTTGTACGATTTTCAACTACCCATTTAATGCGGCATGCAAGGGAGAAAGCAATGGTTGGAGGAAAAAGTAGGGGAAAAAGATGAAATTTCAAAAATTTTGTTGAGTTGTCAATCATCCATGCAATATGGAGGGAAAATGTGCAAAGTGGTACAATTTAGGGTTTAGTTAGGGTTTTTTGAAATGCTTTAAATAGAAGGTAGGACTTGCAATTTCATTAAATCGTACAAGTGAGAATTTAAATTTTTTAGGAGGATGAAGGTGGAAAGCATGCAATTGAATGGAAAATACTATATGGGCAGCCAATTTCATCAACAATCTGGATATTATATGGACCCATTTTAATTAGCACCAAGGAGTACTTTTCATTTTCTGATAAATTAACTCAGAGAAGGAACAAAGAAGAGAAATTAGGGTTTTACTCCATCAAAGGGAAAAATTCAAAGTTTGACAAGAAATATGAAGAATAGATGGTAAAAAATATCTAGGTATGAACCCAAAGATGAAAAATGGAGGTTAGGGTTTGGGGAAGTGAGAAATTGAAGTTGGGTGGTGGAAATTGCAAGGAAAGTGGAGAGTTAAACCCTAGAAATAGAAGAATCGGATAAAAAGAAAGTTAGAAAAATAAGAGAAGGGAAAAATAAGCCATCAAAGTATAGCCATAAATTCATCAAAGAGAAATAAATTGTGCTAGAGGTGAAGGAGTTGGAAAATTGCTCTCGAGAAAGACTGGAAAGGAGGAACGGGGCAATCCGACAACTGGGTTGGTGATAGATTCGACAAAGGAGACTAAAATTTTGAATTTTTCACAACCTAGGGTTGGAAAAATTGTACTGTATGATTTTAGGGAAAGAATGTACGATTTCAAAGAAAATTAGCATAGTTCTTGGTAGTTTTTAGGCCATTTTGGGTAATTTTTAGCAAATCATATAGAATCATATGAAAGTGTATAGATTCCAAAGGAGAAGGTAGTCAAAAAGCAACATTGTATGGAGTACTATCATACTATACGATTTTAGGTTGTGGATGTACGATTTGGTGGAGATAGGATGGTTTGAAGATTGATGGTTGGAAATCGAACTGTAGGGAAAAAAATAGTGTACGATCTAGAAGTGGCTGGTGAAGGTAAAATCATACAAGGGTACAAAGGACTGTACATTGTATGATTTTATAGTAATTTGTATGATTTAGATACACTTTTGATTGCAAAAATGGTGAATGAGTGGATGTTAAGTTAATCGGTGAGATGTTGGAGGAATGATCTCAACAGAAGAGTTTGGATGCCGGTTAAGGTGGATTGTAGCCAATAGGGTGGAGAGATCACTAGGTCCATTGCACGAGAGAGAAGCATACCCATGGCAACACCAAGGGTGGTAGTTTTAGTCCCATGATTGGCATGGTAATCATCCTTGGAGGAGAGGAGGATATAGGCCATGGAGGGGGCAGAGACATTGGTGGGCTAATCTGAGAAGAACACCACCAAGGCATAGAGAGGGAAGAATGGCACAAGAAAGGACCTCATGGAGGGAAATGAGAAGTGAGGTACACCTACCAGATCAGGAGGAGAATCTGAGTAGTGGACAGGAAGAGGGACAGGTTGAGGTCACAAATATCACATTTGTACAACATGGGGTAGATACCTGCAGGAAGTGGTGGAGTGATGAAAGAAATAAGAATCATCCTTGGAGGAAGATGTTCGAGGATGCTCATGTAGTAGTAATTGCACAAGTTCCACCATTTCACAAATCCTTCTTCCATAACTATCTATTGTAGATAGTTCAGGCGTATAACCCTACAACCCGAACTGCCTATGTCAATGTGGGCAAGAGGTCGATGAAAGTGGATATTTTGGTAGAGGTATTTTGAAAGACATTTGGCTTTCTAGAATATGGTATGGAGGTAGTAAAGATATTGGTAGATCCAATAGAGGCATACCACCTCATCACTACCCTTACCACTATCACTTCACTGACTGAGGCAAAGATCTCAGGTGCAGGAACACGTGAAATCAAACAGAGCTAGTTGAAAGGAGAACATTGGCCATGTGCAATGAATACAGTTATGGCTCGACTACAAGAGATATAAGGGCCATAAAAATGCCAATGTGGATGGCACAATATGTAGAAGGTATCACCAAGGGAATTCAGTATGATTGGGGTACCTTTCTAGAAAGAAAAATGCATGAGGCACTAACAAAGAGGCCGAAGAACTTTGGAATGACTTTCCATGCTATTGGATTGTTATTAAATGTGGTCATAGAAGTAGAGATCCACTTTCCAGGATTGATGCCACCTCGAGAAATTAGGGGAGGACAACCGATGATATTGAGGTGGGCTAAGTCAGTGCCAATACCAAAAGTGACTCCAGAGAGATATCGAATGAGGAGCGAACAACAGACTCGTATAGCTCAAGAGGATACTACTCTGGAGGAAGATGTCGATGTACACCATCAGAGAAAAAGGCCTAGATGGTTGGAACTAGAGCTAGAATAGCAAGCACCTAGGCAATGATAGTAGGAGCAGCCATCTATTCGAGAAAGGGAGAGGAGGCAAGGAAGCCCAATTCAGATAATGATGAGGAGACAATATGAAAGAATGGCTAGCAAACTAGTTCTAGAAGTATGAGAAGAGCCTACACCAAGGGTGCACAAATAAGAAAAAGAATAGTCAGACTCAGAAGAGATGGAACTGGATGAGTTGTGTTGGGTGGAGGTAGAAAGAATAGTGACATCTCTACCAATATTTCAAGAATTTGAGAAGATGGATGCTTCTAAATTTTTTAAAGGATTTGAGGTAGGGCAAGAAGGAATAGCCACTACTTGGGAGGAAGAGCCCAAGAAGAAGCCTCATTACAAGTTTGTGATAGGAAGCTCAAGTAAGAGAGATGCACTAGAGAATACGGAGGCATCACAGGATAAAGAAGAACTTGTTGTTGAATAGGTCACAACAATGAATACCCAGTAGGATCAGGAGGAAGAAGTGATGGAAGAACAACAAGTGGGCAAGATAGAACAAGAAGTGGCCCAAGAAAATAAATAAGAGCAATAGGTGGGCTCTACTAAACCAAAAAAGGCCCAGGAACAAGTTGAGCAATAGCAATCTCAAGAGGAGATTGTGAATATTGAAGATAGTGAGGAGGAGAAAATTGTAAAATAGTCTCCACCTCGAGAAAATATAGATACGGTGAGGGCACTTTAGGAGCTTGGAGGAAGCTCTAGCCACCATATGGAGGAAGAATATGTACGTACTCCTACAGAGGAAGAATGATGTGGGATGCAATCCAGTTATCTTCTGGAAGTACCTCGGTTTGGTAGAATTGCAACTGAGGAGGAGGCACGTGGAATAGAGGATAAGGTGGAACACTTCTTTTCTTAGTTGGGCCATGTGATTAATAGTACTAGATTGGAATTTTGTATTGGCCATGTGGGTGAATTGAAGTTGTGGGAAGAATAAGTGTCCCTCGAGCTGGAAAAGATAACAGAGTGGGTGAGTAGTGCAGAGCGTACAAGGAGAATTGCGGACATTCATGCACAACATCCATGGAAGTTACCCAGGGAAGAGGTAACAACAATGTTGGGAAGAGAGGACTTGCTTGAAGGGGTGATAAAAAATTACAGGAGAGATCCAAGGATGTACTTGGATAGGGCCAATCACCCGACCTGCCCCACAAATACGATAGAGTTGGAATATAAGAGGGTTGCTACTGGAGTGGCCATCACCCTGAGGAAGTTTAACTTCCTAACACACTGGATAGAGTGGTTGAGCATAGGATTGGAACAAATCTACCAGCTCAAGGAGGCTCAGAAGGAGGAAACTGTAGCCACTCAAAAGGAATTGGTCATAATGGAAGAAGAACTATAGAAAAGTAGGACTATGATGGAAGAGAAAATAAAGAAATTGGAGGGAGATCTATCAGGCATCAGAACTGAGTCTAAAGCTAGAATTAATATGCTTGAAGAGGAAAAGTGATAGATCTCACAGATGGTAGAGGACAGGATTAAGGAGTTGGAGGCACAACTCAAAGCCAAAGAAGAATAGATGATAACTCAGTTGGCTGAGAAGAGTGAGCAAATGGTAAACCAAGCCAAGCAGATGGAGGAGCTAACAAAGGATAATAAGAGATTGAATGAGATGGTCCTAGAAAAGTAAGCTCAATTGAAAATCAAGGAAGATAGTGTTCGAGCTATGGAGGCTGATATTAGTCATCACCTGAAGACTATTACTAAAAAGAATGAAGAACTTTAGGTAGCAGCTCGAGCAGAAGCTCACTGGAAGGAGAAGTTGAAGAAGAGTGCCTCAGACCATGAAAAGCAGATGATGGCATTCCTAAAGACTATCGAGGAAAAGGCTAACTTCCACGGAGCAAAAGTAGTAGAGATGGGAAGCTACGCAGCCAAGTTGAAGAATGAATGAGAAATGTATAAGTCACAAGTTAAGGACTTAGAGGTTGTAGTGGTAGAATACGAAGCATAGTGGAAGAAGTAGAATGAGTCGGTGAGGACACCGACCAAAGTAAAGGGGAGGGCAGATGTAGGCAGCAAATCCACCTCCTAGAAGAAGAAGTGATCAAAAGGGATTTGCTCAATTTTGATAGTTTTGGCATAAGTGACAGTTTACCCAAGTTTTGTAAACCGTATAGGTAGGACAAACCATACAACTGGATGGAAAAACCATACAAGGTAAGAGCAAATCATACAGGGTGCACCGAAATTCATCCAAATGCATGGGAAATGTAATTTCATAGTGAAATGGCGCATAGATTTGCTAACTAAGGTGTTAAACTTAGTAAAAGGTCAAATTAATGAATTCAGTTGTACATGGGCAGTTGTAAGTAACTAATTGTCTCAGGAACCACTTTGGAATGGCCTAGGCAACGTTATATAAGGCCCCATTTTCAAATTTGTAGGTCTGGTTGCTAAGAGGTAGAATAGAGTACTTGTTGGTTGTAATAGCTAACTTATATCTGAGTTATTGCAAGAGATTGATAGAATAACCTTGTTGTAATGAAAATTATGCTATAATGGAATGGAACTACATCATTACACATCGTGTACGATCCTGGCAATGATGATTGATGATCTATAATGGAATCTTGATGTATGTGTGTTTTCTGGTTATTGTTTTAGCTTAGTTTTATGCATTGTTGCAACTCCTTGACAGAGGTTAGCACTGGTGGAATATGAGGGATGATCTATGAGCATGGAGATGTGGAGAATGATGTTATGAGTCTTGTTGTATGATTTTTGTATGTAATTGGATAGATGGAATCTCTCCCAAGCTCCTTTGCGATGGTTGGTCCAACCCGGAGAATGGATTAATTGGCATAGTAAAACCTTACAAAATATCCCTGAGAGAGATTGAGGCATTAGAGTATCTAATTTGGCACCTGAATGTACCATCATTTTCTATCGATCGTACACCAGAGTCCGTACAAATCGTACAAAGTCGACTTACCCGATTTGGCAGATTGAACCACAGAGATCGACTTACCCGATTTGGCAGTTTGAGGAAATCGACTTGAATAGTTACAAAACTGTGTACGACAGCTTCCAAAACTGAATCTATCAGTTTTAATGAGTGCAAAAGCGTACAATCCATGTACCTGTATGATTTGTAACCGTACAGTGTGAGACTTTGACATCCGTACAAGTTGTTTAGCTATCGCAAGGGGTAGTTCGAAGGATGGTACGATTGTACGATTTGGTAGTCAAGTGGGGAATTATCTTTTGATCATTCTTGGCCCTAAAATATCACCTCCCCACCTGGGAATACTGCACCCCTGTGCTACAATGATTTTTCCATCACCTAGGGTTTCACAAATTTTTTGTCTATCATAGAAAATTTGAGATGTAAAATTTTTAGCTTATGTGCAAATTTGTTGGGTACAAAAATCAAATTCTAAAAAGTAAAAATTTAAAAAAATTAACAAATGGAAGATGCTCATACCTGTACCTAGATCCTAGCTAGTCCTCCTGCACCTTGTACTAGCTTTAGTCGATGAACCAAATACCCATGTTGTTCCATTTTATCAATCCTCACTTTTTATCCAGAGCCCTTTTCTTCTTCTTTGTGCTATAAAAATTAATTCTTACCATGCCCATTGCCTCTTTTTATCCCTACCATGGTAAATTTTTCTCTCCTTCCCTATCTTAGCCTAGTCTATTTGAGTTTCTTCAAGACCTCATTTAGTCCCTCGAAAACTTGAGGTGGCACCCAAGATGGGTATAATCTTGTTTAATCCTTTTATTTTGGATGGCTTGAAGATTACCCAATAAAAACCTTGGATAAATTTTCATTTTTTATGAGCAGATATTTTTGCACTTCACCCTACATAGATCAATCAAAGCCTAAAAACCCTATTTTTTGGAAAATTGGAGGCATCTATAAAGATTATTTGATGCATTTATTAATTTTAAATGCATGAAAAAGAAGGCAATATGGATACCTAAAATCAGATCATCGAAGTAAACCAATTCTAGCATAAATAAACAGAATGATCAACCCAACCACAATGACTACCTCGGCCCTAGATTTTGTATTCAAAACTCATCAATAGCAAATTCTCCATATTAGATCAAATTTACTTCTTAGCCAGTGAATTTGCACCTTATCTAAATTATCAACCTACCCTATTGAATTTGACTTGCAATGATCAAATCCATAAATTAATCAGATAAAATAATTTATTTTATAACAAATTTGCAAGCAATGAATTTGTGTCTAATACACACCTAGCATTTTGGTCCTACTTGTAGTATCCAATAAGGGCATAATTTCCTTTGCTCATAATCTCTATTGTCACAAGAAATTAGTAGGTAGGAAGGAAAGTGGTTAAATTTACTCCACCTACCCAAATCAGCCCCAACCATGGGGGCATCTAAATTTGCTCAATCCATTCGGCCAAATCAACCCCAAGTCAATAGGACACCTCACCCCTCCTCTTTTGAAAAACTCTTAGGAGGTATAATTCTATTAATTGGCCCCTTAGAATGGCATTTGGATATATATATATATATATATATATATATATATATATATATATATATATATATATCTTGTTTATGCATCAAATTATTTTCAAAGCCTCAAATCATAATGCATTCCAAGTGTTGGGTGCCAAACACTGGTGAATTTGTCCTATATTTGTCACAACACTTCTCATTTAAATTATCAATCCAGGGAACTCGTAAGCTTGTGAAGAGTCACGATTGAGACTATTCACACTACCACTTTAGAGATGATCCATTCAACTACCATTGGGGGGTGTTTGTATAACATCGATAAGATTGTCCACCTCAATAAAACTCACTCATAAATAATAATGCATATAAAATAAACACACAAACTGATATGAAATGAAAATGCTTCTTATAAATAAAAACACCTCTAAGATAACTAATCTTAAGCCTAAGGCATAAATATACTACCATGCATGATGAAATTACATAAATAACTAAGAGGGGAGGAATACTTGCTTGGAGTGGACCCGAGCTCTAGGCAGATCCTGCCCAATAAATCTCACAAACGAAACACTGATTTGATGAATGTTCACACTTTATTAATGATGCAATGAAACATTACATACAATAATGCTCTATCAAATATGTCTCCCTTGCTATAGGGAAGTCCGTGTGTTTATATAATACACACACAAAACTTCCTACGGTAGTTCTATTACAACCGGTGTCTCAATTCAACCTAAAATAAGATAGTTACTACAACCGACACACGATAAGAAACTCTACATTATTTCTTGGCATTTGGATAAATTCTACTTCGTTACGGTTCAGTTTCATGAGTAGTTACGTGTCCACCCATCTGGCTGGGATAATTCATCTGTTCATAGTTTCCCATAGATGACGTGGAATGGTGGTCAACAGGATCCTTCTCCAGCCATTTTGTCAACACACATAATTCGAGAATTGGCCTTGGTAAGGTGCCTAACTCTGTAAGGCATCTACTCGAGTAGGGTGCCTAATTTAGTAAGGTGACTACTTAGTAAGGCGCATAACTTATTAAGGCACCTACTTCAGTAAGGTGCCTACTTCAGTAAGGTGCCTACCTTAGTAAGGCACCTAACTCAGTAAGGTGCATACTTTGATTTATCTTTATTTAATTGAGAAGAACCGTGCCAGGTCCACGTAGGACCTTGACTGAGCAAAAGATGATGAAATCAAGGAAATAGCTACACACAACACACTTCATGCATGGATTAGATAATACACATGATTTTATTAAATATATACATAATACTTCATAAAAATATACAACTCATGATATAATATCGTGCAAAAACTGTTAGTACATATACAAAAATATGAGAATTTTTGGCGCTTATCATCCCCCCATGCCTAACATGTGCCACGCCCTCATGCTACCTAAAATTGAGAATCACCTCCTCTCTGTAGGCCACTGCTTTTCATTTCCTTTTATTTTTGGTGGCCTTGGCTTGCTTTCCTCCTTGAGGCTTCCATTACTGTTGAGGGGCCCTAGCTTGTTGTGGGGCATCCCAAGCCTGTACTGCCCTCTAGCTATGCCAAGGTCTAGTTGTTCTGGGTTGACGTTCACTCTGCACCAACCTCATTACGCTGGCTCTGTATCTCCTGCTTGGCCTAGCACCTATACTAGGATCGACTACCATAGTCATTGCCCCTTTTGGAAGGTTGCTTTTGCCTCCTGCCATAGGTCAGCATGTTGAGGGTGCAACTTTCTGAAGAGAATGTTAGAGTCATCCCTCTTTTGCTTAACCACATTGGCTTTACATAGCTAAAGTTCCTTAAGGGTGAGGCCAACATTTTCTACCACGATTGCTACTGCCTTTGCCTCTAGTCCATATACTCCCCATATTGCCAACCACTTATTCATTTTAGAGGGTCGACCCGATGATGAACCATAGATGTCCCAAAATTGGTCGTCATCTGCAGGGTCCACACAAATGCCTAGCCCTATTTATTTATTTTTGGTATATTTCCTATCTGCCTTTGCCTCCTTGAGCTCCTTATAGATATATTCGAATTTCACCTTTCGCTCAGTGAAGGCCTGCACACCTTCTTCTCATTCTTCATCTAAATGAGGGTTCAGTTCGGCAAATATCACATGGCCTTCCTGTTGGCCCTCTTCTGAGTCATCTGATGGGCCTTCTCCTTTCCTTTGTCTGGTCTTGCGATGTCCTATGTGTGGAAGTCTTCCTACCCCATGGAGGTTACCTCCCTATTGGATGACTCAGGGAGTTGTTCCTCTGATTAGAGGTCCCCCGTGGCTATTCCCCCTGGTGCCTACTTCCCTGGTCCCTCGGGTGGTGGCTCCTCAATTTTAGTTGCCTAGTGCCCTGGAGAATCCTCCTTGGCCTCGGGTTTAGGGTTTTGCCCTTGGATCTACCCCGAAGGCTCATCGTCATCCTCGATGTTGATAACAAGGATTTCTATTTGAAAAATAGAATTCCCCTGTTCCTCTAGAATTCCTCTATCAGAGGTGCATGATTCCTCCCCTGCTTCCAATTCCTCATTTCTAGAATTTGACCTGAATTCCCCAAATGAGACTACTCTTTCTAGCGAGGTTGAAGAGTTCGTGGGCACTTCCATCACCCAATCGGTCTGGGTAGAGGCATCTTGCCTCTCTATTACCTTAGCATGCAACTGCTAGTTCTCCTCCTTGAGTTGTATTAATTACTGCAATTGAGAAATGGTGGCCTCCTATCTCTAAAATTTCCTCATGGTCATCTATTTATACTCCTCGAACAACACCTATGTCAGGGATTTTTTGCTTTGTTCGATGCGGTCCTCTTCCATTCGATCCTTGGACTGCTGTTGCATGACTGCTAAATACCACTGTTCTTGTGGGCTTCGAGCGATTAAATTATGTAATGTTTGGGCTATAAATCCAAGCTCTGCATCTTCCTCATATTCCTCACTCATGAGGATTAGGTGTCATAATCATCTCTTGCTTTTCTTGCATTCTTTCTAGCATCCTACGGCCTCTAGGCTGGAGGATTTTGGCCTCTCTTACACAAAATTGGGCAGATATCTCTACCCTTCCTCTGCAATCTCTAGTGAAAAGTGGGGGTGTTCTTCCTTGAACATTCCATCCAATTCAATATCATGCCCTACCTCTATGGTTGTCTGCTTTGCTACATTGGATGGCTCAGCCCTAATCTCCTCGGTTTTTCCCCTAAATTTTGGTTCATTCTTGGCTTCAACCACTACCTATTCCTATGCACCAGAGGGTTCAACTTCTTTAGCTGATGAGCTTCCCCTATGATCCTTTGTGTGGCATATTAGGGTTGTAATTAGCCCATTATGGGCTAAGCCAGAGATTGCCCCTCTTTGGTACCATGATGCCTCGTCCTATAGGGCCTTCACCAAGTAGAACAAGATGTTGATTTCTATCCCGTGCACCATATGGCTCATGAATTAAATGTGGTTCACATTCAAGTGTGAATACTTCCCAGTGCATGTGAAGTATCTCACAACCTACTCAAAAATATTTCATAGATGCATCAGGATATTTTGCTTGGTAAGCCCTCCTTTGTCGTAGGGGACATTCCCCTGTCCGAGTAGCACTTCGATGCATTTCTTTGCCATGCCATCCTTGTATGTACATTCCCCAGTGAGGGGGAGGCTAGTGACCTGAGAAATGTGCTCTGGGGTGATTGGAATTACCAATTTGCATAGTTGGGCCACTTCTCCATTCAGAGTGGTGGCAAATTTTTTGGCTGCCTCCACGTCTTGTTCATGGATGACTATGCAATAGTAGTTCATCCACCCTATCACTTTGAACCGGTTGTGGACTTCCCCCCTAATTCCTTCAGTGCCACTAGGCTCCTGCTTCTTAATCATGTGATTCTTTGTAGGTCCTCCCATGGTGAATTCCCTACTGAGTTCAAGTTCTGTACTCAGTAAGGTGCCTTTTTATAACCTGAGGTGCCTAACTCTGGAAATTGTTCTCATATTGGGTTTAGCAGGGTACGCCACCCAAATTAATTTTTGGCACAACGTATTAGGCATAAGGGGTAATTTTTTGTTCTTGCACCGTCATTATTTTAGAGAGCATATTATATGAAAATTACATATATATCAAAAAATCATGTGCATACCTGATTGGTCATTTTTGAGCTGCATGGAGCGTGTTGATTTGGTACTTGGTAAGATTTTTCCCATGTGCTGATTAAGTCACCTTGGGTACTGCATTTTTGGTTCACTTTGAGGTCCTTCACTGAAGATGCGATGAATCCTATTGGTTTCAGTTGGGACGCATATCTTCTTGATGGTTGGCCTTGGGATGAGCAAAAATCTCCACCAATGATTTCAAAATATTTTCATGTGCTTTCCATCACGTGACATGATGGTGTTGGCTTCGGCTGCTCCATGTACTTCCATGTTGCGCATGTGTTTCTTGATCGAGGTGCCTTCTTGAGTAAGGTGCTCAGTAGGGCACCAGTAAGGTGCCTAACTTAGTAAGGCGCCAATAAGATGCCTAACTCAGTAAGGCACCAGGGTAAGGCACCACTTTGACCGTCATATATATATATATATATATATATATATATATATATATATATATATATATATATATATATATATATATATATATATATTGATATGAATGTTTGAGGGTGGCCTAGTTGGTAGGGTAAGGTGCCAGAGTAAGGCATCGTTTCCCCCCATGTTTAAGGATTTTCACATCCTTGTGACAATGGCCCCCCTAAAGATTTTTTTTTTTTTTTAAGGCACTTCTTCTCCTGGGTAATGCGCCCGAGTAAGGCGCCAGAGTAAGACACTGCTCCTCCAAATTAAGGTGCCAAAGTAAGGCACCACTCCTCTAGAGTAAGGCACCCAAGTAAGGTACCACTCCTCCATAGTAAGGCACCCGAGTAAGGCACCGCTCCTCCAGAGTAAGGCACCGTTGCTTTATTGTTGAAAAAGTCAGCGATAGCTGATGTGTCTTTTGATGTGAGGTTGATCAAGCCTCCTGATATTCTCCTCATATTACATCATCATCCACCTCATTCAAGCATGGGGATTTTTGATGAAGAATTTGGTGTCCCCCATGCCTGAATCATTGCTATCCTCCTAGTGCATAGGTACGTGGATGCTGAGCCGATCTAGGCCTTGTTTTCCAAGATGCCTATTGTTTGAACAATTAGGCCATGTCCCTATAAAAATAAAACACAAGAAAAAGAAAAAAGTGTAGATAAATGAGGTTTGTGCCTGTTAGGCCCTAGCTCTCAGGATGCCTACAACTTGCATGCAGGTGTTGTCCTTGTAAAACACACCATAAGCTAAAAAATAGGAAACTACTCTAACTTGTCTTTGGTGGACATCCTTGTGTCCACCATGTTGTTGAGAATTTGGAGATTTTAATTGGATGGGATCTCCCCCATGCCTATTATGGTTTCCACCAGCAATCCCTGAGATGTATGATATGGCTACAACTGGTGGCCATTGGCTGTTAGGATGGTGTTGTCATCAATCATCTTGGCCAGTACAACACCATTCTTGATTATTTCCACCACCTTGTATGGTCCCATCCATATCTACATCAGCTTACCCTTCCACTCTTAGAACCTAGATTCATACAATAGTACCCAATCTCCTGATTTAAACTATTTATTTTTAATGTAGCGTTCGTGCCATTGATTCATTTGCCTCTACATAATTTCTGTTCTTTGTAGGGCATCCATGCAAAATTCATTCAGTTGATTTAGCTACAAAATTCATTCCTTCTATGCATCATCTAGGTTCAAATCCAATTTGACCATCGTTCTAAGTGTATTAACTTTGAATTCGATGAGAATCATTTCATCTTTCCCATAAACCAATGGAAAAGGGGTAAAATCACTCGTAGAATTTCACATTGTATTATATGCCCATACTACCTCTGGTAATCTTGCAGTCCAATCCTTCCTATGCCATGCATGGTCTTCATCATGATGTTTTCTATTTCCATGTTAGTGACCTCCACCTGTCCATTCACCTACAGATGGTATGAAATAGTCTTGTTATGCCGAACCCTATACTGTTCCATCAACTCCTCAATTAATCTGGACATGAATTGGGGTCCTTGGTCTATTGTAATTTCCCTGGGCACTCCAAATCTCATAAAAATATGGGAGAATAGAAATTCGGTGATCGTTCGTTCCTTGGAGTCTCTTAGTGCCTAGACTTCGACCCATTTAGTGACATAGTCTATACAAACTATAATGTACCTCTTCCTGGTCGAAGGTGGGTTTATGGGTCCCACAAAATTCATACCCCATTTGTCAAAGGGCTCGATGTGCATGTGAGGCTATAGGGGCATTTTGTACCTATGGATCGACCTGTCCATCCTCTGGCATTCATCACATTTGCTAGCATATGCAGTGTAGCACCCTAAAATCGGTGCAGTAAACCTTAGAAAATAATTAAAATTACCGTAGTAATAATTCAAATTCAAATTTTAACCCCAAAATCGCTCCAAAATTACTTGCTACCCGTTTCATCATTTTTTGTGCCATTTTTAGAGTTTGTTTCGTCCGTTGGATGATATCGTCTCCGATCAGATGATATCGCCTCAGATTGGACAATTTCATCTGGAGCAGAACGTCCAGCCGATTATGTCCCAAAACTTATTTTTCATAATTAGCTTCTATTTCAAAGGCGTCTCTAACCGGGGCAAAAGTGTGTCTATGCCATTAGAGACTTCCCCCATTGGATATCTCCCAAATTGGGATGATATCCAACCTCCCAACCTCTTTCCTATGCCTATTTAATCTTAGGTCCTCCCCTTGACATCCCCCTGGCTGAATTTTTCTGCACTTCGAGTTTTACATGCATTAGAATATCCTAGACTATTTTTTGCCTTTGTCCCTTTTCGAATTTTCTTACAGGAACTTTGTTATTCTTCAGTCGGAGCAAGATCAGATCGTTGCAGATGATCCTGTCCAATTCGAGATGATTTCATACCAATCCGAGACGATTTCGATTGCAGTCAACATTGGGGGCAATCGATTGCCCGTAGTTTGCATTTCTTCACTCTTTCTCGTTGCATTATTCTGCATTTAGTTAATCTTATGGTTATTCCTTATTATTCTGCATATTGGAGTTCACCCATGTAGCTTGTATGCATCATAAAATCATGATTAGTCATTAAATCATTGTAACGCACTCATATTTTTGTCTATAATTATCTGTTTAACATTATTGATATCATTCTACATCATTGCCCTATGTTAGCATAGCTGCATTTTCTGTAGTTTGTCTCTATTTCTCTGATTGCAGGTCTCTGATGAATTCGTCTAACAAATTCGTCTGATCTCAGACGATCCTGTCAGATCAAAGATGATTCTATCAAATTCCATACGATCTTGACTGCTTCAAAAATTAGAACCTCCATCAGACATCCGGATTAGGTATGGCTCTTTAATCTAGCTTATTATCTCTGTTTTCTGTTCAAATTTGTTTCTTGTATGCATTTAATTTGCATTTTCATAATAGAACAACTTAGATTCATTTGGCCAAACCTAGGACTTGGATTTTTAAAGCTAAAATTGAACACATTAAACTCATTCCCAACCTAGGCATGGAAACTACCACTAAACATTTCCTGGTGAACCCCACCATCCATCAAAAAATCACCATAATACCCCTCCCCTGAGATGCGGGACTATCAAAGGTCCTCTCAGTCCGAGGTATTGTCCCATCCTTTTCCCATCCTCCTTCCGGGCACGGATCCTATAGCCTGAAGGTAAGGATGTGAAAAATTTGGAGCGATACATTTTGGTGAACCCGACGTGAAACTAAAACCTTTTGAAAATAAAAACATAGATGCATTTGAAATCATTAGAAAACTACTAAGTTGCATATCATGTCTATATGATAGCTCCTAAGAAAATATTAGCTGTCACTATAAATTTTGAAAACCAATTAGCAGCCTTAGAAGTTAATTATGTGCTTAGTGTGCCTGAAACAGATAGAAACCAACTTCTGTGGAAAGAACTTGATAGGAGACTAGGTATCATTTCGTCTAGATCAACCGAACTTAGACAAATCAAGAGGTTTACCCTAGATAGGATCCTGGATCCTCATCAAATAATTTTTTATCATGAACTTCAGAGAGCCTGCCATAGGTGGTTAGCTTATAGGAGAGCACTTGTGTCTTCAAAATTGTTCACCTTCGAGGAATACCTCGAGAACGCAACTGTTATACACCAATTCCTAGGTCATGTAGAAGATCAAGAGGTTGTTCGTACGGATAGGGAAATATGGAATAGAGTTCCTAGGGCTGTGTTATATCGAGAGTATTGCCATGAGCTTTACTTCTACCAACCATAATCTGAGACAGATAATATCACTATAGCACTTTTTGTCAAATTCTTGAAAGAAAACTTTCAATTTGAAGAACACTTCATGACTCCTAAAGAACTCGATCCCATTAATGATATTTATAAATTGTTTATAGAAAACTAGATCATTGCTTTCATTATTATTATTTCTTGCATTTAGTGTGTTGTTTGTTATCTTTATAATATTGTTACAAAAACAAGAAAAACCAAAAACATAACAAAACCAAAAACATTTTATTTCAAATACTATAGTAGGTATATAATTAAAATATATACCTCTTAAGATTGTTGCATATATATATATATATATATATATTTGCTGAAATCTAAATTTAAGCACAATGCCTAGACTTAGGAATGGTAAACAAACTGAAGAAGAAGAAGAAGATTGGTTAGGAGACAAAACAAAAAACCCAAATGTCCTTCCTGAGGGTTCAATTCCGGAAGGAGAAACTCTAGAACAGACCGGAAGATGAGTCGGTCGAAGAAAATGAACAACAAGAAAATCTTAAAGAGGAAGGATCCTCATCCCCTAGAATAGCTCCAGACGAAACTATTGCTTTTGATAACTTCGATCATTTCTAGAAATTTTTCAATAATAACATCGATGCTCTTAATATGGCAGTTCGTATTGATAGAGGACAAATTAGTGACACTCAAGCAGCCATGGAAGATATGTTTAACACACACACTAATCCCTTATCCTTTGTTGATCAAGAAAGTGATAAGGTCTGGACCATCCAATAGAGATATGGTCACTATGATTCAGAACATGCAAAAACAACGGGTTACCCAACCCCCTAAGGAACCTGTTATTGAGCCTCAAATCATTTCCACACAAAAGAAACCTTCATTCATCGCTTTATTTCGCCAAACTATTGATCAATATGCTTCAAATCAACAAAAATCCAAAACTAAGCCAAACATCAATTTTCAACAATCTGGGATACAACATAATACAACTTCAAAACTTCTTCATAACACCCTTCCTACTAACAATTTACACAATAGCAATATAGCATCTAATCTTCATGTCCCTCCATCATATGCTCACAAATCCCATATTAATGCCCTATTGAACCAATAAGGTGGGCAAACCAGTAATCTGGAATCCATGGTGAAATAGTTAGCTTCGCGTATGGACCAGATAGATCCCTACCGTCCCTCGTACAATTATCGAGAGATGTGTAGTCAGCCTTTGGATCCCATAGTTGTAGCACAACCATACCCTAAACACTTTCCCATGCCCGTCCTGCCTATATATAGAGGAACTGAAGATCCCATAGAGTATCTTTGCATGTTTAGGATAGCATGTCATGATATATCACATGATGACTTGCTATTACTAAAAATGTTCCCAAAAAGTTTAAGAGGAATGGCATTAGAGTGGTACTATCAATTGCCCACTCATTCTTTGAGAAACTTTGAAGAAACAATTGAATCTTTTGTCCATCAATTTAGTGCCTACATCGAGAGGCATGTCACCATTAAAGATTTATACAACTTAAAACAAGACAAAGATGAATTTTTTGTTGATTTCTTAGCCAGATGGAGGCAGTTGACAGGAAAACTACACTTTGTGCTACCTTATAGGGAAATGTTGGATATTTTTATCAATAATTTGCAAGAAAAAATATCTTATGAGTTATCAACTGCTACCTTAACCACCTTCGATCAAGCTATAGACTTAGCTCGAAGGGTAGAAGATGCTCTCATTAGAAGAGGTCAGCTCAAAAAGAAAGATGATGAGAAATACATCCAGAAATTAGTATAAAAACAAACAAGTTGTAGGTGACAGAGTCACTGATAGTAGAAACGTTGCTAATATTAATACAACGAAGACAACAGAAAAATTTATATTAAAACCTCCTGATAAACCTCCTTGAGAATTTACTAGATTGAACCAACCTTTATCAACCATTCTACCTCAATTACTAGCACGAGGCTTGATTCAATTACCAGCTATCCAGGAACCTGATCCAACTATACCCGGATACTGAACTGATTTACATTGTGATTTTCATAGAGGACCTAGACATGCTACAAACTCTTGCAAAATATTGAAACATAAAATACAAGACTTGATTGATAATAATGAAATGGAGGTGCAAGCCTTCCAACCTAAACAAAATGCTCCTAATAACACTCAAAAGACCATTCATCAAAATCAGAATCAAAATGCTAATCAATCATTAGACATATTTCAACATCCTTTACCAAACCATGGTAAAGAGGTGGCTAATCAAATCGAACATCATAATGTTCCCCCTCCTACCCGATATGTAGGGACTATTAGCGGACAATTACCTATTCAGGATCCTCAAATATTTGGTACAACTTTATCCATAGTCACGACCAGGCCCCTACATAATATTCAAACTTTGGATCCTAGTGATGTAGAATCGGATATTGAAAGTGAAGTAGACATCACCTCAAACCAATCAAATAGCTCTAAAAATGAATCAGATCCTATTCAACCTATCACAGATGCTATGGTTCCAGAAGAACCATTTCCTAGAAGAGTTACTACTCGACCCTCTTCTAATCAGTTCCTTCATAATGAATAAACCATAAACGCTCAACCGATACCAGTTCAGCGTCTTCAATATAACATTGTAGGTACCATCGGAGATGTTACCAGAAAACAGGCTCAAAAATATCAACAGGATCAAACTCAGAATGATGGATCAGCTCCATTTATTTTGAAAAATCCCAATAAAGGGAATCATATGTCTAATGTTCAACCTAAGCCTCCTTACAATATTAACGAACAATTATCCAATACTACAGCCAGAATTTCCCTTTTGGACTTGTTGAGATCTTCTCCTACCCATAGGGATGAGTTAATGCTTACATTAAGCCAAATTATGGTGCCACAAAATATTCAACCCGAAGCCATGTCCAATACTATCATCACTCGAGAAGTCGATTGTATTGATTTTCGGGATAAATATATCCCGCAACATAGTTTACATAAGGATAACCCCTTATATATTGCTGCCCTAATTGGAGATGTAGCTGTTAAAAGAGTCCTAATTTATAATGGTTCATCTTTAAACATATGCACTTTTGACTTCTACCAAATATTTGGCTTTAGAAGTGATGAAATGAAAAAAACGGATATGATTATCAAAGATTTCAATGACGAGACACAAGAAATATGTGGAGTCATTACTATACCCTTGCAAGTTGGTCCTAGAACCCTAGATACAACCGTGTTTATTGTACATTGCCCACCATCATACAATATGCTTTTGGGTCGCCCTTGGATCAATGTGATGCGAGCTGTCCCATAAAATTTACACCAGTGTGTTAAATTTGAATTTAAAAATCAGTTGGTCACTATTCATGGTGACCCTAGACCCTTTGATATGTGTGCTTTGGCGTAACCTCGTTGGAGTACAATTTTTCCCCGCTCTGTCATCCACACATCCTAATTCTTATTTTTCATCTAAACATGTGAAACACACACCCATAACATCATCTACTCCATCAACTACACCTATACATTTAACTCAACCATCTTCTAAACAAACCACACTAGAACCTCAAAAAGATCTTAGATCTACAACCAATCCTTCATGTTCTATCCCTATAATTTCAAAACCTATAGACCCATTTATTAACACCTCCACATTATCTACATCTATCATACCTTCCACATCTAAATATATAGGGAATGATCCTTCTACATCGTATGCTCTTTTTGATGAACTTTTACCGAATTTATCTAAAATCTTAATATCAAAAAAAACAAATGCTTTTATGCAAGATTCAATTATTTTTAATAACTTGTCGCCATCTCCTCATACTTTGGGCCTCCCACAACCTATGGGAAGTACTTATCAAGTCGGGAGTTGTGCTTTTATTTATAAAGGATATGATTGGGGAAGAATACCCACAAACATCAAAACTCATCATGAGGGATATGCCCGATGTTATTTTGCTAATGAATATATTAAAGCCAAACCTATAATGCTTAAAATGGGATATAAAGGGAAAGGCTTGGGACCTTTCCAAAATGGTATGAAAGAACCTATCGAGGTAGAACCATGGCCTGCCCGATGTGGTGTAGGCCTATTTCCTAGTAAGGGTCAACCCTTCCCTTTTGAAGATGATGATCAACTCATATGTTATCAAGATTATCTAGATAAACAAGATTCTTTGTGTCCAAAGAATAATCTCCTTACATACAATATGCTATCCATAGCTTACCCTGAATTGATTGTTGAATCCAACGATGAGTTGGAAGGAGATATTTTCCATGATGTCTCTGTTGAAGAGTTGTTATACAATGGTTTTTATTTTGATGGTTCTATACCTACTATAGCCCAGCTTGAGGTCATGACTCATCAAGATGAATTCTCCAAGTTAACCTTAAAAGAATTATAAGAATTGGGCGTTTCACCCACCCCACCTAATTTTGAAAGAGATCTACACATGGAAGTAGAAAACGTCATTAAAGTTAACATTGGAACTGAGGATAATCCTCACATAATCAATATTGGATCAGAATTAAGTCAAGAAAAACAAAATGAATACATTGCATTTCTTAAAGAATATGAAGATGTCTTCGCTTGGACATATGAAGATATGCCAGGTCTAGACCCTTCTGTAGTCATGCCTCATCTAGTAGTCCATCCGGATGCTAAACCTGTTAAACAAAAACTTAGAAAAATACATCCCAAAGTGGCCTTGCTAGTCAAAGGGGAGTTAGAAAAACTCTTGAATGTTGTTTTTATACAAGCTATTGATTATGCTGAATGGATCTCAAATGTAGTTCCAGTCACCAAGAAAGAAGCTACCAAAGTTAGGGTTTGCACAGACTTTAGAGATATTAACGTCGCATGCCCTAAAGATGATTTTCCTCTTCCAAACATGGATCAAATTATTGACTTTACTGTCGGGAGTGGAATGATGTCCCTAATGGATGGATTTTATGGCTATAATCAGATCAGGATAGCTCCTGAAGATTAGGCTAAAACAACCTTTCCTTTTGTTGGAAAGTGATGCCATTTGGTTTAAAGAATGCCGATGCAACATATCAACGAGCCATGACTTATATCTTTCATGATATGATGCATGATATCCTACATGATTATGTAGATGATATTATAGCTCGCTCTATTAAAAAAGATGATCATTTAGATGATTTGAGAAAAGTATCTAATCGATTAAGAGAATACCTTATTCGATTAAATCCAGCCAAATGCATATTCAGAGTTAATTCCGGTAAACTATTAGGGTTTTTAGTTTCTTTACGTGGTATCAAAATTGACCCTCTCAAGATTGCGGCTATCACTGATATGCTCGCACCTACCAATATATCTGAGTTACGAAGTTTACAAGGTAAAATTCAAGCCATCGTCGCTTCATCGATAAGTTGGCGGACAAAACAGGTCCCTTTCTTAAGCTTCTTAAGAAGGATGTCCCTTTTAATTGGGACAACGAATGTAAAGAAGCTTTTGAACTTCTCAAACAATACCTCCTTAACCCACCTGTGCTTTCACCGCCTAGACCTGATCGCTTGTTTATCCTGTATATTTTATCTTCAGATTCTGCCTTAGGAGTTATGTTAGCTCAGCTTGATGATGAGAAGAGAGAGCATGCTAATTATTATATTAGCTAAACTTTAATCAGTTATGAAACCCGTTACACAGCATTAGAAAAACTATGTCTAGCAGTCGTATTTTCTACACAAAAATTATGCCATTATATGCTCAGTCTAAAAACGTATGTCATTGCTAAATATGATCCCTTGCGGTATCTTATGAGTCGACCTTATTTATTAGGTCGTACACCCAAGTGGGTTCTTGCTCTAAGTGAGTTTGAACTCACGTTCATAGGACAGAAGTCTGTTAAGGGTCAAATAATAGCAGATCAATTAGATGCTGCACCCTTAGAGTCTACTCATCCCCTCATCATTGAGTTTCCTGATGAATTCCTTCAATTAGAGGTAGACCATATTGAAAAATGGTCCTTATACTTTGATGGAGCCCGATGCATGAGTGGGGCTGGTGCAGGTATTATTTTAATATCCCTGTAAAAACATCTTATACCTTTGTCCTTCAAATTAACATTTGCATGCACCAATAACACTGCCGAATATGAAGCTCTAATCCTTGGATTATGAGCTGCATTGGCATTAAAAATCAAACATCTGCTAGTTTTTGGTGATTCTCAACTTGTTATAAACCAAATTAATGAAGTTTATCAGACCAAAGATGATAAATTGTGCCCATATAAAGCATATGTTTTGCAATTGTTATCCTTGTTTGATAAAGTCACTTTGGAAGCTATTCCTCGAACTAGCAACCGTGCAGCTGATGCTATGGCGCACATTGCATCCCTTCTGCCCTTGGAGTTAGATGACGAATATGCCACCATCATTATTCGTCGAATCTAGGAACCCGCTTCATAACAGTCATGTTTAGAACCTTTGGATGTGTTTCTAATCAATGAAACTACTCCTGAACCTTGGTAGACGAAAATATTTATTTTCTTCAAAATGGGACTTTCCCTGTCAATTCTAATAGAAACCAGCATCGTTTATTACATAGACAAGCAAGTCGATTTGTAATAATTGGCAATACTTTATATAGGAGATATTTTGAAGGTATTCTATTGAGATGTTTGAATCTAGAAGAATCCAAATCAGCTTTAAGTGAAGCCCATGATGGATCTTATGGAGGACACTTCAGTGGTAGTGTCATTGCTAAAAAACTCCTTAGGATAGGCTACTTTTGGCCTACCATGGAAAATGATGCACATGATTATGTGCGCCATTGCGACAAGTGCCAGAAACATGCTGACCTTTTCCATGCACCTGCATAAGAGCTATAGGCTATTTCATCTCCTTGGCCCTTTTCAAAATGGGGCTTAGACATTATTGGCAAAATTAATCCTGTGTCATCTGATGGACACAAATTCATCATAATCGCCACTGAGTATTTCATGAAGTGGGTCAAAGCTATGCCTTTAGCTTCTTGCACTGGAACACAAGTCTCTAAATTTATTTTTAATCAAATCATTTGTAGGTTCGTAATTCCTGCAAATCTCATCTCCGATAATGGAACTTGTTTCAAAAATAAAGATGTTAAGAAATTATGCCAAAAATATAAGATTCAACATCGCTGGTCCACTCCCTATTATCCTCAGGGTAATGGTCAAGCAGAAGCATCTAACAAAACTTTAATCAAAATTCTTAAAAGATTGGTCAATAAATCTGGTCGCGACTGGCACATTCAATTATATCCAGCTTTGTGGGACTATCAAACTAGTTTTCGAACTCCCACAGGTACTTCACCTTTTGTCATGGTTTATGGCGCTGAAGTTATTTTTCCCTTTGAATTAGAAGTTCCTTCTTTGGCTCTACTACTTCAATATATCGAAGTAAGAGATGAATATCGAGCTGGATGACTCAGTCAGCTGGAACTCCTAGATGAAAAGCGCATCAATGCTTTGGAGCATCTTCGTGCCTACCAAAACAAGCTTAAAAGATCATATGCCAAGAAAGTTCGTCATCGATCCTTTGAGATCGGTGACCTTATTTTAAAGGAAAATAAAAAAAACACTAATGCAACTAAAGACCTTAAAGGTAAATTTGAGCCCAACTGGATTGGACCATATATTATCACTGCTAAATTTGAATCAGGAGCATACAAATTAGCTACCTTAGATGGTAAATATTTAAAAGAACCTATGAATATTATGCATCTTAAGCGATATTACGCATAAAATTTGGTTATTCTATCATTGTATATATTTGTTTTGTATATTATTTCCTTTTTTGTATCTTATATAAATAGTTTCAAAAAAAAACAATCGCATTGTATTTCTTTCAATTCCTCAATTAAGATCAAAATACAAAAACATCAAAATTATCAAATTCCTCAAAAATATTTGTTGTATATACTTCTTCTTAAAGTATTGCAGCTATATTTTCAAGTTATTTTGGATAAATTAGCATTTATTTGGAATCCCTCACTATCACAAACACAAAAATAAATATCTTGATTTATCTGGCATGATTACTAATCTCTCTCATATCAAAGTCCACAAAATTCAATTAAATAAAGTTTGAGCATAGAGAATCGATCTTGTTATTTACTTAAACCAAGCACATCCTTTCACAATAAAATGATCATATTTGTAATTTCCATGCTACGCTACATAGTAGCAGTGGTTCTTAAGCAAAAAGTTTCCCCTACTATCCTATCATGCACATGGTCTAGAATCTTTGAGAATTGACAAAAGGACAAGCTCACCCCTACCCGAAATAAAAATCCCTTGCTCTACAGCTAATCCGAGCAAGTATTCCTAGCATAGGAAGAAAAGAAAAGTTCAAGAAAAAGAGAAAAAGAAAAAAGGCATTTTCGCATTATCTCAAATATCAAGCTAAAATACAAAAGTACAAAAAAAAAAAAAAAGACAGCAAAGAAAGCAAAAGCAAAAGCAATAAAATCCCTTTCCCTACCCATTGAAAAGAAAAGAAGGTTTGATGAGCTTGAATCCCTGGAATTTTCAATTATTCGAAAACTGTGAGGTAAGCCCCATAACAGGTGGTTTGTGCCCAACCCGCTTGGCCTTGGGTAACTCCTAGTGTGGTGATATGTCCGTCACATTAGCGACCTTCTTTTGTACGGACCTCCGTCCGCTTATGGATTAGCTAGCTCTTGATAACCCGACCTACATAGTAGTCTGGTACGATTATATGCATCTAAGTCATGGTTAATGAACACTTATTTGGTTCATTCAAATCACTTGTATCAAATTATCTTTCTCAAAACTGGTAAATGAACAATGCAATTGCACACACATTTGTATTTGAGAGATTTTGTGTATCATTATGATAAATCAAGATTGGTAATGAACTCACTTATGCACATGGGATTCCTTATAAATCTAACTTTTGTCTTTAAGATACTTTGAAATATTTTTGCAAATTGTTTGGAATAAATTCATTCTTTTTTCTTTGAAAAATAGTTGTTTAGTATGAAGACAACTACAATAAAAATCATTTTCAAAAACATGCAATAAAGTTACATTTATATATAACTTTTGACTTTCACGACGATGGTATAGTTCCAAAACCAAAATTGGAATTTTATGCCTAGCGCAAGTCCTCATCTTCGTATTTTTTGACTATTTTCAAAAATTAAAGATCAACCATGCAATAAAACTATTATATTATTTTCTTCTTTGGATCTCGCGATGATGGTATAAGTCTATACCTAAATATTCTATGCCTAGCGCAAACCATTGCACTAATTTTATTTCCCATTTATTTAAAAACATCAAAACATATGACTTAAATCATTATGTTACACAATTATACTTTAAAACAAACAAACACTTATTTTGTTTTATGTCATTATGTCAAAATTCAATGATGGTATAATTCCTAGGGAATTATTCAACAATTTTATCACTCTTAGGAATTTATGCCTAGCAAAAATCATTTTAAAATATTTCATGCATGGGTATCATTTGGATTTTGAGCTCTGGCAAACTGGCGGGAAAATTTTTGAGCAGGTGACAGGCGATGTTCTAGGGTTTGTGGAGCGAAGGAAAATCCAAGGCATCAGGTGGGTTGTCGTAGTGTTTTTCTGGTTACTGTGGATCTGAAGGAACGTCTGCTACCCCAGGAGGGCCCAATGGGGTCTCCTCCAGACCCTCTCTCTGGGAGAAAGAGCTCTTACGCTGAATTGCTAAAAGAAAATTCTTCATATTCCAATGACAAAGCTCAGAGAAATACTCTTCATACGCTCTTCAAGAACGTTGGCAAGAGCTCAACAAAGACATCAATTTAATGGATGCCTTCCACAATCCGCCTCAAGACCCAAGATTGTCATCGAACCAAAGATGGTCAAAGACACAATCATATACAGAGCTAACCATGATCTGATCTGTAAATTCAAGGGTATCCGACCTACCCTGAACTTCTTGCATACCTAGGTCAAACAGAACTGGGAGCCTCATGGTGAGTACTCCTTATGGTTTATTAGCAATGGGTATTTCATTGTTAGTTTTTCTTCTCTAGCCGATAGAAACAAGGCGTTTGAATCAAAAAAGAGGAACCATGATCCAGCAATGTTATTTGTTCAACCTTGGAGAGTGGGTTTCGATCCTCGTATTGAACCCACGGCTGTCCCGGTTTGGATCTGGTTGTACGCTCTTCCAATGGAGTTTTGGTGTGAGCAGGTTCTAGAAATGATCGGTAACTCCCTCGGTAGACATTTGTGCGTCTCCAAGGACACCATAGAAGGTAACACAGCTGTCTTTGCAAGAATTTACATGGAAATGGATATTAGCCAGCCTCTACCAGTAGAGGTGGAACTTGAACTGGAAGGACTATCTTGGATCCAACAGCTAGATTATGAGGCTCTGCCCTTTAGATGCAGAGTTTGCCATAAACATGGGCTTTTGGCCCGGTTTTGTCCAAATATTTTAAACACAAAAACAGAGGCCCCGCTTGGAATGCCAAATTGCCCCAGAGAGGGTAAGTCTACTCTTGCCAAAGAACCATCCAATACTCCTCAGGGTAATGATGTTCAGAAAGATGGCTTTGAACAGCCCAAAAGAAGGAGAAAGCAAAAGAAAAATGGTAAGGAGCAATCACAACTCAAGCCAGCCAATAGATATGAAATTTTGAAGACACTAGTGGATTAAGAGGATCAAGTCATGGAAGGAGTGGATGGGAATATTCAGGACAATAACATCCACACTCATGCTTCTCCTTCATCTCCCCCTGTCTTAGAACAGGTGATTGAGTCCACTGAGTTACCGTAGCCAGAGAATGCAGGGGCATTGATAGTGCACTCCCAAGCGCAGCCAGTAATTAAGGATGTTAGCATGGGAATTCCAAAAAATAATAGAGAAAGGCCAGCCCTAGGGATAACTCAAGTGGAAGAGAGATCCAAAAATAGCAACTCTCAAGGAGCGGGCAGAAAATCAAATAAGGACCTGCTAGCAGTTCAAGGAGACAAGCTGATCACTGGAGGATCGGTGAGGACAATTGATTCTTACTGCTCTCAAGGTTTTCAATGATTATTCAATCTTGGAATGTTAGGGGTTTAAACAGTAGAACCCATCAATCTGCTATTCAAATACTCTTAGGAAAATGTAAAACAAACTTTTTTCTTATCCAGGAGACAAAAATGTCTTTAGATCTTATGTGTAAAATAGTTAATAGAATCTGGAGGGGCGCTGGTCATATGGATGTGGCTGCCCAAGGTGCCTCAGGGGGATTGTTACTCTTTGGAACCCTCCGGAATGGACTACAATAGAACATATAGCTTGGAGGGGTGTTCTCACATCTCATTTTAGGAATAATGTCACAATTGAACATGTTTTAATCACAAATTTTTATGGGGCTCAAAACCTTGATGGCCAGAGGCTCCAATGGAAAGTTGTACATAACATGAGGTCCTCAAGGGAAGATTTAGACTGGATTATTGCTCGGGATTTTAATGCTAAATTATCTGCTCGAGATCAGGAAGGTGGAACCCCAATTTTGGATCCAGGGGATCGGCTTCCGATTGCCCAAGTCCAGGCCTTTCACTTAGTGGATATTAAAGGCCCCGGAACCTACTTTACTTGGACTAACAAGAGGAGGGAGCCACATAGTAGGAAGGTAAAGCTAGACCATTTTTTTGTCTCAGAGGAGGCATTTGTAAAGTGGAATACTAAATTCCAGATTTTGGAGGGCCCAGTTTCATATCACTTTCCCATTTTGTTGGAGGGAGGGACTATGACAGGGCAGCATCACAAACCTTTTAAATTTGAGAATTTTTTGTTACAAAATGAGGACCTTCGAAATAAAATTCCGCAGTGGTGGGAAGAAATTCATCTACCTTTTGGGACAACAATGTTTAGATTCCACAAATAGCTTCATTTTGTCAAAGTTCAACTGAAACAATGGAGGCAAGCTAATAAGTCAGATTTCCAACTCCAAAGAGCTCCCTTGGTGGCCAGATGGGATGAGGTTCAAAAACACTTTAGGGAAGGAACAATTATAGAGCAGCTCAAAACCGAGGATGATGCCTTGCGTAAAGCGGTTGAGGACATTGATAACCAAGAGGAGACTTACTGGAAACAGAGAGCAAGAAACACTTGGTTATTAGAAGGTGATAGAAATACCAAATTTTTCCATCGATCAACTTGTGCTAGGAGATAGATGAATAACATGGAAGCCCTTCAAGATGAGAATGGACACTCCTTTGATACTCTTCCTGGTATGCATTCCCATTCAATGGATTATTTTTCTAAAATTTTTAAGGAAAGTATGGAGCAAGATGTAGAGGCTCAAATTGAAGTTATTGATGTCATACCCTCTGTTATCTCTGAAAAAGAAAATTAGACCCTTCTTAGACCCATTGATAGAGATGAACTGAAGAATGTGGTCTTTGTAATGAGCACTGGCAAATCTCCAAGTCCAAACGGCTTTCCTATTAAGTTTTTTCAGGCCTTTTGGGATACTTTGGAGGAGGATGTTTTGGCTGTCACAGAGGAGTCCAGAACTAATAAAATAATGCTTAAGGCAATAAATCATACCTTCATCACTTTAATTCCAAAAGGGGAGGAGGGGGCTCATATCTCTGATTTCAAACCTATTGCCTTATGCAACATGATTTATAAAATAATCACAAAGATAATGGCTAAACGGCTAAAACCTCTCCTTCATAACATCATCTCTTCAGAGCAAGGGGGTTTTGTAGAGGGTAGAAATATCTTGGATGGGGTGGTTCTCGCTCAGGAGGCAATCCATACAATGCAAAAATCTGGTAATAAAGGAATGTTCATTAAACTGGATATGTCCAAGGCTTATGATAGGGTGGAGTGGAGTTTCTTGTCAAAGGTGATGGCAGCCTTTGGTTTCTCTCAGGACTGGATAGATTGGGTCATGAGTTGTGTTTCTACGCCTTCTTATTCTATTCTAATCAAGGGTCTTCCCTCGCAACCTTTTGGAGCCACATGTGGTCTTCGTCAAGGGGACCCTTGCTCTCCCTATATTTTCCTCATTTTGGCTGAAGGATTAGGTAGACTTTTCTTGGGGAGAAGACATCAAGGCCTGCTAACAGGTATCAAGGTGGCGAGGAAGTTTTGACTCACTTACAATTTGTGGATGATACAGGATGGTTGGAGTGGCCAGCTTCAGGGAAGCTAGAGGAATCAAAGATACTCTTAATGTCTACCTTAGGGCTTCAAACCAAGTCATCAATGATAAAAAATCCAAAGTGGTCTTTTTCAATCTTGACCAAAGGCTACAGGACAGAGTTATAGAGATCTTGGGATTCACAAGGACTTCTCTTCTAGCAGTTTACTTGGGGGTTCCTTTGCATTTCAAAAAATTAAAAAAATATATCTGGAAGGATCTTTTGGATGGTATCAAAGGTAGAATGAATCATTGGTCTCGTAAATGGTTAAGCTATGGGGGTAGATTAACTTTCTTACAGTCAGTTATTCAGGCCATGCCAATTTATAAATTCTCCATCCTGGCTGCCCCACATACTATATGGAAAGAGCAAGACAAAATGGCTATAAGATTTTTATGGGAAGGAGCAAAAGGGGAGAGGAAATGGGCCTTGATTGGTTGGGATAAAGTTACCCAGCCCAAGGAAAAAGGAGGGCTAGGACTGAGAAGCTCCAAGATTAATAACAAAGCTTTGACTGGAAAACTGTACTGGAGGTGGATTTCCCAACCAACCTCCTTATTCAATATAATCCTAACCAGTAAATATTTGGGTCATGTTCACCCCAATGAGGTGGGCCATTTCCCTCTAGATGGTACTGGATCCTTAGTGTGGCAGGCTCTCAATCTTGGATCTCAGGTTATTAAATATCAATTATTTTGGAAAGTGGGGAGAGGGGAGAAGGCACGTTTCTGGACTGATTCATGGGACCAGTACCCACCCATCATTGCTGAGTTCCCTGAATTACAACCAATTAAATCTGCCATAGAAGCCAAGGGTTGGGTCCAAATTGAAAGTTATTTCACCACTAGCCAAATAGGGGAGTATAATTTTAAGAAGTTTAAGAGGTTGGAGGAGTGGCCAATTACAATCCCTCCGGAGCTGGCACCCATCTTGACCAAAATCTTGATAGAAAGGTTTCTCACAGGGAGAGACGAGGAGGATGAATTAGCTTGGGGCTATGGGAACCTTGGTGTATATACAGTGAAGGATGGATACGACAAGATCCTCCCAGAGCCTCCCCCACATTCATTTTCGGTTCAGGATTGGAGAAAGATTTGGCATTCCAAGGGCTAGCCAAAAGTAAATTTCTTTGCTTAGTATTTTGTGCACAATGGAATTCTCACTTTTGACAATCTCATAAGTAGAGGAATCATCGGTCCATCTCAGTGTGTATTATGCCACAAGAATGAGGAATCAGCTGATCACCTGATGTTTGAGTGCCCTTTCACGTGTCATATTTGGAAGCGTTGGTTCTCTCATTATAAACTCCAGGCTAATGGTGATCTAAATCGAACCAATATTTGGGAAATATGGAAGAGGGGTAGATTTAAATCTAAAGCTCTTCGAATTGGTTGGGAGCTTGGCTTACTTTTCATCTGGTGGCAAGTGTGGTTGGAGAGAAATGCCCATATTTTTAGAGAAACTTTCTCCTCGCTAGATGGAGTTTGGCAGGTCATCTGGAGCAAAGTCACAAAAACTGTTGCCATCTATGCTAAAGAGGAAAATTAGGTTGGTCCTGGGCCACTGGAAAAGGGAGCTGAAGAGCAAGAGAGATAGGACAAAGCTAGCTGGAAACCACCCCCAGAAGGTTGGATTAAAATCAATACTGATGGAGCTGCAAAAGGCAATCCGGGTAGTGTCAAAATTGGTGTAGTTTACCGGGATCATGCTGGTTTAGTGCTCTATTGGGAACTGCAAGGCTTGGGAAGAGCCACAAACAATGAAGCAAAAGCCATTGCTATCAAATTTGCTTCCATCTGGATAGTTAATCAGGGCCACAGGAGGATAATTCTTGAATCTGATTATCAAATTTTGGTTGGCGCTCTAGACTGCATGAGGAACTTTGCTTCGAAAGCATGGAGGTTGCAGATTCTGGTCTCTCAAATCAAGGAAATATGGATGGAATTAGATGATGTGATCCCCATTTATGTGAGTAGAGATTTAAATAAAGCGGTCGATTTCCTTGCGAAGATGGGTGCTGAGAAAGAGGTAGGGGTGCAGCTGCACAGTGACATGCCTTTGGAGGATGAAGTGATTAGGCAGGGTCTTGAAATATCCTTGAGACAATGAGCAAAGAAAATGCTAAGGGTGGTTTTTGTCATTATATCATGACCTATTGCATCGTTGTGGCCTTTGGAGGGAAGCTGTCATGATATCGTGACATGTTGCATCATCGCGGCCTTTGCAGGGAAGTTGTCACGGTATCGTGACATGTTGCGTAGTCGTGGACTTAGGAGGGAAACTGTCATGATATCATGACATGTTACACCTCATGACCTTTGGAGGGAAGCTATCAGATATCATGACATGTTGCACCATCACAAACTTTGGAGGGAAGCTGTCACGATATCGCGACATGTTGCACCGTCGTAGCCTTTAGAGGGAAGCTGTCACGATATCGCGACCTGTTGCACCGTCACGGCCTTTGGTTGGAAGCTATCGTGATATCGCGACATGTTGCGCCATCATGGACTTTGGAGGAAATTTTTCATGATATTGTGACATGTTTTGCCATCACGGCCTTTGGAGGAAAGTTGTCGCAATATCGTGACATGTTGCGCCGTCGCGGCTACTGGAGGAAAGCTGTCGTGATTTTGCGACATTTTGCACCATCGCGGTTTTTGGAGGAAAGTTGTCATGATTTCATGATATGTTGGACCGTCGTGGCCATGGGAGGAAATTTGTCATGATATTGCAATGTGTTGCACCGTCACGGCCAATGGTGGAAAGTTGTCACGATTTCATGACATGTTGCTCTATCGTGTCCGAGGAAGGAGTATTATCGTGATATCGTGACAAGTTGCGATATCACGACATGTTGCTCTGTAGCGGCCAAGGAAGGATAGTTGTCGTGATATCATGACTTGTTGCCCCATCGTAGCCAAGGCTGGTTAGCTATCGCAAAATCATGACATGTCGTGATTTCGCGACATGTCGCTCCATCGTGGTCAAGGATGGTTAGTTGCCGCAATATCGTGACTTGTCACGATTTAACGACTTGTTGAATTTTTGTGGTCAAAGGTGGTTTGTGTCACGTTTTCACGCCTTGTAATCTTATGTTTTCTTTGTTCTCGGTGGGAAGGGTCTTCTCCCTTATGTAACTGATCTTTGTTTTAATACAAGTTTTTTCAATTTTTTCAAAAAAAAAATATTTCATGCATAATATTTTCATGGAAATCTGAAAACAAATCATCATCATCATCATCATCACTTGCATCCTCACAACAAAGTCTTAAGATAGTCTCTTAAGCACTCTTTTACTTTTTAACAATATTTCTATACTGGGATTAGCTTGACGACCAAGTGAGCGGTGACTCCATGAAATGGTCTATAATAGCGACAATGTCCTTTGAAATTATTGTTAAAAGTCCCCTTTTATTTTTATCAAATTATCACATCACAAACAACCAATTTGTTTACATCAGATTATTTCATTTTAATTTTAAAAAACATGACATTCAAACCATAATATTTCCAAACGACATAATTACATGAATCATCAAATCAATCACACCAAAACATTAAAGCATCATAAAACATATACACAAGTCATATCACAAAAAAGATCATAAATATATATCAAAATTATGTACATCATATCAAAACCAAAAAAATGAACAGTAAAAATGAATTAGGGTTTTTCCCTATTTTTCTTAATTTTATTCAAAAACAATTAACAACATTTTAAAAAATTTTGCTTTTTCGCGTTTTTACCTCAAACGTTCGATTTGGGTAAAAACACGGAGGGGGCACCATAGTAAGTTGTCGTACGATTCGACCAAGAATCGTCGCCTAAAATGGGAATAAATTTTTTCTTTCTCGTAGATCGAGAAGAACTCATCTTTAACGCATTTTCCTCAAAAAATTCGCTAAAGAGGGGGCAAAATGTAGCACCCTAAAATTGGCACAGTAAACCTTAGCAAATAATTAAAATTACCTTAGTAATAATTCAAATTCAAATTTTAACCCCAAAACCGCTCCAAAACCGCCTGCTGCCCGTTTCCTCATTTTTTGTGCCATTTTTAGAGTTTGTTTCATCCGTTGGATGATATCATCTCCGATCAAACGATATCTCCTCAAATTGGATGATTTCATCTGGAGCAGAACTTCTAGCCGATTTTGTCCCAAAACTAATTTTTCATAATTAGCTTTTGTTTCAACGGCATCTCTAACTGGGGCAAAAGCGTGTCTGCATCGTTAGAGACTTCCCCCGTTGGAGATCTCCCAAATTGGGATGATCTCCAACCTCCCAACCTCTTTACTATGCCTATTTAATCTTAGGCCCTCCCCTTGACATCCCCCTGGCTGAATTTTTCTGCACTTCGAGTTTTACATGCATTAGAATATCCTAGACTATTGTTTGCCTTTGTCCCTTTTCGAATTTTCTTGCAAGAACTTTGTTATTCTTTAGCCGGAGCAAGCTCAGATTGTCGCAGACAATCCTGTCTAATTTGAGATGATTTCATACCAATCCGATATGATTTCAATTGCAGTCAACATTGGGGGCAATCAGTGCCCAGAGTTTGCATTTCTTCACTTTTTTTTTCTACATTATTCTGCATTTAGTTAATCTTATGGTTATTCCTTATTATTCTGCATCTTGGAGTTCACCCATGTAGCTTGTATGCATCATAAAATCATGATTAGTCATTAAATCATTGTAACGCACTCATATTTTTGTCTATAATTATCAGTTTAACATTATTGATATCATTCTACATCATTGCCCTCTGTTGGCATAGCTGCATTTTCTGTAGTTTGTCTCTATTTCTCTGATTGCGAGTCTCTGACGAATTCATCTGATCTCAGACAATCCTGTCATATCGGAGAAAATTCTGTCAAATTCCAAACGAGCTTGACTCCTTCAAAAATTAGAACCTCCATCAGACATCCGGATCAGGTATGGCTCTTTAATCTAGATTATTCTCTCTGTTTTCTATTCAAATTTGTTTCTTTTATGCATTTAATTTGTATTTTCATAATAGAACAACTTAGATTCATTTGGAAAAACCTAGGACTTGGATGTTTAAAGCTAAAATTGAACACATTAAACTCATTCCCAACCTAGGCGTGGAAACTGCCACTAAACGTTTCCTGGTGAACCCCACCATCCATAAAAAAATCACCTTAATACCCCTCCCCCGAGAGGCGGGACCGTCAAAGGGCCTCTTAGTCTGAGGTATTGTCCCATCCTTTTCCCATACTCCTTTCATGCATGGATCCTATAGCGTGAAGGTAAGGATGCAAAAAATTTGGAGCGACACATGCAGCTATGTCTTTGAATAGCATGGGCTAAAAATACTCGGTATGTAATACCTTATATGCAGTCCTTATCCCTGAGAAGTGGCCACCACAAGGCTCATTATGATAGGCCTTGAGTATATCTATGAATTCGTGCTCGGCCATGCACCTTCTTACGATCTGATAAGTCCCTTTTTTGAAAAGGATGCCATCAATCCATTGGTATGATGCACTCTTTTTTATTATCCCTTACTTCTCCTGGTACGAGAGGGTAGGGGAGGTTCTTCTGGTGGCCAAATAATTGGCAATGTCTATGTACCATGGTGTCTGTCCGTTGATGACAAATAGATGTTTGTCCGGGAACTAGTCCTCTACTACTGTGTGATATACTAGAATTAGTATGGATAGGAAGTATGTGACTACATTGTCTTTCCTAGGCTTATCAACTATGATAAGGTCAAATTCCTATAGCAACAAAAGCCACCTGATGATCCTACCACTGATTGCTAGTTTTCTCATCAGATACTTGATGGTTGTATGGTCTGTGTGGATGAATACTTTATACCCAGTAATGTAGTTACGGAATTTATTGATGGTGTGTACCACTTTGAGAAAGTCCTCCATTACCATGTAATTAAGCTCAGCCCTTGCTAGGTTCTTGCTGATGTAATAGATGGTGTAGAACTCTTCACCATCCTGTTGCCCGAGGACCGCTCTAATTGCATTATTGGATGCATCACAATATATGTGGAACATGACAGACCAATTTGGACCCCACAATACTGGGACAGAGATCAGCTTCTTCTTCAACATTTGAAATGCCTACTCATAGTCGTCTATCCAAATAAATTCTACGTCCTTCGTAAGAAAGGTGTGTAGCGGTTTGGCAATTTTACTAAAATTGGTGATAAATCATCTGTAGTACCTGATGGATCTGAGGAAACTCCTTACCTCCCTCTATGTTTTTGGGATGGGTAATTCTTTGATGACTTCTATCTTCTTGTGATCCACTTTAATCCCTTATGTTGAGATATTATGCCCTAACACTATGCCTTCGTGCATCATCATAAAACATTTGTCATTGCTAAGGGATAGATTATTTTCCTCGCACCTCTGGAGTACACGTTTCAAATTGTTCATCGCCTCTTCAAATTTTTCCCTGTAAATGGCGAAATCATCCATATATACTTTGATCGCTTTGCCTATCATATCGAAAAATACACTAAGCACTACCCTCTAGAAGGTGGTTGGTGCATTGCATAGCTCGAAAGGTAGCACCCTATATGCAAACGTTCCCCATGGATAGGTGAACATTGTCTTATCTTGATCTTCTTCAGTAATATGGATTTTATTGTACCCACTGAATCCATCCAGGAAGGAGAAGTATTTCCTCTTGGAAAACGTGTCTAGCACTTGGTCAATGAAAGGAAGTCAAAAATGGTCCTTTTTAGTCACCTTATTTGAAGAACACAAGCTTATAATGAGAGGGGGGTGAACAATATAAGACCACATTTTACTTTATTTCCAAATAAATATCAATTAATGTCCTTAATTGCAATAACTAAATATAGCAGTGTGCATTAATAACTTAGATAGCAGTAGTAAGCAAGAGCACAAGTCACCACACACAATTGAGACACAAGATTTAACGTGGTTCCCCCAATGTGGGGTACTCCACTAGATAATATCCTTATAATATTTCACACAAAAATAAGGATCCTTATCCAATACAATGATTTCTTTGATCTGCTCAAAGTTAGGCAATAACAAGTTCACACAGAACTTTTCCAAATATGAATAACAATCTCACATAGAACTTGTGCAAAACTTAATAACAAGTTCACATAGAACTTTTCCAAATATGAATAACAAGCTCACACAAAACTTGTCCAAAATTGAATAAAAATCTCACACAAAACTTGTCCAAAACTGAATAACAAGCTCACATAGAACTTGTCCAAAAATGCTCTAGCAAGCTCACCAAGAACTTGCCCAAATCTGCTCTAGCAATCTCACCAAGAACTTGCCCAAATCTGCTCTAACAAGCTCACCAAGAACTTGTTCAAATCTGCTCTAGCAAGCTCACCAAGAACTTGCCCAAATCTGCTCTAGCAAGCTCACCAAGAACTTGCTCAAATATGTCCACAAATCTGTCCCAAAATTGTCCACAAAGCTGTCCCAAAACTGTCCACAAAGCTATCCCAAAATTATCCACAAAGTTGTCCCAAAACTGTCCACAAAGCTGTCCCAAAACTGTCCACAAAGGTTGTCCCAAAACTGTCCACAAAGGCCTTCTCAAAGTCTCAATCAATCATGCTCAAGTAGCACTCAAATCTCATCCACAAATCTATCAAGGCAAAGCTCAAAGATGAACTCAACAATGAATGGCAATGTACTCTTCAATGGATGACAACAATGATCCACAATAATCTCAACTCAAATAAACTCATAGAAGCATAAAGAGAATTGTTAGAGACTCAATATGTTCTAAGCTCAATCTCAAATCAACTCAACTCAAATCAATCTCAACTCAACTCAAGTCAACTCATAGAAGCATAAAGAAAATTATTAGAGACTCAATATGTTCTGATCTCAATCTCAACTCAAATTAGAATTATGAAATAGTTTGTTTCATGGAACTTGACCAATCACCTCACACAATCACTTGACTAGGCTCAATCAACTCAACTAAACCAATCACCACAAGGGACTACTCTTTCTCACAAAAACCCTAGTCCAAGCATGTATCAACCAACTCAAATGTTTCCAACAATGCTCAACCACAAATCTCACATAACAATGATACTCATGTTATTTTCAAGTTATTTCACAACCAATGGGCTTCAATGACTATGCTTATAAAACAATATTTAAACACAACTCTCAACCAAAAAACCTTGAAGCATTCAACCAACCACTTTCGAAAAGGAAACCACAATCAATCCTTTTCCCTCCAATGATATTTCAAAAATCAACCACCATAAACAATCAATAGGAGAATGTGCCCATACCTTTTTGATGCCAAGAAGTTATCCACAAAATCTGCCACACTAAACACAACTTTCCTTTCCAATCTCAATAGGGTTAGTGTACTTCAAATAATAATCACAAGATAAGCATAACTCAATTTACACCTTTTTACTCCAACTTAATAAACACATCCACCAAAGTCCTTTCTAATAAAAACCCTTATCAAAAATAATAATCAATAAGGCTCTAAAAAATATTTTATAACTCATTATTTCTCCTAAATCTTCATTTTCAATTTCATGTATATCAAAAAAAAATCAACAACTCATCCACCTTTGAAATAATAATCACAGCCCTTATAAAAATAAAGTTTAATTAAAAACTTTAATTATTCCTTAACCACCTTATAATTCCTATCCTTGGGCATCAACGAAATTAATTAGAGCAAAACGTAATTACCTCCTCAAGGGGATTTAAACCCCCAAATTGCCCACACCACAAATGCCTTAGTCGCAGCTAAGGTTGCCACACGAGCTAGTCGCTCGTTCGAAAGGAAAATACATGGCGTGCCTTGAGTCCTTCCTCCCTTCCACGTAAACCAAAAGCACTTCGAGCGCTTTCCTTCCAATGCCTTCGAAATTAATCAAGGAGATTCAAACCTTGACGTAAAGCACTCACCTTAATAAAAATCCAATTGCCAATGCACCACTCTGCCCACAATGTCTTGGGATTTTGACCAACGTTTTCAAAACGATTTTCTCACAAGCTCTCTTTAGATGCTTAGCCAGTGATTTAACATGAGCAAGAATTTCTTTTCAAATGAACCTTAGTATCCCCCTTTATATAGTATTCTCCTCATTTTCGATGATGTCGGTGCATTATTGATATTCCCTCTTTCTTTAGACATCGGCGCTAACTTTAATTTTAATTTTAAAATTAAAATTAAAATTTTAAATAATTAAAATTTAAACTGAATATTTAAAATTAAATATCTCGATCACCGAGGCATTTATTTCGATGAAACAAAAGGCCAACCTGGGTTTTAAGAAAAAGCCATTTAAAATTTGCCATCCATGGTTTTAAATAAAACCTTTTATTTTGCTTGCCTTGGTTTTCACAAAAATCCTAATTTTATCCATGCTTTCCAAAATATCATTTGCCCACCAAAACTCAAAGTGATCCATATGCCATCAATGATTCATGTGACATCAATGAAAACATAAAATAACTCAAATTGCCAATAATATCCCCCTTTTTCATTGATGGCAACACCTCTAAAGCAAAAACCACAATCATTGCAAAAACCATATCTGAGAATCAAAGCTGCTCCCCCTAACTCAATAATCTATATGGAGGATGCTCCCCCTAACTCAATGCTCTCTTTAGAGGCTGCTCCCCCTAACTCAATGCTCTCTCCCTTACTCAAATCTCTCCCCCTTTGACATCAATGGAAAAAGGGACACCTATGGGGCTAAAATATATGACTCTTAAGCATAGCCCCCTCACCACCTTCTCTCTTGAGGTGATTAATTTTGGGGTGGGAGTACCTTTACTCCCAGTTGTTCTCTTAATATCTCAAATGCTTTTCTTGGTAATGGTTTTGTAAAGATGTCTGCAATATGATCTTTTGTAGGAACATATTCCAATATTACTTGTTGCTCTGTAAATTGTTCTCTTAAAAAGTGATACTTGATTGGAATGTGTTTTGTTCTGGCATGCATTACTAGATTCTTCGAGATACTTATAGCACTAGTATTATCACACATAATAGGAATGGGATGATCATGTTCTATGCTGAAATATTTAAGAGTATGTTTCATCCATAATACTTGTGAATAGCATGTTGTTGCTGCAATATATTCTGCCTCTATTGTGGAAAGTGACACTAATGGTTGTTTCTTACTTAGCCAAGAAACTAGGCAATCACCAAGAAATAATGCTCCTCCGCTTGTGCTTTTTCTATCATCAATATTTATTTCCCAATCTACATCTGTGTAGGTTGTGAGAGTAAACTTATTGCTTCTAGGATACCATAGACCATACTCCATTGTTCCTTTGAGATATATGAGAATTCTTTTCACTGTTGTCACATGTGATTCTTTTGAAGTTGCTTGAAATATTCCCACTAAACCAACTGCCTGTATTATATCTGATCTTGTGGCTGTAACATATAACAGACTACCAATCATAGATCTATATAGATTTTTATTTGCATTAGGAGATTCATCATATTTGCTTAATTTACACCCTGTGACTATTGGAGTACTAACTGGCTTATTATCTTCCATTTTGAATTTCTTCAACATCTCCTTTATATACTTTGTTTATGAAAGAAATATCCCTTTTTCTAATTGTGAAATCTATAATCCGAGGAAAAAGGTTAATTCACCAAGCATAGACATTTCAAACTCATTAGTCATGTTTCTTGCAAATTCTTGACACATTCTATCATTGCTACCACCAAAAATGATATCATCCACATACACTTCCACAATCATCAAATCATTTCCCTTATTTTTATATTCAAAAGGAAATAAAATCTTCGCAGCAGCACCCTAGTGCAACAGAAATCAAATAACGAAGAGGAAGTAGAAGCACAAGCGATCAATGCAAAAAGAGCACTTCATAACATAATAAGAGAGACTGAAATGAAATGGAAAACTCTAAAAACGTGTTTCACACCTTAAGTGCTCATCAGTTTGGCTGATGACCAAAAATTACAATCCATATTGTTTATATAGATTTCTCAAGCCAGTGGGTGCCCTAGCCGACATGCCACATGGCAAGAATCAAGAAAAATGGACCGTTACCTTGAGATATGCCAAAAAAGGCAATGTTTTCCAAAGATAACGATCGAAAGTTCCTGCTTCTCGAGATGTGCACCCGTGAATAAGGGGTATTGATTGCCGAAAAGAGATGTTACAAACAATTATAAACTTTAAAACTCATTTTTGAGGGGTCTAGAGACCCCAAAAATGGCTTGTTTCTTTGAAACCCAATGAGTTTTATTCATAACCATAGAAAATTGTATAATCTTTCCAACGCTTCAGATAGTTTGAGAATCGAAGCCCTGTAGCAAAAGTTATGGCTGATTGAAGTTGGGTTGGGTTCTCACGACCCGGCTGTGACATAGAAATTTCTTCATATTTTTGCTATTTTTCCAACAGATGATGCCACGACCGATATGGGAAGAACCTACCTACTCTCCCTTTCGTATTTCAAATTCTGCATGGGAACCTGATGTGAAATACCAACCCTTGCTGGATCTTCTTAATGATGGAAAGCATCGAGTTGAACAACAACTTGCTTCCATGGAGAGTATCTTCCAGCCTCCCTTGCCCAGGCATCTGGCAAGAGCCTTGCACTCTCTTAGATCTGATGATTCCATTGTCATCAGACCCTGCTGACAAAAATCTTGGCCTCACTATTCTCAGCAAGGCATGGTACCTGGAAGAAGGGATCAGACAACTTTCAGATCTGGAAGTTTACCAAGAGGTTATTTTTGTTCCCTGGAACTCTCTTTTTTCTAGCTTGGAGTCCATTGTTAAAAATGCACAAAGAAGTCTTCTCCTCGATCAAAAAATAGTGGATTATCTTCTACAAAAGAACCCCATCATTGCTCGAGTCTGTACTTTCTACCTCATTCCAAAGGTTCACAAACAACCTATGAAGGGTAGACCCATCTGCTCCTATTGCGGTTATATGTTGGAGCCTGTTTCCAAATGGCTTCACCACCAGCTTCTCCCCATTCTCCTGGAGCAGCCAAATCATCTACAAGACTCTCTGAGCCTAATGAAAATCCTTCATGAAAGAGATTTTCCTCCAAGCTGTGTTCTGTTCACCTTTGATGTTGAGAGCCTGTACCCAAGCATTCCTACAGCAACAGGATTGGCCGCTCTTCAACACTTCATCTCGAGGAGGTTCAAGCCAGGTTTGGTCCAGTTGATCCTCGAACTTGCAGAACTGGTCCTGAACAGACATTATCTAGAATTTTATGGTAAGATCTACAGGCAGAAAAGAGGTACAACAATGGGGAGCAATTTTGCAGTTGTCTATGCCTGTCTGTTTCTTTGTTACTTGGAATTGCAAGTTTTCGGTCTTTTTCCATCTATTTCAAAAAATATTTGCTTGTATAAATGATATATTGATGATGCTTTTGGAGTTTGGAATGGTACTAATGAGAGTCTTCAAGCTCTCCTTGATGCTTATGGTTCTGTTTATCCCAACATCAACATCACTACTGCCATTTCCACTTCTGAAGTTAACATCCTGGATATTCTGGTGGTCAAACCACCCTCCATGACTGTTCCAGGTCGTCTGGGTACTAAACTGTACCAAAAACCAATGAATGTGTATCAATATATCCCTTTCTGTTCATTCCATCCACCCCACCAGAAAAAAGCCTTCATAGTCAGTGAACTCAACAGGTTTCTGGTCAGAGAGGCGGATGATGAAGGATTCAAAAAGATGAAGCATCAATTTTTTCATAGGTTGAGAGCCCGGGGCTACCCGTCCCATTTCTTATTTCCACTCTTTGCCCAGGTAGAGTTTCGACACCGGCCTGCACTGCTCCAGAAAATATTCTAGAAGATCTCTTTAAGACAACCAGGTCTAAAGAAATCTCCCCAGTTCTGATGAAGTTGTACAACTGCCAGTTTGCCCATGATCTTCGTCTAAACAAAAATGTGCTTGGACCTCTCTACGAAAAATGGAGCAAAGACCCTCAGCTCTCCCATATCGGTCATGGCATCATCTATTGGAGAAACAACAAAAATATGAAGAAATTTCTATGTCGCAGCTGGGTCGTGAGAACCCAACCCAACTTCAATCGGCCATAACTTTTGCTACAGGGCTCCGATTCTCGAACCGTTTGAAGCGTTGGAAAGCTTATAAAATTTTCTATGATGAAGGATGAAACCCATTGGGTTTCAAAGCAACAGCCTTTTTAGGGCCTCTAGACCCCTCAAAAATGAGTTTTAAAGTTTAGAATTTTTTGTAACATCTCTTTTCGGCAATCAATGCCCCGTATTCATGGGTGCACATCTCGAGGAGCATTTTTTAATGTTTTAAGGCACTTTCGACCGTTATCCTTGGCAATCACTACCTTTTTTGGCATATCCCAAGGTAACGGTCCATTTTTCTTGATTCTCGCCATGTGGCATGTCGGCTAGGGCACCCACTGGCTTGAGAAATCTATATAAACAAGATGGATTGTAATGTTTGGTCATCAGCCGAACTGATGAGCACTTAAGGTGCGAAACACATTTTTAGAGTTTTCCCTTTCATTTCAGTCTCTCTTGTTCTTATGTCGTGAAGTGCCCTTTTTGCATTGATCGCTTGTGCTTCTACTTCCTCTTCGTTATTTGATTTCTGTTGCGCTAAGGTACTACTACGAAGTTTTTATTTCTTTTTGAATATAAAAGTTATCTTTTCAATCTGATGTCGCACGCTGCCCTAGTTATCCAAAATCTAGAAGAGGATCCCCATTTCTTTCGTGAAGGCTCTCCTATTCTGGAATCCACCAGATCCACTCAAAAGAGACCTAGGATGTTGCTTCCAAAGATTGAAGCTTCCACTTCGCACGTAGAATGCACTCAAACAAAGTCCTGCTCTTCTTATCCTGAAGCGTCGCAACCCTCGAGGCATATTCCAGAACTACCATAGAATCTTAAAGATCTCAGCTTGAAATTCTAGGAAACCTTCAGATCTACGTTCATCAAGGTCCACAAAACTGAGACCTTCATCATGAAAATCTAGAAAGGCATCGATGAGGGCACCATGCCAAATAGTTTGCGCATGAAACCTCCAAGCCTTCGGATTCCAGATCCTACTCTTCAGGAAGAGATGGACAAGAAATTTTTCGAGCTCACCTTGAATTTCTAGAAAGCATGTTTGAAAGTATATCTTTTGATAGAAAAGAAATTACTTGAGAGCTTGAAGGTTCAAAAGGATGTCGTTGTCACACAGCTCGATGCACAAGTGGAGCAAATATTTAGCAAAATGACTTTCATTTTAGATTTTGAGATTGCATCCTATTGGAAATCATAAATCATGGAAGATTTCACTGTGAAGGCCAACGCTCTCGAAATGGAACTGTGTGTGGATCGTCAGGTCCAACAAGGTGCAATCGACACTCAAAAAGTTATTGAGAAACAACAACAAGATACTATCATGGATGAAGCCAACACCTCGGTGGCCTCCCTCATCAAAAAGGAGTGTGCTCCACTCTTTTCTGAGATCCAAGAGCTCAAAAAACTTGTCACAGATCTTGTCATTTCCTCTCGACCCAACTCCCGCAATCCCTCACCCCAAAATCAAAGGAGAAGGAATAGAAGTCAAAGCCATTCCCATAGCGAACAATAGCAACAACAACCTCAATAGTCAGGCCGACAACAATAGCAAGAAATCATCCCGATAGATAGAACCAACGATCTCAATCAAAAAATGGGTCACGAGACCGATCCCAAAGCAGAGTTCACTGGCAACAACTAGAGAAAGAATTCATACCTCCTATGCAGTAGCAGTCATGATGGGGCTCTAGAAAAACTTTCCAAGGATCTGGTTCTCGAATGAATCAGAACTCTATGAGATTTGTTCCCAGGCAGTCAGGTCCAGGATTGCAGCAGACCCAAGGCCATCCTCGATGGCGGCGTAAACCGCTACTGAATCGTTGGAGTGCCATCTTCAGCCCTATCGATAGATGCCTGCTCTTCTTCAACAAGAGTAAGGTAGGTGTTGTTGATGGCATGATCACAAATGTCGTTGTTCATAATTTCTCTGATAGACCTCTCACAGTGTAGAAAAAGAGCTTCTTGGGCTAGGATTGAAATATATCCCTGTCCCACCTCCCATGGTCCATGATGATGTCCGTGCGGAGTATGTTCTATTTTCTAGGCTTCTCAAGCTTCGATGGTTTTTCGGTCCAAAAGGAAGGAACATCACCAACTGGGAAGAACCTGCCTACTCTCCCTTTCATATTTCAAATTCTGCATGGGAACCTGATGTGAAATACCAGCCCCTGCTGGATCTTCTTAATGATGGAAAGCATCGAGTTGAACAACAACTTGCTTCCATGGAGAGTATCTTCCAGCCTCCCTTGCCCAGGCATCTGGCAAGAGCCTTGCACTCTCTCAGATCTGATGATTCCATTGTCATCAGACCCATTGACAAAAATCTCGGCCTCACTATTCTCAGCAAGGCATGGTACCTAGAAGAAGGGATCAGACAACTTTCAGATCTGGAAGTTTACCAAGAGGTTATTTCTGTTCCTTGGAACTCTCTTTTTCTAGCTTGGAGTCCATTGTTAAAAATGCACAAAGAAGTCTTCTCCTCGATCAAAAAATAGTGGATTATCTTCTGCAAAAGAACCCCATCATTGCTCGAGTCTGTACTTTCTACCTCATTCCAAAGGTTCACAAACAACCTATGAAGGGTAGACCCATCTGCTCCTATTACGGTTATATGTTGGAGCCTGTTTCCAAATGGCTTCACCACCAACTTCTCCCCATTCTCCTGGAGCAGCCAAATCATCTACAAGACTCTCTGAGCCTAATGAAAATCCTTCATGAAAGAGATTTTCCTCCAAGTTATGTTCTGTTCACCTTTGATGTTGAGAGCCTGTACCCAAGCATTCCTACAATAGCAGGATTGGCCGCTCTTCAACACTTCATCTCGAGGAGGTTCAAGCCAGGTTTGGTCCAGTTGATCCTCGAACTTGCAGAACTGGTCCTGAATAGACATTATCTAGAATTTGATGGTAAGATCTACAGGAAAAAAGAGGTACAACAATGGGGAGCAATTTTGCAGTTGTCTATGCCTGTCTGTTTCTTTGTTACTTGGAATTGCAAGTTTTTGGTCTTTTTCCATCTATTTTAGAAAATATTTGCTTGTATAAATGATATATTGATGATGCTTTTGGAGTTTGGAATGGTACTAATGAGAGTCTTCAAGCTCTCCTTGATGCTTATGGTTCTTTTTATCCCAGCATCAACATCACTACTACCATTTCCACTTCTGAAGTTAACATCCTAGATATTCTGGTGGTCAAACCACCCTCCATGATTGTTCTAGGTTGTCTGGGTACTAAACTATACCAGAAACCAATGAATGTGTATCAATATATCCCTTTCTATTCATTCCATCCACCCCACTAGAAAAAAGCCTTCATAGTCAGTGAACTCAATAGGTTTCTGGTCAGAGAGGCGGATGATGAAGGATTCAGAAAGATGAAGCATCAGTTTTTCATAGGTTGAGAGCCTGGGGCTACCCATCCCATTTCTTATTTCCACTCTTTGCCTAGGTAGAGTTTTGACACCGGCCTGCACTGCTCCAAAAAATATTCTAGAAGATCTCTTTAAGACAACCAGGTCTAAAGAAATCTCCCCTAGTTCTGATGAAGTTGTACAACTGCCAGTTTGCTCGTGATCTTCGTCTAAACAAAAATGTGCTTGGACCTCTCTATGAAAAATGGAGCAAAGACCCTCAGCTCTCCCATATCGGTCGTGGCATCATCTATTGGAGAAACAACAAAAATATGAAGAAATTTCTATGTCGCAACTGGGTCGTGAGAACCCAGCCCAACTTCAATCGGCCATAACTTTTGCTACAGGGCTCCGATTCTCGAACCGTTTGAAGCATTGGAAAGCTTATAAAATTTTCTACGATGACAGATGAAACCTGATGAACAGGCCCTTTTGGGGCCTCTAGACCCCTCAAAAATGAGTTTTAAAGTTTAGAATTTTTTGTAACATCTCTTTTCGGCAATCAATGCCCCGTATTCATGGGTGCACATCTCGAGGAGCATTTTTTAATGTTTTAAGGCACTTTCGACCATTATCCTTGGCAATCACTACCTTTTTTGGCATATCCCAAGGTAACGGTCCATTTTTCTTGATTCTCGCCATGTGGCATGTCGGCTAGGGCACCCACTGGCTTGAGAAATCTATATAAACAAGATGGATTGTAATGTTTGGTCATCAGCCGAACTGATGAGCACTTAAGGTGCGAAACACGTTTTCAGAGTTTTCCCTTTCATTTCAGTCTCTCTTGTTCTTATGTCGTGAAGTGCCCTTTTTGCATTGATCACTTGTGCTTCTACTTCCTCTTCGTTATTTGATTTCTATTGCGCTAAGGTACTACTATGAAGTTTTTATTTCTTTTTGAATATAAAAGTTATCTTTTCAATCTGATGTCGCACGCTGCCCTAGTTATCCAAAATCTAGAAGAGGATCCCCATTTCTTTCATGAAGGCTCTCCTATTCTGGAATCCACCAGATCCACTCAAAAGAGGCCTAGGATGTTGCTTTCGGAGATTGAAGCTTCCACTTCACGCGTAGAATGCACTCAAACAAAGTCCTGCTCTTCTTATCCTGAAGCGTCGCAACCCTCGAGGCGTATTCTAGAACTTCCGTAGAATCTTAAAGATCTCAGCTTGAAATTCTAGGAAACCTTTAGATCTGTGTTCATCAAGGTCCACAAAACTGAGACCTTCATCATGAAAATCTAGAAAGGCATCGACGAGGGCACCATGCCAAACAGTTTGCGCATGAAGCCTCCAAGCCTTCGGATTCCAGATCCTACTCTTCAGGAAGAGATGGACAAGAAATTTTTCGAGCTCACCTTGAATTTCTAGAAAGCATGTTCGAAAGTATATCTTTTGATAGAAAAGAAATTACTTGAGAGCTTGAAGGTTCAAAAGGATGTCGTTGTCACATAGCTCGATGCACAAGTAGAGCAAATATTTAGTAAAATGACTTTCATTTTAGATTTTGAGATTGCATCCTATTGGAAATCATAAATCATGGAAGATTTCACTGTGAAGGCCAACGCTCTTGAAATGGAACTATGTGTGGATCATCAGGTCCAACAAGGTGCAACCGACACTCAAAAAGCTATTGAGAAACAACAACAAGATACTATCATGGATGAAGCCAACACCTCGGTGGCATCCCTCATCAAAAAGGAGTGTGCTCCACTCTTTTCTGAGATCCAAGAGCTCAAAAAACTTGTCATAGATCTTGTCATTTCCTCTCGACCCAACTCCCATAATCCCTCACCCTAAAATCAAAGGAGAAGGAATAGGAGTCGGAGTCATTCTCATAGTGGACAATAGCAACAACAACAACCTCAATAGTTAAGCCGACAACAATAGCAAGAAATCATCTCGATAGATAGAACCAATGATCTCAGTCAAAAAATGGGTCGCGAGATCGATCCCAAAGTAGAGTTCATTGGCAACAACCAGAGAAAGAATTCATACCTCCTATGTAGTAGCAGTCATGATGGGGCTCTAGTGGAAATTTCCAAGGATCTGGTTCTTAAACGAATCAGAACTCTATGAGATCTGTTCCCAGGCAGTCAAGTTCTAGGATTGCAGTAGACCCAAGGTCATCCTCATGGCGATGGTGTAAACCGCTACTGAATCATTGGAGTGCCATCTTCAGCCCTATCGATAGATGCCTGCTCTTCTTCAACAAGAGTAAGGTAGGTGTTGTTGATGGCATGATCACAAATGTCATTGTTCATAATTTCTCTGATAGACCTCTCACAATGGTAGAAAAAGAGCTTCTTGGGCTAGGATTGAAATATATCCCTGTCCCACCTCCCATGGCCCATGATGATGTCCGTGCGGAGTATGTTCTATTTTCTAGGCTTCTCAAGCTTCGATGGTTTTTTGGTCCAAAAGGAAGGAACATCACCAACTGGGAAGAACCTACCTACTCTCCCTTTCGTATTTCAAATTTTGCATGGGAACCTGATGTGAAATACCAGCCCCTATTGGATCTTCTTAATGATGGAAAGCATCGAGTTGAACAACAACTTGCTTCCATGGAGAGTATCTTCCAGCCTCCCCTACCCAGGCATCTGGCAAGAGCCTTGCACTCTCTTAGATCTGATGATTCCATTGTCATCAGACCTACTGACAAAAATCTCGGCCTCACTATTCTCAGCAAGGCATGGTACCTAGAAGAAGGGATCAGACAACTTTCAGATCTGGAAGTTTACCAAGAGGTTATTTCTGTTCCTTGGAACTCTCTTTTTTCTAGCTTGGAGTCCATTGTTAAAAATGCACAAAGAAGTCTTCTCCTCGATCAAAAAATAGTGGATTATCTTCTACAAAAGAACCCCATCATTGCTCGAGTCTATACTTTCTACCTCATTCCAAAGGTTCACAAACAACCTATGAAGGGTAGACTCATCTGCTCCTATTGCGGTTATATGTTGGAGCTTGTTTCCAAATGGCTTCACCACCAGCTTCTCCCCATTCTCCTAGAGCAGCAAAATCATCTACAAGACTCTCTGAGCCTAATGAAAATCCTTCATGAAAGAGATTTTCCTCCAAGTTGTGTTCTATTCACCTTTGATGTTGAGAGCTTGTACCCAAGCATTCCTACAATAGCAAGATTGGCCACTCTTCAACACTTCATCTCGGGGAGGTTCAAGCCAGGTTTGGTCCAGTTGATCCTCGAACTTGCAGAACTGGTCCTGAACAGACATTATCTAGAATTTGATGGTAAGATCTACAGGCAGAAAAGAGGTACAACAATGGGGAGCAATTTTGCAGTTGTCTATGCTTGTCTGTTTCTTTGTTACTTGGAATTGCAAGTTTTCGATCTTTTTCCATCTATTTCAAAAAATATTTGCTTGTATAAATGATATATTGATGATGCTTTTGGAGTTTGGAATGGTACTAATGAGAGTCTTCAAGCTCTCCTTGATGCTTATGGTTCTGTTTATCCCAACATCAACATCACTACTACCATTTCCACTTCTGAAGTTAACATCCTAGATATTCTGGTGGTCAAACCACCCTCCATGACTGTTCCAGGTCGTCTGGGTACTAAACTATACCAAAAACCAATGAATGTGTATCAATATATCCCTTTCTATTCATTCCATCCACCCCACCAGAAAAAAGCCTTCATAGTCAGTGAACTCAACAGGTTTCTGGTCAGAGAGGCGGATGATGAAGGATTCAAAAAGATGAAGCATCAATTTTTTCATAGGTTGAGAGCCCGGGCTACCCGTCCCATTTCTTATTTCCACTCTTTGCCTAGGTAGAGTTTCGACACCAGCCTGCACTACTCTAGAAAATATTCTAGAAGATCTCTTTAAGATAGCCAGGTCTAAAGAAATCTCCCCCAGTTTTGATGAAGTTGTACAACTGCCAGTTTCCCATGATCTTCATCTAAACAAAAACTGCTTGGACCTCTCTACAAAAAATGGAGCAAAGACCCTCAGCTCTCCCATATCGGTCGTGGCATCATCTATTGGAGAAACAACAAAAATATGAAGAAATTTCTATGTCGCAGCCGGGTCGTGAGAACCCAACCCAACTTCAATCAGCCATAACTTTTGCTACAGGGCTCCGATTCTCGAACCGTTTGAAGCGTTGGAAAGCTTATAAAATTTTCTATGATGAGGAAACAGGTCCCTTTTGGGGCCTCTAGACCCCTCAAAAATGAGTTTTAAAGTTTAGAATTTTTTGTAACATCTCTTTTCGGTAATCAATGCCTCGTATTCATGGGTGCACATCTCGAGGAGCATTTTTTAATGTTTTAAGGCACTTTCGACCATTATCCTTGGCAATCACTACCTTTTTTGGCATATCCCAAGGTAACGGTCTATTTTTCTTGATTCTCGCCATGTGGCATGTCGGCTAGGGCACCCACTGGCTTGAGAAATCTATATAAACAAGATGGATTGTAATGTTTGGTCATCAGCCAAACTGATGAGCACTTAAGGTGCGAAATATGTTTTTGGAGTTTTCCCTTTCATTTCAGTCTCTCTTGTTCTTATGTCGTGAAGTGCCCTTTTTGCATTGATCGCTTGTGCTTCTACTTCCTCTTCGTTATTTGATTTCTATTGCGCTAAGGTACTACTATGAAGTTTTTATTTCTTTTTGAATATAAAAGTTATCTTTTCAATCTGATGTCGCACGCTGCCCTAGTTATCCAAAATCTAGAAGAGGATCCCTATTTCTTTTGTGAAGGCTCTCCTATTCTGGAATCCACTAGATCCACTCAAAAGAGACCTAGGATGATACTTTCGGAGATTGAAGCTTCCACTTTGCACGTAGAATGCACTCAAACATAGTCCTGCTCTTCTTATCCTGAAGCGTCGCAACCCTCGATGCGTATTCTAGAACTATCATAGAATCTTAAAGATCTCAGCTTGAAATTTTGGGAAACCTTTAGATCTGCGTTCATCAAGGTCCACAAAACTGAGACCTTCATCATGAAAATATAGAAAGGCATCGACGAGGGCACCATGCCAAACAGTTTGCGCATGAAGCCTCCAAGCCTTCGGATTCCAGATCCTACTCTTCAAGAAGAGATGGACAAGAAATTTTTTGAGCTCACCTTGAATTTCCAGAAAGCATGTTCGAAAGTATATCTTTCGATAGAAAAGAAATTACTTGAGAGCTTGAAGGTTCAAAAGGATGTCGTTGTCACATAGCTCGATGCACAAGTAGAGCAAATATTTAGCAAAATGACTTTCATTTTAGATTTTGAGATTGCATCCTATTGGAAATCATAAATCATGGAAGATTTCACTGTGAAGGCCAACGCTCTCGAAATGGAACTATGTGTGGATCGTCAGGTCCAACAAGGTGCAATCGACACTTAAAAAGCTGTTGAGAAACAATAACAAGATACTATCATGGATGAAGCCAACACCTCGGTGGCCTCCCTCATCAAAAAGGAGTGCGCTCCACTCTTTTCTGAGATCCAAGAGCTTAGAAAACTTGTCATAGATCTTGTCATTTCCTCTCGACCCAACTCTCGCAATCCCTCACCCCAAAATCAAAGGAGAAGGAATAGGAGTCGGAGTCATTCCCATAGCGGACAATAGCAACAACAACAACCTCAATAGTTAGGCCAACAACAATAGTAGTGAAATCATCTCGATAGATAGAACCAATGATCTCAGTCAAAAAATGGGTCACAAGATCGATCCTAAAGTAGAGTTCATTGGCAACAACCAGAGAAAGAATTCATACCTCCTACGTAGTAGTAGTCATGATGGGGCTCTAGCAGAACTTTCCAAGGATCTGGTTCCCAAATGAATCAGAACTCTATGAGATCTGTTCCCAGGAAGTCAGGTCCAGGATTGTAGCAGACCCAAGGCCATCCTCATGATGGTGGCGTAAACCACTATTGAATCATTGGAGTGCCATCTTCAGCCCTATCGATAGATGCCTACTCTTCTTCAACAAGAGTAAGGTAGGTGTTGTTGATGGCATGATCACAAATGCCATTGTTCATAATTTCTCTGATAGACCTCTCACAATGGTAGAAAAAGAGCTTCTTGGGCTAGGATTGAAATATATCCCTGTCCCACCTCCCATGGCCCATGATGATGTCCGTGCGGAGTATGTTCTATTTTCTAGGCTTCTCAAGCTCCGATGGTTTTTCGATCCAAAAGGAAGGAACATCACCAACTAGGAAGAACCTACCTACTCTCCCTTTCATATTTCAAATTCTGCATGGGAACCTGATGTGAAATACCAACCCCTACTGGATCTTCTTAATGATAGAAAGCATCGAGTTGAACAACAACTTGCTACCATGGAGAGTATCTTCCAGCCTCCCCTGCCCAGGCATCTGGCAAGAGCCTTGCACTCTCTTAGATCTGATGATTCCATTGTCATCAGACCTACTGACAAAAATCTCGGCCTCACTATTCTCAGCAAGGCATGGTACCTGGAAGAAGGGATCAGACAACTTTCAGATCTGGAAGTTTACCAAGAGGTTATTTCTGTTCCTTGGAACTCTCTTTTTTCTAGCTTGGAGTCCATTGTTAAAAATGCACAAAGAAGTCTTCTCCTCGATCAAAAAATAGTGGATTATCTTCTGCAAAAGAACCCCATCATTGCTCGAGTCTGTACTTTCTACCTCATTCCAAAGGTTCACAAACAACCTATGAAGGGTAGACCCATCTGCTCCTATTGCGGTTATATGTTGGAGCCTGTTTCCAAATGGCTTCACCACCAGCTTCTCCCCATTCTCCTAGAGCAGCCAAATCATCTACAAGACTCTCTGAGCCTAATGAAAATCCTTCATGAAAGAGATTTTCCTCCAAGTTGCATTCTGTTCACCTTTGATGTTGAGAGCCTGTACCCAAGCATTCCTACAGCAGTAGGATTGGCCGCTCTTCAACACTTCATCTCAGGGAGGTTCAAGCCAGGTTTGGTCTAGTTGATCCTCGAACTTGCAGAACTGGTCCTGAATAGACATTATCTAGAATTTGATGGTAAGATCTACAGGCAAAAAAGAGGTACAACAATGGGGAGCAATTTTGTAGTTGTCTATGCCTGTCTGTTTCTTTGTTACTTGGAATTGCAAGTTTTCGATCTTTTTCCATCTATTTCAGAAAATATTTGCTTGTATAAATGATATATTGATGATGCTTTTGGAGTTTGGAATGGTACTAATGAGAGTCTTCAAGCTCTCCTTGATGCTTATGGTTCTGTTTATCCCAACATCAACATCACTACTACCATTTCCACTTCTGAAGTTAACATCCTGGATATTCTGGTGGTCAAACCACCCTCCATGACTGTTCCAGGTCATCTGGGTACTAAACTATACCAAAAACCAATGAATGTGTATCAATATATCCCTTTCTATTCATTCCATCCACCCCACTAGAAAAAAGCCTTCATAGTCAGCGAACTCAATAGGTTTCTGGTCAGAGAGGTGGATGATGAAGGATTCAGAAAGATGAAGCATCAATTTTTTCATAGGTTGAGAGCCCGGGGCTACCCGTCCCATTTCTTATTTCCACTCTTTGCCCAGGTAGAGTTTCGACACCGGCCTGCACTGCTCCAGAAAATATTCTAGAAGATCTCTTTAAGACAGCCAGGTCTAAAGAAATCTCCCCCAGTTCTGATGAAGTTGTACAACTGCCAGTTTGCCCATGATCTTCGTCTAAACAAAAACGTGCTTGGACCTCTCTACGAAAAATGGAGCAAAGACCCTCAACTCTCCCATATCGATCGTGGCATCATCTGTTGGAAAAACAACAAAAATATGAAGAAATTTCTATGTCGCAGCTGGGTCGTGAGAACCCAACCCAACTTCAATCAACCATAACTTTTGCTACAGGGCTCCGATTCTCGAACCGTCTGAAGCGTTGGAAAGCTTATAAAATTTTCTATGATGATGGATGAAACCCATTGGGTTTAAAGAAATGGCCTTTTTGGGGCCTCTAGACCCCTCAAAAATGAGTTTTAAAGTTTAGAATTGTTTGTAACATCTCTTTTCGATAATCAATGCCTCGTATTCATGGGTGCACATCTCGAGGAGCATTTTTTAATGTTTTAAGGCACTTTCAACCATTATCCTTGGCAATCACTACCTTTTTTGGCATATCCCAAGGTAACGGTCCATTTTTCTTGATTCTCACCATGTGGCATGTCGGCTAGGGCACCCACTGGCTTGAGAAATCTATATAAACAAGATGGATTGTAATGTTTGGTCATCAACCGAACTGATGAGCACTTAAGGTGTGAAATGTATTTTTAGAGTTTTCCCTTTCATTTCAGTCTCTCTTGTTCTTATGTCATGAAGTGCCCTTTTTGCATTGATCGCTTGTGCTTCTACTTCCTCTTCATTATTTGATTTCTATTGCGCTAAGGTACTACTATGAAGTATTTATTTCTTTTTGAATATAAAAGTTATCTTTTCAATCTGATGTCGCACGCTGCCCTAGTTATCCAAAATCTAGAAGAGGATCCCCATTTCTTTCATGAAGGCTCTCCTATTCTGGAATCCACCAGATCCACTCAAAAGAGGCCTAGGATGATACTTTCAGAGATTGAAGCTTCCCCTTCATGCATAGAATGCACTCAAACAAAGTCCTGCTCTTCTTATCCTGAAGCGTCGCAACCCTCGATGCGTATTCTAGAACTGCCATAGAATCTTAAAGATCTCAGCTTGAAATTTTAGGAAACCTTTAGATCTGCGTTCATCAAGGTCCACAAAACTGAGACCTTCATCATGAAAATCCAGAAAGGCATCGATGAGGGCACCATGCCAAACAGTTTGTGCATGAAGCCTCCAAGCCTTCGGATTCCAGATCCTACTCTTCAGGAAGAGATGGACAAGAAATTTTTCGAGCTCACCTTGAATTTCTAGAAAGCATGTTCGAAAGTATATCTTTCGATAGAAAAGAAATTACTTGAGAGCTTGAAGGTTCAAAAGGATGTCGTTGTCACACAGCTCGATGCACAAGTAGAGCAAATATTTAGCAAAATGACTTTCATTTTAGATTTTGAGATTGCATCCTATTGGAAATCATAAATCATGGAAGATTTTACTGTGAAGGCCAACGCTCTCGAAATGGAACTATGTGTGGATCGTCAAGTCCAACAAGGTGCAACTGACACTCAAAAAGCTATTGAGAAACAACAACAAGATACTGTCATGGATGAAGCCAACACCTCGGTGGCCTCCCTCATCAAAAAGGAGTGTGCTCCACTCTTTTCTGAGATCCAAGAGCTCAAAAAACTTGTCACAGATCTTGTCATTTCCTCTCGATCCAACTCCCATAATCCCTCACCCCAAAATTAAAGGAGAAGGAATAGGATTCAGAGTCATTCCCATAGCGGATAATAAGCAACAACAACAACCTCAATAGTCAAGCCGATAACAACAACAGTGAAATCATCCCGACAGATAGAACCAATGATCTCAATCAAAAAATGGGTCATGAGACCGATCCCAAAGTAGAGTTCACTGGCAACAACTAGAGAAAGAATTCATACCTCCTACGCAACAATAGTCATGATGGGGCTCTGCAAAACTTTCCAAGGATCTAGTTCCTGAATGAATCAGAACTCTACGAGATCTGTTCCTAGGCAGTCAGGTCCAGGATTACAGGAGACCCAAGGCCATCCTCATGGCGACGGTGTAAACCACTACTGAATCATTGGAGTGCCATCTTCAGCCCTATCGATAGATGCCTACTCTTCTTCAGCAAGAGTAACGTAGGTGTTGTTGATGGCATGATCACAAATGTCATTGTTCATAATTTCTCTGATAGACCTCTCACAGTAGCAGAAAAAGAGCTTCTTGGGCTAGGATTGAAATATATCCCTGTCCCACCTCCCATGGCCCATGATGATGTCCATGTGGAGTATGTTCTATTTTCTAGGCTTCTCAAGATCCGATGGTTTTTTGGTCCAAAAGGAAGGAACATCACCAACTAGGAAGAACCTGCCTACTCTCCCTTTCGTATTTCAAATTCTACATGGGAACCTGATGTGAAATACCAACCCCTACTAGATCTTCTTAATGATGGAAAGCATCGAGTTGAACAACAACTTGCTGCCATAGAGAGTATCTTCTAGCCTCCCTTGCCCAGGCATCTGGCAAGAGCCTTGCACTCTCTTAGATCTGATGATTCCATTGTCATCAGGCCTACTGACAAAAATCTTGGCCTCACTATTCTCAGCAAGGCATGGTACCTAGAAGAAGGGATCAGACAACTTTCAGATCTGGAAGTTTACCAAGAGGTTATTTCTGTTCCTTGGAACTCTCTTTTTTCTAGCTTGGAGTCCATTGTTTTTTAAAAAACCCCCCCCCCCCCCCCCTAGTTTTTCCTTTCTAATTAATTAAAAACCAAATAGGATTAACCATCGCTTTTCCAATTTTTTTTTTTTCTTTTTCTTATTTATATTATTTTTTACTGACCTAATGAAAATCCTTCATGGAAAGAGATATTTCCTCCAGGGTTTTGTTCACCTTTGATGTTGAGAGCCTGTACCCAAGCATTCCTACAACAGTAGGATTGGCCGCTCTTCAACACTTCATCTCGGGGAGGTTCAAGCCAGGTTTGGTCCAGTTGATCCTCGAACTTGCAGAACTGGTCCTGAATAGACATTATCTAGAATTTGATGGTAAGATCTACAAGAAAAAAGAGGTACAACAATGGGGAGCAATTTTGTAGTTGTCTATGCCTGTTTGTTTCTTTGTTACTTGGAATTGCAAGTTTTTGGTCTTTTTCCATCTATTTTAGAAAATATTTGCTTGTATAAATGATATATTGATGATGCTTTTGGAGTTTGGAATGGTACTAATGAGAGTCTTCAAGCTCTCCTTGATGCTTATGGTTCTGTTTATCCCAACATCAACATCACTACTGCCATTTCCACTTCTGAAGTTAACATCCTAGATATTCTGGTGGTCAAACCACCCTCCATGACTATTCTAGGTCATCTGGGTACTAAACTATACCAGAAACCAATGAATGTGTATCAATATATCCCTTTCTATTCATTCCATCCACCCCACCAGAAAAAAGCCTTCATAGTCAGCGAACTCAACAGGTTTTTGGTCAGAGAGGCGGATGATGAAGGATTCAGAAAGATGAAGCATCAATTTTTTCATAGGTTGAGAGCCCGGGGCTACCCGTCCCATTTCTTATTTCCACTCTTTGCCCAGGTAGAGTTTTGACACCGGCCTACACTGCTCCAGAAAATATTCTAGAAGATCTCTTTAAGACAACCAGGTCTAAAGAAATCTCCCCCAGTTTTGATGAAGTTGTACAACTGCCAGTTTGCCCATGATCTTCGTCTAAACAAAAACGTGCTTGGACCTCTCTACGAAAAATGGAGCAAAGACCCTCAACTCTCCCATATCGGTCGTGGCATCATCTGTTGGAGAAACAACAAAAATATGAAGAAATTTCTATATCGTAACCGGGTCGTGAGAACCCAACCCAACTTCAATCGACCATAACTTTTGCTACAGGGCTCCGATTCTCGAACCGTTTGAAGCGTTGGAAAGCTTATAAAATTTTCTACGACGACAAATGAAACCCATTGGGTTTTAAAGCAACAGGCCCTTTTAGGGCCTCTAGACCCCTCAAAAATGAGTTTTAAAGTTTAGAATTGTTTGTAACGTCTCTTTTTGGCAATCAATGCCCCGTATTCATGGGTGCACATCCCGAGGAGCATTTTTTAATGTTTTAAGGCACTTTCAACCATTATCCTTGGCAATCACTACCTTTTTTGGCATATCCCAAGGTAACGGTCCATTTTTCTTGATTCTCGCCATGTGGCATGTCGGCTAGGGCACCCACTGGCTTGAGAAATCTATATAAACAAGATGGATTGTAATGTTTGGTCATCAACCGAACTGATGAGCACTTAAGGTGCGAAACGTGTTTTCGGAGTTTTCCCTTTCATTTCAGTCTCTCTTGTTCTTATGTCGTGAAGTGCCCTTTTTGCATTGATCGCTTGTGCTTCTACTTCCTCTTCGTTATTTGATTTCTATTGCGCTAAGGTACTGCTGCGAAGTATTTCTTTCTTTTTGAATATAAAAATAAAGTTTAATTAAAAACTTCAATTATTCCTTAACCACCTTATAACTCCTATCCTAGGGCATCAACAAAATTAATTAGAGCAAAACGTAATTACCTCCTCAAGGGGGTTTAAACCCCCAACTTGCCCACACCACGAATTCCTTAGTCACGGCTAAGGTTGCCACACGAGCTAGCCACTCGTTCGAAAGGAAAAGGCACGACATGCCTTAAGTCCTTCCTCCCTTCCACGCAAACCAAAAGCACTTCGAGCACTTTCCTTCCAATGCCTTCGAAAGCAATCAAGGATATTTGAACCTTGACGTAAAGTGCTGCCACACACCTTAACAAAAACCCAATTGCCAATGCACCACTCTGCCCACAATGTCTTAGTATTTTGACCAACCTTGTATTTATTCGTTGTCTCCCTTTTCAAAATGATTTTCGCATGAGCTCTCTTTGGATGCTTAGCCAGTGATTTAACATGAGCAAGAATTTCTTTTCAAATGAACCTTAGGATCCCCCTTTATATAGTCTTCTCCTCATTTTCAATGATTTCGGTGCATTATTGATATTCCCTCTTTCTTTAGACATCAACACTAACTTTAATTTTAATTTTAAAATTTTAATTTTAATTTTAAATAATTAAAATTTAAAATTAATATTTAAAATTAATATCTCCAACACCGAGGCACTTTTTTTGATGAAACAAAAGGCCAACCTAGGTTTTAAGAAAAAACCCATTTTAAATCTGCCATCCATGGTTTTAAATAAAACCTTTTATTTTGATTGCCTTGGTTTTCACAAAAACCCTAATTTTATCCATGCTTTCCAAAATATCATTTGCACACCAAAACTCAAAGTGATTCGTATTCCATCAATGATTTATATGACATCAATGACAACATAAAATAATTCAAATTGCCAACAATATCCCCCTTTTTTATTGATGGCAACACCTCTAAAGCAAAAACCACAATCATTGCAAAAACCATCTTTGAGAATCAAAGCTGCTCCCCCTGACTCAATAATATCTATGGAGGATGCTCCCCCTAACTCAATGCTCTCTTTAGAGGCTACTCCCCTAACTCAATGCTCTCTCCCTTACCTAAATCTCTCCCCCTTTGACATAAATGGCAAAAGGGACACCTATGGGGCTAAAATATATGACTCTTAAGCATAGCCCCCTCACCACCTTCTCTCTTGAGGTGATTAATTTTGGGGTGGGAGTACCTTTACTCCTAGTTGTTCTCTTAAACGCTCAAATGCTTCTCTTGGTAATGGTTTTGTAAATATGTCTGCAATCTGATCTTTTATAGGAACATATTCCAATCTTACTTGTTGCTTTGTAACCTGTTCTCTTAAAAAGTGATACTTGATTGGAATGTGCTTTGTTCTGGCATGCATTACTAGATTCTTCGAGATACTTATAGCACTAGTATTATCACACATAATAGGAATGGGATGATCATGTTCTATGCTGAAATATTTAAGAGTATTTTTCATCCATAATACTTGTGAATAGCGTGCTGCTGCTGCAATATATTCTGCCTCTATTATGGAAAGTGACACTGATGGTTGTTTCTTACTTGGCCAAGAAAATAGGCAATCACCAAGAAATAATGCTCCTCCATTTTTGCTTTTTCTATCATCAATATTTCCTGCCCAATCTGCATCTGTGTAGACTGTGAGAGTAAACTTACTGCTTCTAGGATACCATAGACCATACTCCATTGTTCCTTTGAGATATCTGAGAATTATTTTCACTGTTGTCACATGTGATTCTTTTGGAGCTGCTTGAAATATTCCCACTAAACCAACTGCCTGTATTATATCTGGTCTTGTGGCTATAACATATAATAGACTACCAATCATAGATCTATATAGATTTTGATTTGCATCAAGATATTCATCATCTGTGCTTAATTTACACCCTGTGACCATTGGAGTACTAACTGGCTTACTATCTTTCATTTTGAATTTCTTCAACATCTCATTTATATACTTTATTTGTCAAAGAAATATCCCTTTTTCTAATTGTGAAATCTGTAATTTGAGGAAAAAGGTTAATTCACCAAGCATGGATATTTCAAACTCATTAGTAATGTTTCTTGCAAATTCTTGACACATTCTATCATTGCTACCCCCAAAAATGATATCATCCATATACACTTCCACAATCATCAAATCATTTCCTTTATTTTTAATATACATATTGCTATCAATTGTTCCCTTTCTGAAACCTTACTATCGAAGATATTTATCCAGTCTTGAATACCATGCTCTAGGGGCTTGCTTTAAGCCATAAAGAGCCTTTTTCAATTTACACACATAATCTAGCTTATCTACTTGATTAAACCCATTAGGTTTTTCAATGTAAACTTCTTCTTCTAAATGACCATTCAAAAAAGCTTATTTGACATCCATCTGATATACTTTGAAATTCCTATAGATTGAAAGGTACAAAAACATCCGTATAGCTTTAAATATTGCAACTGGTGCAAAGGTCTCATAAAAATCATTTACTTCTACTTGTTCATATCCTTTACATACCAATATTGCCTTGTTTCTTATGACTTGACCATATTAATTTAGTTTGTTCTTGTATATCCATTTAGTACCAATTACATTTTTTCCTTTTGGTCTTGGAACTAATTCCCAAGTCTTACTTTTTTAATCTGATCTAGTTCTTCCTTCATTGCCTTAATCCAACATTCATCATTTTTTGCCTCTCTGAAATCCTTTGGTTCTATCTTGGATAATAGTGAAACATCTACTTGTTCTGTTGAGCCTATGATTCCTCTTCTTGTCTGTCTTACATCAGGACTGCCAATGATCAAGTCCTCTGGATGATTTTTTTGAATATATCTTAATGTAGTTTTGGAAGGTATATTTTGCAAATATTCTTCATCTGAATCTTCACCCATTTCTTCCTAACAAATTTATTCTTCTTTAGGAATATCTTCCTGAGGTGGCTTATTTATTCCCGTTCTTTCATCAACTTTGATATTTATACTTTCCACCATGGTATGTGTTATTTTATTATAGCATCTATAGGCCTTACTTTTTGTAGAGTATCCAATAAAAATACCTTCATCACATTTAGGATCAAACTTGCCCAAGTCCTTATTCTCTCTTTTGATATAACACTTACTTCCAAAAACTCTGAAGTAGTTTACCGTGGGAGGTCTTCCTTTCCAAAACTCATATGGAGTCTTATGTTGCTTTGTTCTAACTTGAGCTATATTCATAATATAGACTGTTGTACTAATTGCTTCCTTCCAAAATCCATCTAAAATTTTTGATTCATTTAGCATTGCTCTAACCATATTCTTAAGAGTTCTATTCTTTCTTTCTACTACTCCATTTTGCTGAGGAGTCCTAGCTGCTGAATATTCTTTTTTGATTCCATGTTCTGCACAAAACTTAATGAATTATGTATAGATGAATTCCCCTCTATATTATCGCAAAAACTTGATCTTCTTTCTTGTTTCATTTTCTACCATTTCTTTGAATACTTTGAAATGATCAAATGCCTCTAATTTCTCTTTCAGAAAAACAACCCAAGTCATTCTAGAATAATCATCTATGAACAACATGAAGTAGCTTTCACCTTGTAGACTTTTAGTTCTCATAGGCCCACATAAATTAGTATGAATCAATTCTAATACCTTGGAAGAGGAATATTCTTTTGCCTTGAAACTTGATCTTGTTTGTTTTCTATACTGACACTGTGCACAAATTGTATTTTAAGGTCTTTTTATCTTTCGTAGATCTCTGACAATTTGTTTATTTTTTATCCTTACTATGTTATCAAAGTTCAAGTGACACAACCTTTTATGCCATAACCAACTCTCTTCTTCTTAAGATAGAAGACATTTTTCCTTTTTTATTTCACTGAACATGTAGAGCTTGTTATTGGTTCTTTTTGCAGTTGCAACAAGCTTCCATGTTTTTTTATCCCTGATTTTACATCCTGTAGAGGTAAAAGTAATAGTGTACCCTCGATCACAAAGATGACTTACACTCAGTAGGTTGTGTTTTAGACCCTCAACATAGAGTACACCTTGTGTAGTTGTCTTTCAATTATCCAGACTTAAAGTTCCTTTCCCTTTGATTTTAGCTGAAGCATTATCACCAAATACATAGATTTGTTGTTGTTTCCTTTTAAAGAAATGAACTTATTCTTATACCCAGTCATATGACTATAGCACCCACTATCAATATACCATTTTTCCATCCTGTAACCCAATAGAATTTACCCTTAATATGTTAGCCTTTCTGAAGGAACCCGCTCTGATACCAAATGAATAACACAAGATTAATTGAGAGGGAGGTGAACAATATAAGATCACTTTTTACTTTCATTCCAAATAAATATCAATCAATTTCCTTAATTGCAATAACCAAATATAGCAGTGTGCATTAATAACTCAAATAGTAGTAGTAAGAAAGAGCACAAGTCACCACACACAATTGAGACATGATATTTAACGTAGTTCCCCCAATGTGGGATACTCCACCAGATAATCTCCTTATAATATTTCATACAGAAATAAGGATCTTTATCCAATACAATGATTTCTTTGATCTGCTCAAAGCTAGGCAATAACAAGGTCACACGAAGCTTGTCCAAATTTTAATAACAAGCTCACACAAAACTTGTCCAAAACTGAATAACAAGTTCACACAAAACTTGTCCAAATTTGAATAACAAGCTCACACAGAACTTGTCCAAAACTGAATAACAAGCTCACACAGAACTTGTCCAAAACTGAATAACAAGCTCACACAAAACTTGTCCAAAACTACTCTAGCAATCTCACCAAGAACTTGCCCAAATATGCTCTAGCAAGCTCACCAAGAACTTGCCCAAATCTGCTCTAACAAGCTCACAAATAACTTGTTCAAATCTGCTCTAGCAAGCTCACCAAGAACATGCCCAAATCTGCTCTAGCAAGCTCACCAAGAACTTGCTCAAATCTATCCATAAATATATCCCAAACTATCCACAAAGTTGTCCACAAAGCTGTCCCAAAACTATCCACAAAGTTGTCCCAAAATTATCCACAAAGCTGTCCCAAAACTATTCACAAAGTTGTCCCAAAACTATCCACAAAGGTTGTCCCAAAATTGTCCATAAAGACCTTATCAAAGTCTCAATCAATCATGCTCAAGTAGCACTCAAATATCATCCACAAATATATCAAGGCAAAGCTCAAATATGAACTCAAAAATGAATGGCAATGTACTCTTCAATGGATGACAACAATGATCCACAATGATCTCAACTCAACTCAACTCAAATCAACTCATAGATGATGTTTAATGGAAGAGGGAAGAAATTAGAGAGGAGAGGGCTCTGGTCCCTCCCTTGCTCCCCCTCCCATGGCTCCTGGTTCCTGCCCAGTCCCTGGCTCAACCTAGGTCATCCCTCCCGGGGAGTGGTTGTTTGCAGATGATCTCCTGGGGGGAGATCCTTCTCCACTATCTGCGCCCCTCCCGGCCGACTAGGGTTTCCTTGGTTGTTTTTTCGGACTGGTGCTTCCTAGGGATCCCTGTTTGGTTGGGGATCCCTTCCCTTTTTCCCTCAGGCTTCCCCCTGGGGTTTTTTGCAGGTTATTCGCATGGATCTGGTCCCCTACATTTCTCGATGCGATGGAGGTGATGGTTTAGGGTTTGGATAGCTTCCCCATTTTTCTTGTGAATCCTCGGTGGGCTCTGTGCTTGGACAGGATTCTTGGTCCCTGCTACTGGGATCCTCTTCTATTTTCCTGGGGCGGGTTCCTTGTGGTACAACTCTTTGGTCACTTCCTGATGGGCTGGATCCTCTCTGTGCTGGCTGTCGGCTTCCTACAGGATGGCTCTCGCTGAACGAAATTTTTTCCTGTTGGGCGGCTGGTTTCTCCATAGGGCGGGATCCGCAAAATCCGCCGGTTTTCCCGTGAGGCGGGATCCTTTCTTTTCTGCTGGTTTCCCGGATGGCGGGATTTCCCTGTTGCTTCCCGCTAGGCGGGACTGTTTGTGGTGGTTTTGACTGCTTCCCGCGAGGCGAGATTTTATTATAACGGTTTTTCTTTGCTTCCTGCTGGGCGGGATCTTCTCGATGGTGGTTTTTGGCTACTCCCCGTTGGGCAGGATCTCCAAAACTACTTTCTTTCTTATTTGTTTGTTTCCCGCTGAGAGGGATTGTTTCATGCTTACTGTTACCACTGGGCGGGATTTCATTTTGGTGTTCAGTTTCAAGGGATTGATGCCCTAGGCCCATTGCTTATGTAATCAGGTTTTGGGATCCTTGTTAAAACCCGCTGTAAATACAAACATTACTTACCAAAAAAAAAATCAACTCATAGAAACATAAAGATAATTGTTAGAGACTCAATATGTTCTAAGCTCAATCTCAAATCAATCCCAACTCAACTCAAGTCAACTCATAGAAGCATAAAGAGAATTGTTAGAGACTCAATATGTTATAATCTCAATATCAACTCAAATTAGAATTATGGAATAGTTTGTTTTATGGAACTTGACCAATCACCTCACACAATCACTTGACTAGGCTCAATCAACTCAACTCAACCAATCACCACAAGGGACTACTCTTTCTCACAAAAAACCTAGTTCAAGCATGTATCAACCAACTCAAATGTTTCCAACAATGCTCAACCACAAATCTCACATAACAATGATACTCATGTTCTTTTCAAGTTCTTTCACAACCAATGGGCTTCAATGACTATGCTTATAAAACAAGGTTTAAACACAACTCTCAACCAGAAAACCTTGAAGCATTCAACCAACCACTTTCAAAAAGGAAACCACAATCAATCCTTTTCCCTCCAATGATATTTCAGAAATCAACCACCATAAACAATCAATAGGAGAATGTGCCCATACCTTTTTGATGCCAATAAGTTATCCACAAAATCTACCACACTAAACACAACTTTCCTTTCCAATATCAATAAGGGTTAGTGTACTTCAAATAATAATCACAAGATAAGCATAACTCAATTTACACCTTTTTACTTCAACTTAATAAACACATCCACCAAAGTCCTTTTTAATAAAAACCCTTATCAAAAATAATAATCAATAAGGCTCTCAAAAATATTTTATAACAACTCCTTATTTCTCCTAAATCTTAAGTTTTAATTTTATGAATATAAAAAAAAAAATCAACAACTCATCCACCTCTGAAATAATAATCACAGCCCTTATAAAAATAGTTTAATTAAAAACTTCAATTATTCCTTAACCACCTTATAACTCCTATCCTAGGGCATCAATGAAATTAACTAGAGCAAAACGTAATTACCTCCTCAAGGGGATTCGAACCCCCAACTTGCCCACACCGCGAATGCCTTAGCCGTGGCTAAGGTTGCCACATGAGCTAGATGCTCATTCAAAAGTAAAAGGCATGACGTGCCTTAAGTCCTTCCTCCCTTCACGCAAACCAAAAGTGCTTCGAGTGATTTCCTTCCAATACCTTCGAAAGTAGTCAAGGAGATTTGAACCTTGACGTAAAGCACTGCCACACACCTTAAAAAAAATCCAATTGCCAATGCACCACTCTGTCCACAATGTCTTGGAATTTCGACCAACCTTGGATTTATTCACTATCTCCCTTTTCAAAACTATTTTCACACAAGCTCCCTTTGGATGCTTAGCCAACGATTTAACACAAGCAAGAATTTCTTTTCAAATGAACCTTAGGATTCCCTTTATATAGTCTTTTCCTCATTTTCGATGACGTAAATGCATTATTGATATTCCCTATTTCTTTAGATGTCGGCGCTAACTTTAATTTTAATTTTAAAATTAAAATTAAAATTTTAAATAATTAAAATTTAAACTAAATATTTAAAATTAAATATCTCCATCATCGGGGTACCTTTTTCAACGAAACAAAATGCCAACCTGGGTTTTAATAAAAACCCATTTCAAATCTGCCATCCATAGTTTTAAATAAAACCTTTTATTTTGCCTACCTTGGTTTTCACAAAAATCTTGATTTTATCCATGCTTTCCAAAATATCATTTGCCCACCAAAACTCAAAGTGATCCATATGCCATCAATGATTCATGTGACATCAATGACAACATAAAATAACTCAAATTGCCAATATTATTTAGTGATCTTTAGTCAACACATATCCTCCATTTCCCATTCTTCTTAGGGACCACCATGAGTGGTGATACCCATTCACTGTCGAAGATCAGGTAAATGAATCCCATTGTCAGGAGCTTTTGTAGCTTAGCCTTGACAATTTCCTTCATGTCGAGTCCATCCTTATCTGTGGCTATCTGATGGGGGTTGACTGCTCTTCTAGATAGATACAGTGAGTGCACACCTTTGGGCTTATTCCCTTCATATCCTCATAATTCCATGTGAATGCCTATTGATGTTTGGTTAGGAGCTCGTTCAATTTTTCCAACTATGCGATGGTCAGCTCACTACTGACGTTCAATGTTCTACCAGACCCAACATTGATTTGCTTGGTGTGGTGGTCATGAGCACCCACCAATGGTCTCAGGAATTGGGAGGGAGTATTCTCCATGGAAGAATCTTGAGATGATGTCATCTTCTTTGGCTTCATCCTCCACTTCTATTAATGTCATTATTGGTTGGAGCATAAATAGCGGACTGTCCTCCTGATTTTACGTTTTAGGTTCTCCCAGTGCATCCACCAATTGGGTCGGTGGAGATAATTTTAATATCTTAACATTCTGGCCATATGAAATGGTCATAATTCCATCACGACAGCTGATGTAGGTGTTAGTCATAGCTAACCATGGTCTCCCTAGGATAAGTGGGTAACCACCTAGTCCAGTTTTGGATTGCAACACCAAAAAAAAATTTGGATACTCCCATGCATCGATTGTTACTATGACGTCTACGAGAATTCCTTTTGGTGCCACTGTTGACCGATAAACCAATTGTAACATCATTTTGGTAGGCTTTAGGTCGGTAAGCTCTAGATTTTGCATGGTATCTTGCAACATTACATTGATGGCTACCCCCAAGTTGACCAATGTATTCGCCAGTGAGTTCCCTCTTATTTTTATCGTCAATACTAGGATGTCTGGGTCTACATATTTGGGATGATATGCATTCCCCATCATCAAGTTAGCTAACTTTCCCATGATGTTGATGGTTTGTGTTGCCTTACATCCTAGTTTCCTTAGGCATATTTCTTTTATCGCCTTAGTGTATATGGGCACATCTTGAATAGCTTGGAAAAGTGGGATAGTTATGGTGAGATTTTTTAGGCTTGATAGGATATCAAATTTGGGTTGTGTCGGCTTCTTCTACTCTTGCAGCCATTTAGGGAATTGGGCCCCTATATTATCAACAAATTTTTCTTCCCCTACCTCTTCTATCAGAGGGGATTCTCCTACTTCCTCCTCCACTTCTACCAGAGAAGGTGTTTCTACTCCTATTTGCTTGCCTAATCTAAGTTGTATTGGATTACAACTAATATGGTACATTGGATACATCTCTCCTTCCACCTAGTATACCAGTTGGTTTACCTTGTTGTTCAGGTTCACCATCAATTGTGTTGGTAACTATGTAGGTCTTATTGCAGGAAGGTCCGATAAGCCTTGTTGAGGTGGTCCCTGCACCATGTTCTATGGAGGTGTATTCCATGGGATGTGGATCCTTCATGACTACTGATATGGCATCCATTTTTTCTTATTTAGGAATGTCACGCCTGGATGTATGTTCATCCAGGGTGGTGGTGGCTGCCCCTATAGAATATATGGTCCTCCTCCATAAGGTGGCATCCCTGTGGGTGTATTCCCCATAGGATGTTACTGCCAATTCCTCTAATTGCCCAAAAAGTAGGCTTCGGTTATGTCAGCATCTTCTTTGGCATTGGGCAGTTATGGGCATAGTCAAGTTTTATGATTCTTCTAGCAAACCGCACATACTCTGACCTTGTTCTTTGGGCAGGCATTCCTGGCATGCTTCCCTCTACATCTGGGGTAGAAATAGGTTAATGCTACGTCATTATCCTATTTCTTCTTCTCCAGCAATAGCGTATCTAGCTGTAGAGCTAGAGAGGATAGCATTTCACTTTTTAAATCTTCTAGCATATTGCCTATATCTATTTTTTTGATTAACATGATCACTTTCACTATTCTGGCCATTGGATTACCTCTCCTCCATGAGTAATTCTAGCATAATTATCGAATATCTTCCATAGCATGCTGGTAAATGTCTCCTCTGAAGATCATATTCAATGCTTCCAGTGACTCGTTGTTCAGTACCCTCAATAAAATACTTTTAATAGAATTATCCCCTAACTTTGCATGAGGGGATTATTGCAGGTTAAAATTAAACCTTTCCTAGTATTCCTCTAGGGATTCTTCCTCTTTTTGGATCATGCTGAGGACTTCCTCTCTAGAATCACGTGCTCTGCTAAAGTCCTGATATTGCTCCAAAAAGATCTTATTCATCCCGTCCCATGTGGTAATCTACTTGTTCCCCAACCTGATGAACCATCATAGGGCTGAGTCATATAATTTCGATGTAAGAGTTTCAGCTTCTAGGCATCCGATTTATAATTGACAGACCTGCACAATACATAAAATTTGAATAAAAATAGGTCAGGGTCTTCGGTTGGGTATCCCTTGAAGGTAGGGAGATGGGCAGTGGAAATGTTTTATTTTGGTGTCTCCTACCCCTTCCTCTATCAGGAAACTAAAGCCAGATGAGACTTCTTCTTCTACCATTTTTTTAGGAAATGTGGTCTCTAATACAGCATCTATAGTCTCTCAATCGTTCAAAACTCTCTGGGTTAGGGCCTTGAAGTCAACTGGTGTTATAGTTTGATCCTCTATGGCTTTCCACAGTAGGGCTTCCTATGAGGGTGTCCTCTTAAACAATGAGTTTACAATAGTTTGTTCTTCCCCAGGTTAGTGATATGAGGAGGCACTTTAAATGAAGTGAGGACTCTGACTCCAGTGGACTACTAGTAATGAGTCGGGAGAATATAATTCAAACTCTAGGTATTCTATTGACTCTGACTAATCTAGTGAACTTTATTTTATAAAACGATCGTTTGGTCCTCTTTTCCTTGGTGGAATCATACAAGGTCAGGTCAAAGGTCTTAAGGGGTAATGTAATTAGTCTACTAGTGATGCTCCCCCAAAAATGGTGCCAAAATTTTGGGTGCCAAACACTGGTGAATTTGTCCTATATTTTTCATAGCACTTCTCATTTAAATTATCAATGCAGGGAACTCGTAAGATTGCAAAGGGTTATGGTTGAGACTAGTCACACTACCACTTTAGAGATGATCCATTCAACTACCATTGGGGGGTGTTTGTATAACATTAATAAGATCATCTGCCTCAATAGAAATCACTCATAAATAACAATGCAAATAAAATAAACACACCAATTGATACAAAATGAAAATGCTTCTTATAAATAAACACACCTCTAATATAACTAATATTAATCCTAAGGCATAAACATACTACCATGCATAATGAAATTACGTAAATAACTAAGAGGGGAGGAATACTGGCTTGGAGTGGGCCCGAGCTCCAGGCAGATCCCGCCCGATAAATCTCACAAATGAAACGCTGCTTTGACGAACGTTCACACTTTATTAATGATGCAATGAAATATTACATACATCAATGCTCTATCAAATATGTCTCTCCTGCTATAGGTAAGTCTGTGTGTTTATATACTACACACAAAACTTCCTACGACATTTTTGTTACAACCAGCATCTTAGTTCAGCCTAAACTGGGATAGTTCAGTTACTACAACCGATGCACGATAAGCAGCTTTGTGTCGTTTCTTGGTATTCAAATAAATTTTGATTCATTATGGTTTGGCTTCATGAGTAGTTGTGTGTCCACCCACTCTAGCTAGGACAACCCGTCTGTTCAAGGTTTCCTATAGATGATGTGGAATTATGGTCAACAAGATCCTTCTCTAGCTGTTTGGTCAACACGCATAATTCGGGCATTGGCCTTGGTAAGGCACCTACTCGAGTATGGTGCCTAATTCAGTAAAGTGCCTACTTAGTAAGGCACCTAACTCAGTAAGGTGCCTACTTTATTAAGGCACCAAACTAAGTAAGGCACCTACTTCGGTAAGGCGCCTACCTCAATAAGGTACCTACTTTAGTAAGGCACCTAACTCAGTAAGGCACATACTTCGATTTACATTTATTTGATTGAGCAGAATCGTGCCAGGTCCACGTAGGACCTCAACTGAGCAAAATATGATGAAATCAATGAAATAGCTACACACAACACACTTCACGTATGGATTAGATAATACACATGATTTTATTAAATATATACATAATACTTCATAAAAATATACAACTCATGATAATGCCACGTAAAATCCGTTAGTACATATACAAAAATATGAGCATTTCTTGTGCTCATCACCAAGTAACAAATTACTACCAAAATTTTGTAAGGATCGTCTCTCTCTTAAGCATCAAATTGTTGGTGAAACTTCCCCATGAGATTATTTTGAAGCAATTAATTGATATTGGAAAGGAGAAAGTAAGTAACTCGCATCTATGATCTAGTGACATCATTTTTATCCCTTTTACTTCGACTCTCTTTCAATATTTTCTCTATGGATTAGATATCTATGCATGCATCTATTTATATTTTTCATTTGCATCCAACGATATTGTTTATCTTATCAACCAATCTAATCAACTTTTAGTAGGCATTTCAATAGGTTTTTGAGATAGTAGATTATCCCTAAAGCTCCTTTAGTAGCCTTAGTAGCATCTTGTGGCCTACTACTTTAATTTTTCTCTATCAAAAGTGAATCCATTGTCTATACTCTATTCTATAGATGTATTCATTCAAGTTTATCATAATCTCAAGATTCTAATTTGAAACTCTTATACCCATTTATGTCATAGAAGTGAATACACCACTAGTAACTAGTTTAGGTGGTGAATTCATCCTCCGTATATTTGGCCTAATATCCCCTCAGCATCCCTACATCTACTCTGTCTAGCATATCTCCACATTGCTTCTCATAATTTTTTGAAGTCTTCTCTATATTTTTCTCTCTTGTTAATATGTCTTTATCATCCCAATGAATTCACCAACTACATAACTTTTAGGTGATGGATTCATCCTTTGTACTGCTACATCCATTTCCAATGCTCAAATTTGATTTTCTTGCATATAAAAGCGGGCTTGACTTTTCCAATTAGGAATTCTTCCACTTTTTGCTATTTGGAAAACCCCCAAACTCTAATCCAACTTTTATTTTATCTATTTTATAGGTTTTAGTGTTCGCTAGATAAACAGATTCTAGACAATGGATTTGAGCACAGGTAGCATTTTCATGTCAAAATCTAGAATAGATAAGTATGACCACGTCCTCCTATTTTGGTTAATAGCATAGATTATTTTCTAATTTGGATTGAATTTGTCTCTATTTTTTCTATAGATAACCGCATATCAAAAGGGAAAATCAAAATAATTTACCATTTACCTTAGCATTATTATTTCTATTCCTTAAGCATTCAATAAAAATACATGTAGCTTTTGTAACATGATAATTTGTATGTTTATATCCTTCTTGTACCCTTGCCTTTAAAGAAAAATAAAAATAAAAAGAAAGCTTTCATTTCTTGTACTGATTAGCCTTCATCAAACAAAATTACATATAGTTAGCACCCTATTTTATGCACATTTGTCTTCATATTGCATTGTATCATTATCATATTGTATATTAGATACTAGAATAGAACAAAAACCTAGGTGTTTTATCAAACTAAACACATCAAACAATATTTAGGTAAATATTCAAGCTCATGGTGAAACCAAACCCCTCATCAAAGATAACAATGTGTAGTGTAATAACGACAAGTTAGCAATAGGGTTCTCTCGTCTAAATGTGACTTACCATTGAGGGAAAACTTGGAGGTAAATACCTCCATGCTCCTTTTGGTGCCCTAGAATGCTAAATCATAGAAAATTAAGGCAATATAGAGGAAGTAAAGTGGTGCAAGACATAGATCTCATTCCATTAAAATAATGAGCATTGACCTTAGGGAAAACAACCAAAGGAAGAACCATGTTATTCCAAAGACCAATGGAAAAATTCAATGGATTGTAGATATTCAAATGGAATAATAGAGGAGTGTGAATGCAAATGTAGCCAAGAGTAAGTGTGAGTACAACTAGGAGCGAATGAAGTCAAGAGTGAGTGTAGTGAAAAGGGAGTGTGATTGCAAGTGTAGCCAAGAGCAAGTGCATCCAAGAGTGAGTGTGAGCACAATTAGGAGTGAGAACAACCAAAAGCAAGTTCTAGGAGTGAGTGTATCTAGAAGTGAGTGCGAGAGTTGAGAGTGAGTGCATCCATAAGTGAGTATAAGTGTGAGATAGGAGTGAGTGTGAGTACGATCCAAGAGTGAGTGCAAATGAAAGCAAGTGTGAGCATGACTTGGGAGTGAGGAGGAAGTATGAGTAGAAAAGAAAAAAGTAGAAAGCAAAGTGTGATCAATAAATAAGTGTCACTTCTTGTTATAGATCTTAGAAAAAGTTAAAAGATTCATTTGAAGAAAATATAGGTAACATGGAAAGAAAGTCATTTGTGAAAGTACTTACTAAAAGTATGAATGGCCAAGTTGGAATTTTGGATGCCCTAGCTAGCAATAAGAGGAAGAGCAAAACTATGGCAAACCTAGTTCAGGTAGCAAATTCTACACCAAAAGTTATTATCTATGATGAGATGATCAAGCATGATATAATGATTTTTAAAACTAGAGGTTTAATATGTAAGTTTCATGTAAATTGGCCAATTTTTTCTGAGATTCAAAATTGGATCAAGTGGAAGTGGGGATTGAATTGAAATTACTCCATGATTTTTCTTCGAAAAGGATTTTTCCTCATTATTTTCTCTAGTTAAAAAATAAGGAATACAATTATGGATGGAGGCCCATGGTTTAGGGGTAAGATGCATTATATTTAAGACTTTAGGCTGAGAATTTTTCTATGGACACAGAAACTATTAAAAGGCTTTCAGTATGGATTAGGCTTTTTTGACTTCCTTATCAACTCATCAATAAGGAGCTTTTGAAGAATATTGGTAATACTCTAGGTGAATTCATCCAAGAGGGACCAACTATTGAGGAGATAAGGCATGATATATACACTCAAATATGTTTATCCATGGATATTTCTAAACCTTTACCATAATCAATTAGGATTAAATCTGAATTAAGAGAATGGGTTCAACAAGTGGATTATGAAAATATTACATTTTGATGTCACAAATATCATGAAATTAGGCACATGGCAAGAGATTGTAAAGTAAAAATAGAGGAATAGATGGAATGTTTTGGGTATGAGGGTAGCTTCAATTTGAAACAAGGAGACCATGTAACAGGAGAAGCTAGGTCATACCAAGGATTTTTGACTCCTAAGAAATTGGCTAGAAAAATCCCTCCACGTCATCAAATGGCAAAGTCCATTACAGTTCACTTTAATCAACCATTAGAAGAAAAAAATGATATGGGAAATGAGGAAGTAAAATGCGCAAGTTCAAATATAGAAGGAGCTGAAGGTGCAAAGGAAGAGAGGAAGAAAAAAGTTTAAAACAAAATAATATGGGGAGATGAATTTTAAGGTAATAATATGAAGGACGTCAAGCTTAATCGAGGTAAATCACCTTTATTATCCTCAAGTAGCTTAAAATATTCTCCTTAAAATAAAATTTAAAGTAGTATGGAATGTATTCCTTGCACTTTAGGATTTCAAGAGTAGTATAATAAATAAAATCTTATGGAGGATATCTAAGGAAATTTAGGGTTTTCAGGCCAACATAAGAAAGTGATGACTATGGAGGATCATTTATGCAGTTTAGAGTTTCCAAGGTAGCATAAAGAAGATAAATATTTAGGGAAACATAAATCGTTAGAAGATAAGTCTAATTTTGAACAATATAAAAAAATAGAAGATATTGATGAATATGAGAGTGTTGGCAGGAATGGAAGAAGGAGAGGAAGGCCATCAAAGCAGGAAAAAGGAGAAAAATAAACTCAAAAGGATATTAATATGGGAAGCCAAATAAAAATATAATAGGTGTTAACAAGAAGTGGGGCTAAGACCACTAATAAAAATAAAAAGTGTTGATGATGAAAATGATATCATGGAATATTAGGGGTATGAATAAAAACCCTAAAAAAATAGTTATTAAGAAATTTATAGGTTTTTATAGACCTGAGTTTATTTTAATACAAGAAACATAATTAAGTAGTGAGGAATGTAAGGATGCTTTTAAGAATATTTGGAAGACATGTGATTGTTTATAAATTTCTTCTACAAGAGCTTCAGATAGTATTACAATAATATGGGACAAATGCAAATGGGATGGACAACTATTATAAGAAAAAAATAATTGGATTGCTGGATTATTTTGTAGGAAAGAGGAAAACATCAAATTTGGAGTTATAAATGTATATGCTCAAACTATAGTTACTCTTTGTGAAATATGTTGGAAGGACCTTAGTATATTTTTATCAAATACAATGATGATTCATTGTGATCTATGGATTCTTGGGGGTGATTTTAATACTATTCTATCTCCTTTGGAAAATAAGGGTGGCATTCTAGGATGGTCTAAATCAATGCAATATTTTACTTCATCTATCAATTCAAATGAACTTTGGAATGTTAGTCCCTCAAGATTTCAATATGCATGGGATAATAGATGCATTAGGGAGAATCATATAGCAAAAAGACTAGATCGATTCTTTTTATCCAATAAATGGTTGCAACTAAAGTATACAATCTCTTATAATATTTTGTTGTGAGTAGGATCAGATCACAAACCCATTCTTTTTACTTGTGATTTGCCTAATAATAGTCATCCAAATCCATTTTTCTTCTAGTCTATGTGGCTCAAAAACCCTAATTTTTTCTAGATGGTTATGTTAGGGTGGGATGAATCAAAATTTGAAGGATCATGTTTGTACAATTTTGTTGAGAAGTTGAAATATTTAAAGGAGCAAATGAAGATATGGAATGCCAAATATTTTGGTAACATTTTTAAAGAAAAGAAAGAAATTGAATCCAATCTCAAAAATTTACAAGAGATAGTAGAAATTAATGGAATGGATCAGGATTCTTATGTGAAAGAAAAATAATTACTTTTTTATTATCATAATGCATTGAAAAAGGAGGAGTCATATTGGTTCCAAAAATCTAGAGAGAAATGGCTCAAGGAAGGAGATAGAAATACAAAAAAATTCATGTTACAACAAAAACAAATTTTTATGTTCATCATATCAAAAATATTATAACTCCAAATGGAAGAAATATTGATGATGAAGAAGATATAAGGAAGGAAGAAATTAATTATTTAAAAAATATTTTGTTATATTCTAGGAAATATAAGGAGGCACAAGAAAAACTTCTACAAAATATTCCCTCAAGTATGACTCAGGGACAAAATGAAATCTTGATGAAGAAGATATCTATGGATGAGATCCATGAAGTAGTTTTCTCTTTCCATCCTAACAAGGCACTTGGTCCCGATAGATTTCCTGCAATTTTCTTTCAAAAAATTAGGATTTAATGAAGAGTGACATGTTAGATGCAGTTGAAGAGGCCTAAAAAAGAAAGGCTATAATAAATAAGATTAATACTACTTTTATTACCTTGGTTCCCAATAAAGGCAATAATTGTTTTTGATAATTTTTATCCAATAAGCCTTTGTAATATGATTTATAACATCATTTCAAAATTTATGGCAAACAAGTTGAAGGGCATTCTAGGGTGTCTTATCTTAGAGGAACAAGGTGGCTTAATTCACGGTAAACAAATTCTTGATGGTATAATTATTGCACAAGAGGCCATACTTTTTATTCATTCCATGAAAAAAACAAGTATGCTTTTGAAATTAGATATGAACAAAACATATGATAGGGTTTCTTGGAATTTTCTACATGCTATTCTCAAAAAGTTTGACTTTGATTATAGTTGGTGTGAGTGGATTAAATGTTGTTATAGCACTATAAAATTTTCTATTTTGATCAATGGTTCTCCTTTTGGGTATTTCAATTCATCTTGTGGACTTCGTCAAGGTGATCTTCTTTCTTATTATCTATTCATTATTCTGGTAGAAGCATTAGGGAGAGACTTTTCAAAAGCAAAAATGGAAGGAAAAATTAAGGGTATTCAAGTTGCAAAAAATGGTCCCTTTGAATCTCATATCCAATTTTTTGATGATACTTTTCTTTTGAGTCATCCCTCAGTCAATGAAGCCATGTAGTTTAAATAAATATTATTATGCTATGAGAAGGCTATTGGATATTTGGTAAATACTTCAAAATCCATGATTTTTTATTAATACTACCCTAGATTTACAACAAATTATTGTGAATATTTTAGGGTTTAAAATTGAAAAGTTTCCATCAACATACTTGGGTATTCCTTTGTCTAATTAAGGAAATAAAAAGGATCTTTGGATTTTTTTTTTTGGATAAAATGAAAGCTTGCTTGGTATGTTGGAACGATAAGTTCTTAACCATGGTATGAAGGCTACAACTCATAAACACTACATTGCAATCCATTAATATTTATATTATTTCACTTTCAAGACTACCAACATGAATTGCATCAAAATTTGATAAAATTTAAAAATATTTTCTATTGAAGGGTTGTGAGGAAAAATTTAGGTTTTCTCTTTGTAAGTGGGATAGGTTTTGTGAAGGAAAGAATATTGGGGGGGTAGGCTTTTGGAATTGCAGACTTATGACTTTGGCATTAGGAGCAAAGCTTGGGTGGAGATTATTCAAGTATCAAGGAAAGAATTGGTTTAAAATATTACTTCAAAATATATAGGTTCTCTTGATGCAATGAATTTTGTTAGGAAAATATTTCTACCCAAATGATTTTCAACATGGAACTTCATATTAGATATTTTTTAATTGATAAAGAAAAATATTAGATGGTTAGTGATGAGGGGAGTTATGTAATTTTTTGGTATGATGCTTCGTTGAAGCCTTATCCTCTTATGTCTAACTCAAAATTGAAACCATTGGCTCAAGCGTGCCTAGCATGTAAATGTCCAAAGGTCAAATATTATATTATTATGTACAAAAACTCCAAATCATGGATTTATTTTAGTAACCTAGTTGAAGGAGAGGAACTCAAACAAATTGCAAATAATCTTAAAAATATGATTTGAGAGTTTTATTTGACAATTTTTACATGAAAGGATGAGTTGGTTTGGAATTTATCAAATAATGGTGGATACTCGATCAAGTTGGGATATGAGTATTTAGAACAATCAAAATTTCCTTCTCCCAAATATTTTTCTTGGAAGAACGTTTGGTCATTAGAGGCTCTCCCTAAGGCTTCAACATTTATTTGGCCACGCAAATTTTCATGAATTTTCTAATGGTAAAGTCAACAACCTATGTGATTTCAATAAATTTCCAATGACAAATGGCAGCAAAATATTTCACATACCATCCAATTGAAGACCGATGATCCATGCTACTTTAAGATAGTTCTAAGAGATATTGGTAGATAAAAGTTTCACAAACCATTTGATGGTGAAATCAATGACCCACATTGCTTCTGAGACGCACCAATAAGGGTAACATTATCATTACCCAATAAAAGGAAAAATGTTGCCATCTATAGGAGAAAATAGTAGTTGTTCTTAGTCATTGATCCTGGGCATGAAGTAGATCCAATGACTTGTAAAAATTAAGGGGACAGATTGAGACACCAAGTCCAAGGAAGTTATACAAGTTGTATTAATTTTTGGATTCTAACAGTTGATGACTTGCAATGCTTTAAAAATATCCAACTTGAGTAAAATAAATCGTTTGAGAAGAATTCTAAGAATTTGGAGGTCTAAAAAGATCCTACTAGCCAATTGATCAAAGGAGAAACAATCTACCATGGAAGGTCCCAAAATTTTGAAAAAAATATCTACAATAGCCAACTAGAGCTTGTCATCAACCATTAGGCTTCCATAACAAGCAAAACTCCAAGGTATTAATGTAGGTGATGACTACATACAATTTCCCAAAATAATTGGTCAATACTATAAATATATTAGGAGCCTTGAACTCACATACTTGCACTACTCGAGCATACCAATTCAGGAAAGTATTTTGCATATTAAAGATGGTGGTGGCGTAAGTCAAAATAGGAACAACCTTGAACCCAAAGTATTAATTACAAAGAACTTTTGTGCTCAATATTTGGGGACCCCCAAAAAATATGGTTAATAATAGTGGTGATAGTTGGACATCCAAGGGTACAAAACCCTTTAGATTGTATGGTTCCAGATCTAGATACCTTGAGAAAATCAATAAGCCAATTATGGATAGAGCCTTAATGAAACATTAGAAAAAGCTTTTAACTCTTGTACAATTTTAGAGGGAAAGGATCATTGGTTTACTTATAAATAGTATATTATTAGGCATTATAAGGCTTTGGAAGTGGCCTACTCATGTCTAATACATAGCCTTGTAAAAATTTCTTTTTATTTTTTTTGTAAATCAGTCTAGACTTGAACCTTGAGTCCTTATTAGCAACATTCAAGCCTTTTTCTCTAGCATGATTGTAATTAAATTTGAGATATATATATATATATATATATATATATATGAAGTTGTGACTAATTGCCTTTTGTCCTAGTTCTTGTATACATTTATATGTGAATTTTCATGATTGAATGAAATCATGTTTGCTTTTAGTTGTTAATAGATGATTGTTGGTTTTTAAACTTTTCTACCACAAAATATCATAGGTCCCAATATAAATAAGTCATAATATTATAGGTTGAAATATCAATAATCAAGAGTAGAATTATATATGTGAGCAATCAAATATATATCCAATCCAATATAATAATAAAATAACATTCACTTATAATATCAAATATGAATTTAAATGGCCAAAATCATTCATGTACATGCATGAAGAAAACTTACAATATAAATTGCTCAAAATCTTTATACAAGCTTTATTATCAATGCTTGTTATGTGATGATCGCTACAGATCATTTTCCCTTACATTGTATGGATCTTTATCTCCATAATATAGACATAGAAGATGACTCTTCATGTACTTGACTATTTATCTCCATATGATAGCTCCCATGACCTTTGGCTTATCATATTTCCACTTGTATACTAGACTCTTCACTCTCTTATTACATGCATACTTGACTCTATGACACTTGCACACTTCTACATGACTCCTACTATCCTACATGCACTCATAAAATAAGATACTTTTGCACATTCTCACATTACATATTTGCACATTGACATGCATAACACGTGCACATTCTCTCAATACACACTTGCACTCTTACTTACATGACACTTGCACACTTCTACATGACTCCTACTCTCCTATATGCATTCCTAATATAAGACACTTGTGCACATTCTCACATTACATATTTGCACACTGACATGTATAACACGTGCACATTCTCTCAATACACACTGACACTCTTACTTACATGAAACTTGTGCATTTCCTGCACATAGACACTTACATAAAGGAGAAATATAAATCACTTATCTAAACTAAATGCTCAACCCTAATCTATTACATATTTACATTTGTACCATAAAGATACCATGGAGGTACATTTGCATGTACAAAATAATGTAATATTCTTCAACAATGATACATGTGTTTATTCATCCCACTAATATGAAGATGAATATTTTGATCTTGACACATTGCCTCCCATAACTTAGGACTTTATTTTCTTGTTATTCATTTTTTTGTTGTTTTCTTCCTTTTTCTTTTATGAATGCAAGTATCTTAGGCATAGTTAGGAAGATGAGTGTTGAAAATCACATATTATAAGGAGTCGATCTTATAAAAATCCTAGATATCATCTTGAAGCTTGTGTTCCATGCTCTTTAGACTTTCAATTGTGTCACTCTATGTGAGACACGAGTGTCAAGTGCATCTAGTCACTGCAATAGATGACCACAAAATTTTGAGATGATAACAATTTAGAGTAACAATTTTGATTTGTCTCACATTTTAAACAATACAATTAGAGTATAATTAGAGTAACACTCACTAGGCATGAAAATAACTTAATGGAATGCATGATGGGATCAATTTGACATTTCATCCCACTTGAAGAACGAAGTTTTAGGTTGAGATTCTAGTAAAAATATCAACTTATTTACCTATTGAAGCATCAAAAACTTCACTTAGTGACTCCATTGAATAATAATACCCAAAAAGAGCCACCTAGAGAAATATTGGACTAGTATTCTAATGAAAATATTAGCTTCACAACTTATTGAAGCATAAAGTATTTTCTTGATGACTCCCTTGAGAACAAAGGACCCAAAATTTTATGAATGCAAGGTCTACCACTAGGTCCTTCATAGCTACAAATCCTCAAGCATTAGTGCAGCCCCTAAATCCAATTCTAAGGAGGAGAAGAGGTTAACATCAAAACATGGTTGTACCACCAAATCAAGTTGATCCAATGAATTATGTTTCTACCATTGTCAAACCAAGTCAGAATATATCAGAGCTTCCAACGGATTCCAAAAAGAACATCCCAATAGTCCCAAAGTAGCACACACTCATGTCTAGACCTATAAAAATTTCTCGATCAGCTATAAAAAGGTTTGGATCTTAATTTCTACTAAGTGCCACTCAAAAGACCCATCCTCTTGGATATTTTAATGTGGTGGATAATTTAAATAGTTCTACCATGACCATGCCTCTATGGGATGTGTTATAAATTCCTATGTAGAAGGAGCATATGAATAAGACCTTAGAGGAACAAAAGATATCAATAATCTTGCAAGTATCTAGTCCATAAGTGAGCCAAGCTAAACCAATACCCTTCTATTTGATCATGGTCTTTGATGATAAGTTAATATGCAACTACATGATGGACTCTAGGTCAAGTACTTTAGTTATTCCATAATGGACTCTAGGTCAACTATCAAATGGTAGCTTAGTTCATATTTTAGGGGTTGTTGAAAGCCTTTCACTTGCCTTATATTCATGTCTGAGCCTCATGGTACTGTAATATATAGCAATAATTGATCTCTTAGATTCATTTGGTATTTGCTTATAGAAAGACTCTAGTGCTAAATCAGAGGGCTATTTGTATCTGGATTTGTCACTTATGGTCTTAAGAACCTGATACAGATCTAGAATAAATATTCAATTGGAATAACTCTACATACATCATGTCAAACATCTACTCAAAATTGATCCAAGCAATTCACAAAATTTCATAGCTAAAGAGTATTCTGGATTGGAGGTGCCCATTGACGAAATGCATTCCTTCATTCCTAGTGATCAAATAGGACAATGGGAAATTGAAAGGGACTCTAATCCTCCTAGAATATTTGAGCCAATATGCATGGGCTAAATTTCAAGTATGGATCGAGTTTCAACCCCACTTGGATCTTGTAAAAATAAATAAAATCAAATCAAAAATTTATTTTGTTCCATAGGATATACCCTAGGTAAAAAATAGAGTCAAATCCTAGATCTCATAGAGAGTAGTGTGATCAAGATCAACAACCTGCATCTTGTCAAAAGAAAGGATTATTTCTACAAATGAAGATAGTCATCAGATCAAGTTTAAATATAAAATAACATGAGTTGTTTGAATACATTGAATTAACAATGTCTTGGATGGATGAAATCACATGGGTGACCATTTTTCAAGAGCAATGTAGCCTACTCGATCAATATTATCAATGGATAAGCATGCATCAGGAAAGGTGGTGCCTCAGAATTATTACCAACTGTCTGATTAATAGAATATGGTAACCCAAAGTTCATTCAATCAAAGAAATGATAGCTACCTAAGTTCTTGTAATATTAAAATTAATGCAAAATGTGATGATATCCTTCCTCCTCTACCTAATATGTAGGAGTAATTTTACATAATGTGAATCTAGTACTTGGAAAGAGATGGTGATTTTCCTACATCACTACTACTAGAAAAAATATGGATTCAAGACAAGTAAAAGGATGGTAGATAGAGAAGGCATGAATTCTTGTAAAGGCAAATTTTAATGCAAGTAGGTTCCACCCCCTCAAAAGAAAATTCTATAAAAGGATTGTCTTGCATTTATTTTTCACAAAGTGGATTTGAAAACAAAGCTACTATATAGAAATGAGAAAAAGAATACTACTCTAGTAAGCTTACATCTCCTCTCCTCCATTCCGTTTGAATTTGCCTTTATTGACACTATATCCAATAGATAAGATTGTTATATTTTAGGTTCTCTACCTTCTATGAGTAGAAAATCCCCTCTGAGTTTCCAAAGCTATAGTGAAAAATTAATTAAACCCATTAAATATTATTAAGGAATTTGATTGTGGGGAGATGTCCAGATATTGGTTGGTGCTAATAAAATGTACTTGGAGCCCTATGACCCATAAATTTCCCACCTAATGGATTATGCTATAAAATTTCTAAAAAACTATCAAAGAAAAATCTATGTTAAAGGATGGAAGTGGATATGGAGATCCCTAAGCCACAAAAGCTACCTCAATTTCCCGATGATCCATGTTATCCTTAATATCATTTTTTATGATAACTAACTTAAACCTCACCATTGGATGGAATCTAGGAACCCTTTAGTAATAACCAAAATGACTCCACCACTAGTCAAGGTTCAACCCTTATAGCGATTGTCGATTCACTCTATCCCTATATGATCGATCCCATAAAAGTAATTATCTTCCACATCTAATTAGTCTCACATTGGCTATCCACATGGATGTAACCTCCTTGTTGCATTCATTGAACACTATTAATGGGATATCGGTCCAAGAAGAATCCAGTAGTTATGGAAGATAAATAGGGACCTATGAACACCTAAAACATGTCATATTGAGGAGACTACCTATATGGATACCTTTTTAGGCCATATGACCCACCTTAGGTAGCCTTAGAGCTTAACAATGGTTCTCACCACTCAAACAGAGCAAAATTTTCCTTGGCAACCTTGACCATCCTACAAATAGATGGCCTCTAGAGACCATCCTACCATGAGATGCTCAACAGTCACAGTTGTCCCATATCGATATGGTTGCCCCTAAAACAATGAAATCCTGAACACCGAGCAATGGTTCAAGCAATTACAAGTGCCATATGTGGGAAATGATGCAATTTTTATCAAGAAGCGATTACATTTCTTGATTTCAACTATTTATTAGCTTCTCAATGAAGTCATAGAGTCCCTTTGGGAAATAAATTTAAGAACATCTTGCCCTCATTGAAAAGGATCATGATTTCAAGCGTTGAATTGCTACCGAATTGGATATAAAAGAGTCTTCAAAGTTCCAAGCAACGAAGTGCTACCGGATTTCAACCATGGAACTCTCAAGCATGATAATGCACAATTCCAAAGTTTAAAGATTGAATTTGCACTCCTTGAACCATACAATTCTCTTGCTTCATCTCAAATATTGCCATTAAGTTGTTCTTCATGAGAACACCCTTGAACATCAATTCCACATATCAAACCTGGTCTTGCCTCACATCAGTTACAAGGAATTCATTCATAGTTTAGTGATCGTCTCACCTTGAGATGACCTGCAGGTGCAGCCATATCATCCTGATATGGTCAACATGCCAAACCTTTCTGCATAAGTATGGCCTCCTGGTAGAGATTTATTTTCCTTTTTTTATTACTTTAATCATTTTTAGCAGTATTTCATTTACTTCCTAGCATAATTAGATTTTATTTTTATGCATATGTTTACCATATTTCAGCTTTATTTATCATGGTGCAACCATCTCACCCCGATATGGTCAACATGCCAAACCATTCTGCATAAGTATGGCCTCCTGGTAGAGATCTATTTTCCTTGTTTTATTGCTTTAATCATTTTGAGCAGTATTTCATTTACTTCCTAGCATAATTATATTTTATTTTTATGCATATGTTTACCATATTTCAGCTTTATTTATCATTATTTATCATGGACATGTGTCTTACCTTGGAAGGCTCTTCATATGCTATTAATCCCCTTTAAGTTTCTTTGTGTGCATATTTTAGGTATCTACAAGGAGACAACAACATAAAAGACTCAATATCATCACCCCTTGTGGAGGTCATGAAAAACCTCTTCAAGACTGTTTATGGGATTGAATAAAATCCTTCGTATTACATCCAAAATATTATATGTGTAATTCATTGTATCAATAATGGTAGCACATCCCTAAGAGGTATTATCTTGTAACCTCATGAGAAAGAATGGATATCATTGTTAATAAAAGGAAACCATCATTCATGTTATATATATCTTGTTCTTAATCTTTGTAGGTTTCATTGTTATTGCCATATTTCAATATTTGTGTGCTTGGATGTATGGTCTTTTTCATATATTTAGGATCCAAAAGTGTTCATTACATAGAATTTTTATTAACTATATAATAGCAATATTTGATGGTGCAAGTGACCCCCACCACAAATAGCCCTTTTGCAAATAGTCAAAGGCACAACAGGTTAATTTTCTCTACATCCACCCAATATTGTAGTATGTTTCCATCAAGAGGATTAATGGTCAAAGAACAAGCTTAAGAATCAATAGTTCATAAGTCATGGTGGAACACTTTAAGTTGAAAGGACCATAGATCATCTTATAAGAATCAATGGTGGGCATTTTCTCAAAATATTAGGAAGCTAGAAATTGCTTCCAAAACTTCATGGACCATTATTCAAAGATAATTTATGATGGATGTTGAATCTCACAGAATTGGGGTAGGATGAAGGAAGCAAAGTGGTGGAAGCTATAGATTCCATTCCATAAAAATGGTAAGAATTATCCCTAGGAAAAGTAGGCAAAGGAAGATTCATGATTAGTCCAAAGACAAATGGTAAAATCTTACAGATCACAAATATTAAAAACGAATAATAGAGTACTCAAGTTGGAAAATTTTTATAGACTATTTGATTGTAGATTGATGATCCATGACATTATACAGAAAATATGATAGATATGTGTAAATCCAGAAAACTCTAACTTAGCATAAGCCTTTGAATCCTAGATCAATGATCTGTGCAATTTCAAGAAATTTATGATGGAGGTTGATGAAACAAAGTCCTATAGACTATTGAATGGTAATCAATCAATGGCCCACACCATTTAAAAATAACTCTGATGAAAAAAAAGGAGGAAATATTTTTGTGGACTATCCAACCTCAATGATCAAAAACCCATGCTATCTCATGATGCTTTCGATAAGGATTGATTGTAAAAGTTTTGTTGACCATTAGATCTCAACAGTCAAAGGTTCACATTATTCTTAAGAATCTCTAATAGAACTCATCCAACCAAAACTTTGCTAACTATCCTATCCCAGATATCTATGGCCAACACTTAAGAGGTCTTCAATAAAAGTTGGCCAAAAAAAGTTCCATGAACTATTTGATGGTAAATTCAATGGCCTACATGGTTTCATGAAATTTTCAATGACAAATAGCAAGAAATGTTTTTGCAAACCATCCAATTGAAGATTGATGACCCATGCTACTTCAAGATGCTTCTAAGGAAGATTGGCCAGTAAAATTTTGTAGACCATTCGATAGTGAAATCAATGGTCCACACTACTTCTGATAAGCATCAATAAGGTAAAATATACCATTAGCCAAAAAAGGAAATACAAGCCATCCGTAGAATAAATTAATAACTATCCTTAGTTACTGATCCTATGCATGAAGTAGATCCAATGGCCTATGGAAATTTTGGAAAAGAATTGAGTCATCAAGGCCAAGGGATTTTTGTAGGCTATATTGATCGTCGAATTCTAATAGTTGATGGCTTGTATTATTTCAAAAATATCTAGCTTGAGAAAAATTGGTGGTGCAAGAAGAATTTTAATAATCTAGAGGCAATTTGAAAAGACCCTGCTAGGAAACTGATCAAAGGAAAAATAGTCTACCATGGTAGGTACTAAAATTTTGAAAAATATATCTACAATAGCCAACTAGGTCTTTCCATCAACCATCTAACTTATATAACAAACAAAACTCCAAGGTATTAATGTAATGTGATGACTACACATAGTTTTCCAAAACATTCAATCAATCCCATAAAGATAACATGAGACTCAGGATCACATACTTGCACCATTTGAACATGCCAATCTAAGAAAGTGGTTGGAATATTAAAGATAGTGGTTGCAGAATCTAAAATAGGAGCAACCTCGAACCCAGAGTATTTATTACAAATAACTTTTATGCTTAATTTTTTGGGATTCCCAACAAATATGGTTGACAATAGTGGTGGTTATTGCACATCCAAGTGTCCAAAACCGTTCAACTTTGATGATTTTATATCTAGATACCTTTAGAATATGAATAATTCAAGTATGGATAGAGCCCTAATGCAACTTCAAAAAAGGCTTTTAATTCTTGCACGATTTGGGAGGCAAAGGATCCCTAGTTTTGCTTTTAAATATTAGATCATTAGGTATTCTAAGGCATTGGAAGTATCCTACTCATGCCTAATACCTAGCCTTGTAAACATTTCCTTTTATTTTATTTTGTATATTAGTCGGTACTTAAACCTTGAGTCGTTTTGTTAGCAACATTCAATTTTTTTTTATCTGGCATGATTACAATTAAATTTGAGATATATATGATAAATTGTGATGAATTACCTTTTTCCCTAGTTCTTATATACATTTGTATGTGAATTTTCATGCTTGAATGAAATCATGTTCACCTTTAGCTACTAATAGATGGTACATGTGTTTATTTATCCCACTGATATGCAAAAGAATCTCTTGATCTTGGTGCATAATCTCCTATAGCTTAGTACTTTTTTCTTTTTATTCATTTGTCTATTATCTCTCTTTTCTTTAATGAAAGTAAGTGTCTTAGGATTAGTTAGGAAGGTGAACATTGAAGATCACATATTATAAGAAGTTGACCTTGTAAAAAATCTTAGAGGTTGTCCTAAGGGTTGTTTCCATGCTCTTTATACTTCTAGTTGTGTCACTCTATGGGAGGCTTGAGTGTCGAGTGCATTTATCCATTGCAATGGATGACCACGATATTATAAGACAACAATATTACCTATCCTTAGTTAAATTTTCAATGAGATAATTCCCTCTAAATAAGTGTAGTGAGGCTATTTCCACAATTGCTTAATTGAATGAGTCATCACATGATTATTTATACTATTGTTAGTATCCCTACCTCTGTTTGCATTATGATGTAATAAGGGAAGGAATATTGGAATTTATTACATATGATAAAATTTAGTTGAGTGGTTATAACCACTTGCATAGGAACAATGTAATATATGTTAGCTGGTTGTGATCTCCACCAATTATGGAAATCACATTGTTAGTATAGTCACTCTATATATAGCAATAAAATATGTATTTAAACAAGCATTTTATCAATAAAAAACATATAAATCATTTCCATCATTATATAATGGTACTTTAGACATCATCTCTACCTTCTTTTGAAGTTGATATCTTTCCTTATCACTCATATTGTCCATAGATTTACCAATCCCTTCTACATTCCTCTTAGTTTTGAGCTTCTTTCCCTTATCTACTTGTTTTTCCTTACTAGTTTGTGCCTTTGCATGGGTGTTATCCATAATATTATTCTCAATATTTTTTCTTTCCTTTTATTTCTCTTGTTGTATGACTATTGGCCCTTTATATTTCAAGTGTAGTGGTGGCATCCCTCTCCTAGACACTATGGTTATTTTATTTTCCTTAGCCTATTTCTAGCTTGTAGGTTGCTCCCTAGGCATTTTCATATTGCCCCTAGTCCTAACCCCTTGTTAGTTAGCACATATAGCATCATATTCAAATGTGGACACTTCATCTATTTCTATAATGCTAAAACTGGTAAAGATTGCATAATTGGAGTTTGGCAAGACAATAATTGAATATTGTAGTTGAGGTTGTTGGTATATAAGATGATTTATTATAAGCACCAACTGACCTAAAACATTCGTCTTTTGAGCCTATAATTGTTGGTCATACTAAGTCATCTATAAATACCTAGTTCCTACAGCATATTCTATATAAATATGACCAACACTACATGGAAAGCACCATAATGTATTTACCTTTGAATTAGCACTTGCTATGTTATTATAAATTTGGTTTGTTCCTTAGATTATGCCTTGTTGAAATACTTGATATTTAGTGAGGTAGGGGGTTCTCTAAGACTGCTAGTTTTAAGGTTGTTGTTTCTTTTTCATTGTTGCATTGATTTACTATAGTTTTGATTACTTCCAACACATTGCACATCCCAAAATTACTAGTTAAATAATTATTGGTGTCTGATGGAGTAGGAAGGGATAGAAATTATGGCTGAAAAGTTATAGTTTATGATACATTATATCCAATATGCATGACAATATATGGGGAGGGAAATGGGTTAGTAGCAACAATTAATTGAGGATTTGAAATATGGAGGGGGTGGAACCAAGAGTTGATGGGTTTTTGGTAATATGGGTAGCATAGGCCATAGGTGAGGTAGACAAAAAATTTACTATAGTAATCATAACATATTTTGCTTAGGTTGCTTCTTCAAAAGCTACAACTAGTGTATTGTGGTTAACATCACAAACTATCAAAGCTAAGCTAGATTGTAAGACCTTGATGTAATAAGGCAATGCTTGTTCTTCATTAGGCCTAACATTTTATGTAATAAAATTTAAGTTACTCAATAATATAGAGTTAAATTATGTGTATTTTCTTAGGGATGCCTTTGTATTGTATTTAATTGAAACAAAATATAATAGCCATTACCCATACTACCAGATTTTTGCATTAATGGTTTCATAATTGCTACCCAACTAGTAAAAAAATTATCAATCAAACCTCTATACCACAATATAGCTTTATCATGTAAAAATTAAATTAGTAAAAATACCATAATATACTCCTAAATATAGTGAATTGACTTGAGTGTAGACAACTTAGTAAAGTGATCTAGTGTTTATGAGGATCAAGCTTTAGAAAACTACTAGAAATCTTGCTTGAGATTTTCATTAATCAAACACATTTTTATACACTTTACAAAATCACTTGATGGGAAAAATCCTAAATCCAAGAGTGGATAGATAAACCTAATAGAAGGACTGATAGATAAGGCTAACAAAACTTTATAAAAATCATGACAAATAACTTTTCAGGACCTGCCAAGTTAGAAGATAAGGCTCACAAGCCTATCTAACACTTTTTACATTAAATATAATTAATTAATAATTTTTAATACTCAACACGCCTCCCAACAACAAAAAAATTGGACTCCAATGTGTACAAATAGGGAGGAGAAAAATCTTAAAAAGCATCAAAATTGGAAGATAAGTGACCCATACTCTGTTGCTTTAGTAGTTGGAGTATGTCTTAAAAATGATGATTCCATTGGGTTAGGCTCGTAGAGGTATTTTTGATGACTATAAATATGCCTACATGTGCTACTTGATGGTACCTCTATTTGTGTGAAAAATAGAAGCTTCTATCGATAGCAAAAAGAGAAGGATAATAGTTTTTCCTTTACAATTTGAAATGAGAATATTGTCTAGGAATATTATGTTGGAATATTCTCTTATTTTAAATTTTGATGTGGTTGTTTTTTTTAAGGAAAATATTTATTTACTTAACAAAAACATACAAAACTCTCTTATCAAAGAGATCAAAGTGAACAGAGCATTCTGGAAAATAGAACATGAAGACAGAAAATGACCTAAGTATTGGAGTCCTTGTCATCCTCGCATACCACCCCTACCCTTCTACTTCTTGATAATATGGTGGTAATAACCAAGGGCTAAATTTATAGTTTAATTTTCTAGTGTGTCGGCCTCTTTGTGGTTCTTTTATGTTGGTTATCCCTTGCTTTTACATAGTGACTATCACATTTTAAAAATCTATCATAATTTCCACACATAAACCAAGCAAAATAAAGGAGAAATTAATAAGTTTGATTGGTGAACGATCACCTTTTTGTGCATGCATGTTATAAAGGAAAAGAAACAAAAAAATTAAGAGACCCATGTAGAAGATATGTGGGATAAATATTATAAGCCATGGTCATGCCTCATCAGCAACCTGGTAATGAAGTGTTGCACGAGAGGATGTTAGCAAGGCTAGCGAGAAAACTATCTAGGCCATGTAGCAATGCAAAACAATTGACCACATAGTTTATTGCATATATGGCATGTATCGAATTAAGAAATACATGGTATACTGGGGTGGAAGACTCAGCCACATAACCATGCAGAGAGGGGAAATGTTCTATTAATTTCAACCACATGGCCTTGGGTGGAATGGCATAAAGGATTCACGTGAAGGCAATGAAACTTAGTCGAAGGTAGGGAAAAGGCTGTTAAAAATTACAACCAAATTTTTTACAAGTTGACACTGTACAATGGAGCCAAAAATCTGACAAGAATATAATTTTGAAACTTTTCATAATAAGAGATAAAAAAAGAGGTGATATATCTAAAAGGAGGTATTTGTGGGTTATGCAAAGGTGGTAAAAAAAAATTTGGTGCAACAGTGATAACACCAACCCATGAGCAAAGGAATTGGAGGTGGAGGCCATAGAGGCACCCAAGCAAGAGGAGGAAGAAGAAGCATCAGTGGTAATTGGATGTGGTACTAGTGGGTTTAGAAATGGCTAGAGTTATACAAATTTTATGGTGCATGAAAGAACCAATATGACATGGAGTCAAGGATGTGCATAAGTAAAAAGTACATCTCATAGGCTATGTTGATGTGATAGAGACATGAGATAAAATTATAGGTGAAGACCACAAAAATTATTGATAGAAGCAACAAAAAACTCATTGAAAACATACTATGATGTTGAAAATATTTAGAAAATATTGGTGGCATGACAACAACAAGTGATTTATTAGGTTTGTGGGGTTTAGCTCAATGATGGCCAAGGAGGAAGAATATTCCTACCAAAGGAAAACAAAAAACTAGAGGAAAATATGGGCTATTATCGCAAAGCAAAAAAATCCTATGTAAGACAAGAATTTCACATTTAGTAGACAATGGGTGATTAGTATCAAGGCCCATAATGGTGGTAGAGAACTAAGGATTGCAATCAAACCGGGGTGGTGTTGGATTTCCAACATCAACACAAATGGGAACGTAGTGAGGTGGTGTGGTCAAAAGTGATTACAAAAGGAGAAGGCCATGGATATGGCTTGCAAAGAACTAATACCAAACTATGATTTGAGGGGTCATGTCTTAGGCTAATGCATAGTGGTAACACATCCAAATCATATTGCCCAAAAATGATGGATGCACAATACCATTATGGTGCAGTATCAACTCAATTTCTTTGACTCGTCCACTTGGTCATTAGAGATGTGGTGCTATCAATAGGTGGAGGGTTGCCTCCATAAGAATCAATGAAAAAATCTTAGTAGATAAAAAATAGTCATATAATCATATAAAATAAAAACGTCATCAAGGAGATCTTCATCCATACTAGAAGCATCATTAGATAGACAAAATAGAATAACAAAATCTTCAACTTCTTCAATTTATTCAGTAGTAAGAATATTAACAACATCGTCTAAAGGCAATACGATGGGCTTCTCACCCATAAATATTGGTTCGAATCCAAGTGCTAATAACATATCAAATTTTTCCATTTCATGTAAGTTTTATTTCTCTTCAACAACTTCAACTTCAATAGTGAGTATTTGTTCTTCAATTGTGAGAAATTGTTCTTGAATGGTGCAAATTCCATTCTAGTTAGGTCCATCCATTGACATGGTGGCCATTATCTAAGAATAGATTTCCTTAGTTTCTTATGTTAAATTTTTTAAATTATTCAGAACATCTTGATCAGGTAGCACGATGCCTTGAATAGAAACTATCAACTGAGCACTAAGATCCTTAGCTTGACATGTTGATTCTTGCAAAAATCTTCAATAGTAAACATGGTGTCTAAAATAGGAGTAGGAAAAAAATACTCTAATACCAACTGATGAGGATAAATATTTAGAAAACTAACCGAAAATATTATGTGATATTTTCATTAATGAAATGCATATTTATAAACATTACAAAATCACTTGATGGGAAAAACTAGAGGTCAAAAACTCATAGTGAATAAATAAACTTGATAGAATGATTGAAATATCAACCTAACATATAAGGCTTATAGAACTTTACAAAAATCATAATAAACAACTTTTTAGGACCTAACAAGTTTAGAAGATAAGGCTCATAGGCCTATCTAACACTTTTACATAAAACCTAATTAATTAATAATATTTTAATCCTGAACAAGTGTTGTCTTATTCCTGCTTCCATAAAAAGTAGCCAAGGATTTCATAGCTCTAAGAGGAATAGGAGAATAGTCTCCTAGGTTCAATGGCCTTTGATATGTTCAATAAGGAAGTTGGTTTTTTGGCCTACGTGGAGGTGTTAGATTATTTATTTTATGGAGGAGTTTGACCATATTATTAGTGTGGTGGTGGATAAGGATATACCACATAACCCTAAGACAACTATGGAGGATACTAAGGGTATTGTTAAGGAGGATAGTAAGGTAGAAGATAATGAGTATTTATCATATCAAAAGGAGGAGATGGTCGATTTTACATCTGAGATCTAATGTGATTCTAATGCTATTTGTGTTACTTTACAAAAAATTCTTAAATTTTGAATTTCATGTCAAAGATACCATTTGTAAAACACCTACAAAAAATCAACATAAGTAATGAAAATGATGTGAATTTTAATATTACTTTGATGTTCAAATTGATTAATCAAGTCCTTGATCTCAAGAAATCACTTTGGATTGTGTAAATGTGGTGGATTCGAAATCAATTGCTTACAAAATATAGTGAATCATTCTTAGAAATGGACTTAGAGAATATTTCAAGAGATTGGCTCAAGCAGAGCAAATCATTCTAGAATTAGAGCAAATCACTTCCTATGCAAGAACTTGGAAAAAATACTTCAATCCCAATCCAATCATTCCATCCATGATGAATGTAAACTTAGCACAAAATAAAGGAAATTAGCCAAATTTAGGGTAAAAATGATGAATAGTGAGTGTTGATCTTGTTGAAATTGTAATATAATTCATGGCCAAGGCCAACATTGTATGATGTATTAGATAGGCCTAAGTACATTTCATTGTACAATATATTAATAATATGTTATTTATTATTATGTAATCCCTATGGTCCATGGTTAACCTTGTTATTATTAAACCCTCTTTATAACTTGTAATTAACCTAAATACCTCTTGTTATGTCAGATTAGATTAAACTTTATAATGTAATTGGGGTTTTGGTATTGTTATAAATACCCCCCTCACACTCCTCATTTGATTATCGAAGTGTTGTGCAATATTATCTATGGATAGTGATTATCTATGGTGCCTATGGGTGCTCGAAATATATTTTTTTCTTATTTTTATTTTTTCCTCTAAAGTCATCCTCTAAAGAATAGTTGGATTCGTGCAGGGGAACTCTTTGGTGATCCATGGTGAAACATAGAATATGGACTGCTCTTTTGATTTATTGTGCCCTTACATAACAATTGGCATGGCAGTATGGTTTGGATTGTGCATTTGAGGAGGGCATGAGATTAAATCATGCTCTTTTGTTATGCAAGCATTCATATTTTTGATCATATAAATGATTTTAGGACCCCTTACCATGGTTACTGATGAGGGCATCACATTCTTGTGGTAATGGAAAATAAGTGCATGTGAACTAATTGACAACTAATTCAACTAATGGCCAACATAGTCATCCAGCTAGAAACCTATGTGAGTAGAAGACTCACAATAGGTTTATTTACAAAAAATAAACCTAGAAAACAAATAAAATAATCTAACCTAGAATGAACCACAAGAATGTGATGCACTCATCAGTTACATATCATATATGTATGGACAACAAGATGGTTTTAAGATAATAGGCTCTAGTTTGAATTGTAGATGCCATCCTTTAATTGTAACAAATAAAAGGGAAGAATCCTTGTATGTGACAATCGACTTTCCCTCTCAAGTGTGATGACATAAAGTTAGTTGGAACATTATGCTTAGCATCAAAGAGACCTTAGATTGAATCCCTATGATGCCTTTAGATGCCTTTTTGAGTAGCTTGGAGGTTCTTTCCCACATGGAAATTGATATGGCAACTGATGTTGCCTACTTTTGCACCTTGTCAACCCAATTTTTACATACTTAAACTAGCTTAGCTAATCAAACTAAGGCAAGTGTCAATGGCTAAGTAGATCAAAGGAGTTGAAGTGGTGAAAAATGACTGGATAACTCTAGAAAATCAATTTTTTCCAAGTGGCATGTTGACATTGATGCTTACAACCCTAAGGTTAGAGCCTTTAATTTTAATTTTTTGGATCCAATAGGGCAAATCTTCTAGAGGCCATAATTTTTGCATATGAAAGCATTTTGAGCCCTTTTTCATATCATGTGATTTTTTTATATCTATGCATCAGTGGCATCAATTTATAAACTTGTAGTGTTAAGGATCAAATTGTGAAATGTGGAACACAAAGCCCTAGTTACTTGCCTTAATGAGCAAATTTTAGTATTTGATCAAATCATAATATTTTGCTTGATTTTTTGGGAGATATAGATTGGATTTTTTATAGTTTCAATAGATTGAGTATTTTGGAGGCTTGTAGGAAAAGGATTCAGGATGTGGTTTAGTCATTCCCTCTTCCTCCTTTGTGTCATTCCCTCTTTCTCTTCTTCTATTTCTAGTATGGGTTTTCTTGGAAGTTTGTTACACTCTTCTTATAAGAAATTTCATGCAAAACTTCTTTTGGTGATTGAAATTAGGTGGTCCAAGGGCAGTAGGAAGTCTTCAAATTGGGCGATTTATGTTGTAAGAGAAAAAGTTATACCTTCAATTTATACCTTATATGATAATGAAATATGAAGGAGCTTATCTTCAAAAGAGGTGGTGATATTGACTTCTCTTCTTCATTTGAATTCCTAGAAGTGTTCTTAGATGTGTGTGGGAGTGTCTAAAAGTACCAATGGTGACTATGGTTTAGCCTAAGGGTACACTTATGCAAGAAATATTTATGTAGTATTAGATTTTAGATTATGGGGGCATCTAGATGAGTCTACCTCAAAATGATAAGGTCCATTAGAGAATACATTGTGGGGAAGATATTATTAATACTATTGTCTCTTCTCCTTAGCCCCTCAATTCAAAATATGGGGGTGTTGAAATTATAATCTAATTCATCACCAAGGCCAACATTGTATGATGTATTGAATAGGCCTAAGGGCATTTCATTGTACAATGTATTAATTAATTGTAATATTTTATTATGTAAGCCCTATGTGACATAATTAAGTATGTATGTATGTATGTATGTATATGCATGTGTGTGTATTGTAATTTTGACCATTCCCAAGAAGGGACTTTTTATAGTATGTAGAGTCAAATTCAACAAAATAATGTTATCTCTTTCTTTCCAATTTTTTTTCCATATAGTTGCTTTGAATTTTTCCTTTAAAAATGTCTTTATATTTTTGTTAACATTTAGGTATTATCCAATTATTTCATTTTTTTATCTACTTGTTGTTTTGCTTCATCCATATTTTCATTTTGTTTTGATCCTCTTCTATTACAACCATAATCCAACTATTTGCATCCATCTATTCAAAAATTTTCACACCTCCTAGAATATGAACCATAACAACTGCCTTTATAGGAAAGGTACCTACTTCTCCTAGGAGAATATCATATGGAACTATTTATTTTATTTTTAATTAATTTGTAATTATATATATTTGAATCCTCTTTAATTTTCTCCATTTTGAGTTTGATGTGTTTCTAGCCCTCACTTCACATGCATACATCACTAGTACTAATAGTAGCCCAAATAAAACACATATAGTCTTCTAGTCCCATAAAGTAGCTTTTTTTGCTTCTATTTTAGAATGCAAAAAGTGCTCTCAATAATGATTAATATTTAATTTAATATTTTCTATTGGTATTATTTACTTTATTTTATAACATAAATGTGTTTTCATATAAATAGTTCATTACAATTAGTGTGGTTGCATTTATACTTTAGGAAGGAAACTAGCAATCCATATCTAGTAAAGCAGACTATGATAGTGCAAAGTTTTGGAAATATTACTCTACTAAGATGCAATGCATAGACAATAGAGGTGGATTTTTGGTATTGTGAAGGTTGCTATAGGAAAATTTCAAGGATGCTGAATTTTTCAAATATTTGTATTCACACAAAAAATGAATATCAAAAAACTAAAAATCAAGAATTTAGAATTTTTATGAAAATGATGTAGGTAACTAACTATAGCAACTCAATTGAGATGGGAACTAAATCTATTTGTAAAATCTCAGGATCTAAAGGAGACTTTTTTCTATTTTTTAATGGTGGGGGACTCGAGTACAACCCCTTATTCACCAACAAAAAAATGGATGGATGATATGTTGTATGATATTCTCCTATTGTAACTTTATGGATGCTATGGCAAATCAATGTGAATTGAGTGATGCAATATGCATTATGGCCATGGTAGTTTTAACCTGTTATAGGATGAGATCTTGGTTGGTATGATTTATGTTGTCATTAATATTGAATCTCATATGACAAACATAATTTTTTATGTGGTTGTTTTATTTTAATGTTCCCCTAGTTGTTGATGGGACACGATAATGAGCTAAAATGATTGTTAAGGAATGTATGGATGAAATTTTATTATATGTTGTATAGTATTAAAATCTTTTTAACTACTAAATACTATTTAAATGCAACATTGTGGATGTTGACAAACAAATCCCTTACCCAAATCTTAAAAACCAATATTTTTGAGACTATAACAACTAAGATTAATACTTTACTATGAAATCCTACTTCATTGACTCCTCTAGATGAGATTAGAAAATATAAGATATTGGCTGATATGATGTAGATATTCCAATTTTCTATGCTTAAAATTAGGCTTGAGAATGCTCAAACCTTGGTTAATTGTTATAGTTTATAATTATACGCATCTTATGCCATACTAAACTATTATTGGAATTTTGTTTGATACCCTATTTTTTAAATTGGATAGTGATGTATAAAATTATTGCTGGATTTTTTCTAATACCCTATCTCAACTAAAAATGAATATGCATAAAGTATTGTTAGCATTTTTATTGATTCCCTATTTTCAAACTTGGATAATTATGCTTAAACATGTTGTTGAAATTTTATTTTATACTTTGTCTCAACTTGGAACTAAGATGCATAAAGTGTTGCCACCATTTTTTTTGATATCCTTTGTTTAAATATGAATAATGATGCATAAAATTTTTGTTGACCTTTTATTCAATATCATATTTTTCAATAGTAATAATAAAGCATAAATCTCCATTGGTAAATCATTTAATACCTTACTTTTTCAAATATGATTGATTGTGCATAAATTATTGTTGATACCCTGTTTTCAATGATGATTTTTTGATGCATACTACTACTAGGTGAGGTGATAATGTGTTTTTGGCATGGTAAAACAGTTGAAAGTTGATAGTAAGATGTGTATGATTACTTATACACACATTTATATGTGTTTATGTGATTTTATGAGCCAAGATAGAGAATACATGGATGGGTTGAAGTGCACTTGCAATCCAAGCCCTAGGTATGGATGGATTATAGGCAAACATGTAAACTAGACCTCCAAGAGATAAAGAGAGAGGGTATGGATGGGTTGTAGATTGACTTGCTACCTAGGATTATGACATGAATGAATTACAAATGGACATGTAATGCAAGCCTCAAAGTGAGTGAACAAAAGGGGTGGCATATTGTATAGCATGGATATGTGCTAAATGACACCCTATGATATAGATAAGGTAGACCAAGCTATGATTAAAATAATAATTTTGTTCATGTCATTATATGATATATATTGACTTGATGTATATGGGATATTCATTAATTGACTGCATGATTTAAGGTGACTCCATATAGGATGAAATCAACTAATTGCATGCTTGAATATATGATAGTTAAACAACTATATGATTTATGATGACTTCATGTAGGCATACTTATGCTTCATGATTTTTTCTTATATTAAGTTGGTGCCTAGTATTTATGTTCCTTATAGAAGGGTCAATCCTCTTGGGTAGGAAAAAGGACTAGGGGAATTCCTAACAACAATTCCATCATTGGGTGGTATATCACCCCAATGATGCCCTCTCTCCTCATGGGTCTAATAAACATGTCATTTTAGAAGGAAATATTCATAGTGGGTGTAATGATTTAGGTGACATGGTATGAGAAGAGATTTATCTAAATGAATATGTTTTGAATTCTTTTGACGTCTAGTCTACTTAGAATAGTTGAATTTTCTTGAATGCAAGACATCACTACATAGAAAATCTTAAATGGATGCATGAGTACCATTAATCAAATATATTTTCTTGATAACATAGCCAAAGATCTTGTGATTTCAACCTTATGACATGAATTCTTGAACATATGTAACATTGTAGTTGTTACACATTATTGTTTATGTATAGATCTTTTGTATTACAATATCCAACAATTTAAATGATTAACCTATAGAGTTTAAGAATCAAGGTAGATGTATTATCTTGTAGAACTCAGATTTGGTATAAGCTTAGGATGATGAATTCTAGATATATATGTGACAATGCATATCTATTTCTAAGACCTATTGTAATCACCTTTATTGATAGTGGTAATAATAATACTTCTACAAAAAATGGGATATGAATCTAAAACTATGTAATTGAAATTTTCTAATGGCTATCACTTAGGACTGGACCCAAAATATATTTGTATGTTAATATATCATATTGCTTTCAATAATGAGTATAGCCTTCTTGTAGCTTTATGTGATTACTATACTTTGATCCCCTAATCTTTTAAAATACATAGAATGATGAGAATAAAATTGTGTTTTAGTATATCTTATGGGATACTAAGATACTATGATATCTTTAATTGGGAAGAATGGTTGATGAAATCTGATCTGTATATAGTTTATATGTATTGCTAAGATGGAATTAATCATATTCAATGGGATTATATACATACTAAAAATTTAAAAGTAAAATTTGCTTACTAATTTTAGTTATTATTCCTAAGTTTGAATTGATGCCCCAAGAGAGGGTAAACATGAAAGTCCATGGAAGTATTTCTTCACATTGGTTGAAGGCCCTTAGTAATTAAGATATATAAAACCTTCCTCTAATAATGATTTTATAATTGTATTGCTTGACATCATATTAAGTACAGTCTCCTTCTAAAACACACACACACACACACACACATGCATGTGTGTATTGCAATTTTGACCGTCCCCAAGAAGGGGGTTGTTACAATATGTAGGGTCAAATTCAACAAAATAATGTTATCTCTTTCTTTCCAACTCTTTCCCCAAATAATTGCTTTGAATTTTTCCTTTTAAAATACCTTTATGTTTTTATTGATATTTATGTATTTATTCAACTTGATATTTCATTTTTTCATCTACTTGTTTTTTTGCTTCATCCAAAATTTCTTTTTGTTTTGATCCTCTTCTATTACAACCTTAATCCAATTATTTGCATCCATCTATGCAACTTTTTTCACATATTCTAGAATATGAACCATAACAATTGCCTCTATAGGAAAGGTACCTATTTCTACTAGGACAGTATCATATGGAACTAACTCTTTTATTTTTAATTCATTTGTAATTAGATGTCTTTTAATCCTCTTAATTTTTCTCCATTTTTAGTTTGATGTCTTTCTAGCCTACACTTCACACACATGGGACATTACTGGTATTAATAGTAGTGACATCACATGCAAAATAACTTCCTTGACCTCCCTTAAAATAAATTAATTTTCTCTTATAATTATTATGGGAGGGTCCCTTCTAACCATTGGATTTTTGTAATGTTATTTTTTATAAAGTTCATTCTAGAATAAATTTGGGTTATTATTCCTTAAATAAATTAGTTCTTCTCATCTGGCACTCACATACTCATATTTTTTCTTTTCCAATATATTTGTACAAACTTTTATTTTCCTCTTCTCTACCTACTTCATTCATAGCTTTCCTTATCGCTTTACATATTTCATAAAACCATGCATTTGTTGGAAAACTATATTTTTCTTCTTCTTCCTAACTCTAAACCATTTGTACCCTTTTAATGCCTCCAAAATTATATTTATTAATTCATAACTTGATTCCTTGCTCTCTTGTTTTTTTTTTATCCCTTTGCAAAACTTATTTTATTGTTTCCTTAAAAATAAAATGATTCTCTTAGGTTATGAGGACCTTTCTCTCTATTGATGTTTTTTTATTGTAACACACTTTTTATATTTGTTGATTTATTTCCTACCATGATAATTTTATACAAACTCAGCTATAATCCAATTTTAATTATGTTGTGAAATCTTCAATATTTGCTATAATTACCTTCTCTATTAGACTTTGCAAACAAATGACATAGTTAATAATGATTGCCCCATTGTAAGTTCTAAAAATATACTTTCTAGATTTCTTCCACCTACTCATACCACTACAAATTATCAAACCATGTATGTCATATATGGTCAATATTTCTTTACCAAAATGAGTACTGACACCTTTGTCCTCTAAGCATCTTATTTATTAATGGTTTTCTTCCTTTGCTATCAATAATAGATTGCTACCTAGATACTCTTTATTACTTAATACTTTGGTTTGCTCGTTTGCTATCCTTGCAATAAAATCTCCTATTAGAATTATACCTCCAAGTTTTGAGTATGATAGAGATTTCTTTCTTTAAATTTACATATGGATCCTCATAGTCTATCCCATATGTTTAGTAGGCTTTAGATGTAAATGGAGCAAAAATAACAAGCTACAATTCTAATAGTTATTTTTTCTCTTATTTTAATCCAAATATATTGTTTATTTGGGTCTTCTTTCTCCAACTAAATATTATTACCCCAAGTTTCCTTTATCAAAACCATTATTCTTCTATATCCCTTGCCATCACTTGTTTCATACCATACTTCAACTTCCTATAACCTTCAAATGTTTAGGTCTTGCACCCATCATGTTCATGTGTATTTGTGAGACAAATTATGGCTCTTCCTTCTACAACAGACCCTAACCTAGGTCCTATCCTCCACGGGTAGCCTCCATAATTCCAACATGATAGATCTAACTACTCCTCGGGTGGGTCATTCCCTATTTATTTTAGAACCTTTAATTAGAGATGCAAGCCTTTCTTTTTTTCACCCATGCACATTTACTTTCATGCTTTAATATTCATATTTTATTTGACTCCCTTTTTCTTTTTTCTTGTTATATTGGTGTCTCCCAAAAATGTTAACAATTGATGTATGACTTTCCATTTTTTAACCATGCATATTTTCCTTCATTCCTTGTTGTCCTTATTTTTTCCAATTCTTGTCTTTCTTCTTCTTGTATTGGGTTAAGTCTTTGTCTATGAAAATTTGCAAACCTTTCAAAAGACTTCTATTTTTAATGATTTGGTTATTGTCCTCCTTTTTCGTGGTGGTAAGTTCATTAAGCGTACATAATCCTTATCTTATTTTTTCGATCCTCCTTGCTTGGAAAATTTGTGCTTTTCATTGTAGCTTGTCTTTAAGGAAGCTCTTGTAATACTGATTGTGTCTTCAACTTCTCTAGAGTTTCTTACGCCTTTAATAATTATATTTTTTGATCTATCGTATCTTTTTCTCTTGCATGTATTCCAACTTGTTTTTCATCCATCTCTTTCTTTTTGCCTATTTATTCTTTTACCACTTATATCCTTGTCTTGACCTCATTTATCAGGTTTTTGATAGTTTCTCTTTTACTTTTATATCAGTCATTGTTCCTTGTTGTGACACGTGTTTCTTCCTTTGTACCTTTTAGACATGTTCATATTTACTTATTCTTTTGAAACAAAATACTAATTTAATAATGTTATATAAATATTTATTTTAATTCTTGTTATAATATTATATGGATAATAATAATAAGATTATTATTATTATTTAATTTGTTATATGAGGTTGAAATGATTCTCACTCGTATTATGCCATAACCATATAGTGGTCTTTTGATAACTTGAACAAGTATGCATGTATAGTTTAACATGTTTTGAACATAGATTCATATTATATCATCAACCATATAGTGATATTTTAATATCGTGACAACCTTCAGCTTCTTTGTAGTCTCTTACCACTCTAATAATGTTTGTTTATTTATTATAATTTTTTTGTTTTCTCTATGTATTCCATTTTGCTTTTCCTCTATCTTTTTCTTTTTGCCTATTTATCCGTTTACCATATCCATATGTTGACTTCCTTTACCAAGTTGTAATAATGCTCTTTTTTTATATTGAACATCGTTTACAAATATTTACAAATATCGAGCAAACACAAGAAGAATCGACCTCACAACCATGGATGATAATAGGCAACTGCCATTACACCAAATACCATTTTGCCTAGTTAATGCTCTCTTTTATTTTTGTATCTTTGTTTATTGTGGCACATGTATTTCTTTCCTCGTACCTTTTAAACCTATATTCATATTTACTTATTCTTTTGAAACCAAATACTATTTTAATGATGTTATACAAACATTTATTTTAATACCTTATTTATTTATTTTAATGGACATTAATAATAATATTATTATTTACTTAATTATATAAGATTGAAATGAGACCCACAAATATTAAATCACGGTCAAATAACAATATTTTAATAGCTTAAAATTTTTACATGTATAATTTCATAAGATTTTAACATAAATCTCCTCAAAAATTGAAAATTTAGTCGATTGAATTCATAAAATTTGACAATAAATAATAACTAGTAAATCCCTATTATTCTCTTTAATTGGTAAAATGAACTTCATCATTATTACATATTAACCAAATAATAATATTATAACAATTTGACAATTATATATATATATATAACTTGACAAGATTAAAGCTTAATTTTTTCTTAAAATAAAGAAATATAATTTATTTAAATTAATACACTTTATTATTATTATTTTAAATATATAAGGGAATTGATAAGTGGATGTTGCCACTATAAACCCTAGCCAAGTGGGTTAAACGAAGTCAAGAGACCTGACCCTCTAAACACTCAGCCGCTACCATCCAACCTATCCAAATATGTTGTGGTTTGAACCTTGGACCTCCCAAAAGAGGCCAAAACCCTACCGCTAAGTTGTCCTTGTCGAATGATTAATACACTTTATTTTTTTGATACATAGAGGAATTGGCAACTACCTTTCCTTTTTGAACAACTGATCATGGGATCAAGTCACATTACCTTCAATCATAGCGTCAAATCACGGTGCTACCACTATAACCCTTATTTTGCCTTGGTAAACATGACCCGGAGTGAGAGAGACCCCGCTAAGTTGTCCTTGTCGAACTATTAATACACTATTTTTTTTATACGTAGAGGAATTGGCAACTACCTTTCCTTTTTGAACAACTGGTCACAGGATCAAGTCACATTGTCTTCAATCATAGCGTCAAATCATGGTGCTACTACTATAACCCTTATTTTGCCTTGGTAAACACGACCCGAAGTGAGAGAGACCTCGATGACTCGGAGTTGGTACGTCTTCATCAAGCTCACACACAATCAACAGACTCAAGTTAGACTACTACCTTTGTCCAAATTAAACATGTTCCAAAGGTTTGAACCTAAATCTCTTCTTGATAAATGCCTAATGTCTTACCAATCTACTGACCTTAGAAACTATTACTACACTTTATTATTATTAATAATTAATTTTTTTATTTCAAATGTAACTTACCAACTTTATACTATATTAAACTATAATCCATACTAGACACTTAATATGTCAGCTTTAAAGCAAAACAGTGCTAGCATTTAAGATAGCATAACGGTCACTCCACACGTAACGCATAAATTGGACATTGATCTTCAGCTCCCAAATATGGGACTCCACTTCATTAAAAATAAACCAATCATCACAACACAAATTTTAAATAAAAACAAAAGAATACAGAAAGAATAGAGGGCTCATGGTCTCGTACGACCACTTATATTAGGAAAATCTCACCCACTCACTTACATTGTGAGGGTCCCATATGCAAAATTTTGTGGAAATGCTTAGGTGTAGGGGGTGAATACGTGTATGATTAAACCTCGTCCTGTGTATGATTAAACCTCGTCCTTTATATGGGCGGCTGAGTGTTTGTCAATAACAATTAAAGAATCTTATTGACTTTAGGTTAGGATTTTAAATTTTGTAAAAGAAATCGTCTCCTTTAGCCACGTCAGATGCTACAAATAAAGATAAAGACATAAAGATGAAGATCTACTCTATTTATGATGGTGGCCCACGTATAAACTTTTTTTGTCTAGGTTTTATTGGGATTTAAAAAGATAATCTTAAGTATTAGTGGTAACCTTGGAGTCCTAGTCGTCGGCTATTTGGAGTGCATGCATTTTTCCCTTGTAGATCCTTCAACTTGGTTTAAAATAAAAATAAAGATTTTTCTTGTTAAGGCCATGGCAGGGTGGATGGAGGGTAGATTTGCCCAATTCAAGTGTAGATCATACGGATGATGAAGGGGATGATTCTTGTTTTAAATTGGGGTTGAGTTGATAAAGCTTTTAAGGTCAGAAATGATATTATAGATGTTAGAGATTACTGTTCTCTTTTTTATCATTTTTCTTTTGTAGATCCTTCAACTTGGTTTAAAATAAAAATAAATATTTTTCTTGTTAAGGTCATGGCAGGGTGGATGGAGGATAGATTTGCCCAATTCAAGTGTAGATCATATTGATGATGAAGGGGATGATTCTTGTTTTAAATTGGGGTTGAGTTGATAAAGCTTTTAAGGCCAGAAATGATATTATAGATGTTAGAGATTACTCTTCTCTTTTTGATCAAGGATTTGAAATGTGGGTTATTTTTTTAATGATGGGTTCAATTATTGTTGAGGTTAAAGGTTAAGGTTTCTTGCTTATAGTTGGAGGTTAATTCATTTTGTTTTTATTTAAAGGAGAGAATTTATGAGTGTTCAAGGTATGATCGAAGAAAGATTGAAATCTTGAATTTATCAATGAAACTGATTTTGATGGGTTCAATTATTATTGAGGCCAAAGGTTAAGGTTTCTTGCTTATAGTTGGAGGCTAATTTATTTTTTCTTTATCAAATGGAAAGAATTTATGAGTTTTCAAGGTATGCCCTTTGCTTTTTGCCAACTTAAGAGAAATATTGAAATCTTGAATTTATTAATGGAATTGAATTTGAGGTATTTTACCTACACTAGAAAATCATGTTGTTGGAATTTTGTTCCATAATGACTCCACCAGAACAAAATTAGTACTTAAAATGCATGAAGCAGTCAGTTACTCTTTTGATAGATTAAATCAAATTTCGTGCAAAAGACAAGTACACACCGGCATAATGTCGTGCACACCTACATAATATTATGCCTATGGTAGAAAACCTATCTCATGATGAATGATATTCTCAAGAAAAATATATCGATCTAGATAGTAATATAGGGTTCCTCTTGAGTTTAGATGTTATGCTTTCAATTGTCTAACTCTAAATCAAGAAGCATTATTTGGAATTATCTAGCAAAAATAATATTTCTAACCAAGTAGATATAATTTCATAGTTTGTATGGATTAATTTGGTAGAAACGACAACCATTCCTATTTATAATCATATTAGGGTCCATCTTGATTATATGATTGACTCTCTATTGATTAGACTTTACCTTACCAAATTTTATCAGACTAAAGATGATAAACTCAAACCATATAAGGACATTGCGGATAAGTTAATGGTTGCCTTTGACAAGGTCACTATCGACACAATTCCATGCTCTAGTAATCGTCAAGTAGATACAATGGTCAGCATTGCCTTACTTATACCTCTAGAACTAGAGGATGAACATGCGATAATTATCATTTGTCAAATAAAGCAACCCATAACTTCACAGTCAAGCCAAGAACCCCTAACAATATTTGCAATAGAGCAAGTTTCTATCCTTGACCCTTGATACAAGGATATTTACACCTTCCTCAAGAGTGGCATCTTGCTCGAATGTCTATATTGGAACAAACAAAAGAACCTAAGACAATGAGTTTGTAGGTTTATAATAATCAAAGACATCTTGTATAGACACTCTTTCGATGGTATCCTTCTTAGGTGCCTAAATTTCGATGAAGTTAAGCAAGTCATTTAAGATGCTAATGATGGAATATGTGGTGGCCACTTCAATGCAAGTGCTATCTCTAAAAAACTCCTTCGCATGGGATATTACTGGTAATCCATAGCAAAGGATGCCCGTAATTACACGTGAAAATATAAAAATTTCTAAAAGCATGATAATCTTATCAATGCACCCTCACAAGAGCTTCAATCCATGACATCTCATTGGCCCTTCTCCACTTGGGGGCTATATATCATTGATAAGATAAACTTGGTGTCATCTAATAAACATAATTTTTTTAATATCACAACTGAATACTTCAAAACGTGGGTAGAGGTTAAACCCTTATCCTCTTGCACTGGAGTTCAGGTTTTAAAATTTATTCTAAACCAGATTCTATCGTGATAAGGTTTTCCCAACATGCTCATCTCAAGTAATCGCACTCCCTTTAATAACAAGGATGTTGTCAAGCTCTATATAAAATTTAAAATTCGGCATAAATGGTTGCCATTGTATTACACACAAGGTAATGCCCAGACGAAAGCATCCAACAAAACTTTAATAAAAATATTAAAGAAGCTCATTAGTAAAATAGGTTAGGATTGGCATATGTAGCTATATCCTACCTTATGAGAGTATCATACTAGTGTTAGAACTCCAACTGGTGCTACACCTAGTGCCTTGGTCTATGGGACCGAGGTCATCTTCTATTTTGAATTAGAAAGTTTTGTCCCTTTGAATTCTTTTGAAGGACACTTATATTGGTGATGAGTACCTCTATGCACACTTTATTCAATTGGAACTACTTGATGAAAAGTAGATCCATCCCTTAGAGCACCTATGGATCTATCACCAATGACTTAAGAAAGCCTATGGAAAAAGAGTGTGACCTTGTTCCTTTGAAATAGGTGACCTATTTCTTAAGAAAACCATAAGAACATTAATGCTAAAGAGGACCTAAAATGCAAATTCGATCCTAATTGACTAGGTCCATTCATAGTGATAACTAAATATGAGCTAGACACATATCGCTTAAAAATATTAGATGGTAAATAATATAAAGAGCCTGTAAATATAATGTATCTGAAGAGATATCATGCTTGATTGTGCATGGTTTTCTTGCTCATGTGTCTGATTATGTGGTTGCTTGCATGCATAGTTGCTTGTAAAATATTTTGCTTGCTCTTATATGCCTACTTGCATGATTGCCTAAGTTTATCTGCTCATTCCATAATGCCACAAGAGGGAGACCATAATGAGGTGATGATGATCCTAGCTAGAAAATAGACTCACTTGCATTGCATTTACAAGTCACTGAGTTAGCAAACCTCCTTGATGACTCCTCAAAATTCTTATACATCCTCTTGATATTTCAAAATATGGAGGAGGGGTTGGGATATTGATAATGTGATCTCTAGCCAACAATCATCAGTCATAAGCATAGTCACGATTCAACGCCTCAACCTATCGTTTTATATTCTATAATTTCTAGAGAACTAGTTCTTGTTAATCCAAACCTCAAACCTCTGCTTTTCCTACCATATTCTCAAAATAATTAGTGTCATTTTTGCATCGATTTCCTAATCATACTACATAAATTATTTTCATATTGTTGGAGAATATTACATTATTTGGTACATGAAAATGTACCCCTATGGTACCTTTATGGTACAAATATAAATATGTAATTCATTAGGGTTTGAATCTATATTTTATATGAGTGATTTATATTTTTCCTTTATGTAAGTGTATGTGCATGATATGTGTGTCATGTAAGAGTGTAATGTGCATGATATACATAAGTATCATGTAAGTAAGAGTGAAAGTGTGTGTTGAGATAATGTGCATGTGTCATGTATGTAAGTGTGCAAAAATGCGCATAAGTGTATTATATTAATAGTGCATGTAGGAGGGTAGGAGTCATGTAGAAATGTGCAGTGTCATAGAGTCAAGTATGCATGTAAGAAAATGCCACATGCAATGCGAAGGGAGGATGAATTATAAGAGTGCACTTTCAGTAGAGATCGACACCTTAGTCAAAGGAAATTAATCATAACATGCAACACAAAGTTGCACGATGAGTGGAATAAAATACCTTCAACCCCAAAACAAGGAGAACATTTTTATAAAAATGAAACTATAGCAGAACAATATTTAATGTTGAATAAAAAATAAATTTTCAAATTATACCTTTCAAATTGTCAGGATGAACAGCGTAAAGGTTTCCTAGGGTGGATTTATCATCATCGGTTAAGGCATACTGGTTGTTCACCAGTACACCATCCAAAAATGGTAGCCCTATTAGTCACTGCACATCGAAGGGTTTAAACGAAAAAACAATTTCGTTGTTATCCACACGGATCGAAACAGTGCACACATCATGGTTGTAACAAGAAATGATCCGTTGGATCAACTGAACGTTAATGTTCAACTGAGGCATCTTCAACGCACCAACAAGTCCAGCAGTGTATCCATTGGGAATCTCTATTAGGAGTGTTGAAAATGCTCTTGATATTGGGGCAGAAGGTGTACTTGAAATGAACTTTGGATGGAAGAGGGGAGGAACAACTAGCCATATCTGAAAAGCATGAAAACGCTGGCAAAACCTTATAAAAATGATGCCAAAATGCTACCAAAACGCTCTAAAAACACTGCCAAAATGCACTAAAATTGCTTGGAAACGCTCTAAAAATGCTCTAAAACCGTTGTGGAAAACGCCCTAAAAATGCTGGAAAAAGGTTTTAAAGTTGCTCTGGGAAAAGCTGCAAATGACCCTGCAAATGAATTTATAGATTTTTTGCATGGTAGGAGTTAACACATGAATGACACGTGGCAAAATGGAGGACACGTGGTGCCATCTTATTTACGGTTATGGCAGTCACCTTGTTCCACTCACCATCTGCCAGTCGCCTTGTGCCACTCGCCATCTACCAGTCACCTTGTGCCACTCGCCATTTGTCAGTCGCCTTGCATCACTCGCTATTTGTCAGTCACTATGTGCCACTTGCCTTCTACTAGTTGCCTAGTGCCACTCGCCATCTGCCAGTCACCATATGCCACTCACCATTTGTCAGTTGCCATGTGCCAATCACCTTCTACCAGTCACCTTCTATTAGTCGCCTTCTGCTAGTCACCTTCTGCTAGATGCCTTATGTCAGTTGCCTTCTGCTAGTCGCCTTCTGCCAGTCACCTTTTGCTAGTTGCCTTCTGCCAGTCACCTTATAGCATTCCCCTTGTATCAGATGCCTTCTGTCAGTTGCCTTTTTTCCAATCACCTTATGACAGTCGCCTTGTGTCAGTCGCCTTCGACCAGTCACCTTCTACCAGTTGCCTTCTACCAGTCGCCTTGTGTCAGTCGCCTTCTGCCAGTCACCTTCTGTCAGTTGCCTTGTGTCAGTCGCCTTATGCCAATAACCTTCTGCCAGTCACCTTATGTTAGTCGCATTTTGCTAGTCGCCTTATGTTAGTCACCTTCTTCTAGTCGCCTTATGTCAGTCACCTTCTTCCAGTCGCCTTCTGCCAGTCGCCTTCTACAATTTGCCTTGTGTCAGTCACCTTCTGCCAGTCGCCTTCTGTCAGTCGCGTTCTACCAGTCACCTTCTGATAATTTTTTTGATACTTGTAGTTGAAAAAAAATCGCCATGTTTTGAAAAATTTCTTCAAAAATTTGAAAAATTTGCCCCACAGTTTATACAGCTTTCACGTTGATTCACCCCGATTTGATAAATACTTTTTTGGTACTACCCCTTATGCATAACCATGGTGTAGTCCTCTTCTCAATAATTATATAATAGGAAGAATGTATCTAAATCATATTAATGTGCAGGTAATGAACCTTAATAGAATCTATCTTCTGCACTTTCTTTGAGTACTTAAAATGCAACCTTGTATTTTGTAATTTTTGACTTCTAATAAGGTGCTTAATGAAGTTAAGTAGTAATCTAAATTAAGTGTTCAAGTAATGAACCTTTTGCACCTAATTTGCTTACCTTTGATGATGAATATCTTGATGAGTTGATTCACAAAATTTCTTGTCGATAATGGTGGTTGCTCACATCTTTGAATGTTTCTAATCTGTTGCTTTAAAATTGGAGTAGATAATTTCAACTTCTCCTTTAGGATCTAGCTTGGAACTTTGAAATTTCATAGCTAGTAATGCTATCTTGATTGTTGCCCTTTAGCAGTAAATCTATTTACTAAAATGTACCTTCTTAGATATGAAGAACTATCTCCAAATATTCTTGGATTTGATAGGTTTATTCTGTATGAGTTCTAACTTCAAACAGGGCTTTCTTCTCAAGAATCTAAAAATCTTGAGGTCTTCATGATTATTCTCTATAAAGTTTGACAAATTGTTTGCCAAATATTTCTCCTTTGGTCTTGTTGTCGGATGGCGACAATTGTTCCAATTCTTTCACTATATTTTATAGTGAATTTCTCCAATGAGTTCTAGGAACTTCTTTGATAGATTCTTCAATTTATGCAATGAGGCTCTCCAAGCCTTCTCCTTGTTTCTCCTTGAGACCTCTCTAAGGTATTTATTATTGCAGCTTCTTTAGGTCTTCTTGATGAGACCTTTCCTTCAACCTTCAACTACGAAAGTGTTGGCAATGAGATCTTCTTCATGGATATCTAGAATAGGACTTTTTATAGTCCTTCTCTATCTATTCCAGGGATGGAAGTTCTTCAATGATACCTTTTATGGATCTCTTAAGCTTCTTCTAGATGAAGTCTTCTATCAGCAAAGGAGATCACCAATCTCCTATCTCTCATGGACTCTTCTCTAGATTCTTCTTCTTGTTTAGTGACTCTTCTCTAGAGTCTTCTTCTTGCTCAAGAACTCTTATCTAGAGTCTTCTTTAGGTTCAAGGCTTCTATGGCATTTTATTTTGGATCAAGGCTTCTATGGTAATTTCTTCTAGATCAAGGCTTCTATGGCCTTTTCTTCTACAATAAGGCATCTATGGCCTTCTTTTCAACATTATGCAGGTCTGTAACAAGACTCCCTCAGGTTCCTAGAGTTCCCTCTTCTTTTATTTGTTGCTTCTAGTGTTGGATTGATTCTAAGAAGATATTCTTCCTATATTTCTTGTAGGAAGCTTCCCAACTTTCTTGAGTCTCCTTTTCCTATAACAAACTATTAGTATAATGAATCTAAATCTTGTCAATGACGAATCTTCACTAGTTGATTTGTCAATCTAGTGGAACGAATGTTGAGTCCTAGTCTTCATGAGTTTTCTATAACTCTGTGGAAATACTCTAGCCAAATGCAATCTCAAAAATTCTAGAACTGATATTTTCTTTTCCTCTGTATCTCTCTTGTGATGGTGTTTGCATGTAGTGGTGCACAATAGCATATATGGTTTGCAAATATGCAACATAGTAATAGCAATAGTGATCCCTTATGGATCTCTCTAATCGTATTGACCTACTATGGATCTGATACCAATGTTAACTTTTTATAATGTGAGCTATGGGAGAAAGCAATCACAGGATGCAAAATATGCAAAAAAGTAAGATGTTAAAATATGTTATTAATGTAAAGTGACAAAAATGATACAATGCAGTATGGATGCTAAAGAACTACATTATACTCTATAATTGATGCTAAAGAACTACATTGTACTCTGTCACCAATCTATATGGTGATCTACCCATTATACCTACTACTACCTATAGTGATATATAATCACTCACTATGAGGCCCTTTATATAGAAATATGGATTGCTTGGCCAATACTCTACCTAGTTGTACAAGGGGACACCTTGCACATTTACAAATTACACATAGACACTTATGCATTTATTATATTACTTGAAGTAACTATCTAACTACCCCCTAAAGTAATCTACTACTCTAGTTATGTACTAAGGGTGGTACATTTACATGACCCAAATGATGTAATATACTCTAACATGAATAGTGATTATTTATGGTGTCTATGGGTGTTCCAAATATCTTTTTTCCTTTTCCTTTTTGTATAATATATGAGTAAATGTCTTGCTTTCATTCATTTCTAAATAATATTGTGAATTCCAACTCCCACTAGGCATGCTAGAAACTATGTTGAACCAAGGAATTATCTTGACTTCTAATTTAATGATGTGTCCCATGTCTAGATTCAACAAATTTTTAAGGAAGGTTCAATGGATCCTTCCAACCATTAGATTAATGTTTAATCTTCATTTACCCCAGTTAATACTCCTACACTAACCTACACTTTTTGCATGAAAGTAAAGTACAACAACAAAAATGTATAGAAGATAAAGGGTGTGAGGGATTCAAATAAAATATAATTGTAATCATAGCAAGAAATTATGTGATTAATCAACACATGAGAATTTGAATAAAATCAATGTTTCCCATTTATTGAGTATGAAATTTCTAAACAAATAACAAGATGGAAAAAGGGCTATGTCTCAATCATTGTGCCCTTAGCATATTATGATGGCAATGCCACTTATGGAATGCAAAAGGTCTTATTAATTTCTCAACAATATCATGAGATATAAAGCAAAATATGGATTTCACAGAGTGTAGCTCTAAGTTCTAATGTTCAAAAGTTAAATACAATGGATCCCATAGGCCCTATTTATGGTAGGATCTTACCCATGAGTTACCTAGGGTGAAAATTTTTTACTCCAAGTAAAAGTGAATATTTTGGGGTATCTATAACAAAATGATACACCTCCAAATGTTGCATGCTCTAAATATACCTCTAATAGGCTTAAAGGGCTTCTAAAATGAGTTAATGTGCTACTGCAATGCAAAATATTCCTCTCAAAATATTATCCTTAGGATTTACACCTTCATTTTTATCCCTTATTATATGGCAAGCAATTTGCTCAAGGAAATGAGTGAATTGTTTAAATTTACTAGTGAACCACTAGTTAAGCCTGAGTGCTTTTCTCCTCTAATCCAATTATATTTCTCTACAAGTGGATTACTCCTGAACTAATCAATACATGAGCTAGAATTTTTTAAATTTTGAGGAGTTTGGAAGGTATTGCCTACTTGATTTCACTATTTTATTCCTTCCAAAATGGTGAATTCCAAGGTAGTGTTAAGGCATTACAAGTCTATGAGGATGTGGAACAAACCTTGTCTTTCTCAAGTTACTTCTTGTCATATAATTGTTATACCTTACAATAAAGGATCACTTATTGTTATTAGTCTACTTGCTAAAGAAGTTAGAATAATTTTATATGTTGTTTGTATAGTTATTTGAGTTGCACTAAGTTGAAGTTCTACTTGTCATAAAATAGCTATAACTTGTAATAAAATGGATGGGTGATGATTCAAGGAGGTAGTTGGGCAGAAAGATAAAAATAGTGATTATTTTGAGGGGAGCCAAGGATAAGTTGATTTGGGAGTTGAATAGCTCAATAGAATACACAATAAGCACTAGCTATAATGTTAAGCACCAATAGAATAGAAGTACCACAAGAATATAAAGAGATATTTGGGATAGCTCGAGCATTCCTAAATTTAAAATATTTATTTGGCTACCTGGTCATAGAAGAATTTTATCCTTGGATAACCTTATTTAAAGGGGTTTTCATGGCCCCTCACAATGTGTTTTATGTAAAAAGGAGAAGAAGAGTATAAACCATCTCTTGGGGAACTGCTCAATAGTTTGGAAACTATGGTAATAGATTCTTAATATGTTTGATAAATGCATGGTGATGAACGGTAGAATTGAAGAATGGTTAAATCAATAGCAAATTATTTTTAAAAGTGAGGTTTTACAGATAGTATGGGATATATCAAAATATAGAATACTTTGGGCATATGTCTAGAAAGGAATATAAGAATATTTAAATTAAGGTAAAGCATTTCAGAGGTAATGAAAAGGAGGATATTTTTATCCATAGAGGAGGCTAAACCAACCCTATCAACTCACCAATCCCTAATCTTGAATTAAAGAGCTCTGATAGATGGATTTAAGTCATCAAATAGAATTATTATGTTGAGTAGAGGGAAAACAAAAAGAAGACAAAGAATATAAAGTGTAAACCACTAGAAGTGGAGTTGGTCAAATTGAATTTTGATGGAGCATCTAAAGAAAATCCAGGACTAGTAAGAGGAGGAATAATTTAAAATAATAGGGGAGAGCTTTTGTCTCATTACACTTTCAATAGTGGATTAAGACAGATAATGAAGTTTAATCTTGGGTGGCTTTGGAAGGGTTAAAATTTAAATTTATACATATGTTAAGGGAAGGAAACAAATGTTAAGGTAAGGAAACAAATGTGAAGATAGACTAGACAATAGAGGGGTTTTAATTGAGGATCATGAATTTAAATTCTCTTTTCCATGGTTAAAGGAAGTAGTAAATTTAGCTAAAGCTAACAAGAAAATGTTGACTACCTAAATAAAATAATGATTAATATTTATTTTAATATTTTCCATTGGTGATATTTACTTTATTTTATAGAATTAATGTGTTTTCATATAAATTGCTTATTACAATTCTTGTGGTTACATTTATACTTTAGGAAGAAAACTAGCAAACCATAACTGGTAAAGTAGACTATGATAGCGCAAAGTTTTGGAAATATTACTCTACTAAGATGCAATGCATAAACAATAGAGGTGGAATTTTGGTATTGTGAAGGTTTTTGCAGGAAAATGTCAAGAAGAAGTATGTTGAATTTTAAAATAATTGTTTTCTCACAAAAAATTGAAGATCCAAAAAATGAAATCAATAATTCATTTTTTTATAAAAAATGATGTAGGTATCTATCTATAGCAACTTAATTGAGATGAGAATTGAATATATTTTTGAACTCTCAAGCTCTAAAGGAGATAAATGTGATTTATTAAGGGTGGGGGACCCGAGTACAACTACTTTTTCTCTAGCTAAAAAAAATGGATGGATGGCATGTTGCATGGTATTCTCTTATTGTAACTTTATGGATGCTATGGAAAATCAACTTGAACTGAGTGATGCAATTTGCATTATGGCCATGGTAGTTGTAACATGTTATAGGATGAGATATTTGTTGGTATGATATATGTTGTAATTAATATTCAATCTCAAATGGCAAACATAATTTATTTTTTATGTGGTTATTTTATTTTGATGTTACCATAGTTGTTGATGGGACACAATAATAAGCTAAAATGATTGTTAAGGAATGTATGGATGAAATTTTGTTATATGTTTGATAACATTAAAATCTTGTTAACTGCTAGATACTATTTGAATGTAAGATTGTAGATATTGACAAACAAATATAATCCCCTACCAAAATCTTAACAACCAATATTTTTGAGACTATGACAACTAAGATTTATTCTTTGCTATGAAATCCTACTTTGTTGAATCCTTAGCTAGATGAGATTAGAAAATATTAGAGATTGGCTAATATTGTATAGATATTCCAATTTGCTATGCTTAAAATTAGGATTGAGAATGATAAAACCTTGGTTAATTGTTATAGTTTACAAATTATACGCATCTTGTGCCATACTAAACTATTATTGGTATTTTGTTTGATATCCTATTTTTAAACTTGGATAGCGATATATAAACTTATTGTTGGATGTTTTTTCTAATATTTTATCTCAACTAAGAATGAAGATGCATAAAGTATTATTGGTATTTTATTTGACTTCCTATTTTCAAACCTAGATAATGATGCTTAACATGTTGTTGACGTTTTATTTTATAATCTATCTCAACTTGTAACTAAGATGCATAAAGTGTTGCCACCATTTGTTTGATATCCTTTGTTTAAAATTGAATAATGATGCATAAACTTGTTGTTGACCTTTTATTCTATATCATAATTTTCAATAGGAATAATAAAGCATAAATTACCTTTGTAAATCATTTAATACCTTACTTTTTCAAATATCATTGATTGTGCATAAATTATTGTCAATACCTTATTTTCAACGATGAGTTGTTGATGCATACTACTACTAAGTGAAGTGATAATGTGTTGTTGGCATGGTAAAATAGTTGAAAGTTGATAGTAAGATGTGTGTGATAGTTTATACACGCATTTATATGTGTTTATGTGATTTCATGAGCCAATATAGAGAGAAGACATGGATGTGTTCCAATGCACTTGCAATTCAAACCCTAGGTATGGATGGATTATAGGCAGACTTGTAATATAGACCTCCAAGAGATCAAGAAAGAAGGTGTGGATGGGTTGTAGATGGACTTGCAACCTAGGATTATGACATGAATGAATTACAAATGGACATGTAATGCAATCCTCAAAGCAAATGAACAAAAAGAGTGGTATGTTGTATAACATGGATATGTGCCAAATTAAACCCTATGGTATAGATAAGGTAGATTGTATAATAAATTTTGGACAAGATATGATTAAAAAAATTATTTTGTTCATGTCATTATATGACGTATAGTGACTTGATGTATATGGGATATTCATTAATTGACTACATAATTTAAGGTGACTCTATATAGGATAAAAATCCACTTGCATGCTTGAATATATGATAATCAAGATATTGCATGATTTATAATGACTTCATGTAGGCATAGTTATGCTTCATGATTTTTTCTTATGTTAATTTGGTGCCTAGTATTTACGTTCCTCATAGAAGGATTGGTCCTCTTGGGTAGGAAAAAGGGTTGGAGGATTTCCGAACAACAATTCCATCATTGGGTGGTATATCACCCCAATGATGGCCTCTCTCCTCATAGATCCAATAAACATTAGCCATTTTAGAATAAAATATGCATAGTGGGTGTAATTATTTAGGTGAGATGGTCTAATAAGGGATTTTCCTAAATGAATGTGTTTTGACTTATTTTGGTGTCTAGTCTACTTAGAGTGATTGAATTTTCCTGAATACAAAACATCACTACTTAGAAAATATTGAATGAATGCATGAGTATCATTAATAAAATACTTTTTCTTGATAACATGGCAAAATATTGTGTGATATCAATATTATGACATGAACTATTGAGCTTATGTAAATATTTTTTATGTATAGATATTTTTCATTACAATAGCCAACAAATTAAATGATTAACCTATAGAGTTTAAAAATCAGGGTAGATGAGTTGCAATATTACTACAGTGGTAAGGACTTTGGCCTCTTTTTGAGAGATCCAAAATTCAAACCCCACTCAATATAAGGGGACCAGGACCCCTCATAAAAACCTGTGTAAACTCATTAAAAGAAAAAATCAAGGTAGATGTATTATCTATCAAAACTTATATTTGGGATAAGCCTAGGATGATGAATTATAGTTATTTATGTGATAATGCATATCTATTGGTAAGACTTATTATAATCACCTTTTTTGCTAGTGGTAATAATAGTACTTCTATAAAAAAAAAAATAGGATATGAATCTAAAACTATCTAATTGAAATTTTGTAATGGATGTCACCTAGGATTGGAACCAAAATATATTTTTATGTTAATATCTCATATTGCTTTTAGTAATTAGTATAACCTTATTATAGCTTTATGTGATTACTACAACTCCCATTATTTTTTTAAATACATAGAATGATGAGAATAAAATCATGTTTTAGTATATCTTATGGGATACTAAGAGACTATGTTGTCTTTAATTGGGAAGAATGGTTGATGAAATTTTATTTGTATATAGTTTATATGTATTGCTAAGATGAAATTAATCATATTCTATGGAATTATATACATACTACAAATTTAAAAGTAAAAATTGCTTACTAATTTTAGTTGTTATTCTAAAGTTTGAATTGATGGCCCCAAAAGAGGGTAAACATGAAATTCCATGGATGTATTTCTTCATGTTGGTTGAAGGCCAATAGTAATTAAGATATATAAAACCTTCCTCTAGTAGTGGTTTTATAATTATATTGTGTGACATCATATTAAGTACAATCTCCTTCTAATACACACACACACACACACACATATATATATATATATATAGATAGATAGATAGATATGTATGTATGTATATGCATGTGTGTGTATTGTTATTTTTACCATTCCCAAGAAGGGATTAATTATAGTATGTAGAGTCAAATTCAGCAAAATAATGTTATCTCTTTCTTTCCAAAATTTTCCCATATAGTTGCTTTTAATTTTCCTTTAAAAATGTCTTTATGTTTTTGTTAACATTTAGGTATTTATCCAACTTGATATTTCATTTTTTCATCTACTTGTTGTGTTGCTTCATCCATATTTTCTTTTTGTTCTGATCCTCTTTTATTACAACCTTAATCCAACTATTTGCATCCATCTATTCAAAAAAATTCATACCTCCTAGAAGATGAACCATAACAATTGCCTTTATAGGAAAGGTGTCTATTTCTACTCGTAGAATATCATATGGAACTAACTCTTTTATTTTTAATTTGTTTGTAATTAGATGCCTTTGAGTATTTTTTAAATTTTTTCCATTTTGAGTTGGATGTGTTTCTAGCCCTCATTTCACACGCATACATCATTAATACTAATAGTAGCCCAAATAAAACACATATAGTCTTCTAGTCCCATAATGTAATTTTTTTTCTTCTATTTTAGAATGCAAAAAATGCTCTCAATCCTCCTACTATTCTCTTTATTCTACATGTTTTCCAAATGTTCTTATTATTGAATCATATCCCAAGATATTCATACTCTCTTACTTCTTCTAGATAAGATCATGATCTTGGTTTTGTTTGTATTTACTTGCATGTCTTCCTTATTGTAAAAGTGTTCTAAGGATTTTAAATTTTCTCTCAAATCCTATGATAGATTTACAATCATGAGGAGATCATTTACACACAAAAAATCCTAACCATATATCTTCCAAAATGAACACCATCTCCTCTACTTAGATTTAGCCATTATTCTAATTTGTTTATATAAAAATCAAATCTAGTAGGGTATAATAGGCATCCTTGTTTAACCCTTATGTCACTTCTAAAGCATTCTATAAATTTTACTTGCATTTTAATTTTAGTTGAACTTCCTCATAAAGTCTATGAATTATGGTCTATACTTTTTAGGTATGCATAAGTATTCCATTCTACTCCATACTTTACTTCTAGGTATTGTACCAAAGCTTTCTTGAAGTCCATAAAATAATAATATGCTTCTCCTTTTTCATTCCATATTTTTTAATGATGTTTCAAAGTGATGACATGGCCTATTGTCAAGTGTTTTCGTTTGGAGCCTACTTGTCCTTTTATCATCTTCCCTCTTTCTTCTAATTAGTTTTTGATTCTACTCTCAACCATGCTTTCAAACAACTTTGCAAAGAGGGGATTGACTATAATGGTTCAATAACTTGAGGGATTGTCAATGTATCCATTATTGAAGAGATGTATTATTAGACTTGTCATCCAATACCTTAGAAAGCCATGTTAGATGATGTTCTTTAAAATCCTCTTTATATGTGGTGTTAAGTTATCTACTCCCCATTTTAAATATTCTACCTATAGTCCATACATGTCACAAGCCTTGAATATTCCTACATTTTTAATACCTTCCTTGACCTCCCTTAAAATTGAATTAATTTCCTTTTATAATTATTATGGGAGGGGCCCCTTCTTGCTCTCATTCATCTGATTAATTTATATGTTCTAACCAGAATAAATTTGGGTTATTCTTCCTTAAATATATTATTTATTCTCATCTTGCACTTTATGGATTTTGAAACCTTAATACTAATGTAAATTCATAGGATAAATATTCACAAGATCAAATATATGATAGCCACAATATAGTAAGATCAAAATAATAATGTAACTAGAATAATATGAGCCAACTAATATGTAAAATCAAGGCTTATAATATATCAACTAACATTCATTAATAAGCAACAATATGAATGTAATAGCCTGAATCATACATGTACAAAGCATGTAGCACAACTTGCAATATTAGTTGCTCAAAATGTATGCAATATTTATTACTTCTCTTTCTCTTACAAATGTATTATAAAAATCTCATACGATGACAATGCTTTTTATACTCACTATGTAGACATTGTAGACAACGCAGACTATGTAGGCAATGTAGGCTATGTCCTCTATGGATTAATAAATAGCCATAGTAGGATGACTCTTTGTATGCTTGACTCTTCCTTTCCGTATGCCAAGTCTCGTGATTCTTGGCTTATCTACTTGATTCTTGCATACACGACTCTATCTTGTATGCACACTTGGACATGACTCATCACATAACACTTCCTAATATTAGAACATTTGTGCACACTTGAATATAATTTATTTATACACATATACACACATAACACTTGCACACTTGCACCCATGATACTTGCGAATTTTCTACACATTATTACATTACATAAAATATTTACTCACACTCTAATCTAAGACACAACCCTAATCTAATATTTACAAGGTTGTATAATAAGGATACATTTGCATGTACCAAATAATGTAATATTCTCCAACACCCTCTATATTACATTATTTTATTATTGAAGACTTTAGTCTTCAATCTAGGTCTTCGTCCTTCAAGTGACTTTGCAATGGATTTGATATTTGTCTTGATCTTCAATCTACCTATTTAAGATCAATATTTGAAGTTGCTTTGTAAAACTTCTCTTTCCTATTATCCTTGATGTGATTCCTTCTCTTCCTCTTTCTTCTTTTATTTTTTGCATCTTCATTTGTGATATACTTGATGATATACCTTCTAAGCATTGAGTTAGTAAATCATCACAATAATATAACTTTTATTTCAATGATTCCTCGTTGAAGCTAACATATGTTTCATTTGGATTATATGTGTCATTTCTTTCAGCTTGTCTCTTCCCTTGGAAAATCTCAAAACTAATTAATGATAGATACATCATTAAACACTCTTCTGAAGAAAGTATAATGGTGTTTTGAGAATCCCACCATGTCCTAAAATGTTTTCCATGAAGATAGCTTATAAGTGTTGTAAAATTTCCTTCTTTTGCCTCTTTGAGAAACAAAGACAACTTTTCTTTTAAATCATTAGACATTTGTATTTTTCCATCAAAGTCATTTATTAAGTTTTGAGAATAAAACTTAAGTACATGTAATATTTCTTCACTATCCTCATTAAATGTATTCTTAAAAATTTCTTCCATTATATGCAATCAATACTAAGAAAATATTTACTTTGATGTAGTCTAACCTTATGACTCCCTAGATTTTTTAAAGATTCAAAGTTACTAAATTATAAAACCTAAGAAAATAATTCCTTGTCTCCCTAATGTTTAGAAACTAAGAAGAAATAATTTTTTTGCAAATTTAATTTTTCTTAAGTTTGATGTTGACTTCCTTTTGACTCCCAAATCAATTTATTTGCAAATATTTTATAAAAATAATTAAACCCCAAAAATTAGAAAAACTAATAACTAAAGAATAAACCTTATGACTCCAACTTTATGAAAAATCAAATTGTAAATCTACTTATCACTCCAAACTAAAAATATTCCATTAATCCTTATTACTCCTTAATCTAAAAATTAACCTTTATAAAAATCAAATATTAAATTACCTTACTACTCCTAGTAAACTTTAGAAAATCCTAAATTAAAAATACCTTCTTATATTGCTATGCGTGCTTTGAAAACTTTTAGACATTTCAACCTATCTCGTTCTGCATTCAAACTGCCTTGAATTTACTTCTAATGCACTCATGCGAAGGTCTATATTGAATGTCCCTTGAGACATTTCACTTCAGATCTGAGTTGAACATTTCACTTGATTAAACATTTGATATTTTACCCTCAAGATGTTTGACTTGGATGTGGCACTAACACCTGCCAATATCACTTAATACTTTTCCAATATCATATGGTATTCTACCAAAATGTTCTTCCAACTGGTGCATGAATTATGGTTCTAACATTACATTCTACCAAAGTATAATCAAACACTCCTTTGACATTGATTTTCATTTGCTTGTTTCTATTAGCACTAGCTTTCACTTGTTTATCTCTTGGCACTTCGACTTCACCTACTCATCCCTTCAACATTTCATTTGTTCTTGGTTCTTCATTTACTTTTGGAATTTTTTTTGCTCTTAGCATTTCATTTGCTTATTGTCTATGTTGGTTCATCTTTGCCTGTGCATTGGTTTATCTTTGCATGCATGTTGCTTAGTTTTTACCTAAGCGTTGCTTAGTCTTTGCCTACACATTACTTAGTTTTTGCCTATGTATTACTTAATTTTTGCTTGTGTGTTGCTTAGTCTCTACCTATGCATTCACCACTTCTTCTTCAGGTTATGATGGCTCTTTTATTGCTTAGAACTCTAGACTAATATACCATTGATGGTTATTATATTACATTGGCCATTCTAATGTGTTGTGTCTCCCTTTTCCAGGTACAAGTTCAAGTGTTCCTCACACTTGTAATTTGTGGATTCAAGCTTAGGGATTTCTTGCTCCCAATCTTAAACTTAAAATATTTAACACACAATCCTCTACATGCTTTCTCAGATGCTTTCTCAAAGCAGCACAAACTTATTCTCCCTTGATGGCTATTTATCCTCTTATAATAGTTCCACTTTAGTTCTTTAATGTTGTTTTACTTAGGTGGCTTCCACCATTGTATTCTTCCTTTGATGCTTTACTACACCTTTGTGTTCAAATGGTTGTCCACTTGAATTTTACCTTCAATATTCACATAGCTTCAATACTACTCATGTTGACTACTTTGTATCTTAGACTTCTTTAAGCCTTCTTTTGTTAGTCTTCTTTCATCAGTTCTTTGTACCTTCTTTATCTGGTTCTACGAGCCTTCTTTCACTAGTTCTCTATGCCTTCTTTTCTAAAATATTTGAGTCTTCTTTCACTGGTTCTCTGGACCTCGTGCTTTATTCAAGTATATTTATTCAAGTCTCATTTCTATCTATAATATGGGGCTTATATATTTAGCCTCTTCACTTCACTAATAAGGGCCACAAATATTTACTATAGACTTCTTTCTCTGAAGATACTCTACCCTTTAATATTGGCCTCTCTTGGACCAATGTCAAGGTCAATATGACTTGAATCACTAAAAATTTTATCAAGGCATTTTTCTTCAAGATCTCTATCCACTATATCATTATCAAGGTCTATCTTCAAGACCTGAAACTTTCTCTATCAAGGTTTACCTTCAAGACCTAAATCTTCTTGTAGATCGTCTTCTATTCCAAATAGAATTCTAGAATAGGTAACCTCGATCTATATTTATCAAGGTCTTTCTTCAAGACCTGAATCTATAATAGACTGTAACTCGAATCAATCCCTTCTTGATGAAATCTTTCTACCTTTTCTCGCACTTGAAGATGAAAGTCTTATTTATCTATTGTAGGAATATTATCACTCTTATGATGACCAATCTCTATTTTAGCAATGTCTTAGGTCGATTTGACTTTAATCTTCTTCTCTTTTCTTTGTTGCTTTCTTAGGTGTGACCTAAGAACCCAATATGATTCTCCTCCTTACTAGAGAATCCAATATCAATTTCAAGGTGAGTATAAAATTTTCTTATGTTCCAAATAAGATAGCTTTATTGTTCCAAATTCTTCAACTTTCTTATGGGTGTTGATAGAAATCAGTTATCAGGAATTTGTTTATCCTTAAAAATACTTTATCAATTATAGGGTTGGATATTTCCATGAATAATAAATTGTCTTCAAGTTGATTCACCCAAATATGAGTCCTCGTCTTCACTGGTTATTCTTCAACCTAGTGGAAAGATCCTAGTTGAGTCCTAGTCTTCACTAGTTGTTCTACAACTATGGAAAGACCCTAGCTTTTCTCTTCATTCTTCTCTAATTCAATCTTCTTTCTTCTTCTTCAAATTCTTCTATAATTTTTCGGCTATATTTTCATTTGGTTCTTTTCAAATTTGGGTGATTTCTTTAGCCCTATACTTATGTTAATCCTTGGTGCACTTATCAACCCAATTTCTCTCAATCTCAAATGGTTATATTGTGGTTTTGATACCACTGATGGATTTTGAAGCCTTAATATTAATGTAAACTTGCGGGATAAATATTCACAAGATCAAATACATAATAGCCACAATATAATAAGACCAAAATAATAGTATATCTAGAATAATATGAGCCAACTAATATGTAAAATCAAGGCTTATAATATATCAACTAACATTCATTAATTAGCAACAAAATTAATCTAATGGCCTGAATCATACATGTACAAAGCATGTAGCACAACTTACAATATTAGTTTCTTAAGTGTATGCAATCTTTATTACTCCTCTTTCTCTTACAAATGCATCATAAAGCTTTTATACAATACCAATGATTTATATGCTCACTATATAGACATTATAGACTATGTAGGTGATGTAGGCTATGTCCTCTATGGAGTAATATATAGCCATAGTAGGATGACTCTTTGTATGCATGACTCTTCCTTTCCATATGCCAAGTCTCATGACTCTTGGCTTCTCTACTTGACACTTGCATACACATGACTCTATCTTGTATGCACAATTGGACATGACTCTTCACATAACACTTCCTAATCTAAGAACACTTGTGCACACTTACATATAAGAAACTTGTGCACATATACACACATAACACTTGCACACTTGCACACATGAAACTTGTGCATTTCCTGCACATTATTACATTACATAAAATATTTACTCATACTCTAATCTAGGACACAATCCTAATCTAATATTTACAAGGTTGTACCATGAAGGTACATTAGCATGTATCAAATAATGTAATATTCTCCAACAATGTTTACATACTTATATTTTTCTACTTGTTTTACATACTTATCCCTTTGCAAAAAATGTTTTATTGGTTCCTTGAAAATTAAATGATTATCTTGGGCTATGAGGACCTTTCTCTCTATTGATGATTTTTTTTAATGAGTCTCCTATTGGTGATTTTTTATTGTAATGCACTTTTATATTTGTTGATTTCTTTCCTACCATGATAATTTTATACAAAATCAGCTCTAATATAATTTTAATTTCATTGGGGAGTCTTCAATCTCTATTATCATTACCTTTTCTATTAGACTTTGCAAACAAAGGAAATAGTCAACAATGATTGCCCTATCATCAGTTCTACATGTATACTTTCTAGACTTCTTCCACCTTCTCATATCACTACAAATTATCAATTCATGTATGTCATATATGGTCAATAGTTCTTCTCTAAAATGAGTAATGACCCATTTTTCCTCTAAGCATATTATCTATTAATGGCCTTCTCCTTTTGCTAGCAATAATAGATTGTTAACCAGATCCTCCTTATTACTTAGTATGTTGGTTTCCTTGTTTGCTATCCTTGCACTGAAATCTCCTATTAGAATTATATATCCAAGTTTTGAGTATGATAAAGATGTCTTTCTTTAAATTTGCATATGGATCCTCAATCCATCCCTTATTTTTAGCAGGATTTAGATGTATGTGGAGAAAAATAACAAGCTACAACTCTAATAGTTCTTTGTTTTTTCTTAATCCAAATGTATTGCTTGTTGGGGTCTTGTTTCTCTAACTAAATATTATTACCCCATGTTTCCTTTATCAAAACCATTATTCCTCGGTATCCCTTGCAATCACTTGTTGTTTCATACCAAACTTCAACTTCCTATGATCTTAAAATGTTGGGGTCTTGCACCCATCATGTTCATGTGTGTTTGTGAGACAAATTATGTCTCTTCCTTCGATGATGGGGCCTAACCTAGGTCCTATCCTCTAAGGGTAGCATCCACAATTCCAACATGCCAAATATAACTACTCCTTGGGTGGGTCATTCCCTATTTATTTTGGAACCTTTCATTAGATATGCAAGCCTTTTATTTTTTCACCCATGCCCATTTACTTTCATGCTTCAATATTCATTTTTTCTTTGATTCCCCATTTCTTTTTTCTTGTTGTATTGGTGTCTGTCAAAATATTAACAAATGATGTAAGACTTTCCATTTTTTTAACATGTATATTTTCCTTCATTTCTTTTTGTCCTTATTTTTTCCAATTCCCCTTTTTCTTTCTTTATTGGGGTTAAGTCTTTGTCTATGAAAAATTGTGAGCCTTTCAAAAGACTTATGTTATTTAGGATTTGGTTCTTCTCCTCCTTTTTCATGGTAGTAAGCTCGTTAAGCCTACATAATCCTTCTCTTATTTTTCCGATCCTCCTTGCTTGGAAAATTTGTCCTTTCCATTGTAGTTTGTCTCTAAGAAAGCTCTTGTAACACTGATTGTGTCTTCAACTTCTCTAGAGTCTCTTACCCCTTAAATAATTATATTTTTTGATCTGTCATATTTGTTTTTCTTCTCTTGCATGTATTCCAACTTGTTTTTCATCCATCTCTTTCTTTCTTCTTATTGATTTTTTAACCACTTATGTGCATGTGTTATCTCCTTTATCAAGTTTTTGATAGTGCTCTCTTTTATTTTTATAATAGTATTTTAATAACTTGACAATTATGCATATATATTTCACATGTTTTGAATATGAGTTTATATTATCTCATGACCATATACAGGGACATTTTAATAAGTTGCCGAGTATACATGCTTTAAAAGTTAAAAAATTTAACATTTAAATAAGTTAACAAGTATATATATTTTAAAAAATAAATGCCTTACTTGGGATAATGTGAGGAAGAGGGGATTTCAGGGTTCCTCTTTTTGTGTCCTTTGCAATAAGAATGAGGATGACTTTTCTCATTTATTTTTCCAATGCTCCTTTGCCAAAGACATTTGGCACTGTTGGTGGAGCGCCTGGAACCATCCATGTTTTCATGCGTTGTCCCTGGTGAAGTTTTGGAGTAGTTTGGGCAGACCTCCGGCCAAGGCCCCCTTCCTTCGGGTGGCTTGGAATTTGGGTCCTTGCATCATCTGGCAAATTTGGCTCGAACGGAACCGGCGCATATTTCAGGGCAATTATTTGGTTGTTCAACAGATCTGAGAAAGGATCCTGTATATGGTTCAGGAAACCATCCATAGCAAATGTGATGTGGACCCTCTTTTGGATTCTAGGGAGGAGAAGGTACAGCAAGCCCTTGGTCTCTTTGGGGATGGTGTGAACTCTTCTAGCCCTAGTAAGGTTCCTCAGCTCAACAATAAGGTTAGGAGAGATGGTAGGTGGAGGCCACCCCCTAGAGGAGTTTTAAAAGTTAATACTGATGGATCGTCCAGGGGTAATCCTGGACATGCTGACATTGGCGGTGTTGGGAGAGATTCTACCGGTGGTGTCGGTTTTTCTTTTCCATTTATAAAGGTGTTCACTCCAACAATTTTATGGAAGCTCTTGCAATTCTTGAGGCCTTGTGGAGGGGTTTTCTCTTGGTGGGGCATAGGATTATTTGCGAGTCTGACTCTCAAATTGTGGTTAATATTTTAAACAGTAAAAGGATGGAGGAAGTTAATTGGCAGTTGGCCTCTGTAGCCGTTCAGATTCTTAGAATGAGTGAAGAGTTCGAATTTATATCTTTTGTGCACATTCTAAGGGAATGAAATGTGGTTGCTGATTACCTGGCCAAAAGGGCTTCTAAGTTGCTGGATCCTTGGAGTATTGATAATTGGGAGAGTCTCCCGTCTGGGTACTCTCAACGCTTGTGTAAGTTGATCCACAAGGATGTACAGACTTAATGTGGTTTGTTCTTATTGTCTTTTTCGGGTCTCATTCTAGTCTAGTGGTTTTAGCCTGTTTGGTTGTTTATTTGAGTTCTGGTAGGAAGCTCAATTATACTCTGTAATTCAAACTTTTTATCAATAAATTTACTCCTTTATTTAAAAAAGTATATATATTTTAAAAGTTCAAAAATTTAACCAACATTCAATAATAAATAATATTATTAATTCTATTATTATTTTTAATCTTTTAGAATCTCTTACCCCTCTCGGCATTATGTTTGTTGATTATCATTTTTTTTCTCCCTTATGTGGAACCTCCTTTACCAGGTTATCAATTACTTATATACAGATGTTGACCTCCCTTACTGGGTTGTCAATTACTTTTGTTTTTGTCACCTACGTCCACGAACATACATAGTAAATTACTTTTGTTTTTGTCACCTACGTCCACGAACATACATAGTAAGGGTCCCACATGCAAAATAGAAATACTTAGGTTCAGGAGTGAATATTTTTTTAGATTAGGGTCATATCAATATGTGAGGTTTTAAGGGTGAATATAATTATAAGAACAATTTGCCTAGATGATTTTACCAACCGTTATAAGTGTCATTGACTTTTTTATCTAATTAACTAAGATTTAAGTTTTAAAATTAAAAAAAAAAAAAACTCTTAATATAAAGACATAAAGATGAAAGTCTACTCCACTTTTAATGTTGGCCCACGTATAACCGTTCTTTATCTAGATTTTATTTAGATTTAAAAAATATATAACTAAGTATTAAGAAAAGGAAGGAAATATTATGCGGCATTTCCCAAAAACTGTGGTCATACGACGAAACGTTAACATCGAGAAAAGATATCGCAAGTTTGAAAGTTTCCTAGCTATATGTACCCGCTCAATACCATTGGTAAGTAAATAGCTTTTAATATTTATATTAAAAAATAGGTTAATGAATATTTGTTTGTATATTATTTTTGTTATATTATTTTTGTTTATTAAGTTTGTCAATGGGTTAGATTAGAGTTTATAATGCTAGTATTTTAATATCCAGCAGGCTAAGATTTATAATGTTTATCTTATTTTAATATCAAATAAGATATTTTAATAACATAACAATTTAATATGTATAATTTAATAAGAATTGAACATGAGTTTTCTTTTTAAAAGTTGAAAATTTACTCCATTAAATTCATAAAATTTGACAATAAATCATAACTATTAAATCCCTATTATTATTTTTAAATTTTACCCATATTAACAATTATATATATATAATTTGAAAAGATAAAATTTATAATAACAACTAATAATATTATTATTCTTCTATGTATTAAAAAAAACATTATAACACTTAACAATTATTAAAAATAGTATGTATGTAACCAACTCCCATATATATCTTAAAAACTTATTTTTTAATTAAAAATATAATCTATTCAAATTAATACACTTAATTATTAATAATAATTTTTTTTTTAATATTTCAACCCTAACTTACCAACTTTATACTATATTAAACTTTAATCCATACCAGACATTTTAATATGTCAGCTTTCCTTCTCCTAACTCTTTTTAATGCTTCAAAGCAAAACGGTACTAGCATTTAAGATAGCATAAAGCTAGCGCCACACGTCACTTCAATAGTATTTTCTCAAATTCGACATTGAATGAATGAAAGATTTTAATTACGTCCGCGAGACTCAAATATGGTCTATGGGACCTCAAATCCAAATACGTAAGATGGAATGGACTCCACTTCATTAAAAATAACCAATCACAAAAATATAGAAAGAATACACGGCTCATGGTCTCCTATGACCACTTAAATTAGGAAAATCTCACCTACGTCCAGGCACCTACATTGTGAATTTTAAATTCCCCTTTTCAGGGTCCCACACGCAAAATTAATAATTGTAGAAATTCAGGGGGTGAATATGACTATAACAAAAATTCGTCTAAGTATTTATCGGTTAAAAGTGTTATGGATTTATTATTATTTAGCTAACGAAGATTTATAAAAATTTATGAAATTGTATATTTTTTAACCACAGATGCTACAAATAAAGATAAAGATGACATAAAGATGAGGTCTAGCCTACTTTTGATGGTGCCCCACATATAACCTTTCTTTTCCTAAGTTTTATTTGGATTGAAAAAGGATAAGACTAAGTATTAAGAAAAACGGGAGCCCTATGGGTTTTTAAATTTTGGTTATCTTTGACCAAAAATGTGGTGCCATTAGGTCTACATGTGTGAACATCAATTGAGAGAATTTTCTGATAAAGCTTTTAAGAAGGCCAGAGCTGATACTATAGATGCTAAAGACTATTGTTCTCTGTCTGATCAAGGATTTGAAATGTGGGTAAGAGAGAACCGACCCTTTAGTCAAAGGTTAAGGTTTCTTGCTTGTAGTTGGAGGTTAATTTATTTTGTTCGAGAATTTATGAGTTTTAAAGGTATGAGCTTTGTTTTTTTTTTCAATTTAGAAGAAAGATTGAAATCTTGAATTTATCAATGAAACTGAATTAATTTGCTCCCATAATGGCCTCTTATTGCTCTCATTCATATAATTATTTTATATATTCTAACCATTGGATTTTTATAATGTTCTTTTTGCCAAAGTTCATTCTAGAATAAATTTGTATTCTTCTTTTAAATTGATTAGTTATTCTCATCTTGCAATCATACACTCATCTTTTTTGCTTTTCCAATCTATTTGTCCAAACTTTTATTTTCCTTTTATTTACCTCCTTCATTCATAGCTTTTCTTATTGCTTTACATTCTTCATCATACCATGCATTTGTTGGAAAACTATTCTTTTTCTTCTTCTTCCTAACTTTAAACCCTTTGTACACTTTTAATACCTCCAAAATTATATTTTCTAGTTCATAACTTGATTCCTTGCTATCTTGTTTCTTTTTTCTCCCTTTGCAAAAAAATGTTTTATTGGTTTCTTGAAAATCAAATGATTCTCTTGGGTTATAAGGACCTTTCTATCTATTGATGATTGTTGATTGTAATACACTTTTTATATTTGTTGATTTCTTTCCTGCCATGAGAAGTTTATACAAACTTAGCTATAATCTAATTTTAATTCCATTGGAGAATATTCAATAATTACCTTCTCTATTAGAATTCGTAAACAAATGACATAGCCAACAATGGTTGCACCATTGTAAGTTCTACATGTACACTTTCTAGATTTCTTCCACCTACTCATACCACTATAAATTATCAATCCATGTATGTCACATATGGTCAATATTTATTCACCAAAATGAGTAATGATCCCTTTGTCCTCTAAGCATCTTATCCATTAATGGTTTTCTTCTTTTGCTAGCCATAATAGATTGTTACCCAAATCCTCCTTATTACTTAGTGTGTTGATTTGCTCATTTGCTATCCTTGCAATGAAATATCCTATTAGAATTATTTGGTCAAGTTTTGAGTATGATAAATATGTCTTTATTTAAATTTGCATATGGATCCTCATAGTTTATCCCATATTTTTAGTAGGGTTTAGATGTATGTGGAGAAAAATAACAAGCTATAATTATAATAGTTCTTTTCTTTTTTCTTTTTTTAATCCAAATGTATTGTTTATTGGGGTCTTCTTTCTCCAATTAAATATTATTGGCCCAAGTTTCCTTTATCAAAACCAGTATTCCTCCATATCCCTTGCCATCACTTGTTGTTTCATACCACGCTTCAACTTCCTATAACCTTTAAATGTTGGGGTCTTGCACCCATCATGTTCATATATTTTTGTGAGATAAATTATGTCTCTTCCTTCTACGACATGCCCTAACCTAGGTCTTATCCTCCAAGGGTAGGCTCCACAATTCCAACATGCCATATCTAACTACGCATCGGGTGGACCATTTCCTATTTATTTTTTAACCTTTGATTAGAGATGCAAGTCTTTCCTTTTTTTCACCCATGCCCATTTACTTTTATGGTTCAATATTCATATTTTCTTTGACTCCCCCTTTCTTCTTTCTTGTTGTATTGGTGTCTCTCAAAATTGTTAACAACTGATGTAAGACTTTCTATTTTTTAACCATGTATATTTATCTTCATTTCTTATTGTCCTTATTTTTTTCAATTCCCTTCTTTCTTCTTCTTGTATTGGAGTTAAGTCTTTGTCTATAAAAAATTGTGAACCTTTCAAAAGAGTTTTATTTTTTAGGATTTGGTTTTTGTTGTCCTTTTTCATGGTAGTAAGCTCATTCACCCTACATAATCCTTCTCTTATTTTTCTAATCCTCCTTACTTGAAAATTTTATAATTTTCATTGTAGTTTATCTTTGAGGAAACTCTTGTAAGACTGATTGTGTCTTCAACTTCTCCATAGTCTCTTACCCCTTTAATAATTATATTTGTTGACCTATCATATATTTTGTTTTTCTTCTCTTGCATGTATTCCAACTTATTTTCATCCATCTATTTCTTTTTGTCTATTGATTATTTTACCACTTATGTCCTTGTCTTGACCTCCTTTATAGTTTTTTTTTGGTAACGTACAAAACACACACCATTACACACATGGTGGTTTGAACCTTGGACCTCTCAAACAAAAGTCAAAGCCCTAACCACTACGTTGTCCCCATTGAGGCCTTTGTTAGGTTTTTGATAGTGTTTTTTTTACTTTTATACCTGTCATTGTTGTTTGTTGTGGTACATGTGTTTCTTCCATTGTACCTTTTAAACATGTGTTCATATTTCCTTCTTCTTTTGAAACCAAAATTAATTTATTGATGTAATACAAATATTTATTTTAATTCTTATTATAATATTATATGAACATTAATAATAAGATTATTATTATTTGGATTTGGTTAGTGTGATAAATCCCTATGATCGATACTCAAGGTTGGACATTCCTATCCCACCGTGACCTCTCACAAGGGGGGAGAGTTGAGCTTATCATTAGGGAATTTGACACAACCACACACACCGTGATTTGAACCTTCAACCTCTTGAAGAAGAACCAAAGACATTAATAATAAGATTATTATTATTTTTTGGTTACATAGAAGAGTTGGTCATAAGGTTATTATTATTATTAAGGTTCAAACTAGGGTGTGGGCAAGTGTGTGAGGGGGTGGGTGTGTGGTGGCTTTGTGTTAAATTCTCTATTGATAAGTATAGCTCTCGACTTTACGAGGGGTCATGGTTGGGAGGAGATTGCTCAACCCTATGCGTCGGTCATAGAGGTTTCTCATAATAATCAAATCAAATCAAACACACACACATATATATATATATATATATATATATATATATATATATATATATATATTTAGTTAATTGGTTATATGGGTTTGAAATGAGCCCCACTCATATTATGTCATGACCATATAATAGTATTTTAATAACTTGACAAGTATGCATGTATCATTTAACATGTTTTAAACATGGATTCATATTATATCATTGACCATATAGTGGTATTTCAATAACTTGAAACTTAATCAATTGAACACATGACATTTGACATTAAACAATAATTATTAAATTCGTATTATTATTTTATTATTTTTTAATCTTCAAGTTCTTTGTAATCTCTTATCCCTCTAATAATGTCTGTTTATCTATCATATCTTTTTTTTATTTTCTTGTATATGTATTCTATTATGCTTTTCTTCCATCTCTTTCTTTTTGCCTATTGATTCTTTTATCATTTATATCCATATGTTAAACTCATTTAGGAGGTTATCAATAATACTCTCCTTTACTTTTATATCTATCAATGTTGTTTATTGTGGCACATGTATTTCTTTTGTTCTACCTTTTAAACCTACGTTCATATTTCCTAATTCTTTTAAACCAAATACTATTTTAATGATAATATACAAATATTAATTTTAATCTCTTAATAATATTTTATATATATATATATATATATATATATATAAATTTAAACATTAATATTATTATTATTTAAATAATTATATAAATAGATAAGATAGATAAGTATAAAATTAAAATGAGACTTGCTCATATTATATAAGATTAAAATGAGACTTGCTCATATTATATCACTCATATTACATTGCCATCAAATAAGATATTTTAATAACATAACACTTTAATATGTATAATTTGACAAGATTTGAACATGAGTCTCCTTAAAAGTTAAAAATTTACTTAAATTCATAAAATTTGACAATAAATTATAGCTATTAAATTCCTATTATTATTTTTAATTGATTATATGAGATTCAAACTTCACCCATATTAACAATTAATTAATTAATTAATTAATTATATATATATATATATATATATATATATATATATATATATAACAAGATAAATTTTTAATGGTGAAGTGGGTGAGTGTGTGTCTCCTTGGTGGAGTTGTTGTAACATGTTGGAGGATTCCTGATCAAAACCCCCATATTTTAATATTAAAAAAAAAAAAACATCCAATAATATTACTATTCTTTTATGTATTAAAAAATGTTATAACACTTAACATATACTTAAAAAATAGTATGGATATAACCAACTCCCTCTATCTTAAAAAAACTTTTTTTTAATTAAAAAATATAATCTATTCAATTTTTTTTTTTTTTTTTATACAAAGAGGAATTGGCAACTGCCTTTCCTTTTTGAACAACTGGTCACAAAACAAGTTGTTCACAGTGGTCAAATCACATTGCCTCCGGTCGTAGCATCAAATCATGGAGCTACCACTATAATCCCTACCTCGCCTCGGTAAACACGGCCCGGAGTGAGGGAGACCCCGTGGCTCGGGGTTGGTATCGTCGTCATCAAGCTGACGCACACTCAGTGGATTCTAATCAGATTACTACCTTTGCCTTAGAGTGAGCATGCCCGCAAAGTTTGAACCTAGGTGTCCTCCTGGTAAATACCCAAAGTCTTACCAATTCACCTAACCCTCGCGGACATAATCTATTCAAATTAATATACTTAATTATTAATAATATATATTTTTTAATTTTATATTTCTAACTCTAACTTACCAACTTTACACTATATTAAATTTTAATCCATACCAGACATTTTAATATGTCAGCTTTCCTTCTCCTAACTCTTTTTAATGCTTCAAAGCAAAACGGTACTAGCATGTAAGATAGCATAAAGCTAGCGCCACGCCACACGTCACTCCAATAGTATTTTCTCAAATTCGACATTGACCTTCAAATCCAAATACGTAAAATGGACTCCACTTCATTAAAAATAACCAATCACAACAAGACAAATGTTAAACAGAAACACAAAAATATAGAAAGAATACACGGCTCATGGTCTCCTACGACCACTTAAATTAGGAAAATCTCACCTACGTCCAGGCACCTACATTGTGAGGGAAAACAAACAATTTTAAATTCTCCTTTCCTGGGTCCCACACGCAAAATTAATAATTTTGAAAATGCTTAGGTTCAGGGGTGAATATGACTGTAAAATATTCGTCTTTTAGTAAAAAGATTAAGTATTTATCAATTAATTATTTTGGTAACGGTTAAAAGTAAAAAGATTAAGTATTTATCAATTAATTATTTTGGTAATTGTTAAAAGTGTTATGAATTTTTTTAGGAGAACATTTACAAATTATATCAACAACCATCCTTAAGGGTAAACCATTTAAGAAACAACCACCATCTTAATCACTAGGACAATTACCTATCACCAAAAATGTTAATGAATTTATTTTTATTTAACTAATTTGAAAAATGGTATTTTTTAACCACAAATGCTACAGATAAAGATAAAGACATAAAGATGAGGTCTAGCCTACTTTTGATGGTGGTGGCCCACATATAACCTTTCTTTTCCTAGGTTTTATTTCGATTAAAAAAGGATAAGACTAAGTATTAAGAAAAACGGGAGGAAATATTCAGCCGCATTGCCCTCTGGGTTTTAAAATTTTGGTTATCTTTGACCAAAAATGTGGTCCCATTAGGCCTACGTGTGTGAACATCAATGTAGAGAATTTTCTGATAAAGCTTTTAAGAAGACCAGAATTGATACTATAGATGCTAAAGATTACTATTTTATTTCTGATTAAGGATTTGAAATGTGGGTTAGAGAAAGCAAATCCTTTCGTATGATGGACCCTGTTATTATTGAAGCCAAAGGTTAAGGTTTTTTTGCTGGGAGTAGGAGGCTAATTCATTTTGTCTTTATTCAAAGGAGAGAATTTATGAGTTTTCAAGGTATGAGCTTTGTTTTTTATCAATCTAGAAGAAATATTGAAATCTTGAATTTATTAATGGAATTAAATTTGAGACATTTTCCTTACACTAGAAAATTATGCTGTTGGAATTTTGATTTATAAGGGCTCCACCAAAATAGAATTATTATTTAAAATGCATGAAGTAGTGAGGTACTCCTTTGATAGATCAAATCAAATTTCGTTTGAAAGACTAGCACACACCCACATATTGTCATGTCTATGATGGAGAACGTAACTCTTGATTAATGATATTCTCAAGGAAAATATATCAATCTAGATAGTAATACAAGTTTCCTCTCGAGTTCAAGATGTTATGTCTTCAATTGTCTAACTTTAAATCAAGAAGTATTATTTGGAATTATCCAACAAAAAAGGCCTTTCTAACCAAGTAGATATAATTTGATAGTTTGTATGGACTAATTTGGCAGAAACGACAATCATTCCTATACTCTTCATAATCATATTGGGGTTCATCTTGATTTTATGATTGGTTCTCTATTTATTGGACTTTGCCTTATCAGAATTTATCAAACTAAAGATGATAAACTCAAACCATATAGAGACATTGTGGATAAGTTAATGGATGTCTTTGACAAGGTCACCATAGACACAATTCCACACTCTAGTAATCATTAGGTAGATGCAATGACCATTGTTGACTCACTTATACCTCTGGAACTGGAGGATGAGCAAGCGACAATTATCGTATGCCCTTATCCTTGACCCTTGGTACAAGGATATTTACACCTTCCTCAAGAGCTACATCTTTCCCAAAGGTCTAAATTGATATGAACAAAATAACCTAAGACAACGAGCTTGTAGGTTTGTAATAATTAAATACATCTTGTATAGGCACTCTTTTTATGGTATCCTTCTTAGGTGCCTAAATTCCAACGAATCTAAGCAAGTCTTTAAAGATGCTCATGATAAAATGTGTGGTGGCCACTTTAATGCAAGTGATATAACTAAGAAACTCTTTGCATGGGATATTATTGGTAATCCATGGAAAAGGATACTTGTAATTACATGCGAAAATATGAAAAGTGCCAAAATAAGCGTGATAATACTATCCATGCACCTTCACAAGAGCTTCAATCCATGGCATCTCCTTGGCCCTTCTCCATTTGGGGGCTAGATACCATTGACAAGATAAACCCGGTGTTATCTAATGGGCATAACTTTATTATTACCATAATTGAATACTTCACAAAGTGGGTAGAGGCTATACCCTTATCCTCTTGCACTGGAGTTTAAACTTCAAAATTTACCCTAAACTAGATTCTATCGTGATAGGGTATCCCAACATGCTCATCTCAAGTAATGAAACTCCCTTTAAGAACAAGGATATTGCCAAGCTCTATGTAAAATTTAAAATTTAGCATAAATGGTCAACACTACATTATCCACAAGGTAATGGCAAGGTTGGAACATCCGATAAAACTTTAATAAAAATATTTAAGAAGTTTGTTAGTAAAATAGGTCAATATTGGTATCTACAACTATATCCCGCCTTATGGGAGTATCATACTAGTGTTAGAATTCCAACTGGTGCTACACCCTATGCCTTGGTCTACAAGACTGAGGTCAGCTTCTCTTTAGAAGTTTTATTCCTTTGAATTTTTTTGAAGGACGCTTATGTTGGCGATGAGTATCATTACACACACCTTAATAAATTGGAACTACTTGATGAAAATAATATCCATACCTTAGAGCACCTATGGGTTTATCACCAGTTACTTAAGAAAGCCTATGGAAAAAGAGTGTCACCTCATCCCTTTGAAATAGGCAACCTGGTTCTCAAAGAAAACCAGAAGAACACTAATGCTAAAGAGGACTTAAAAGGCAAATTCAAGCCTAATTGGCTAGGTCCATTCATAGTGACAATTAAATATAGGTCAGACACATATCACTTAACCACATTAGATGGTAAATAACATGAAGAGTCTATAAATATAATATATCTAAAAATATATTATGCTTAATTGTGCATGGTTTTCTTACTCGTGTGCCTAATTGTAGGGTTTCTTGCATGCATAGTTGCTTGTAAAATTTTTTGTTTGCTCTCATGTACCTACTTGCATGATTGTTTGAGTTTACCTATTCATCCCATAACACCATGAAGGGGAGCCCACATTGAGGTGACGATGATCCTATCTAGCAAATAGAGTCACTTGCATTGCATTTACAATAGGTCACTAAGCTAGCAAATCTCCTTGATGGCTCGTCAAAACCTTTTTGTGTCCTCTTGATCTTTCAAAGCCTAGAGGGGCTAAGGTCTTGATAATGTGATCTCCAACCAACTATCATTGGTCATAAGCATAATCATGATTCAATGCCTTAGCCTCTTGTTTGAGATTCCATAATGTCCAAAGAACTAGTTCTTGTTGATCTAGACCTCAGACCTCTACTTTTCCTACCAGATTATCAAATATCATTAATGTCATTTTTGCATCAATTTCCTAGTCATACTACATAAATGCTTTTCATATTATATTCATGATTGCCTTCATAAGTTTGCATGATTAAATGTTGCATGTATGCTTACTTGTCTAATGCATGTAGAATCAGGTGATTCTGCAATGATGACAACTAGTTAGGTTAGCTCATATGCATTACACTTGCACTCGGTCATTGATTCTAGCGAGTCCTCACCCTTAGGAATTTGGCTTACCTTATATATAGTTTTTCTTTCTTTGTTGGGATGCAATGGTTACCTCTATACCAGGAATCATGTGCAAGTGGACTTTGTTTTTTTTTGCATTTTTTGCTTGTGATGCATAACCTATGCCTTTTCAAAGAGGGGATGATAAGTATTATTAATTGATTAATGACTTCCATACATAAGCAAGTGATGTCAAAATCATTGAAAAGGAATAACTTGCATTATCTTCCTTCTTCACGAGGCATAAGCTATATGTTGCTTGTACCCATATCATAAATAAGTATTCTTCTCAGCCATATCATATACATCATTTTATTATTAAAATTGATATTGATGTCATGGTTGCATGTTTGCATAGATGCATTTGGAATAAAGGGATTTCACAATGATGCAATGATGACAACTAGTCAGGATAGCATACACTTCCATTGCATTTGCACTAGGTCTCTTATTCTAGTGGATCCTTGCCCTTAGGATCCCATGTGTAATACATGTTTGATCAATTTTTATTATGCATGATATATCTACTTGCACATTTGTATGATTGAATAATATACTCCATTGATTTTGTCCCCTACAACAACTTTGACAAGACTAGCATAATACTTGGAACGTATCCTAAAGCTTAGGAACCATGGTGTGCTACTTTTCAAGTTGTTAATGGAGGACGAAATTATGGTTTAAATCATTCTTATTCTACCTAATTTTCTTGGGTACTCCTTTTGTGATAATAACATGTTTTCCAAATTAATGCAACCTTGTTATATTCACAAAAAGAGATCTCAAGGTGAAAATCAGATAGAAAGCCACTAGGATGCAATAAGAACCCAAAATATGCATATAGTTATGCACATTGGGTATTGAACGCTAGCGACAATTTTTGGAATTGCATATTTTCTTGTTTGTTTCCATATTTTTATTGTGATGAAAATATATAACAGTTCATGTATGCATTAGCATTTTGATAGTTAGAACTAGGATTATTTTTAACCATTGATTAGTGCATCTTCGACATGCGCTTATCATCACTTAGAATCATTCCATAGTTCTTAAAGGCAATAAATTTTCATTCTACCATTATCACACATATCCCCTAAAAAGATTAATCAATCCTATTCTTCTAAAACTATCACCTACTTTTCAAATGATGTCTATCTCTCTTAAGTCACAGGAAAGGATGGCTTTAACCTTTAAACTCTTAGTTATATTACCTTCTTCACTTGAACACTCTTGTTAGCCCCTGCTAGATTATGGAACAAGCACACCCCATTCTCTCATGATCCCTAATGAGGGGCTCATGCAAAACCTTAGACAAATTTATCCTATTTTGCATTGTTAAAATACAAGTGAACAAAAAAAGGAACCATATTATCTTAATAACATGATAAACCAATTGAAAAGATCAAATTTAAAAAAATGCCAGATGACAAATATCCTACAACATTAATATCATTGATGGTAAGATCTCCTATAGAGTTACTGCACATAAGGGTGGTCTGAATAAGCCCTGTAATTGGAGGTATTAAACACATAAAATCAATCAAGACATAGATAGTCCAAAACACAACAAATCAATTAGGACATAGATTGTCTAAAACATCAAATCAATAAGGACATGGATTGTCCAACACAACAAAACAAAAAGGACATAAATTGTCCAAAACATAGCCAATCAATTAGGACATAGACTATCCAACACAACAAATCAATAAGGGCATAGACTATCCAAAACATAACAAATCAATTAGGACATAGAATATCCAACACAACAAATCAATAAGGACATAGACTATCCAAAATAAAGCAAATCAATAAGGACATAGACTATCCAAAACACAACAAATCAATCAAAAAATAGACGATTTAAAACACAATAAATCAATCAGGATATAGATTATCCAAAACACAATAAAGCAATAAGGACATTGATTTTCTAGTACTATAGCAAAACATGTGTTGAGCAAGGTGCAGTGACATTATTGTCATTGTTGTCAACACAGTCAGATAGATCGGTTGATATAGTGGATAGGAGTTCAGAGGTTATTCAGAGTATGTACAATGATGTTAAATGCTTATGAGGATGTTTACCCACCTTTTTGTATATTTTCCAAGAAGACCGAAGTGGCCCATATGCTAAAGATCAAAGAAAAAGCAAAACACCGCAAAGCTTGCATTTTTGTGGCCAAAAGAGAAGAGAGAAAAAGTGTCGCGATATCGCGACATGTATTTTCGCGGGCCAAAGCAAAGAAAGAGCAAGGAGAAAAAGTGTCGTGATATCGCGACATGTATTTTCGCGAGACAAAGCAAAGAGAAAGAGCAAGGAGAAAAAGTGTCGCGATATCGCGACATGATGTGTTTTCACGGGCCAAAGCAAAGAGAAAGAGCAAGGAGAAAAAAGTATCGCGATATCGCGACATGTTGTATTTTCGCGGGCCAAAGCAAAAGAGAAAGAGTAAGGATAAAAAGTGTCGCGATATCGTGACATGTATTTTCGTGGTCCAAAGCAAAGAGAAAGAGCAAGGAGAAAAAGTGTCGCGATATCGTGACATGTTGTATTTTCGCTGTCCAAAGCAAAGAGAAAGAGCAAGAATGAAAAAGTGTCGCGATATCGCAAAATGTCGCATTTTTGTGACTCAAAAAGGGCAAGCAGGCAGAGAAACAAAAGTGTCACGATATCGCGACATGTCGCATTTTCACGACTCAAAAAGGGTAGGCAGGCAGAGAAACAAAAGTGTCGCGATATCGCAACATGTCGCATTTTCGCGACTCAAAAAGAGCAGGCAGGCAGAGAAACAAAAGTGTCGCGATATCGCGACATGTCGCATTTTCGCGACTCAAAAAGGGCAGGTAGGCAGAGAAACAAAAGTGTTGCGATATCGCGACATGTCGCATTTTCGCTACTCAAAAAGGGCAGGCAAGAAGAGAAACAAAAGTGTCGCGATATCACGACATGTTGCATTTTTGCCAAAGGAACAGAGTAGTTGACAGTGCGTCTGATATTAGTGATGAACACCAGGATGGTGAAACTAAAGACTACATAGTGACGTGGACCCATAAGGAATATTTAATTATTTGAAATCATTTAAGATGGTCGTTACACATGGAAAGAAGTGGACGCATGCCCATGTGGAGAAAAGGAAATGAAGGGCCTCAAAATAGAAACAAAAAGCCTTTTCGAAAACCAAAACACATGCATGCACAAGGGAAAATAAAACGAACAGTCATGAAGAAGAAAACGAACAGTCATCGAAGGAACACATGCATGCACAAGGGAAAAGAAAATGAACAGTCATGAAGGAGAAAATGAACATTCATCAAAGGAGAAAACGAACAGTCATGAAGGAGAAAACGAACAGTCATCAAAGGAGAAAACGAACAGTCATCGAAGGAGAAAACGAACAGTCATGAAGGAGAAACCGAACAATCATCGTAGGAGAATATGGTGTCAATTCTTTGCATGTGACGTGTTTGATGAAATGCCTTCTAAATATATACAAAAGAAGGTGTTACAATTGACAAGTGGCATATAAGAATATGAAAGAAGGTGTTACAATTGACAAGTGGCGTATGAGAATATGAAAGAAGGAGTTACAATTGGAGTTACAAAGAGAAAGGATGGTTATAAAAGAAGTGTTGCTTGGAGAATTTTAAGGAGGGGATTTTATTTTGTGAAGTGCGATGAGTGTGTGTGTTTTGTGAATTGTAGTAGATGTTGGGTAAGCAATAGACCAATCAGGGTCATGTAAAAGTGAAGGCATTTTTATGTCAATCTTCAAGTTTCAAAATTGAAGTCCAAGTTGGTGCTTGGCATCAGGGGTTGGTGCTCCTTCCAGTTGGTGTTGGTAAATCAGGGGTTGATGCTCCTTCCGAGTGGGTGTTGGTAAATTGATTGTAAAGTTGGTGCTTTGCAAAGGCTGGATTTGGATGGGAGTCCAAATAGTCATTTTGAGGAGTAGCCAAATTGGTGAACCTCGGTACATCTTGTGTTGTGTGATGTTCTCTTGTTATACTTGCTTTATTTGGTTTTAAGTTTTCATTTTTTCGGCTTTAAGAGTTGAAGATTTAAGTTGTAAAAGAGCTACACTGATTCACCCCCCCTCTCAGTGTCATTGTGAGACTAACAATTGGTATTAGAGCAAGGTTCCTGAACAAGCTTAACCGGCTAGGGTGATCTTGGAAGTGACACAATGACAGGTGGTGAAGGCTTATCATCAAACAAAGCACCATTGTTTGAAAGAACTAATTACGCATTTTGGAGACTCAGGATTCAGACATATCTTTGTGCTTTGGGATATGACATTTAGGATTTAGTAGATAGTGGATACACAATACCCACCACTTCTCCAACCGATGCTGTCGGTAAGAAACTGTTTGAGAATAACTTAAAAGCAAAGAATGCTATCATGTGTAGATTAGTGGACAGTGAATTGGTAAAAATTATGAGTTGTAAAACGATAAAAGAAATATGGGACAAACTGAGGAGCATTCATGAAGGAGATGTTAAGATCAAGGAGGCCAAGTTACAAATACATCGAGCTCAGTTCGAAGTATTAAAGATGAATTACGATGAGAACATAGAGGCATATATGCTGAGAGTTCATGAAGTCATTAATGCAATTAGAGGACTCGGCGAGGAAATCAAAGATTCTGTCATCGTGAAAAAGGTATTAAGATCTCTTCCCCAAAGATTTGATTCTAAAGTTTCAGCTATAGAAGAAGCTAAAGATCTAAATTCTTTTAGTATGGATGAGATGCATGGTTCTTTGACTGCATATGAGATAAGAATAGGAAAATATAAGCCCACAGATAGAGAATCTGCTTTTAAAGCCCATAAAAATATGAAAGAAAAATAAGAATCTAAGGAAGAAGAGACATCAGATGAAATGGAAGCAAACTTTGTTCAAAAACTAAAAAGGGAAAAAGGAAAATACAGAGGAAAGTTATCGTTTAAATGTTTCAATTGTGGAGGCATTGGGTATTTTGCAGCTAAATGTCCACTTAATGAGAAGAACAAAAGTGATGAAGGATCGCACCAAGAAAGAAGTGACTTGGAAGAAAAAAACAAATTTTAGAAAAGGTAACTTCAAGAAGAAAAGTTTCATCTCCAAGAATGTCAGTTCATCAGAAGACAGCTGCGGTGAGGATTCTGAAAAGAAAACAGGTGAAGCTCTTTTCATGGCACTCAAAGAAGAAAAAACAAAAAAATAACAGGAATGTGATGAAGAAGAAATTGATGCAGAAGTAAATTTGGAAGAGGAACTAATTGCAGCTCTGGATGAATTGAATATAGAAAGAAAAAAGAATAAGAAAATTTCAAGAAAGCTTGAGGATGCAAATGAAATCATAACCAGTTTGAAAGTACAGATAGAAGAATCCAAGAAAATATTTGAAGATCTCGAAGTGCAAATAACCATGAAAATAGATTATTGCAGCAAGCTAGAAGAAGAGACTGTTGGTTTAAGGATGCAGATAGAATAGATGAATCGTAAAATTAGTTGTTATCACAAATGTGAAGAAAGTTCTATGAAGATGGATAAGATCATAAAATTTGGCTTGGGCTTTGACGAAAGAGAATCATCAAATGGATCAAAGAATGAAGATAAGAAACAGGTTGATCAAGAAAAATTGACTCATGCAAAAGAAAGCAATAATGCAAGGCACGAAAGGAGAATTGACAATGATGGATTCACCAATGTCACACATCAAGGAAGAAGAAGATTTATGACTCCTACGACAACATGGCAAAGACCATCACCCAGGTTCAATCATATCTTTTCTGGTTACTATTTTAAATGCAATGGTTATGGACATAAGATTTTAGATTGCAAGTATAACGTAGGACCAAGGAATTTTACCACTAGAAATGTTTTTTCACCTTTGATGGATTATGCAGTAGAATGTTATAACTGTCATAATTTTGGGCACATTGCAAGAAATTTTCAAAGTACATTTGCATCAAATCAATTTCAAAGAAGAAAATTTCAACCAAATGGAATGAGACAAAATAGAAAATTTCTCGAAAAACATGCACAAGCTACTGAAAAAGAAAAGTCAAAACAAGAGCCCAAAACTGTAATCAAACCAGAGTGGAAAGAAAAAGAGCGATCTAAGGAAGAAAAGGAATCCTTGATCGTACAAACAACATTTAAAGCACATAATAAATCTGCACCATGGATACTTGATAGTGGATGCTCCGAGTCATATGACAGGTGACAAACATAAATTTGAGAAGTTACAGCAATATGAAGGTGGTTCAGTAAAATTTGGAAATAATGATGGAGCTAAGATAGTTGGCAAAGGTTCAGTTAAGATCAGTGATGAAAAAATCAAGTCAAAAGAAGTCTTGTTTGTGGTTGGTCTGAAGCATAACTTGTTGAGTGTAAGTCAGATTTGTGATAAAGGTCATGAAGTGATTTTTAACAAGCAAGGTTGTGAAGTCAGAAAAGTAAAAAGTGGAAAGTTGATAGCAACTGGATCGAGGACATCTGGCAACCTGTACACTCTCTCAGAGACTTCAGAAGGAGCTTGCTTGATTGGACAGGAAGAAGAAAATTGGTTGATGCACAAGAGACAACCACCCAAGAGAAATGTTCAAGTTCATGAAAAGGTTCAAAATAGGGATGCAGTTGAAAAACTCAAGCCCAAGTTCAAGAAAGTTTGGAGAAAGAAAGAAGAGAGGAAATCGTGTCTCCTTGGACTGAAGGAGACTACTCCTCTATTGCACTAAGTAGCTCCAGGTAGCACATCCTCAGGGGGAGCAATCTTAAAGTTTTATTTTAATGCTCCTATGTTGTTTGGTTACCTGAGGATGAAAGGCAAGTAGTCAGGGGGAGTTGTCGTATAGTTGTCAAAGTGTGTTTTAGTTCATGTAGTTGTTTGTGGAGGTGCCATGAAGGGTGATGAATAAGTTGAGACTTGTCACCATTGGTAGTATTGTTGTATGTCAGTTTTGTACTTTTTATGGTTCTTACTACCATGGTTCAAAGTTATGGATTATAATAGTTTAGATAATTTGGTTTAGTGAAAGAATGTTGCCCTAGCTACATAGATGTGTTTTGATAAAAGCAGTGTGTATTTGTGCTGCACATTGATGTGAAGATTGTTAGATCTATTATGATGCTTTGGTGAAAATATTTAATTTGTGTGCAAAATCAGAAAGCTCACATTTTATTATTGCATTTAAGGTGCCTACATGAGCTGAAAGTTACATCAGTACAAATTGAGTACAAATATTTAGGGAGACAAATTTAGATTGATCCACATTTGATCGTTACACATTTTCTCAACTGCGTGTGTAATGTTTTGTTCAATCGCCATCGGGTCACCAATATCAAGGTATCCGATTTCTTCTGATTTGTATGAAGCAAGTTCATAGCCATTGTCACTATCATCACTGATGACAATGAAGGCAGGTTATTTAGGTTCATAGTTGGTCTTAGCCACCTCCTCTTCATCATCACTAATGATGAAAATTTTAGGTTAGTCCCAAGGAGACTCATGTGATAGCAATGAAGAGGATTCTTCGGTACCTCAAGGGTACTATGGAGTATGGGTTATGGTATTCGAAAGGAAAGGAATTCACACTTATTGCGTATTCAGATGCAGATTGGGCAGGATGTGTAGATGACAGAAAGAGTACCAGTGGAGGTGCATTCTATCTTGGAAACAGGTTGGTCGCATGACACAGTAAGAAACAAGAGTCAGTCTCCTTATTCACAGCAGAGGTAGAATATATTACAGCGACAACTTGTTGTACGTAGGTATTATGGATGAAACAAACCCTAAAAGATCTTGGTATTAACTTCAGTGAGCCAATTTTAGTTAAGTGTGATAACACCAGTGCCATTAACATCTCAAAGAATTCGGTTATGCATTCTCACACAAAACATATTGCTATCCGGTATCACTTTTTGAAGGAGAAAGTTGCAGAAGGTGAGGTTAAGTTGGATTTTGTTTCAACAACAGAGCAAGCCCAAGAAAGTCTTTGAGTACCTTCACAATAAATTGGGAGTGGTCATACTTCCCAAGAATTGACTAGCTATCGGGACCACATTCTCAGGGGGAGCATTTGTGTATTTGTTTATCTTTTTGCTCATGTTTGTGATTTTTGCTAAGTGTAATAATTTTTGCTCGAGAATGTTGTGCATGGACTCAGGGGGAGTTTGCAGCAGCCCCTTGGTATTGTTTTCAAAGGGGGAGAAGATTTACAGGAAATTGCACGTGTGTTGCCAACAATTCCAAAGGGGGAGATTGTTGAGCAAGGTGCAATGACAATATTGTCATTGTTGTCAACACGATCAGATAGATCGGTTGATGCAGTAGACAGGAGTTCATAGGTTATTCATAGTATGTACAGTGATGTTAAATGCTTATGAGGATGTTTACCCACCTTTTTGCATATTTTCCAAGAAGACCGAAGTGGTCCATATGTTAAAGATCAAAGAAAAAGCAAAACATCGCAAAGCAAAAAAGTGTCACGATATCGCGACATGTTGCATTTTCGTGGTCAAAAGAGAAGAGAGAAAAAGTGTCACGATATCGCGAAATGTTGTATTTTTCGCAGGCCAAAGCAAGGAGAAAAAGTGTCGTGATATTGCGACATGTATTTTCATGGGCCAAAGCAAAAAGGAAGAGCAAGGAGAAAAAGTGTCGCGATATCGCGACATGTTGTATTTTCATGAGCCAAAGAAAAGAGAAAGAGCAAGGAGAAAAAAGTGTCGCAATATCGCGAAATGTTGTATTTTCGTGAGCCAAAGCAAAGAGAAAGAACAAGGAGAAAAAGTGTCACGATATCGCGACATGTTGTATTTTTGCGGGCCAAAGCAAAGAGAAAGAGCAAGGAGAAAAAAGTGTCGCGATATCGCGACATGTTGTATTTTTGTGGTCCAAAGCAAAGAGAAAGAGCAAGAAGGAAAAAGTGTCATGATATCGTGACATGTTGTATTTTTGTGACTCAAAAAGGATAGGCAGACAGAGAAACAAAAGTGTCACGATATCGCGACATGTTGCATTTTCGTGACTCAAAAAGGGCAGGCAGGCAGAGAAACAAAAGTGTCGCGATATCGCGGCATGTCGTATTTTCACGACTCAAAAAGGGCAGGCAGGTAGAGAAATAAAAGTGTCGTGATATCGTGATATGTCACATTTTTGTGACTCAAAAAGGCCAGGTAGGCAGAGAAACAAAAGTGTCACGATATCGCGACATGTCTCATTTTTGCGACTCAAAAAGGGCAGGTAGGCAAAGAAACAAGTGTTGTGATATCGCAACATATCGCATTTTTGCGACTCAAAAAGGGCAGGCAGACAGAGAAACAAAAGTGTCACGATATCATGACATTTTGCATTTTTGCCAAAGGAAAAGAGTAGTTGACAGTGCATCTGATATTAGTGATGAACACCAGGATGGTGAAACTGAAGACTGCATAGTGACATGGACCCATAAGGAATATTTAATGATTTGAAATCATTTAAGATGGTCGTTACACATGGAAAGAAGTGGACGCATGCCCATGTGGAGAAAAGGAAACAAAGGGCCTCAAAATAGAAACGAAAAGCCTTTTCGAAAACCAAAACACATGCATGCACAAGGGAAAAGAAAACGAACAGTCATGAAGAAGAAAACGAACAGTCATCGAAGGAACACATGCATGCACAAGGGAAAAGAAAATGAACAATCATGAAGGAGAAAATGAACAGTCATCAAAGGAGAAAATGAACAGTCATGAAGAAGAAAACGAACAGTCATCGAAGGAGAAAACGAACAGTCATTGTTGAGAAGCAACACTCCCCCACTGAAAAAATGAAGTTCCTTCCTTTGAAAATTTTTAGCTTTCATTTTTGCAGTAAGGACCCTCTTGATGTTTTCCTGGTTTTAATTCCATATTCTGCTTGCCTCCTTTTCAAAGTTTTGCTTGCATCAAAATATCTAAGTAGGCTAGCATATGGCATTGTTTTCAATTTAAAAACTTTTGAAAGTTTGCATGTAAATGTATTAATTCATATTAATGCATTTTATCTTAATCCCTGATGAATTCTAAAGTTCCGTTTGCAGATTCGGGTACCCTTTGGCCTTATTTAGATCCTTGCAAAGTTTCATCAAATTCTGGGCACTTTGATTTTTTGTCATTTTTTTACACCAAAAGAAGCAAAGGAAGCATCGCGAAATCGTGATGCATTTGGTCGGAGGGCCTAAGGCATGGCCGCGTCGTGAAATCGTGACGTCGCAAAATTGCGATGTCACGAAATCGCGATGCATTTGGTCGGAGGGCCTAAGGCATGGCCATGTCACGAAATCGCGACGTCGCGAAATCGTGACACGACAGTAAGGCAAAAGCCTAAGGCATGGCCGTGTCGCGAAATCGCGACGTCATGAAATCGTGACACAACAGTAAGGCAAAAGCCTAAGGCATGGCCGTGTCATGAAATTGCAATGTCTTGATTTCACGACGTCGCGAAATCGTGACACGACAGTAAGGCAAAAGCCTAAGGCATGGCCGTGTCGCGAAATCGCGACACGACAGTAAGGCAAAAGCCTAAGGCATGGTCGTGTCATGAAATCACAACATGGCAGACGTCGCAAAATCATGACACGACAGTACGGCAAAATCCTAAGGCATGGCCGTGTCACGAAATCACGACACGGCAGTAAGGCAAAAGCCTAAGGCATGGTCGTGTCACGAAATTGGGACACGACAAAGAAGAAGGAGCCCAAGGCAGAGAAGGTGTCGTGAAATCGTGACACAAGAGTTAAACAGCGCAGAAGGAAAGGGAACGTCGTGAAATCATGACGTTTCATGATTTCACGACATGGAAGAGTTAAGCAGCGCAAAGTCAAGGGAACGTCGTGATTTCACGACATGTCGCGAAATCGCGACATGTTGCGGTTTCGCGACAGAAGAGCTAGGAAAGACCAGAATGTAGGGGGACGTCACGATTTCATGACACGTGTCAAAAAATAAAGTCGACATATAATGAACATTAGGGTTTTAAATTAATAATGTTAAAATACTAATCCTTGCTTGTTCTTTTGCAGAAATCCAACTGGCAGTTGCATACTAGCAAAAGTAATGGCGAAAAAGGACAAAATAAGCACGGGTTAAATGAAGGTCGTCAGATGAAAATTTGAGATGCCGAGAATTGCTGGTTCATCCAGATTTTACAGATCTGGCCACAAAGAGACTTTACGATGACTAAGCAGCTGCCCATTTAATAGAATATGTCGGCAATTGACCGAAAAATGAAAATATCTACACACAGTTATCGGAATTTGCCGATGGACGCATTTAACAGGAGAATTTATGGTGAAAGTAATGGCGTGCAGAGAATTTTAACTCAGAAGTGGCTCTGCAAAGATAAAATGTCAGAGAAACCAGTGACTCATTCCAAATTTTTTTGAGGAATTAATGAGGCGCTCCCGACAAGTGCACTAGAAAGATGAAGATATTTACTTACGCAATGCCCATTTATGGAATATATCGACGACCGACCAAAAAATGAAGATATTTACTTGCAGTTACAGATGGATGAGAATAATATCAGATCATGCCTTCTCCATTTATGGTAAGTAACTGCACTAAGATTTGCAGAGTGGTTAGGGTTTATTCAAAACTCTATTTTTAAAGGGGCTTATATTGTAAAGCCGAGGTAGTAAGGTTTAGAGGATAAGTTTTAGGGTTTGAGAAGAAGATATTTCTGAAAAGATCAGGGTCTGTCTTGGGTCTATAAATACTTCTTCTGAATGTAAATTCCAGAGGCGAAAACTTAGAATAAAAAGCTATTGGAGCAATTTCCTACAAATCTTGTTTGAAAGCTTTGTTTTGGACTTAGAGTTGGTGTGATTTTCGTTTTCTGTGATAGCATGGCCAGGAGCCTAATCTCTTTTAGATTGTGATAAGTTCATCTTCTTTTGTTTTCGTTTCATTAAGGTTTATTTAAATTATGTTGTAGATCTATGTTACCAGGATTGGATATGCTGCTAGGCTTCATTTTCTTTATTGTATGTTAGGGAAAATTACAGATTTAAGGTTCAGGCCTGTTCTAATTGCTCTGTCCTCACTATGCGAGCTAGGCTACTGGTGAGAGATACCAATTTTAATCGACTTCCCTTTTGTTTGTGATTTTCTTTTAGATCTGTTGTTGTCTTTGTCTTATGCTCTTAGTGGAAGGTGATCTTAGAAAGCTAGACACTTTCCTCTTTGATTTTGTTCTATTTTGAAGCTAACCGGTATAACTAAAATTGGTAGTTTTGGTTTTGCGACTAAGTTAGATAAATTTCTCTTTCGCCCTACCCTACTCTCTCTATTCCATCGTGAAATGATCCATTTTTATATTTTTTTAAATTTGTCTTTTATTTAAATCTGCTAAAGCATAAAGAGCTAGATCAAAGAACCGATTGTAAATCATTCCACAAAGATAACCAACTCCAAAAACATTACTGAACTGAAGTCCGGAGCCCGTTGTAAGGTAACGGATAGTCCGCTTGAAACTATTCCAGAAGCGAAAAAGAGTGAATAGACATTCGACCCAACTCTGTAAATCACACCTTGGATATCCAGCAAGATCCTAAAGTGAGTGGGATTTATCCCTTATAAATGTTATCGGAATTTTATGCTTATTCTTCACAGGGTGTGTATAAAAGTCGAACCAACATTTAAAACTAGCGTTAGAAGGAGGGCCAGAACTTGCGTTCTTAGTGCGTTTGAGTTGAGAAATATGATTGTATGTGGTATTTAACAAGTTTTGTATTTTATCCAGAGTCTGGTAGCCTTTTTTCCTCCTCCTCAGCCTTTTAAAACTTGTTTGTTTGAGTTTTTGCCTAAACAACGGGACTCAACACCAACATTTAAAACTGGCGCTAGAAGGAGGGCCGAACTGCGTTTTGTTGTTGGTTGAGATTGTTGTTGTTTTCGTTCTATTTTTATCTGAGTTTTTTCCTCCTCCTCGCCTTTTAAAACTTTTTGTTGGTTTTGCCTAAACAAATAAACTCAACACCAACATTTAAAACTTGTGCTAGAAGGAGGGCACGCTGAACTCCGTTCAGTATTGTAAGTTGTTGTGTAGATTCTGGTATTTTATCTTTTGAATCCTTTTCCCCCTCCTCTTTAGCTCTTTTTAAAATTGTCTGTTTGAGTTTTGCCTAAACGACGGAACTCAACACCAACATTTAAAATTGGCGGTAGAAGGAGGGCTGAACTTGCGTTCTTAGTGCGCTTGAGTTGAGAAGTATGATTGTATGTGGTATTTAACAAGTTTTGTATTTTATCCAGAGTCTGGTAGCCTATTTTCCTCCTCCTCAGCCTTTTAAAACTTGTTTGTTTGAGTTTTTCCTAAACAGCGGAACTCAACACCAACATTTAAAACTGGCGCTAGAAGGAGGGCTAGAACTTGCGTTCTTAGTGCATTTGAGTTGAGAAATATGATTGTATGTGGTATTTAACAAGTTCTGTATTTTATCCAGAGTCTAGTAGCCTTTTTTCTCCTCCTCAGCCTTTTAAAACTTGTTTGTTTGAGTTTTTCCTAAACAACGGAACTCAACACCAACATTTAAAACCGGTGCTAGAAGGAGGGCACCGAACTACGTTCTTATTGTAAGTTGTATGTGCGTAGTCCGGTATTTTATCTTTTGAATCCTTGTTTTTTCCTCCTCCTTAACCTTTTAATCTTGTTTGTTTGAGTTTTTGCCTAAACAGTGGAACTCAACACCAACATTTAAAATTGGCGCTAGAAGGAGGGCATAGTTCAGTAGTTTGTTAAGGATTGTAAGATTATAAGTTGCTTGTGAAAAGCTGGATTCCACTTATAGAGTAACAAGGTCCCATTCCAGAGCTGGAGAGCTCCTTGTGCCTGAGTTAGAAACTCCAAGAAGAAGCAGCCTCAAAAGGGCCAAGTCCTTGTTTGGAATAGTTTTGTCACCACTTGTAGTTACTCCAACTACAACTGAAAGTATCATCGTCAATCAAGTAGTAATGGCCAACTGGTTGGGTTCCACTACCTTAAATATCCTGGGTGCAGCCCATGACCTGCCCAGAAATCCTGAGAGATATCTTCCTAGATACAAGCATGATGGAACTAGGACAGCGAAGAACATCTAGTAGCATTCAAGAATGCTCTAAAATTGTTAAATGTACAACATGAAGATGTGGCTTGCAGATTGTTCCCGTTCACTCTCCAGGAGGGAGCTTACGACTGGTTTCTAAATCTCACTAATGATTCTATTACCAGTTGGAATGACTTGGAAAAGGTTTTTGTATCGTAGTTTGGTGAAGTAATAGATCCCAATGTATTATATCAATAGTTTTCTGGTATTAAAAGAGAAATAAATGAATCTGTCAGATTTCGTAAGGCTTATGGTAGACTGATCGGTTATTATGTGCCAAATGCAGACTCGGCATTAGAAATTTTTAGGAATTCTCTAGATCCAATGACTTCTATTTTCTTGAAAAGAGATGCCTCCATTACCAATCTAACAGAGGCTTACAAAGAAGCTATAGTTCGGGAAAGGTAATTGGGGCCTCAACCTTTAAGTGCTCATCAAATTCCTTTGGTCACACAAGGTACCCCTATCTTCAATCCCATACCACATTAGATGATGCTGCCTGTACATCAAACTCCACCATCAGGAAATCCATTGGCTGTAACACCTGTTGAAAATGTACAGAGTCCAGAGAAAGAATCTGATAACACAAGAGTTGAAGAAGTTTCAAGGGTAGTCCAAAAGTTGGCAAATGACTTTTTGACTTTCAAAAGGCAAGTGTCCACCGATGAAAACCCAAACAGATTTCCTTATCAACAAAATAGATTCACTCGGACCCCATACGAACCCAATAAAGATTATAAAGGTAAAGGTCATGATGTAAATATTTGTGATTTGGCTTTGCCTAACTGGTGCAGGATACATGCTACTTCTTAGCACGGGGAATTGGATTGTTTGGAATTTTGTAATGCCTTTGAAGCTTTATCTGGTGAGTTGATTTCTCCTAAACATCAAAGAACTGCGGATGCTCCAAGTTCATCTAAACATAGTGCAGCTATGGTGTTAGATTCTTTCACTTTCCCAGAAGAATCAGAGAATGTTGTGGAGCTACCCATGGACGAAGTGCAAGCCTTTCAATAGTATAGGAGGGACAACTACAACCTCAGAAATAGAAATCCGGAGCCCAACACTACATCTACCCCTCCGGACAACTCCCATAGTGTTCCTCCGGATCCATCTTCAAGCAATAACCCATCTCCACCCAAGGGAGGAAATCCGAGAGGACCAGATGCATTTGTCCCTCCACTCAATAAGGGATATAATATAGTGGAGGACATGAAGAAGATCAAAGCCAACATCACTCTTCATGAGTTGGCCCAAATTTTAGAATAGAGGGATAACTTGATCAAAACATATTCTGAACCTACTACCAAACCTTTGGAAAAGGGAAAGAAGATGGCAAATGCAAATGTGGCCATGTATAAAGAGAAGACTGAAGTTTCACCTTTTCTACTAACTGTCCGAATATTTGGGAAAAATTTACACAACTGTCTGGTAGATTCAGGTGCTTCAGCTAATGTTATGCCTTTGGCCATTTGTCAATAGTTGGGTTTGACCCCCATGAACTTCGAGATGAGAGTCATCCAATTGGATAATTTTGAGGTTAAAGTGGTAGGTGAACTTTAGAATATACACATCCAGCTAGCATCTGAGCCGAGAGCGCAACACATAATTGATATTCAGGTGGTGGATATTCCTATAGGATACGGAATGCTTCTAAGCAAGGATTGGTCAAAATCCTTGAATGGGTACTTGGCTACTGATTTTTTGCATATGTGGTTACCCTGGAATGGTTTTGCAAATCAATTAAGAATCAAAAGAGAACCAAGATATAAACTCATGATCACAGAGTATAATGCCAAGAATGAGACTGTTAATCTTGTCGAGGGCTATTATATCGGGGTTTATAATTTGACAACTACTCAAAAGGAGAAACCGGTTAAAGCTCACCTTGATCACGATAATGAAGTTGGGATACTTCATATTGATGCAGCTAAGTCTGAGCAAGGTTATGGTACAAGGGCTGTTCTTAAAAGACCAAAAAATCAAACCGGTTTTATGTCTTATCACTTGTAGTTTCCCTACACGAATAATTTGGCAGAATATGAAGCATTAGTACCAGGATTAAAATTTGCTTTACATTACTTTGATCATGCAGATACGAAAACTCGTATGTTGGACTTGTTTGATTTATAGGGTGGACGACTTCAAGCTGTGGAGCATTTTAGTCGACACCAAGAGACAGTCAAGCGTTGGCTTGATGAAAAGGCTAGGGTGAGCGCTTTCAATCGTGCAGACCTGGTGCTTCTATGGGACAAAGCCCAAGAAAGGAAAGGTAAACACACAGAGCTGCAACCTCTATGGATAGGGCCATATCAGATTGTCGAGATCCTAGGTAATAATGCATTTCTTCTACAGGACCTGGAGGGTAATTTTTTGAACCTTCCTATTAATGGTCAATACCTAAAGCATTATTTCTCAACAATCCCATCCGATGCATCGTTTGAATAAATCACAAAGACGTTGTAACATGTGTATGTATTGTAAATAAGCTTTGAAGTAGTTTGTTTTTATTTTATTTTAGCTTTGAAGTAGTTTGTTTTTATTTTATTTTGTTTATCCTTTGGGGTCTATACAAAGTAGTTTTTATTTTATTTTATTTTGTTTGATGTTAAAGTTCTGTGTTTTATCCTTTGGGGTCTGTACAAATTTCTTTTAGCTTTTAAAATTTTTGTTTTTTTTAAGTTTTTGCCTGGGCAGTAAAGAAAGAAATCAGCCTTTAAAAAAATTGTTTTTATTCTGAGTTCAAAATCCCGTGTTCATTTTGTTTTATTCTAATTAAGAGATAGTCTGCTCAAACTGAACAGTGGAACTATTTTGTTATTCAGAACAACAATAGAAAGATAATTGGATTTTGTGTCTTGCTTGCCACAATTATTTTAATTATAAAGAAACTGCTATATTGTTTGGTTGGAGAAACTCCCAGGGAATCCAAGAAAAGTTGGTCATAAGAGGGGACTCTGATTCATGAAATTATTTGAGTATCCATAGAGGCTATCAGTACCCAGGTTGAAGCAGTTCTAGATCGATGAAATTTAAAAAAAAAAAAAAAAAAATTGTTCTGAAGCAGTTCGGTATATTTCAAAGGAGAGAGAGAGAGAGAAGGTGAAAGTTGAGCAAGACAACATAAAACTGGCACTTTGTTATTTCCCACACAAAAAAAAAAAAAAGAAGAAAAGGAAAAAAAAAAAAAAGGGGAAGGCAGAAGTTATGTAATGAAAGAGATAGCCAAGGCTTCAGAAGATGTTTTCTTTTACCAAGTTGTAGATACCACCTCACAGTTGTGGATCAGGGTCGTGAAAACCTAAAGAGTAACTCTGTCGGGGCTGTAAAAGGCTAAACTAGTAAACAGAGCCCTACTCGGTTTCCCCTTTCACAATCTAGAAAAGTTGATCAATCTAGAGTACAACATTTGAAGGCCTAGTCATTCTTGAAGAAAGTTTTATACGCTTATAATTGCACATCAGAAATCTTCCTTAAGTGATTCAACCTAGTATGTCCTTAGAAAATTTTAACAACTCTCAGGTAGTAGTTAATTTATTTTGAAGAATATTTGTGGCAAAGCATGGTACATGGTCTATATTGTTTTGAAACTAGAGTCCTGGATTCTAAAATAGTGCTACTATTTTCCCTGCAGATATCGCCATTTGTTGAGAAGCAACACCCCCCCACTGAAAAAATGAAGTTCCTTCCTTTGAAAATTTTTAGCTTTCATTTTTGCAGTAAGGACCCTCTTGATGTTTTCCTGGTTTTAATTCCATATTCTGCTTGCCTCCTTTTCAAATTTTTCCTTCATCAAAGTATCCAAGTAGGCTTGCATATGGCATTGATTTCAATTTAAAACTTCTGAAAGTTTGCATGTTAAAAGTATTAATGCATTTTCTCTTAATCCCTGATGAATTCTAAAGTTCCATTTGCAGATTCGGGTACCCTTTGGCCTTATTTAGATCCTTGTAAAGTTTCATCAAATTTTGGGCACTTTGAGTTTTTGTCATTTTTTTGCACCAAAAGAGGCAAAGGAAGCGTCGCAAAATCGTGACGCATTTGGTCGGAGGGCCTAAGGCATGGCCGCGTCACGAAATCGCGACGTCGTGAAATTGTGACGCATTTGGTCAGAGGGCCTAAGGCATGGCCGTGTCGCGAAATCGCGACACGGCAGAAAGGCAAAAATGCCTAAGGCATGGCCGTGTCACGAAATCATGACACGACAGAAAGGCAAAAAGTGCCTAAGGCATGGCCGTGTCGCGAAATCGTGATGTCGCGATTTCACGACGTCACAAAATCATGAATGATAGTAATGCAAAAGCCTAAGGCATGGCCGTGTCGCGAAATTGCGACACGACAGTAAGGCAAAAGCCTAAGGCATGGCCGTGTCGCGAAATCGTGACGTCGCGATTTTGTGACGTCACAAAATCATGACACGGTAGAGAAGAAGGAGCCCAAGGCGGAAAGGTGTCACAAAATTTCACGACGTCGCAAAATTGCGACACGACAGAGAAGAAGGAGCCCAAGGCGGAGAAGGTGTCGCAAAATCGCGACACAAGAGTTAAACAATGTAGAAGGAAAGGGAACGTTGCGAAATCGCGACGTGTCACGATTTCGTGACGTGGAAGAGTTAAGCAACGCAAAGTCAAGGGAACGTCATGATTTTGCGACATGTCGCGAAATCACGACATGTTGCAGTTTCGCGGCATAAGAGCTGGGAAAGACCAGAATGCAGGGGGACGTCACGATTTCGTGACACGTGTCAAAAAATAAAGCCGACATATAATGAACATTAGGGTTTTAAATTAATAATGTTAAAATACTAATCCTTGCTTGTTCTTTTGTAGAAAGCCAGCTGGCAGTTGCATACTAGCGGAAGTAATGGCGAAAAAGGACAAAATAAGCACGGGTTAAATGAAGGCCATCAGATGGAAATTTGAGATGCCGGGAATTGCTGGTTCATCCAGATTTTATAGATCTGGCCGCAAAGAGACTTTACGATGACTAAGCAGCTGCCCATTTAATAGAATATGTTGGCAATTGATCGAAAAATGAAAATATCTACACACAGTTATCAAAATTTGCCGATGGACGTATTTAACAGGAGAATTTATGGTGAAAGTAATGGCATGCAGAGAATTTTAACTCAGAAGCGACTCTGCAAAGATAAAATGTCAGAGAAACCAGTGACTCATTCCAAATTTTTCTGAGGAATTAATGAGGCGCTCCCGGCAAGTGCACCAGAAAGATGAAGATATTTACTTACGTAGTGCCCATTTATGGAATATATCGATGATCGGCCAAAAAATGAAGATATTTACTTGCAGTTATAGATGGATGAGAATAATATCAGATCATGCCTTCTCCATTTATGGCAAGTAATCGCACTAAGATTTGCAGAGTGGTTAGGGTTTATTCAAAACTCTATTTTTAAAGGGGCTTATATTGTAAAGCCGAGGTAGTAAGGTTTAGAGGATAAGTTTTAGGGTTTGAGAAGAAGATATTTCTAAAAAGATCAGGGTCTGTCCTAGGTCTATAAATACTTCTTCTGAATGTAAATTCCAGAGGCGAAAACTTAGAAATAAAAGCTATTGGAGCAATTTCCTACAAATATTGTTTGAAAGCTTTGTTCTGGACTTAGAGTTGGTGTGATTTTTCGTTTTCTGTGATAGCGTGGCCAGGAGCCTAATCTCTTTCAGATTGTGATAAGTTCATCTTCTTTTGTTTTCGTTTCATTAAGGTTTATTTAAATTATGTTGTAGATCTATGTTACCAGGATTGGATATGCTGTTAGGCTTCATTTTATTTATTGTATGTTAGGGAAAATTATAGATTTAAGGTTCAGGCCTATTCTAATTGCTTTGTCCTCACCGTGCAGAGCTAGGCTGCTGGTGAGAGATACCAATTTTAACCGACTTCCCTTCTGTTTGTGATTTTCTTTCAGATTTGTTGTTGTCTTTGTCTTATGCTCTTAGTGGAAGGTGATCTTAGAAAGTTGGACACTTTCCTCTTTGATTTTGTTCTATTTTGAAGCTAACCGGTATAACTAAAATTGGTGGTTTTGGTTTTGTAGCTAAGTTAGATAAATTTCTCTTTCTGCCCTACCCTACTCTCTCTGTTCCACCGATTGAATGATCCATTTTTATCTTTCTTTAAATTTGTCTTTTATTTAAATCTGCTAACACATAAAGAGCTAGATCAAAGAACTGATTGTAAATTTGAGTGTCCACCAAGATAACCAACTTCAAAAACATTACCGAACAAGTCCAGAGCCCGTTGTAAGGTAAAAGACAGTCCACTTGAAACTATTCCGAAAGCGAAAAAGAGTGAATAGACATTCGACCCAACTTTGTAACTCACACCTTGGATATCCAACAAGATCCTAAAGTGAGTGGGATTTATCCCTTATAAGTGTTATTAGGATTTTATGCTCATTCTTCACAGGGTGTGTATAAAAGTCGAACCAACAGTCATGAAGGAGAAAACGAACAGTCATGGTAGGAGAATATGGTGTCAATTCTTTGCAGGTGACGTGTTTGATGAAATGCCTTCTAAATATATACAAAATAAGGTGTTACAATTGACAAGTGGCATATGAGAATATGAAAGAAGGTGTTACAATTGACAAGTGGCATATGAGAATATGAAAGAAGGAGTTACAATTGGAGTTACAAAGAGAAAGGATGGTTATAAAAGAAGTGTTGCTTGGAGAATTTTAAGGAGGGGATTTTATTTTGTGAAGTGCGATGAGTGTGTGTGTTTTGTGAATTGTAGTAGACGTTGGGTAAGCAATAGACCAATCAGGGTCTTGTAAAAGTGAAGGCATTTTTATGTCAATCTTCAAGTTTCAAAATTGAAGTCCAAGTTGGTGCTTGGCATCAGGGGTTGGTGCTCCTTCCAATTGGTGCTGGTAAATCAGGGGTTGATGCTCCTTCCAGTGGGTGTTGGTAAATTGATTGTAAAGTTGGTGCTTTGCAAAGGTTGGATTTGGATGGGAGTCCAAACAATCATTTTGAGGAGTAGCCAAATCGGTGAACCTCGATACATCTTGTGTTGTGTGATGTTATCTTGTTATACTTGCTTTATTTGGTTTTAAGTTTTCATTGTTTCGGCTTTAAGAGTTGAAGATTTAAGTTGTAAAAGAGCTGCACTAATTCACCCCCCCCCTCTCAGTGTCATTGTGAGACTAACAACATGGACATAAATTGTTCGAAGCAAGAGTACTATAACATTGTATCATATGGACATTGACTATCTGAAATAATAGTACCATAACATTGTATCATATGGACATTGGTTGTCCCTAGCATTGTATCATATGGAAATTGACTATTCATGGCATTTATTAAATGAACATAGATTGTTTGAAGAATCAAAAGGAATTGACTACTTAAAATCAATAGCTTGCCTAAGTTCTTGTCCATTAATCAAGCTAGAAGATCCATTGCTTAGGAGAAAGAAAAAACCTCAAGAACATAAACTTACTAAAAAGCAACCAGTAGTAGTCACCTAAGAGCTTGTCCATTAACTAGGCAAAGAGGCCACTCCTTATGGTCTAACAATGCAAAAATATAATATAAATATCAATATTTTAGGAATTTTTTAAACGAGTCCAACAAACTGATGATATTTAAAGAGCAAAGTGTTGTGCATTTTAAATTACTCGCTTAAAAGAGGTAATAGCACTAAGCAAAACCATATGCGTGCAATAATATTATTTTTTTGCACATGAAATAAACATGTGAAAAATGCTTCTCCACTTCTTAACCTCAGGAAAACCATCCCAAGAACATTCACTTACATCTACTAACATAATCCAGATCTTCAATCATGAAACCCAATCATTTCTAATTTCTAATTAATTTATTCCAAAAGCAAAATTTGTGTCATTAATGTAGCGAATCAATAAATTTCAAATCATGATTAACTTCATCTAAACTCTCCAAATCAACCTCAACCCTCTTTAGTAACTTACATTCATCTAATCACACCCATATTTCACATTTTAGCTTTACAAAAATTTATTTTGAAATTATTTCAAATTCATATTAACCTTCAACACTTGAAGTTTTCCAAATCAAAATAATTTGCCAAAAATTCTAAATCAATTCTAAAATCAAATATGTACTCACAAATGCCAACTATATCTATCATCAAACATCATTGACACATCACAACATCCATTTTATCAATCATCAATTTAATATAAAATTTTACATCACTTCAATTCAAAAAATATTTTAACAATATAACGATATATATATATATATATATATATATATATATATATAACATATATGTATATATATACATATTTTTTATATAAAGTATATATATGTATATATATACATATGTATATATATGTATATATATACATATGTATATATATGTATATATATAATATATATATATATGTATATATATATATATATATATATATATATATATGTATATATATACATATATATATATATATATATATATATATATATATATATATATATATATATATATATATATATATATATATATATATATAATATATATATATATATATATATATATATATATATATATATATATATATGTATATATATATATATATATATATATATATATATATATATATATATGTATATATATATATATATATATATAATCATCTATCATACATCATCTTGGTGTACCACAATCACTTAAAATAATACACTTAGACTAAGCCATTTGATTAAGGCATCTAAAAATTAAAATTGATACCCTCACACCACTCATGGATGATAAAATCCTTAACCTAATCCCAAAAGCTAATACTAACTCTCAGACCCACCCTCAGCTGGCTAAGCTAGAAATTGCATAAACTATTGAGATGCCTTAATCATTGATCCAACCTAAGAGTGAGATTGAGATTGTGCCCTAGTCAATGATGGATATATCTGGTCAAGATGGACTACCACATGGTGTAGGGTCTTGTAGTGGCCACTCCTCTCCATCTCCATTGAATAATTAGCCTTAGCCTCATCCAACTAAACATGTGACTAGGTTAAATGGTTTACCCTAGCTCTAAAAATAATGTTGTTGCTCCCAGATCCTATTGTCCTAACTCTTTCTATGACATCATCATGCTATCACCTCAGTCATTCCTAGCCCCTTTGATCCCTCTTGACTCTAGCCTAATATTTCTCAGATCGAGTCATATCCTTATTTGCTAGGGCCTCGTCCAACTAGACCTAGTACTTTGTTCTCTCAGTTGTCATAATGATGTCATCAAGTGCTTTATCTATTATTCAATGTACTTTCCTCAACTAGAGCAATTCAAACATATTCTACCCAGAATTCTTTTATCTTTTGAACATATAGAGAATGATATGCATTACAAATACTTAATATGTCCTTTCACATTCATTAAGTCTATCACTTACACATGTATCACATTTATTGCATTCACAAGATAGCTCTAGTCTAGCACTTGATAATTGACCTTCTTATGTACTCCCAAAACCAATCAAAACCAATGCACACATTTTCTTCACAAATCTAATCTTTAACACTTGCACATTTACTCTCAATAATTAATGCACAACTTTATTCTCAAACCCTTGCACATATATTCCCAATTTCATTCAACAATAATGCACAACTTTGCTCACAAAGCTGATCTATATCTTTTGCACTTTCATTCCCAATATCACTCAAAACAATGCACAAGTTTGCTCATAAATATGATCTCTAATCTTCCCAATTTCAATCAAAGCAATGCTCAATCAATCAATCCTTATACCTCCAAATATATGACAACTTAACATATTTTCCTCAACCAAAAAACACCTTAAGAAATAATTAAATCACCATACCTCTAAGACTGCCTTGATGATGATGTGCCTTCAAAAACCTGTCTCAATAATTTTCCTTTCTTTTGCCACTTTAAAACTGGTTAGCAAATCTCTTTTTCAAATCATTCACATTAAAAACCCTTCTCAAAAATATGTGCACAAAAAGGCTTGAAAATAACACTTTATAACTCCTTTTTAGTCTCACAATATATATATATATATATATATATATATATATATATATATATATATATATATATATATATATATATATATATATATATATATATATATATATTTTGATAAGTAACTAGAATTTTATATACAAATTGGGTTTTTTAAGAGGATCCCAAAACCTTATAACAAAAAGGGTCGTAGCACCGAGATTTAAAGTAATTCCTTAGTACATGAAAATAAACACAAACTAAAAGGAAAAGGGTTAGAAACAACCCTTGATCCAGTAGAAAGACCAGATTCTAGTACCAACTAGTGAGACCCACTTCGCCAAAATATCATCCTCCCATTGCTGGCAAACTGGGATCCTCCTAGGGGTTGATACAGCAGTCAAGGATCCAACCAAGGGTGGATACAACAGTCTGGGATCCACCCGAGGGTGGATACAGCAGTATGGGATCCTCCTAGGGGTGGATACAACATACCTGCCCAAACCTACGTAGGGAGAGTGAGAAGGCCAAGAATAGCCTGCAACTAGAAATCCAACCCAAAAACCAGAAGCAGGGAATTTTTAGAAAACTGGAGAGGATCCTCACCCAGGGATGGCTCGGGATGCAACCCAGGGTGTAGCAGAGCAGCAAGCAGCCGTGCGAGTAAAGTAGCAAGCAACACTGGGATATAGGCCAGGGATCAGTAGTAGGATAGCCCTGGAAATGGAATCAGGGTCCTCAAAGAAAAAAATAAGAAGCCTCCGCTTGAGCCTGTAAAGTGGAATAAAACTACTGGGAATATCTACAGGGCCAAGATATCCCTGTGCATAGCAAGGAGAAATACAAGGAAGCTAGAAGGATCTAGGGAAAATAGCAACAGGTGCAAAGACAGGATCTCGAAAGCCAAAATTGAAGGAGGAAGGAGGGACCACAACTGCAAACACACTAATCTCCACCCCCAGACTAGAGAATACAGAAGGAAGCCCCCACCACTCCAGTAGAAAGACCCAAGAACCACCATCCTTGCTCACGAACAGATCCAAGGAACTGGGACTAGAAGTTCTTGAATAGGAACTGAAATGAACAAAACCTAAGGATCCCAGGCGAGGAGTGACAACAAGCACAAATATGGGATCCTCGAAAGCCTAACCTGGGGGAACCAGGGTCTGCATGCACTGATCATGGGTCCCCCCAAGATCCAGACATGCAACAGAAACCCTAGGAACCCCAGAAGAAGGGACCAAGATCCCCCCATCCTTGCTCATGGATAGCTTTAGGGAACTGGGACTAGGACTGGGAACAACCCAGGCAGAGGAAGAGGCCCACCTCGAAGGCCAACCAATGCCTTGGGTGTCCACCAAATCGTAGATCCAGCAAGAAGAAGCCTTCGAACAAGAAATCGAAAAGGGTCCTACCCAATGGGACAGGACCAATAACAACCACATACATCCTAGAGAGGATTCACTAGCAGAAGAGGAAACTGGCCCTCCAGACCAACCTCGAAGCAGAGAGGACCTCACAGGATGCACCAAGAAGCAGTCAAAAACCCAACCTACCACCACCACCGACCGAGGAAGCCCTGGGAACCGGATCCAAGCAAAAAACCTACAAAAAACCCTAGGGGAAAGCTTGAGGGAGATCGGGGAAGGGATATCAAAAATATGCAAGAAACCCTAGGAGACCCCTAGGATGCACCAGACCATGGGCTCAGGCAAGGAAACCCTGAAACTGTTTGGAAAGGAGCAAAAAGTGGAGAAGGATCTCCCCCCAAGGAGATCATCTGCTACAAAGCATTCCCAAAGCGGGATGACCCGAGATGATCCAGGGACTGGGCAAGAAGCAGGGGAGGGGGATCAGGAACCTCCCCCTCCCCCCCAGGTCCCATCCTAAACCCCACAAAATAAAGCTTTTAAACCCTTACAATTTCCCCCTTTTTATCATACACAAATACAATTAAACAATAAGCCACAATACACCTTATGTTTCCTTTTCTACCATGCAAAAATACAAATAAAAATAATCACATATACACATTATCTCTCCTTTCTAAAAATGTAAAAATACAAATAAAAATAATCACAAATACACCTTATCTTTCCTTTCTAAAAATGCAAGATTACAACTTTCAAATAATACCCAAATCACCTTATGTCTATTTTCCTCAAGCAAACATTACAATATCAAATAATTTTTATTACACCTTATGACTCCCTTTTTAAATCAAATTTAAAGCAAAATATTTTACCTCCTTTATATTCAATATGCCCAGCGAATGATTTGCATTTGTAAATTAATTTTAATAAAAAAAAATTATGCATACCTTCCACCAAGCACACGATTTCCTTTCTCTGCCTTGCAAAACAGTGCTTGCAGGAATTGACCCTATGACCTCCTGCTCCACTGTGCCCTAACGCTATTTAGGCATCTAGCTGGGCTACACCAGTGGGTAGCAACAATAATGCACGACGTAAATTCAAACCTTCCTCTTTTCCAGTCGCTCAAACAATGTTTCAGTCACCAAAACAACACCTACATGAATTGAACCTGCGACCTTCTCCCCTACAACACCTTAGTGCCAGCAAAGCAACCAATTGGGATAGCTACCCAGTTGAAACCTATAGCGTAGCACCTTTTCCTTATCCTCACTTCACCTCCTACCAAAATTCGCGTTCCCTTCTTCTTGTGATTCGTAGTTTCAATGTGTGAAAGGATTTCAAATTGCACTACACAAAAACCTTAGACAAACAAATATTTTAGTGCATTATTTATATGCATATTGCCTCCTTTCACAATGACATTGGCACTCATGTTTTTATTTTTTATTTTTGACTTTCATATAGCCTCTAATAATTTTTGGCACTCTTTCTTTTTAAACCTTCTTTTGATTATAATATTTTAAATCTAAAAGATTTAAATATTATAATCTTTAAACCTTTGGCCCTTGGAAAAATAAATCTTTGTCTTTAAACCTTTGCCCCCTCTTGTGGCCTTTAAATATTTTTCAAGCAATTATAATAAAACCTTTTAAACCTTGTCCTTCTTCATAATATTTAAATTTGACATTTAAATATTATTAATCCTTCTCTTAGAAAAATACTTTGGAGCCTTTCCTTGAATTTTTTCCATAGTAACTTGCCTTGAATTTTGTCCATATACCTTGCTTTTGAATTTTGTCCATTGCTTGCTATTCATCAAACCCATGGGGAATATTTTTGCCTTGACTACCATGCACCTTTGACATTAATGACAACTCAATATTTCCAATAGATAACATAGCCAAATATCTTGTGATTGCAACCTTATTACAGTTCTTACACATTATTGTTTATATATAGATCTTTTGTATTGCAATAGCCAACAAATTAAACGATTAACCTATAGAGTTTAAAAATAAAGATACATGCATTATCTAGTAGAACTCGGATTTGGGATAAGCCTAAGATGAAGAATTCTAGCTATATATGTGGCAATGCATATCTATTGCTAAGACCTATTGCAATCACCTTTATTGCTAGTGATAATAATATTACTTCTACAAAAAATAGGATATGAATCTAAAATTATCTAATTGAAATTTTGTAATGGATGTCACTTAGTACTAGACCCAAAATATATTTGTATGTTAATATCTCAAATTGTTTTTAGTAATGAGTATAACCTTCTTGTTGCTTTATGCAATTACTATACGTTGCTCCCCTTATATTTTAATATACATAGAATGATGAGAATAAAATCATGTTTTAGTATATTATATGGGATACTAAGAAACTACAATGTCTTTAATTGGGAAGAATGGTTGATAAAATCTGATATGTATATAGTTTATATGTATTGCTAAGATGGAATTAATCATATTCTATGGGATTATATACATACTAAAAATTTAAAAGTAAAATTTGCTTACTAATTTTAGTTGTTATTCCTAAGTTTTAATTGATAGACCTTAGTGATTAAGATATACAAAACCTTCCTCTAATAGTGATTTGATAATTATATTGCTTGACATCATATTAAGTATGACCTCCTTCTAATACACACACACATACATATATATAAAGGAATGGAAAGGCGTAATCTGTGGCTTTTGAAAGACACTGACCCTCTCGGAAGAAAGTGTGCGGTGCTACATGGATTTAGGGTTGGTCACCCTGTGCTCGTGATAGTTGGTATCTAGTGTGAAGTTCCTGTCCTTAGCACCTGAATGCAAAATAGTGTCAAGCTAGGTGACTTGGTGATGCATGGATCAAATGGAAGTCATAATGTTATCAATCCTTCTCAGGAACCAACAAGCCTCCAACATTGAATTTAAGCTAGCATTGCAACTTCTTGCTCCTTGTCACATAGAAGTTGTCTTTGGTGTTATTGCTCAGCTTGTGTATATTGTAATATTTACCATTCCCAAGAAGGGAGTTGTTACACTATATAGAGTCAAATTTAACAAAATAATGTTATCTCTTTCTTTCCATTTTTTCCCCTATATAGTTACTTTGAAATTTTCCTTTAAAAATACCTTTATGATTTTGTTAATATTTAGGTATTTATCCAACTTGATATTTCATTTTTTCATTTTTTCATCCATATTTCCTTTTTTTTCCAATCCTCTTCTATTACAACCTTAATCCAACTATTGCATCCTTTTATTCAAATTTTTTCACACATCCTAGAATATGAACCATAACAATTGCCTCTATAGGACATGTACCTATTTCTACTAGGAGAATATCATTTGGAACTAACTCTTTTATTTTTAATTTATTTGTAATTAGATGTCTTTGAATCCTCTTTATTTTTTTCCATTTTGAGTTTCATGTGTTTCAAGCCTGCACTTTACATGCACACATTACTAGTACTAATAGTAGCCCAAATAAAACACATAGAATCTTCGAGTCCCATAATGTAGCTTTTTTTCTTCTATTTTAGAATGTAAAAAGTTCTCTTAGTTATCCTAATATTCTCTTTATTCTACATGTTTTCCAATTGCACTTATTATTGAATGCTATCCCAAGATATTTATACTCGCTTACTTCTTCTAGAGGACCCTCTTCAAAATAAAAATATAACTAATTCTTTTTCTTTTGATTGGAGAAGATCTTGGTATTGGTTATGTTTGTATTTACTTGCATGTATACCTTCTTGTAAAAGGGTTCTAAGGACATAAAATGTTCTCTCAAATCCTATGATATATTTACAATTAGGATGAGATCATTTACATACAAAAAAGCCTTACCATATATCTTCCAAAATGTACACCATCTCCTCCACTTAGATTTAGTCATTCTTCTAATTTGTCTATATATAGATATAGTAGGGGATAATACAAATCCTTGTTGAACCCTGTCACTTCTAAAGCATTCTATAAAGCTTGCTTGCATTTTGAGTTTAGTTGGACTTCCTTATAAATTCTATGAATTGTTGGTCTATATATTTTTGGTATGCATGATTCTTCCATTCTACTCCATACTTTACTTCTAGGTATTGTACCAAAGCTTTCTTGAAGTCCATAAAATAACAACAGACTTCTCCTTTTTCATTCCATATTTTTTAATGATGTCTCAAAGTGATGACATGGCCTATTATCAAGTGTTTTGGTTTGGAATCTACTTGTCCTTTTATCATCTTTCCTTTTTCTTCTACCTACTTGTTGAATCTACTTTTAACCATGCTTCCAAATAACTTTGCAAAGAGGATATTGACTATAGTGGTTCAATAACCTATGGGATTGTCAATGTCTACACTCTTGAAGAGAGTTATTGTTAGACTTGTCATCTAATACCTTAGAAAGCCATGTTAGATGATGTTCTTGAATATCCTTTTTATATGTGGTGTTAAGTTCTACTCCCCATTTTAAATATTCTACCTATAGTCCATCCATGTTACAAGCCTTGAATATTCTTGAATTTTTAATACCTTCCCTGACCTCCCTTAAAGTGAATTAATTTGCTTTTATAATGATTATGGGAGGGGCCTCTTATTGCTCTCATTCATATAGTTATTTTATATATTCTAACCATTGGAATTTTATAATGTTATTTTTGCTAAAGTTCCTTCTAGAATAAATTTATATTCTTCTTTTAAATAAATTAGTTCTTCTCATCTTGCACTCACATACTCATATTTTTTGCTTTTCCAATATATTTGTCCAAACTTTTATTTTCATTTTCTTTACCTCCTTCATTCATAGCTTTCCTTATTGCTTTACATTCTTCATCATACCATGCATTTTTTGGAAAACTATTATTTTTCTTCTTCTTCCTAACTTTAAACCCTTTATACCCTTTTAATACCTCCAAAATTATATTTGCCAGTTCATAACTTGATTCTTTGCTATCTTGTTTCTTTTTTCTCCCTTTGCAAAAAATGTTTTATTGGTTCCTTGAAAATCAAATGATTCTCTTAGGTTATGAGAACCTTTCTCTCTATTGATGATTGTTGATTGTAATACACTTTTTATATTTGTTGATTTCTTTCCTGCCATGAGAAGTTTATACAAACTTAGTTATAATCAAATTTTTATTCCATTGGGGAATATTCAATCTCTACTATAATTACCTTCTCTATTAGAATTTGTAAAAAAATGACATAGCCAACAATGGTTGCACCATTGTAAGTTCTACATGTACACTTTCTAGATTTCTTCCACCTACTCATACCACTATAAATTATCAATCCATGTATGTCACATATGGTCAAAATTTATTCACCAAAATGAGTAATGACCCCTTTGTCCTCTAAGTGTCGTATCCATTAATGGTTTTATTCTTTTGCTAGCCATAATAGATTGTTACCCAAATCCTCCTTATTACTTAGTGTGTTGATTTGCTCGCTTGCTATCCTTTCAATGAACTATCCTATCAGAATTATATCATCAAGTTTTGAGTATGATAAATATGTCTTTATTTAAATTTGCATATGGATCCTCATAGTCTATCCCATATTTTTAGTAGGCTTTAGATGTATGTGGAGCAAAATAACAAGCTACAATTATAATAATTCTTTTTTTTTTTTCTTTTTTTAATCCAAATGTATTGTTTATTAGGGTCTTATTTCTCCAATTAAATATTATTGGCCCAAGTTTCCTTTATCAAAACCATTATTCCTCCATATCCCTTGCCATCACTTGTTGTTTCATACCATGCTTCAACTTCCTATAACCTTCAAATGTTGGGTTCTTGCACCCATCATGTTCATATTTTTTTGTGAGATAAATTATGTCTCTTCCTTCTACGACATGCCCTAACTTAGGTCTTATCCTTCAAGGGTAGGCTCCACAATTCCAACATGCCATATCTAACTACTCATCGGGTGGATCATTTCCTATTTATTTTTAACCTTTGATTAGAGATGCAAGTCTTTCCTTTTTTCACCCATGCCCATTTACTTTTATGGTTAAATATTCATATTTTCTTTGACTCCCCCTTTCTTTTTTCTTGTTGTATTGGCGTCTCTAAAAAAAATTGATGTAAGACTTTCCATTTTTTAACCATGTATATTTATCTTCATTTGTTATTGTCCTTATTTTTTTCAATTCCCTTCTTTTTTCTTCTTCTTGTATTGGAGTTAAGTCTTTGTCTATAAAAAATTGTGAACCTTTCAAAAGAGTTCTATTTTTTAGGATTTGGTTCTTGTTGTCCTTTTTCATGGTAGTAAGCTCATTCACCCTACATAATCCTTCTCTTATTTTTCTAATCCTCCTTACTTGAAAAATTTATGATTTTCATTGTAGTTTATCTTTGAGGAAACTCTTGTAAGACTGATTGTGTCTTCAACTTCTCCATAGTCTCTTACCCATTTAATAATTATATTTTTTGATCTATCATATATTTTGTTTTTCTTCTCTTGCATGTATTCCAACTTATTTTCATCCATCTCTTTCTTTTTGTCTAATTATTATTTTACCACTTATGTCCTTGTCTTGACCTCCTTCATAGTTTTTTTGGTAACACATAAAACGCACACCATTACACACATGGTGGTTTTAACCTTGGACCTCCCAAACATAACTCAAAGACCTAATCACTACATTGTCCCCATTGGGGTCTTTATCAAGTTTTTGATAGTGTTTTTTTTTACTTTTATACCTGTCATTGTTGTTTGTTGTGGTACATGTGTTTCTTCCAATGTACCTTTTAAACATGTGTTCATATTTCCTTATTATTTTGAAACCAAATATTAATTTATTGATGTTATACAAATATTCATTTTAATTCTTATTATAATATTATATGAATATTAATAATAATATTATTATAATTTGGATTTGGTTAGTGCGATAAACCCTTATGATTGACACTCAAGGTTGGGCATTCCCATCCCACCATGACCTCTCATAAGGGGGGAAAGTTGAGCTTATCAATAGGGAATTTAACACAACCACACACATCATGATTTTGAACCTTCAACCTCCCAAGGAAGAAACAAAGACATTAATAATAATAATAATAATATTATTATTTTGGTTACATATAAGAGTTGGTCATAAGATTATTATTATTATTACAAACTGCGACATGGGTGAGTGTGTGAGGGGGTGGGTGTGTGGTGGCTTTGTGTAAATTCTCTATTGATAAGTATAGCTCTTGGCTTTACGAAAGGTCATGGTTGAGAGGAGACTGCTCAGCCCTATGCATCCATCATAAAATTTTCTCACAATAACCAAATCAACCCTAACTTACCAACTTTATACTATATTAAACTTTAATCCATACCAGACATTTTAATATGTCAAATTTACTTATCCTAACTCTTTTTAATTCTTCAAATAAAAACGGTACTAGCATGTAAGATAGCATAAAGCTAGCGCCACTCCACACATCACTCAAATAGTATTTTTTTCAAATTTGACATTGACCTTCAGCTCCAAATACGTAAGATGGACTCCACTTCATTAAAAATAACCAATCACAACAACAAGACAAATGTTAAACATAAATAGAAAAATATAGAAAGAATTTACGATACATTGTCTCCTAAGACCACTTAAATTAGGGGTTATAAAGATTTCTCACAATTACCAAATCAAAAAAAATTTAAAAATTGTATCTTTATAACCATATGAGATGCTACAAATAAATATAAAGACATAAATATGAGGCCTAGCCTACTTTTGATGGTGGACCACATATAACCTTTCTTTTCCTAAGTTTTAATTGGATTAAAAAAGGATAAGACTAAGTATTAAGAAAAACAGGAGGAAATATTCAGCTGCATTGCCCTCTGGGTTTTTAAATTTGGTTATCTTTGACCAAACATGTGGTCCCATTAGGTCTACGTGTGTGAATATCAATGCAGATATTTTTTTGATAAATATTTTAAGAAGGCTAGACTTGATACTATAGATGCTAAAGACTATTATTCTCTTTCTGATCAAGGATTTGAAATATGGGTTAGAGAAAACAAACCCTTTCGTATGATGGGCCTTGTTATTATTGAAGCCAAAGGTTAAGGTTTCTTGCTTGGAGTTGGAGGCTAATTCATTTTGTCTTTATTCAAAGGAGAGAATTTATGAGTTTTCAAGGTATGAGCTTTGTTTTTTACCAACTTAGAATAAAGATTGAAATATTGAATTTATTAATGGAACTAAATTTGAGGTATTTTCCCTACATTAGAAAATCATGTTGTTGGAATTTTGATCTATAAGGGGTCCACCAAAATATAATTGTTGCTTAGAATGCATGAAGCAATGAGGTACTTTGATAGATTAAATCAAATTTCATTTGAAAGACCAGTACACACCCACATATTGTCATTCTTATGATGAAGAATGTAATTCTTGATCAATGATATTCTCAAGGAAAATATATCAATCTAGATAGTAATACAAATTTCATTTCGAGTTTAGGATGCTATGTCTTCAGTTGTCTAACTCTAAATCAAGAAGTATTGTTTGGAATTATCTAGTAGAAAAAGTCTTTCTAACCAAGTAGATATAATTTGATAGTTTGTATGGACTAATTTGGCAAAAATGACAATCATTCCTATATTCTTCATAATCATATTAGGGTCCATATTTATTTTATAATTGGTTCTCTATTTATTGGACATTGCCTTAGTAGAGCTTATCAAACTAAAGATGATAAACTCAAACCATATAGAGAAATTGTGGATAAGTTAGTGGATGCCTTTGACAAGGTCACCATCGACACAATTCCACACTCTAGTAATAATTAGGTAGATGCAATGGCCATCATTGCCTCACTTATACCTCTAGAATTGGAGGATGAACAATCGATAATTGTCGTATGCCAAATAAAGCAACCTGCAAATTCACAATCAAGCCAAGAACCCCTAACAATCTTTGCAACAGAGCTAGCTCTTGTCCTTAACCCTTGGTACAAGGATATTTACACCTTCCTCAAGAGTGACATCTTTCCCAAAGGTATAAATTGATATGAACAAAATAACCTAAGACAACGAGCTTGCAGGTTCGTAATAATCAAAGACATCTTGTATAGGCGCTCTTTTGATGGCATCCTTCTTAGGTGCCTAAATTCCAAAAAAGCTAAGCAAGTCATTAAATATGTTCATGACAAAATATATGGTGGCCACTTTAATGCAAGTGCCATAACTAAGAAACTCTTCGCATGGGATATAAGTGGCAATCCATGGAAAAGGATAGTTGTAATTACATGCAAAAATATAAAAAGTGCCAAAAGAAGCATGATAATATTATCCATGCACCTTTACAAGAGCTTTAATCCATGGCATCTCCTTGGCCCTTATCCATTTGGGGATTAGATACCATTGACAAGATAAACTCGGTGTCATCTAATGGACATAACTTTATTATTATCGTAATTGAATACTTCACAAAGTGGGTAGAGGCTATACCCTTATCCTCTTGCACTGGAGTTTAGGTTTCAAAATTTTCCCTAAATTAGATTCTATCATGATAGGGTATTCCCAACATGCTCATCTCAAATAATGACACTCCCTAAAAGAACAAGAATGTTGCCAAGATCTATGTAAAATTTAAAATTTAGCATAAATGGTCAACACTGTATTATCCACAAGGTAATGGCCAGGTTGAAACATTCAACAAAACTTTAATAAAATTATTTAATAAGTTCGTTAGCAAAATAGGTCAAGATTGACATCTACAACTATATCTTGTCTTATGGGAGTATCGTACTAGTGTTAGAAATCCAACTGGTGCTACACCCTATGCCTTGGTATAAAATGCTAGGGTCATCTTCCCTTTCAAATTAGAATTTTTGTCCCTTTGAATTCTTTTTAAGGATGCTTTTGTTGACGATGAGTATCATGATGCACACCTTAGTCAAGTGGAACTAATTGATGAAAAGCAAATACATACCTTAGAGAACCTATGGGTTTATCACCAATGACTTAAGAAAGCCTATGGAAAAGAGTGTCACCTCATCCCTTTGAAATAGGCGACCTGGTTCTCAAAGAAAACTAGAATAACACTAATGCTAAAGAGGACATAAAAGGAAAATTTGAGCCTAATTGGCTAGGTCCATTCATAGTGATAATTAAATATGGGTCAAGCACATATCACTTGACCATATTATATGGTAAATAACATAAAGAGTCTATAAATATAACGTATCTAAAAAGATATTATGCTTGATTGCACATGGTTTTCTTGCTCATGTGCTTGATTGCAGGGTTGCTTGCATGCATAGTTTCCTATAAAATATTTTGCTTGCTCTCATGTACCTACTTGCATGATTGCCTGAGTTTACCTATTCATCCCATAACGCCATGAAGAGGAGCCTATAGTGATGTGACGATGATCCTAGCTAGAAAATAGAGTCTCTTGCATTGCATTGACAATAGGTCACTAAGCTAGAAAACCTCCTTGATGACTCCTCAAAACCTTTTTGTGTCCTCTTGATCTTTCAAAATATAGAGGAGTTGAGGTCTTGATAATATGATCTCCAACCAGCTATCATTTGTCATAAGCATAATCACAATTCAATGCCTCAACCTCTTGTTTGAGATTCCATAATGTCTAAAGAACTAGTTCTTGTTGATCTAGACCTCACACCTCTACTTTTCCTACCAGATTCTTAAATATCATTAATGTCATTTTTGAATCAAATTTTTTAATAATACTACATAAATGCTTTTCATATTATATTCATGATTGCCTTCATAAGTTTGCATGATTAAATGTTGCATGCATGTTTACTTGTCTGATGCATGTAGAATCAAGGGATTCTGCAATGATGTGATGATGACAACTAGTCAGGTTAGCTCATATGCATTGCACTTGCACTAGGTCACTGATGCTAGTGGGTCCTCACCCTTAGGAATTTGGCTTACCTTATATATAGTTTTTCTTTCTTTGTTGGGATGCAATGGTTACCTCTATACCAGGAATCATGTGCTAGAGGACTTTAGTTTTATTACATTTTTTTGTGTGTCATGCATAACCTATACCTTTTCAAATAGGGAATGATAAATATTATTCATTGATTAATGACTTTCATATTGGAAATATGAGCAAGATTTGTTGTCATTGATGTCAAGAAGTCAGGGTCAGTGAACAAGACAAAAGGAAGGATGTCAAAAATCAATTTCCGTAATCAGTGCAAAAGAAAGATTGCTTCCAGGTGGTCAGATGAGGTCTAAAGGGCAAAAGGAAGGCCCAAGAAAAATAATATTATAATATTTTATTATAATATTAAAGGTCTAAGGTCAAGACCTAGAGATTTAAATTAATTATAATAATTTCATTATAAATTAATTTATAATTTAATTTGATTAACTCTAAGAGTTATTAAGTTAATTATAAATTAATTTATAATAAGTTAATTATAAATTAATTTATGATTTAATTTAATAAACCCTAAAGGTTAGGGTTAAAAGGGCACAAAGTTTAATTAATTCAAATTATTCGAATTAAATCAAATCGCCGACGTCTTTGAGCATATGGCAATTTGCATATAAGAAGGGGCAAACATTATGGCAAATAATTATCCATGCGATTCATTTGAGGTAAGCGAAAATCATGCACAAAGGAGGCAAAATCGTGTGTGTTTTAAAAGGTAGAACAAAGGACAAATAGAGGGGAGCCCACTCCACGTTGCAAGGCGTTGGGTAGCATGATTGGTAGCCAAAGGCTACGCTAAGACGTTTGCTGGCGCAAGGTTGAGGGATCGATTCCCGTGGTCTTCATTTTTGCTAAGTGCAGAAGCTTTTTGTTGAGGTCTGCGCATTTGGAGAGGGACAAAGGGAAGGTGCTTGCCTTTCCCTTTGCGTGGAGGCACGTAGCCCACGTGGTGGGCGCGCGCTTTGCAAAGGCGCTCGGCAGGAAGGGGTTGCGCGTTCGAAACCCACCGAGGCCCTTTTGGTGGACGGTATAAGGTATGCGCTCATAATTGCTAAGGTTTAATTGCTGCATCCAAAAATTGCAAAGGTGGAAATAATTTTTATTTCCTAAGGTTTTATAAATTGAATATTGCATATTATAAGGTTTTTGAGTTATACAAAGGGAGATAAAAGGATATGCATAGTGTTATTTTTGGGTGTTGATTTTTGAGTGCTTAGAGTTTATAAGAGGAGTAATAAGGTGTGCCAAGGGAGTTAGATATTTTTTTTAAAACAAAGTTAATAAAAATTGTATTGAAAGGAGAAATAAGGTATAGTAAGTTTTTGATATTTTGACTTGGTGAAATATTTTTGTAAGAAAATATTAAGGACAAATATTTGCTATCTAACCCTTGAAATTGGCAAAGAGAGTGGTTGTGATTAAAATAGGTGTTTGAGGTCAAATCTTCTTCAAACAAGAGGTAAGGGCATATTATCCTTGAGAGTGATTGTTGGATGTTATGAATGCTAAGTTGGAGTGAAAAGGATTGTTTGATAAGCATTGTTGAGTTTGGTTTTCTAGAATGAAATTTGATACTAGAAACCTTGTTTGATAAGCATTGTTGGAAATATTGAGTAAGCTTTCATATGCTTGAACTAGGGTTTGTGAAAGATCATGAGTATCATTGTTATGTGAATTTGTGAACTATCTTGAACTAGGGTTTGTGAAGTTCATGAGTATCATTGTTATGTGAGATTGTTTGATAAGCATTGTTGAATAAATCTTGATTGAGTGATTGGTTGAGTGGAGTTGATTGAGCTATAGTTGATTGGAAGTGTTGGAGTGATAGTTCAAGTTCTATGAAACAAATTGTTCTATATTTTGATTTGATTTGAGAAAGATATTGAAAGTGATTGAGTGTTGTGAGTGTGAAACATATTGAGTCTCTAACCATTCTCTATATGTTTTTGTGAGGTGAAACATATTGAGTCTCTAACCATTCTCTATATGTTTATTAAAAAAGATTAGTGTGAAACTTGTTTGTGTGATTGAAAGAGGTTTTGTAGATAGATTGAGTTGAATTGAATAAGATTTTGTGAAAGCTTGTGAGCTGATTTGAGTAAGTCCTAGAGTGGACTTAAGGATAGAGTTGAGTAAGCTTTTGTGGAAGCTTACAATGAAAATTTGAGATAAGTTCTAGTGGAGTGAGAAGTTTTGGTAGTGAGGATTGTGAGATTTGAGGTAAGTCTTGGTGAAGACTTGTAGAGATTGAGACAAGTTCTAGTGAGGACTTGTTGAGAGATTTGAGGTAAGTCTTGGAAGATTGAGAAGTGGGTTGAGGGAGAGTGAGTAGATTGGATAAGTGTTGAGTGAGGACTTGTGGATAATTTGAGGTAAGTCTTTGAGAAGACTTGTGAGCAAAGTTGATTGATTGATTTGTTCAAACCTTGAGTTAAGGTTTGGGGCAGATCTAGTAGAGTTGATTTGTGATTGAGTCAAGCTTTGTGTTAAAGCTTGAGGATATATTTGAGGATAGATTTTGGTGCAGATTTGAGGATAGGTTTGTACCAAAAGATAGAGATTGAGTGTAGAAAGGACTATGTGTTAGTGATTTAGATCAGAGATAGATATTGAGCAAATTTGTGCTAGATCGAAGGACTGTGTTTAGTGAAAGATAGGAAGGGATGTTTAGTGTAGATTTGAGATAGAGTTGAGAGCAAGCTTTGGAGGTGATAGAGTATAGAGGACAATAGTCTCCAGTGGATAGAGGTCCATTAGCTAGGGTAGTGAAGATAGGTCTTCTAAGTGAGGGTAGGTTTAGTGGATAGAGATCCATAAGCTAGTGTAGTGGAGGCAGTAGTTCTTCTAGAAGATCACCAGCTAGAGCAGAGGAGAAAGGGTTCTCCTGTGGATAGAGATCCATGACCTAAGGAGATTGGTGTCTCCTATGGATAGAGATCCATGAACTTGATTAGGGGATTGGTGTCTCCTTTGGATAGAGGTCCATAAACATTGTAATAGGGAAGGTTTCCCAAGAGATTTGTTGAGAAAATTTTAGTGAAATATTTTCTCCGTGGAGTAGCCCACATTGGGTGAACCACGTTAAATTGGTGTCTCTATTGTGTGTGGTGATTTATGCATTGCTTTGATTACTGTTGTTGATATTGCCATTGATATATTGCATAATATTGTTTGGGAAAGAAAAGTAAAAAGTGGTCTTATACTGTTCACCCCCCTCTCAGTATAAGCTTGTGTTCTTCAATTGGTATCAGAGCGGGTTCCTTCGAAAGAGTTTAATAGCTTGAAGGAAAAGCTCACAAGAACACAGATGGATTCTAAGAGTGGATCCTCAGATAATTCAGCACCAGTGTTTGATGGGAGTGATTATGTATTCTGGAGTATGAGAATGAAGATTCACCTGATGGCACTTGGAAATGAAATATGGGAAGCAGTTGAAAATGGATACACACCACCAGCTACTCCACCTACAGATAAAGATGGTAAGCTTCTACATCATTACAATTCAAAAGCAATGAATGCAATTTTGAGAGGTTTGCATAGAACAGAGTTTATAAAGGTTATGCACTACAAATCAGCAAAGGAAATTTGGGATAAGTTGCAAGGCATATATGAAGGAGATAAAAAGGTCAAAAAGGTAAAGTTGCGAAATCTCAAGGGACAATTTGAAGATCTAAAAATGAAGGATGAGGAAAACATTAGTGCTTATCTACTTCATGTAGATGAGGTTGTTAACTCCATGCAAGGACTTGGACTTGAAGTTCAAGAATCTGATGTTTGTGATAAGATTTTAAGGTCACTCCCAAAAAGGTTTAGTGAAAATATTTCAGCTATAGAGGAATCAAAAGATAGTGATCTTTTGACAAGGGATGAATTACTTGGCATTCTTACATATTTTGAGATGAGAACAAAAGAGGAACCTAATCCTCGAAAAGAAGCAACCTTCAAAGCTACTAAGAAGACAAAGGGTAAGAATTCAGATTCAAGCAATGAGTTATCCAGTGATGAAGAAGCAAATTATGGCAGAAGGAACAAGGATCCAAGAAAGTTTAAAGGTACAAAATCTGTTAGATGTTTCAATTGTGGAAAGTATGGTCACTATGCATCTGATTGTCAAGAAGCTGGAAATAGCAATGATGAAGAAAAATAGGATCATAAGAATAGGGAAACAAAAAAATACAAGTACCAAAAGAAAAGCAGGGATGGACAAGGCAAGCAAGGAAAGAAGTTCTTCCAAAGATAGAAGAAGAGTTTCTATGCAGATAAAGCAAGTAAGTATTCAAGTAATAGTGATGAAAGTTCCTCAGAAAATGATGAAGTACTATTTCTAGCAAAAGAAAAAGAAGTGGTTAAGAAAAGATCACCAATAATCCTCAAGTGTTTTAGATGTGGAAATTTTGGTCATATTGAAGATAGTTGTACAAGGAGTGGTTTCAGTTTCAGTGATGATGAATATGAAGATACACTTGAAGGACCAGAAGAGAATCTACTCATGGCAATAGAGGAAGAAGGAGGTGATCCTATAGAAGACAAATCAGAAGGAAATGAAGATGATTCCAAAGGCAAAGAAATAGAGGAAGAATCAGAAACAAGAGAAGTTGATCTTGAAGGTGAACTTATTTCTGCCCTTAATGCATTAAAGGAGGTAAGAAAGCAAAACTCCAAACTTAAGCTTCAATTTCAAGAATGTGATGAAGAGAAAGGAAAGCTTATAGAGGATCTAACTAACTCAATAGCTAAGACAAGGAGATTCAAAGAGAAGTTAGAAGCAAAGGTTTTAGAATGTGAAAGGCTAGAGCATGAAGTAGCTTCACTAAGGAAGGAAGTAAAAGAGTCTAAGGATAAGCTACACAAGTTTGGGAAAAGCTCAAAAACCATAGACAAGATTATCAAGGTACAAAGATGGTCAACAAACAAGATAGGTCTTGGTTTTGAATAGGTACAAAAGAAACAAGGAGAGGAGTCAACCTCAAGTTTTGAAGAAGAAGAAACTTTAGAAGAAGAGAGTGTAAGAGAGAGTGAGACTTTTGAGGATGAGTTGGACAATAGAAAGTTCAACAAGGAAAGGAACAATGCACAAAAGAGGAATAGATGGAACAGGAACCAACACAGGGTAAAAGAGACTAAAAGACCCATGGGGTCAAGGCAAGGTAATTTCAATGGATGATGCTTCTCATGTCATAGATTTGGGCACAAGGCTTCACAGTGCAGGACACATGAAAGACAGGAATATGGGAACTTCAGAAACATGTAACTTTTTCAAGGGTATTGCTACTCTTGTAATCAGTTTGGTCACAAGGCAATGAATTGCAGGGTTCATGATAGGAATAGATATGGCTTCACCAGGAGAAATCCCAAGACATTTGCACCTCCAAGGAATAACAATATTAAGTGTTATAAGTGCAATAATGATGGGCATACAACAAGATGGTGTAGAGAAAAAATTCCAGAGACAAGCAAGAACAGGAACAGTCAGAGGAATCAAAAAGATCAGCCAAGGAAGAAAGTGGACAAAGGCAAAGATCAGTGCTTGATGGGAGTAGAAATACTCCCACCCTAGAATTAACCACCTCAAGAGGAGGTGGGGGAGGGGCTAAGCTAAGAGACTCATTCTTAGCCCCGAGCCCCAAAGGTGACCCTTTGCCATTGATGTCAAAGGGGAGAGATTTGAGTTAGGGGGAGAGCATTCAATCAAGGGGAGCAGTTCCTCAGGGGGAGAAGAACAAAAAAAGGTTAAGGAAATGGTAAAATGTAATTGGGTTGCCATCAATGACAAAGGGGGAGATTGTTGGAAATATGAGCAAGTTTTGTTGTCATTGATGTCAAGAAGTCAGGGTCAGTGAACAGACAAAAGGAAGGATGTCAAGAATCAGTTTTCGTAAGAAGTGCAAAAGAAAGATTGCTTCTAGGTGGTCAGATGAGGTCTAAAGGGCAATAGGAAGGCCCAAGAAAAATAATATTATAATATTTTATTATAATATTAAAGGTCTAAGGTCAAGACCTAGAGATTTAAATTAATTATAATAATTTCATTATAAATTAATTTTAATTTAATTTGATTAACTCTAAGAGTTATTAAGTTAATTATAAATTAATTATAATAATTTAATTATAAATTAATTTATGACTTAATTTAATAACCCTAAAGGTTAGGGTTAAAAGGGCACAAAGTTTAATTAATTTGAATTATTCGAATTAAATCGAATCACAACGTCTTGAGCATATGGCACTTTGCATATAAGAAGGGGCAAATATTATGGCAAATAATTATCCATGCGATCCATTTGAGATAAGCAAAAATCATGCGCAAGGTAAGGAGGTAGAATCATGTGTGTGTTTAAAATATTTAGAGAGGTAGAACAAAGGACAAGGAAGAGGGGAGCTCACTCCACGTTGCAAGGTGTTGGGTAGCATGATTGGCAGCTAGAGGCTGCACTAAGACGTTTGTTGGTGCAAGGTTGAGGGATTGATTCTCGTGGTCTTCATTTTTGCTAAGTGGAGGAAGTTTTTTGTTGAAGTCTACACAGTCGATGAAGGACAAAGGGAAGGTGCTTGCCTTTCCCTTTGCATGGAGGCACGTAGCCCACGTGGTGGGTACGCGCTTTGCAAAGGCGCTTGGTAGGAAGGGGTTGCACATTCGAAACCCATCGAGGCCCTTTTGGTGGATGGTATAAGGTATGCGCTCATAAGTTGCTAAGGTTTAATTGTTGCATCCAAAAATTGCTAAGGTGGAAATAATTTTTATTTCCTAAGGTTTTATAAATTGAATATTGCATATTTTAAAAAGGGGTTTTTGAGTAATACAAGGGAGATAAAAGGATATGCATAGTTTTATTTTTGGGTTTTGATTTTTGAGTGCTTAGAGTTTATAAGAGGAGTAATAAGGTGTGCCAAGGGAGTTAGATATTTTTGTTGAAACAAAGTTCATAAAAATTGTATTGAAAGGAGAAATAAGGTATAGTTAGTTTTTGATATTTTGACTTGGTGAAATATTTTTGAAAGAAAATATTAAGGATAAATATTTTCTATCTAACCCTTGAGATTGGCAAAGAGAGTGGTTGTGATTAAAATAGGTGTTTGAGGTCAGATCTTCTTCAAATAAGAGGTAAGGGCATATTATCCTTGAGAGTGATTGTTGGATGTTATGAATGCTAAGTTGGAGTGAAAAGGATTGTTTGATAAGCATTGTTGAGTTTGGTTTTCTGGAATGAAATTTGATACTAGAAACCTTGTTTGATAAGCATTGTTGGAAATATTGAGTAAGCTTTCATATGCTTGACTAGGGTTTGTGAAAGATCATGAGTATCATTGTTATGTGAAGTTGTGAACTATCTTGAACTAGGGTTTGTGCAAGATCATGAGTATCATTGTTATGTGAGGTTTGTTTGATAAGCATTATTGAATAAATCTTCATTGAGTGATTGGTTGAGTGGAGTTGATTGAGCTTAGTTGATTGGAAGTGTTGGAGTGATAGTTCAAGTTCTGTGAAACAAATTGTTCTATATTCTAATTTGATTTGAGAAAGAGATTGAAAGTGATTGAGTGTTGTGAGTGTGAAACATATTGAGTCTCTAACCATTCTCTATATGTTTCTATGTGAAGAGAGTTTGAAAGTTATTGAGTGGTGAGTGTGAAACATATTGAGTCTCTAACCATTCTCTATATGTTTCTGTAAGATTAAACAAGATTTTGTGTGAAACTTGTTTGTGTGATTGAAGAGGTTTTTGTGATATATTGAGTTGAGTTGAATAAGATTTTGTGAAGGCTTGTGAGCTGATTTGAGTAAGTCCTAGAGTGGAGTTTTTTGTGGAAACTTACAATGCATATTTGAGATAAGTTCTAGTGAGGACTTGTTGAGAAGATTTGAGGTAAGTCTTGGTGAAGACTTGTTGAGCAGATTGAGCAAGTTCTAGTGAGGACTTGTTGAGAGATTTGAGGTAAGTCTTGGTGAAGACTTGTTGGTAGATTGAGTAAGTTCTAGTGAGGATTTTGAGATATTTGAGGTAAGTCTTGGTGAAGACTTGTTGGGTTGGTTTGTGAGTTTTGTGTTTGTGGAAGTTTAAATTGAATATTGGAGTTTAGTGAGGACTTGTTGAGATATTTGAGAAGTTTAGGAAGATTGTGAGCATATTGGATAAGTTCTTGTGAGGACTTGTTGAGTAGATTTGAGGTAAGTTTGAGAAGACTTTTGTAAGTCTTTGAGAAGACTTGTGAGCAGAGTTGATTGATTGATTTGTTCAAACCTTGAGTTAAGGTTTGGGGCAGATCTAGCAGAGTTGATTTGTGATTGAGTCAAGCTTTGTGTTAAGGCTTGAGGATAGATTTGAGGATAGAGTTTGGTGTAGATTTGAGGATAGGTTTGTACCAGACTAGAGATAGATATTGAGTAGATTTGTGCTAGACAGAAGGACTGTGTTTGTAGATAAAAGAAGAGATTGAGCAAATTTGTGCTAGACCGAAGGACTATGTTTAGTGCAGATCAAGAGATAGAGATTGAGCAAATTTGTGCTAGACCAAAGGACTATGTTTAGTGTAGATTTGAGATAGAGCTGAGAGTAAGCTTTGGAGGTGACAGAGTATAGAGGACAATAGTCTCTAGTGGATAGAGGTCCATTAGCCAGGGTAGTGAAGATAGGTCTTCTGAGTGAGGGTAGGAGTCTTCAGTGGATAGAGATCCATAAGCCAGTGTAGTGGAGGCAGCAGTTCTTCTAGAAGATCACCAACTAGAGCAGAGGAGAAAGGAGTTCTCCTGTGGATAGAGATCCACAAACCAGCTGAGGATATTGGTGTCTCCTGTGGATAGAGATCCATGAACTTGATTAGGGGATTGGTGTCTCCTTTGGATAGAGGTCCATAAACATTGTAATAGGGAAGGTTTCCCAAGAGATTTGTTGAGAAAATTTTAGTGAAATATTTTCTTCGTGGAGTAGCCCACATTGGGTGAACCACGTTAAATTGGTGTCTCTATTGTGTGTGGTGATTTGTGCATTGCTTTGATTACTGTTGTTGATATTGCCATTGATATATTGCATAATATTGTTTGGGAAAGAAAAGTAAAAAGTGGTCTTATATTGTTCACCCCCCTCTCGGTATAAGCTTGTGTTCTTCATTTCATACATAAGCAAGTGATGCCAAAATCATTAACAAGGAATAACCCACATCATCTTCCTTCCTCACAAGGCATAAGCTATCTGTTTCTTGTACACATATCATAAATAAACATTCTTCTCAGCCATATCATATACATCATTTCATCATTATAATTCATATTGATGTCATGGTTGCATGTTTGCATAGTTGCATTATTGTTTGATGCATTTAAAATCAAAGGATTTCACAATGATGCAATGATGACAACTAGTCAGGATGGCATACACTTGCATTGTATTTGGACTAAGTCTCTAATTCTAGTGGATCCTTACCCTTAGGATCATGTGTAATACATATTTGATCAATTTTTATTGTGCATGATATATCTGCTTGCACATTTGTATGATCGAGTAATATACTCCATTGATTTTATCCCCTACAACAACTTTAACAAAACTAGCCTAACGCTTGGCACGTATACTATGGGTTAGGAACCATGGTGTACTACTTGTCAAGTTGTTAATGGAGGATAAAATCATGGTTTAAATCATTCCTATTCTACTTGATTTCCTTGGGTACTCCTTTGATAATAACATGTTTGCCAAATTAATGTAACTTTGTTATATTCACAGAAAGATCTCTCATGGTGAAAAATCAGATAGAAAGCTACTAGAATGCAATAAAGAACCCAAAATATGCATATAGTTATACACATTGGATATTGAATGCTAGCGATAAATTTTTAAACTGCATATTCCCTTGTTTGTTTCCATATTTTCATTTTGATGGAAATATATATCAATTCATGTATGCATTAGCAATTTAATAGTGAGAACTAGGACTATTTTTAACCATTGATTAGTGCATCTTCAACATGCTCTTATCATCAGTTAGAATCATTCCATAGTTCTTAAAGGCAATAAATTTACATTCTGCCATTGTCACACATATCCCCTAAAAATATTAATCAATATTATTCTTCTAAAACTATCATCTACTTGTCAAATGATGTCTATCTCTCTTATGTCACAGGAAAGGATGGCTTTAACCTCTAAACCCTTAGTTATATTACCTTATTCACTTGAGCACTCTTGTTAGCCCCTGCTAGGTTATGGAACAAGAACACCCCATTCTCTCATGATCTCTAATGATGGGCCCAAGCAAAGCCTTAAACAAATTTGTCCTGTTTCACTTTGTTAAAATACAAGTGAACAAAAAAAGGAATCATATTATCTTAAGAACATGATAAACCAATTGAAAAGATCAAATTTAAAAATGTGCCATATGAAAAATATCCTACAACATCAATATCATTGATGGTAGGATCTTCTATAGAGTTATTGCACACAAGTGTGGTGTGAATAAGCCTTCTAATTGGAGGTATTAAACACACAAAATCAATGAAGACATAGAAATTGCAAAACACAACAAATCGATTATGACATAGATTGTCTAACACATTAAATAAATAAGGACATGGACTATCCAACACAACAAAACAATAAGGACATAAAATATCCAAAATATAACAAATTAATTTGGACATAGACCATCCAACACAACAAATCAATAAGGACATAGACTATTAAAAACACAATAAATAAATTAGGACATAGAATACCCAACACAACAAATCAATAAAAACATAGACTATCCAAAGCACAACAAATCAATTAAAACATAGACTATCCAAAACACAACAAATCAACCAAAACATAGATTATCCAAAACATAATAAAGTAATAAGGACATTGATTGTCGAGTACTATAGCATATTAGCAAAACATGGACATAGATTGTTTGAAGCAAGAGTACCATAACATTGTATCATATGGACATAGATTATTTGTATCATATGGGCATTGACTATCCCTAGCATTGTATCATATGAATATTGATTATTCTTCGTATTTATTATATGAACATAGATTGTTTGAAGCATCAAAAGGAATTGACTACTTAAAAGTAATAGATTGTCTAAGTGCTTATCTATTAATCAATCTAGAAGAGCCATTGCTTAGGAAAAAGTAAAAACCACAAGGACATAAAATTCCTAAAAAGAAATCAGTAGTAGTCGCCTAAGGGCTTGTCCATTAACTAGGCAAAGAGACCACTCCTTAGAGTCTAACAATGCAAAATATAATATAAACATCAATTTGTTAGGCATTTTTTAAATGATTCCAACAAATTGATGTTCTTTAACATGTAAATTGTTGTGCATTTTAAATATCTCACTTAAAGGGGTAATAGCATTAAGCAAAACCATATGCGTGTAGTAATATTATTATTTTGTACATGAAATAAATATGTGAAAAATTCTTCTCCTCTTCTTAACCTCAGGAAAACCATACCAATAACATTCACATACATCTACTAACATAACCCAGATCTTTAATCATAAAACCTAATCATTGCTAATTTCTTATTAATTTATTCCAAAAGCAAAATCTTTGTCATTAATGTAGCGAATCAAGAAATTTCAAATCATGATTAACTTCACCTAAACTCTCCAAATCAACCTCAAGCCTCTTAAAAAACCTACATTCATCTAATCACACCCATATTTCACATTTTAGCCTGACCAAAATTCATTTTGAAATTATGACGAATTCATATTAACCTTCAACACTTAGAAGTTTGTGCTTGACACCAATTGAAAAGATCACATTTATAAATCATCCAGATGATAAATATCCTATGACATCAATATCACAAATGGTATGATATTCTATAAAGTTATTGCACACAAGGATGGTTTGAATATGCCCTATAATTGGAGGAATTAAACACACAAAAGCAATCAAGATAGACAATCCAAACACAATAAATCAATTAGGACAAATATTTTCTAACACATAAAATAAATAATGATATAGAATGTCCAACACAACAAAACAATAAGGACATAGATTATCCAAAACATAGAAAATGAATTGAGACATAGAATGCCCAAAAAAACAAATCAATAAGGACATAGACTATCCAAAACACAACAAATCAATTAGGACATAGACTATCCAACACAACAAATCAATAAGAACATAGAATGTTCAAAACAAAGCAAATCAATAAGGATAGACTATCCAAAACACAACAAATCAATCAAAACATAGATTGTCCAAAACATAACAGATTAATCAGGACATAGACTATCCAAAACACAATAAAGTAATAAGAACATTTATTGTCCAATGCTATAGCAAAACATGGACATAGATTGTCCAAAGAAAGAGTAGCATAACATTGTATCATATGAACATAGATTGTCTAAAATAATAGTACCATAACATTGTATCATATGGACATTGACTATCCCTGACGTTTATTATATGAATATAGATTATTTAAAATCAATGCTTATCTAAGTTCTTGTCTATTAATCAATCTAGAAGAGCCATTTCTTAGGAGCAAACAAAAACCATAAGGACATAAACTTCCTAAAAAGCAATTAGTAGTAGTCACCTAAGGGCTTATCCATTAACTAGGCAAAGAGGCCACTCCTTAGAGTCTAACGATGAAAAAATATAAAATCAACATCAATTATTTATGTATTTTAAAAATGATTCCAACAAACTGATGCTCTTTAACAAGAAAATTGTTGTGCCTTTTAAATATCTCACTTAAAATGGGCAATAGTAATAAGAAAAATCATATGCATGTAGTAACCTTATTTTTTTGCACATGAAATAAATATGTAAAAAATGCTTCTCCTCTTCTCAACCTCAAGAAAACCATCCCAATAACATTCACATACATCTACTAACATAATCCAGATATTCAATCATTAAACCCAATCATTTCTAATTTCTAATTAATTTGTTCCAAAAGCAAAATCTTTGTCATTAATGTAGCGAATCAAGAAATTTCAAATCACAATTAAATTTGCATAAACTCTCCAAATCAACCTCAAACCTCTTCATTAACCTACATTCATCAAATCACACCTATATTTCACATTTTAGCCTAACAAAAATTCATTTTGAAATTATGTCAAATTCATATCAACCTTCGATACTTCGAATTTTTTCAAATCAGAATAATTTGCCAAAAATTCTAAATCAATTCTAAAATCAAATTTTTACTCACAAATGACAATTATATCTATCATCAAACATCATTGACACATCACAACATCCATTTGCTCAATCATCAATTAAATATAAAATTTCACATCACATCAACTCAACACATATTTTAATAAAATAATAAATATATATATATATATATATATATATATATATATATATATATATATATATATATATATATATATACATTATCATCTATTATACATCATCTTGGTGTACCATAATAACTTAAAATAGTGCACTTAGACTAAGACATCCAAATGAGGCATCTAACAATTAAAATTGGTACCCTCACACCACTTATGGCTGACAAAATCCTTAACCTAAACCAAAAAGCTAAGACTAACTCTCAAACCCACCCTCAATTGGCTAAGCTAGAAACTACACAAACTGTTCAGATGCCTTAATCATTGATCCAACATAACAACATGATTTAGATTGTTTCCTAGTCAATAATGGATGTCTCTGGTCAGGAGGGACTACCACATGGTGTAGGGCCCTGTAATGGTCACTCCTCTCCATCTCCATTGAATAATTGGATTGAGCCTCATCCAAATAAGCATGTTACTAGATCAAATGGTTTTCCATAGCTCTAACAATAATGTCATTACTCCCAGATCCAATTTTCCTAACTCTTGCTATGACATCATCATGTTCTCACCTCAATCATGTAATCTCCTGGCCCCTTTGATCCCTCTTGACTCTAGCCCAATATTTCTCAGACTGAGTTGCATCCTTCTTTGTTAGGTCCTAGTACAACTAGGTCTAGTACTTTGTCCTCTCGGTTGTCCTTATCATAGTCACCAATGCAAGCTTGTTGTTGAGCTTCACAAGATCATCCAATAATAGTTGTAGCCTTCTCTCTATCACATCTTGCTCATATTGAGCCCTCTCCTCTACTATCCTACAAATATGACAACATACAATCAAGTTAGATCTCACCCATGGCCATCATAGTATCAAATTCACCCTCTCAAGGTAAATATACCTATACTAGTTCTAATAGCCTAGTAGCATCCTTACATCATCAATTGCTAAAGCGGTCACTAAAGTATCATTTGCATCCTCCTCTCCAGATCTGTCTATATTTGAAGGGTCTCCAAATCCCAACCTCCTCTTTGGTGACCCATTGGTACCATAGCTTACCCATTGCCAAAATCCCCTAGGGAATGCCAAACTATCAAAATCAGTTTGACCAATATAACTCGAATTCCCCATGGGATCCTCACAACCATCTAATCCTCCTCACATTGCTAGCTAGAAGACATATTTTTTTCATTCTATGTGTGTCCTCCATGATCGCCATATCATCTGATCTACCTGCGACTCATCAATCACCCATCAAACTGCCATTAAAACCCCTCTAAAGTATCTTTGACCTACCTCGTGGGCATGGTCCCACCTAAAAACTATTCAAGCATAAGTATCATTTGGATCTATCGGTAGCCCAAATTACCCCATTGATTGTCAAATTCTTCCATGCCCACACCTACAATAGTATGTAGAAAACCTGTAATGGTCCATCTTGGTAGGACCTTCCCTTGTTTGATTGATGTATTGGTGTGTTGATAATTGATGAATAATCCTATTTTGTTCTATCAAGATGGATTTATAGTTGTATTTTATGCTTATTTGAGTTGGATTATGTTATTTTTTAGAATATGGTATTGCTGATGAATTTTGTGGTTGTAGAACTAGGTACTCTCATGGGTGGATTGGTATGGGATAACCATTGGAGTTGAGAGAAGAGTGAAATGGGAAATGATGGATTTTCAGTCAAACAACCCACATGGGTAAAAAAATCATGTAGAAACATTTGCATGTGTGTATGTGTGATTAAGTGTATCATCCAAAAGGAGGTTGCTATAAAGTAAAAAAATCCCTTACCCCTATGCTTAGGGGTATCTCATAGGTGGTTGATAACCTTGTAGTTATCATGATGTCTCTTGCACATAGAGTAGTAATATTGTGCATTAATTTATATCCTTGTTTATTATTGAATGCATCTTAGTTTGGGTGAGGATAAATTTTAGCAAGAGCCCTTGTGTTTCTTAGGCTCTTAATTTATCATTAGGATGCATTAATACTTGTATTTCAAAATATAGAACTTAATTGGTTAATTATATGCTAAAGCAAGGTATTAATAATAATGTTAGTATTATTAATATTTAAAAATACCTAGAAGACCTAAACTAGCAAATATAAGGAACAAGAAAGTAGTTGAAGACAAAAAATAAAACTCACTAGGTTTTGGTACTGAGTGGGGCAAAATATCCCACCAAATGTAATAAATTAAATTTATTTCCAAGAACATTTGGGGATTGAACACCCCAAACAAGCATAGGATAGTTAGGGATCTTAGAAAAATGCATGGGATAGATATTCTTTACTTCAAGAAACAAAAATTAGAGAAGGAAATTTAGACAGGATTAAAAATATAGTATGGAATAAAGCAAAAGGTACATATAGACTAGCTATAGGTGCTTCTAGGGGTTTATGGACTCTTTGGAATCCAAATAACCTAGAAGAGGAGTGTGTGCAATAGAATGATAAATTTATTTCGGTCCTCTTCCAATGTAAATTGATTGATTTTTTTTGCTTAGCTATAAATATCTATGTCCCTAATTATCTAGTGGATAGGAGAAGGCTTTGGTATGATTTAGAGTGATTTGGTGCTTTAGTTAGTATTCCTTTGATGATAGCAGAACACTTCAACACTACTCTCCTATCGAGTGAGAGGCAAGGAGGAGTAGTTGACTTCACAAACAATATGGAGGATTTTGGTAAGTTTCTCTCTTCTTTGGGTTTAATAGATGTGGATCTATAGGGGGCCAAGTTCACTTGGTCGAACCAAATAATAGGAGAGGGTCTTATCTAATCTAGAATTGACAGAGTAGTAGCTTCCACTGAATTCTATGGAAAATTTTACTTTTATTCTTTGAGAGCCTTACCAAAAACTACCTCTGACCATAGCCTGCTTCTTTTAGAGTTTTCTAAGGAAAAAACAACAACCTCAAATCAAGGACATGATTAGAGATTGGTGGAACACAGATGTGTATGAAGATAAAATATTCCAAGTTATCAAAAAACTAAAAATCATGAAGGTGAATCTCAAGAAATAAAACTGAGATGTGTTCGAAAATATTTTCTAGCAATAGCATGAGCTTTTAGATAACCTAAAGGAAGTGGAGTTGAAGCTTCAGCGGGAAGAACTTTAGAGCTAGATAAAATATAAAGAGAGGTTCTTGCATTTTTTCATAATGTTTTAGCAAAGGAGGAAAATCATTGGAAGCAGAAATAAAGGGAGACATGGCTAAATAAAGGAGATAGTAACATAAATTTCTTCCATATCTAAACCATAAGGCATAGGAGTGCCAACAGGATAAATGAGCTTAAATTGGATAATGGTGATGTAGTGAAAAAGGAGGAGGAAATAGAAACAACAATAATAAATTTCTTATAGACTCTATTTTCTAACGATTAGGATGAAGATGAGGTAGCAATTGATTCCCTTCTTAGCAACATTCCATCACTGATTTTAAAAGAAATGAACAACCTGTTACTTACTCCCTTATTAGAAGAAGAGGTCAAGGAAAGTATGTTTGATATGGTAAAATATAAGGCACCAGCTCTACATGGTTTTTTAGTTAGCTTCTTCCAGAGTTTTTAGCACATAATAGGAAAAGTTGTTGTAGAGGCAGTAAGAGAATTTCAAGTCTCTAATTCATTACTTCAGGCCTGGAATAATACTTTTCTAATTTTGATTCCGAAGAATCATGGAGCCTCTCCCCTGAAAAAATTTAGACCTATTAGTCTTTGCAACTCCATATACAATATCCTCACTAAGACATTGGCCAATAGACTCAAGAAGGCACTTCCAAGGATCATCTCTTCTATGGAGGGAAGCTTTGTTCAAGGGAGATAAATAATAGATGGAGTAATGATAGTACATGAAATATTGTATTTAACGGATAAGAGAGATGTTGTAGGTATGTTGTTTAAACTAGATATGAATAAATCATATGATCAGGTGTCATGGATTTTCTTAGATAAGGTAAGCAAAATTTTGATTTTTTTGGTAGGTTAATGATTTTTCATTAAACAAGGGCATTTGAAAGGTGCCCCAATGCCTTGTACAACAACAGAATCAAGAATAGAAAAGAGGAAACAATAGAGGAGACAAAAAAGGAAGCAATAGAGGAACAAAAAGCCTTCAACCAACAAAACCAAAAAGGACCTAAACCACCGAAACTAAGGAACATTACAAAAAGGTGAAATACAAGACTAAGCTTTCAACAACAAAACAACAGATACGTCAATTGGGTACATCATTCTGCATTGGTGACGCAATCACAATCTCTAGGTCAACGTCCTTAATGTCATCCTTTAGCGCATCCTTTGGGGCTTCCTTGTAGGCTTCCTTAGAGATATCCACAACCTCTTCATCCTTGGCATTGTATTTGAAATTAGAAGATTCCCCTGTAGTAGAAATGGCTGGTACATCCTAATAAGTGTTGCAGAAGAACAACAAGCTAAGCGCTTGACGTTGTTTCTTAATCTGTGCAATTGCTTTTCCAATAGCAACATGAGCGGTTTCCAGGTGATCAATAGTAACAGAAGTGGCTTGGACAACAAGCTTATGAAGGCATTTTTCCACAATGTCAGGAGAATCATAAAATTATTTCTTGACCTTCTTAGAGGTAGAAGTAGGAGTTTCAACAACATCCTTAAATTTAAGCCTTTGGGAACAACGAACATGCATTTTTCTACTTTAACTTTTTTCTTGATATTAGAGACAACTTGAGATTTCTCGATCTTGTTCTTTTTCTTGGACGTAGAGGCCTTAGGGCTAGCAGTAGAGGAAGATTTTTCTTCAATAGAATCAGGGGCGAGAATATTTCCTTTGGGAAACTTAAGAAGTAAAATCTATAAAGTATCTTAAACAGTCCCTGGTGAGAGGGCCAACCTTCATCCTATAGGCCCAAAATGGCCACATACTTAGTAAAATTTTGTAGAATTTTGCCTAAGTGATAGAGTCATCATTCCGCATACCTTGCAGTGCACTTTGAAGTAGATCCGGGATAGAAGATATGAACCCGTCCAACAGTTAGTGAATTTTTCATACTTGAAGTGATTCCGGGAAATTTCTTTCTAGCTTCGAAATAGTGGTGGGTCTCAAATCCACAAAATTTCCAAGGAAATGATGACGTCAGCAATGAAAGAATATGGATTGGCATCTTTGCGAGTGGCTAAGTATGGGAATGCCCGATTTTGAGAAATTCTTTTGTTTCTCGGCTCCGGATTAGCGCTACCCTCAAATCCACAAAATTTTCAAGGAAAGGATGACGTCAGCGATGAAGAAGTGCGGATTGGTGATTCAGAGGATGAATGAAGTGTTTCCTTTCCAGAATGAAGACAAGGCAGGACAATGGAATGATGAAAGTGCGGATTCATGACAAAGGGTTATATGACTAACTCCGGACCCAAAATGGTGACATGGTAGGGTGTTTTATCATGAAGTTTATCCAGAATGGAGGAGTGACCTCACACCATGGTGGGCCCGGATCGGTGATTACATGCCTATGCACTTGTTCTACCCGGAATGGAATCCACAAAAGCAATAGGGAAAGGATGACATCATCAACATTCTAATGTGGATTGAAGAAGATGATGCGGAATATGATGTATTATGAATAACTAAGAGTGGATTCGATGTTCAGATATCAGGGATCCGGATTGGAGATTTCGTAGCTTCTGATGCAGAAAGATGATGTCATCAAGATTTTAAAGCGGGATGGCGCTTGATTCTCCTCGCCATTTTGATAAAGCTTATGCCAGATTGGATCTGAACCGTACGATGAGGAGAATCAATGGTGGAGGTTATGTCGATGAATCTTGGATGTTTAAAGGACATTTTTGCATCGGGATTGTAATAGTCAGTTGGAAGATGAAGCATCAAAGGTTTTCTAGAAGATCAAACCAGAGGCGGTTACAGATCGATGGTGGCAGATCACTCCCAAGAAGAATCGATGGAAAGGCATGATCTCCAATGGCCGAAACTCTAGTTTCGCTGAGTGACCAGCAAGTTGTAGAGGCCTCGAGCTGCCATGGTGGACCTTCTTTCGGTGGATTTCTTGGAGGATGAACCAGTGAGCTGATGCCAACTAGATCTTTCTATTGTGTTGTCAAAACAAGATCATTGTAATGCTTCTTGATTATTTTAATTTTGCAAAACTATAAGTAGAGGTCGAACCCTCATTTTTAAGGGTCGGCTCTAGCATGTTTTCCTATGCTATTGTAAATATTCTTGAAAAGCTAATGGAAGGAGCATTACATTGATCTTCACCTCAAATATGTGTTCTCGTGCTTGATATCAGAGGTTCGGATTCTTTAGTTGTATTTTTGTAAATGCTTTAATGGTTAGTTTGTGCCTAATTAATGGATTACTAGTTGTTACAGTAATTGAAATCTACTTTTGAGTTTGTTCTATGTTGTTAGGGAGTACATTTCTATGAAATCTAGGTATTGGTGAATTTTTTTATTTGGATTATCATTGCCTGGATATTGAAATTGCTTGCTGCAATATTTCTCTATTGTGCTTTAATAGATAAGAGATAATCTGATTTGAGATAATGTTGGTCTGAGTATATATCTTTGATATAGTTTTTGGGAGCTTTTCATGGTAGTGCAATGTTGTTAACCTATCCGTCCACTATTATTCACATTTCTCTAACCCTAATATTCTCTTACCCTAAACCTCAAACCCTAAGTGAGCATAATTGTGTCAACAATATGATAAGTTGACAAGGAACCAACCTACTCTGGAGGTTGGATCAGAAACCCCTATTTTGGTCCATCCAATATTGAGTGTTGAGTTGTAGCTATCGGGTGCAAGCCTGGATAGAAAATAGGAAGATAGATAGCCATAGTGTCGAGTGAAAACTTGGTGCAATTCAGTGCCCAACAATTTTTGGCATGCCCGATGGGACCAGTTCACAAGGAACACGAAACCCATCTAATAAGTATAGATATCTCAACCCGAAGGAATCAAGATTTGGTGAATTGTCTTGACCTTATAAGCGGAGAAAATAAAGTTCACCTAGCGACTCCCTGGTCATTAGACCCAAAAAAAGAATTATACCTGTAGACCAGTGGCCTTTCATGTATACCAGGTCTTTCAAGAGGAACAACCCTAATTCCTTCTTTTATTGTGAGTTACCTCAAAGAGGGGTTGTTGCTAGAAGTTTAGATCAAGATTTCCTTGAAGAAGAAGAGCTTCTGGAAGAAAACCCAATAGTTCCCCCAAGAAGACCTACAACCAAAAATATGGCACAAAATGTGGCTCCCAATCAGCCATTATAGAAGTACCCCGACTGGAACACAACCGGTCCCCTTAGATTAGCCCAAATGGATGTCATTCCCCAAGTTGTATCTAAGGCTATTCCCACTTATGATGGATCTGGGAAAATAGCTTATGAGCACTGTCAGGATATCTTGAATCTGGCAGCAATCCACAACATAAAAGAAGAAAATATTATTATCAAAATTCTAGCCCTGTCCTTCAGAGGAAAGATATTACATTGGTTTAGAACTCTGGAAGACAATTCTATTACTTCATGGAAAGCATTGGTTGAGCCATTCATAGAGGAATTTAATGAATCTGCTGATCCTTTTTCTCTACTTAATCAGTTTACATCTATGCAGAAAAACTCAGCAAGAGACTATCTCAGATTTTAATTTGAGATTTAGTAGAACATGGAAAAGAATTCCCCCAACAACTAGACCAGCTACTTGTTTAGCCTATATGTATTATATCCGAGCTCTTGGATCAGAGCTTGGGTTGTAGACACAACAATCAGGAGTAGAAACCTTCCCCCAAGTTTATAATGTAGTAGTTCATGCTGAGAATATCCTGATCAATGTTGGAAGACTTCCTCCCAAAATTGTGTTACCTTATAACACAGAAACCACTAGTAGTCAAAGTCTAGTAACCAATCCATTATTCATGGATCCACTTTCTTTATCATCCCCAACTCCAAATATGAATGCAATCCCTCAACCAAGGTCAACACCTTTGGTAGCCCCTTTTCCTCCCCTTCCTTCTCAACCATCTCAGGAGCTTTCTACTATCCTTGATATACAAAATACCTTGAAAACCCTGAGTAACAGAATGAATTCAATGGAAAAAAGAGATCAAGAAAGGTCACAATAGAGGAGGTTCCCATATGTAAACAAATATCAGAGACCTGGTCCTAGTAATAGTACTAGGGTTAGGGTGAATGCAGCATATGAGGAGCTAGAATGCTCTTCAGATACTACTCTTGCAAATATTTGGTGCTTAGTATGCAATGATCCCCATGACTCACAGTCTTGTGTGATGTATCAACACCATGTTCAACAAGCTATGGATCAAGCTGAGAGGAATCAAAAGGGAAGAGTCAATATGTTATGGCACCTGGATCAGATCATGGCTGGAAAAGAGCTGGATGAAGAAAGTCCAATAGTTGTTATGACAAGGTCTGGAAAGAAAGCTTTGCAAGTGGATCCACAAAAAATGGGGCATTTCCAAGTCCCTTCTCAGAAGAAAGTTGACTCCCCTCTTCAAGGTAGTGACACTTTCCCTATTCCCCAAGCTAAGGGAAAAGAGAAGACAGATACTCTTCCAAAGAGACCAGAATGGGAAACAGAGGGAGACCGAATGAGATCTAAAGGTGAAGATCAAGAAAGGCTCAGGTTCCCCTCTATTACTAAAAGACAAAGGTTAGAAGCCACCCAAAAATATAAAAGAAGATATGGTGAGCTAGAAAGAGGGTTGGAAAAACTCTCTTTGACTAAATCTGAGTACAACATTGTTGAATAAATGAAGAGAATCCCCTCAAAAGCTAGCCTATATGACACTTTATTCATTCCGGGTCAGATTGACTTGCTTAAAGCTTCCCTCAACAAAAATCCATAGAATAGGTTGGCCACCACAATCCTTAGTATGCCATCAAAAAAGAAAGAAATGACACCTATTGTGCTAAAGAATAAGCCTCCTCCTTTCTATATATCCCTAAGAATGGAAGGTTGGGTAGTCCAAAATTGTATGATTGACTCAGGAGCATCAACTACAGTAATGCCTAAAGTGGTCTGTGAAGAGATGGGTATGGAGTATACCCGATCTTGTCCTGGAGTGTTACAACTAGATGGGACACCTGTTAAGATAGTTGGAGTTATTAAATATGTACTTATGAGGTTGCACAGAGCCCCTGAGGTGACAGTGGTGCAAGAAATAGTTGTGGTGGACTTAGAACCCTATTTTGGATTATGCCTCTCAAGAGAGTTTACTACAAAGCTAGGAGGATGTATGTATATGGACTATTCTAGCATGATAATCCCTTTCAAAGGAAAAAGGATAAGGATAACACCTGAGAAACTAGTGGCTTATCATATTGAGAATATTGAAGAAGATATGTGCAATCTTAATCCTTTGGAGGAATTTGAGCTAGTAGAAAACATTGAGGAGTTAGACATTGAAGATGAGTTACCTTTCAGAGAATATTATAGTCAATTTGGAACTGGTATGGGTACATATAGCATCACAACTGAATCAGAAAAGAAACTCCCTGCTATATCTAATCAATCCCTAAGAGACAAAGAAACATGGGTTATGCACTTTGATGGTGCCAAATGCAGAAATGGTGCAGGAGCTGGTGTAGTCCTACAATCACAATCAGAAGGGATAAATAATTTTGCTTACAGACTGACATGGTCATGTACCAACAATGTTGCAGAATATGAGGCCCTATGTCTTGGATTAATACAAGCAGAGAGTATGGGTATCAATATTCTAAACATATATGGTGATTCTGAGTTGATAGTTCACCAAGTAAGGAATAGGTGCAATAGTAAGCACCATTACTTAAAAGCTTACAGAAATAGGGTATGGGACCTTATGGAATCATTTGATGCCCTAAATTTAAGCTTTGTACCCAGAGAAAAGAATACCCTGGCTGATTCATTAGAAACAAAGGGAGCCAACTTCAACCCTTCTGTAGACTTTGGAACCAAGAAGACCAAGGGAATTAAAATGATTTTCAGGCCTGCAGTGCAGGACAAGCAGATTTTTTGGCAGGTTTTTGAAAGTGATGAACAAATTCTTGACTTTTTGGTAAGGGAGGCATGTCTCTCAATGGTCCAAGAGGAGAACTTGGAAGAAATAGATCAGCAAGACATTATCCAACTAAGAAACAATCATATCCCAAGAGGGTTGGTCACCCTTGAAAGTTTGTTTGATAATGAGGATAGAAAGAAGGTCAAAGCCATGAAGGTCAGTGAAAGGATCTATAAAGAAGTGGAGGTCGGAATAGAAAAGAAGCTTAATGTTGGAATCCAATGTTCACCTGAGGAAGCAGAAGATATTAAAGCTTTATGCTTGAGGTACAAATATGAGAGAAATTTTTAATAAGTTGTTAAAGGCTAAGATAATAGGGGGGGGGGGGGGGGGGGGAAAAAGGATGAAATGGGGGGGATGGACCATCTATCTCATTTGGAACAAGTTTTTCAGAAGTGTAGAGAATTTGGCATTTCACTCAATCCTAAGAAGTCATTCTTTGCAGTTCATGAGGGAAAACTATTGGGTCATGTGGTCTCAAATGAAGGTATGGCCATAGATCCAGATAGGATTAGAGCAATTCTTGCTCTTCCCTTGCCTACGAATAAGAAGACTTTGCAGTATTTCCTAGGCCAAATCAACTTTGTCAGAAAATTCATTTTTGATTTTGCATAGAAGGTGAGGCCTATATCTGAACTACTCAAGAAAAAGGCTGAGTTCAAGTGGACTGAGGCTAGGAAAGAAGCTTTTGAGGTCATCAAGTAGTCCATTGCAACAACTCCAGTTTTGGTGAACCCAGATTTTAGTAAAGATTTTATTCTTTATGCATATGGAGCGGAAGAGAGTTATGCCTCAGTACTTACCCAGAAAGATGATCAAGGGGATGAACACCCTGTGTTATTTTGGAGCCATACATTGCATGATTATCAGGTCAAATATAACTTCATTGAAAGACAAGTGTTTGTTGTGATGAAGTCACTGAAGAAGTTCAGGCAATATCTGGTACAGAGCAAAACCCTGGTGTATGTGGTTCATCCAGATGTAAGGAGTTTTATCTTACAGGGTGACCTAGGTGATAAAAGAGCTGGTTGGATTACTAAGATCCAAGAATATGATGTAGAAATACATCCCACCAAGCTAGTAAGAGGTAGGGATTTGTGCCAAGGATTGATAGAAGCTTCAACATTGGCCGAAGTGATAGCTTGTCAGATAGTAGAAGAAGATCAAGTGGAGATAGTACACACTACTGATTCTGATTGGATTGATCAGATGATTAGGTATTTCCAAACTGGAGTATGCCCACCTGACCTGAATGCATCTCAAAGAAGGAGATACAGACTTCATGCTTTAAAATATGTATTGCTACCTGAAGGGTTGTTCAAAAGAAACTTGGATGGAATTCTCCTGAAATGTTTGAAAGATGACCAACAAAAAAGAGTCATGGAAGAATTTCATGGAGGATCAGCCGGTGGTCATAGCTCAGGTAGGGTTACAACTTTGAAGATAATAAGAGCAGGCTATTATTGGCCTACTGTGTTCACTAATGCTTTTAAAATTACCCGGGCTTGTGACAAATGTCAGAGGTATGTTGGAAGAACAAGAAATGCTTCATCTCCCCTGAGGCCTATACAGGTTGAGGAGCCTTTTCAACAATGGGGACTAGATTTCATAGGGGTTATTAACCCTAATTCTTCAGTAGAGCATAAGTTTATTTTGACTGCTACAGATTATCTTACCAGATGGGTAGAAGCCATCCCCACTAAGAGGGTAGACCAGGAGGTTGTGATCAATTTTATGGAAAATTTGATTTCTAGGTTTGGAGTCCCTGAAGCCTTGGTGAGTGACAATGGCCCTGCTTTCATAGGAGCCAAGTACATTGAGTTTTCCAGCAAGTATGGCATCACTCTTAAAAATACTTCAAATTATTACCCACAAGGTAATGGACTTGCAGAATCTACCAATAAGAACCTATTAAGGATTTTGAAGAAATATCTTGAAGGTAATAAAAGAAGTTGGCACCTATTGTTGGACCAAGCTCTGTGGGCAGACATGATTACTATTAAAAATTCCATTAAGACTTCTCCTTATGCACTGGTATATGGCAAGGAGGTAGTATTGCCAATCCATTTGGAGATTCCAACACTTAAGCTTGTCAGTATAGAAGAAGAATCAGAGGAAGATCCTATGAAAACTAGGTTAACACACTTGCTACAGGTAGAGCTCAGGCATATGACAGTTTCCAAAAGCATTCATCAGACATTAAAGCATGGTTTGATAAGAAAGCTAGGTTCAAAAAATTCCAAGTTGGGGATTCAGTTCTCAGATGGAATGTTGATAGAGCAAAACCAGGCAAGCATGAAAAGTTTGATTCTTTTTGGGATGGTCCTTTTAGAATAGTGGAAGCTAAGGAGTCCAATGTATTTCAGCTAGAAGGTCCTGAAGGAAACATACAACCCATTCCGGTAAATGGTTTTCACCTCAAGCTCTACTATGTGTAAGTAGTGAGCTCATTGTAACATATGTATATACATTGTATAATTATTTCCCCTCCTTTCTCTGCACTTTGTAATTGAGGTTCTTCAAAAAGTTTAAAAAAAAGAGAGAAAAATTGCAAAAAATGACTAAGTATGGATCAAGTGCATAGAAATATTCCATTCCACACACAGTGTTGTGTAAGACTCTCCGAAATGGCGTTCCACTCTCAAATCCACATCGAAATACTCTAGATTTCCATAGAGTGGTCTACCAGTTTCTATCCCACATAAAGAAGGACAAAGATGATGCCAATCCGAGAACCTCTCAAAGCTAAAGATAGCCAGAGAAAAATCAAGGCAGAGTGTCATGCATGCAAGCTTTAAGTACCAAGAGGACTCGAAAGGCTCTTAAGCCACCGAAGCGGAATCAAGCCGGAGCCAAACAACAAGTTCAAGTTTGACATGTGGAGGCTAGAGAACGTTCCCACATTCAATTCTAATGAACTCATGCCAGGATTAAAGAGTAGCCGAAGGGATGTGATGAGTTGGCAACGCAATTTGAAAATTTGACCAATGAGAAGATAGGATGCCACCTTCGAGCCACTAGAGTGAATGATGGAAAGGATCGTAAAGTGTGTCAGCATAAATATCATGCAACATCTACATTAATGGTGGAAGATACACATGCTCCAGAAGATAAAAGTAATGTAGGCATACGAGAGGCTCATTTGGCAACCACGAAGCTGTTAGGGGATGAAGCAACATTCTAAAGATTTTCCTACTAAATTACGGTGCACAAGGGCATACTGCTACCAAGATGGCTCCTAAGAAATCACCCACCGAGACCGTAGAAGATGTTCTGGAGTTCAAAACTCTGGACAACAAGGCGGTGGTGCCATACCTTGATAAAGTCGAGGTCGTAGCGGACACAGAAATGACCATCATGGAAAGGACGAGACTAAGAAGGAGCATGAATGATAGATACAAGAAGAGGGTTGCTTTATCAATAGAAGGTAGATGCTCCATCCTTTCTTATCTCTCCTTTTATATTTGTGATTATGTTCACCCATGTCCTGAGTTAATAGCTATGATAGTAAAATTTTATGACCCATTGGCTAAAGTAGTAAAGACCCATGAGGGCAAAACCCTTTTTAGCATCACTGCCTCTTTCTATCATAGACTCTTTGCCTTAGGGTCTGACCCACCAGTAGCACCGAAACCCTTTAGGATTGTTGAACAAACTGGGTTTTATACCATAGAGAAGTGAGCTAATGATGGTGAGTCATTTAAGAATTGGGTTTATAAGCAGCTTAATACCAAATCCCAGGAAAAATTTCCTGAAGTCCCCATCTCCATTGATAAATTTACAAACCCCATCCTGTTCTCTATGTTGGCTTGCATGGAGGGTTTGGACTCTGATAGAATGGTTCATGGTTGGAAAATCACCATTGCATATTGTATCTCTAATGAGAGAATGTATGAAAAGGATGTGGGAAAGAAAGGGACAAGAGTGATTTATTTTGATTGGCTAACTTTTCTCGCCCAAAGAATACATGAGCAACTAGTAAGCATGAAGAGGGGCGTTGTTGCTCCTAGTTTTAGGCATTGCTCAAATCTGGTATGGATGTTCTATGCTGCTATTAAAGATAGAATGTCATGGATTCCGGTCAAGGATAAGACCGATAAAGAAGAACCCATGTCGATGTATTATTGGACAAGTCACTTAAGAAGCAGTGAGTCTTACTATAGATTCAATTTGGAATTTCTTGGACCAACCCTCAAAATAATGTATGATAAGTTCCCCAGATTGCCACCCTTGGCCAAGGAGATTCTGAGGACTAAGGATGCAGAAGAAGGAGACTGGTATTTGTTAACTGAAGGCACAGTCATCAGACTATATGGTTTCATGGGTAAACCTTTCCTTTTGCCCCACTTTGTCACAGAGAGACTTTTTGCCTTGGAATATCTGAGGCAGGCAGAGTACATTGATGCGAACTATGGTTCGGGGAGGAAAAGGAAGTCTTTGCTTACCCACCACACTTTGAGCGACATTACCATCACCAAGAAGGGGCAGAGTCAACAAATTGATCGATACCTCGATAGGTTAGGTCTATTTTATATTCCTCAGAGATGGAGTTATGACCCTGATGACATTTTCACTACAAGAAATAAAACCCTAAATGGAGATAAGGCCTACAAGTTTGAGAAAAATCCCAGGGCTCATTTTGAATAGGGAAGAAATAATGATGAGACTACTCTTTTAGAGTGGAATGTCGCAAATATGGATCAGTTACCACCATGGTTGGATTTTTATGAGCAGATTGAAGATTTTGATCCTGACCATAAGCCCAGTCATCAGATTACTAAGGATATGATTAGTAAGGTCAAAGAAGAATCGACAAAGAAAAAGGATCCCTCCTCCAAGACCAAGTCTGCAAAGAAAAAAGAACCTCTACCTAAGAAATAAATTGCAGAGGAAGGAGAAGAAGAGGAGTATAAAGGGCCATGGGATGAAGCAAATATTATGGATTGGTGGCGTATGAGAGTTGAAATTGGAAAAACTGAATCTAAATTTGGAATGAAGATTGATAAGGAGTTTTCAAGAAGATATAATAAGAATATTGATACTTGGAGACTGAAGGACGTCAGACATATAGTATTGATGGTTGAAAAACCCCAAGGTGGTTCTGAATCCCTCCAGCCTCCTACAGATCAAGAAGCTCCTTTGACGGTAGTTGAGGTGCTGAAAACCTTTAATCCTACTTCTGAGCAGGTGGAGAAATTTCCTAAGGGGGCTAGGTTGATGAGAAAAATGCAGTATTCTAAAGAAAAGGTTGTCAGTACCCCTATTATTGAAACAATATCCAGACCTAGACATCTAGCTTTGGGGGGATAGCCTCCAGACACAGATGTTAATTGGAGGAAAAAGGATGAAATTTTTAGGTTCAGACCACTTTCTTTTGCTCCTACAGCGTCTGTTGAGACACGTCCCATTGTTGAGCAATCATGACTTTTTGGAGTAGTGCAAGAAGATGTATTGGAAGAAGATTCCGAAGATGAAATGGCTGCTTTCCAATTAGTTCATAGGAGGACTAAGAGATCCCCAGAAAGAGAGGAGAGAGAAATTTTGAAGAAACAAAAAATGGACATGGAGGAAATTGTTGAAGAGGTAGCTGATTTGGCCATGAAAGAATTGATTGATCAAGAGCAACAACTAGAAAAAGAAGCTGAACAAGAACACCCTACTTCTGTAGGTGAAGGTATGGCTTCTAATCCCTCTTCTCCTCTTCATCTCCAAGAATCCCCAAAGGAACCTCCCTCCCTTTCTAATCAAGAAAATGTGGTAAATGTACCTCCTCCCTCTCACAGTCCACCCCATGTCTCATCAATAGCTATGGAGGTACAGGTCAGTTCTATTTTGTCACAGCCACCTCAAACCCCACCTTCCACTTCTGAGGTATCCACTTCAACATCCACCATTGTTCCACCTCCATATTTTTCATCACCACCATCAATGGGACACTACATTCCAAGTTCATCCACCCATTCCATTGTCGGTCATGTATCTATTTCTTTAAATTTACTTGTATCAACAACAATGGTAGTTATAGAGTCCACTATCATGACAGAGACTACTGTAAATATATCTTCACCCCCACCAACAACAAGTCAGTCCACCCTTATGTTTTTTATGTCATCATCTCCCTTGGCTATGGGTTTTTCTAAACCTATTACTACACCAAAAGAGTAGGCAACCACTCAGAGCATAAATGATTACTAGGCAGAGAAGCTTGCCAAGCCTTCCAATAGGATGGCTGTGAGAAGAAAAAGTATGTATGTTGACCCTATTACTAGATAGAGGGTATCAAGATCTATGATTTCGCTAGTAAGTAAACCTGAGAATGAAATGACTACTCAAGATTATCGAGCGGAGGAGGTCACAGAAGATATTGACAAGCTCCCTGCTGAAGATGAGTTGGTGATAGCCAGGGCCCACTTAGATACCTTCTATGTGAAAAATGATATGGCCAATGAGAAGGTGGATAAGCTAGAAAAACAAGTTGAAAAGCTTAAAAAGAGCCTTAATGATCAAAAGGAGATAGAAAAAGCTCTGAAGAAAGAGGTTAAGGGTTGGCAAGAAAAATTTCAAAAGGCCAATAAGTTGAAGGATCAGTTAGAAGAACAAAAGAAGTTGAATGAAGAGCAGGCAAAAGAAATTCAGAACCTAAAGCATCAGCTTCAGATTGAGAAGGCTAAGTCCTCAGGATTTTCTAAGGATGATTTGAAAAATATTAAGAAGGAATTGCTTTCTGAGGTTCAAGAAAAGTGTTCAGGACTTCAACTTATAATTGATTATCTTGAAGATGCCAGCCGACTACTCTCCACCATTCAGAAATATTTGGATCAAATCACTGGAGAGTTACAACCCATGGTGATTCCGGTAGAACAAATGTATAGACTGGTTGGTAGCAGACTCAGTGATGTTGCTAAACCAATTCCTAATAAGGAATGGAATCTGGCTAGAGTTGTTGCCAAAGTAGTGGTTAAAAAGCATAGGGTAATTCAAAGGGCCTGGCTACTAGTTGACAGGATGGATAGGGGGATTAAGGATATTATTGAAATAAATGAGGAAATGATTCAAGTTGGTTTCAAAGGACTCTGGAAGGAGGATCACAACTTGTTATCTATGGAGGAAGTCCAACAAAGCATCAATGAAAATTTATAGGATGAAGCTGGAATTGATTCATTGGAAGAGCCACTATCTCAAGAACAAGCTGCCAAACTAATCATGGATTGTACCCATTTGAAAGATCTCATGGAAGACTTGGTGACTAGAGGGAATGTTGCTAACTATGAGGATGTTGGAGAACTACAATATGTTTATAAGCAGCTTAAAGAAACCTCAAATCCCTCTGAAGAAGCCTGGAAATAGGCTCTACAGTCTTTGGAATCAATGATTCAGTTGTTTGGAGATACCTCTGGTGAGGGAAATCAGAAAGTACCTACTCCTGAAGAAGAAGAAGCAGAGGAAGAGACTCAAGAAGAAGGAGAACAAGATGGAACAGCTATAGGCCCAGAAGGGGCTCACACTTAAGTCATTTTTGTTTGTACATATACATAAGTTTTGTATTTCTATTTTTACTCTAACAATCTATCAGAAATAAGCAATAAAGGCATGAAGCCCACAGAGCAACATTTTTGTGTGAAGGCATTCTTTGAAATAAGGCTTTATAAAGGGGGAAGAGTTGTGTATAGTTTTCAAGACAATAGCAATAACCGGTATTTGCAGATCCATGCTATGTATTTTTGGCATCACTTTGATATGAATCTCTACTCTCTCAGCAAATTGATAAAACTTTCAGAGAGTAGTGTTTGTATGGAAGTTATTCTATAAAATATATTTTTTGAGAAGTATATTTGACTCCTAAGGCCCAATGGATAAGACTCTGAGTTCGATTGGCTTTGCAAGCAAATCCACCCAGGAGGCGCTAGAATGTAGGCCCAAAATGGCCACATACTTAGTAAAATTTTGTAGAATTTTGCCTAAGTGATAGAGTCATCATTCCGCATACCTTGCAGTGCACTTTGAAGTAGATCCGGGATAGAAGATATGAACCCATCCAACAGTTAGTGAATTTTTCATACTTGAAGCGATTCTGGGCGATTTCTTTCTGGCTCCGAAATAGTGGCGGGTCTCAAATCCGTAAAAGTTCCAAGGAAATGATGATGTCAGTAATGAAAGAATATGGATTGGCATCTTTGCGAGTGGCTAAGTATGGGAATGCCCGATTTCTAGAAATTCTTTTGTTGCTCGGCTCTAGATTAGCGCTACCCTCAAATCCACAAAAGTTTCAAGGAAAGGATGACGTCAGTGGTGAAGAAGTGCGGATTGGTGATTCGGAGGATGAATGAAGTGTTTCCTTTCTGGAATGAAGACAAGGCGAGACAATGGAATGATGAAAGTGCGGATTTGCAACAAAGGGTTATATGACTAACTTCAGACCCGAAATGGTGACATGGTAGGGTGTTTTATCATGAAGTTTATCCAGAATGGAGGAGTGACCTCACACCATGGTGGGCCCGGATCGGCGATTACATGCCTGTGCACTTGTTCTACCCGGAATGGAATCCACAAAAGCAATAGGGAAAGGATGACATCATCAACATTCTAATGTGGATTGAAGAAGATGATGTAGAATATGATGTATTCTGAATAACTAAGAGCGGATTCGATGTTCAGATATCAAGGATCCAGATTGGAGATTCTGTAGCTTCTGATGTAGAAAGATGATATCATCAATATTTTAAAGCGGGATGGCACTTGATTCTCCTCGCCATTTTGATAAAGCTTATGTCGGATTGGATCTGAACCGTACGATGAGGAGAATCAATGGTGGAGGTTATGTCGATGAATCTTGGATGTTTAAGGGACATTTTTGCACCGGGATTGTAATAGTCAGTTGGAAGATGAAGCATCGAAGGTTTTCCAGAAGATCAAACCAGAGGCGGTTATAGATCGATGATGGCAGATCACTCCCAAGAAGAATCGATGGAAAGGCATGATCTCCAATGGCTAGAACTCCAGTTTCGCTGAGTGACCAACAAGTTGCAGAGGCCTCGAGCTACCATGGTAGACCTTCTTTCGGTGGATTTCTCGGAGGATGAACCAGTGAGCTGATGCCAACTAGATCTTTCTGTTGTGCTATCAAAACAAGATCATTGTAATGCTTCTTGATTATTTTAATTTTGCAAAACTATAAGTAGAGGTCGAACCCTCATTTTTAAGGGTCGGCTCTAGCGTGTTTGCCTATGCTATTGTAAATATTCTTGAAAAGCTAATGGAAGGAGCATTACATTGATCTTCGCCTCAAATCTGTGTTCTCGTGCTTGATATCAGAGGTTCGGATTCTTTAGTTGTATTTCTGTAAATGCTTTAATGGTTAGTTTGTGCCTAATTAATGGATTACTAGTTGTTACAGTAATTGAAATCTGCTTCTGAGTTTGTTCTATGTTGTTAGGGAGTACATTTCTATGAAATCTAGGTATTGGTGAATTCTGTTATTTGGATTATCATTGCCTGGATATTGAAATTGCTTGCTGCAATATTTCTCTGTTGTGCTTTAATAGATAAGAGATAATCTGATTTGAGATAATGTTGGTCTGAGTATATATCTTTGATATAGTTTTTGGGAGCTTTCCATGGTAGTGCAATGTTGTTAACCTATCCATCCACTATTATTCACATTTCTCTAACCCTAATCTTCTCTTACCCTAAACCTCAAACCCTAAGTGAGCATAATTGTGTCAACAATATGATAAGTTGACAAGGAACCAACCTACTCTAGAGGTTGGATCGAAAACCCCTATTTTGGTCCATCCAATGTTGAGTGTTGAGTTGTAGCTATCGGGTGCAAGCCTGGATAGAAAATAGGAAGATAGACAGCCACAGTGTCAAGTGAAAACTTGGTGCAATTCAGTGCCCAACACATCCTTTTTGCCATGGGTGGAAATTATTGCATAGTCCATAGACCAGTAAAAAGCAGTAGGGATGTTCATCATTTTGGCCTCTCAGAAGTGGTTTATAAAAACTAAATGAAAACTACATAGCTGAGAATCAGGATTATCAATAGTCAATTATTGCATAATAAGTTTAAGAATTTGCTTCCAAGGGGTAGAAAGGTGATGGCAAAAAAAATCTTTTTTATGAAGCTTGCGGATCAAGGATGTCTGTTTAAAGTGGGTCATCTTAGCCTCCCAATAGTGTTTAGTCCTCTGTATCACCTTTTCATCAAGGATTTGTCCCGTAAGCTTGGTCAAAATATCCATCGTAATCTGGAACTCCATGCCATGAATGGTAACAATGTCATTATACCATGTGGTAGCAAACACAAGTAGTCACCTCCCAATCGATGCCAGAGAACATTTTGAAAAATTTGATGAGGCCACCTTTATCCTTCAAAATGTCTTCAAAAATGGCCTCTATTTCAAACATCTCAAGCTCAATAAAGTCAGGTTTCCCTTCCTTCATGATTGATAAATAAATAAGAGCGAAAAGGGAGACACAGGGAGGGGAAATAATAAATGGGAACAAACACAAGGAGATAGGATGATAAGTGAAAGGAGCATGCAACAAACCAAATAAATAGAGCGTGAGGGTGCGACTCCAAAACCAACAAGAAAACAAAAAAAAATGCCTCAAACAGGAAAAAGCCCACTTAGTGAAAGGAGATTGGCTAGGTCTGGGAACGAAGAGAATATTCTAACATTAAAAACTACAACAGGTGATTGGGAAGTGCAATGTGCGGGGATAGTGTTGACTCTTTGGGATACCCAAAAAATGGAGCCAAAAGAGAGAACTGGCACTGGAAACATGAGAGATTGGAAACCCCAAAAAAATAATCCTTAGAACAAAGTGGATGGAAATCCAGTGGAGGATGATTCTCAAAAGAGCCAAATAGCAAAATCCAAGAAACACGGGCAAGACATGATTAAATATGGGGCTGGATTTTGCATTGGGATTCCAAGAAGGGGCGGTAGATGAGAAATTAGTGCAGGCTAAATAAAAAGGTTGTGGATAGCATGATATCAAATCATAAAGGGTCATGTGGATATGATCCAAGGTAAGACAAAACAAGTTGGATAAAGATATCATAATGCTAAAATTAAAATCACCCTTTGTACTTAGGAAATAAACTCGAAGCTTCACATGGGAAAAAGAGCAGTGGGCAAAAACGTGAACAGAAATATTAAGTCTCATCATGATTACAAAAATTTTGATCTAGCCTGGCAAGCGCAACAACTTCTGGAGGAAGAGAGTGTCCACGTCAGCAAACCTTGGGCATTCACCCCAATGTTTGCCAATCTATTAGCAACAGAGTTGCAAAAATTTGATTTTGATATTAAGTGGAGATAATAGATAAAAATATGTCTCTCTTCAACAAATTTTTTAATCATAGTTAATGGTATATCAACAAGTTTCTTTAGGGGGTAGCAAGGTCTAAGACAAGGAGATACTATATCTCCATATTTGTTCATCATCATGGTTGAAGCTTTAGGTAGAACTTTGGGTGCAACCACTACCACAACAAAGATAAGAGGGATTAAACTTGTAGTTAATGTTGCAATAGTGTTTTACCAATAATTCATGGATGATACTATCATCTTGGGTGAATCCTCAATAAGAGAAGTGATGGAGATACTCAATATCCTACATCTTTATAAAAAAGCTTCCAATCAAAGTATCAATTTTAAGAAAAACCATGTTTATTTTATCAACATATCTAGACAGGCACGATGAAGAATATCTAGGATTTTGGGATTAACCATAGTAGAATTTGCACCTACCTACATTGGATTAACTATTTTCACATGCAGATTAAAAGAAGAAATATGGGCTCTAGACATAGACTGGATTCAAAGGAAGTTGATGGGGTGGAAGGGTAATATGCTATCTTAAGCTAGGAAATTACAACTTTTGAAGGTAACATTACAAAGCATCCCAATTTACTACGTAACTTTTCATAATCCCCTACAAGGTCAAAAATAGAATAGAGCAAATCTTTAGAAGGTACTTTTGGGTAGGGTTAGAAGAAAAATAGAGGATTTCTCTGGTATCATGGGATAGAGTTTGCTCTTCGAAGAAGGAAGGTGATCTAGGGATAAGAAAATTTCAATAGTTCAATAAAACACTGCTAACTAAAATAGGTTGGAGATTGACCAAGAAAAAATATTTGCTTTGGGCTAATATTATTAAAGGTAAGTACTGTTCCATACCCTTCTTTAGAAGTTTAGACCCTCCTAAAGGATTAGCAGTTTGAAATGGATTTTCAATAACTAGAAAATTGTTGAGAAGTGGACTAAGATGGATGGTAGGAGAAGGCAAGAAAATACTTTTTGGGAAAACACTTAGATTGCAGATAGTCCTTTATAGCAGATGCAGGAGTTTAGAAGACTAAAATATCCCCTGGTTCAAAAATATGATCCGTTAGTCAAAAATTACAAATAATTTGGGGAAGGTCAAAGGTTTTGGAAAGAGCTAAATTTGGATTTTGTTGATCCATAACTACAATAATCTTTGCTAAATATTAATAGGATACTACAACAGTTTCACCTACCTCAAATTGAAGATAAGAACTTATTAATCTGGTTTCCTACTTCCTCAAGGAAAATCTCTATGAAATCAGCTTATACCCTATAGTTTGGAGGTGTGGATGGGGACTGTCCCATAAGTAAGGTTTGTAAGAATTAGTTAATCTCTAAATTGGCTTTATTTATTTGGTTATGTTTACAAAATAAGATTCTAACTCGAGATAACGAGTAAAAGAGGTTTTCAAATGACAAATATATGCTCTATTTGCATGAAGGATGTTGAATCAGTTGACCATTTATTTATTCATTGTGAATTTGCAAGTAAGATACTTAATAATATAATGGAAGTTATGTTCTACTCTTGGGTGGTCCCTAGTACTTTTAGGCAACTTTTTAACCAATGGAGATGCCCTTTTAGCAACAACAACTTATAAAAACTCTAGAATTTACTTTTAGTGTCTAATAGTATTAAAACTACCGTGAGGGAGAATTTGCTTGTCTTTGATAACAATGTAGACTATGAGAACAATATGGAAAAGTGGATCACTAAAGAATGGAACTTTGGAGAACCTAGAGCATCACCTCTGACGATCAATCTGAAAAGAGTAATCACTATATGGCTAAAATCGGAGGAGGGTTGGGTAAAGTTAAACTTTAATGGAGCTACAAAAGGTAACCTAGGTAGAGCTAGGGGAGGAGGTGTCATTTGGAATGAGAAAGGTGAAGTGTTATGGGCTTATGCAAAAAGTTATGGGATACAAACCAATCACTATGTGGAAGCTAAAGCCCTATACTCTAGTGTTATGTTGTTGAGACAAAAGTGTGTAAGGAAGGCCATCATAGAAGAGGACTTTATGAATAGTCTCAGGGATCTTAAGAAAGGAGAAGTTGATAACTAGAAAGTGTCAGCTTTAATTAAGGATACCTCATCCCTATTAAAAGAAATGGAAAAGATGAAGATATTACATATATATCAGGAAGAAAATGTTGCAGCTGATTGTTTAGCAAACACCGGAGTTCATTTTGATTAGAGGAAGATATGGAAAAATAATTTTCCTTTATCTGTTTTAAGGATTACATCATCAGAGGTAGAATAAAAGTCTATTCCATAGGGTGTTATCTTTTTGATGTTATTGGTATTGTTGTTGCTTTTGGGGTCTTTTGGTGCTCTCAATGTGATTGTATGTTGTTGCTATTATAGTAGCTATAGTTCTAGTGAATGCTACTATAGTGTGCTTCTGCTTTTGTTGTTGCTACTTCTATTACCTATTGTTGAGAATCAAAGCAACTACTACTACTATTGGTGTGGAAGGAAGGAATAAACAACAATTGGGTCAACCTTTGTTCCTTTGCTAGAAATAGTTTTCAATATCAACCAAAGTGTTGTTTTTTGTTTGGTTATGTTATGGGTTTTTTACTGCAACTTTGTTTTCATCTCATTCTATCTATGGAGGTTGATGTTTATATTGTAACCTTGGAAAGCTAATTCTATAACACGATTGGAGAACCTCCAAAACCCCTTTTTCACCATTAACCAAAAAATAATTAATATTAGCATTAGACAAGATAAATTAGTAATATTATTAATTAATTTAATACTATGAAATGAGTAAATGGTTTTATTTACTAATACCTTTGCTAAAATAGTATTAGTAAATTAAATATTAACCTTATTAAGTTAATTCTTTAGAAAAGGGCATATTATTAAATAAATATTATTATAAGAATAAAATTCAATTCTTTCTAAAAATGGAGAGGAGCATTGAAAAGTAAAGAGAAATTATAACATAACCAGAAAACAAGAAGCCACCTCGACCCTTGAACTTATTCTTCTCCATTCTCTTGATCTCTCTCTTTCCTCTGAACTCTATTTGATCCTTCTTATTGGTAAGGTTTGAAGCTAGAATTAAGGTGCAAAGTGTGAAGGCTTGGGGACAACATGAAGAATATGGGCTTGTTGTGGTGGAGGTAATTTCTTTTCATTTTTCTCCTTTGAGTGAGTGAAAAAGTTTATACGCTTGTTTGTTGGTTTCGATATTTGAATTCTAAATTTTTGACTTTGCTTGGATCACTAATGGATATCTAAAATCAAGTGGAGGGTATTTTATACTACCTTGGAAATTGGCCAACATATTCTTTTTGGGATTTATCATTTTCAAGAACACTTTGATAGTAGAAGATTGGTATTAAAATTTTACGTCTATAAGATATGGAAGTAATATCTGTTGTTTTGAATCGATGTGTTGGATATGTGTCAAATATATGGGAGGCCTTTTAGTTGGAATATTAAATTATTGAAAAACATCATGTTGATAAGGATTCAACCTGCCTTATTGGAATACTTAGTGTTTTTTAGGCAATTTATTAGATCTCTTTATTTTTTGTTTTGGATAGGCACCATGATGCAGGGGAAATGAATCATCCATCATCCTCATCAGTAGGCGTAGAAGACATGTTCAAGAGGTTTTTATTTTTTCATTATGTGAGGTTTATTTTTTTCCATTGTAAGACCCAATTTGCCAGAATATTCATGAGATGGCCAATTAGAGATTCTATGGAAGATTATGTTTATTTTACATGCTATATATAGTTTGATAAAAGGAATGCTTTTTATGGCCTATTCCAATATGGTGTATATACAATGGTTTTAAATTATTTACTTTATGCGGACTAAGTTGCATCTAAGCCTAGTAGTAAAATATCGCCATTAGTTTTACACCAATGATTATCGTGTTGCATGTATTGCTTTCTTTTAGATTTTCTTCAAATTCAAACTCAAGGTTCAAGTTGATAGGTCTTGTATACAACGGTATTTATCATTATTTTTCACTGATTAAAATTATTTTTGATTCAACTATATGAACAAGATTTTAGCATTTCAAGGAGAATTATAGTAAGTTTGATTTTTTTAGTCTTTGTCATCTTGCATAACCACATTTTTTACTATGGTTGTTCTGTCATATTTTCCTCTTTATTAGGATTATGGTTTCAAGGCAACCATGTCACTTTAATGACCATTATTATGTAAGGAATCTTCCATCATTTTAGTGTTATGCCAGTTCCACCATTATTTTTTGCATGTTTAAAGTTCATCAACTCCGAGCTAAGTAATTTGCAAGACCTATAATGTAGGTGTGGATCCTCATTTTTCTTTTCTTATTTTGTGGTTGACGTCATATTCCTCGATGTGTGAAATTGTACTGAATCTGGTGGTTCGACTAATTAAATAACAATAATAATCCAGTAAGTGCTAATCTTATTTTTTCTTATGCATAGTTATACTTACCTTGCTAGAAAAATACTGACATACGAAAGTTAAAACTATCCATATATTATAAGGTAAGTTCGAAGCATATATAAGTACTATTATTGGTTGAAAACCATGTCAGTGATTATGTAATTAGAGTTAATAGGTTTTATTAAGTCTTTATTTTAATCAATAAGGTTAAAACTATTAACAAATATTAAAATAAGGTTGAAGACTTTAGTATTACTTAATTTTGATTAAATAATGTGTTTGTTTTAATTTATTAGCTATGGGAAAAGTATAAGGATTATAGTTGGGTTTAATGAAAATTAATAAACCCATGTTCTAAGAAAATTGTAAGAATTATTAATGGAAATATTGTATTGGTAATGACTCCACTTTCTTTTTATAAAAATGGGGAATTATTATTTACTATTGAAGGATGATTAGTAAATTATTACAAGGGATAGATGTGGCTTGTGTAGAAAAATAACCCTTAATTAAATGAGGTAAGTATGAGCTTCTTTCATTGATGACTAATAAGCATTGGGAAAATATTTTGTAGTATATCATTAGACATTGAGATCTCGCATTATTGTTGAATGTTTTTATTGCATGATGCATGTTAGGCTTGCATATTCATTAAAAAGAGTTGTCATGATCCCTATATTTATGATCAAAAGCACAATGGAAAGAAGACCTATCAAGTAGAAGACATTGAGAAAGAATATGAGACTGGTGACCAGTATGTAATAAAATGTATTATTTGTATTTGAAAAAGTATCATGATGTGTAGAAGTTATGCTCTCTAATTATTTTGGTGAAGGAATGGACATCCTAGTAAACATTCTTGATGTATTTTGTTCAAAGATGAAAGATGAATTACTGCTTTAATAGGGAAAGCAATTAATGAGATTGGTTATGATTTCTAGATTTTGTTTTACTTCCTTTCATGTAAATAAAGGAAATACCTAATTCTAGTGTTATGATTGAAATAAGTAACTAAAATTTGTAGTCTTTATCAATATGATATGTTGATGTTAGTATTGAATTTTGGTATGATTTATTATAACACTCTATTTTTATGAGTTAGACAAAAATGTTTGAATAGGACCCTTGGGTTAAGGGGGGTTATTATGGGTATGTTTGTTAAGCACCATAGTAGTTAACCCTATAGTGAGTTATGTCCAACCCTTGTTGAGTTGTGGGTAGACAAATCAACTAAGTAATTTTTGGTTAAAGTGTTTGATAAACCCTAGTAGTGAGGCTTAGAATAGTCATTCACAGTAACCAAAGTAATATAGTGATAGTACCTTGCAGGTAGACAAGAGTAACCATGATCATTATTAGGTGAGTGGTAATGGTCTTAGTTTCATGGGTAGATGGAACTAACTAATCACTAAGGCAATATACCATAGTAATCCTACATAGGTGTGTCACCCTAAGATATATGGGCCTTAAGGTGATAGGAAACACCTTAAGAAATATGTAGGGTTAGGGATAGGCATCATATTTAAGTGATATGGGCCTTAAAGGATAACCCTATGTCATGGTCAAGTTGTCCCATATAGGGTAGTGTAGGAAAATGGGAGGACCACTTATGGCATCTTTTCTAATGGTGAGGTTAGAAGAAATGAACCCCAAGAATTACAAGAAGTTGGCCACTCCTGTCCACTTGAGTGTCAAATGCAATGATAATGAACTCAATATGATTATGCCTTAACATTGTTGAATTATTGGATCTTATTAGTGAGTTAATTTAGTAATTGTAAAAAAAGAAAAAAATAGCTCTCTCCCTTGGGTTGAGAAAGAGGGTCATTATAAAACCAAGTTCTCATCATCTTTGTAAGCCACTTGGTGGAGGGCTCGATATAGTCCATGCAAAATGAAGGGCCCTTGGACAAATTGAGTCTATTGGTCCCTCATTTGGGTGATGATCTCACCAAAGCCCTAGTTTAGCAACCTCTTGCTAGAATCCCCAATCAATAAGCTACACATCATGACATAGAGCACCGTTGTCAATTTGTCCAACTGGCCTACCTATAATATGATATTAACGTCAATGTCATATCATCTCAATGGGAAATTTAGATCACAAGTTAGTCTCTATAGTGCACAAGACCTATTTCCACTCATAAGAATTGGGTCTCCTTGAATAAGCATCTATAGTATCCTGTATTTGTCCTCTAGCATTATCGATATCTCACCCATTGGTAACAAAAAAATCACATATTTAGAGTGCCATCACTTTGCTAGAGCTATAATAAAAGCATGGTCTAGCTCTATCGATGACATCCTAACTAGATACCAAATACCAATTGCATCTAAAATTGCCACATTGGCTAGAGTCATGGCATCTATAGTCAACCTTAGAGTACGGGATTGCTAGTTACGATGCTCCAAAATATCCAGTGCCTACATACACAAAAGGTATCATAAGAGTTAGATTTTTCGAAAATAGCAACCTCTAATTCTCTTTGTCTAATCTCAGATTCATCAACTTTGAGTGAATTCTCCACCCAATAAAATTTACCACTAGATCACGAATTTGCTAACACCTAGGGTTTTGCAAATTCATCACATGTCATGATAAATTTGTGATGGCAAATTCTTAGCCTGTGTGCAAATTTGTTGGATACAAAAATCAAATCCTAAAAAGCAAAAATTTAAAAAAATTAACAAACGTAAGAAGCTCATACTTGTACCTAGGCCCTGGCTAGTCCACTCACACCTTGTACTAGCTCTAGTGGATGAACCAAATGCCCATGTTGTGCCATTTTATCAATCATCACTTTTATCCAGAGCCCTCTTCTTGTTCTGTGTGCCATAAAAATGAATTCTTACCATACCCCTTGCCTCTTTTTATCCCTACCAAGGTAAATTTTTTCTGTCCTTCCCTATATTAGCCTAGTCTATTTAAGTTCCTTTGGGACCTCATGTAGTCCCTCAAGAAATCAAGGGGACACCTAGGCTAGGGATAAGCTTGTTTAATCCTTTTATTTTACATGGTTTGAAGTTTACCCAATAAAAACCTTGGATACATTTTTATTTTTTTGTGAGCAAATTTTTATGTGTTTTATCCTACATAGATCAATCAAAGCTTAACAACCCTTTATTGGGACTTTAGAATGATCTCCCTTTAAAGGGACTTTAGAGTTTTTCTTATTTTATTTACCTTTATGCTAGTACATATGGTGCTTAATAAAACAAGACTTGGAAATAGGTGTAGTGAGCATTACAAAACATAAAATATGAAAATATTCACTAGTATCGAATATCCAAGTTAAATTCTTGGCTTTATCAAAAAACAAAGCTAAAATACTTGCCTCAAATCATTATTGATTAATTTCATGTATTATAATATTTATCAAATGTTAAATATTTTCATCATTTGAATCTTATGACTCTGGATTTAATATGAGGTATGAGGAATTAGTCATCTTTAATGCAACTTGAACATAAGTCATTCATTTTTTGTTTATATTTATATTCTTTCAAATAAGCATAAGGTTTGCAAGTTAGAAGCAACTAATTTAAGGAGGTATGCCATCAAATCTTTTTTATTTTTAGATGTTTGTACTAGTTTGAAACAATAGTTTTATAAGTGTCTAATTTATACAATTTCCATCAAATCTTGTTGTATTTCATCTCCTCAATCCTTATCCCCTTGTAGATTGGACATTCATAAGGACACATCCTCCTTTCTTACCAAAGTAGGAAAGTGACTAGGCTCCTCCATTAACTACTACTTGCACACAACTTATCTCTAACCATATATTATACGATCAATAAAGAAGCAACACTTAGGCCATAGATTCTAGGTATATTAAAGAATGTGGAAGTATACGTTCTACCTTGATATTATTAGTCTGTAGGCAGTATCAATGTATTGGATATAGGAATATGAACTTCATACTTCTACATCCAAGTGTCTTGATCTTGTATATAATTCTTGTAGGCCCTTTAATGCATCCCTCTAATTTGTTCAAATTTTTACTTAGTACCACTTGATCCATAAGACTAACTAATGTGCAAATCACACCCATGGTCCCACATCCATATCCTTGGAAAAAGGGAGGTTTAAATCCCCTTAACCTTTATATTTGAGCTAGATATGAACAATTTATTATGAATCCTTAATATTCCCATTTTATGTAAGTGTTAATGTGCAAGAAATGCACAAGTGTTGTGTAAAAGTGTAATATGCAGGAAATGCACAAGTGTCATGTAAGAGAGAATGTGTACAAGTGTCTTGTATGGAAGAGAGCAAATATGTAATGCATGGTTGTGCACAAGTATCTTAGTTTAGGAGTGCATTTAGGAGTACAAGAGTCATGTATAGGTGTACATACATAATAGAGTCAAAGTGTTCATTAAGTATGCAAGTATCAAATATAGAAGCCAAGAGTCATGAGACTTGGCATATGGAAAGGAATAGTCAAGTATCCAAAGAGTTATTCTACTATGGATATATACTCCATAAGGATGCATCATAACATATCACATTATAGAGAGAAGAACAAGTTCTTATCATATTTGTAAGAGAAAGTGGAGTAATAAAGATTGCATACATTTTGAGCAATTAATATTGTAAGTTGTTCTACATGCTTAGTACATGTATGATTCAGGCTATTTACATTCATATTGTTACTTATTATTAAATGTTATTTGATATATTATTAGCCTTGATATACATATTAATTTGCTCATATTACTCTACTCATATCATTATATTTGACCTTATTGTATCGTGGCTACATTATATTCGTTCTTGTGATATTTAACCTGTGATATTTGTGATAGTATTAAGGCTTAAAAAGTCATCAATTCTCTAGAGTCTCTTATCCCTTTAATAATTATATTTCTTGATCTATCATATCTTTTGTTATTCTTCTCTTGCATGTATTCCAACTTGTTTTTCATCCATCTCTTTCTTTTGCCTATTGATTCTGTTACCACTAATGTCCTTGTCTTGACCTTCTTTATAATGTTTTTATTTGTAACACACACAATTCACACCATTACACACATGTTGTGGTCTGAACCTTGGACTTCCCAAAGAGAAGCCAAAGCCCTAACCATTGCGTTGTCCCCGTAAGGACCTTTATCAGGTTTTTGATAGTGCTCTTTTTTACTTTTATACCTGTTATTATTGTTTGTTGTGGCACATGTGTTTCTTCCTATTCCTTTTAGACACGTGTTCATATTTACTTATTCTTTTGAAACCAAATACTAATTTATTGATGTTATACAAATATTTATTTTAATTCTTGTTATTACGCCTATAGGCATCCTACAATGGCAGCCAGGAAGGTCAGCCACGTTGTAAACAATATTAATATTTTATTAAAAAAGTCGACATTAAGAAAATTATCCACCGACATTAAGGGTTACGATGGATTTAAAATATTTAAAAAATATTTAAATTATTTAAACTAAAATGGTGCCCAAACTTTCTATAGACGCCTCGAGATTGATAACTCTCGGCGTTTATAGATATATATATTTTATATATCTAAACTAGTAATATTATATAAACATTAATAATAAAATTATTATTATTATTTGGATTCGGTTAGTATGAGAAACCCCTACGATCGATGCTCAAGGTTGGACATCCTCATCCCACCATGGCTTCTCGTAAGGAGAGAGATGAACTTATTAATAGAAAATTTAACACACAACCACACACGCCCCAGTTTCCCAATGAAACCAAATACATTAATAATAAGATTATTATTATTAAATTGGCTATATGAGTTTGAAACAAGCCGCACTCATATTATGTCATGACCATATAATAACAATTTACTAACTTGACAAGTATGCATGTATCATTTAACATGTTTTAAACATGGGTTTATATTATATCATTGACCATATAGTGGTATTTCAATAACTTGACAAGTATATATGTTTTGAAAGTTAAAAAATTTAATCGATTAAACGCATGATATTCGATAATAAACAATAATTATTAAATTCGTACTATTATTTTTTAATCTTCAACTTCTCTAATCTCTTACCCCTCTAATAATGTTTGTTTATCTATTATATTTATTTATTTATTTTTATATGTATTCAGTTTTGTTTTTCATTATCACTTATATCCATTTGTTGAACTCTTTTATGGGGTTATCAATAATGCTCTCTTTTACTTTTGTATTTATTAAAGTTGTTTATTGTGACACATGTATTTTTTTACTTTTAAACCTGTGTTCATATTTACTAATTCTTGGTTTTATAAAACCAAATACTAGTTTAATGATAATATACAAACATTAATTTTAATCCCTCTTAATAATATATGGAGATTAATTTAATATTATAAATTATATATATAATATTTTTAATAAACATCCGTGGTGGGATTGAACCTTCATCGATAATGCAAGTGGCGTCCTTGCCAGTAGACCACACTCACACAGATAATAATAATATTAATTATATAAGGTTGAAATGAGACCCACTTAAATTATATTGCCAACAAATAAGATATTAATAAAATATTTTAATAATTTAAATTTAATATGTATAATTTGATAAGATTTAAACATGAGTCTCCTTCTTAAAAGTTGAAAATTTATCCCCATTAAATTCATAGAATTTGACAATAAATCATTACTATTAAATCTTTATTATTATTATTTTTAATTGATTATATAATATCCAAGGTTCAAATTGTGGCGTAGGCCAGTATGTAAAAGGTGGGTGTGTAACTGTGTCTTAAATTCCCTATCGATAAACATAGCTCTGAACCCTATATATTAATTGTAAAAAATTTTCACACTAACCAAATAAAAAAATTAATACACTTAATTATAAATAATATATATTTTTTTAAATTTTTATTTTTATATTTCAACCCTAACTCACCAACTTTATACCATATTAAACTTTAATCCATAACAGACATTTTAATATGTCAGCTTCCCTTATCCTAACCCTTTTTAATGCTTCAAAGCAAAACATCATCACCACACAAATGTTAAACAGAAACAGAAAAAATAGAGGGCTCATGGTCTCGTACGACCAATTAAATTAGCAACATCTCACCTACGTCCACTTACTTACATTGTGAGGGAAAAATACTAAATTTTAAATTCACCTTTCCAGGGTCCCACACGCAAAATTAATAATTGTGGAAATGCTTAGTTTCAGGGGTGAATATGACTGTAAGAAAAATCCCTCCCGTCTGATCCGTTAATTGTTTTAGTAATTAAAAAATTAGTTTCAGGGGTGAATATGACGGTAAGAAAAATCCCCCGTCTGATCCGTTAATTGTTTTAGTAATTAAAAAATTATTTATTTTAAGCACATCAGATGCTACAAATAAAGATAAAGACATAAAGATGAAAGTCTAACCTACTTTGATGGTGGCCCACATATAACTTTTCTTTTCCTAGGTTTTATTTGGATTAAAAAAAAAATAAGACGAAGTATTAGGAAAAACGGGAGGAAATATTCAGCAGGATTGCCCACTGGGTTTTTAAATTTAGGTTATCTTTGACCGAAAATGTGGTCCTACTACGAAACGTTAACATCGAGAAAAGATAGCGGAAGTTTAGAAGTTTCTAGCCAAAAGTCATGCCATATGTAGCACTGAATAACAAATCAGACTAAACTCGTTTTTAATATTTATAAGATGTTATTTAAAGGAAATAGATTGATTATTAATTTATTATGATTAAAATAGTTGGATTCATAAATTTAGTTAATATTTAGTGGGTTAGGGTTTATATTGATTATTATTATAAAAATATTTGGATCTATAAATCTAGTTAATATTTAGTGGGCTAGGATTTATATTGACAGAAATTCAATATTTAACCGATTAGAGTTTACAATGAAGATATTAAAGTTTATAATAAAAATATTCTAAAATTATACCAAAACAAAAGGCCCTACCTATTTTCCAATCAACAAAAAAACATTTATAAAATTAAAATTGATATGAAAAAATCTTCACAAAAATATTTAGTTATAAAAAATATTATATATAATTTTACTTGGAAAATTTAAATTTTAAATTTTTTATTTGAAATTCCAAAATTTTAATTTAAAATATAAAAAACATTTTCCTTTTTTTCGGCGTTTTTCTTTCGTGGGAACCTCGGAGTCATCGGCTGATGGCGGAAAAGACGTTAACAAGTTTTTATAGTGGATAGATACATGCATTTTCCCTTTGTAGATCCTTCAACTTGGGTTAAAATAAAAATAAAGATTTTTCCTGTTAAGGCCATGGCAGGTTGGATGGAGGGTAGATATGCCCAATTCAAGTGTAGATCATACTGATGATGAAGGGGATGATTCTTGTTCTAAATTGGGGTCGAGTTGAATGGTTGAAGATTGTATAGCTGGCAGCATATCCAGGTATGTTATGTTGGCTTCTCATGATCATGATGATCCTCCAGTTTTGAGGAATATCCTTCTGGGCCTAGGCTTCTGTGTGACCATATTTTACTTTACCGGTAACATGTTTTTCTTTAATTTTATCGGTCACTAGGTCCCCTGAATTCCAGGCATGCCCAACAATTGGGCAATCCTGTGTTTACAACTTCCTAAAACCTGTGGGTTCGGATGTTGTGTATAGGTTAGAAGTATAGGCTTCTAGAATTAAATTAGCTGTACTGGGTTTCTTCGGTTGCATGTGTATGTTATCGGGAGAATCGGGTGTTGGAGTATCATGTGTATATCCAGTTTAGGACCCTTGAATATGTTGGTCCTGTGTATATCACTTTAAGATTATTCCATTTCAGTATTTTTTGGTCTTAATTGTGGATGATCAGTTATCCAAGAAGGCCCATTAGGTCTATGTGTGTGAACCTCCATGTAGAGATTTTTCTGATAAAAAGCTTTTAAGAAGGCCAGAACTGATACTATAGATGCTAAAGACTACTGTTCTCTTTCTGATCAAGGATTTGAAATGTGGGTTAGAGAAAACAGACCCTTTCGAATGATGGGTTCTATTATTATTGAAGCCAAAGGTTAAGGTTTCTTGCTTGGAGTTGGAGGCTAATTCATTTTGTCTTTATCCAAAGGAGAGAATTTATGAGTTTTCAAGGTATGAGCTTTGTTTTTTACCAACCTAGAAGAAATATTGAAATCTTGAATTTATCAATGGAACTGAATTTGAGGTTATTTTCCCTGCACTAGAAAATTATGGTGTTGGAATTTAGTTCCATAACGGCTCCACCAAAACAGAATTGTTACTCAGAATGCATGAAGCAGTCAGGTACTCCTTTGATAGATTAAATCAAATTTCGTCTGACAGACTAGTACACACCCACATATTATCGTGCCTATGGTGGAGAACGGAACTCTTGATGAATGATATTTTTTCATTTTTTTTCCCTTCTCAAGGAAAATATATCGATCTAGATAGTAATACAGGTTTCTTCTCGAGTTCAGGCCACTGTGCCTTCAGTTGTTTAACTCTGAATCAAGAAGTATTATTTGGAATTATCTAGCACAAACAGTCTTTCTAATAGATTAGATATAATTAGTTATAATTAGTTTGTACGGACTAATTTGGCGGAAAGGGCAGTCATTCCTGTATTCTTCATAATCATATTAGGGTCCATCTTGATTTTATGATTGGCTTTTTGCTTATTGGACTTTGCCTTGTCCTCCATTTGACTTTACTTCAATGGTGCTGGCACACTTAAATTCAAAAGGGCAATTTATCCAAACAAGTAGATAAGTTGTCTTGATTCTTACCTATATATCAACGATGGCATTTGACAAAAATCTGAGAATATGCTAAACAGTTAACCAAGGATTTCTGTATTAAGCATTTCTGTTTTTTCTGAAAATCAGGGTCCAATATAAACAGCTAAATTGTGAGAATCCGTTTATGACCTAAACAGGTGGATTCTTACAGAAGAAATCAGTTATTTGTGTTTTGTTATTGTATGATACATACACACATGATGTATTCTGATACATGTTTTGGACTTCACAGGAAAGCTGCATAAGCATGGTAGACAGCATGGCAACTCTTAACAATGGATTACATACTAAAGTTGACCGAGTAGAGATTGACACCAAAGCTCCTTTTGAATCAGTTAAAGCTGCTGTTAGCTTGTTCGGAGAGAAGGGCATTGCAGATCAAATTTATAAGAAAAATCTGGAAATTCGAGCAGAAAAGGTGAAATAGAATGTATATTGCATTTTTGGTTCTTATTAGCACAGTTAGAATTATTGTTTGTTAAATATGCTAAACCAGGAAAGAACTTTTCAGGTAAATACTAATACTAGCTATTAGTTTATATACTTTTGATTTCTCTGAAATTATTGCATGGGAGAAACAATTTAGAAGAAAAATCTGGATATTTGAACAGAAAAGTTGAAATGAAATGTAGAGTACTTTTTTCATTCTTATTAGCCTAAATATTTGAATGGGTTGTTTGTTAAATTGCTAAACCAGAAAAAAACCTTTTCAGCTAAATTCTAAAACTAGCTATTAGTTTATAATTTATATTGCTTTTGATTTCTCTGAACCTAATATTTGGTATATCTAGGGTCAAATATCAAAGGATTCACAACTGCATATTCTACAGAAGGAATTCCTTAAGCTCAAGGAACAGTTAGAAAGTGTAGAGACAACAAAGGCTCAGGCACAGGATGAGCTGAAAAAGATCAAGGAAATTGCTTCGAGCTTGTCTCTAAAGTTGGAAGACGTAACACAATCGAGAAAAAAAGCCATCGAGGCTTCTGAAATTGCCCATCTACATGCAAAAGAACTTGAAGCTTCAAATGATGAGGGTTCTAAGGGTAAAATTGCAGATTGGCAATCAGAGCTTAGTGCTGCAAGATATGATCAGCTAGCAGCAACAGCCGAGTTGGAGGCTGCTAAACAGGAACTTCGAAAGCTCAAGCAAGAGTTTCAGGCTTGCATGGATGCAAAAGTATATGCAGTTAAACAGGCAGAGGAGGCAATGTCTAAAATGGAAATGAATTCACACAGAGCAGATGAGCTATCTAAGGAGATCAACAAAGCTCAGAAATCTCACTTCCTTTTTAAACTAGCTTACATGGAAGCTGAGAAGGCAAAAAACTCAATTAGAGCTGAAAGGGAAGGTGAAGCACAGAAAGCTTGTGCAGAAGTGCAACAAATTAGAAAACAGATTTTGGCAGTTGCTCAAGATCTTGCTGCTGCTAAGGATCTGGAGAAGGAATTGGCTGCCACAACAGCTGCAGTGGAGAAAATGAAAAATGAACTCAATTTAGCAAAAGAGTCAGAGGCCAAGGTGTGTCATGATGCTTGTCATCCTATTGAAAAGCTTAAAAAGGTGAAGGAAGATATTGAGAACACTAAGAAACGGGAGTCTGATGCTCTTTCATCTGTGGAATTAAAGGCTTCTGAGTTTTCGCAGGCAGAAGAAGATCTCAAGAAGGCTACAGAACAAGCATGTGCTCTGAAGGCTTCCATGGATTCTCTAAAAGCAGAATTAGAACGCAAAAAAATTGAGTTGGCTGAACTAAATGAGACAGAGGCACAAGCTGAGGCAAAAGCAGCTGATTTGAATTCTGAACTTCTTAGAGCAAGATTGAAATTGGAGGCTGCAATTGCTGCTGAAGCAAAGGCAAAAGATGCGACCGCAAGCCTCTCCCAAACCATCCAAAACCTCAGTGCAGAAGCTGATAGGGCTAGGAAGGATGCTGAGTCTATGAATGAGGAAGCACAAAAGGCAAAATTGGAAATTGAGCAGGCAAAGGCTGAAATAATTACCATTAGTAGTAGATTGGAATCTGCATGCAAGGAACTTGAAGAAGCTAAAGCTGCTGAGGCTACAGCTGTTAAACAAATAAAGGATTTATCTGACAGAGCAAATGCTGTACGAGCTTCCACTTCAGAATCTGGTGCTGTCGTTACCATCTCACTCTCTGAATTTGATTCCCTCAGCAGGAAGGTAGACGAAGCAAATAAGCTAGCAGATAAGAAAGTGGCTGCTGCCATGGCCCAAATTGATGCCATAAAAGCAGGTGAGCATGAAACATCAATGAAATTAAAAGTGGCATACCGAGAAATTGAGGGACTCAAATCAGCAGAACAAGAAGAATTGCGGAAGGCAAACATGGCAACAGCAGCTAAAAAAGCTATTGAAGGCGAGCTAATAAGATGGAGAGAACGTGAACAACAGAAAAAGGCTGCACCTCGTAGGACAACATCTGACTTCCCGATATCGGAAAAAGATAATGTTTCAATATCCTTTTTAGAAAGCAAAATCGTGCATTCTGGGCCCTTACTTAAGGAGTTGAATGTGAATAACCTTCCTGGAAAGCAAGAAAATTTATGGTCAGAATCCTTCTCTCTAAAGAAGAACAAGAAGCAGTTTATGCCCAATATTAGACGCCTTTTTACAAGAAAGAAAAGGTATGCGGCACTAATGCCTTCACTCATATCTCATGTTTCATAATTATAACTTGGAAATGTACATCCTTCCTGTATTATGATTTTATACCCTGGCAAAAACCAAAACACCTGTAGAATTCTCTTAGGCCCCTGTTCCTCCGGACATCTTCTTTAACCTTCTTGCATAGTTGGTTTTTCAAAATTAAAAAAAATTGATTTATATATTGGAAATTCAGCCGACTCATACACTTTTCCAGTATATGAGATGTCACATTTTTATGTCATGAGTAATATGCATCCTGAGAATTGCGTTCATCTTTAGAGGTCATTAAATTTTAGCAGAGGAAATAATGGATTCTGTAACACATACATGGAAGATTCAAATAAACAGCATTACCAAATATTCATTTATTCATAGTTGAAGCATGTTATATGCACTAAAGTTAGACTCTGCAGTGACTTCAGATGTTCTTGATATTATTTCTCTGTAATATGTCTGGATTGTGTAACATATGCACTTGAATAGTTGTGGTAGATCATGTTTTTGTCCATCAATGTTGTTGGTTTGTAAACAAAATATTTAGTGTAAGTGCTTTATTCTACTTAAGTTGTTAAAAAACAAAAAGCAAGGCACTGGGTTTGGGGAAAGGGAAGAAGGCACTAGGTTTGGGGAAAAGGAAGATGTTATAGGAGTTTATACTCTAGATATTGGTTATTATATTTTCTGCACATGATTTATGAGGTTGTATTTGGTGAAGAATACCTATAATGTAGGATAATTTGCTTTTGTTTATTGATACTTAAATTACAACAGATTGTGGGGCTTAGCATTGACTAATTGTCTAATGTCGTGACAGGGTTGGTTCCTCTTTGAGATAAGTTCAAAAAATATTATTTTTCTCAAGGATAAATAAGAATACTTGTAAATTCCTGTTGGAAGTTTCTGGACAAAAATATCAATTGGTATGTGCATCTTTTTGGATATTTATGTTCTCCCATAAAACAAAGCCTTTCAAAATGGTTGCAAGTGGAACATTTCGATTTGGAGGAGCAATTCAATTGTACTATTAAGCTTTTGGAATCTGTCATAGTTATATCCATTGGCTTCTATTAGATCACTTACAGAAGACTGTAGGTTTTGTGTATTTGTAACATATTTGTGAATGATGTAAGATATACTGCTGGTCATGAGATGACTAGCTTCTTGCTTTTACTTCAGTTGAACATCATGACCCGCTTTATGCACTCTGCATTCTGTTGAGGCATGTTTTATCCCGAATAATAGTTATTGGCATTCACTGATTGCTGTTTAATCACCAAATACCGTCAAATTTCTTAAATATATTTTTTATGTGTAACTTGTTTTATTTTCCAAGTCATTAAGGCAGGTTCTTTAATTAGTATAACTTAATCTCCTGCCTACCGACCATCATCATTGTATACCATTTATATGTACATGGGGTGCCTAGATATGTGAAAATGAGCCTATGGCGTGTGGAACTGTGGTATGTTTTAAGTTTTATGTTCAGCCTCTGATGTTAAAGATGTTACCAGTAATTTGGTTTGTTGATGTGTTGTGGGGCCAAAATCTGTGCATATTGGAGAAGTAAAGTCAGGCTTACAATTAAATAATCGCAAAAAATTTATTAGAAAGAATGATAGTAAAAATTGTCCATTCAAACTTGTGAGAGGAGTGATATATTAGTATATTTTGGTCATTGTGGTTGATTTATTAGCCAGCTTAAGACTTTTAACAGATTACTATATCAGAAGAAAGCTTTTGACTTCCAACATTTTAGAATCCGTTTACAGAGTAAAATAGTAGATATTATTTAAAACAACAGTTAGTCTAGTCTAAGATGGGGGCAAGGAATCATAAGGAATTTGAAGTAAGAGGAAGGTTTGCCTCCCATCTAAGCAACTTGGGTGTTGGAAAGGTGGAGAGTAGGTATATCCTGATTCTTTTAGCATTACAATATTATGTTTACTCTCATTTTTTTCAATGAGTTTACACAGGTTTTTATGAGGGGTCCTGGTCCCCTCATACTGAGTGGGGTTTGAACCTTGGACCTCTCAAAGAGAGGCCAAAGCCCTTACCACTCCAGTAAGCTTGCAGCTATTTGTTTACCCTCATTTTATTTTGTTCTTTATGATATTTATTCAAATATATTAACAAAATTCATTGCTAATTGAATAATCCAATTCATCATTTTTAGTTTCAACTTATATGGTAAGATCATGATGGTGGTCTATTTCAGTTAGGTGTGTTACTGACAAACTCGCATTAGGCCGACAATGGTTTAGTTAGGCGTGTTATTGACATACCCGCATTAGGCCGACAATGGTAGAGGAATGAATTTTCTTTGTGCTAAGCAAGCCTGATGGAATGTCAGTTTTATTATTACATTTTGGTAACTATCAAACCGAACCATGAATAGAATTTTAGCTTGTCTCATTTGCATGTGAAAGATAAATGTTGAGAATTGTGAGTGTAGGTTATTTGGCAAGTAAAGATAACTTGTGCTGTAAAATGCATCAAGCTATACAATCCTAATGGTTGCAGCCTGTTGCTCCAAGGCTTCCAATAGGAGGTTGGAGACTCCAAATGCCTGGCTTGAGATTGCAACCATACTAAAGGGGCTTTACATGGATTTGCTTTGCTACCTGGTAACCATTCCAGGTGATGTCTTCTTAATAGCCACATTGGCTAGATGTTTTTGAATGACATCTTGTAGATGATATGCATGTTAAGGTGCTGCATTCATCATTTCTCAGTTATTTCCAATAGATATAGGGAGTGGATGCTAGAATGGTGCTAGAATATATAGTCTCCAGTGGATATCTGTGATTTCAGTTAATTTTTGAAAACATGTAATGGATAAAATATATAGTCTCCCATGGATATCTGTGATTTCAGTTATTTTTTAAAACATGTAGTGGATTATGTTTAGTGCTTCAGTTAAATGGAACTCTAGACACTTAAGATTAGATTTATAGTTTAATCACATGCAGATAACTGTATTAAAATCGAGTACAAATATAAAAAACTCAAATTGATCATGATTATATGAAAAGGACAGGTTGCATGGAGATGTGATTATGAGGTTTTCACCATGATTGTATCATTTTCCTCCATGATGCATGATTGTATCAGATTCCTCCATGATGGAGGTCCAACAACCAAGCTTAGATGTTGGTACAGGCTGGACCCCAGTTCAAAACCCTATAAAATCTGTCATGTTCTGTGGCAAGAGTACAATGGTGGCCCTTCTTGGAGTGCTGTAGGACCCATGATGCTATGCTGTGACCACTGCATCTACTAGGCGAGTTTGTGTGAATTTTTCGAAGCAAAAACCATTATTAAGTTATTTGTGCACAAACATGTGATTGATAGATCAAACATTAAAAAATTATCAGCTCTTTATTTGTCCACCTCTTGAAGTTGAGATGTCAATGCTGTATGTTTACATCCAACGTCCGTCTTCACCTCATATTTGTCTTTCCTCGAGTCAAAATGGTAGCAATAAAACAGAAACAATTGTTAAGATTACATAAATATGAAAACAAAAGGAAAAAAGAAAAAAACCAAAGTGATATTTGTTTACAATGTTGATATTATTATTTATTGATAGGGTGGTTGATGTTAAAATGGTCTATAATGTTTGGCTTGAAGTTGATTGATCCTCTTGTAGAGGATGGAAATTATCTGCTACTTAGAAGGATAGGACTGCAAATTGGTGCCATCAAGTGAGTATGCAAGGTAATTAATAGATTTATTATCCTCTAGAATGATGCCTAAGGTAAATGGTATTTTTGAGAAAAAAAATACCTTTCTTGCGAAACATAGGAGTTTTTATTATGCTATCATCTATTTTTGAACAAGTCCCATTTATAAGATCAAAGATATATTTTTTGCCTTTGGAGCATTCCCTAGGGTGGTGCATGAGACTAGGAGATCTTGATTGATGGTGAGAAATGACATATTGAGGAGAAGGCTTAGGATAAGGTGTATGACGAAGAGGGGCTAGCTTGATGAAGTTTAGGGGTTGGACTTCTCCCACGTGCAGGGCTGGGAGGTGTCTTGAAGTGAAACATGGGTAAACAAGTCAAAAGAAGAGGGGATTTAGGCTTAACATACATGGTGATTAACACTTTTGATCTTGCTATTACATAGATGGCCACGAGGAAAATTAAATGAAGAGCAAAAGCTACTTGGTAAATCTCAAAATATAGAAGCAAGAAAACATATTGAAGCATTAGAATCTTACATTCGTCTTCAATTCTTTGAACTTTTCATAGGACTCATCTTGGACAAACTCATAAGGTCATTATTACAAGTATCTTCCTCATCAAAGAAGTAATGCTTTTGAGACTAAGAGTTTTCTTTCCTTCTCTTTGGTGTACTTAGTGTTTGAATATCAAGTTTATCATCAATTTATCGTCTACGCTCACGATAGCCTTTTTCCTTTCTTCTGAATATCTCCATAGGTCTTATCATCAATAAGCTTGCGTAAGTTATTTTCTTTAGGGCTTTAGGAGGTTTTTGTGTGGCAACTATAGGAGGGATTTGCTTACTAGTGGTGTCAACATTATGGCATGTTGGATTTTAAGCCAATCTTAGGTCCCAATATAATTAAGCCACAATATCTCAAGTCTTAATATCAATAATCAAGAGTAGAATTAAAGATAAGAGCAATCAAAAAATATATACTAGCCAATATAAATATAATAACATTCACTATAAAATCAAATATGAATGTAAATGGCCAAAATTTTTCATGTATAAGCATGGAATATACCTACAATAAAATTGCTCAAAATCTGTATACAAGCTTTGTTATCAATGCTTGTTATGGTGGTCATTACAAATTGTTTTTCCACTTATATTGTATGGAGCTTTGCCTCCACAATATATAGACATAGAAAGGCGACTCTTCAATACTTGACTGTTGCACTCCTTAAATATTTGAGAGTTGCAACCTTTCCTATTCTTTAACTAAGACAAGACTCGCTTCTCATCTTGCCACTTGTATACAAGACTCTTCACTCTCTATTTACATGCACACTAAACACTTGCACAACTCTACATGACTCTTACTCTCCTACATGCACTCCTAATACAAGACACTTGTGCACATCCTCACATTACATATTTGCGTACTTACATACATGACACTTGTGCACTTTCTTTCATTACACACTTGCACTCTTACTTACATGACACTTGTGCATATCTTGCACATTACACACTTACATGACACTTGTGCATATTCTACACATAGACACTTACCACTTATATAAAGAGAAAATATAAATCACTCACCTAGATTTGACTCAAACCCAAATCTATTATCTATTTACATTTGTACCATTAAGGTACCATGGGGGTTCATTTGCATGTACCAAATAATGTAATATTCTCCAACACTCCCTGTATTATATTATTTGGTTATTGAAGACTTTAGTCTTCACTCTATGTCTTCATCTTCAATCTTTGATCAGGTAACTTTGCATTGTGTATGATCTTCTTCTCTTGTTCTCAAGTTTTTGTCTTGGAACTGCTTTGGATCCTGACATTCTCCTTTGACTATCTTCCTCTTAACTTTTTTGATATTTTTCTTCTGTTTCTTTATTCTATTCTTTTTCGTTTTGGTCTTGATCTAACCTTGTTGTACCTCTGATGCCTTTTCTCTTGTATCTTGGTTTTCTGTAACATTTGCAACATTATTATCTTTAGACGTCTTTGAAGAATTCTCATGAATATCTTCATTGATTAATAATTTTATTGTAAGCTTTGAATTCATTTCCTTCTGATGATTTTGCTAAATGTTGAATTTCTTGAACTAAGTTCCCTTTTTGATTTTCTTCTCTTAGTTGTAATTGATGTTGTTGTTGGTGACCATATCAATACTGAGGTTGATATTGATGTTGTTGATATTGAGGCTGAAATTGAAGTTGTCGTTGTTGACTATACTGAGGTTGATGAATTTTTTGTCCAATTGATTTCCTCGATTCAAAGGATTATGTATACAAAAATCTATACTCCGACCCTTTTTCTTACATATATGACAATCTTGAATTCCATATAGATCTATAATTGGATGTTGTAGCAATATTACTTGGTATATTACCTTTAGATACCAAGGCATTATTAATCATTTCATCTTTGTCTAGATTTTCAACTTCATCTTTCTAGAGAATATTGACTAAATCATCAAATGTGGTTTCTTTATTTAGTACTTGTAAAGAAGTAACTAAATGTTTATAACTTTTTGGAAGTGCTCTCAATGTAACTTGAACAAGAAATTTGTCTTCTACCTTTTCTCCCATAGTCAAAATTTTAGCTTTTATATCTGCTATTTTTCGAAGAAAGAGTTTTATCTTTCTCCAAGGTTCAATCCACAACGTGGGTGAGTGTGTGAGGGGGTGGGTGTGTATGATTGTACATAACAAAAAAAAAACAGTAGCTTTGTTCTTTCCTTCAAATATTTTATATATTTTTTTCCAAGCATTTGCAATTTTTTTTGGTCCACTTAAATATGGTTGTATTTCATTAATTTTTACGAACGTAATTAACATGAATGCCTGTACATCACTATCTTCAAATTTTTGTGTTTCTCCTTCATCTTCACTAGGTTTTTTTTTTGTTCCATTTACTATTTCCGATAGTAAGAATTGATTTCATTTTGTTCTTCCATGATGCAAAATTTGGTCCTTTCAAGAGTTGAGATTCAAAAAGGAAAAATTTATTGTTTGACATAATGGAACTCATTCAAATTTGCAAAATTTAAATTTTTGAAATCCTTTGAAGTAGTAAACCTTTTATCTCCCTACTTTATTAAATTTGCAAGAATTCCAAAAAACTTTCAAATTTTCCTTCAATTTTAAATCTTAAAATTTTAAAGAATCTTCAAATCTTCTAAAAACTCAAATCTTCAAATTCTAATCTTCTAACTCTTCAAATTTCAAAAACCAAATTTCAAATTCAAAAACTTAAATCCTATTTGAAGTAGAAAACCTTCACTTAAGAATTTAAAAAGTATCAAAATTTTCAAAAAACAAAAATCAAATTCAATATAATGTAGACAACCTTATAAGTTCCACTTAATTTTCCAAAATTTTGCTCCAATAATTAAAAAACTATATAATGGTAATTTATCTTACCTTTCCTTCCAACGCACTAATTCAAAAGTCAAACTGTTGTAACATCCTCAATTATTGCTTCCTCCAAATGTAACGTATAAATGTTACTTTTGAATTTCCAGCTTGCTAGCTATCTTTTTGCCTGCCTACTCTATGCAATGCTTCAACGTTTTATTCCATCAATTCTATTCTACATGCTTAAATATGGTGTTCAAATTACTTTTGCAAATGAAGCTTTCAATATGGCTCTCAAGTTAATGGAGCTCTTCTTGTTCAATAGTGACACTAGTTCTTTTGGATGAAGATGCTTGTCTGCTCTCCTATAGCGTTTTGGAAGATGGTGCTTAGGTGCTCGTCTGTTCTAGAGTAACACTCTAGAAGATGGCACTTGGGTGCTAGTTTGCTCTAAGATAGCACTCTGGAAGATGACGGTTAGGTGCTTGCCTGTTCTAAAGTAGCACTTTGGAATATGATGCTTAGGTGCTTGTTTGTTCTAAGGTAGCACTCTGGAAGATGGTGCTGAGGTGCTTGGTAGCACTTAGGTTACAATTGAATGATAGCACATTGATAGCGCTTGAGTCTACCGCTTTCCTTTATATCTCGATGACACTTTGATAGTGCTTATATCCACTACTTTCTTTTATGTCTAGATAGCTTCTGATAGCACTTGTGTTCACTGCTTTATTTTACATCTAGACAACACTCTGATTAGCTGTAAGATGGTGCTCTTCGAAGCTCTTAAAAAAGGCACTTATATAGTGCTCAAATGATTCACGAGCAAGACTAAAATATTTGTGAAAATTCTTTAGTTAGCTTAATCCTTTTGGTCTATATCTCTGATTGACCATAAATTCTAAATCTTTATGCCTCTGTAATATTTACTTTTTCTTCGTCTTTGATCTTTGGAAGCTTTGATGCTTCTCTATTATGTGGAAGCTTTGATGCTTCTCTATTCTTTGGAAGCTTTTATGCTTCTCTTCTCTATTTCTTCTATTCTCTGATGTCTCAGGTCGAACCTAAGAACAATATGATTCTCCTCATTTTTAGAGAATCCAACTAATATCAAAGTGACTTTGAATGTCCCCTCACGTCCAACTTTCTTCTGAGTTGGCCCTCAATTTATTCTGGCCAAGTCCTTGTCTTCACTGGTTTTCTTTGAACCAAGTGGATAGACCCTAGCATCCAAATCAGGGTGACTTTTATTTGTCCCCTCAATATCTACTCAATGAGACCTTTAAAAAAATAGAGTCCAAGTCTTCACTGCTTTTAAAGTGGGCAAACTCCAAATATGATGGTGGCTCTGAAATATGGCTCTTATAAATAATGGATAGAGTTAAGCAATAGCTTTGATACCACTGTTGGATTTTAAACCAAACTATCTCAAGTCCCAATATAATTAAACCACAATATCTCAGGTCTTAATATCAATAATCAAGAGTAGAATTAAATATAAGAGCAATCAAATATATATGCACTATCTCAGGTCTTAATATCAATAATCAAGAGTATAATTAAATATAAGAGCAATCAAATATATATACACTGGACAATATAAATATAATAACATTCACTATAATATCAAATATGAATGTAAATGACCAAAATCATTCATGTACAAACATGAAATATGGTTACAATAAAATTGCCCAAAATCTTTATACAAGTTTTATTATCAATGTTTGTTATGGTGATCATTACAGACTATTTTCCCACTTACATTGTATGGAGCTTTGTCTCCATAATATAGACATAGAAAGGTGACTCTTCAATACTTGAATATTACACTCCTCACATATTTGGGAGTTGCAACCTTTCCTATTCTTTACATAAGACATGACTCTCATGTCCTTTGGCTTCTCATCTTGTCACATGTATACAAGAATCTTCACTCTCTACTTACATGTACACTAGACACTTGCACAATTCTACATGACTCTTATTCTCCTAAATGCACTTGTAATACAAAACACTTGTGCACATCCTCACATTACATATTTGCACACTTACATACATGACACTTGTGCACTTTCTCTCATTACACACTTGCACTCTTACTTACATGACACTTGTGCATATCTTGCACATTACACACTTACATGACACTTGTGCATATCCTGCACATAGACACTTACATAAAGAGAAAATATAAATCACTCTCCTAAACTATAGACTCAAACCCTATCAATATAGTTAATATTTTATATTGTCTAATGCTAGAAAACTATGCAATAAAAATGAGCAGTTGCAGGAGAGTTGGCGAAAGCAATGACAGGCTAGGCATGATGGCTTTTTCGTCTGGAGTGGGAACTAATGGTGTGGTGGGATTGTAGAAGCTAGCATGCCCTAGGAATGTAGACCCTCTTGTCCCCTTGAACTCAAGTGTCATTATTGGGTAGACATTGTGAGGAAGGAGCGGTCCAAGAAAGCCATCTTATGCCTTTTCAACCTCAAGCAAAAGAAAGGTAAGCTCGGTGTTCCCTCGAATATTATTAATATGTCATTGGAAAGGTGGGTGTGCAACCTAGTTGAGAAATTTCTAGGTCCTTGGCTTGATATGGATTCCATTTGACGTTGGGTTTAGATGAAATGGAAACTGCAAGGGCATTTGGAAATGGTTTCCCTCCCCAAGGGTTTTTTCTTGGCCAAGCTTAGCTGCAAAGAGGATATGGAAAGGATTTTGTGAGGAGGCCCTTGGTTCTATGGTAGAAGAGGCCTCTTCCTGTGCAAATGGGGCCCCAATTTAAACCTTAGCACCAAAAGTTTCAATATGATGCCACTTTGGGTTAAGCTCTCAGGGCTACCATTTCAATATTGGCATGAGGATATTCTGCTCGGTATTGCTAGAGAAATTGGGGAGTTGATCACAATAGACTCTACTACTAGGAACCAATCAAGAATGATCTACGCGAGAATGTGTGTCAATGTGGATTTGAAAATCGAGCTTCCAAAATCCATTGAGTTGGTGTCTGATCATGGGTCTTGGATTCAAGCAATCGAATACAAAAACAAACCCCCATTCTGCTCATCTTGTAAGTTCTTGGGTCATTCTTTTGGGTCCTACCCCAACAAGAAAAAGCAAAAGGCTAAACAATTTTGGCAACAAAAGGAGGCTAAGGATCCATCCTCTTTGGATGTGGTTTGTCCTGAACCAATTTTTTTTGGTACGAATCCTGTTGAAAAATATTACTCTAAGGTAGAAGAAATCCCCGGCTAGAGTCCTCTCAAACCCCATGAAGCTTCTTAGGATGAAAATTTGCTGCAATCTGAGTTGCAAATACAACTAGGAGACCAGAATAATTTAATTTCAAAAGTGCAGAAACATCCATCTCCTAGCCAGGTGGCTATAGTATATTTGATAGAAGATCTGGTGTCGACGCTTGAGGCCCAAGTAAATCTCTACTCTGTTAGTACCTCTTTCGTTTCTCCTATTAATAATTCAAAATCTAACTCGTTAGAATATCTTAAAGAGCTATCAACAAATTAGGTGTTTTCTCAAGTTAGGGCAAGTGGTGAGGTTGTCCTGATAGCTAGTCCTATAGAAAAGGAGGGCTTGAAGACTATATCCCTAGAGGGTCTATTCAAATATTCAAGTAATATTTCCAAAAAGGAACTCTTATCTCCCAACACGAGGTCAAAGACAAGAAAACAAAAAAAGGGTAATCTTGATGTGGGGGTGGAGCGTAAGCTAGGAATACCATCCAATTAGGAAAATTGAAAAAAGGAAACAAAGGAGGAAATTGCAAATGGTGTTTAGACCACCCTGAGGTTATGCTCTAGAGAAAAGATTCAAGGAAACTTAGGTGAGATTCCTCTCAGAGACTAACTAGAAAATTCTCGTGGAGGGGGAAGAAACCCCATCCCAAACTCTGTAAATGAAAATTATTTCATGGAATATAAGAGGTCTTAATGACCTCTTGAAGCAGAGAGTTTTTGCCTCTTTGAGGAAGGAAATAAACCCTCAAATTGTTCTTCTCTAGAAAACGAAAAATGAGGAAGCTAATTTAGAAAAAAATGATTTTTTTTTTATGGAAGGAGTCGTGTTTTTTTGCTATCCAGGCCCATGGGGCCTCAAGGGGGCTATTATGAATGTGGGATGCTTTAAAAGTAAAAGGGTCAGTGATTTCTTCTTCAGACAAATTGATCAATATTCTATTTTTTTGCAAAGAGTCCAAATTCAGGTCGATCCTCTCAAACATCTATGCTCCAAATTCCATATTGGATAGAAGTGCCATGTGGTATTCTCTTAGTCAAATGAGGGAGACCTTTAGAGGATAATATTGGATGTTGGTAGAGGATTTTAATACCCCACTGTATCCCTCTGATAAGAAATGTGGTAATACCATTTTGCAAAAAAGTGCAAAGGTTTTTTGTGATTTTGTTAATCAAAATGAGTTGATGGATATGAATTTGAAAGGAAGCAAATTTACATGGAGTAATAGAAGAGTGGGGAGTCAACTCATTCAGATTAGGTTGGATAGATTTTTTATCTCTAAGGAAGGTTTAACTCATTTTGGGGATAGATCCCTTTCCTCGCTCCCCAAAATAGGCTCGAATCACAGTTCTCTAGTTTTGGAGGTTTTATCTCCTCTTAACATTTTGTGTCTCCTTTCAGATTTGAAGCTATGTGGTCGCAACATGAGGACCTAGAAAATCAGATTGCTACCTGCTGGTCTTAGAATTTCTCAGGACCTATGATCTCTCAATTAGCCAAGAAACTCTATTTCATTAAAACAAACCTGAAGGGCTAGAACAAAATGGTTTTTGGTAACCTGTTCCTTAAAAAATTTGAGCTAAAAAACAACTCTCAGAGATTAATTCTTCAAGTAAGGAGGGAATGCTCACTGAAGACTGTAGAAAGAGGGAGAGAAAAATCCTCATTGAATACCATAATATGCTAGCTAGTGAGGAATATTTTTGGTGACAGAAATCCAGAGCTTTATGGTTAAAATATGGGGATAGAAACACCAAATTCTTCCATGTCACAACCCTAAGGCATAAGAGTTTCAATAAGATAAAGGAAACAATTTTGCCATATGGATCCATCTCTGAAGACATTCAGGTTATTAGAGGAGAAGCAATTCGATTATTTTAAAATCTGTTAGGATCAAAAGAGCCTATGAATGAGCTAGAATATTCAAAGCTTTTATCCAATATCCCATCCTCAATGATGAAATGAATTTATTTTTTATTAGTCCTTTCAAGGAGGAGGAAGTCAAAAAAGTTATTTTCTCTATGGAAGGTGCAAAGACCCTTGGCCTAGACAATTTACCTACATTGTTCGTCAAAAAATTCTAGCACATCATTTGGGCAGAAGCAACAACTACAATTTGTGATGTTCAAAGGATAGGCCATATCCCTAGAGACGTCAACTTAGCCTTCTTAGTTCTCATTCCTAAGTTGGTAGGAGCTAAATATTTTAAGGATTTTTGTCCCATCAGTTTGTGCAATACTATCTACAAAATCCTTACAAAATTTTTGGCAAACAAAGATGAAGTCATCTTTCCTTTATTATTGAACTCAACCAAGGAGGTTTTGTGGTCGAAGATCAAATCCTAGACGACATTATTTCTATTCATGAAGTCATCCACTTTGTGGAAAAAAGTGGTTAAGTTGACATTTTTTTGAAACTTGACATGAGCAAAGCCTATGATAGAGTTTCTTGGGTTTTTTTCATCAGAGTCTTATCCAAGTTTGGATTCCATACTAATTGGATCAATCTAGTCAGGGAATGCATATCTTCAACTATGTTTTCTATTATCATAAATGGTGTTGCCACTAGTTATTTCAAGAGCTATAGAGGTCTCCATCAAGGAGACCCTTTATCCCCATACCTCTTCATCATTATGGAATAAGCCTTGGGAAGAGCTTTCAAAATGGCCTCCTTCTATGGATCTATAGAGGGAATCAAACCAACTTCTTCCATCATGTTGATCACCCATCAATAATTCATGGATGATACTCTCCTAACCACTAAAGCCTCTATAAATTAGGCCAAAGAGATCAAAACCATCTTAGGATCTTATGAGAAGGCTACTGGCCAGAAGATAAACTTAAAAAGTTAGGTGTTCATTAATACCCTCTTAGGAGATAAAAAAAAAATTCAAGAATTCTTGGCTATGAAATTGTTGGGATTCCATCTATCTACTTGGGAATGCCCCTCTTTAAGAGAAGGATGAAAAAAGAACTTTAAAATCCGATTCTAGAATGGATTCAAAAAGAGTTGGCTAGTTGAAAAGGTGCTCTCCTAAGTCAATGGGAAAGACCCAGTTGGTCAAAGCTAATCTTCAAAGCATCCCTATTTTCTTCCTATCTCTTTTCAAGATTCCCAAGTCTATTTGCCTTCAAATTGAAAAATTCAAAAAACTTTTCTTTGGACTGGTTCTGAAGAAAATAGGAGATTTCCCTTGGTAGCCTGGGATCAAATCTACTCCAGGAAATGTGTTGGTGGGTTGGGGTTCAGAAAGCTAAGTCAAATGAATCTTTCCCTTATGTCCAAATTGGGGTGGAAACTCTTGAAGAAAGAAGACACTGGATGGGTAAACATTATTAGAGCTAAATACCTTTCGCAGGATAAGGATTTCCTTAAAGAGTGCAATCCTCCAAAAGGTTCCTTCTTTTGGAACAATATTCTAAAGACTAGAAATCTGATTTAGATTGGGAGAAGATGGAATTTTGGGATTAGTACTAATATTGATTTTTGGAAATATCCTTGGATCTTTGATTCCCCCCTTGATCTTAATCCGAAGATAGCTTTTCTTGAACCTATCACTTCTCAAGTCTTTGGAGATAAAGTTTCAGACTTTATTTAAATTAAAATGGTAGGAAATGTTGGAAATCTTTGCATATCCAAGGTCTTGATCAAAATAGTGAGTAGACCATTAAAATTCTTTTTGGTATGTTAAGAAATCAGTACATTAAAATTATGATGTTGAAGATGATTTGGTCTAGAAACTAGAAAACATAGCTCCTTCTCTATTGGATCTGCATATGCCTTAAATTAGGAAGAGGTGGATAATTGGTTCTCGACAAAACAAGTGTGGAAAAAAGACCTTATTCTGAAGATTAATTTTTTCTTTTGGTTGGCTATCCAGGACATGGTCTTCACATTAGAAAATCTTTAGAAAAGAGGTAGGATCATTTACAATAGATGTTATCTGTGTGAATCTAATTGTGAAAGTTATAAACATCTTTTCCTAGAGTGTCCTTTCTCTAGGGAAGTTTTCAGCATTATCCTTAGAAGTTTTGAAGTGGACTAGGTTTCTTCAGAGAATCTTGCAGATATGTGCATCCAGTGGTCCGCCTCTCAATAGCCACCATCTTCGATCTCTTTGGAGGTTGAGCTTCCCACACTTTTTATGGGGAGTTTGGCTTGAAAGAAACAACAGAGCTTTTAAAAATCAATCAAGAAAACCTAAGGTTGTGGACCTTAGAATTTTGGACTCTTTGGTTGAAAATGCTTCCATCCTACCTATCTCCAATAGTTGGGAAAATAAATTTGAGGCCAAGATTGTGAGGAAATTGGGGCTCCCAAATTTAGATCTTTCCTAGGGTGAGATCCAAGGTAGAGAGTCAGTCAAATGGGAACTACCCCCTCCTGGTTGGTTAAAGCTTAACATTGATGGCGCAACAAAAGGAAACTCGGGGTTTGTTGGAGTTGGTGGTGTAATAAAAAATGATAAAGGGGAAGTCCTTGCTTTTGTAGAGAATCTGGGTGTTCAATCAAGCCACTTTGCAGAGGCCAAAGCTCTATTCCAAGGGATTATTTTGATGGGAGAGCTCAACCACAATAAGCTCATTGTTGAAGGAGACTCATTGAATATCATTAACATTATGAAAAATGCTCAACCCCCCACTTGGAACATTGCAAATTTTTAGAAGAGGCCAAACAAAAATTAAACCTCCTAGAAATTTTTTAGTTCAAGCATGTTTATCGTGAAGGAAATAAAGTGGTTGATTCTATGGCAAATTTGGGACTCCGTCAAGATTCCCTTACTATTTGAAGAAATAATTTTCCTCAAGAAATGATTCAAGCTTCTAAAGCTGATATGGAAGCCAATTCTATGCAATGAAGATTTCTCAATTTTTTTTTGTTTCTTAAGAAAATAGTTGTTTCAGTGAACCCCTATTTGATTCTTCCTAGAAGGTTTTGCTCTCTTCTATTTGCTAGTTTTTGTTCTTGTTATCAAGCATAGTGGAAAAATGTTTGTTCTTGGAAAATTTTTTAATTTGTATTTTTATTATATTTTGCCAAGGTCCTCCTTTGGATAAGATTAGAAATATTGGAAAGAATGATGTTTAGCGAGTTTTCATTGCAACCCTGCTACCCTTGTTGGCTTTTTTAGTTGTTATCTGTTATGTAGTTGTCTTCTCTTTTGTTTCTCTTTATTTCTTCTTCCAGTATTTATTTCTCAGGTTGAACTTGAATGGTTATCAGACTGACTCTATTCTAAGATTTTTTTATCTTTCTTCGTGGTTGTGACGTAAAAGGTTTGTGGACCCTTTCAAATCCACTTCTTCCAACTTAAAAAAAAAAAAAACTCAAACCCTAATCTATTACATATTTACATTTGTAACATAAAGGTACCATGGAGGTATATTTGCATGTACCAAATAATATAATATTCTCCAACATGGCATTGACCTTTGTATTAACCAAGTGGATAAATCTTGTTCATGCAACCAATGAGGTATCGTGCTTCCTCATTAAGAAAAGTGACATTATTTTTGTGGAATGGATTTTGGTTCTTTTGATTGTCAAAAAGGGATCCTTATATATATCAAACATTTTAGTAACCAGACATAAGGGACTAGCACTTTTACCCACATAATTTGTAAGTAATGCATCACATTGGTTTGTGTTTTCTTTGAAGAGCATCAATGCCAATAGTCTTCTCTAAACAAATTAGTGTACATCAACTTAAAATATCATATTAATCAAATTAATTTCTAGTAATTCCATGCCAAAAGTAAGATGAACCCTCTTTAAACCATTTAGGTATTGGTTTTTCTTTGGTAACTATAATTGGCTTATTTATTTGCCCAAGCATTACCTTTCTAAGTTCAATCCTCATAGGTAGCACCCCATAAAAATCATGTTGATTCACTCATGGTGGTTGTCTTTGTTCCTCTTGAGTTTTTTTAATGAAGTACAAAAAATAGTTCTCTACTTTCCCATTAGTATTGGTAACATTCACATTCTATGGAAGTTTGACTCCCATACCACCATCTCAACTAATATATCTATTGTTGTTCTTAGACTTAAAGTTGTAGCACATGCCAATAATCTTGTAAAGTAAGAAAGTTATATTATAGTTTGAGAACATTTCAAATTGGTGGCAAGAGAGTTCAATAAATTGTTCTTTAAGGCCATTGTAATCAATATTTTATTTAACTTTACATCCAATGTCTTTCCATTGTCTAATAAAGTTTTTAATGCTTTCTCCTTCAATTTGTTTTCCAACCACAAATTATCTTATAGTATTGTTTTGTGTAGTCATATCCCAAAAATCATATGTAAGATGATCTTATAATTAATTAGAGCTTTTCATAAATCCTTCAAGAATGTTGCCATACCAATATAAGAATCTACCAAAAGCCTTAATTGTAGAAGTTGGACTTATATCTAGCCAATCCTTGTAATTGTTGGAAAATTCCTTTACAAGTGTTTCAAAATATTGAGTTTCATCATAGGAATATGGTGGAAATGAAGGTAAACTAATACTTGCAATATGACGAACTAAAGGTTTATTGAGTCATTTTCATAGTTGTAGATTCTTGACTATCCTTCTTAGATATTGGTCTTGTGGCTATTGAATGTGGCATGTTCATTTGAGGTTTGCCTCAGTTAGAATGGTGTCCCTGAGTATATGTTTAAGCTAGCTTTTATCCCACTTGATTCTTCATTGATTTGATTCCAAGATTTAAAATTTTCACCATCTCCCTTATCTCCTCATTCCTTCCACCATGAGGGTTGCAAAGATGGCTTTTAATATTACTAATATTGACTTTGTTCATGTTGAATTTTAGGGATTTATTGTTTTTTGCCTTGTAGTATTAAGAATACTTGTTCTTCCCTAGTGAGCTCTTCTAGTGTGGGATAATGTTGTAAGAATTTTGTAGTGCTAGGACCTTTCTTTGTGGGATTTTGATGTAATTTTACCCACATCATCTCTTGTTCTTCTTTTGAGAAGTAGGCAAGGCTATGGTTTAGTTGCATAATTTATTTTATGGTCTTAAAAACTCCTATTTGCTTTTGATGTAATTCTGGTAGCATATATCTTGGATTTTCTTGAGAAACATGCCATCCATGGTTGTTGCCTTACTAAGTCCTCTAAACCAAAGGAATAATTGTTCCTTAGGGTGAGAGGTGTTACTATTTTAGATCTAATTTTTTTTTGAATTTTTGGTTTGCTTACCTAAACTATTGTTGCTTGATGTTCATATTATTTCAATAATCACCATGCATTTGTTGAAGTACTCTCTATACAATGGATATATGGTATTCTTAAAATTTAGGCTCTTATTCAATAAGTTCAAAGATGATGGGGGGTGGGGGTTGTAGGTTGGATTTTTTCTTCCCTTGTTATAGGTTTATTGACTCCAAATTTTGTACTTTTATCATAAGTTTCCTCTTCTTGATTAATTATATCTTCAATATTTTCTTCTTATGCTCATTTTTCTTAGAATGGTCATTCGTAATTCTAGACCTTTTTCCATCCATGTAAACTTGATAGACATGGATAGGTTATATTGTTACTTCCCTTGTTCTTGTTGGAGGTATTACATTGATCGGTACCTTGAGTACCATTGTAAATATTTAGATTAAGACCGTGTTTAATTATTTATATCAATAGTAGATGTCAAGTTGTGAAGTGTATTTATGTGTCATGTGTGCAAGTGTGAGTTATGAGTTAAAGATATCAAGTGTATAAATGAAGGGTTGTGTGATGTGTCATGTGTGCAAGTATGATTTATGAGTGGAAGGTGTCATGTGTAAGTGAAGAGTCATATGATGTGTCAAGATTAGAAGTAAGAAGTTACGTAATCATGAGAGACTTTATCATAATGTAGAGGCATATGAAAGGTTGAATCTCCCATGAGTTTGAGGAGAGTAAAAGTTGGGAATACTGAAAAGTCTTATGTAAGGTTATATATTGGAGATAAAACTCCATGCTATGTAACAAGTTTGTATTAAGAAATTCTATATTATTAATAATGCTATTGTTTTGTGCAACATTGGTGTTATTGAATGAGATGATATATGTTTGATTATATGATCCTAGGAAATATAGACCTATGATATTTGGGCCCATTTGCTAACAATGGTATCAAAGCCACTTTAGTACTCCCTATCTAGGGTAGACATAAGATGAGAAGGATATTGAATGAAGAGATTGATATTGGAGAGAGATGAGTGTGGAGATATTGGAAGGACATGTGTGAATTTGGAAGAGTGAGGATTGGAGAACAAAGGAGAAAGAACGATTGCTAGAAGTAGAGAGTTTGGAGGAAGAGATTGGATAATATTGGATGTAAGGATTGAAGGAATATATTTGAGAATATTGAACATGAATATTGGAGAAGACTATTGGAGAATATTGAACATGAGGATTAGAGGAGACTATTGGAGAATTTGAATGTGAGGATTACAAGAGAATGTTGAATATGAATGAGCAAATTAGAAGAGGAAGAACAAGATGAAGTAGTGATGAATATTGTGGAAAATGAATGCAACGAGGAAGTATGAGATTTTTTTGAGACTTTATATGTCTAAGCTTAAGGAGAGTGCTTGAGCATCCAAAAGGAAAATATCTAAAACAAGAGCATGTTTGCATCTGGAAGGGAGAGTATTTGATTTTGAAAAGGAGAGCGCTTGTGGAGAGATGCTTGAGTTGAAAAGAATAATGTCTACGGAGAACATCTAAGTTGAAAAAAAGAGCACCTAAGTTGGAAAGGAGAATGCTTAAGTCTAAAAGGAGAGAACCTGTAGAGGAGAGCACCTACACCTAAAAAGGATTGAGATATATGAGAAGGTAATGTTCGAACAGGAACTAACGCTCTATAATGCTTAGGAGTGGGTGGAACATTGATCTAATGTAGAAATAAGCTTCCACGTGTGCATGCAAATGGATTAAGATGAGTACCATAAGAAAAGGAATAGTTTCTTAAATCTTAGTTGCACATTACATTTAAATTGAGCACACATTAGTAGGCATATTTTATTTGGTTAATATTTCAGGGAGATATAAAGTAATTGTTTATTTAATTAAGGATTGAACTAATGATTGGAGAAATAAGGACATAAAAAAATTTGAATTAGAGAATTATATGTATATTGAGTTAATTAAAGTTTGGGTTAAAATTAAATTTGGAGGAAGAAAAATTAGGGAGTTATAAGAAGTTTATAAAATGACATTAATTCGCCATTTTTTAATTAGTGAATTATCTTTTGGAGGAGAGAAAATTAGAAATGCATGTAAAAATGTTTTCATAGAGTTGCAAAGGTTAAAACTTTAAAATATTTGGATTTATTTTTTTTGGTAAAGTGAAAAGGATGAGAGTTGGAAAAAAAAGCAAGGAATGTGAGAATCTTTTAAAATGACACTTTCTTTATTGGCATACTGTAGAGGGAAAAACCGACCTACCGCGTACAGTTCTCAAACAAGGATGGATCCGCAAAGATAGAAAACGTTATGGGATGAACCACGGGGACTGAGTTGTTCTCTACACTTGGTGCTAGGAGGATGGGGTAAGGGTTCACCATGAACAGTTTAAGGACTCGCTCCAAGTCCTCAATAATTTTAGAAATATTTGATGTATGAGATTCAAGACAAACACCTAGATTTGGCCTTTCTAGATCTATGCTATAAAATATAAAGGATAATGTAGAAATATAGAATGTAAGCATACAAGAAATAACCCTAGAATGATTATTTCTTTGAATGCTTTTATAACCCTAGGGTTTCAAATACAAAACCTTTAAGCAGGGGCTTCAAGAGAAATGCACAAACAAGATTAACCCTAAGTGCACACTATATGTTGTTTATATTTCAAATGCCTAGAATTAATTAAATATATTTCTATAAAATTAGATCTAGGGTTTACAATAGAAATATAAGGCACCCAACAAACAACCTAAAGATTAATTGGAACACAACTTATTCGGTGGTTGATCCTTGCTTTTATACTTTGTCCAACGCTATTAACAATTCCTGTTCCTACAAGATAACTTGATAAACACTTGAAAAATATGATTAGCATTAAGGGAATTTCTTAGGCGATTGTATAACAATACTTGGAGGCACAACAGTCAATCCCCCTAGGTCCTTTTAGCTGACCTTTGATAATTAAAAACAGAAATTGACCTTTGGAGGAAAATAAAAATAATACAATATAGTAGAAAAGAATGATGAAATCACAGAAACAGAATGCACCACTATGCTCTAAATGCAGTCTAGAATGCAATGATGAAAACTAGAACAAAAAATTACCCCCAGATTGAGCTCAAGAAAAATCACACCCCATAGAAGACGGGTGTGATAACGCAATGTGAAATCGCACCCCACAGAATATTGGGTGGAATAACGCAATGTGAAATCATGCCCTATAGAAGATCGAGCACAATTTCGTATAAGTGAGATGAAACACCTTAGATTGAAGTGAAATGACTAATGTGTGATACAAAAAATAAAAACATGCATGCAAAAGAGTGAAATCACCTAGTAGAGAGTGAGGAAGCAAGAAGAAAGGTTTGAGATCTCTTGGGTAGTCAATCTCTCCTTAGGGCTTCAACACAAATCCACCAAAGCGAGCAACAACAATCAACAATCCAATGCAACAAAAAACAAAATTTCAATAGATCACACTTCACACTTGTGAGTTAACTTACTTGTGGAAGAAGTAGAAGAAAAAGACTTTAATCAATAATGCTTGGTGAGAAATGAACTTGCTTGATGAAAAATTGATGGCTTGATTGCATTGATACTTAATTGGAACTTGGGGGAAAATGAATTATGAATTTCAAACCCTCATTATATAGTGGATTTGAAAGAAGAATGGGTGGGAAAAACTAAACACAACCGATCCTAAAAATATCAATTTTGAAAATTAGGGTTTTCTTAAGATAAAACCCTAAAATGTGAAATCGCGCTCCATAAAAGACGAACCGTGACATCGCACTAGCCAAACCCCCATGTGGTTTTAATGCATTTTGGAGGATCAAACAAAGTCAAAATAGGTCATATCATATACCATTGGAAAGCTCTTTTCAATATCGATCTAATGGTATAGGATTTAGGAGGAATGGATAAGATTTGGTAGGGGAAAAATTGGCTCAAATATGACCCTACGTTTCCAAGGAGAAAATAAGGGATCTAGGGAAAATTACTCACCTTAGCAGGTCAATTTTATGTGTCTACATTTTTTTTCCCTCTTTGATGTATTTAAGGCCAAGTAAATGCATCAAAGAAAGATGTAGACTCCTATGGGCAAGAAGACAACAAACACAAAAAAGGGGTGGCCAGGTTTGGACAAAGGGGTGGTGCAAAAGGGGTATCACAAGGGACACTCTAGAATTTTGCACACAAGGTGAGACATTACTTCCATTAATACCTCTATGGCTAGGGTTCCCCCTCAAGTTTTGAAAGGAATGAAAATTCCTTAAGAAAATAAAAAAAGTCAAAGAAAAGAAAAAGCAAAACATAGAAACACAGAGAAAAAAGCAAGCACACAAACAACAAAGCAAAGATCACTGGGTACAACACGAATCTAATGCAGCTAACATAAAATGCATGGATGAATAGAAGAAAGGGAAAGAAAGAATATGATAAGAGGAGAGAATTGTAAGAAGAAGGATATCCAAAGGTCAACCATAGAAAGTGAGAGAAGTTGATCAAGAACCCTGAATGAAGGGTGTTATACCCAAAAGAATGTCCAAATGTGGAGTGAAAACTTGCTAGGGGTGTAATACTTGCTAAGATGGATATATGGGAAAAATATAGAACATAACCCACTATGGGTGATTGCTTTAATGATTAAATGATGGAGCGTAACCCGCTATGGATGATTGCTCACTAGTGACTGCTGTGGGGCGATTACCTACTAGGATGTATATCGAGGCCTACTAAAATGGCCAAGGAGCTTATCCTGTAATGGGGTGTTGAGCCCGTTGAGTCAAAAGAAGAGTAAACCGATAGGGGAATACGTCATTGCTAATGTGAATGATGTATTAGCAAGTACTACCTGATGGGGGTGTGTTAAGAATATGTATATAGACCAAGTCATATGAGCATAACACAAAGTGAGTGTGTGCATGTGCTAGAAGAAATAAGAGGAGGAAAAAAATTGTGCATGTGTACCCCTAGCTTGATAGTGAAAATTCAAGAGGGAGAAAGTGTGTAATAAAAAAGGAGAAGAATGTATAGCCTTATCTAAAAAACAAACAAGAAAAAATAAGAAGCATTCAAAGGATAAGGACATATAAGAGGAATATTGCATTCCTTGACTTTGGAGAGAAATGTTGATCGTTGTAAAAAAAATCAAATTCAAGGGACACAAGAAGAAGAGAGAAGGAAATAAAAGAGAAAAATAATATGGGAAGAGAAGAAAGGATGAAAATGCATGGGCCCTAGGCTTGGGTAGGCATCAGAGCCCTAGTGAAAGTGCAATGCATGCGAGCTATTACCTAACTAGGTATCATCACATGCCATTGTCATGAATCCCCAAGAAGCTATATGATCAAGCAGTCATGAAAAAGCAGCCATGCAATTATGACAAGAAAAAATGCAAGAGGAACATAATATCAAGCAACCATGCAAAGTATGACAGGAAGTCATGCAGTATGAGCAAGCAAACAAGTATGATGGAATGAGAATGCAAATACATGCCTAATTAATGATTTATTTTATTTTATTTTATGCTAAACAAGCAATCAGAACAATAGTCAACACACATTTTAATTGTACCTCCTATATTAACAAAAATAATAGGCATTCAAGGGACTAATTCATCAAAGAAAAATCTAGAAGGTAAGCCATATCAATGATTATAATCACGTAGGGGATCCTTCATAGCTCTTTTTTTGGAAGCCATAACATGATAATCTATACATTCTTGAACAAAATCATTTTTCTTAACATAAGGAGGAGAAATCCCTAACATTGCAAGATATTTATGAGAAGCATAATATTTACCATTAGAACACACAAAATTTATCATATTACAAAACAAAATGTTAGAGGGATAAGGGGGATCCTCATCCTCATTACTCTGTTCACAACCTTGATGAGATATATTCATAAGAGGTTCTTGAAGAAATTGACTATTTTGATCCCATTATGAAACTTTGATTAGAGGTTCCTCACTTACTTTTAGATTATTGGATTGTTCAGATTTTTGAGTTGAGGAACTTGGAGAAATAGATAATGAAACTAAGGGACAAACATTGAGACCAAACTGAGCTTTTTCAACCATCGAATAATATTTGAATGGATGAAGGTCACCTAGAATGGTGACAAGTTGATCCTTAAATTTAAACTTTAAACATTGATGAAGAGTAGAAGGGATGACATTTATTGCATGGATCCAAGGATGTCCGAGAAGAAAATTAAAATATGCAAGGCAAGGTACCACATAGAACAATGTATCTAAAACCTTAGGTCCAAATTTAAGGGGGAGAGATTTAATGCCACAAGCTTCTTGGGACTCGTTGAATGCTTTGATGTTTGCATTAGATTTAGTTAAATATTCCTATTTTAATACACACTTTTGGATAAATTGGTATGTGCATAAATTAAGGGAAGAACCATTATCAATCATAACATTTTTGATAAAGGTTTCCCCAATAAATGTAGTAATATAGAGAGAAGAATTCCTACGTAGGTCTGAGGAAGAAATATCGTCATCTGAGAATGTGATATGATGTGTTCCAAGAGAGCTTACAACATTGGCCATATCATTAGGGGAAATATCTGGAGGGACAAATTTACGCTTTAGAAAATTTATTAAGGCTTCTTCATGAGTAGGAGAATTTTGCAGAAGTTCTAAGAGAAATATTTGTTGAAAAACTCATCTCCTGTTGAGATTGTTGGAGCTATCGATTCTGCACTTGCTGCTCTGAAGTAGTTGTTACCATACCAACCATATGGTTATCATAATTATATGGTACATTTTTATAAGATACTTTATTAACTGCCTGTTGTCCTTGCTTAGGTACATTTTGGTTGGTAGTGGACTTTTGTTGACTATTTGAAGATTGAGAATTTCTTACATCAAGACATCCTGCATCAATTAAATCTTGAACCACATGTTTTAACTTTCTACAAGAATTTATCCAATGTCCTTCTACTTTGTGATATGCACAATGTTGACCTGCCTTATACCAATGAGTTGTAGTATATGGTTGCCTTATGAGAGGTAATTCAATCGCATTAGCTTCTAAAATTTGTTTCAAAACTGCTTCCATAGACATATTAAGCTTTGTGAAATTCAGTTGTGGAGGTTTCTGAAGTATTATATTTTGTGGGTTGTTAGTAATAATATTAACATACCTATTGTCTGTTACACCATCACCTACCACATTCTTATTCTTATCATGTGACTGGATGGTTTTATCTTCTTTCATTTTGAGTTGGCCTCTTCTGATAAGAGCTTGTTCCACTTTCCTTGCTAACTCAACGGCTTGATCAAAATATGTGATAATAGTAGTTTCTAATACATAAGATAACTGTTCTTGCAAATTTCCAATAAATATCTCAAGCATATATTTGGGAGGTAAAGTATATCTCAAGCATCCCACTAGACTTCTCCAATGAGCCAATTTTTTTGGAAAACTTTCCTCTTTATCTTGTTTCAAATTACAAATATCCTTTTCAATATAAGAACTATACTATTAAACAAATAACTCTGTTGTTTCTTCAAAATTCCTCAAAGAATAATTGGGTAATCGATAATACCATTCTAAGACCATGCCAACAAGACTCCTAGGAAACATCTTTAGTAATAACATATCATCATCGATGAGATCATGACAAGCTATTCTAAATATTCGTAGATTCTCAATCATATCTTCTTATCCCTCATATATAGGTAAAATTGGCATAGAAAAATGCTTAGGATAAGGCCTAGCAGCAACCATAGGGTCTAGGGGTTGATTGCACATTTATTTATAGCTGTAAGTAAAACTAGAAGGCTGAATCATCTCCACTTTTTTTTTTTTTTAATTTGTGGAAAACATCCCAAAAGGGATGCCACTTTCGGGTAAGACCCAAGGAGGCAGGGGTATCCATTCCGCCAAAAACGCACAGGACTCGGACCTGGCCTACCACCTTTAACATACTCAGGAGAAAAAAAACACAAAACCAAAAAAAAATTAAGTAAATAACAACAAAAATAATAAAATAAAATAAAAAACATGCTCCTTGAGTGTGTCAAAAACAAAAGTACAACCAAACACACACAATAATATAAAAGAAACCATAACACAAACCACATAGAAAAACATAAGAACCACATAACAAAACACAAACAAGACAAAAAAAATAGAACACTACAAAGACAACAAAAAAAAACATGAAAAATAAACACAACCAAAACCTAAAAAATAAAATAAATAAAATAAAAATAAAAATAAAAAACAACCAACAACAGACAATAAACAAAAACAAAAAACATAGAAAACACTCACACATAAAAACACGAAATAACACAAACAAAGAGAAACCCAAGAACAAGAACGAAAAAAACACAAGAACAATAACAAAAAACATAAAAAAAAAACAAAACAACAAAACAACAAAAACACAAGAACAACACAAAGAACACAAAAAAAAAACAAAACAAAAGAACCCACCCACATTAAAAAACTAAACAAAAAAAACAAAGAAGAAAAAAGAAAAAAGAATGAACAAAACAATGACCTATCTAGACCAGAAGACTATTAAGGCAAGAATCAACAAAGGAAACAAAATAAAGAATAGAATGAGCTAGGGAACTAAAAAAACTGAATGAACCAAAGAGAAGCAAAAAAAAAAAAAAAAAAACAAGAAGAAACTAGGTACCTTCAGAACTGGAGCCATCCAAAGAAATGATAGAAAGAAGAGCTTCCCTAATTTGAGAAGCCCACCATATAGGAGGGTGGCCATAAAAAGTAAGATCACATTTTTCTAAAGCCCAATTAGCTAAAGCATCAACACTCTTGTTTTGATCTCTGACCACATGATTGTAATCAACTTTAAAAAATCCCATCTGGATCAACTGAATCTTGTCAATAATTCTTTTTATTCTCCAATCCACCTTATGATTCTTAGAAGGAGTCTTCAAGAGATTAATCATAAGTCGAGACTCAGGCTCAACTAACACCTTTTCCCATCCAACCTTAGTAGCCTCCTGAAGGCCTCTAAGGATACCATACCCCTCAGCATGGTTATTGGAAAGAATACCCAAATTCTCGAGCAAAAGTAAAAACCAGGGAGCCATCTAAAAGTCTACCAATTCCTCCCACATTGGCTTTTCCAGGGTTCCCTCTAGAGGCTCCATCAGTATTGAATTTTCCAAAATCCTTAGGAGGAGGTTGCCAATTTCTAGTCCTATCCATATTACTAATACTCACATTCCCTTTAAGTTGGTTTCCCTTAGAAGGTTTAATCTTCAATATTTGCATCACTTGATCCTATCTTTGGTGGGAGTTTTGTGGGTGATTAAGGAGTTGATGGACTGATTCAACTAAGTTGGCTATGGTATTTTGCCAAATATGGTGAATATCCTTCCTATCTTGATTAAAAATCCGTCTGTTCCTTTCATTCCAAATATTCCAAAGAAGAATGGTAGAACCCATCCAAACTAATTGCCTAATAAAATGATCAACACCATCTTGATTAGGCCAATCCCTCCAAAGCTGTTCAAAAGTAAAAAAATTGGACCACTGTAAGCCAAGTAAGTGGCCATTCTCCTCCATAGCTCAGAGGCTAAAGTACACTCAATAAAAATATGGTTGATATTTTCTACATTCTCTTCACACATTTCACATCTAAAAGGGCCATGAAAACCACGCTTCATAAGTTGCTCACCAGTAAGAACCCTACGATGCAATAAAAGCCAATTAAAGAACCTCACCTTAGGCCAGAGATTTTGAGCCCACAATTGAGAAAATATGTCGGAAGAATGGTTGGGATTATTATGGCATAAGGTCAAATAACCTTGAGCACTTGAATACTCACCCTTAGTAGTGTTGTTCCATCCAAAACAATCTTTTTCATGGGACCAAGAGAGGGATATCATATGAAGGATGCCTTGGATATCTTGTCTTTGCCTTTCTGGTATTTGAATAGGCCAGTCCTCAATAGGGATCCAATATCTACCAACCTTTGAATTACCAGTATGGTACCGACAATAATTAGCCTGTTGAGCAAGGTGCAACAACAGTATTGTCATTGTTGTCAACACAGTCAGATAGATCTGTTGATGTAGAGGACAGGAAGTTCAAAAGCTATTCAGATGCATAAGATAGGAGTTCAAAGGTTACTCAGAGTATGTACAGTGATTTTCCAAGAAGATCGAAGTGGCCCATATGCAAAATATCAAAGAAAAAGACAAGTAAGAAAAGTGTCGCGATATCGCGACATATACAACAGGCAAGAAAAACTGTCGTGATTTCGTGACATGTTGGAAGAGAAAAAGGCAAGTGGAAAAACTGTCACGATTTTGCGACATGTTGGAAGAGAAAGAGAAAGCAGGAAAAACTGTTGCGATTTTGCGACATGTTGGAAGAGAAAAAGGCAAGTGGAAAAACTGTCACGATTTCGCGACATGTTGGAAGAGAAAGAGAAAGCAGGAAAAAGTGTCACAATTTCGCGACATGTTGGAAGAGAAAAAGAGAAGAGGAAAAACTGTCACGATTTCATGACATGTTGGAAGAGAAAGAGAAAGTAGGAAAAACTGTCACGATTTCGCGACATGTTGGAAGAGAAAAAGGCAAGTGGAAAAACTGTCGTGATTTCGCGACATGTTGGAAGAAAAAGAGAAAGCAGGAAGAAGTGTCGCGATTTCGCGACAAGTTCGAAGAAAGAGAACAAGTAAGAAAAGTGTCGCGATTTCGTGACATGTCGCATTTTTGCGACTAAAATAGGAGAGAGAAAGTAAGTTGGAAAAGTGTCGTGATTTCACGACATGTCGCATTTTCGCGACTAAAATAGGAGAGAGAAAGCAAGCTTGAAAAGTGTCGTGATTTTGTGACAAAGGCATAAAGCAAGACTTCGGAAGCAGAAGTGTCACGATTTTGCAACAAAAGCAAAAGAGTAAAGTACGAAAGCAAAAGTGTCACGATTTCACGATAAAAGCAGAGAAGAAGACTTCGAAGGCAGAAGTGTCACGATTTCGCAACAAAAGCAAAGAAGTGAAGTACGGAAGTAGAAGTGTCGCGATTTCACGACAAAAGTAGAGAAGAAGACTTCGAAGGCAGAAGTGTCACGATTTCGCGACAAAAGCAAAGAAGTGAAGTACGAAAGTAGAAGTGTCACGATTTCATGACAAAAGTAGAGAAGAAGACTTCGAAGGCAGAAGTGTCGCAATTTCGTGACAAAAGCAGAAAGCAAGACTTCGAAGCAGAAGTGTCACGATTTCGTGACATGTCGCATTTTCACGACTCAAAAAGAATAGGAAGGTAGAAAAGCAAAAGTGTCGCGATATCGCGACATGTCGCATTTTCACGACTCAAGAAGGGCAGGCAGGCAGAATAACAAAAGTGTCGCGATATCGCGCAATGTCGCATTTTCGTGACAAAGGAATAGAGAAAGCGTATGGAGGTGAAAGTGTCGCGATATCATGACATGTTGTATTTGCGCGGGCCAAAGCTAAGAGAAAGAGCAAGGAGAAAAAGTGTCGCGATATCACGACATGTTGTATTTTTGCGGTCCGATGCAAGGAGAAAGAGAGAGAAAGAAAAAGTGTCACGATATCGCGACATGTTGCATTTTCACGGTCCAAAGCAAGGAGAAAGAGAGAGAAAGAAAAGGTGTCGTGATATCGCGACATGTTGTATTTTTGTGATTGAGTTGAAGCCAACGAAGACCGATGATAGCCGACTAAAATTAGGGTTTACAGTTGTGAAAGCCAATTAAGATTAGGGTTTACAACCGACTAAGATTAGGGTTTTCATCACAAAAATTTTGTTATAAAAGGAGGGCTGTTTGGAGATTTGAGGTATGTTGAAAGAGTGAGAAATACGATCGTTGTGCGTAGAGAGCAAGTCATGTCGAATCATGCTAAGTGTGAATTTCGCTAAGAAAGTAGAGTGTGCAAATGGAATAAGACGATCGTGAAGTTTGAGTGTAGCGAAGCAGAGTGTGCGAAGTGATTATGCACAGAAAGCAAAGTGCACAGAGAAAGCAAAGGTGAAGAAGACCAGTCAGGGTCTAGCAAAAGCAAAGGTATCTTACTATCAATCCTCTAGTTTCAAAATTGAAGTCCAAGTTGGTGCTTGGCATCAGGGGTTGGTGCTCTTTCCAGTTGGTGCCGGTAAATCAGGGGTTGGTGCTCCTTTCTGTTGGTGCAGATAAATCAGGGGATGGTGCTCCTTCTAGTGGGTGCTGGTAAATTGTTTGTAAAGTTGTTGCTTTGCAAAGGCTGGATTTGGATGGTAGTCCAAGCAGTCATTTTTGAGGAGTAGCCACATTGGTGAACCTTGTTAAATCTTGTGTTGTGTGATGTTCTCTTGTGATACTTGCTTTATATGGTTTTAAGGTTTCATTATTTTTGTTTTAAGAGCTATGAATTTAAGTTTAAAGAGCTACACTGATTCACCCCCCCCTCTCAGTGTCATTGTAAGACTAACAATTGGTATCAGAGCTAAGTTCCTGTACAAGCTTAACAGGCTAGGGTGATCTTGGAAGTGACACAATGGCAGGTGGTGAAGGCTTATCATAAAACAAAGCACCATTGTTTGACGGATCTAATTACGCATTCTGGAGAATCAGGATGCGGACATATCTCTGTGCTTTGGGATACGATATCTGAGATTCAGTAGTTAGTGGATACACAATACCCATCACTCCTCCAAAAGAGGCTGACGAAAAGAAACTGTTTGAAAACAACTCAAAAGCAAAAAATGCTCCCATGTGAGGATTAGCAGATAGTGAACTAGTAAATATCATGAGCTGTAATACGAAAAAAGAGCTATGGGACAAACTGAGGAGTATTCATGAAGGAGACAATAAGATCAAGGAGGCCAAGTTACAGACACATCGAGCTCAGTTCGAAGCATTAAAAATGAATGACGATGAAAACATTGAGGCATATATGTTGAGAGTTAATGGAATCATTAATGCGATCAGAGGACTCGACGAGGATATCGAAGACTCTGTCGTCATGAAAAAGGTATTAAGATCTCTTCCTCAAAGGTTTGATTCTAAAGTCTTAGTGATAGAAGAAGCTAAAAATCTAAATTATTTTAGTATAGATGAGATGTATGGTTCTTTGATTGCATATGAGGATAGGAAGATCTAAACCCACAGATAGAGAAGCGGATTTTAAAGCCCTTAAAAATAAAAATGCAAAAAAAGAGTCCGAGGAAGAAGAGACATCAAATGAAATGGAAGAAAAATTTGTCAGAAAACTAAAAAAGGGAAAAAAAAATACAGAGGGAAGCTACCGTTTAAATGTTTCAACTGTTGAGGCGTTGGGCATTTTGCGACTAAATGTCCACTTAAAAAGAAGAACAAAAATGATGAAGGATCATACCAAGAAATAAGTGACTGGAAGAAGAAAACGAATTTCAGAAAAGGCAACTTCAAAAAGAAAAGTTTCATCTCCAGGAATGCCAGTTCATTAGAAGACAGCTCCGGTGAGGATTCTGAAGAGGAGACAGGTGAAGCTCTTTTCATGGCATTTGAAGAAGTAAAATCAGAAAAGGAAGAAGGAGTGAACTCTGAAGTATGTGGTGAAAACCCCGAGGTCGAAGTAGATCTAGAAGGTGAGTTGATATCTGCATTTGAAGAGTGGAAGATAGAAAGGAAAAAGAATAAGAAAATCTCAAGAAAGCTTGAGGATGCAAATGAAATCATAACTAGTTTGAAAGTACAGATAGAAGAATCCAAAAAAATCTTCGAAGATCTCGAAGTGCAAATAACCATGAAAATAGATTATTGCAACAAGCTAGAAGAAGAGATTGTTGGTTTAAGAATGCATCTAGAAGAGATGAATAAGAAAATTAGTTGTTATCACAAACATGAAGAAAGTTCTATGAAGCTGGATAATATCATAAATGACCAAAGGCCTGCAGGCATCAAATTTGGTCTGGGTTTCATCGAAGGAGAATCATCAAATGGATCAAAGGCTAGAAATGTAGAATCCATAAAGAATGAAGATAAGAAACAGGTTGATCAAGGAAAAATGTCTCATGCAAAAGAAAGCAATAATGCCAGGCATGAAAAGAGAATTGACAATGATGGATTCACCAATGTCACACATCAAAGAAGCAAAAGACCTATGGCTCCTACGACAACATGGCAAAGACCATCACCCAGGTTCAATTATCCCTTTTCTGGTTTCTGTTTTAAATACAATGGTTATGGACATAAAATCTCAGACTGCAAATATAATGTAAGACCAAGGAATTTCACTAGTAGAAATGTTTTTTCTCCTCTGATAAATTATAGAGTAAAATGTTATACCTGTCATAATTTTGGGCACATTGCAAGAAACTGTAGAAGTACATTTGCATCAAATCAGTTTCAGGGAAGAAAATTTCAACCAAGTAGGATGAGACAAAATAGAAAACTTCCCAAAAAACATGCACAAGCTACTGATAAGGGAAAGGCAAAACAAGAGCCCAAAACTACTATCAAAATGGAGTGGAAAGATAAAGAGCGACATAAGGAAGAAAAGGAATCCTTAATCGTACAAACAACATTTAAAGCACAGAATAAATATGTACCATGGATACTTGCTAGTGGTTGCTCCAGTCATATGACAGGTGACAAACAAAAATTTGAGAAGTTAAAAAAATATGAAGGTGGTTCAGTAAAGTTTGGAAATAATGATGGAGCTAAGATAGTTGGCAAAGGTTCAGTTAAAATTAGTGACAAAAAAATTAATTCAGAAGAAGTCTTGTTTGGGGATGGTTTGAAACATAACTTGTTGAGCGTAAGTTAGATTTGTGATAAAGGTCATGAAGTAGTTTTTATGAAGCAGGGTTGTGAAGTCAGAAAAACAAACAATGGAAAATTGATAGCAACTGGATCAAGGAAATCTGGTAACCTGTACACGCTCCCAGAGACTTCAAAATGAGCTTATTTTATTGGACAGGAAGAAGAAAATTGGTTGTGGCACAAGAGAATCGATCGTATCAGTTTTGATAATCTAGTAAAAATCAGCTCAAAAATGGCAGTGAGAGATATTCCCACCATCAGCAAACCTGCAAATAACATTTGTGCTTCATGCCAAAATGGGAAGCAAACTAGAGTCACATTCAAAACAAAAGAATACTACACAAGCAAACCTTTGGAACTAATACACACTGATTTATGTGGACCCATGAGAACACAAAGAATAAATGGTGACAAATATTTTATATTGTGCATTGATGACTATTCCAGAATGACATGGATATTTTTCTTGAAGCATAAATCAAAATCTTTTGATATGTTCAAGATTTTCAAAAACCAGGTTGAGAATGAAACAAGAAAGAGGATCAAATGTTTAAGATCAGATAGAGGAGGAGAATTCATCTCAGAGGAGTTTGAAGAGTACTGTGAAAAATACGGTATTAGGAGATAGTTTTTAGCAGCCAAGACACCTCAACAGAATGGAGTGGTAGAAAGAAAGAACAAGACAATGCAGGAAATGGCACGGACTATGTTGGATGAAAGCAAAGTAGCAGACAAATTTTGGAAAGAAGCAGTCCATACTGCGGTGTATATCCAAAATAGGTACATGCTGAGAACACATGAAAGCAAAACTCCTTATGAGTTGTGGTTCGGTAAAAGGGCAACAACAAAATATCTCAAAATTTTTGGCAGCAAGTGCTACATCAAAATAACTAAAGATAATCTTGGTAAGTTTGAAGATAGAGCGGATGAAGGTATTTTTGTTGGTTATTCGTCAAAAAGCAAAGCTTACAAATGCTACAACAAGAGGCTAAAGAAAATTATGGATAGTGCCTATGTTAAATTTGATGAAGGTAGAGAACGAGTAATTAGCTATGAAACGAACTACCCAATTTATGAAGAGGTTATTGAAGGAGATGAGAAAAATGAAACAGAAAAGATACAAAAAATTGACTCAGATGATTTAAGTTGTGATTCGAAGTGGAAGAAAATAAGAAATTCAAAACAGTAAATTGCGAGAAAAATTATCCTAGAGAGCAAATAATTGGAGACCCCAAAGTTGGTGTTCAGACAAGAAGAAGAGTAGTAAGTAACTACTCTCTATTATCCATCATTGAGCCCAAAAATGTTGCTGACGCAAGCAAATATGAAAGTTGGATGAAAGCAATAAATGAAGAATTAGATCAGATCGAGAAAAATGAAACTTAGGAGTTAGTACCTAGACCTGCAAATAAAAATATAATCGAGACTAAATGGATTTTTTGAAACAAATTGAATGAATACGGACAGGTAGTCAAAAATAAAGCAATATTGGTATGTAAGGGTTATGCACAAGTTGAAGGCATTGACTTTGAGGAAACTTTTGCACCAGTAGCTAGACTAGAGGCAATTAGAATGTTTCTGGCTTTAGCAGTTTACAAGAATTTCAAATTTTATCAAATGGATGTGAAATCAACGTTTTTGAATGGGAAAATTGAAGAAGAGGTTTATATTGAGCAACCAGATGGTTCCAACTTGGTGATGATCCCAAATTTGTTTGCAAGTTGAAGAAAGCATTATATGGCTTAAAACAGGCACCTCGAGCATGGTATGCAAGGCTAGACAACTATCTCACCCAACAAAGGTTTAAGAAAGGTATGGTGGATAGTAATTTGTATGTCAAAACAGAAAATGGGCATCTTATTGTTCTTGTTGTATACGTAGATGTTATCATATTTGGCAACAACAAAGACGAGTCATGTAAAGATTTAGCAAATAAGATGCAGAAAGAATTTGAAATGTCAATGATTGGTGAACTTTCGTATTTCCTCGGGTTGCAAGTTAATCAAAATAAGAAGGGAATATTTATTTCTCAAGTTAAATATGTGAAAGAGATGTTAAAAAAGTTCACAATGGAGGATTGTAAGCCAGTTAGCACTCCCATGATGACAGGTTGCAAGTTGAGCAAAGATGACAAATCTCCACCGTTGATCAAACCATGTACAGATCTATGATTGGAAGCTTACTTGCACCTGATAGCTATCAGACCAGATATTTTGTAGGTAGTATGCATGGTAGCACGATTTTAGGCTAATCCCAAGGAGACTCATGTGACAGCAGTGAAGAGGATTCTTAGGTACCTCAAGGGTACTATGGAGTATGGGTTATGGTATCCAAAAGGTAAAGACTTCACCCTTATTTCGTATTCAGATGCAGATTGGGCAGGATGTGTAGATGACAGAAAGAGTACCAGTGGAGGTGCATTCTATCTTGGAGATAGATTGGTCACATGGCACGATAAGAAACAAGAGTCAGTTTCTTTATCGACAACAAAGGCAGAATATATTGCAACGACAACATGTTGTACGCAGGTATTGTGGATGAAACAAACCCTTAAAGATCTTGATATTAGCTTCAGTGATCCAATATCAGTTAAGTGTGATAGCACCAGTGCCATTAACATCTCCAAGAATCTAGTTATGCATTCACGCACAAAACACATTGCTATCAGGTATCACTTTTTGAAGGAGAAAGTTGTGGAAGGTGAGGTTAAGTTGGATTTTGTTCCAACTACAGAGCAAGTAGTAGATATCTTCACAAAACCTTTGCCCAAGGAAGTTTTTGAGTACATTCGCAATAAATTGGGAGTGTTCACACTTCCCAAGAATTGACTAGCTATAGGGTTCACATTCTTAGGGGGAGCATTTAAGTATTTGATTATCTTTTTGCTCATGTTCATGATTTTTGCTAAGTGTAATAAATTGTGCCTGAGAATGTTGTGCATGGACTCAGGGGGAGTCTGTAGTAGCCCTTTGGTATTATTGTCAAAGGGGAGAAGAGTTACAGGAATTTGCACGTGTTGCCAACAATTCCAAAGGGGGAGATTGTTGATCAAGGTGCAGCAACAGTATTGTCATTGTTGTCAACACGATCGGATAGATCTGTTGATGCAGAGGATAGGAAGTTCAAAAGCTATTCAGATGTAGAAGATAGGAGTTCAAAGGTTACTCAGAGTATGTACAGTGATTTTCCAAGAAGACCGAAGTGGCCCATATGCAAAAGATCAAAGAAAAAGACAAGTAAGAAAAGTTTCGCGATATCGCAACATATACAACAGGCAAGAAACTGTCACGATTTCGTGACATGTTGGAAGAGAAAAAGGCAAGTGGAAAAACTGTCACGATTTCACAACATGTTGGAAGAGAAAAAGGCAAGTGGAAAAACTATCACGATTTCGCGACATGTTGGAAGAGAAAGAGAAAGCAGGAAAAACTGTCGCGATTTCGCGACATGTTGGAAGAGAAAAAGGCAAGTGAAAAAACTGTTGCGATTTCACGACATGTTGGAAGAGAAAGAGAAATCAGGAAAAAGTGTCACGATTTCACGACATGTTGGAAGAGAAAAAGACAAGTGGAAAAACTATCGCGATTTCGTGACATGTTGGAAGAGAAAGAGAAAGCAGGAAAAACTGTCGCAATTTCGCGACATGTTGGAAGAGAAAAAGACAAGTGGAAAAACTGTCATGATTTTGTGACATGTTGGAAGAAAAAGAGAAAGTAGGAAGAAGTGTCGCGATTTTGCGACAAGTTCGAAGAAAGAGAACAAGTAAGAAAAGTGTCATGATTTCGTGACATGTCGCATTTTCGCGACTAAAATAGGAGAGAGAAAGTAAGTTGGAAAAGTGTCACGATTTTGCGACATGTCGCATTTTCACGACTAAAATAGGAGAGAGAAATCAAGCTTGAAAAGTGTCACGATTTCATGACAAAGGTAGAAAGCAATACTTTGGAAGCAGAAGTGTCGTGATTTTGTGACAAAAGCAAAAGAGTAAAGTACGAAAGCAGAAGTGTCGTGATTTCATGACAATGCACCACTATGCTCTAAATTCAGTGTAGAATGTAATGATAAAAAATAGAACAATAGATTACCCCCAGATTGAGCTCAGGTAAAATTGCACCCTGTAGAAGATTAGGTGCGATAATGCAATGCGAAATCGTGCCCCGTAGAAGACCGGGTGCAATTTTGTAGAAGTGAGACAAAACACCTCAGATTGAAGTGAAATGACTAATGCATGATACAAAAAATAAAAACATGCATGCAGAAGAGAGAAATCACCTGGTAGAGAGAGATGAAGCAAGTAAAAAGGTTTGAGATCTCCTGGGTGGTCAATCTCTCCTTAGGGCTTCAACACAAATCCACCAAAGCAAGCAACAACAATCAACAATCCAATGCAACAAAAAAAAAAACTTCAATAGATCACACTTCACACTTATGAGTTAGCTTGCTTATCGAAGAAAAATAAGAAGAATTTAATCAATAATGCTTGGTGAGAAATGAACTTTCTTGATGAAAACTTGATGGCTTGATTGCATTGATACTTGATTAGAACTTGGGGGAAAATGAATTTCAAACCCTCATTATATAGTGGATTTGAAAGAAGAATGGGTGAGAAAAACTAAGCACAACCGAACCTAAAAATATCAACTTTGAAAATTAGGGATTTCTTAAGAGAAAATCCTAAAATGTGAAATCGCGCTCCATAAAAGATGGACTGTAACATCACACCAGCCAGACCCCTATGCAGTTTAAATACATTTTGGAGGGTCAAACATAGTCAAAATGGGTAATATAATATACTGTTGGAAAGCTCTTTTCAAGACTGATCTAATGATATAGGATTCAGGAGGAATGGATAAAATTTTGTAGGGAGAAATTGGTTCAAATATGACCCTAATATTCCAAGGAGAAAATAAGGGATCTAGGGAAAATTACTCACCTTAGTGGGTCAATTTTCCATGTCTACACATACGAAGAATTTATTTTCTAAAATGAAAAATTATATAACTCTAGATGTTATTGTTCTTCAGCAAATAGTTCTATGAACTATAAAGGAAGTGAAGTTTTTTTAATTGGATAAAGTTATCAACACATTTTGTATTTTTTTAATTGGTGAAAAATGAGTGCAAAAAAATATTAAGGTTTTAGAGGAATTAAATATTCAATGAACATTTCAAGTGGAAGACTTATGTATGGACAAGAATATTAATAATTGAAGAAAGATTAATTTATTTTTTTAGGAGGTATAAGGTAGAAAGTAAATGGAAAAAGAAGAAGGTAAGTTCGGAGTTATAAGGGGATAAGGGGTAACTATTTGAAGAATGAATGCTATTGGTTGAAAAAAATATTAAGGAAAAGTTTTTAAGAAGTGAAATTATTTTATTGTGAAGAAATTGGTTGGAGATTGTATTAAAAATTGAAAAAAGGAGTAAAAAAATTGATTGAATAAAATTGAGAGTTGAAAGAAATGAAATAATATTAATTTGATTATTTGTGGAGTAACAAAGAAGTTAAACTCACAGGCATAGATAATAGCATAAAGGAATAAATTCAAAACTAAATATTGTAGGAGTGCTAGAGTGAGAGCTAAATGACGAAGATAAGAGTCAAATATTGAAGGAAAAAGTCTTTATATAAAATAATGTAATATGAGGAGGTGTTGGAAGTGTTACATTAATTGGTACCTTGAGTACCATTATAAATATTTAGATTAGGAGAGTGTTTAATTATTTATCAATAGTAGGTGTCAAGTTGTGAATTGTGAGTGAAAGGTGTCAAGCTTGTAAGTGAAGAGTTGTGTGAAGTGTTAAATGTGCAAGTGTGAGTTATGAGTGAAAGATATCATATGCGTAAGTGAAGAGTCATGTGTGATGTGTCAAGATCAGAATAAGTTATGTAATCATGAGAGACTTTGTCATAATGTAGAGGCATATGAAAGGTTGCATTTTCCATGAGTTTTAAGAGAGCAAAATTCAAGAGTATTGAAGAGTCTTATGTAAGGTTATATATTGGAGATAAAACTCCATGCTATGTAAAAAGTTTGTATTAAGAAAATCTGGATTATAAGATTTTATTTTGTGCAACATTGGTGTTATTGAATGAGATGATATATGTTTGATTATATGATCTTAGGAAATATAGACCTATGATATTTGGGTCCATTTGCTAATAGTTCTAGGTTTATTGAATCCATTTTATATACTTTTAGCCATATATTCAAGGTTTTATTCTTATGCCCATTTTTATTGGCATGGTCATTCCTAGTTTTAGAATTTCTATTTCTAGCCATGTAAAATGAAAAGAGATGATTTTGAAGATCATTTTGTTTTTTTGGTCGTTGGAAATTTGTTATTAGTAAATATGTTACTGGTAAAATGATTAGTGGTCTATATTGGGATCTACTTAGGATAGATAAGGCTTAAGTTATGAACAAAATTATTATAGATCTACTATGTTACAAGGAACAATTAATCTTATATTCACCATGATATTTCTTCTAATTTGGACAAGCCTAGGGATACACCACACTCCATAAGTGAATCCAACACTAGCGCAAATCCAAACTAAGGCAAAAATTTAATGATAGGGTATTAAGTTGGTAATGTGTGTGTGTGTGTGTGTGTGTGTGTGTGTGTGTGTGTGTGTGTGTGTGTGTGTGTGTGTGTGTGTGTGTGTGTGTGTGTGTGTGTGTGTGTGTGTGTGTTGAGAAAGAGAGATATTTTATTATCCTTAATGATTTTATTTCATGAAGATGCTTGCTTTTACACTTTGATGTTTTGATCCTTGAGTACATTTGGTAATATTTATGAGTATACCCTTTTTTTGCTTGGTTTTCAACCTCACTTTCACCTTGATATAAGTGGGAACCTAGTGGAAGAAAGGGTGCTTATATGTAGAAGAAAAAATATTTGTAGAAAAATGCAAGTGGGAAGTGATGTAGAAGATTGGAATACAAAACTAACACATGGTTGAAATGGGGAATTTGATAAAAAAAATATCCTCAATGTATTATTTGATCACTTCATCTCAATTATGAGCTAATTGATGAATTAAATTTTCTAAAATATTCTCAATTGATTTTCTATTTATACAACTTTAGTGTTTGGAATCATCTTAGCAAGAGCATGGACTGACTATAGGTGCTCTCATTGGTTGTAAGTCAAACAAGGCTAATAATAATAAAATTGGATTGATTTGGATAAAAAGTCCATGTTGGAATATTTGGTCACTTTGATTCAATTTAGGTGAGAGTGCCTATGTAATGCACTTTAGCAGAATAAGTGATTTAAAGAGGTGTTTTCCATTGACAATGCAGTTCTATGGTCAAAATATAGATACTATGGTTAGTAATGGTAAGAAAAAAAAATTGGACATTTGAGGCTAATTTATGTACATAGAAGGACTTACAGGGTCTTCTAAGAACTTACCTTAAATTCAACTCTACCCATCCACAAGAGTTTTTCCATTGTTCAAATCCATAATATACACTTCAAATGAAACTTTTCTACATTTTCATCAAACATAAATATCTCTCAAATATATTAGATATATATCCATCTGCTATAATTTATTTAGGCCTTTAGGCCTAAGCACATTTTTGGAATCCTACACAACATAGAACAAAAATCACATGATAATTCTTATTCAATACCTAAGAGCACCTCCAATAAGGACTCTTATAATCAACACATCTAAGGGGTTTTAATTTTTTTTTCCAAAATATAATACCCTCATTTCATGAGCATTAAGAAAATATTAAAGTCTATATCATCCTCCCAAAAATTGGCACATCATCAATCAAAATTATAACTCCTTTTTTTGATTGGTTGAAAGAAAGGCTTTTGAAAGGATCCTTGAAACTTATACAAAAGGATCACAACAAAGGAGACAATATCTAGGAGATAAACAAAGAACTACTAAAATAGGAAGACAAACTCCATAGGACCAACAACAAAAGAGATCTAAAATTTGAAAATGGTTTCCCACCTAAACCAGGAAAACCAATGAGCAACAAAAGAGCCCTAAAAATTAAAAAGAGGTTTCTTGCCTAGGGAAACCTTCATCTACAGTTAAAAAAATGAAAAGAGGTTTCTTGCCCAAGGAAACCTTCACCTGTAGCTTAGAAAAAGAAAGGAGGTTTCCTGTCCAGGGAAACCTTCACCTGTAGTTTAAAACTTGAAAAGAGGTTTCCTACCCAAGGAAACCATCACTAGCAAGTTGGACCAGAGGAACTGCACTAACCATTCAAAAATTTGAAAAGAGGTTTCTTTCCCAAGAAAACCTTCACCAACAACTCTAAAATTTTAAGAGGTTTCCCACCTAGGGAAATCTTCACCAACAAATTGAACCAAAGAAGCTAACAAAAGGGCTAGCTATAAAGGATGTCTTGAAAATATGCAAACCACCAAAACACCTCCACCACCCATCGGGGTCCCTCTAAACACTTGACCAGGAAGCCAAACCTAGAATCCTCCTCTACAACATGGAAGTACCAGATCCCCCTTAAGACCTCATAGATATATAGAGAAAAAATTCAAAGAAACAGATGCCTCATTAAGAAAAATAGAGACCCTCAACCTCCCAAGGGAAAGCCTAGGAAGTCAACATTGAAACCCCTCAACTGCAACCATCGTGAAAGCACAAGGTCTCTCCCCTAATGAGACAAAAAACCATAGAGATAGGCTCACTAAGGCTCCCTAACCAAATGGGCAAAGGAACAATGCTATATTATCAAGAGGATATCTCTATAACCCCTCCTTTGTGGGCAATGAGAAAACCCCTGGTATTCCTCCCAAGACCACAAACAACCATAGAGAAATGGGTCTATCAAAAAGCCTCTCAAAAATATGAACAGGGCTGCACAACCATTTTCCATAAAACTAGAAGGCTATTCAAAAATACATTCCTCAATGTCATGAAAGTGCCTGGTCTCTCCCTAAAGACCATCTAAAAACATGGAGAAGAAGCCCTCCAAACCACCCCATGCATCAGGAAAACATAGGATAAAACGACCACCAAAAAGGTTCTACTAATCCACATCAAAGAAGACCATGCTCACTAGCTCAATCAACACCAAAAAACTGATACAAAAAGGAGCAAATCCATCCGAGATCACCTCAAAAGAAGCTAGGCAGGGAATTTGCCTAAGACCACCATCGAAGGAGTAGGGGAGGGAACGAGAAAAATAGAATGATGGCCTCCCACCCAAAGTAGGATATCTCTCGCCTCCCTCCTCATCATGCTCGGAGTGGGAGACCTCTTGCCTACCTCCTCGATATCTTAGAAATTTTAACCATGGTTAATATTAACTTATTATTACCATGGTTAATATTATTAGACTAAAATCATAAAACAATAAATGAATTATTCATTTTCATATTTTATAATATTTACTTCTAAAGTTTACTAATACTAATTAATGGTACGTAGTTACATGATGCTTAACTATGTTTTGACATTTAAATATTGAAAATTTAAATTAATTCTATTATCAACAATAAATATTTTAGATTATAATAAGACTAAGGCTCAATTTTAACATCTTTGCAATTACATAAATCCATGTTAACGAGGACCAAAAATGGGTGAAATGATGTGCAAGCCCCATGTGATTTTGATGGTGTAGATATGTCCTCTATCCATGGCTTCTTAGGCCAAATGATAATGCAAGCTCCATGGTGCTTTAGTCACTTTCTTCCCATTAAAAATGAAGATCTATTGACTTGTCAAAATGATGCTCAAGAGATCCAAGGGGGAGGGTAGTTGAAGTTTGGTTTCCTAGAAATAAATATTTTATATTCAAACTAATGGAATATTATGCATATTAAGTACAAAATATATATTACATCAAATTGAATATGAAATTAAAAAATAGATTAAAAATTAGAATTAAAAATTATTGATATAAACCGTATAAAGATATTCTATTTTCAAGAGAATACATATGTGGTTGATTACATGCAAGTGTTACCCTAACATTCAACAAACCACATAGAGGTATTAAAGGTTTTTTATAATTATTCATTTTTTCCATAAAAAAAAATTGTAACTTTCATTTCTAAGTAAAAAAAAAATACAATGTTATAGGTATGAAGTACCTTCAAGAATTTCAATTACATCATATCTAGGAGTTGGTCTAAATTCAATTGAGAGGAGTATTGACCTCCTTGTTGTAATATATTACAATCAACTTACAATCTATAAACATAATCCTAATAATAGGATTGATAGGTGGAAAGCAAGAATAACTTCTTGATCAATCACAGTTCTTGAATGACTCTTACCTGAGTACCAAAACTAAGGACTCGGGTTTCAATTCTAAAGACAAACACTATTTGAAGCCTGTATTTCTATAAAATAAAGGCAAGGGTCCCTTTCAAAACTTTTTTTTTCTATTAATAGATATCTAATATGATCCTTAATAAGAGGACTATGAGGAAACCCCAACTCTTCTAACTATTGGACATTTTGAGTCCCTAAGCTAAAATGTTGTCATTGATGTCAAAAGGTTATTTGATGTCAAAAGGATCTATGATGGTATGCACTATGTTTTGTGAAAGTGCAAGGAAGGGTTTTTATCAAAACCAAGGTAGGCAAAATAAAAGGTTTTATTTAAAACCATGGATGGCAGATTTGAAATGGGTTTTTCTTAAAACCCAAGTTGGCTTTTCGTTTCATCGAAAAAGGTGCCCCGATGATGGAGAAATTTAATTTTAAAGGTTTAGTTTAAATTTTAATTTTAATTTAAATTTAAATTTTAAAATTAAATAAAAAATTTTCGCCATGTCCGCCGACGTCATGAGGGCAGTTTTAAAAGCACCGATGTTTCCAAGTGAAGGGAAAGGCATATAAATATGCCACCAAGTTTTTAAATCGATTATCCTTGCTCGTTGATAATCTTGCGTGGTATATGCGAAGGAAAGAGCTTGTGTTTTGTTTTATGTGATGCAACGAATGGTTAAAAGCAGACAACGATCACTTCCCAAATATCATTGGGCAGCATGGCCTAGTGGCAGCTTGGATTGTGCAAAGGTGTTGATAGCACGGAGGTCGTGAGTTCGATTCCCGCGAGCATCGTTTTAGCATTGTATTGGTTGAAGCGTTGTTCGTTGTTTAAAAGCTCGTGGGTGAAAAGAAGAAGCATAAGGAGCACAAGGTGGAATAGCTTCCACGTGGGAAGCTTAGCCCACTTGGTGGGCAGAGGGAGTGCAAAGGTGCACTCACTGCAGGTCTTGGGTTCGAGTCACCCGAAACCCGTTTTCGCATGGTTTGCTGTCGCCGCATTCTTCGGAGCCGAAAAATATTTTATTTTCTAAGGTATGCCTATCGCCGCAATTTTTGGAGAATGAATAATTAATGTTTTAATTTGTCAAAGCTAAGGTTTCAAGCACCATTATTGAGGGTATACTATGGTGATGTGATTTATGAGTTGTGGTTTATATTTTGCACTATTTGATGTGGGAATTTTTGCATTAAGGAGCTTAGTGAGTTGTGCATTAGTGCAAAGTGATTTTTAGGAGAAATAAGGGAATGGTAAATGGTTGTGGTGATATTCATGCTATGCTTAATTAATTAAGGAAATAATTATTTTTAATTATTTTCTAGTGGTGGATGTGATTTTTGACTAGGAGAAATAAGGTGTAAAAGGTTATGATATTTGTTTTGTAAATTCTCCTAACCCTCATGAAGTTTGGCAAGAGAATATTGTGATTGTGGCAGATTTCCAAAGAGGCTTCTTCATCTTCATAAAAGGTATGGGCACATTCTCCTATTGATTGATTTGGGTGGTTGATTTCTAAAAATATCATTGGAGTGAAAAGGATTGATTGTGGTTTCCTTTTCGAAAGTGATTGGTTTAATGCTTCAAGGTTTTCTGGTTTGAGAGTTGTTATTAAACCTTGTTTTATAAGCATTGTTGTTGAAGCCCATTGGTTGTGCAAAGAACTTGAACTTGAGTTAGAGAAGAACATGAGTATCATTGTTATGTGAGATTTGTTGTTGAGCATTGTTGGAAACATTTTGAGTTGGTTGATACATGCTTGGACTAGGGTTTGTGAGAAAGGGTTGTTCATTAAGGTGATTGGTTGAGTTGAGTTGATTGAGCCTAGTCAAGTGGATGCATGTGGTTGTTCAAGTTCCATAAAACAAACTATTCTATATTCTTGATTTGAGTTGAGATTGAGATTTGAGTATAGAACATATTGAGTCTCTAACAATTCTCTTTATGCTTCTATGAGATTGATTTGAGTTGAGATTGAGGATTTGAGTATAGAACATATTGAGTCTCTAACAATTCTCTTTATGCTTCTATGAGATTGATTTGAGTTGAGATTGAGATTTGAGTATAGAACATATTGAGTCTCTAACAATTCTCTTTATGATTCTATGAGATTGGACAAGTTCTGTGTGAGCTTGTTAAGCATATTTGAGACAAGTCTTTGAGAAGGCTTGTGGACTGATTTTGAGTAAGCTTTTGTGGAAGCTTGCTATGCAGATTTGAGCAAGTCCTAGAGAGGACTTATTGAGCAGATTTGAGCAAGTCCTAGAGAGGACTTATTGAGCATATTTGAGAAAGTCCTAGAGAGGACTTATTGAGCATATTTGAGTAGGTTCTGTGTGGACCTGTTGAGAATATTTGAGCAGGTTCTGTGTGGACCTATTGAGTATATTTGGACAAGTTCTGAGTGAGCTTGTTGAGCATATTTGGACAAGTTCTGAGTGAGCTTATTGAGTAGATTTGAGAAGGTTCTGAGTGAACCTATTGAGACAGAGCTTTGGAGGTGACAGAGTATAGAGGATAGAGTCTCAGTGGATAGAGATCCAGCAGCCAAGACAATTGAAGATAGATCTGAGTGAGGAGTCTTCAAGTGGAGAGAGATCCACCAGTCAGTGTAGTAGAGAGACAAAGTCTTCTAGAAGATCACTAGCCAGAGCAGAAGGGGAAAGAGTTCTCCTGTGGAAGAGATCCACGAACTTGAGATTAGGGGATCAACATCTCCTTTGGACAGAGGTCCATAAACATTGTAATTGGGAAGGATTCCCATGAGATTATTTGAGAAATATTTAGAAGAAATATTTTCTCTATGGAGGTAGCCCACATTGGGTGAACCACGTTAAAATTGGTGTCTCTATTGTGTGTGATGATTTGTGCATTGCTTTGGTTATTGCTATTGATATTGCCATTGATTATATTGATTAATACTATTTGGGAAAGAAAAGTAAAAAGTGGTCTTATACTGTTCACCCCCCTCTCAGTATAAGCTTGTGTTCTTCAATTGGTATCAGAGTCGGTTCCTTCGAAAGAAGTTTAACAGCTTGAAGGAAGATCCTACAAGAACACAAATGGCAAAGAAAGGCAAGAGTAGAAGCATGAGACACAAGAAGAAAAGAACACCTATGGTCATGAAAGAAAAGGAAGATGAGTTTAATATTGTTGTGTTGGGAGGACACATGGAAATAGATTCAAGAGATGAATCAAGTAATGGAGAAATATCCAGACTGATAAAGTTTTGTACCAGATGTGGGAACACAGGTCACCATGCAACTTATTGTCCACAAGAATGTTTTGTTTGTGGTCAACTTGGCCATGATGCAAGATATTGTAATGGGTTTAGTAGCAGTGAATATGAAGATGATATTCTCAGAAATGAAATCCTAGAGATTGGTTCAAGAAAGGATAATAGGGACGATCAAAATAGGTATGAAGAAGAAACTCTACTTTCAGTAATAGAAGAAAAAGAAGATGCTTCAAAAAAATAAAAAGGGAAAGCCACTCTTAAGGAGCTTATTGAATTGAAAAGAGAGAATTTAGAATTGAAGGCTCAAATACAAGAAGATGAGAAATGTAAGACAAAGCTTCTACAGGATATCTCTGACTTGAGAGATAAGGTTGAAAAAGCAAGAAGAGTTGAAAAAGGTATAATTGAACAATCAAAGGTAAAAGAGATAGAATGTGAAAGGCTTATGGTTACTCTTGAAGAATTAAAAAGGGAGAACTCAGGATTAAGGGTTCAAGCTCAAGAAGATGAGAAAGAAAAAGCAAAGTTTCTACAGGAACTCACCAACTTCAAAATCAAGGTTGAAGAGACAAGAAGAATTGAAGAAGGTATGGCTGAAAAATTAAAGATAAAAGATCTAGAGTGTGAAAGATTAGAGCATGAGATAGTTTCACTAAGGATGGAAGTAAAAGGTTCTAAGGACAAGCTACACAAGTTTGAGGAAAATTCAAGGACCTTGGAAAGGACTATCAATGCACAAAGGTCATCAGTCACCATAACAGGACTTAGTTCTAAATAAGAACAAGGGAAACAAGAAGCAGAAAAAGGAGAGCCAAGCTCAAACACTAGAAAAGAAGAAGAGTCAAAAGAAGTAAGTAAAAGTGGGAGTGAGACATCAAAGGATGAATTGGACAATAAAGAGTTCAACAAAGATAGGAGTAATGCACAAGTAAGGAACAGATGGAACAGAAACATGTAGAAGAGACTAAGAGACCAATGGGGTCTAGGCAAGGTTTCTTCAATGGAAGATGTTTTTCATGTCACAGGTTTGGGCACATGGCTTCACAATGTAGGACACATGAAAGACAGGAATATGGGAAAGGATAACTTTTCCATGGGTATTGCTACTCATGCAATGAGTTTGGTCACAAGGCAATGAATTGCAGGGTTCATGATAGAAGAGGATATGGCTTCACTAGGAGAAGTCCTAAGATAGTTGCACCTCCAAGGAATAATAACATTAAGTGTTATAAGTGCAATAATGATGGTCACATAGCAAGATGGTGTAGAGCAAATATTCTAGAAATAGGCATGAACAAGAATAGGAACATGAACAGGAACATGAACAGGAACAGGAATATGAACAGGAATAAGAAGATGAACAGGAATAGAGACTCAAAAAGAATAGAGACTCAGAAAAGAATAAGAACAAAGAGAGGAACATGGATGAAAAAGAACAAGAATAGGAATAGGAACATAAGTGATGACAGGAATATGGATGATGACTTGGAAAGAAATAGTGAGAGGATTCAGAAGACTCAGAGAAGAAGAGAGAAAGATAAAGACAAAGAACAGTGCTTTCGGGAGTAGAAATACTCCCACCCTAGAATTAACCACCTCATGTGGAGGTGGGGGAGGGGCTAAGCTAAGAGGCTCATTCTTAGCCCCGAGCCCCAAAGGTGACCCTTTGCCATTGATGTCAAAGGGGGAGAGATTTGTGTATATTGGGGAGAGTTTTGATATGGGGAGAGATTTGATATTTGAGAGAGCATTGAGCCAGGGGGAAGGGGAGCAAAGTCCCAGGGGGAGCATAAAAGAAGATCAGGTTTTAGTAAAATGAATATGGGTTGCCATCAATGACAAAGGGGGAGATTGTTGGACATTTTGAGTCCCTAAGCTAAAATGTTGTCATTGATGTCAAAAGGTTATTTGATGTCAAAAGGATCTATGATGGTATGCACTATGTTTTGTGAAAGTGCAAGGAAGGGTTTTTATCAAAACCAAGGTAGGCAAAATAAAAGGTTTTATTTAAAACCATGGATGGCAGATTTGAAATGGGTTTTTCTTAAAACCCAAGTTGGATTTTCGTTTCATCAAAAAAGGTGCCCCGATGATGGAGAAATTTAATTTTAAAGGTTTAGTTTAAATTTTAATTTATTTAAAATTTAAATTTAAATTTTAAAATTAAATAAAAAGTTTTCGCCATGTCCACCGACGTCATGAGGGCAGTTTTAAAAGTGTCGACGTTTCCAAGTGAAGGGAAAGGCATATAAATATGCCACCAAGTTTTTAAATCGATTATCCTTGCTCATTGATAATCTTGCATGGTATATGCGAAGGAAAGAGCTTGTGTTTTGTTTTATGTGATGCAACGAATGGTTAAAAGCAGACAATGACCACTTCCCAAATCTCATTGGGCAACGTGGCCTAGTGGCAGCTTGGATTGTGCAAAGGTGTTGATAGCACGGAGGTCATGAGTTCGATTCCCGTGAGCATCATTTTAGCATTGTATTGGTTGAAGCGTTGTTCGTTGTTTAAAAGCTCATGGGCGAAAAGAAGAAGCATAAGGAGCACAAGGTGGAATAGCTTCCACGTGGGAAGCTTAGCCCACTTGGTGGGCGGAGGGAGTGCAAAGGCGCACTCACTGCAGGTCTTGGGTTCGAGTCACCCGAAACCCGTTTTTGCATGGTTTGTTGTCGCCGCATTCTTCGAAGCCAGAAAAATATTTTATTTTCTAAGGTATGCCCGTCGCCGCAATTTTTGGAGAATGAATAATTAATGTTTTAATTTGTCAAAGCTAAGGTTTCAAGCACCATTATTGAGGGTATACTATGGTGATGTGATTTATGAGTTGTGGTTTATATTTTGCACTATTTGATGTGGGAATTTTTGCATTAAGGAGCTTAGTGAGTTGTGCATTAGTGCAAAGTGATTTTTAGGAGAAATAAGGGAATGGTAAATGGTTGTGGTGATATTCATGCTATGCTTAATTAATTAAGGAAATAATTATTTTTAATTATTTTCTAGAGGTGGATGTGATTTTTGACTAGGAGAAATAAGGTGTAAAAGGTTATGATATTTGTTTTGTAAATTCTCCTAACCCTCATGAAGTTTGGCAAGAGAATATTGTGATTGTGGCAGATTTCCAAAGAGGCTTCTTCATCTTCATAAAAGGTATGGGCACATTCTCCTATTGATTGATTTGGGTGGTTGATTTCTAAAAATATCATTGGAGTGAAAAGGATTGATTGTGGTTTCCTTTTCGAAAGTGATTGGTTTAATGCTTCAAGGTTTTCTGGTTTGAGAGTTGTTATTAAACCTTGTTTTATAAGCATTGTTGTTGAAGCCCATTGGTTGTGCAAAGAACTTGAACTTGAGTTAGAGAAGAACATGAGTATCATTGTTATGTGAGATTTGTTGTTGAGCATTGTTGGAAATATTTTGAGTTGATTGATACATGCTTGGACTAGGGTTTGTGAGAAAGGGTTGTTCATTGAGGTGATTGGTTGAGTTGAGTTGATTGAGCCTAGTCAAGTGGATGCATGTGGTTGTTCAAGTTCCATAAAATAAACTATTCTATATTCTTAATTGAGTTGAGATTGGAATTTGAGTATAGAACATATTGAGTCTCTAACAATTCTCTTTATGCTTCTATGAGATTGATTTGAGTTGAGATTGAGATTTGAGTATAGAACATATTGAGTCTCTAACAATTCTCTTTATGCTTCTATGAGATTGAGTTGAGATATTGATTGAGCATTAAGTATAGAACATATTGAGTCTCTAACAATTCTCTTTATGATTCTATGAGATTGGACAAGTTCTGTGTGAGCTTGTTAAGCATATTTGAGACAAGTCTTTGAGAAGGCTTGTGGACTGATTTTGAGTAAGCTTTTGTGGAAGCTTGCTATGCAGATTTGAGCAAGTCCTAGAGAGGACTTATTGAGCAGATTTGAGCAAGTCCTAGAGAGGACTTATTGAGCATATTTGGACAAGTCCTAGAGAGGACTTATTGAGCATATTTGAGCAGGTTCTATGTGGACCTGTTGAGCAGATTTGGACAAGTTGTGGACCTGTTGAGCAGATTTGGACAAGTTTTGAGTGAGCTTGTTGAGAAGATTTGAGAAGGTTCTGAGTGAACCTATTGAGATAGAGCTTTGGAGGTGATAGAGTATAGAGGATAGAGTCTCAGTGGATAGAGATCCAGCAACCAGGATAATTGAAGATAGATCTGAGTGAGGAGTCTTCAAGTGGAGAGAGATCCACCAGTCAGTGCAGTAGAGAGATAGAGTCTTCTAGAAGATCACTAGCCAGAGTAGAAGGGGAAAGAGTTCTCCTATGGAAGAGATCCACGAACTTGAGATTAGGGGATCAACATCTCCTTTGGATAGAGGTCCATAAACATTGTAATTGGGAAGGATTCCCATGAGATTATTTGAGAAATATTTAGAAGAAATATTTTCTCTGTGGAGGTAGCCCACATTGGGTGAACCACGTTAAAATTGGTGTCTCTATTGTGTGTGATGATTTGTGCATTGCTTTGGTTATTGCTATTGATATTGCCATTGATTATATTGATTAATACTATTTGGGAAAGAAAAGTAAAAAGTATAAGCTTGTGTTCTTCACTAACCACTTATTCCCTCTTCCAAGTGCATGTACATTTAGTTCTCTATCAATGTACTTGTATGTAATTTATTTTATAGAAGATTCTAATAATTTCACTTGATCATAGAAAGGATTTAGGAGCAAGTTTTTCATCTCAACATGATCTGCAACACAAATTATCACTAATTTTTAATCTCCATAAATCTGTAAAGTTGTAATTTATTGCTCCATTGATATTCTCATCAAGAGGACTGATGCTTTCCATTCTTCCATATTATTTGTTCCTTCACCTACACTTGCCTTGAAAGTGATATAATTTTTTTTTAAGTTCTCCCCCTACCCCCCACCTACCTGGGCTACCTTGGAAAGCTCTATAAAAGAAGGCTCATGGCTTCATAGGATCCAATATTAGTGTTCCTATATGCCTAGTCATTTTTGAGTGGGAAGATTTTTAGAATTTCAAAAATAAATTTAATCTACATTTGTACTTGAATCACTAGAATTTTCTTACCTTCAAATAACTTGGTATTTCTATCCATCTATAAGCACCATCCCACTATCAAAGGGATAAATATTTATTCCTTTAATAATATTTATTTGAACCACTATTGCATGTTATCCAAAATATTCCTAGAATGCCACTGTCATTTCCCTTGAGTCTAAGGTAGTATTGAATTCCACATTTCTCTTGAAAAAGGACAATGAGTCAAAATATGACCCATTGTTTCTTCTTACTTTCTACACAAGACACACTAACTTGGTCCTTTCCAAGAACTCCTTTGGAGAACATCCTATGTTAGCGCTTTTTTACTTAGAGCTAACCATGTAAAGGTTCTAGTTTTTAGAGGAGATTTTACCTTCCATATTCCACTATACCACCAAATATTTTCCTCATTGTTGTTATCAAAGCTTACCTTATACCCTTCTCTAATTATGTATTATCCATTTTTTGGATTATTGGACCATATTAGAAAGTCTCTTTGTTGATTTAGTGTGATATTTTATCTTTCCAGTTCCTTTATGTAATCATGCCAAATATGTGCATCATTTCCTCCCAATGTCAGCTCTTGTAGTGTGAGCCATCCTTTTTCCATAAATTAGTACTCTTTGTCGATATCACCTATGCCAATACCATATATACCTATCTATGGAGATGATCTATTACATTTTGTGGAAGTTGATAGTCTCTTTTGCATCCTAGCCAAGGATCTTTGCCTATCCTTCCTTTCCATTCCCTATTTTCTACACCAAGAAATTCACAACTAATGGAAAAGCTCTCATTTGTGATTTTTAAATAATTATGACTGTTGAAACTGATTTATTCTATAGTATAATCCAATATACAAAGGACAAGTTGCCTAAATATTTCTCTTTAATTACTTTTTGCCATAATCCTTTACCGGTTATCAATCTCCATAAACTTTTTGCTGCTAAATCTTTTCCAAAACTTATGTATATTATTGAGGCCTCATCCTTTGTCTAATTTTGGTTTAACTATTTATTCCACTTAATTAGTGCCATTGCATCTTTCTATTTGTTCCCTAACCAAAGAAATTGGAAACACTTCCTTATTTTCTCTACTATTATGATGGGAATGTAAGCCAAGGAGTGCTAGTAGACTAGGGTGGCTTCCAAAACTAATTTCATCAATGTAAGGTGACCCCCCAATGATAGCCACATAGTGCACCAAGTGATGATACTCTTCTCTATTTTGATGTATAAGCAGATCCAATCCTAGTACCCATAGTCATTAGGTTTTAGATGAAAGCAATTTTTTTATCCCTTTATCAAAGTCTACTTGCTTGAAACCAAAAATTCTAATTACTGCTTCTATTTACCCTAGTTGAAACCTATTGAAGGCTATTTCTATTTTTTGTAGATTTATTTCCTTTATTATATCTATACAATAGAGGTCCACCATTTTTTATACTTTAAGGCTTCCTTCAATGTCCCATTTCTAAAAATTAAAACATCATCTATAAAGAGCAAATGGGATACCTTCAAAGAGTTACCAATTTTGATACCCTTGATCATTTCTTATATTTTCTATTCTTTGATTAGTATACTCAAATATTATGCTACCAAAATAAAAAGAAGAGGATAAAGAGGACACCCTTGTCTCAAACCTTTGGAAGCCTTGAAAAAATTAGAGTCTGAGCCATTGATAAGTACAACAAAAGAGGTTGAATTAATACATTCCATCATCCAATTCACAAAGGGAATACTACATCCAATTTGAATTAGGCTCAACCTAATATATAACCAATTTACTTTATAATTTTTTTTTCTAGATCCAATTTTATTACCATTGCTTGTTGCTTCCTTATATTTATTGAATGTAGTCCTTCTTGGGATACCCCTATTTCTTCATGAATTTACCTTTAACTTAAAAACCTAAACTGTTCTTCTAAAAAATTGTTTGAGAATCTCCCTTAATTATATTAGCTATAATCTTTGAGATGATTTTGTAGAGGGTATTACATAAAGATATAGGTCCTTAATCCTTGAAATATTATGAATTATTGTATTTGGAATAAAAGCCAATAAAATGGAGTATATGGATCCTATATATTTTCTCTTAATCCTTAATTCTTCTACCACTTATAAAAGATCCTCCTCCAATAGTTCATAAAAATCCAAATAAAATAATTTTCCATCCATTTGGACTTGGACTTTTCCCTTAATGGAATGATTTGACTATTAAATGTGACTCCTCTTTGGTGATTTTTGAGAAAAAAGCCTTTTTTTTTCCTCATTGATCATCTTGGAAAAATTTAGAACTAATTTTATTATCTCTATTATATTTGCTCTGATTGAATATTTATACAAGTATTTAATATAATTTACTTCTAATGGTGCCAACTCTTGGAGTATTCTCAAAGTGTTTCCATTCTCCTCTTTCATTTCCAATTTGTGTTTGTATATTTCATTTTTTTTGCATAATTGTTTTTTTTTTCATCCCATTGTTCTATCCATAAAGTCCTACTTTTTATTCTCCATTTTGCCTTCTTTCTATTGTAAAAATTCTCTCTTATTCTATTTTTCAATTATTTGACTCGCGTGATTTCATTTTTTAAAAACAATTCATTACCTCTGGTATTGTAAAGTTGATTTGACTTTCCTTATTAGTATTTTACTTTGGCCCAACCTAATGTGATTGATTTTATTCTTGTAAGATTACTAGTAAATTGAAACATGGTTGTCTCTTCTAAGGTTGGGTCATGATACCTACATTCAGTTCTCACTATGTTTTGACATTATTCATCCCTTAGCCAAATGGAATTGAATTTGAAAGGACTTAGTGTTTTATCCTCATCCTTTTCTAGCTATAAAAGCATTGGAGAATGATTTCGTCCTCCCCCTTGATATGTCCAAGCTCTCCTCTTATCAGAGAAAGCTAAGAGATTATCTAAAATTAGAAAATTTTCCAATCTTGTAGATATCCCATGACTTCTAGATTGATTGTTCCTCCATGTAGGAGTAAGCTTTGTTGGTTCTATATCACATAGTCCAACACTCTAAATTTTGTGAAGGAAAAAATTAGCTAGTGGGTCCATTTTGGCTTGTTCTCCCCATATTTCACTTCTTTTTGTAACAAAGTTTAAATTCCCTCCCACCATTTAATTCTCCTTTATTATAAGATCTTGGCCAAAACAATTCCTCCTAGAAAACCTAACTATTTATATATGGATCGTACATATTTACTATTCTTATAGTTTTTCCTAACTCCTTGGAGTGTAATTATGATACTACTACTTCTATGAAGAAGTTATCAATCAATTGGAAAGAATATTTTCATCCTACGACAATTCCCCTTGATTTTCCATTCGAGTCTATCCCAATAAACTTCCATCTTGGTAGGAGTTAATCAAGAACAAATGTTGCCTTTCCTACATCTAACATGGTTTCCTAAATAAAAATAATATTAGGCTTTTAAAGTTTAATAAGTCTTTTTAGGGTTATATTTTTGTGATGAGTCCCCAATCCTCTAATTATTGAAGATATTATTAACATGGATTATCTAACTCAGGAGGTTGTACTACTCTAAGTACCCCCCAAAAAAGTCTTTGTTTATTAGAAGAAATTATTTAACTATTTTTTGGGTTATTTTTAGATAGGAAATCCTACCTACTAAGAAACCCTAAGTTTGATTAGTTTCAAAACTTAGCCCCTTTTCAATTTTATTGTTAGAATATATTACATTATTTGATATGTGAAAGGTCAAGGGTCATTTGGGATAGTCCAAAGATCATTTGTAAATATATATTATGGACTCTCAGTTCCATATTTTATTGTACAAATTTTTACAATATTAAGAAGTATTATATTTACTTCACATATATTTTCTTTCAATCCAGTAATTCATAATTATATTTCATATTTCATAGAGTAAAATTTGCTTTGAGTGGTATCGGGTTGATTTATAGGAGATAGGGAGATCCATAAGAGAATATTAGAGATTGGAGATTAAGGAGAATCAAGGAGATCTCAATAGAATATTGAAGATTGAAGATTGCAGATTGAAAGAAGAAACCAACTCTATTTTATATTGAGAAGGAGACCCAAGAAATAGGTCCTATTGAAGAACTTCTAAATTTGAAAGATAGAAGATTGAATATAGAGGATGACTAAGAAAATTCCTATTGAAGTTTTTAGAAGTTGTAGAATTTGAAGACCCAAGAGAAGAGGTCTCAATTAAAATTGGAAGGAGAAAGAAGAAGAAGGCTAGAAGAAGCCCTATTGAAAAAACTGAAGAAGTGGCCATTGGAGAAGATTTAAAAAAATATCAAGGGAGAAGATTGCTAGCAAGGAGAAGCACTTGAGAAAGAAGAATTTGGGACAATTTTTGCCATCTGACAACAAGACCAAAAGGAAGAAGGATTTGGCAAGAAATTTTCCAAATTTTGGAAGAGATTCTTGAAGACCTCAAGACATTTAGATTCTTGAGGAGAAAGCCAACAAAGATACCCAATTTAAATTCAGAATTTGAAAAGGATATTGGAGGAGAAATAAGCTAGAAGAGGCCACCTAATTTTGAGAGTTTTGAATATGACCATAAAGGATTTGAAGGCTGATTTATAAAGGAGAATATTGTTTGCTTTTACAATAGAAATTGAAGAGTCACAGGACAAAAGTTTGGAGGAGTCTTAGATCTACATTTTGAAGAACTTTAGAGCAGATTTGAGATAGTTTTTGGGCAATGAGCAAGTTGATATTTGAGTAGTAATTAGGGCTACAAAATTGATAAGTTTTGAAGCAGAAAAGTGAAAGGAAGTGGAGGTGTAAAATTTACAATATTGAGATATCAAAAGGGTGAATCAAATCACCAAGGAAGTAAGTTGCAAAAGGAGATAAAAAAGTGAGTCTTCAAGCAAAAGGATTTGGTAGCATTTACATCTTAAAATCTGCAAGAATAAAACAACAAAGATCTAAGATAAATCTTACTTGAAAAGGAGAAATAAGAAGAAAATAAAATTTAAAATTGAATGCTATTTTTTAGCTCATAAAAGTGTAGATTTATTGGAGTAGAAGGAAAAAAATAAGACTATTTCTCTAAGAAAATAGAAGACCAAATAGGGTGTCACAAAGTAGAGCAGATTTTTAAGTGTCTAAAGACACTAAGAAAACCACCGTGCAAAGAAGAGGTGAAAGCATTGGTTTGGAGTAGTGAAGCACCACCATAGCTCAAGAAAGAGCCACCACAATTCAAGGAAAAGCCACCGTAGTCCAAGGAATCACCACTGTTGAGCCACCACCACCTAGGGAAGAGGCATGAAGGAAAGTTATAAAGTTGAATATCCAACACCATAATTTCACCCAAGGATCCCAAATGAATGTAACTAAGATATTTCTGTAAAATATAGTGAAGGAACATTGAATATTAGGGCAAAATCCAAGTGTTAAAGATTGGAGAAAATGTTACATGCAAAGGATATTGAAAGGACAAGTGTGAAGAAGATAAAGCATTGGAAAGGACAAGCTAAAGAAAATTTTGGGTGCCAAAATTGTGCCAAGGTCAAAGGAAACATTGAATATTAGTTTGAGGTTAGACAATTGTAAAGTGTAATGCCAAAAGTGTCATAATTTTACCAAATAATGTAAAGTTACATTACAAGCACTTGAAGAGAACAAAGTAGTAAATTTAGAGCATTAAAGAGTTTGAGTTCCATGTGGCACATGTGAAGTGGAAGGTCAAAAGGTTTGAAGTAGTTCAAACGTTCACAACAAGGAGGATAGCATATTTCAAGGTACCAAAGATAGTATAGTGCAAGAGAGATTCAAGAGAACATCAAAAATAGGAGAGTGTGTAAGGAAGTTTGAGTGCAAGGAGGAAATATTCTATTTGGTGCATGCAAGAGAACCATTCAAGTTATGTACAAAAAAGGAGTTGAAGAGTCAAAATAAAGATACAACTGCATTAATTTCACTACAACAGTAGAGATAATATATTAGAGTGCCTTTACAAGGTTGGAGGTCACTTGACCAATCAAGGAGGAGAGAGAGTAATCTTTCTAAGCTAGGCCAAAGTAAAACATAGAAAGAGTAGCACCAATTAGAAATTAGTCAAACACTATTGACCAAGAGAATTACCACATTCAAGACTGAAGGTAATTCATTCCTTTTAAATTTATTTATATGCTCAAAATAGGAGATATAAGGTTACATTAGGTTATTATTTTCTAAGGTTAAAGTGAAACTATTTATTTTGGAGAGATAAGAATTAATATTTGAAACCTTAGAAATTTGATTATTGCTATTAGAGAATTTTATGAAGATTTGAAATTTGGTTTGAAGAATTGAAGGAATAAATTTGAAGTTTTGTAATTTGATTATTTGAATTTATAAAATAATTTGAAATATTTGTAATTTTTTTTGGTAGGTAAAATATTTTATTTACTTGTTGGGTTGAAGGGACCCAATCCCTATTACATAGGGCATTAAGAATGCCAATAGTACAAAATTTGGAGCATCCCACCATCACAGGGATAGACGTGGTGATGACCAATAGTCTGTAGAAACATAATACTAACTAGCTTCGAAATCTGAACTAGAAAGTTAAAACAACACCATAGACAAGAACCCTGAAAAGGGGATACAACATCATTAGGACAAACAAAAAAGCCATTGGCAGACCAACTACCAACTACCCCCCTCCCAGTCCTATTAGGATTCATCCACATCCTCCTGACTAGCGCCAACCTTCTGATCCTTTGCAAGGAGGACACTGAGGGCAGTCGGGAGTTCCTGGAGCTCATTGATGATGTTTGAAAAGATAACACCCACCTCCTTGACCATGTTAGTTGTAGTCTTGAGATGCTCCACCACTCTAGTTACGTGATTGATAGTGTTGGTGCGCAACGTTTCATCAACATTGCACCTGGCATCTTCCTCATCGTCTAGAATGATCTCGGGTGAAGGTCGTGAACCGTCCACACCCTTCCTTCTCGAGCGTCATGAGCTTCTACTATGAGAGGGTCAAACAACTTTCCTCTTACTCCTTAGAGGTCTGCTTTTGACTACTGTGGGTTGGGACTCCACAGGGGTTGAATCCTTTGGATTGGGCGGTGGACTTTCCTCATCTTTGCTGTTGGACTGCATGGGGTTGATAGCTTTTGAGGGACCATCAGAAGGGGTATATAAATATAGAGGCACTTCGATGAAGGGGTTGAGGGACTCCAATGGTGGATTAGGATCATGAGACTCAGGACTATGAGAAGGCTTAGAGGAGGGCATGGTGATCGGAGGAGGAACATAAGGACCGATAGTAGGTTGGGATAAGAGGGCATGTTTGTAAATGATGAGGAACAAGCCCTGGTGCGATAGGTGTTTGGAAGATTTCTTATCCCTAAAGTTCTCTATGGTGAGGCTGATGGACCAAACCAAGAAGTTAGGGATGTTTATCAGCTTGATGTCACATAGATGGTTGATGAAGGCTAGGTGGAAAGAGTGAAGGGGACTACTAACATTGTTGACTATGATATACTGGATGATGGGCACAATGACGAAGTCCCAGGGGTGAGGGAGAGAGGACCGGAGGACTCCCCCCTTCACCCAAATCAACTCCTTACCTTTATCAAGGAAATGTTTAGTTTCTTCTTTGAAATTGTGTCTATCCCATCGCACCGCCCTACCCTTAGGAGATAAACCAAAAATTTTAGCTAACATATGGATGTTTACCTCAATGTGGAACCCTCGGATTTGGACCACATCATTATTCCATGAGCTTACGAACTCGCTGGTGACACCCTCATCCACACCACCAAAAAGCTTGAAGAAGGGGATGAGCCCCTTGGCTCCTAGTAGAGCTTCATCTACATGTTCGAGTTGCAACACCGATGGCTCAAGAATGGCCATAATGTCGGACAGGCCATAGTAGTTTAGGCACCAAAATAGGATAACGATAGCAAGGAGGCTAAGCAGTAAGTGAATTCACTCCAGAAGGTGGTAGAATAATAAAGAGTGCCTAGGACTACAGTGGAAAGGATTACCAGATGGAGGGCCCTTTTCGATGCATATTGGAACTTCAACCATAGGGCAACAACATTGGACCACCTCAACACCTGCACGTGATAGGGAAACAAATTGACAAAGCAAGAGGAAAGGAAGGGCGACAGGGTGGAAGAGGCCAACTAACAAGGCGAAATAGACGACACCGAAGGTGGGCGGGCGGTGGAAATGGAAGGGCAAAGAGGCAAAAAATGAGAGATGGAGGAAAAAAAGGTGGAAGAAGTGGAGGCACAGGGTGAAAGGATGGTACCAGAGGGGTGCTGAAGCTTTGCCATGATCTGACCGACTTGCATGGGAAGTGGTACTTCCAATATTTTGGAAGGCAATGATTATGTGGTAAGGGGAACAAATATCCTTGGTGTTAATGTGAACACCCTTGGTGTTGATAAAAACACCTTTGAAACATCGCTTGCTATTAATTGGAATTGTGCTCAACATAATTTTTAGTAGTGTCAATGATGTCTTGAGGGAAAGAGTCTTCCCATATAGTGAGATCATTCTGATTGGCTGCTCTGTTATCCAGTAAGTCTCCCACCATATTGGCCTCTCTAAAAACATGCTGGACTGTGTTGAGTGGGCACTTCCTGAGGATGGATTGACTCTCTTGGATGATACTTTGAATATTCCATCTAGATTTGGAGTTATTCTTAATGTGGTTGACCACATTTAGGGAATCCCCTTCGAATATCATAGGGTTAGTTAGACCTTTGCTAAGTTCAAGGCTCCTCCAGAGGGCACGTGCTTCGACATAGTTGTTGGACTGGACTCCCAGGTTTTTGATGAAGGCTCTGATGATTTTGCCTTCATGGTCCCTAATGACACCTCCAGCCCCAGCATCTCTGGGGTTGCCTTTGGATGATCCATAGAAATTCACCTTGAGCCACCCTGGAGGGGGGGATCCACTTGACAGTGGACTTGCAGCTGGTATGGGCATGGGATCTGGTGCACTCGAAAGAGATACCGAGGGAGTTGAATAGGGAAGCTTCCAACCCCAACACTGGAGTATCTAGACAAGGGACCAGATTTACATTTTTTATGGCAAAGCATAGAGCTCTGTTAGCCACTACTTTTGGGTCCCTGGAATGATCGTTGAAGATTTTGCTATTGCGCTCAAGCCAGATTTACCACAAGGTGTGATGCAACAATGCTTCCCACAAAAACTTGAGTCTGGGGTTATGAAACACTTGGGGCCACTGGGTAAAGAGGTCAACGATTGACTGAGGACCATACCCACTTGACCTGAAACATATTAACCAACGTAGAGAAAGCATTGTAGGAAAAGGGGCACTCGATCAGTAGATGTTGAGTGGATTCCCACGCCTGTAAGCACAAGTAACATTTTTTGGGGATAATGACACCCCTCTTAATCAAATTTTTTATAGTGAGAATTCTATTTTGGAAAGCTAACCAAGAGAAGTGGGCAACTTTTGGGATGAGATGTTTGAGCCAAATTCTCTTTACGACAATAGGGGTTGCCTAGTTTTTGTGCAGGTTCTAAGGGGGATCCAACAAGAAAAAGGTAGACTTAACCGAAAAAGAGCCATCATCAGTACCTTTCCATAAGGGTTTGTCTTTCTTTTGGGCCCTAGGTATGAATTTTGATCTAAAAACTACCTACAAAGAGGTGATAGCTCTATCAATTATTGTGTTGCTTATTCTAAGATGAAGTTGCTTCCACTTATGATAGTCCTGGTTTTGCACAATGAAATCTGCAACTTTCGACCCAAACCTATGATCTATTAGATGTTTGATGGCAGTGATATCTGGGTCATTGATAAGGGGCTCATCCCTTGCCCATGGATCATGCCAAAAATCGATGGATTTTCCATCTTCGAGCTGCCACCTAGTTCCTATTTGGAGTAGGGATCTGGTTTGGATGATAGACCACCAAAAATGAGACCCAATTTGAGGGATCTCTTCATCTCTGAAGGAGTGATGCTGCAAGTATTTTATTTTAATGATTGAAACCCATTCCAAATTTTCATTAGTGAAAACCTTCCAAGCTTGCTTAGCTAAGAGGGCCTGATTCATTTTGTTGATTCTACAAAATCCAAGCCCACCCTTGTCTTTTGGAGAGCATACTTTGTCCCAGGCCACTAGGTGGAACTTTTTTTGGTTGTCAGCTCCAGCCCATAAGAAGTGTTTTTGGATTTATTCAATCGTGGTCCCAACTGCTACAAGAATTTTGAAGACAGATAAACAATACACATGAATGCTTTGAGAACATACATGACCAAGGTAGCCTTACCCACCTGAGATAGAAGGGCACCTTTCCACCCAACCAATTTCTTATGAAATATCTCAATAACATTATTCCACATTGTCTTAGTAGGATTCCCATAGAACATTGGGAGGCCAAGATAATAAGCTAGAAATACTATAGTAGAATAGCACAAAATATTCACAATTTTGACTTGGTAGGGTAGAGGGGTATTGATGAAATAAATCTTACTCTTTGTGAAGTTGATTTTTTGACCTACGGCTTCCTCATAGAGGTTGAGGATAGTTTTAATGACTCTTGCCTCAGAAAAATATGTTGTAGTTGCCAAAAGGGTGTCATCCACGAATTGTTGGTGAGTTGAGGGCTAGAGATTGGATGCAACTCTTATGCCATAAATCAAACCCCTAGAGCAGACAACTTTTATGGCTCTTTCGAGGCTCTCAAAAAGAATGATGAAGAGGATGGGGGATAAAGGATCCCCTTGTCTCAGTCCTTTGGTACTAGGGAAGTACCCTACAATAGAGCCATTCACAAGCACAGAAATCCAAGAAGTTGAGATGCATTGCATAATCAGATGAACCCAGTTATCATGGAAACCAAACTTTTGGAGAACCTTGGACAGAAACTCCCTGTCCACTCTATCAAAGGCCTTGTTCATGTCCAACTTTAGGAAGAAAGCTGATTTTTTAGACATGTGGGCTGAGTGAATAAGCTCATGAATGGTTATGACTCCATCCATAATATTCTGACCTTTAACCGAGCTTCCTTGGCATGGGTCAATCAAGGTTGGGAGGATGCCTTTTAATCTGTTGGCCATAGCCTTTGAAAATATTTTGTAGATAACATTACAAAGGCTTATGGGATGATAATCAGACAGGGATTTGGGACTGGGTCCTTTAGGGATGAGGGCAAGAAAGGTAGAATTCACATCTCTGGGAATGACTCTATATCTTTGCATATCTATGATGGCTTGACAGAGGTCGGGGCTGATGATGTCCCAAAAGGCTTGGAAGAACCTTGGGGAGAAACCATCGAGGCCTGGGGCTTTATCTGGATGCATGGAGAAAAGGGCCTGATGGATCTCCTCAAAACTTAAAGGGTTAAGCATATGGGCATTCATGCTGTCAGTGATGATTCTAGGAATGTGCATGAGAAGGGAGTCCATGGCTTGGGTAGAATGGGAAGGGCAAGAGCCTAGGAGGGACTCAAAGTGAAGGACAACTTCATCATGAATTTTATGAATATTGGAGGTGAAAGTGCCATCGTTTCTTATTAGACCCTTGATCCTGTTAGCCCCCCTGTGTTTGAGCGTTGAGATGTGGAAAAAATTTGAATTGGAATCTCCTTCTTTTAACCACAAATGTCTTGATTTTTGATGCCAAAACATCTCTTCCTTCTTCAATATGTTATGGAAATCCGAAAGCAGAAGTTTTTCTTCAGCTCTCAAACTAGCATCCCCTTGACCCTGCTAAAACTGGTTTTCAATTCTTTGGAGCCTGTCCTTGATTTTTTGCTTGTTTTCAAATATATTTCCAAAAATTTATTTATTCCAAACCTTCAGTTTGGCTTTTATAGACCGCAACTTCTGAGTAACTTGGTTGGTGATAGTTCCTAGGAAACTCTCCCCCCACCACTCAACAATGCAAGTTTTAAGTTCAGGGTGTTGGGTCCACATTGCCTCAAAATGAAAAGGAGTTTTGAAAGGAGGTCTATTGGTAGTTTAAAAAATTAGGGGGCTGTGATCAGACCCAATATTTGGTATGGCCTGTAAACTGGAATCTCCAAACAAAGGAAGTGCAAATAATAAAATGGTCAAGCCTTTCCTGAATGAGGTCACCCCCTACCCTTCTATTACTCTAGGTAAACTGAGACCCCCTTAGTTGAACATCCATTAACTCATTTGCATCCACAAAATGGCTGAAATCCCCCGTGATCCTGGAAGTGATCTCTTTCCCTCCTCTCTTCTCAAAGGGATATAACAGGGCATTGAAATCCCCGACAAGGATCTAGGGGATATTAATGAATACCTCACGCATCTGAGTGAGAGTGTTCCACAAGATCAACCTATCTTGAGGACTATTCGGGGCATAGACGTTCGTCAATACCCAAGAGTGCTTAGTAACAGAATCATGGAAAAAAATGTTGGAGATACATCCTTCACCTGAAATCACTCTTCCTTCCACCTTGGTTGGATCCCAAAGGTAGAGGAGACCGCTAGAGGTTCCAGAGGTAGGGCTAAAGGAAAAATCACACTTTCTCCAAATAATTTTGGCAACTTTAGGTGAGTATTGCATGCCTAATTTGGTTTCTTGAATTAGAAAAATTGTAGGATTTGAATCCTTTCGCATCGAAGTAGCAAGTCTTTGTTTTGCTACTCCATTTAACCCTCTCGCATTCTAGGAGAGGATTCTCATTTGGAACTCTTGGAGGGTTTTCTACCTCCTTTGCCTTGCTGCGCAGGAGGTTTGGATCTCTTTGATTCTTCTCTATTGGAAATTCCTAGTTCTTGAAAGAGAGTTCATTGGGTGCCATTGGCAATGTCTTCCGCTATATCTCTGTTTCTTTGCTCTGCAATAGATGGTCTGCCCTTATTTTTATCACATCCAACATCAATTAGGATTTTTTAAAGCTTTTGGTCTGTTTAGGGCTCCAAGCTTTGGGGGAGTCCTAAGATGACTCAGGGCTATCAACCTCATCGCCAAGGGGATCAGGTGAGGGAAGAGATGGGCCAGACCTATTGGATGGGGGGAGCTGGGTGATGGGTTAGATGGCAGAGGGGGATTGGATGTTGGGGGTTGGGGTTCAAGTGCCATGGCCAACAAGGATTTTGGGCACAGGTCTGGGGATGAAATGGGGGGTTGCGAGGGAGGGTTTGCCTTCACGATTGATTGAACGGGGTGAATTGGTCCAAGGAATTCCTCTCCAGGAATCTCCTCATTATCATCATTTGCATTGAGATTTGCATTGTTGAATAAATTGAACCTATTGGAAAAAAAAAATAGGGAACTTGCCTTATTCTTGTCATCGTTCGGAGATGGGGGAGCATGTTGCTTGCCTTTGGGCTCATAGCATGAACCCACTTTAGCTTTCATTCTCTATACCTCTCCTTTAGGTGGGCATTGCGTCTCTTGGTGATCGCTCTATGCAAGCCTCAGTTTTGGGCACTGGCTTCGAAGGTGCCCCTAGGTGTGGCACTTGGTGCAGGAGGGTTTGTTCTCATACTCCACCACTTGGCATCGATGGTAAGACCCGTAGATCAAATTCACATGGATCGGGAGTTGGGTCTCCAAATTTGCATTGACACAGATACAAGCATGTGTCATTCTCGATCGAGCATGCGTGGTAGGATCAATAGTGACAAGCTCCCCAATCGCACAGGCGATCCCTTGTAGGACATCCTCATGCCAAAAATGAGAGGGTAAGTTTGGGAGATGGACCCAGATGGGAGCAAAGTTGATGTTCTAGGTTTTTGGATCAAAGTCCACCCCCCACTTGCGAAGGAAAAGGCTCCTTCTCCCGAAGAACCATGGGCCCCTAGATAGAATGCGATCCGCGTCCTCTTGAGTATTGAGTCGAATCATGAAGAAGCCTCTAGATATGGCAACCAGTTCTAGACAACCCCTGGTTTTCCATTTCATCATCTCCCATCATTGGATAGCCTCCATATCGGGTCTTCCACCCACAAACTTCCTGACTAGGGAGAAGGAATCAAGGGAAATGTACCCGACCATGACTTCTTTCGGTAGGATTACATCACATCCTTTAGGAATAAAAGTGCGTGATATGGTTGATGGGGGTTTGGGCCTTCCCTTAAGTGTTTCTGCAAATGATGTTGCTTGGGATTTTCTGCTTCCCGTCACTATTTTATTCGAGGGTTCTTTCCTCCCAAAGACATCGTTCCCATCATCCAAAGCCATAGATTCGGACTTAGCTGTGGCCCCATTCCCACTTTCTTGGTCACCCATTCCATCCTTGGTCCCACTTGCACATGCTCCCATTCCACTCCCTGCTCTTGTACTGTAGCTTTTCTGCTTCCCGCTCGTCGAAGATTTAAAAATCAGAATTTTGCTCGCAATCACTCCAGGTCCAATTTTTCCTCTTCAATGAATTTTATTCAATCTTCCAAAATATTTGCAATTTGATTAGATTGGAGAAATAAGGTTTTCTACATCAAATTAAATTTATAAAATTTGCAAATATCTTTTATAGAATTTCTAAATTTCTAAGTTTGGAGTTATAAGGCTTTCAACATCAAAATTAGGGTTTGTGAAATTTAGAACCTATAAATTCATATACTTGAAATTTGTGAGACATAAGGTAGATAAATTGAAAGCATTAAGGGTTATGGATTATTGGTATATAGATTCAGGAGCAAGTAAACATATGACTAGAAACAAAAATTTATTTGAGTCTCTACGAGAAAAACATGAGAAACCAGTTACAATAGCAGATGGTAAGACTTATGTAGTAAAAGGAATAGGAGATGTTCCAGTCAATCTAATAAATGGAAAAGGAATAATTAACAATGTTTTATATGTTCTAGGATTAACTTCCAATCTACTTTCAGTCTCTCAACTCATGGATCAAGATATGATAGTAGAATTCAAGGTCATCAATGGAAGAAAACAATGTCATATTGTCAAACAAGGAAAAATGATAGCTTCAGGGTCTTACAAGGAAAATTTGTTTATTCTAGAGACTACTACAAATCTTGCTCTCTCAGTTAAAACATCAGGAGCATTATGGCATAAACGTATAGGACATACTAGTGCATCATCCTTAAAATATCAAATGGTCAAAGGAATACCAAATATTTCTTGGGAATCTACAGTTTGTCCAGAATGTTTAGCAGGAAAACAACATAGAATACCTTTTGAAATTCGTCAATATAGATCTCAACAACCACTAGAATTGATATATACAGATTTATGTGGTCCAATGAATACTACAAGTATTGGAGGACATAAGTATTTCCAATTATTTGTTGATGATCACACTAGAAAAATGTGGGTATACTTCATGAAATACAAGTCAGAAGCTTTCAGCTGTTTCAAACAATTTAAACTTCAAGTGGAAAAAGAATCAGGAAAGACTATCAAAACTCTTCGATCAGATAGAGGAGGAGAGTTTATGTCACAAGAATTTAATCTATTTCTAAAATAAAATGGAATAAAGAGACAACTTACTACAACATATTCACCACAACAAAATGGCATTGCAGAAAGAAGAAATAGATCTATAATGGAAATGGTAAGATGTATGATAAAAGAGGCTCATCTTGATAATCAGTATTGGGTAGAAGCAGTTAAAACAACAGTATATTTACATAATAGATTACCTACAAGAACACTCAAGAATATTACTCCAGAAGAAGCATGGTCAGGACAAAAACCAAATGTTGAAAAACTAAGGATTTTTGGATGCAAAGCTTATATGCATATTCCAAAATAGAAACGAACAAAATTAGATGAAAAAAGTATGGTTGGTATATTTGTTGGTTATGATGATGAATCTACAGGATATAGAATAATTGATCCAAGTACAAAGAAAGTATATATAAGTAGAGATGTAGTTTTTGATGAAAAAATCAAAGTTGAAACTAAAGAAGAAAATAGTGATTCAGAAGTTTTTCTAAATTTCTCAGAAGAAACAGAGTTAGAATCTCAAGATGAAATAGAGTCAGAGTTAGAATATACAGAAACTTCCACAATTCCTCAAAAGAAGGAACCAATATGGCTTAGGAATACACTCAGAGAATCAAATTTGGAACAAATGCCAGATCTTACTACTACAAGACCTCAAACTCGTAGTCAAAGCAGAATGAATAAAGGGTTACTAAGTGTTATAGAAGAACCAACAACAACACTTCAGGCTCTAAATCACTCACAATGGAAAACAACTATGGAATCAGAGTATTCATCACTACAAAAGAACAAAACATGGAGTCTAGTAGAGTTACCTCCAGGAAAGAAAGTAGTAGGTTGCAAATGGGTTTATAAGATTAAGTATAGAGCAGATGGAACTCTTGATAAGTACAAAGCTCGACTAGTGGCCAAAGGATATACACAAACAAAGGGAATTGACTATGAAGAGACATTTGCACCAACAGCCAGAATGACTACTATCAGAATAGTATGTGCCTTAGCAGCTCATCATGGTTGGAAACTTCATCAAATGGATGTCAAAAGTGCATTTCTTAATGGTGATTTAGAAGAGGAAGTCTTCATGTCTCAACCAGAAGGATTTGTTGTCAAAGGTCAAGAACATAAAGTTTGTAAATTAAACAAATCCTTATATGGTCTAAAGCAAGCACCAAGGGCATGGAACATAAAGATTAATAATCACTTGTTACAACACAGCTTCAAACGAAGTACTTCAGATCCAAGTTTATATACAAGGAAAGTTGGGAATGATATATTAATTCTCATAGTATATGTTGATGATATAGTAATTACAAGAAGCTCTGAAAAGCTTATAAATGAGATAAAGAAGGATCTTGAGAAGGCATTTGAAATGACTGATTTAGGACTTATGAATTACTACCTTGGTCTAGAAATTCATCAAAATACAGATAGCATCACAATCACACAGACAAGGTATGCAAGAGCTCTACTGGAGAAATATAAAATGGATAATTGTAAACCTAAAGATACACCTATGGAACAAGGACTTCAATTATCCAAAAATGATGGTACACCTTTAGTCTCAGCTACAAAATATCGTCAGTTGATTGGAAGTCTTCTATATTTAACAAACACTCGACCTGATTTAGTTTTTGCTGTAAATTATCTTTCAAGGTTTATGCAAGAGCCTAGAGAAAGTCATTGGAAAGCTACAAAAATAATATTACAATATATCAAGAAAACTACAGATTATGGACTAGTTTATATGAGACATGTTAAAGATTTTTGTCTACAAGGATACTCAGATTCTAATTATGCAGGATCTATTGATGATAGAAAATCTACTTCTGGATATATCTTTTTATCTTGGGTCAGGACCAATTTCATGGCACAGTAAGAAACAACATACAGTAGCACAATCATCCACTGAAGCAAAATATCGTGCAGCCAGAGATACAACTTGTGAAGCCTTATGGTTACAATATATATTATCTGATATAGGAATAAAAAGAACTCCAACTCTAATCCATTGTGACAATCAAGGAGTACTCAATCTGATAAAAAATCCTATTGTACATGAATGAACAAAGCATATTGAAGCTCAATGTCATTTCATCAGAGATCATTTTTAGAATCATCATATCAGTTTGAAGCATGTTTCTACCGATGAACAAGTGGCAAATATATTCACAAAAGCTCTAGGTCAAAACAAGTTCCAAACTTTCAGAGATCAGTTATGCAAATCAAGAGAGGATCATCTCAAATAATGTAATATAGGGGGTGTTAGAATATATTACATTATTTGATATGTGAAAGGTCAAGGGTCCTTTGGGGAAGACCAAAGGTCATTTGTAAATCTATATTATGGACTCTCAGTTCCATATTTTATTGTACAAGTTTTTACAATATTAAGAAGTAATATATTTGCTTCACATATATTTTCTTTCAATGTAATAATTTGTAATTATATTTCATGTTTCAAAGAGTACAATTGCTTTCACTTACCAAAGCTCTTATTTTCTTTTCATTTTTTTAAAAATATTAAAGCATATTTTTCCACAATAGGAAAAATTTTACATTGAGATGAGGGATTAGAGGGAGAGGAAATCCCGTTGATGGAAAATTTTCTTATATTATTTATTTTTTCTCTCTTTATTTTCTCCATTATCTCAAAGAGATTTTGCCCTCTTCCATACCAAACTAAATCCTTTCTTGATACCTCTACTTGTATATCCTCCATTATCTTCTTACTTTCCCCTACTGAGGGAGAAAAATTCTCTTCTATTTTTTCTCTCAAAACTATTCTCTATATGGTCATCTTAAACCAATTTCAAGATAAATTTGTATAGGTAAATAGATTTATTATTGGTATCATTCAAATCATCATGTAGAGATAATATTGGATTACCTAAATCTATGCCTCTAATATCTTTATCAAAAAATGCAAAGCCTCCCTCCTCTTTTGCAACACCCATGAATATTTGTCTAGTTACCTAGTCCTTTTCCTTTTTTTTATTGAGTGATTCCTATGATTGTTCTTATGGATTTCTTAGGATTATTGCTTGTCCTTTATCTGTTTTAACTTCTATTACTATTATCTTCTCTCAATTATTTGTACCAATGGGAGTTTCAACTTCTATTTGGTCTTTTATGTGTCTATTGTTTCTTCCTACTATACATTATGCTTTGAGATAACCATATTGATGGCATAGACTTCATCAAAATGAGACTCCAATGCAATCTAATTTAGGTGTGTGAGACTAGATTCCTATTATGAATTCCATATTCTCAGGTAATCCTAGACTTAGGTCCATCTCCACTAAGATTTGAGCTATCAATTTCTGAATTCCATTTAAATTTTTTGAGTCCACTTCAAGAAAAACTCCCAAAGAGTTCCCTATCTCCCTCAACATCTTCTCATTCCAATATTCTAGTGGTAGTGTAGGTAAATTTTTTGGAATATATTATATTATTTGGTACATGCTAATGTAGCACCTTGGGTACATATTTATATTAGGAGTGTGTCTTAGATTAGGGTTTTAATATTTACTTTATACAATGTAATAAATGCACAAGTATTGTTAGAATGTGCAAAGTACTTTATGATGTAAATGCGCATGTTGTCCATGTGTACATGAGTCCATAGAATAGGAAATGAGTAAATGTGCAAAGTAATCTATGATGTAAATGCATAGGTATGTGGAATACCAAGAGTCACATCTCATTATATATAGCTCTTTGATAGATAATATAGATGAGTGAGATAAGGCAGATAGCATAAGGTAGAGGAGTAGTAGATGATATACTAGATACAATGTAGAGCATGTAAGAAATATGGAGTATGAGACCTCCATTTTATATCATTGTACTATTTTCATGAGCCTTCATTAATGGTAGTTTTATGAGTAGTTAAAATTTTTTCTAATGAGTTTTACATGCTTAGTATATTTCCATGATCATATATTTAATATTGCATGCTTATTTTATATCTTATTTTTATTTCTCATTAAGTATATAGCATCCAAAACTAACACTGGTATCAGAGCACAAGGGATATTGATAGGAGATAGGGAGAACCACAAGAGAGATTGAGAGGAGATAGGGAGATTTTATTTTTAGAATTTGTAAAGTTAATTTTTGGCTAGAGTCTTTCCACAAGGTTGCAAGAAAACTTGTGAAGACTAGGACTCAACATAGATTTCATTCCACTAGATTTAAAGATAACTAGTGAAGTTTATTTATCTTTAGAGATCTAGAGATTTACATGTATTTGTTTGCTACTGTCTAAGTTTTTGTTGTAAAAAATTATTTCTCAGAAGTTGAGAAGTTTTATTCAATGTATAGAGAAGAATTTAATCTTATATTACCTAAAATTCTATGTGCTTTCCTCATGCAAGGATTAGTTTTTTGTTGTAGAAAAAGTAGACATTGAAGATAAAGAAGGTCCAAAAAAAAGGAGCCCTATTGAAGATTGAAGAAAGAGCAGAATCAAGAAATAATTCCCCATAGAATATTGGATATTGGATATTAAGGAGACCCAAGAAGGAGATTCCCATAGAAAATTGAAGATTCCATATTAAAGAAAGAAGAAAGCAACTCTATTGCAGATTGAGAAGGAGGAGACCCAAGAAAGATGTCCCATTTAAGAACTTCTAGATTTGGAAGATAGAAGATAAAATATTGAATATTGAATATAGATAAGGACTAAGAAAATTCCTATTGAATATTTGAGAAGCTGCAAAAATACCCAAGAGAAGGTCTCAAGCAAACTTGTAATGAGAAAAAATAAGAAGGCTAGAGAAGCCCTATTGAAGAAGTTGAAGAAGTGGCCTTTGGAAAATATTTGAAGAAAGCTCGATATAGAATATTGCAAGTAGGATAAGCTCATAAAAATATGAATTTGGGATAATTGTCACCATCTGACAACAAGCCCAAAAGGAAGAATGATTTGGAAAGAATATTGCCAAACTTTGGAAAGGATTTTTGAGAATCTCAAGACATTCAAATTCTTGAGGAAGAGACCAACCAAAGAGGTCAGATTTTAAGTGAGAGTTGTTGGTGAAAAATAGGCCTATGGTTGTGATTGTTCCCATGACCTTGCCAAAATTAAGTAGATATACTAAGTTCAGAGGGATTCCATCTAATATCTAGAGAATACTGGTTCCTTGGTGGTTTTTATATGAAAGGGGAAGGGAGAAATTTACTAAAAGTAAGGGAAATATAGTTGCTATGAGAAATTTTATTATGGTGTATATTAAACAACAATAATGACAAATATATGTAACTCGCAATCTAAGCATTTTCTATACCTTCATGTAGAAATAATCAGTCTAGTAAAAATTATTTAGAGTTTGATCTTGTTTTAAATTCAATATTAGGTCTTGGTAGGCTATATGATCATGTGGAGCTTGCTTAGTCAACTCTTGGCATAGGGATATACCTCTTACTAACTTGGTTGGATGTATATCTACATCATAATTCTGTATCTTCGTTACCCAACCTGCTCTTTTGCACCAAGTTCTCCCTGTATTACAAAATTTCTAACATCAGGGTGTATCACATAGACAATGGTATTGCTTTGTTGCCTGAACTTCTTTAGTGACTTCATAATTGCATACACTTGTTTTTTGATGAAGTTATATCTCTCTTCATTATTTTGCATGGTATGGCTTATAAAGGCTATGGGAATTTCTTCATTATCATCTCCTTTTTGGGTGAGAACTACAACATAACTTTCATACTCTCTGATAACATATAAAATGAAGATTTTGGAGTAATCAGGATTAACAAGCACATGTGCTTGAGATATTTTATCCTTTATCTTTCTAAAGACTTATTTTATTGGATCTATCCATTTAAACTGGGCATCTTTCTTTAGTATTTCTACCATTGGTTTGACAATTTATGCAAAATATGCTATAAACTTGCATACAAAATTTATCTGTCCAAAAAATTATTGCAAGCATTTATTATTTTCTGGTAGGGGAAGCTCCATAAGTGCTTTTACTATGTCAGTATCTATGGAAAATCTAGCTTTTGAGATGACATGGCCAAGTAGAATTCCTTATTCTACAACAAATATGGATTTATTTGGGTTCAAAGATATGCTAAATTCTATGTATTTTTCAAATAATTTCTCAAGGTGTTCTACATGGTCTTCTTTACGATGAGAGAAGACTATAAAATCATCTAAATATATGGCTATGAACTTATTAGCAATTTTTCCAAAAGCCACATCCATTGCACTTTGAAAAGTTACTCCTACATTGGACAAACCAAAAGGTATTATCTGATACTCAAATATCCCCCACTTGGTGGTGAAGGCAGTATTGTATTGATCTTCATATCTAACCCATACCTGATTATAACTAGAGAATCCATTCAATAAGGAGAATCTCTCTACCCCTGCTATTGTATGTAGAATTTTATCTATCTATGGAAGAGGATAATGATATTTCAAAGAATCTCAGTTCAATTTTTTGAAGTCTACGCTCAATATAATATCCCCATTTTTGTTTCTAACTAGGACTAGATTAGCTACCCAGGTAGAGTGTTTAATGGGGTATACTATCTTGGCTTAAAGGAGCTTTAACAACTCCTGTTTTATCAATGCTTCTATTTTTGGGTTAATAGGTCTTTGCTTTTTCCTGAAGGGCTTTGCATCTTCTTCCAACTTGATGGTATGTTGTATGGTTTAATTTCTGTATACTTTGAGATCGCTATACACCCAAGAAATAATATCTGGGAATTTATTGCATAATTCCCTGATCTAGTTTAACTCTTATTCTGTACAGTTAACCTCAACTTTAATCATTTTTCTCGACTCTAGTTGAACTTCCTTACACCAGCATTGATCAACCTTTATTTTATGACCTACTTCTCAGTCATTATTATCAAAAAGGCTTTCAAGGGTGATCAACCCCTTTGGAATATGATTATTCTTCAATTGGATTAGGCCTTCTTCTTCTTATTCTTATTCTTCATCTTCTAGAATTCTACCCCTTGAAAAATTCATTTTATAGGTCAAGAAATATAATATCTGCTCATCATTTTCAAATACTTACCAGAAAATATTTTTATCTGGCATAGAGGGCCTATATATGAGCCTTACTATTTTGGACTTTTGGATGACATTGCTAATGGGGTAGAAATTTGCTCCTACAGACAATAAAAAATCAGTGTGGGTATTTTGCTCGATAGGAATCACTTTAATGCTCAAAGCCTCAAAGGTTTCCAAGAGATCCCACACCTTATTCCTATATGCTTTAAGATAGTTTTGTTTACTTACACACTTTTCTGTGACTTGATTCACAATGAGTTCTAAATCTCCATATATTTGTAAGTGCTTGACACCTAGATTTTTAGATTTTATTAGACCCAAAAAGAGTGCTTCATACTCAGCTGTATTTTTAGTACAACTACAAGTCAATATATAAGAGAAAATTTTTTCTTTACCTGTGGGATAAATTAGAACTATGCCTGCACTGGATCCATTCTTGCATCTAGCGCCATCAAAGAAAAGTTTCCAGAGTTTATTAGTAGGCTTATCTTCTTTAGGAGTGAGAGCTGCTTGAAATTTTTCTAGCTTCACAATAGAGTAACTTACCATATTGATTTCTACCATAGCATTGAATTTTTTTAGAGAGAACTGGTCTTCTATTTGAAGTTCCTCCAAGGTATCTTCCATTAGATTGAGGTCTTCCAATTCCTCTATCATCATGTTTATAGTGCTGATCTCTTCTATCATTTCTATGTGGAATATGGATGGATTTTAATTAAATATCTTGATTATTCTACCTTTGAAAAGAATTTCTAAATGTGAATAGTCTAAATATAGATATCCTCCTATCTTAGCCATGAATTATCTCGATAAACACATACCAAAGTATGGTTACAAATCTACTACCACCGCTTCTTGTATCACTACAATTTGAGGTACTCGATGAAGCTTTATAGGGATGTCTTTGATTACTCCTACAGTCTTGAATGGAGTGCCATCCAACTGTAGAAATTCTAGGCTACTCCTAGTGTATTCCATTCCCATGATGTTACACACTATTTTTGGTATTACTATGGTAGTAGCACCTGAATCAATCATGCAATTATGTACAACCCTTACTTACATTTGAGGAGATAGATAAAAAGGGGGTGGTCTATTTTTTCTAGTAGTAGATGTTAGATTTTCTTGCACTATATTTGAGTAAGAGGGATTCCTACCTTTGCTTTTCATTGATCTCAAAGATTCTTGCAATAGGTCAATTTGACTAGGAAACTACAGGGTATCATACATACTTGCTTTCGAAGGGGTCTTCTTCATCTATTCTACTATGTTGAAGGAAGTCAAATCGACATTCCTCTCTTTTTATTTAGCAAAATCGTCATATATGCTTCTATATCCCCAAGTCGCTTTCATTCTCTATCTCTTAGTTAGAGAAGGAAATCTTAAATTCTCCTTAGCCTGCTCTTGAGTTTCAGTATCCTTTTGTGGTATATATTATTTAGGTGTCTTTGATCCAATATTCTAGGCAAGGACTTGAATCTTCTTTTCATAGGGAGTATCCCTCTTAGGCAAAGCTTTAGGGGCAGAGAGAAAACTCAAATATTGGAGTTCTTGGGGATGTACTTGCTGAGGTTGTCTACTTGATCTTGTTAGAACAACTACTTTTTCTACTGAAGGCATCATGAAATTGTGGTTCTCTTCTTTGATCATGTTCACATGTCTTTTAAAGGTTTTCTCTACCTTTTCAATGGCTATTTTCTGTATGTAGTGTTGATGAATCATACATGAAATTTCCCCATGTAGGTCATTACACGTAGAACACTAGTAGTTAGAATATGTGGAAGGAGCTGTATATTCTTCATCATCATTTGCATAAACCACATTCGATATTTCCTGACCCTTGTTACTTGAAGAAGCTTGGTCTCTCATCACTTGTGGAAACCTTCTTGGTTGAAAACTTCTTTCAGCTTCCCTTATTTTCATTGATGTGATCTCATTAGTCAAATTATTCATTGCTGATTGTATGTCGAGTGTAGACATGGAAAATTGACCCACTTTTAGTGGGGAATATTCCTTAGAACCCCTAAGAGATCCCTAACCCTTGCCTAAGGCAAGGATAGGACTCTCCTCCCTCAGCCTTGCTTGTTTTAGTATCTTTGGTGAAATTACGCTCCATCATGGCCGGGTGCAACTTCATTGGAGCGATCTCACGCTCCATCATCATGGGGTGTGACTTCACTATTTTTAATTTAATTTTTATTTTTATTCTTTTGGCCTGCTTAAACCTAGGTCTAAACCCTCCCAACATGTTTTGGCATTGACTTTGGGTTTATTTTGCCCATATTTTCCCTTCAATTTTATCTATAAAAGGAAGGATGTTCTTGCTTAAGAGATATACAAGTGATATGTGATCTTAATGATTTTTTTTAATTATTGATTAAGCTCAAATTTTTTATTATAGCTCACTCTTATTCCTTTGCTTTCTTCTACTACAAGCTAACCTCAAAGTATGAATTTCAGATTTGGTCTTCTATTGTGTGGATTGGATTGAATTACTGTGTGACTTGGTGGATTTGTGGTGTGGTTCATAGAGATGGAGTACCTGATTGAATACTTCAATTTTCTATGTCTGCTTTTGTGATGTCCATCAGGATTTAATTACTTAGTTTCTAACATTTATTTTGATTTCTGGATTCAATTTTTATTTTTCATTAGTCTACAATGATATCATGCCTGGCATTAGCGAGGTGCAACTTTGCTTACCCATATTAGGGTAAACCAGTCCGTAGAAGCGAAATCATGCCTTGTTCAGGCAGGGTGTGACTTTGCTACTGCATTATCGTGCCTACTCTAGGCGAGGTGTGACTTTGCCTGAGAGCACACCGAGGGAAATTTCAAGATTCTGTTTTCACTATTGCATTCCATTTGGTATCTAGATCATATTGTTGCATTCTATTTTCTATTTTCTATTACTGCATTTTTATTTTATGATTAATCATCCAAAGGTCAATTTTTTCTTTTGCTTTAAAAGATCATATAAAAGGACCTAGGGGGCTTGACTGTTGCACCTCCGAGGAATGTTACATAGTGACCTAAGTAGACCCCCTAATGCTAATTCATTTTTCAAGTATTTTATGAGTTATTTTGCAGAAAAAAGTATTTATGATATCATTGGACAAGAGGCAAGAAAAGCTAAATCAACCACTAGTCTAGATAAGTGCTCTAATCATTTTATTGGTTGAATATCTGATCTAATTATTGATTCTTAGGCATCTAAAAGTGAAAAGCATTTAGTTTGCATCTAGGGATAACTTATGTGCATTTATTTTGTGTGTTTTCTACTTTAAAGGTTTTCTAAAATAAACCCTAGCTTAGTGAGCATTCAAAATAAATAATCATATTAGGTTAGCTCTTGTATGTCTACATTCAATTTTCTACTATTATATTCTACATTGTTTTTTTATCTTTCCTAGTTTAGAACTAAAAATGCCAAACTTAGGTGTGTTTCTTAAAACTAAATACACCAAAAATTCTTGAATATCTTGAGGACTTGGAGAGAGTCATTAAATCATTCCTAGTGAAACCTTGCCCCTAGAACCAAGTGTAGTGTACAACATACCCCTGTGGTTCATCCCATGAAATGTTCTCTCCTTATCGATCCAGCATTTTGTTTGGAAACTATATGTGGTAGGGCAGTTTTACCCCTCTACATATTTGGTGAACCCAACGTGAACACCTCCTTTTATTTCAAATAATAAGAAAGATAATTAAATTGTGTGCCAAATATTTAAAAAGATAATTCATTTGCGTATAAGTGCATAAGTTCCTCTTTGGTCTTAGTTCTTCTTCTTGTATTTTTCCTTTTCTCAATGGCTTATGACCTTGAGGAAGGATGAAGACTCCTTAGGTTTGATGATATTTTTCATGAGAATGATAAAATTGATAGAGAGAATCATTATCTAGAATAAGAGGTTGATAATCATCTAGATCTTATCCAAAATTCCAATGGGAATATCATCTTTAAATATTTTGACCATCTATGGAATTTTTATAAGTATCATAAGCATGCTTTGGATATGGTATTAGAGGAAGAAGCATTACTTGAAAAGGATATCCCACCTCAAGAAAATCCTTTGAGTGAACCTTTAAATCATGGTAATTCAACTTGTCAACCTACTTATGCCACTACTGTGACCACAAACATTGGATGGAATCCATCCATTCCTCCAACTAGTAATGTCACTCAAAATTATTTTCAATTTCCTCCTTCATATTCTAATGTAAACACTATTTCCTCTATTCCACTGCATTAATCTTCCATTCTTGTAAGGTACCACATATAAAAACAACCCTCATATGTCCAACCTAAGTCAAGGGAATATGGGAAACATACATAGTAATATAGAAATACATAATTTGGAAAATGTAGTGAATCAGTTGGTTTTAAGGATGGACATGATTCAACCTTTAGGGTTTACATACAGTTACAAGGAAATGTGTAGTCAACCATTGGATCCTATTGTTGCTGCTAGACCTTATCCTACACATTTTTATATGCCAGGATTGCCAATATATAAAGGGAATGAAGACCCAATAGAGAATTTAAGAGGATTCAGAATAAATTTCCATGATTGTATTTATGATGATATGCTCTTATTGAAAATATTTCCAAAGAGTCTCACTAGAGTGGTATTAGAGTGGTATTATCGATTGCCCAACTATTATTTGAAGAGTTTTGAGAAGACTACAGAGATGTTTGTTCATCAGTTTAGTGCTTACATTGAAAAGGAAGTGACAATGAGATATTTATACGATTTGAAACAAAGCAAAGAAGAAATTTTTTCAAAAATTTTAGCTCATTGGAGAAGTTTAGTTGGCCGATTAAGACAACCCGTGTCTCAAAAATATATGCTTGATATATTTATTGGTAATTTACAAGAACAATTATCTTATGCTCTGGAAACTAATACTATCACATATTTAGATCAAACAATTGAGTTAGCAAGAAAAGTGGAACAAGCTCTCATTAGAAGAGGTCAACTTAAGGTTAAAGAGGATAAGCCAACTAAATCTCAACATAAGAATAAGCATATAGGAGGCAATAGTGATAGTAGGTCTGTTAACAATGTCACTAACAACCTATAAAATATTGTACTTTAGAAACCTCCTCAAAGGAATTTCACATGACTTAATATGCCTATGGAAGCAATTTTAAAACAACTATTAAATGCTAATGCAATTGAATTACCCCAAGTAAGACATCCAGATACTACAACTCATTGATATAAAGCAAATCAACATTGTGCATATCATATAATAGAGGGACATTAGACTAATTATTGTAAAAGGTTAAAAAAAGTGATTCAAGATTTAATCGATGTTGGTCACATTAACACAAGTAGTTTCCAATATTCTAACAACCAGCAGAATCAAAATAGAACAAGAAAAACCAACCAAGTGTCCTATAAAAATGGATCACATTAGTATGATAACAATATGGTTGGAATAATAACAACTACTCCATGAAAACTTGTATAGAATATGGATGATTCAATGAAGGTTCCACTCTTAGAACTTCTATAGAATTCTCAAGACCATAAAGAAGCTATGATAAATATTTTGAAGCAGTAGCCAGTACCTTCGGATATTTCTCCTAGTGATATGAAAAAGGTTATAAGTTCTCTTTGGAAGCCTTATCTAACATTTTTAGATAATGATATGGCTTCCTTAGGAGTACAGGAAGATTCTTCTCTATACATCACTGCTTACATTGGTGAAACTCTCATTAAAAGGGTTATGATTGATAATGGTTCTTCACTTAATATTTGTACACATTATTTCTTTCAGAAATTTGGATTTAAGAAGGAAGATTTGATTGCATCCATGACATCATTAGAAATTTCAAAAATTATTCTCAAGTAGCTTGTGGCACTATATTAATCCCTTTTAGGGTTGGACCCAAAAAATTGAAAACAATGTTTTATGTGGTGTCTTGCCCTACATATTTTAATCTTCTTCTTGGATGACCTTGGATTCATGCAATGAAGGTTGTCCCTTCTACTTTTCACCAATGTGTAAAATTTGAATTTGAAAATAAAATCATTTCTATCATGGGAGATCCTCATCCATTTGAATTTTTCTCACTAGAATATCTTAGCCCAAATCAATTCATCACAATATTCCTCTAAAAATTCTTCTACAAATGTTTCATCATAGGATCAAAATGAATCTTCTTGTTTAGATATTCTCTTTGATGAATCTCATCAAGGTTTAAAATGGAGTCTTAAGGATGAGGGTCCACCCTCTCCTAAGGTCTTAACTTCAAAGTATTATGTTATAGCTGAAGTTTTATCTTATAATGACATCTGCTCTAATAGGTCTATCCATTGCATAGCACAGGTTGAGTCTTCTAGTTATTAAGTGGACTTTGATTCTATGTAACCCGATGACCTTGATCAATTAGGAGTGATTCCTGCACCACATCCTCTTGAGGATGATTTGTCCATTCTTATTGAGGAGACCATAGATGTGAACATAGGTTCTGAGGAAGCCCATAGAATACTTAAGTTAGGAAAATACTTAACCATGGACAAGTAGGAGTAATTGACCATTTTATTGAAAGAATATCAGGATATTTTTGCTTGGTCATATGATGACATGCCAGGGCTTGATCCCTCCCTTGTCATGCATCATTTGGTAGTTAAGCCTAATGATGAGAATATTAAGTAGAAGATTCAACAAATACATCCGAAGGTCACCCTTTCAGTCAAGGAAGAGATCCAAAAACTCCTTGATGTCGATTTTATAAAAGCCATCGACTATTCTGATTGGATATCCAATATCGTTTTTGTAGCTAATAAGGAAGGAAAAATCAAAGTATGTACCAAATTTTAGGAAATTAACTTAGAATATCCTAAGGATGATTTTCCCTTACCCAACATAGACCAAATTGTAGATTTCATTGCCAAATATGGGATGCTTTTGCTTATGGATGGGTTATCAGGTTATAATTAGATTATGATTGCTCTTGAGGATCAAGCCAAGACAACATTCACTACTCCCTGGGGTTCCTTCTACTGGAAGGTCATGCCTTTTGGCATTAAGAATGCAGGAGCTACCTAGTGGTGGGCTATGACTTATATTTTCCATGACATGATGCATGATATTCTATAGGACTATGTGGATGACATTTTGGCTTGTTCCTTAGAACGAAAGGATCAAGTCCATGACTTAATATGAATCTTTGAAAGGCTTTGACAATACAGGGTTCATCTTAAACCTGCTAAGTGTGTGTTCGAGGTCACATCTGGAAAGTTGTTGGGTTTCATAGTGTCTAGGTGAAGTGGACCCTACTAAGGTAGTAGCTATCTTTGATATGCCTCCTCCTCGCACCTTGATCTAGCTACGTAGTCTGAAAGGTAATTTGTAGTCTATCTATTGGTTCATTGCCCAGTTAGACGATAAGTGTCAACCTTTACTTCGACTCCTTAAGAAGGATGTAGTTTTATAGTGGGATTCCAAGTGTTAGAAATATTTTGATGACCTCAAAAGATATCTCACCTCCATGCCTATTTTAGTTCTCCCTATGTCTAGTAGGCATTTGTTGCTTTACATAGCAGCCACCACTCATGCTTTGGGAGCCATGTTGGCTCAAAATGATGATGAAAAAAGAGAGAGAGCTATCTACTATGTTAGTAGAACTTTGATCAAATATGAAACTAGGTACACTCCCTTAGAGAAGCTTTGCCTTGCTTGAAGAGAAATAAAGAGCCCCGATAAACTAAAATAGAAAAGCAGTAATAATAGAATCAAAAGAAGAAGATCACATATTCACACATTACACAATATTTATCCTGGAAACCCTCAACCAAGAAAAAACTAGCATAATATTATCTTATTATTGCATTAACTTGACCATCTCCAATACAATAATATTCTCCTTCTATCTCTTTCCAAACCCTAATGCAAGTGCGATATATATAACAAATGCACATGCACAAATTTTATAATATCATGGGAAAAAAGCAAGGGTTCAAATATAGTAACCCTAAAAGCCCATATGGGTCTAAATATAACTTAAAAAATCCTAAAAAGTTAACCCTGTCAAGTATATCATACACAACATCTAGTACCTTTTAGTGTTAACCCCACTAGAATAACATGGAAAATTTTCAACATATTTTCAACATTCGCCCACTTGTTGAATACTTTCCATAGGACCTAACAACGGCCATTGTCAACTATCAAGGACAACCATGCCCATAGATCTTCTACACCAAGAAAATTTTTGAGTAGGTACAACCTTTGTTAATGAATCAACAATATTCTTCTCTGTATCAACTTTCTCAAATATCACTTGGTTCTCTTCAACCATTTCTCTCACAAAATGGTACTTTATATCAATATATTTTGATCGATCATGAAAACCAAGATTATTTTCCAAAAATATTACACTTTGATTGTCACTGTTAATTCTCACAACCTTCTGTTTAATGCCAACTGTTGAACACAACCTTTGTAGCCACACTACTTCTTTACTGGCATGAGTTGTTGCAATGTGATTTGCTTCTATAGTGGATAAAAAAACAACTTATTGCTTTTTACTCATCCAACTTATTGCCCCTCCAAACAACCTGAACACATAAGCACTCGTGGATCTTCTCTTATCAATATCTCCAGCCTGGTCAACATCCACAAACCCTTTTAGATTTACAATATCATTGTATCTAGATTTTCCTTCATAAAAAATAACATAATATGTAGTTCCACACAAGTATCTGAAGATCCTCTTCACAATAGTCCAATTTTCCTTTCCTAGATTTGATATATATCTGCTAACTACTCCCATTGCATGTGCAATATCACCATTGCATACATCAAACTGCCCACAACACTAGCATAAGGAACATGATGCATTTATTCAATTTCCTCATTTGTTTTGGGATACTGTTCAACAAATAACTTTTGACCAACTAGATATGGAGTACATACCGGTTTACAATCATGCATTCTAAACTTTTGTAGTATCAAATTAATATATATTTTTTGATTTAACCATAACTTTTTATTTGCATGATCCCTTATTATTTCCATACCCAAAATAAATTTTATAGCACCCAAATCCTTCATATCAAATTCAGAAGATAACTGAGCTTCGAGTAACTTTATCATATACTTACTATTACCAATTAACATGTCATCCACATATAATACAATGATAAAAAGATTTTCACCTTCCTTTTTGAAATATACACATGGATATGCTTTGATTTTTCCAAGCCCAAGTGTCAAGACAAACCTGTCAAATTTTTGGTTCCACATCCTTGGAGACTGATTCAACCCATAAAGAGACTTCTTCAGCTTGCATACCAAGTCCTCCTTACATTTTACCTTAAATCATTCTAGTTGTGATATATATATCTTCATCAAGTTCACCATGTAGAAAAACTATATTTACATCCATATGTTCTATTTCAAAATCAAAAGTAGCAAAAATAGCCAACATAAATTTTATTGAAGTTAGTTTAGCCATAGTAGAAAAAATCTCACCAAAGTCAATTCCATAAATTTTAGAAAATCCTTTTGCTACCAAGCGAGCCTTGTACTTCTCCAAATTTCCTTCTACATTTTACTTCTTCTTGAATAACCACTTAAAACCAATAGGTTTTCTACTAGGAGGTAATTTCACCAAGTCCCATGTCTTATTTTTATCCAAGGAATCCATTTCTTCTTCCATATCCTTTTTCCAAGACTTATTCTCACTTGATTGAAGTGCCTCCTTTATAGTCTTGGGTTCTTCATGAGTAACTGATAAATTAAATGCAGAATACAAATTTGAAGGACTATACCTGTTTGGAAGTCTTCTCTCTTGATCTGATCTCCTCAAAATTGGAGTTCTAGGTTCTACATCTTTTGCTTCCTCCTCACCTTCTTCCTTTGAATATTCCTCTTCACACTCTCTTTGTAATTCAGGTTCTACCTCTAGTTCTTCCTCCTATTTCAATTTTACCTGCACTATTTTTGGTTCTTTGCTTGGTTGCATTTCATGTTTTAAAATCCCTTTTGTTTCTCTAAAGATCACATTATGATTGTACACAACCTAATTTGTTTCTGGGTTCCACAACTTATATCCTTTAACAATAATACTATAACCCATAAATATGCATTTTTTAGATTTATAGTCTAGCTTAGTCCTTTTATATTTTGGGACATACATATAAGCATCACAACCAAAAACCCTTATATGTATAAGAGAGGGTTTATTAAGAGTACATACTTCCTATGGAGTCTTGTCCACCAAATTTGAGGTAGGATATCTATTGATGAGATAACAAGCTGTTAACACAACTTATGCCCAGAACTTCTTTTCTAACCGTGCACCACTTAGCATGCTTCTAGCCTTATCCATCAATTTCCTATTCATCTGTTTTGCAACCCCATTATGTTGTGGAGTATATGGAGTTGTTATCTACCTTTCTATTCTAGAGTACTTGCAAAACTACTAAAATTAATTAGAGAAAAACTCATCACCATGATCACTTCTCAAAACCTTTATCTTTTTCTCTATCTGATTTTCTACAAGAGCCTTAAACTCTTTAAATTTATTAAAAACCTTAGATTTGTTCCATAGAAAATATACCCATGTATTTCTTGAGAAGTCATCTATAAATGTAACAAAATAGATAGATTTACCTAATGATGGTACTTTTTCCAGTCCAAACACATCACTGTAAACTAGATGTAGAATTCCTTCAGACCTTGTAGCACTACTTGGAAACTTGACTCTAGTTTATTTCCAAAAAACACAATGCTCACAAAAATTAAAATTTAATGGGCATTCAGAAAGTCCTTCGGCCATACCTTTCATTTTCAATGTTCAAAATCCGTTCTCACCAATGTGCCCCATGCGTTTAAACCACAACATTGTCTTCGCTTTAGGAATACTCAAATCCATTTCAACTTATTATTTTATTGTACAACTAAAGAGTTATTGCAATTAATAATTAGTATGCTAGCCTCAAGTCTAAAAAAAGTTCTTGTACGAAATCCTCTTGCCAACATCAAGGATCCATGGACCATCTTGTAGCTATCCTTATTAAATACCATATTCACACCTGCATCATTCATATTACTCACATATATCATATTCCTTGCCAAAACTAGAATATGCAACACACCGGGAAGGATTTTAATTCTTCTATATTTTAGCATCAAATTATCTCTTCCTTGACCTATTATTTTATATGTTGAATTGTCTCCCAAGAATACTTTATCTCCATATATATTTTCATATTCATAGAACCCCTCCCTATAAGGAGTCATATGAAAAGAAGCACTCCATTCAATCAACAATGAGTCATCACATTCACTTGAGCATGTTGTAGCTAAGAATAAGTCTCCTGAATCTTCATTTGTGGTCTTTGTTTCTGTAGAAGTTCCTTCATCAGATGATCGATTATTATCAGCCTTTTTAGATTTGCAATCTCTTTTATAATGCCCTGCTTTACCACAGTTCCAACATTTCCTATTTTTTGGGGCAACAAATTTACCACTAGATTTTTATTTCTTTCTCTTGATTTATTTTTGCTTCTTTCTTGAGAATGACCTCTCACAATCAAGGCTTCCTTTTGATTATAATCATCAGAATATTTTCATCTCATCTCCTTAGATAACAAATTTCCTACTATATCCTCTACTTTCAATGTAGATGTAGTATTGGTGATAGCCATAACAAGGTTATCCCATGAATCAGGTAATGAATAAAGTAAAGTAATAAATTTTTTCTCTTCATCCATTTTTACTTCTACAGATATTAATTGAATTACCACAACGTTAAAATCATTTAGATATTCAAATACAAAGTCACCATCATTCATCCGAAGTGAATACAACTTATTTCAAAGAAAGAGTTTATTTACGAGTGACTTTGTCTGATACAATGTTTCCAGCTTCTCCCATAACAACTTTGTCATGGTCTCTATAGATACATTCAATAATAATAAATTTGATAAGCATAATCTGATAGAGCTCCTTACCTTCCTATCAATTTTTAGCCAATCCTCATCTGTCATCGATGCTGATTTTGTTCTTGAGACCACAGTTCACTGATATCAATCAACCAACAGATCCTCCATCTTGAGTTTCCACAACTTAAAATTCTATTCATTAAATTTTTCAATCTTTATTCGTGTACTTCTCATATTTCTCCTTTGCCTTGATCCTTTTGCGTACGAATACCATTCAAGAATTAATTTATCACAGGGTTGAAACCCTTACTCATCGAACAAAGCTAAAACCTAGCTCTGATACCAAATGAAGAGAAATAAAGAGCCCCAATAAACTAAAACAAAAAGAGCAGTAATAACAGAATCAAAAGAAGAAGAACATAGATTCACACATTACACAATATTTATTCTGGAAACCCTCAATCAGGCAAAAACCAACATAATATTATCTTATTATTGCATTAAATTGACCATCTCCAATACAATAATATTCTCCTTCTATATTTTTCCAAACCCTAATGCAAGTGCGATATATATAACAAAGGCACATGCACAAATTTTACAATATCATGGAAAAAAAGAAAGGGTTCAAATATAGTAACCCTAAAAGCCCATATGGGTCTAAATATAACTTAAAAAACCCTAAAAATTTAACCTCGACAAGTATATCATACACAACATCTAGTACCTTTTAGTGTTAACCCCACCAGAATAACATGGAAAATATTCAACATATTTCCAACATTCTCCCACTTGTTGAATACTTTCCATAGGGGCTAACAACTACCATTGTCAACTATCAAGGGTAACCATGCCCATAGATCTTCTACACTAAGAAAATTTCTAAGCAGGTACAACCTTTGTTAACGAATCAATAATATTATTCTCTATATCAACTTTCTCCAATATCACTCGGTTCTCTTCAACCATCTCTCTCACAAAATGGTACTTTATATCAATATGTTTTGATCGATCATGAAAACCAAGATTATTTGTTGAAAATATTACACTTTGATTGTCACTGTTAATTCTCACAACCTTCTGTTTAATGCCAACTGTTGAACACAACCTTTGTAGCTACATTGCTTCTTTACTAGGATGAGTTACTACAATGTACTCTACTTGTGTAGTGGATAAAGCAATAACTGATTGCTTTTTACTCATCCAACTTATTTCCCCTCCAAACAACCTGAACACATAAGCACTCGTGGATCTTCTCTTATCAAGATCTCCAGCCCAGTTAGTATACACAAACCCTTGCAGATTTACAATATCATTGTCTCTATATTTTCCTTAATAACAAATAGCATAATTTGTAGTTCCACGTAAGTATTGGAAGACCCTCTTCACAACAGTCCATTGTTCCTTTTCTAGATTTGACATATATCTACTAACTACTCCCACTGCATGTGCAATATCAGGTCTAGTATCATACATCAAACTACCCACAACAGTAGCATAAGGAATTGTTGGTCATCAAATCTGCCTAGGAAAGGATTTTGGGTAAGTGTATGCGCCCTAGACCTGGACCAACATTGAAAGGCCGAAGGGAAGAGATGCCCCTCGTGCCAATATCCGGAGAAAGGCCGGCTCCTATGCTAAACTACTCGGGTGTTTTGAGATAAGGGTGCAGGAAAGAGATAAAAGGAGTAAGGGTTAGAGAAAGAAATAAAAGGGGTTAAGGGAAGAGAGATGGATAGTTTAAAGTGGGAGAGAACAGGAAGCACGATCACTAACTAGCAACTTGAATAGAAGCAAGGAACACCAAGAATAAATGAAAGAAACACAATATCAACTTCCCTATGTATCCTTCAGGCGAGTTTCAGGGTACATTCCTCGATCGCACATCGGACGTAGGGTTCAACATCTCAGTATACAAACGAAGAAAGACAAAAGAATCAAGCACAGAAGGCAGCATAAAAGAAAGCCAATACGATGTTTTTCCCTTCCTATGTATCCTTCAGACGAGTTTCAGGGTACAATCCCCGATCGCACACCGGACATAGAGTTCAACATCTCAGTATACAAACGAAGAAAGACAAAAGAATCAAGCATAGAAGGCAACATAAAAGAAAGGAATTGAGCCCAAAGCTCTTTAGTATTAATCACAGGACATCAAGTTACAGCAGCTTTCTAGCAGATAGTTCCCCCCCTTTTCCATTACAATGCCTGGGTTTTTATAGAGGACCCGACCCTCTGAGTCATAATTACATAGCAAGGAGAAGTACGCCCTCGAGCCCTGAGAATTCGGCTCCCCGAGGCTCTCGTGATCGAGCTCTCAAATCCGTTACCAAAACTGGCAACTATGATCGGGTCAACCATGGAAAGATGCATTGATGAGCCGTCTGGACGTCCTTGGTCTCCGGGTGCGGTGCTCGAGTGGCCGCCATGCTCGTCGGGCTCTTCATCATGGCCTGATACTTCATTTTTGATTGCCAAAAATGAGCAACGAGCTTATCGGGCACGAAAAATTGCATTTATGAGGCACTTGATCGCCTCGAGAAAATACCCGGCTTGGAACGCGTGCCCGTGAAGCGCTTCGCTAAGTCTTTGTTCACAACTTCGCTTCGCAATGGTTCTGAGCCGAAGCAAAAACTCCTCCTTGGTTTGTACTTCGCAAAATTGAGCTTCGCAAAACTGCTTCGGGGGTGGTGAGTGCCGAAGCATATTTGCTTCGCAAAATGGGCCTCTTCGTCCTCGCCGCTTCGCTGACAAAATTGCTTCACTGATGCCTTGGAGAAATGCTTCGCTACGATCCTCTTTCAAAACTGTGGTTCGGGAAGGCTTCGGCCGAAGCAATTGTCTTCAAAAGATGTTGCATTCTCCATGACCTCCGTCACTTCGGGTAGAAGTACTTCGCATGAAAGCTAGCCGAAGCAGATGCTTCGGAATGACTTTCGGCGAAGTATTTTCAATTCTCCTTTGAGTTCTGCTTCGCTGATTTTCTGATCGAAGTATTTGCTGAAAATGCTTCGGGTGTGAAGTAGTTTCATTCTCCTTCCTTTGTATTTTACTTCGGCAACACCGCTTCGCAGAAATCTCGCCCGAAGTAGTTTTCTTGCCTTTGCTTCTTCTTCGAAGTTGTTCTTTCGAATGCCGCTTCGCTCAACTTTTGCCCGAAGTAGATACTTGAAGCGCTTCGGGCCCGAAGTTCTTTTTATCACTACCCTTGTATTCTTCTTCGGCAATACTACTTCGCAAAGACTTTACCCGAAGCAATGCTGGAAATGCTTCGGGTGCGAAGCTCTTCTCATTTTCCTTCGGCGAAGCTCTTTCTTTTCTACTTTATATACAAAGGGGTGGCATTGAAAGCCAAAATTGCTGCAACTTTCAAAATAAAAAAGACAACAAAGAAAAACTTTACAAAATACTGTACAAAATTTGATTTCCTTTTCTACCCCTTGAGAAATGTGACAAAATTGTCAACATTCTTGGTGGCTCACGGGGCAACGAGCTCGTCTCGGTGGGAGAACCCTTTAATTTTGATCCATTGGGCCAGAGTCTTTTCCCGATCCTATTCTGGTGCGGCCTCTTCGAGAGCAGCTTCTTACGGCAGTGACGGGGCAAGACGCTCACGGATTTTCCTCATGGTTCGACGGACCTGAGACTAGGCACTCTTCGAGAAAGGTTCTAGATCTTGCAGTGCCTTGATCAAAACGTGGAACCGATCAATCTTCTCGATATCAGCATGTTGGGCTCTAGTATACAGATCATTTAGGCAGGCCACGATCTTGCAGTATCTCAAGAGGTAATCTATGATCTGCCTTTCTGTTATTGGCTCTGCCCATCCATCTATCTCCGAGACATCACCTTCAAACTGAAGCCATGTCGGCTTAATCTCTTCTTTGGTTAGGAGGTTCCCATTATCATCTGTGAAGCTTGGGAAGCCCATGGAAGAAAGATCTTGAAAGTAGCCCATTGATGTGTGCTGCTCATTCTCGAACATGTCTAGGAGGTCCTTCGCCTTCTGTGTTTTTCGCACCTTAGAGAAGAAAGCACGAACTGTGGCTCGGGTCGTAGACCAATCCCTAGCTATCCGACTCATTGCAGGGACCTGCAAGTCTTGATATTTGGCGCTTTGGACATCGAAAGCTAGTTTGAGTCGGCCTCTAGCTTTCTGAGTTATCTGATCGATGATTGGCCCTCCCTCGGTAGTGGCACTTCGAGCTTCCGTAATATAGGCCAAAATTGAAAAGGCACTGGAGGCCCGAGATCTGAAATTTTTGAGTAGGTGCGAGCGAATCTCCTTGATTCTGCTTCTATCAAACAGCTCCAAGTTTGCCTTTTCGAACAACTACTATTGCGTCTGCAAGATCTTGCTTTCAAGCTCCTTGGCCTTCAGCTCGTTCTCGGCCTACCTCTGCGCTTGTTGCTCGGCTGAACACTGCAGTTGTAGGATTTGTTGTTTGAGGGTGTGTGTTTCTTTTTTCAATAACTTGCACTATTTCTGTGAATCCTCTAGCTCGGAGCGGATCCTAGCCAGCTCTTCCTCCAACTTGATGTTGGCATTTTCTGCTTCAAACCTGCGCTGATTGGCAATATTTGCATGTGCTCGAAAAGTTTCGATCCCGACATGCATGGATGCGGACTCATTATCTATATTCAAATGCTCCAGGTCCTTGGTCTTCTCCTGGTACTCATAGTCAACTGGAGTCATTTCATCCAGAGGCTTCTGGACTTTAGGGACCTTCTTAACCTTATGTAACTTTCCGCCCTTCAAGTCGAAGACAACACATTTTTCAACTTGGGCCAGAGATCGCCCTCTTTTCTTCCTTGCCTCCTTCAGCATTTTCTCTGTGTTTTTCTGAGCTAAGAGTAGCTTCTCGGCTAAGGGGCGCTCCTTTATTAGAGATAAATCTATTTCAAAAAAGGTTGGATCTCCAGCCAAAGGTGTGAACAAATATAAAGAATTAATGGGGAATGATTCCCCAGATGGTTTGGAGACGGGCGTAGCAGGGGCTTTGGCAAGCGGGATTATACTGTGGGTGATGGGAGAGTGGGCTACGGGGCTTGGCATTGGGACACTGCCTTCACCTTGGCTTAGGACTGAAGGAACGATGGAGTGGGTGGGCAAAGTGGTTTCAATAGGCTTGACCTGGTCAGACGATTCGGGTGGAGTGGGGCTAGGCAAAGTTGGAATGGAAACAGGCAATGCTTGAGGAGGTGATTGACCTTGTAGGGGAGAAGGGGGAGAGTGCGTACCTACGTGCCCTCCTAGCAAAGTGGTCGTGGTAACTTCTTGCGTGATCGGCTCCTGCTCCTTTTGGGCTTCGACACTTCCGACCTCCATGACTTCTACTTCAGGGTCCCCTTCTTGTTGGAGGAGTTCCTCCACATCGATGACATCTATGTCTGGGACCATCTCAGCACTTGGTGGCATCGCACCTTCAACACCTGCTTCGGCTGGGTCTGATGCAGGTTGTTCAGTATGAGCGCTTGGGGGCCTTGTGCGAGGTCACTTTGGGTGGCTCGGAGGCACTTGAATCTGCTCCTGCCTCTTCCTTTTCCTTCTCTCCAATGGTTGCTCTGCCTCTTCGGCACTTGTGTCATGGCTTTCTGATGGTCCTTGTGGTAGTGCCTCTGGAGTAGCTTCAGCTTCTTCCTCTTTCGAGGCATCTTCAGCTCCTTTTGGACTTTCACCCGATCCCGGGGAGCTGGAGGAACAAAATCAGCGAAGGATATAGACTTCCAAGTTTCAACGTTGGCGTCATAAAGAATCGTGAAGTCTTTATCTATTGCCAAGAGTCCATAAGAATTCATCTTCTGGCGATGGACTCTCATTATCCACCATTCTCCTAATTTTTCCTCGCTCCAATCCTTCAATTCCTCCTTTAAATCATCCTTTGCCTTCCTCCAAAATGTGGAGCTTGGAGTTGGGAGGGGATACTGATCGGGGTCAAATTCGACCTCCATGGGGTAGAATTCATGCCAGGGTGGCAATGTCCTCATCCTCTCCAAATGCCACTCCAGATCTTTCCCATTCGGATTATTCCTCTGCTCCACAATTTTGGGATGAGGGCAGATGTGGAAATTCTTAAATTTTAAGTGATCCCTCATCACTCCCAAGGGATCATAGAGCCATTGCTGAGGAATTTGGAGTAGGCCAAAATTGGCAAGCTTCTCCTCCAGGAAAACATTCTGTTTCAAGGCAGATACCTCAATTACTCCCATCCTGAAGGGGAAGTCATAGGTATGTGCCCATTTTCGACCATGGCCATACACGACGTTGGTTGCGTCACTCTGTCGAGCGACCTCCAATGCAAATTGGTACTCGAAAGGGAAAACAGGGAGCAGGAAGGGTTTTCTTGTAAAGCTGAACATACGAATCACCAATCCCTACGTCAATTGAAAAACATCTCCCTTCTTTTCTTGCACTATTTTATCTCTCAGGCTGAGGGGGACCCGAGGGCAAGAACCCTTCAACAAATGCATGGCGGGCCCCAAGAATTGTTGGTTAAAAGAATAATAGGACTCTGTCCTCAACAGGAGAGGAGTCCACTGGTATACAGGCAGAGGATTTCCATCCTTGTCACTCGAAGAGATGGCGATATGGGGGAATCGCTGATGAACCTGGTAGAAGAACAACCAGACTAGGAGGGAGCAGGGTGCGAAGTACTAGCCCGTCGCCGAATTCTTCATACTGGTGAGTCGCGTATGCAGGGTTCGGGCCACCCATTCTGCCCAATCAAAGAAAACTGGGTTGGTGCTTGGTCTTGCATGATCAGGGGCATAGAATTCCCCTCTTGAAATACATTCGGCCAAAGACACCTGCCAGGGTTGCACCGAAGCATCTGTCGACAAGCCCGCCACCCATGCAATGATGGAGAAAATATCGGTGTTCTTGAAAGCTGCCAAAGGTAGAGGCATTTGGGGCAGCTTGCTTGAAGGGAGCCCGCTTTTGAGGTTCTCATGCAAAAATTTCAATATGAAGTTATTGGAGGTGAACCTCTCCATCTGTTCACTTAGAATAACATTGCGAACCGAATAACCCTTGGGTGGCCCTTGCCGTGGTGCAAATGCTGCTTGCACATCTTCCTTCAGAATGGAAAATAATTTATGGCCTGAAGCATCCAACACTTGCCTGGATGCAGGCTGGTAATTCTGCGCGATAGCATAAATTAGCTCCGGGAAATGGTGAGCAGGAGGGGTCAAAAACTAGTAAATCTGAGAATAATAGGCAATAGCCCTTTTATTCTCTAGGGTGAGTCTGCTCACCATAAACTCAATAGTGCGTCGAAGGTCGGACACATCCTTAGAGAGCTCTGTATCTCTAATATTCTCCCACCCATCAATTGGTGGGTCTACAAGCTGCTCCTCCTCAGAGTCATCTCCTTCTTCTATCGGCTGCTTTTTAGGGCGAGGGGTGGGGTCGATCTTTTTTGGAGTATGCCTTTTCTCCTCTTTGCCCTTCTTTTTTTTTTAGGGCCTGCAACTTCGGGTTCCTTCCCTTTCTCTTTGGAATTCTTCTTCCCCATGTAAATGGTGGTTGAGTCCTTGATATAGAGGGCTTTAATGTGAATGAGCTTGGATGCAAAGGGTAGGAGGATTAAAGGGTATCTGAAGGCTCTTAGTCTTGCTTGAATTGATGGATAAATAAACTTCCCTCTTGATAGGACTTCGTGTTTTATAACCTAAAAAGGTAACTACCTTAATTTATGGCACCTACTAAAATTAAATTTATACCTCGGATGGAAGAGGTTACCGTATCCTTTGATTGATTCTAGCATCGACGTGGTACACGGGGCCACATGCTTTGATGATTACTGTTTGTACTTGGAGACGCAACTTGCTGCCACCTCGTACCTCGGCGTGAGCTTTTATTTTCCATTTTTCTAACTGAATTGCCTCGGGATGCACCCTACCACTTTTGCCTTAAATTCATCTGCTTCGAACTCTTTTCATGGTTGTTGGTTGCACATTCTTCGAGGCACATTTTAAATTCTCCACCTTGCACGAAGTTGAACTTAATGTTGAAAATGCTTCATGGTGAACCTTTGGTTCGGACTGCCTTTCGATGCTTCGGGCCCGAAGTACTTTTCTTTTGTCGTGCTGTCGCTTTGCTTCGAAACTGCTTTGCTAGGGCTCTTTTAAAATCTACTTCGCAAAATTCTTGCCCGAAGTAGCTACTGAAAATGCTTCGGGTGTGAAGCTCTTTTCTTGCCTTTGTTTGAATTTTGGTTTGGCCCTTTTGGGGATAAAATGCTTTGCTGCGAACCTTCTTGCAACTACTACTTCGCATCAAAAGTCCCCGAAGGAGATTTTGAAGTGTAGTTGTTGGTTTATGCAATCTTGGAGCAGGATGTATATACACACATGAAATATATACAAAAGTACATATACACACATTTTTTTTTTTTAAAGAAAGAAATGGTGTTTTACCTCAGCGGTGAAAAGTCTTCAGATGAAGACCATTGACAGAGATCGGCAAAACCTGGCCATCTGCATCTTTGAGGATGAAAGAGTTGGCCGAGTTCACCTTCATAATTTCGAACGGCCCATCCCAGAAGGCGTCCATCTTGTCGTGATTCCCAGGCTTGGCTTTCCAGGAGTCCCACTTCCATACCAGATCTCCCACTTTGAATGTGCGATCGGATGATTTCTTCTTGAACCAGTCTTGAGTGACTTGAGCATGCTTAGCGAAGTTCTGGTAGGCTTCTTCGCGATCTTCCTCTAGTTGCAGCAGCTGAGCTAATCTATTTTCCATTGGACTAACTCCATCTTCTGCTTCTAATAGCTGTAATGCAGGGATCTCCACATGGATGGGTAAGATGGCCTCCTTGCCGTAGACCAGGGCATAAGGTGAAGTCTTGATTGACTTCTTGATAGAAATTTGATCGGCCCACAAGGCCCGATCTAGAAGGAGATGCCAAGTCCTTTTGTTTGTCTCTATGAGCTTCCTTAGCACCCTCAACAGGGTCTTATTGGTGGATTCTCGCCAAGCCATTGCCCTGTGGATAGTAATTGGAGGATACTTTATGATATATCCCATATCTGTAGAGGAATTCATTGATTTTGGCCCCGTGAAAATCGGGACCATTGTCCGTGATGATCGCTTCGGGGATGCCGAACCTAGTGATCAATCCTTCTAGGAAGGTGATTACAGTCTCTTGATCTGCATGCTTCGTAGGAATCGCTTCGGCCCACCTGGTGAAGTAGTCGATCGCAGTCAGGATGAACTTATGTCCAACGGAGGAGTTCGGCGATATGACCCCTATGAAATCCAGCCCCCATTGTTGGAAGGGCGTCTCTACTTGTATCGGTTGAAGGGGCATCGAAGCATTTCTGCTTTGGCCGGCGAACTTCTGACACTGCTCGCATTTGCGACAAACGACGAAGGCATCGACAAAGAGTGTGGGCCAATAGTAACCCGCCTTGATGATCTTTAGCGTCGTTGTTCTCCCTACGAAGTGACCTCCAGATAGTCCTGAATGGAACTCTCCTAGAACTTTTCTTTTATCATCATCTTTGATGCATTTGAGAAGGACACCATCAATGTTCCTGAAAAATAGGCCTTCGGGGCGCAGAGTGTATCGAGAGGACCGCATCCTGAAATGTCTTCGCTGCGAAGCATTTAGATGCGAAGGACAACCACCAGTGTGGAAGTATTCAACTATTTCACTGACCCAGTCTTTCTCGTCCTCTTCCTGGTTAGCGAAGCATCCTTCGAATAGTGAGTCATCCCATCGAGATTCTGTCACTTCGGCCGCTACGCTCTTTGCCAATTCTTGACACAATGCGCGACCGTGAACCAGTTTTGTGGGCTTGATCTCGATGTCAAATTCTTGTATCTTATTCACCCAACCAGCTCTCTTGCTCCCCAATTCTCCTTGGATGATGAAATTGCGCACGTCGGGGTGAATGACAAAGACTGTGACCCGACTTTGGGAGATGAACTGTTTGAACTTTCTGAGGGATTTCATTACTGCATGCACCTGACGTTCTATGAAATTATATTTCTCTTCATGGGGATTGATCACCTGGCTCAAAAACGCGATGGGACGCTCCTCACCATCTTCCCCATTTTGAGTCAGGACCATAGCATAGCTTTCGGGCTCTCCTATAGCATACATGATAAAATCCTGACTGTAGTCAGGGTTGATCAAGACCGGCGCCTGAGCGATTCGGGCCTTAATCTCTTCGAATGCTTCCTTTCTTTCTTTGGTCCAACTAAATTCGGTGCCCTTTTTCAAAAGTTCGGACATTGGCTTGATGACTTGGGCGAAATCGGGGACAAACTTCCTCACGAAGTTAATCTGGCCAAAGAAAGATTGAAGTCCTTTCTTGTCTGCTGGGAGTGGGAGCTTTGTCAGAGCCTCAGCTCTGTCGGGATCTACAGTGAGCCCCTTTTTTGATATCGCATGTCCCAGTAACTTTCCTTCATTGACTGCGAATATGGACTTCTTTGGATTGATCGAGATGCCAAACTCTCGACATTTTTCAAAAATTTGTTGTAGATGTATGGGGTGATCCTCTCTTCTTCGGGAGAAAATGGTCATGTCATCTAGATAGATGACGATAACCTTATTTAGAAGCTCACCAAAAGCAAGATCCATCGCCCTCTGGAAAGTGGCACCAGCATTCGAAAGACCAAATGGCATTCGCTGGTAAGCAAATGTCCCCCACTTGGTAGTAAATGTTGTTTTATGCTGGTCTTCGTCCCTGACCCAGATTTGATTGTATCCGAAGAACCCGTCGAGCAGAGAAAAATGTTGAGCTCCAGCCATCGAGTGTAAAATCTGATCGATCTGCGGAAGAGGGTAGTGGTCCTTGAGAGAAGCCTGATTCAGGTTGCGAAAGTCCACGCATAACCGTATATCTCCATTCTTTTTCCTAACTGGGACCAGGTTCGCTACCCATGAAGAATGCTTGATGGGATAAATGATCTTCGCCTCGAGCATCTTCAGGAGTTCGGCCTTCATTAGGACCTCGATCTTAGGATTAACCGGTCTTTGCTTTTGTCGAAAGGGTTTGACCCCCTCCTGCAATTCGATTGTGTGTTGGATCAGCCGTCGATCGTATCCTTTGAGGTCTTGATAAGACCAAGCAATTATGTCGGGATACCTTTTGCACAGAGTCTAGATCTGTTCTATCTCTTCTGAAGTGCAATCGGTTCCAACCTTTATTGCTTTCCCAGGTTCAAGCTCTAAATCTTGATACTGCTTTTCATTGACCTTGATCATGTGAGAGAGTGCTCGATCATTCTGATCAAAGAGGCTTTCAAGAGTGATCAGTCCCTTGGGAACATGGTTATTCTTCAATTGAACCAGCCCTTCATATTCTTCTTCATCAGAGCTTCTGTCTTCGACTGTGGCGGCTTCTTGGATCATGAAATTTACAATCTGCTCATCATTGTCAAAGACTTGCCAATGTAGGTCTTTGTCTGGGATAGAGGGTCTATAGATCATCCTCACAGCTTTGGGCTTGTGCACCATGTCTTCTGCTGGAGAGTACTTGGCTGCGATGGATGCCAGAACATCGGCATGTCGGTTCTTTTCTCTTGGGATAGACTACAGATTGAGAGATTCAAACTGGTCGAACAAGTCCCATACCCTATTGCGGTATGATTTTAGATAATGCTTCTTTGAAGTACACTTATTTGTGACTTGGTTGCAAACCAGTTTAGAATCTCTGAAGATTTGGAGATGTTTTATGCCTAACTTATCAGCTTTCTTGAGTCCTAGGCATAATGCTTCATATTCTGTTGCATTGTTGGTGCAGCTCCATATCAACCGGTAGCAATACTCCTTTTGCTCTCCGGATGGTGAAACTAGAAGAATCCCTACCCCAGCACCATTTTTACATCGGGCGCCATCGAAGAACAACTTCCATAGTCCTTCTTGGGCACTTGTTCTATTCTCTGGTTGGGAGTGTTTTTTAGGCTTGGCGATCGCATAACATCCTATCTCGGTCTCCACCATGGCGTTAAAGTCTGCCAATGAGAACTCATCTTCATAACTTAGTTGCGCAAGAGATTCCTCGACCAGGTCTACCTGCTCTATTTCCTCCACTATTGCATTCACTGGATCGTTGCTTTCTTCTTCGGACATCTTCTGCACAAGAAAGGAAGAAGGCTTTTCATTATAGATCTTCACCTTCTTTCCTTTGAATGGGATCTCCAGATGAGAGTAATCCATAGACAGATATCCGCCCAGCTTTGCCATGAATTCCCTTGACAAGCACATACTAAAATATGGCTCCAAGTCGACTACCACTACCTCTTGTATGACCGTGATCTGAGGCATCTTATGTAGTCGGATAGGAATGTCCTTGATCACCCCTACAGTAGTCACTGGGGTTCCATCCAACTGGAGTACACCTTGGCTACTTCACGTATATTCCATCCCTATTTCTTCGTAGACTGCTCTTGGCATGACTGTTGTAGCGGCCCCAGAGTCGATCATGCAGTTATGTACAATATACCCTTCCATTTGTAGGGACAGGTAGAATGGAGGTGGTCTGTTCTTCCCCATGATGGATGTGGATAGGGTCTGCACAAGAGCAAGCGGTGCTGCCTTTTTTGCTTTAATTGTCTTCAATGATTCTTGCAGCAGGTCTACTTGTCCAGGTAGATGCAGTGCATCGTACAAGCTGATTTTGGCTGGAATCTTCTTTAACTCCTCTACAATGTTGTACGCCAAGGATTTGAGCACTTCGGGTTCCTTTCTAGGTTCATATCTGGTGCGATACTGCTCCGTAGCTTCAACTCTTTGCCGCTTAGTCAGTGAAGGAAACTTGAGCTTTTCCTTAGCCTGCTCCTTAGTTTCTGCCTGAGGTGGTTCGGCAGAGGCCTTTTGAGCCTTTTCTTTGATTGGTGTAGGCGGAGGAGCTTCGTTCGGGGCCGAAGAAGATGATTGTCCCTTCTCGGGTCGAACTTGCCCTTTTAAGGGAGCCATCTGAGTAGCATCTACTTCTATTGCCTTCTTTCCTCCTCTGGTAAGCACAGCAACCGGCTCCTCCTCGCCAATTGTCAGGTTCTGACTCATTTGCCTAATGACGTTGACTTGACCGCTATGACTACTGTTTGCCAGTGTTTGTACATAGTGTTGGTGCAGCGTGCAGGTATTCTCTTCATGTGGATCATTGCACGTAGAGCACCAATATACATAATCGAAAGTGCTCGGAGCTTCATCAATTGCAGCATTTCTCGTCGAAGCCTTCCCTTGCTGGACTGCTTGGTCTTTGGTAAGCGCAGGCGTAGGATAAGATCTTCTCGGTAGGAATTCCTGTTGCGCTTGCTTCTTTTTCACAATGGTCATGTCATTGGACAACATCTGAATTGTAGAGTTCAGAGACTGCATCTCTTGCAGAATTTTAGTTTGTATATCATCGACTTTCAGAACGAGTGGTAATGAAGCCATCGTCGGTATTGGAGGCAGGGCGGGGTGTTGAGGTGGTGCTGGTAGTACAGGAAATGCCGAAGTGACAGTGGGCTGCGGAGTTGAAAATGTAGGGAAATGAATTTGTGGAGCGGTGATTTGAGACACGATAGGATTCGGGTTCCAAGATGAGATCGGGAGTGCAGGGGTTGTAGAGATTTGCGAAGCGGCTGCGCTTGCATACTGGAATTGAAGGAATTCGGGAAGTATGGGCGTCGACATCCTTTGGGGAAGCTTGCCCATAGCTATCAAATCCATTTCTACCCTCTTGGCTAACTCATACAACTCGAGAAAAGTATTAACGTTAGAATATCTTACCATGAGACTGATATCGGGGTTGAAAGCCCGAAGGAAATAGAGTGCTGCAGCTTCGTCGGTTGGCCGAAGTCCAATTGGCACTCTCTGCCAGGTTCGAGCGAACCTAACATTGAAATCTATGATTTCTTCTTATGGATGCCTCTTGATCGAAGTGAACTGATGCAGGAGAGAGGTAGGATCGAAAGACTCATTGAAGTTTCCCATCAGTTGCCCAGCTAACTGGTCCCATCCCGTAATACTATCGGGTGGTAGAGATCTATACCAGTAGAGGAGTTTTCCTCTAAGGGAAAGAACCAGAAGCTTTACCATAATTTGCTCTTCTGTAATGTCGTGGATCACCGCCAGAGATATTATGTCCTGGATATGCTCCAGAGCAGTCTTCCCAGTTCCATCGAACGTTGGGATCTTCTTTATGGCAGTAGGCGGCACTTGCCCTTGTCCCGCTAGATTCAGTGGTGACAAAGAATCCCATGCTGGGCACAACCTGGGCGGCGGTGGCTGCTGCATTTGCTATTGTTGTTGTTGTTGTGCCATACTTGCTCCTAGATTTTGAGAAATAGGGATTCCCGAAGCTCCCCCTTGATTGCTAATAGGACAACTAATAGGAATGGAGGCACTAGGATGCTTCGGTGAGTTGGGAGGATTGGGAGGAAAACGAGATGTCGTGTTATCAAAAGTTAGGCCTTGTTCATCAACAGCAGCCTCTTGTGAGGACGTTCCTCGTAATAGTGACTCGGGGGTGACCAACCTTGATCGCTCCCCAAAGGCATCAATATCTAGCTCAAAGAACTCGGTTTCCTCTCCTCTATTCTTAACTCTCCATCTCGTTTGCATGAAGGCACAAACTTTTGGTATCGGTCTTTACGACTTAAAGATTCTCGGGTAAACAGAGTCGCCAGATGCTAAGAGTCTTTCGGTAATGAGAGCATCGGTCCTCACTACCACTAGTCAGGTGAGACTGACCGGGTCACACCGGGAACTTGTTAGAACTATTGGCCCCGGTGAAGACGGGTTTGAGATTTGCGCTTAAAATATGGGACCTTGGTCCCACCGGGCGTGCCAGAAACTGTTGGTCATCAAATCTGCCTAGGAAAGGATTTTGGGTGAGTGTATGCGCCCTAGACCTGGACCAACATTGAAAGGCCGAAGGGAAGAGATGCCCCTCATGCCAATCTCCGGAGAAAGGCCGGCTCCTATGCTAAACTACTTGGGTGTTTTGAGATAAGGGTGCAGGAAAGAGATAAAAGGAGTAAGGGTTAGAGAAAGAAATAAAAAGGGTTAAGGGAAGAGAGATGGATAGTTCAAAGTGGGAGAGAACAGGAAGCACGATCACTAACTAGCAACTTGAATAGAAGCAAAGAACACCAAGAATAAATGAAAGAAACGCAATATCAACCTCCCTATGTATCCTTCAGGCGAGTTTCAGGGTACATTCCTCGATCGCACACCGGACGCAGGGTTCAACATCTCAGTATACAAACGAAGAAAGACAAAAGAATCAAGCACAGAAGGCAGCATAAAAGAAAGCCAATATGACGTTTTTCCCTTCCTATGTATCCTTCAGACGAGTTTTAGGGTACAATCCCCGATCGCACATCGGACGTAGGATTCAGCATCTCAGTATACAAACGAAGAAAGACAAAAGAATCAAGCATAGAAGGCAGCATAAAAGAAAGGAATTGAGCCCAAAGCTCTTTAGTATTAATCGTAGGACATCAAGTTACAGCAGCTTTCTAGCAGATAGTTTCCCCCCACTTTTACATTACAATGCCTGGGTTTTTATAGAGGACCCGACCCTCTGAGTCATAATTACATAGCAAGGAGAAGTACGCCCTCGAGCCCTAAGAATTCGGCTCCCCGAGGCTCTCGTGATCGAGCTCTCAAATCCGTTACCAAAACTGGCAACTATGACCGGGTCAACCATGGAAAGATGCATTGATGAGCCGTCTGGACGTCCTTGGTCTCCGGGTGCGGTGCTCGAGTGGCCGCCATGCTCGTCGGGCTCTTCATCATGGCCTGATACTTCATTTTCGATTGCCAAAAATGAGCAGCGAGCTTACCGAGCATGAAAAATTGCATTTATGAGGCACTTGATCACCTCGAGAAAATACTCGGCTTGGAACGCGTGCCCTTGAAGCGCTTCACTAAGTCTTCGTTCACAACTTCGCTTCGCAATGGTTCTGAGCCGAAGCAATAACTCCTCCTTGGTTTGTACTTCACAAAATTGAGCTTCGCAAAACTGCTTCAGGGGTGGTGAGTGTCGAAGCATATTTGCTTCACAAAATGGGCCTCTTCGTCCTCGCCGCTTCGCTGACAAAATTGCTTCACTGACGCTTTGGAGAAATGCTTCGCTGTGATCTTCTTTCAAAACTGTGGTTCGGGAAGGCTTCGACCGAAGCAATTGTCTTCAAAATATGTTGCATTCTCCATGACCTCCGTCACTTCGGGTAGAAGTACTTCGCATGAAAGCTAGCCAAAGCAGATGCTTCGAAACGACTTTCAACAAAGTATTTTCAATGCTCCTTTGAGTTCCACTTCGCTGATTTTTTCTAAAAATGCTTCGGGTGCGAAGTAGTTTTATTCTCCTTCCTTTGTATTTTACTTCGACAACACCGCTTCGCAAAAATCTCGCCCGAAGTATTTGCTGGAAATGCTTCGGGCCCGAAGTAGTTTTCTTGCCTTTGCTTCTTCGGCGAAGTTGTTCTTTCGAACGCCGCTTCGCTCAACTTTTGCCCGAAGTAGATACTTGAAGCGCTTCGGGCCTGAAGTTCTTTTATCACTACCCTTGTATTCTTCTTCGGCAATACTACTTCGCAAAATTTTCACCCGAAGTAGCGCTGGAAATGCCTCGGGTGCGAAGCTCTTCTCATTTTCCTTCGGCGAAGCTCTTTTCTCTAGCTTGTTCGACAGTGAAGCTCTTTCTTTTCTACTTTATATACAAAGGGGTGGCATTGAAAGCCAAAATTGCTGCAACTTTCAAATAAAAAAGACAACAAAGAAAAACTTTACAAAACACTGTACAAAATTTGATTTCCTTTTCTACCCCTTGAGAAATGTGACAAAATTGTCAACAGGAACATGATGCATTTCTTCAATTTTCTCATTTGTTTTGGGACACTATTTAGAAGATAACTTTTGACCAACTGGATATGGAGTACATATTGGTTTACAATCATGCATTCTAAACTTTTGTAGTATCAAATCAACATATTTCTTTTGATTTAACCATAACTTTCTATTTGCGTGACCCCTTATTATTTCCATACCCAAAATAAATTTTGCAGCACCCAAATCCTTCATGTCAAATTTAGAAGATAACTACGATTTGAGTAAATTTATCATCTCCTTACTATTACCAATTAACAACATGTCATCCACATACAATACAATGATAATTTTTTTTTACCTTTTTGAAATATACACATAAATCTGCTTTGCTTTTTCCAAGACCAAGTGTCAAGACAAACCTGTCAAATTTTTGGTTTCGCATCCTTGGAGACTGATTCAACCCATAAAGAGACTTCTTCAGCTTGTATACCAAGTCCTCATTACCTTTTATCTTAAATCATTATGGTTGTGATATATATATATATTCATCAAGTTCACCATGTAGAAAAGTTGTCTTTACATCCATTTTTTCTATTTCAAAATCAAAAGCAAAAAACATAGCCAAAAAAAATCTGATTGAAGTTAGTTTAACCACAGGAGAAAAAATCTCACCAAAGTCAATTCCATCAACTTGAGAAAATCCTTTTGCTACCAAGCGAGCCTTGTACTTCTCCAATTTTCCTTCTACATTGTACTTATTCTTGAATAACCACTTACAACCAACATGTTTTCTACCAGGAGGTAATTTCACCAAGTCCCATGTCTTATTTTTATCCAAGGACTCCATTTCTTCTTCCATATCCCTTTTCCAAGACTTATTCTCACTTGACTAAAGTGCCTTCTTTACAGTCTTGGGTTCTTCATCAGTAACTGATAAATTAAATTCAGAATAAAAATTTGAAGGACTATACCTATCTAGAAGTCTTCTCTCTCGATATGATCTCCTAAAAATTGGAGTTCTAGGTTTTGCATCTTCAACTTCCTCCTCACCTTCTTCCTCTGAATATTCCTCTTCACACTCTCTTTGTAATTCAGGTTCTACCACTGGTTCTTCCTCCTGTTATAATTTTACCTGAACTATTTATGGTTCTTTGCTTGGTTACATTTTATGTTTTAGAATCCCTTTTATTTCTCTAAAGACCACATTACGACTGTATATAACCTTGTGTTTTTGGGTTCCACAACTTATATTATTTAACACTAGTACTATAACACACAAATATACATTTTTTAGATTTATAGTCTAGCTTAGTCCTTTTATATTTTGGGACATACATATAAGCATCACAATAAAAAACCCTTATATGCCTGAGAGAGGGTTTCTTACCAATCTATACTTCTTGTGGAGTCTTGTCAACCAAAGCTGAGGTAGGAGATATATTTATGAGATAACTATTGAAACTTTGAGTTGTTTTGTTTTCATTGATGTCAAAAAAGTATTGTTTCAATTTCGTCATCATTAAGGACATCAAGTGGTTTTACCAAAAGCAAGAAGGTCTTGAAAAGGAATAGGAGATAATATTTATTTTTAATATTATATGCCTAAAAAGGCCCAAAGGATGAATACCTAAGGAAGGAGAAGAAAGTTTAAATTAAATAATAATATTATATTCTTATAATATTTCGGGCCAAATAACAAGATGAAGAAAAATAAGGTTCAAGTTGAAAAGACCCATGAGCAGTTTGCAAAATATTTAATTTAAATTAAAATATTTTAATCCTTGATTAAAATTTTAATTTAAATTAATAAGGAGTGCCAAAGGTTTTTAAATTTAATATTTAAAATCTAATTCGAATTTTAAAATTTAAAATTGGCTGACGTGTAAAAGATAAGAAGCATGTGTATTTATAAAGGAAATAATTCTCATTTCCTAAGATCTTGAATATATAGCTTTGAATGCAATGCTAAGGAGAAAAATTGTGCGCTGCATTACCTAGGAAGAAGAGAAATTCACATTTCGAAGTATTGGAGGCAGAAAAGTGTGTAAGGGCAACGATGTGGATAGAAAGTGTTAGTCTCACAATGACACTGAGAGGGGGGGTGAATCAGTGTAGCTATTTAAATTCAAATCTACAACTCTTAACACTGAAACAATGAAGATTTAAATAAGATAAAGCAAGTATAACAAGAGAGCATTCCACAACACATGATGTAATGAGGTTCACCAATTTTTCTACTCCTCAAAAATGACTGCTTGGATTACCGTCCAAATACAACCTTTGCAAAATACCAATTTTACAATCAATTTACCAGCACCCACTGGAAGGAGCACCAACCCCTGATTTATCTGCACCAATAGAAAGGAGCACCAACCCCTAATTTATCTGCACCAACAAAAAGGAGCACCAACCCCTAATTCCAAGCACCAACTTGGACTACAATTTTGAAACTATAAGATTGAAATAAAAATGCCTTTGCTTATACAAGACCCTGACTGGTCTATTGCTAACCCAAACTCTCTCACTATTCACCAAAACACCACACACACTTAAGGCTCTGCTTACTGCACTTTTATGGCTCTCACGGCTCTACTTAACGCTCTCTTATGACACTCTTCCAACCCTCTTCTTGCAGCACTTTCACACTATTTCAGCAGCAAGTAATTCTCCACGCAGACCTCCTTTTATAACAAAGTTCTGACTCTATTTTTAACTTCCATATTTTTGCATGCAAATTATTAATAGAAACTTCTATATGTAACTCATTTATCACACAGTGTTCTCTCATGCATCCTATTAATAGTTACAACTCTTTTTTTGGTCTTCGACTGATGACTTTCAGTTTAACTACCACTCGATGATTTCACTCCGTAACTGGCCCTGTAACTGTCATTCTGACTTCAGTTCACTGTTCTTATTTTAGCTGCATGATTTTTCTTTATAACTGCACCTGTAACTGATGTACTGACTTTAGTTAACTCTTCTTATTTTAGCTACATGTTTTTCTTCTGCAACGGCCCCTGTAACTGCCATAGAACTTCAGTTAACTGTCACATATCTTATTTCGGCTGGGTTCTTTTCTTAGCTCACAAAATCATAACATGTCGTGATATCGCGACACTTTTGCCTCCTTGCTTCTTGTCTTGGCTTGTACCCTCAAAAACATAACATGTCATGATATCGCGACACTTTCGTCTCTTAGCTTCTTTTTTTTGCTTGTACCCGCAAAAACACATGTCACGATATCGCGACACTTTCGCCTCTGTACTATTTCTCTTTACTTTTGTCGTGATATCATGACACTTCTGCCTTCTTACTTTCTCTCTCCTCCTTTAGTCGTGAAAATGTGACATGTCGTGATATAGTGACACTTTTTCTCCTTTGCTCTTTCTCTTGCCTTCGGGTCGCGAAAACGTGACATGTCGCGATATCGCGAAACTTTTTCTCCTTTGCTCTTTCTCTTGCCTTCGGGTTGTGAAAACGTGACATGTCATGATATCGTGACACTTTTTATCCTTTGCTCTTTCTCTTGCCTTTGAGTCATGAAAACGCGACATATCGCGATATCGCGACACTTTTTCTCTCGGACTCTCTCTATTGCAATATGTCGTGAAATCGTGACACTTTTTCTTCCGTACAATCTCTCTTGCAATATGTCGTGAAATCGTGACACTTTTTCTTTCGGACTCTCTCTCTTGCAATATGTCGTGAAATCGTGACACTTTTTCTTTCGTACAATCTCTCTTGCAATATGTCACGAAATCATGACACTTTTTCTTTCGGACTCTCTCTCTTGCAATATGTCGTGAAATCGTGACACTTTTTCTACTTGCCTTTTTCTCTTCCAACATGTCACGAAATCATGACAGTTTTTCTGCTTGCGCTTTCTCTTCGAACATGTCATGAAATCGCGACAATTTTTCTTGCTTGCGCTTTCTCTTCGAACATGTCATGAAATCACGACAGTTTTGCTTGCTTGTGCTTTCTCTCCGAACATGTCACAAAATCGTGACAGTTTTGCTTGCTTGCTCTCCGAACATGTCACAAAATCGTGACAATTTTTCTTGCTTGCGCTTTCTCTCCGAACATGTCGTAAAATCATGACAGTTTTGCTTGCTTGCGCTTTCTCTCCGAACATGTCACGAAATCATGACAGTTTTGCTTGCTTGCGCTTTCTCTCCGAACATGTCACGAAATCACGACAGTTTTTCTTTCTTCTCAACATGTCATGATATCGCGACAGTTTTCTTCCTTGTGATTTTCTTTTGATTTTTAGTATATGGGCCACTTTGATCTTTTGGAAAATCACTATACATACTCTGAAGAACCTCTTAACTCCTATCCATTGCATCAACCGATCTGTCTGACTGTGTTGACAACAATGACAATACTGTTGTTGCACCTTGCTCATCAATCTCCCCCTTTGGAATTGTTGGCAACACGTGCAATTTCCTGTAATTCTTCTCCCCCTTTGACAATAATACCAAAGGGCTACTGCAGACTCCCCTTGAGTCCATGCACAACATTATCAGGCACAAGTTATGATAGTTAGCAAAAATTACAAACATGAGCAAAAATATAATAAAATATATAAATGCTCCCCTTGAGAATGTGGTCCCGATAGCTAGTCAGTTCTTGGGAAACATGACCACTCCCAATTTATTGCGAAGGTACTCAAAAATTTCTTTGGGCAATGGTTTTGTGAAGATATCCGCTACTTGCTCTATAGTTGGGACAAAATCCAACTTAACCTCACCGTCCGCAACTTTCTCCTTCAGAAAGTGATATCGGATAGCAATATGTTTTGTGAGAGAATGCATAATTAGATTCTTTGAGATGTTAATGGCACTGGTGTTATCACACTTAACTAAAATTGGCTTACTGAAGTTAATGCCAAGATATTTTAGGGTTTGTTTCATCCATAAGACATGTGTACAACACGTAGTTGCTGCATTATATTCTTCCTTTGCTGTGGATAAGGAGACTGACTCTTGTTTCTTACTGTGCCATGCAACCAACCTGTCTCCAAGATAGAATGCACCTCCACTGGTACTCTTTCTATCATCGACACATCTTGCCCAATCTGCATATGAATACACAATAAGGGTGAAGTCCTTACCTTTCGGATACCATAACCCATACTCCATAGTACCCTTCAGATATCGAAGAATCCTCTTCACTGGTTGTCACATGAGTCTCCTTGGGACTCGCTTCGAAATCGTGCTACCATGCAAACCGCCCGCAAGATATCCGGTCCGGTAGCTCATCAAATATAGTAGGCTCCTAATCATAGATCCGTACATGGTTTGATCAACATCTGAAGATTTGTCATCCTTGCTCAACTTGCAACCTGTCGTCATGGGAGTGCTAACAAGCTTACAATCCTCCATTGTGAACTTTTTTAGCATCTCTTTCACATATTTAACTTGAGAAATAAATATGCCCTTCTCATTTTGATTAACTTGCAGTCCGAGGAAATAGGAAAGTTCACCAATCATTGACATTTCAAATTCTTTTCGCATCTTATTTGCTAAATCTTTACACGACTCATCATTCCTGCTGCCAAAAATGATATCATCTACGTATACAACAAGGACAATGAGATGGCCATTCTCTATTTTGACATACAAATTGCTATCCACCATACCTTTTTTGAACCCTTGTTGAGTAAGATAGTTGTCTAGCCTTGCATACCATGCTCTAGGTGCCTGTTTCAAGCCATACAATGCTTTCTTCAACTTGCAAAAAAAGTTGGGATTATCACCGAGTTGGAAACCATCTGGCTGCTCAATGTAGACCTCTTCTTCAAGTTTTCCATTCAGAAATTCTGATTTCACGTCCATTTGATAAACTTTGAAATTCTTGTGAACTGCTAAAGCCAAAAACATTCTAATTGCCTCTAGTCTAGCCACTGGTGCAAAGGTTTCCTCAAAGTCAATACCTTCAACTTGTGCATAGCCTTTATAGACCAATCTTGCTTTATTCTTGACTACTTGTCCATCTTCATTCAATTTGTTTCGAAAAATCCATTTATTACCGATTATATTTTTATTTGCAGGTCTTGGTACTAACTCCTAGGTTTTGTTTTTCTCGATCTGATCTAATTCTTCATTTATTGCCGTCATCCAAATTTCATATTTGCTTGCTTCAACAACATTTTTGGGCTCAATTCTGGATAATAGAGAGTAGTTACTTACTACTCTTCTTCTTGTCTGAACACCAACTGTGGGGTCTCCAATTATTTGCTCTCTAGGATGATTTTTCTGCCAGCTGTCTGTTTTGAATTTCTTGTTTTCTTCCTCTTCTGAATCACTACTTATATCATCTGAGTCAATTTTCTGTTTCTTTTCCATTTCCTTTTCCTCATCTCCTTCAATAACCTCTTCATAAATTGGGTAGTTTTCTTTATAGCTTATTTCTCATTCCCTACCTTCATCAACTTTAACATCGGCACTCTCCATAATTTTCTTTAGCCTCTTGTTGTAGCATGTGTAGGCTTTGATTTTTGTCGAATAGCCAAGAAAAATACCTTCATCAGCTCTATCTTCAAACTTACCAAGATTATCTTCAGTTCTTTTGATGTAACACTTGCTTCCAAAAACTTTAAAGTATCTTGTTGTTGCCTTTTTACCGAACCACAACTCATACGGAGTTTTGCTTTCATGCGTCCTCAAAATGCACCTATTTTGGATGTAAACCATAGTATGTACTACCTCTTTCCAAAATTTGTTTGCTATTTTGCTCTCAGTCAACATAGTCCATGCCATTTCCTGTACTGTCCTGTTCTTTCTTTCTACCACACCATTCTGCTGAGATGTCCTTGCTACTGAAAACTATCTCCTAATCCCATATTTTTCATAATACTCTGCAAACTCCTTTGAAATGAACTCTCCTCCTCTATCTGATATTAAACATTTAATCCTTTTTCCTGTTTGATTCTCAACTTATTTTTTGAAAATCTTGAACATCTCAAAGACATCTAATTTAAGCTTAAAAAATAGTACCCATGTCATCCAGGAATAGTCATCTATGCACAACATAAAGTATTTGTCACCATTTATGCTTTGCGTTCTCATGGGTCCACATAAATCAGTATGTATTAGTTCTAAAGGTTTTCTTGTGAAGTACTCTTTTGTTTTAAATGTGGCTCTAGTTTGCTTTCCCTTTTAGCATGAAGCACAAATGCTATTTAATGGTTTACCAATGGTGGGAATATCTCTCACTGCTCTTTTTGAGCTGATTTTTACTAGATTGTCAAAACTGATATGACCGAGCCTCTTGTGCCATAGCCAATTTTCTTCTTCCTGTCCAATCAAGCATGCTCCTTCTAAAGTCTCTGAGAGAGTATATAGGTTGCCAGATGTCCTTGATCCAGTTGCTATCAACTTTCCACAATTTGCTATTCTGACTTTACAACCCTGGTTCTTGAAAATTACTTCATGACCTCTGTCACAAATCTGACTTACACTTAACAAGTTATGCTTCAGACCAATCACAAACAAGACTTCTTTTGACTTGATTTTTCCATCACTGATCTTAACTGATCCTTTTCCAACTATCTTAGCTCGATCATTATTTCCAAATTTTACAGAACCACCTTCATATTTCTGTAACTTCTCAAATTTTTGTGTCACCTGTCATATGACTGGAGCATCCACTATCAAGTATCCATGGTGTAGATTTGTTCTATGCTTTAAATGTTGTCTGTATGATCAAGGATTCCTTTTCTTCCTTGGGTCGCTCCTTTTCTTTCCACTCTGGTTTGATTACAGTTTTGGTCACTTGTTTTGACTTTTCTTTGTCAGTAGCCTGTGCATGTTTTTTGGGAAATTTTCTATTTTGTCTCAAACCATTTGGTTGAAATTTTCTTCCTTGATGTTTATTTGCTGCAAATGTACTTCGACAATTTCTTGCTATGTTCTCAAAATTATGACAGTTATAACATTCTACTGCATAATCCATCAACGGTGAAAAAACATTTCTACTGGTAAAGTTCCTTTGTCCTACATTATACTTGCAATCTTAAATCTTATGTCCATAACCATTACATTTAAAACAATAACCAGAAAAGGAATGAGTGAACTTGGGTGATGGTCTTTGCCATTTTTTAGTGGGAGCCATAAATTTTCTTCTCCTTTGATGAGTGACATTGGTGAATCCATCATTGTCAATACTCCTCTCGTGCCTGGTATTATTGCTTTCTTTAGCATAATTCATTTTTTCTTGATCAACCCTGATCTTGTCTTCATTCTTTATGGGTTCTATAGTTATGGCCTTTGATCCATTTGATGATTCTCCTTCGACAAATCCTAACCCAAATTTGATGCTTGTAGTCCTTTGGTTATTTATAATCTTATCCAGCTTCACAGAACTTCCTTCAAGTTTGTGATAGCAACTCATTTTTTGATTCATCTCTTCTAGCTGCATCCTTAAACCAACAATCTCTTCTTCTAGATTTCTGCACTCATTTATTTTCATGGTTAATTGTACTTCGATATCTTTAGATATTTTCTTAAATTCGTCTATCTATACTTTCAAGTTGGTTATGATTTCATTGGCATCCTCAATATTTCTTGAAGTTTTCTTATTCTTTTTCCTTTCTATACTCAGCTCTTGAAGTGCAGCGACCAAATCACCTTCCAGATCTACTTTAGCCTAAGCCTCAAGTTTTTTATCACATTCCTATTTTTCCTCTGTTTTTTCTTTTTCAAATTCCATGAAAAGAGCTTCACCTATTTCTTCTTCAGAATCCTCACCAGAGCTGTCTTCAGAAGGACTGACATTATTGGATATGAAACTTTTCTTCTTGAAGTTGCCTTTTCTAAAATTTGGTTTCTTCTTCCAGTCACTTCTTTCTTGGTGTGAACCTTCATCACTTTTGTTTTTCTCATTAAGTGGACATTTAGCTACAAAGTGCCCAACACCTCCATAGTTGAAACACTTAAATGGTAGCTTTCCTCTGTATTTTCCTTTTCCCCTTATTAGTTTTCGAACAAAGTTTGCTTCCGTTTCATCTGATGTCTCTTCTTCCTCGGATTCTTGTTTTGCTTTTATATTTTTATGTGCTTTAAAAGCAGCTTCTTTGTCTGTGGGTTTAGTTTTTCCTATTCTCATCTCATATGCAGTCAAAGAACCATGCATCTCATCCATACTAAAAGTATTTAGATCTTTAGCTTCTTCTATTGCTAAAACTTTAGAATAAAATATTTGGGGAAGAGATCTTAGTAACTTTTTCATGACGACAACATCTTCCATTTCCTCGTCGAGTCCTCTAATCGCATTAATGATTCCATTAACTCTCAGCATGTATGCCTTTATGTTCTCATCATCATTCATATTTAATGCTTCAAACTGAGCTTGATGCGTTTGTAACTTGGCCTCCTTGATCTTGCCGTCTCCTTCATGAATGCTCCTTAGTTTGTCCCACATGTATTTTTCCGTTTTACAACTCATAATATTTATCAGTTCGCTATCCACTAAACCACACATGATAGCATTATTTTCTTTAGAGTTATTCTCAAATAGTTTCTTACCAGCAACATCGGTTTGAGGAGTGGTGAATATTATGTATCCACTGTCTATTGACTCCCAAATGTCGTATCCCAAGGCACACAGATATGTCTGCATCCTGAGTCTCCCAAATGAGTAATTAGTTTCGTCAAACAATGGTGCTTTGTTTGATGAGAATCCTTCACCACCTGCCATTGTCTCACTTCCAAGATCACTTTAGCCGATTAAGCTTGTTCAGGAACTTGGCTCTCATACCAATTGTTAGTCTCATAATGACACTGAGAGGGGGGGTGAATCAATGTAGCTATTAAAATTCAAATATAAAACTCTTAACACTGAAAAAATGAAGATTTAAATCAGATAAAGCAAGTATAACAAGAGAGCATTCCACAACACACGATGTAATGAGGTTCACCAATTTGGCTACTCCTCAAAAATGACTGCTTGGATTACCGTCCAAATCCAGCCTTTGCAAAATACCAATTTTACAATCAATTTACTAGCACCCACTGGAAGGAGCACCAACCCATGATTTATCTGCACCAACAGAAAGGAGCACCAACCCCTAATTTATCTGCACCAACAGAAAGGAGCACCAACCCCTAATTCCAAGCACCAACTTGGACTACAATTTTGAAACTATAAGATTGACTTAAAAATGCCTCCGCTTATACAAGACCCTGACTGGTCTATTGCTAACCCAACCTCTCTCACTATTCACCAAAACACCACACACACTTAAGGATCTGCTTACTACACTTTTATGGCTCTCACGGCTCTACTTAATGCTCTCTTACGACACTCTTCCAACCCTCTTCTTGCAGCACTTTCACACTATTTTAACAGCAAGTAATTCTCCATGCAAACCTCCTTTTATAACAAAGTTCTGACTCTATTTTTAACTTCTATATTTTTGCATGCAACTTATTAATAGAAAATTCTATATGTAACTCCTTTATCACACAGTGTTCTCTCATGCATCTTATTAATAGTTATGGCTTTTTGTTTGGTCTTCGACAGATGACTTTCAGTTTAACTATCGCTCGATGATTTCACTCCGTAACTAGTCCTGTAACTGTCATTCTGACTTCAGTTCACTGTTCTTATTTTAGCTGCATGATTTTTTTCTATAACTGCACTTGTAACTGACGTACTGACTTCAGTTAACTCTTCTTATTTTAGCTACATGTTTTTCTTTTGCAACGGCCCCTGTAACTACCATAGAACTTCAGTTAACTGTCACATATCTTATTTCGGCTGGGTTCTCTTCTTAGCTCGTGAAAACATAACATGTCACGATATCGTGACACTTTCGCCTCCTTGCTTCTTTTCTTGGCTTGTACCCATGAAAACATAACATGTCACGATATCGTGACACTTTCGCCTCCTTGCTTATTTTGTTTTCTTGTACCCGCGAAAACATAACATGTCGTGATATCGTGACACTTTCACCTCTGTACTCTTTCTCTTTACAGTTGTCACGATATCGCGACACTTATGCCTTCTTACTTTCTCTCTCCTCATTTAGTCACAAAAATGCGACATGTCACTATATCGCGACACTTTTTCTCCTTTGCTCTTTCTCTTTCCTTAGGGTCACGAAAACACATGTCACGATATCACGACACTTTTTCTCCTTTGCTCTTTCTCTTGCCTTCGGGTCTCAAAAATGTGACATGTCACGATATCGTGACACTTTTTCTCCTTTGCTCTTTCTCTTGCCTTCTGGTCGCAAAAACGTGACATGTCGTGATATCGCGACACTTTTTCTCTCGAACTCTCTCTCTTGCAATATGCCGTGAAATCGTGACACTTTTTCTTCCGTACAATCTCTCTTGCAATATGTCATGAAATCATGACACTTTTTCTTTCGGACTCTCTCTCTTGCAATATGTCACGAAATCGTGACACTTTTTCTTCCGTACAATATCTCTTGCAATATGTCGCAAAATTGCGACACTTTTTCTTTCGGACTCTCTCTCTTGCAATATGTCATGAAATCGTGACACTTTTTCTTTCGTAGAATATCTCTTGCAATATGTCGTGAAATAACAACACTTTTTCTTTCAGACTCTCTCTCTTGCAATATGTGACGAAATCGTGACACTTTTTCTACTTGCCTTTTTTTCTTCCAACATGTCGCGAAATCACGATAGTTTTTCCTGCTTGCACTTTCTCTTCGAACATGTCACAAAATCGTGATAGTTTTTCTTGCTTGCGCTTTCTCTTCGAACATGTCACGAAATCACGATAGTTTTGCTTGCTTGTGCTTTCTCTCTGAACATGTCACCAAATCATGATAGTTTTGCTTGCTTGCGCTTTCTCTCCAAACATGTCATGAAATCACGACAGTTTTGCTTGCTTGCGCTTTTTCTCAAAACATGTCGTGAAATCATGATAGTTTTTCTTGCTTGCGCTTTTTCTCCGAACATGTCACGAAATCGTGACAGTTTTTCTTGCTTGCTCTTTCTCTTCGAACATGTCGCGAGATCGCGATAGTTTTTCTTTCTTCTCAACATGTCATGATATTGCGATAGTTTTCTTCCTTGTGATTTTCTTTTGATTTTTAGAATATGGACCACTTCGATCTTTTGGAAAATCACTGTACATACTCTGAAGAACCTCTTAACTCCCATCCACTGCATCAACCAATCTGTCTAACTGTGTTGACAACAATGACAATACTGTTGCTGCACCTTGCTCATCAAAAAGTTTCACTGGCAGTGGTAGAGCAGGTGGCAGTTGAGAAAGAGCTAGGGCTTTGCAAGGAAGAGATCGCGGGTTCGATCCACGCGATTGACGTTTTGCTAGAGGAAAGAGGCCTTCGTTTCGTTTGATATTTTTGTGAGGTGGCATATAGAGGGGATCGTGCACCTATGGTTTCATGTGGGCACGTAGCCCACTTGGTGACCTAGCTTTGGGCTAGGGTGTTGGAAAGGCTACGTCGTGTGTTCGAATTTCATCAAAGATATTTTTGGTGGGTAGAATAAATTAAAGGTATGCTATGCACATTTTTATTTCTCCAAAGGTTTTGAAATTCAGAAATTGCTTAGAGGGTTTCGTGAGTTCTAAAAGGTAGCTATGAGTTTTTGAGGGAGTTATAAGGTAAAGTAAATTAAAATATTTTATTTTGATTTTTTGGTGATTGAAATTTATTTTATAAAGTTGGAGTGATAAGGTATGCAAAGAAAATAATATTTTGCATCTTGAAATAAAAGCTACATTGTGATACTTACATTTTGTGAGTTTGGAGATTATAAGGTGTATAAAGGAAATTGTTGTGTATTTTGTTATAATGAAATTGTTGACTTATATTGTGTAAGTTTGGAGATTATAAGGTGTACTAAGAGATTTGATATTTTTGTATGGTAAAATAATTATTGGGAAAATTATTTTGTGGAGATCTTGAGATAGGTTGTGGCTACCTAACCTTAGTATTGGCAAAGAAAATTTTATTGTGGTTAAGACAGGTTTTGAAGACATATCTCCATCAAAACAAAAGGTATGGGCACATCTTCCTATGAGTGAAATATTGTTGGATTGAATGTTGTGAAATGCAAGGTTGGAGTGAAAAGGATTGTTTGATAAGCATTGTTGGAAATATTTGAGTGAGTGTTCATATGCATGATTAGGGTTTGTGAAAGATCATGAGTATCATTGTTATGTGAAGTTGAGTACAATCTTGAACTAGGGTTTGTGAAAGAACTTGAGTATCATTGTTATGTGAAAATTGGAATTATCTTGAGTCAAGGTTCAGCTCCAGTGTGAATTGTTGGAAGTATTGTGAAACACTTGGTTAGGGTTTGTAAGCAAGTTGTGTTTCATTGAGTGAATGGTTGAGTAAAGTTGATTGATCATTATTGATTGAAAGCATTGGAGTGATAGTTCAAGTTTTGTGAAACAAATTGTTCTTTATTCTAAATTGATTTGAAAAGAGTTTGAAAGTGATAGAGTGATTTGTGAGTGTGAAACATATTGAGTCTCTAACCATTCTCTATATGTTTCTGAGGTTAAACAAGATTATGTGTGAAACTTGTTTGTGAGATTGAAGAGGTTTTCTGGAAGAGATTAAGTTGAGTTTTGTGAGTGTGAAACATATTGAGTCTCTAACCATTCTCTATATGTTTTTGAGGTCAAACAAGATTCTGTGTGAAACTTGTTTGTGTGATTGAAGAGGTTTTCTATGATAGATTGAGTTGAGTTGAATAAGCTTTTGTGAAAGCTAGTGGATATATTTGAATAAGTCCTAGAGTGGACTTTAAGATAGAGTTAAGCAAGCTTTTGTGAAATCTTGTGAGCAGATTTGAAGTAAGTCCTAGAGTGGACTTAAGGATTGAGTTGAGTAAGCTTTTGTGGAAGCTTACAATACATATTTGAGGTAAGTCTTGGTGAAGACTTATTGAGATATTGAGCAAGTTCTAGTGAGAACTTTTTGAGCATATTTGAGGTAAGTCTTGGTGAAGACTTGTGGATAGATTAGTGTGAGCTTTTGTGGAAGCTTATAATGTAGATTTGTGGTAAGTCTTGGTGAAGACTTGAGAGCATTTTGAGAAAGTTCTAGAGAGGACTTGTGGATATATTTGAGGTAAGTCTTTGAGAAGACTTGTGAGCAGAGTTGATTGATTGATTTGTTCAAACCTTGAGTTAAGGTTTGGGGTAGATCTAGCAGAGTTGATTTGTGATTAGATCAAGATTTGTGTTAAGGCTTGAGGATAGATTTGAGGATAGATTTTGGTGTAGATTTGAGGATATGTTTGTTCCAAATTTGAGATAGATATTGAGAAGATTTGTGCTAGACCAAAGGACTATGTTTAGTGTAGATTTGAGACAGATATTGAGTATATTTGTGCTAGATTCGAAGGACTATGTTTAGTGCAGATTTGAGATAGAGATTGAGCAGATCTAAGATTAAGCTTTGGAGGTGATAGAGTAGAGGATAGTAGTCTTTAGTGGATAGATATCCATTAGCTAGGGTAGTGAGGATAGAGGTATTATGAGTGGAGAGAGATCCACAAGCTAGTGTAATGGAGGTAGTAGTCTTCTAGAGGATCACCATCTAGAGCAGAGGAGAAGGAGTTCTCCTATGGATAGAGATCCATGAACTAGCTTAGGGGATTGGTGTCTCCTATGGATAGGGATCCATGAACTTGATTAGGGGATTGGTGTCTCCTTTGGATAGAGGTCCATAAACATTGTAATAGGGAAGGATTCCCAAGAGATTTGTTGAGAAAATTTTAGTGAAATATTTTCTTCGTGGATGTAGCCCACATTGGGTGAACCATGTTAAATTGGTGTCTCTATTGTGTGTGGTGATTTGTGCATTGCTTTGATTACTATTGTTGATATTGCCATTGATATATTGGATAATATTGTTTAAGAAAAGAAAAGTAAAAAGTGGTCTTATATTATTCACCCCCCTCTCAGTATAAGCTTGTGTTCTTCAATTGGTATCAGAGTGGGTTCCTTCGAAAGAGTTTAACAGCTTGAAGGAAAAGCTCACAAGAACACAGATGGATTCTCATAATGGATCTTCAGGAATTCGACACCATTGTTCGATGGGAATAATTATGTACTTTGGAGTATGAGAATGAAGATTCACCTAATGGCACTTGGAAATGAAATATGGGAAGCAGTTGAGGATGGATACATACCACCAGCTACTCCACCTACAGATAAATATGGTAAGCTCCTACAACTAAATAATTCAAAGGCAATGAATGGAATTTTAAAGGGTTTGCATGAAATAGAGTTTATAAAGGTTATGCATTGCACATCAACAAAGGAAATTTGGGATAAGTTGAAAGGTATATATGAGGGAGACAAAAAGGTCAAAAGAGCAAAGTTGTAAAATTACAAGAGAACATTTGAAGACCTAAAGATGAAGGATGAGGAAAACATTGTTGCATATCTACTTCGTGTGGATGAGGTTGTTAACTCCATGCAAGGACTTGGGCTTAAGGTTGAAGAAACAGATGTTTGTGATAAGATTTTAAGGTCACTCCCAAAAAGGTATAGTGAAAATATTTCAGCTATAGAAGAGTCAAAATATATTGAACTTTTGACAAGGGATGAGTTACATGGAATTCTCACAACTTTTGAGATGAGAATAAAAGAGGAACCTATTCCCCAAAAGGAAGCAACTTTCAAAGTTACAAAGAAGACAAAGGGTAAGAAGTCAGATTCAAGCAATGAGTTATCTAGTGATGAAGAAGCAAATTATGGCAGAAGGAACAAGGACTCAAGAAAGTATAAAGGTACAAAATTAGTTAGATATTTTAATTATGGTAAATATGGTCACTATGCAACTGATTGTCCAAAAGCTAGAAATAGTAGTGAAGATGAGAAACAGGATCATAAGAATAGGGAAGCAGGAAAACATAGGTACCAAAAGAAAAGTAGGGATGGACAAAGCAAGCAAGGAAAGAAGTTTTTCCAAAGGCATAAGAAGAGTTTTTATGTAGACAAGGCAGGTAAGAGTTCAAGTGATAGTGATGACAGGTCCTCAGATAATGAAGAAGAAGAAATTCTATTTCTGGTAGAAGAAAAATAAGTGGTTAGAAACAGGTTACCAATAATTCTCAAGTGTTTTAGGTGTGGTAACTTTGGTCATCTTGAAGATAGTTGTACAAGGAATGGATTCTGTTTTAGTGAAGATGAATATGAAGATGCTAGTGAAGGTCCAGAAGAAGAAAGTCTTCTTATGGCAATAGAAGAAGAAGGAAGTGCTCCTAGTGGAAATAAATCAGAAAGGAATGAAGATGATCTTAAAGACAAAGGAACAGAGGAAGAATCAGAGGAAGGAGAAGTTGATCTTGAGGGTGAGCTTATTTTTGCTCTTAAGGAATTAAGAAAGGTAAGAAAGCAGAACTCAAAACTCAAGCTTCAATTTCAAGAATGTGATGAAGAGAAAGGAAAGCTTATAGAAGATCTAACCAACTCAATAGCTAAGACAAGGAGATTTAAAGAGAAGTTAGAGGCAAAGGTTTTAGAATGTGAAAGATTAGAGCATGAAGTAGCTTCACTAAGGAAGGAAGTAAAAGAGTCTAAAGACAAGTTACACATGTTTGGGAGAAGCTCAAAGACCTTGGATAAGATTATCAAGGTACAAAAATCTTCATCAAACAAGATAGGTCTTGGTTTTGAATAAGAACAAAGAGAACAAGGAGAGGAGTCAATCTCAAGCTCCATGGAAGAAGAAGCTTCAGAAGAAGAGAGTGTAAGAGAGAGTGAGACTTCTGAGGATGAGTTGGACAATAGAAAGTTCAACAAGGAAAGGAACAATGCACAAATGAGGAACAGATGGAACAGGAAACATCACAGGGTGGAAGAGACTAAGAGACCAATGGGGTCAAGGCAAGGTAGTTTCAATGGATGATGCTTCTCATGTCATAGGTTTGGGCACAAGGCTACATAGTGCAGGACACATGAAAGACAGGAATATGGGAATTTCAGAAATAGGCATCTCTTTCAAGGGTATTGTCACTCTTGTAATCAGTTTGGTCATAAGGCAGTTAATTGCAGGGTTCATAATAGGAATGGATATGGCTTCACCAGGAGGAACTACAAGACATTTGCACCTTCAAGGAATCACAACATTAAGTGCTATAAGTGCAATAATGTTGGGCATATAGCTAAGTGGTGTAGAGCAGAACTTCCAGAGACAAGCAGGAACATGAATATTCAGAGGAATCAAAAGGATCAGTTGAGGAAGAAGGTGGACAAAGGTAAAGATCAGTGTATATTGGGAGTAGAGATACTCCCACCCCAAAATTAACCACCTCAAGAGAGGAGGTGGGGGAGGGGCTAAGCTAAGAGTCTCATATTTAGCCCCAAGCCCCAAAGGTGGCCCTTTGCCATTGATGACAAAGGGGGAGAGATTTGAGTTAGGGGGAGAGCATTCAGTCAAGGGGAGCAGTTTCTCAGGGGGAGCAACTTTTGAAAAAAAGAAAAAGGAATGGTTAAAAAAAGGGGTTGCCATCAATGACAAAGGGGGAGATTGTTGGAAATTTTGAGTAGTTTTGTTGTCATTGATGTCAAGAGAGTATTGTTTCAATTTCATCATCATTAAGGACATCAAGTGGTTTTTCCAAAAGCAAGAAGGTCTTGAAAAGGAATAGGATATAATATTTATTTTTAATATTATATGCCTAAAAAGGCCCAAAGGATGAAGACCCAAGGAAGGAGAAGCAAGTTTAAATTAAATAATAATATTATATTATTATAATATTTCGGGCCAAATAACAAGGTGAAGAAAAACAAGGTTCAAGTTGAAAAGACCCATGAGCAGTTTGCAAAAGATTTAATTTAAATTAAAATATTTTAATCCTTGATTAAAATTTTAATTTAAATTAATAAGGAGTGCCAAAGGTTTTTAAATTTAATATTTAAAATCTAATTCAAATTTTAAAATTTGAAATTGGCTGACATGTAAAAGACAAGAAGCATGTGTATTTATAAAGAAAATAATTCTCATTTCCTAAGATCTTGAATATATAACTTCGAATGCAATGCTAAGGAGATAAATCGTGCACTGCATTACCTAGGAAGAAGAGAAATTCACATTTCGAAGTATTGGAGGTAGACAAGTGTGTAAGGGCAGCGACGTGGATAGAAAGTTTCACCGATAGTGGTAGCATAGGCAACAGTTGAGAAAGAGCTAGGGCTTTGCAAGGAAGAGATCGTGGGTTCGATCCACGCGATTGATGTTTTGCTAGAGGAAAGAGGCCTTCATTTCGTTTGACATTTTTGTGAGGTGGCATATAGAGGGGATCGTGCGCCTATGGTTTCATGTGGGCACGTAGCCCACTTGGTGACCTAGCTTTGGGCTAGGGTGTTGGAAAGGCTACGTCGTGTGTTCGAATTTCACCGAAGATATTTTTGGTGGGCAGAATAAATTAAAGGTATGCTATGCACATTTTTATTTCTCCAAAGGTTTTGAAATTCAGAAATTGCTTAGAGGGTTTCGTGAGTTCTAAAAGGTAGCTATGAGTTTTTGAGGGAGTTATAAGGTAAAGTAAATTAAAATATTTTATTTTAATTTTTTGGTGATTGAAATTTATTTTATAAAGTTGGAGTGATAAGGTATGCAAAGAAAATAATATTTTGCATCTTGAAATAAAAGCTACATTGTGATACTTACGTTTTGTGAGTTTGGATATTATAAGGTGTATAAAGGAAATTGTTGTGTATTTTGTTATAATGAAATTGTTGACTTATATTGTGTAAATTTGGAGATTATAAGGTGTACTAAGAGATTTGATATTTTTGTATGGTAAAATAATTATTGGGAAAATTATTTTGTGGAGATCTTGAGATAGGTTGTGGCTACCTAACCTTAGTATTGGCAAAGAAAATTTGATTGTGGTTAAGATAGGTTTTGAAGATATATCTCCATAAAAACAAAAGGTATGGGCACATCTTCCTATGAGTGAAATATTGTTGGATTGAATGTTGTGAAATGCAAGGTTGGAGTGAAAAGGATTGTTTGATAAGCATTGTTGGAAATATTTGAGTGAGTGTTCATATGCATGATTAGGGTTTGTGAAAGATCATGAGTATCATTGTTATGTGAAGTTGAGTACAATCTTGAACTAGGGTTTGTGAAAGAACTTGAGTATCATTGTTATGTGAAATTTGGAATTATCTTGAGTCAAGGTTTGTAGTGTGAATTATTGGAAGTATTGTGAAACACTTGGTTAGGGTTTGTAAGCAAGTTGTGTTTCATTGAGTGGATGGTTGAGTAAAGTTGATTGATCATTATTGATTGAGAGCATTGGAGTGATAGTTCAAGTTCTATGAAACAAATTGTTCTTTATTCTTGAATTGATTTGAAAAGAGTTTGAAAGTGATAGAGTGATTTGTGAGTGTGAAACATATTGAGTCTCTAACCATTCTCTATATGTTTCTGTGGTTAAACAAGATTCTGAGTGAAACTTGTTTGTGAGATTGAAGAGGTTTTCTGGAAGAGATTAAGTTGATTTTTGTGTTTGTGAGTGTGAAACATATTGAGTCTCTAACCATTCTCTATATGTTTCTAAGGTCAAACAAGATTCTGTGTGAAACTTGTTTGTGTGATTGAAGAGGTTTTCTGTGATAGATTGAGTTGAGTTGAATAAGCTTTTGTGAAAGCTAGTGGATAGATTTGAATAAGTTCTAGAGTGGATTTAGAGTTAAGCAAGCTTTTGTGAAAGCTTGTGAGCAGATTTTAAGTAAGTCCTAGAGTGGACTTAAGGACTGAGTTGAGTAAGCTTTTGTGGAAGCTTATAATATAGATTTGAGGTAAGTCTTGGTGAAGACTTATTGAAGATTGAGCAAGTTCTAGTGAGAACTTGTTGAGCATATTTGAGGTAAGTCTTGGTGAAGACTTGTGGATAGATTAGTGTGAGTTTTGTGGAAGCTTACAATGCAGATTTATGGCAAGTATGGTGAAGACTTGAGAGCATTTTGAGAAGTTCTAGAGAGGACTTGTGGATAGATTTGAGGTAAGTCTTTGAGAAGACTTGTGAGCAGATTTGATTGATTGATTTGTTCAAACCTTGAGTTAAGGTTTGGGATAGATCTAGCAGAGTTGATTTGTGATTAGATCAAGCTTTGTGTTAAGGCTTGAGGACAAATTTGAGGATAAATTTTGGTGCATATTTGAGGACAAGTTTGTGCCAGATTTGAGATAGATATTGAGCAGATTTGTGCTAGATCGAAGGACTATGTTTAGTGCAGATTTGAGATAGAGATTGAGCAGATTTGTGCTAGACTGAAGGACTATGTTTAGTGTAGATTTGAGATAAAGTGATTAGAGCTGAGAGCAAGCTTTGGAGGTGATAGAGTAGAGGATAGTAGTCTCTAGTGGATAGAGATCCATTAGCTAGGGTAGAGAGGACAAAGGTATTTAGTGGAGAGAGATCCACAAGCCAGTGTAGTGGAGGTAGTAGTCTTCTAGAGGATCACCAACCAGAGTAGAGGAGAAGGAGTTCTCCTATGGATAGAGATCCATGAATCAACTAAGGGGATTGGTGTCTCCTATGGATAGGTATCCACGAACTTGATTAGGGGATTGGTGTCTCCTTTGGACAGAGGTCCATAAACATTGTAATAGGGAAGGATTCCCAAGAGATTTGTTGAGAAAATTTTAGTGAAATATTTTCTTCGTGGATGTAGCCCACATTGGGTGAACCACATTAAATTGGTGTCTCTATTGTATGTGGTGATTTGTGCATTGCTTTGATTACTACTGTTGATATTGCCATTGATATATTGGATAATATTGTTTGAGAAAAGAAAAGTAAAAAGTGGTCTTATACTGTTCACCCCCCTCTCAGTATAAGCTTGTGTTCTTCAACAACAAGCTGTTGACACAGCTTCTACCCAAAACTTATTTTCTAACCCTACACCACTTAGCATGTATCTAGCCTTATCCATCAATGTCCTGTTCATCCATTCTACAACGCCATTCTATTGTGGAGTATACAGAGTTTTTCTTTGCCTTTGTATTCCATAGTCCTTTTAAAAATGCTCAAATTCACTAGAGCAAAACTCACCACCATTATTACTTCTCAAAACCTTTATCTTTTTCTCTATTTGATTTTCGTCAAGAGCCTTAAATTATTTAAAATTATTAAAAACCTCAAATTTGTTCTATAGAAAATATACCCATGTATTTCTTGAGAAGTCATCTATAAATGTAATAAAATAGAGAGATTTATGTAATGATGGTACTTTTTTTGGTCTAAACACATCACTATGAACTAGATGTAGAATTCCTTGAAACCTTGTAGCACTACTTGGAAATTTGACTCTAGTTTGTTTCCCAAAAATATAATGCTCACAAAAATCAAAATTTAATGGGCAATCATAAAGTCCTTTATCCATACCTTTCATTTTCAATGTTTGAAGTCCTTTCTCACCAATACGCCCAATGCATTGATGGCACACCATTGTCTTCTCTGTAGGAATTCTCGGAGTCATTTCAACCGTATTATTTTCCTATACAACTAAAGAGTTATTGCAATTAATACTTACAGTGCTAGCCTCAAGTCTAAACAAAGTTCCTGTGCAAACTCCTCTTGCCAACACCAAGGATCCACGAACCATCTTGTAGCTATCCTTATTGAATACCACATTCATACCTACATAATTCATATTACTCATAAATATCAGATTCCTTGCTAAAATTGGATTATGCAACACACTGGGGAGGTTTTAATTCTTCCATATTTTAGCATCAACTTGACTCTTCCTCGACCTATTATTTTATATGTTGAATTTTCTTCCAAGAAGACCTTACCTCCATATATATTTTCATATTCATAGAACCCGTCCCTATGACGATTCATATGAAAAGAAGCACCTGAGTCAATCAACCATGAGTCATCACATTCACTTGAGCATGTTGCAGCTAAGAATATGTCTCCTAAATATTCATTTGTGGTATTCATTTCTATAGAAGTTCCTTCATCAAATGATCAATTATTATCAGTGTTTTTAGATTTGTAGTCTCTTTTATAATGCCCTGCTTTACCACAGTTCAAATATTTCCTCTTTTCCTGGGCAACAGATTTACCCCTAGATTTTAATTTCTTTTATCTTGATTTCTTTTTGCTTATTTCTTGAGAATGACCTCTCACAATCAAGGCTTCCTTTTTATCATAATAATAAGAATATTTTCATCTCATATCGTCAAAAAACAAAGTTCCTACTATATCCTCTACTTTCAATGTAGATATAGTATTGGTTATAGCCATAATAAGGTTATCCCATGAATTAGGTAATGACCAAAGTAAACTAATACATTTTTTATCTTCATATATTTTTACTTCTACATAGGTTAATTGACTTACCACAATATTAAAATCATTCAGATGTTTAGTGATAGAGACACCTGTTAGTCAAAAAGTGACTAACTACAAAAAAATAGCTGATGCACCTTTTTGCATATTTTCCAAGAAGACCGAAGTGGCCCATATGCTAAAGATCAAAGAAAAAGCAAAACACCGCAAGGAGGAAAAAGTGTCGCGATATCGTGACATGTTGCATTTTCACGGTCCAAAGCAAAGAGAAAGAGCAAGGAGGAAAAAGTGTCACGATATCGTGACATGTTGCATTTTTGCGGTCCAAAGCAAAGAGAAAGAGCAAGGAGGAAAAAGTGTCATGATATCGCGACATGTTGCATTTTCACGGTCCAAAGCAAAGAGAAAGAGCAAGGAGGAAAAAGTGTCGCGATATCGCGACATGTTGCATTTTCGTGGTCCAAAGCAAAGAGAAAGAGCAAGGAGGAAAAAGTGTCGCGATATCACGACATGTTGCATTTTCGTGGCCAAGAGCAATAGAAGGGAGCAAGGAGGCAAAAGTGTCACGATATCGTGACATGTTGCATTTTTGCAGCCAAAGAGAAGAGAAAGAGCAAGGAAGAAAAAGTGTCGCGATATCGCGACATGTTGCATTTTCACGGCCAAAGAGAAGAGAAAGAGCAAGAAGGAAAAAGTGTCACGATATCGCGACATGTTGCATTTTCGTGGCCAAAAGAGAAGAGAAAGAACAAGAAGGAAAAAGTGTCGCGATATCGCGACATGTTGCATTTTCATGGCCAAAAGAGAAGAGAAAGAGCAAGAAGGAAAAAGTGTCACGATATCGCGACATGTTGCATTTTCGTAGCCAAAAGAGAAGAGAAAGGGCAAGAAGGAAAAAGTGTCGCGATATCGCGACATGTTACATTTTCATGGCTAAGAGCAACAAAAGGGAGCAAGGAGGCAAAAGTGTCGCGATATCGTGACATGTTGCATTTTCGTGACTCAAAAAGGGCAGGCGAGCAGAGAAACAAGAGTGTCACGATTTCGCGACATGTCCGATTTTTGCCAAGGAAACAGAGTATATTTTTGGCAACTAGGGACATGCACTAACATCAGGTGCTGATTTCTAAAGAATGGTCTATTGATTATAACCTGGCAGGTCCGCTGGATGATTGTAGAATAATAGGCTCATCTAAAATTAGCCAGAAGGAAATCTATCCAATCTACGAGAAATCCGTTGTATATTATTAGAAACTGCAGAAAATTACTTGTAATTGATTGAAGAAATTAAATGTACGTAGTAGAAGATACTCTTTTTAGGGTATAAATAGGAGTGAGTCGACCATGAAAAGGGGTCGGCTCTTGGACGTTTACAAGGCTTGATGTACATGTACTGGATTACAAGCAATAAAAGATTTCTTCTTCTAGCTTTCGAAACTTCTATGTGCAAGTGTATGTATCTGGTGTTTTAACTTTTATTCATTCTAAGTTTTATAATGTATCTGTTCTAAAATCTGGACTGTGCATCTATAAAACTTGTTTCTAGAGTTGAACATTAAATATATTTACATGTATTTAGACGAACATCTAAAAGTCGCACTCAAGAATTCGTGTTTTCTATAAGAAGATATAAAGAAAACTCTAAAGTAGTAATCTGCATCATCAATGTTTGTTGTTGTCTAATATATACCATGAGAAAAGTTCTAGCTTAGGCTATATTTCCCTTATCTCTTGTTCCCATTTTCTCTAAAAAACTCAAAGGAACCAGCCTTCTCTGGAGACTAGACAGATGATCTCAAGCAAGATCTGTTTATTCAATGTTGGCAAAGTCTAAGGCGCAACACTATTAACCAAAGGCAGATTTTGTTCCAACAGTTTTTGGCATGCCCGATGGGACAAGCAATCCCACAGTATTGTATAAGTTTTGGTGTTTTACCTTAAGAGCCTTTTTGTTTGAAAATCTCAAGAAAAACCACCTGGCGACTCCGTTGCAATTTAGACCATAAAAGAAAGACCTTGTCTAAAAACCTTCTGGTTATATAGCCATATGATAACCGAGATCCCGAGCTAGAAACTCTGAAGAACCTATCGAGTTCTTTGAACTACATCTCGAAAGCCTAAAGGCACACCCTGTGCTAGCCGCATGATCAAATCCACCCGACACCATTAGCACCTCTTTAACACCCATTGTAGGAGCATCTGCAAGAAATCCTATAGTAGTTGTAACTCCTTTAGCAATCATGGCAGCCACCCCTACCCCAGCACATCTTGTGTGGAATCAAACTGGTCCTTTAAACTTAGGAGCACAAAATCAAATTCCACAAGCTACACTAAAAGCATTACCAACTTTTGATGGAATAGGAAAAACAATAGATGAGCATTGTCTAGATGTATCATCGCTAGCATCTATTTACAATATCACTCAGGAAGATGTAATGGTCAGATTGCTAGTTATATCTTTGAAGGGAAAGATGCTCTATTGGTACAGAGCACTCCCCACTGGATCCATTACTTCTTGGGCAGTGCTTGCCGGTCATCTGGTCGATGAATTTAATATACATGTAGATCCTTTCACATTGCTGAATCAATTCACTGTCATTGAGAGGCATCCATGAGAAGAAATCCAAGATTTCAACATCAGATTTACTAGAACTCGTGATAGAGTACCGCAGGGCCTAAAACCCATGGAAGAACAAGCTATATGCTATTATTTAAGGGCTTTTGATTCAGATCTCAGTATGATAATAAGGCAATCCCGTGTAACCACTTTTCCTAGGATCTATCTAGAGGCAACAAAGGGCGAAGTTGATCTCATCGCTACAAAAAGATATCCATCAAAGAGTCTATTGCCAATTGTACCAGAGCTTTCCCAAGCATCAATTTCTAAACTACCTATACTCCCATCAACATAGGCTCTCCCATCTATAGTCGCACCTCCTACATTCCTTGCATTACCAACCACACCCCTTGCATCAGCTCCCCCAATGATCAATACACGACCATAATTGATACAATGAAGACATTGTCAAATGAAATGGCATCCATGAAAAAGAGAGAGGCTGAACGGAATATCCAAGCAAGAATATTTCCATAGATACAAAAGGAAGGTGCTTCAACAAGTGGAAGAGGACAAGATAGAAAAAATGTGGTGTATGCAAATGAGATAGGAGATAATGGAGAACCCGCTAATTCTGATTACTGGTGTACCACTTGCAATGATCCTCATGGAGAAGATTCATGCATGATTCATCAACATCATGTGCAAGCGGTTATTAATGAAAGAGCCAAAGAAACGGCAAGGGACAGGTGAACATAATCAGAGAAGTCCACCACAATTTGGCAATGCCATCCATGGAACAAGTCTCAGTCCTGACAAGGTCGGGAAAAAAGTCATTACAAGTCGACCCTAAGGAACTCCAACCACTAGGTTTTCCTCCTGCCCCCAGGGCGACTCCGTAGAAAAACCAGTCTAATGAGAAAGGACGTTCTGATCCTCCTCAGACTCCTGTGACTGCACCAAGAAAATAATTTCCTCCTAGAAAAGGGAGCGAGACTCAAGAGCAAGCGAAGGAAAGACTCAAATTTCCTTCATTAACAAAAATACAAAGAACAGAAGCTACGCAGGTCTATAAAGATAGATATGACGCATCGACTAGTGGAAGGGAGAAAAGTGCTGAAGTATCCCCAACTACAACCCTTTCGTTCAACATTACGGAAGAAATGAAGAGGACCCCTTCCAAAATAAGCATGTATGATGCACTACAAATTCTTGGTCAGATTGACCTCCTCCAAGAGTCCTTAAATTTAAAAAATGATACCTCTTCCTCAAATTTTATACAAGCAAATGTTGTGTCAACCTCTGGGAAAAATAGACCGCCCCCATTCTATCTATCCTTGCAAATGGAGGGGTGGATAGTTCACAATTGCATGATTGATTCAGGGGCCGCAACTACGGTGATGCCGAAAGCCGTATGTGACATAATGGGGATGGAATATACTCGAAGTCATCCTGGTGTGTTGCAATTAGATGGTACTCCAGTAAAAACTGTCGGGGTGATCAAAGATATCCCTATTCAACTCCACAGAATTCCAAAAGTAGTCGTCATACAAGAAGTAGTTGTTGTAGACTTAGAACCATATTTCGGTATGTGTTTATCCAAAGAGTTCATAGACAAACTGGGAGGTTATCTGTCACTAGATTATTCTCATTTGGAGGTACCTTTCAAAGGTAAAAGAGTCAAGATCTACAATGAAAAACCATCTACTTTTCATGTAGAAAGACTAGAGGAAACAACTACCATCAACATGATGTCCGAGGAATTGGAGAATATTGATCTAATGGAAGAAACCATGGAGGAACTCCAATCTAAAGATCAGTTTTCAATGGAGAATTTCAACGCTATGGTAGAGACAAAAATAGGAAGCTATTCCATTGAAAAACCAAAAAATCTTCTTGTTGTTGTCCCTAAAATAGGTGATTCGGCCAACTAGTTATGGAAATTGTACTTTGACGGGTCAAGGTGCAAAAATGGAGCAGGAGCTAGAATCGTTCTGATTTCACCTACTTGGAAAAGAAAAGGTCTTTTCATATAGGTTGACATGGAGTTGCACCAATAATGCGGTTGAATACGAAGCTTTGTGTTTGGGACTTAAGAAAGCTAAAAAACTGGGTGCAAAATAGTTGCTGATCTATGGAGATTTAGAGCTGATTGTTAAACAGGTTATTGGTAAATGCATTTGTAAGCAACATTACCTAAAGGCTTACAAAAACAAAGTGTTGGATCTATTGGAAAATTTTGAAGCACTAAACATGAAATCCATTTCCAGAGAAAAGAACACCCATGCAGACCTATTAGCGTCAGTAGGATCCAATTTTTGCCCAATCAGTAATGTTATTCAGAAGTCTAAAATAGTTAGACTTATATACAGGCCTTCTGTGCCCGACAAGGACATTTTTTGGCAAGTATTCGAAAATGATGAGCAGATCCTAGATTTTTTGATTCATGAGATGAATTGCTCTATAGATAGAGCGTTACAAGAAGAGGACGAAGAGAGCCTTATTCAACTAAAAAATAATCATATCCCTAGGGAATGATCACCCTGGAGAGCCTTTTCGACAATAGCGATAGAGTTGTAGGTCGAAGGATCAAGGTAGATGAATGCCGGTATAAAGAAATAGAACTAGAACCAGGCAAAATGATCAAAGTAGGGACAAATTGTACAGAAGTAGAACTAGAGAAAATAAAACAGTTATGTAGAGAGTATCCAGATATAATAGCCTGGACTTATAGTGATCTAAAAGTGTACAGGAAAGAGGTCATTCAACATACCATCGAACTAGAGGAAGGAGCTAAACCTTTTAGGCAGAGGCAGAGGCCTGTGAATCCTAAAATTGAAGCCTTAATGAAACAAGAGTTGTTAAAACTCCTACAGGCTAAGATAATATACCCAATCAAGCACTCTACCTAGGTGGCAAATTTAGTTCCAGTCCGCAAGAAAAATGAAGAAATACGACTATGCGTCGATTTCAAAAATTTGAATAGAGCCTCTTTAAAGGATCACTATCCTTTACCCCAGATTGACCCAATCCTTCATACTATGGCGGGAGCAGAAAGGTTTTCTCTATTAGATGGCTTCTCTGGTTACAATCAAGTTTGGGTGAGAAATGAAGATCAATACAAGACTGCGTTCACCACTAAGTGGGGAACATTTGCATACCAAAGGATGCCCTTTGGATTATCCAACGCAAGAGCAACTTTCCAAAGAGCCATGGACGTAGCTTTTGGGGAGCTTGCAAACAAAATTATTGTCGTCTATTTAGATGACATGATGGTTTTTTCTCACAACAAAAAGGACCATGCCACTCATCTACAGCAAGTGTTTGAGAAATGTAGAGAATTTGGAATATCACTAAATCCAAAAAAATCTATTTTTGCTGTGGAAGAAGGAATACTCCTTGGGCATGTTATTTCTAAAGTTGGGCTGTCAATTGACCCTGATAGAGTGAAGGCACTTCTTGAGTTGTCGCTTCCGAGTTAACAAGAAAGGTTTGCAGTCCTTCTTTGGGCAAATAAATTTTGTCAAAAAATTCATTGCGGACTTTGCCCAAACAGTTAAACCAATGACTGAATTATTGAAAAAGGATGCTCCTTTCAAATGGACAGAGCCAAGGAAAGAAGCTTTCCGAAAAATTCTAGAAGCCATCGCTCAAGCTCTTGTGCTAGTTAATCCTGACTATTCCCGAGGTTTCATACTATATGTTGTCGGAGAACAAGATAGTTATGCTACAGTTCTCACTCAGAAAGGAGCGGATGATGAAGAAAGACCCATAGCCTTTCTAAGTTCCACCATGCACAAACATGAGGAAAGGTACAACTTCATAGAAAAACAAGTATATGCAATTATGAAATCCTTGAATAAGCTAAAACATTTCTTATCCAGAGTCGGACGATGGTGTATGTTATTCATCCCGATGTAAGGAACTTCATAATTCAAGGAGAATTGGGTGAAAAAAGAGCTGGATGGGTGACTCGCATCCAAGAGTATGATGTAGAAATACATCCTACTAAAATAGTCATAGGGAGAGCTTTGTGCCAAGAATTGGCCAAGCAAGCTGCAAGTGGATATGGGGAGAGCCACCCCGTCATGGCAAACACAGAGCAACACCAAGACAAAGTAGGTTCAAGTTGGATCGATGACTTTGTGAGGTATTTTCAGATTGGGTCATGTCCTAAAGATATGAACGCTTCCCAGAGAAGGAGATTCAGAACCCAAGCATTGAAATATACCCTTCGAACGGAGGGGTTGTACAGGATTAACATCGATGGTGTATTGTTAAGATGCATTCCCGATAATGAAAAGCAGAAAGTGTTAGATGAATTTCATGGAGGTTTTTCAGGGGGACATTATGCAGGCCGAACTATAGCTTTGAAGATCCTTAGAGCTGGATGTTATTGGCCTTCCATCTTCCTAGATGTGTACAAAGTGACCTAGAGGTGTGAACAGTGTCAGAGGTATGTGGGGAGAAACAGGAATGCACCTATGCCCTTAAAAGCTATTCAAGTCGAGGAACCATTCCAGCAGTGGGGGTTGGATTTCGTAGGGATAATAGAGCCAAATTCATCATCAGGCCACAAATACATTCTCATTGCCACAGACTACTTCACCAAGTGGGAAGAAGCAGTGCCTACAAAGAAAGCTGATTAGTGCCTACAAAGAAATCTGATTTAGAAGTGGTGATAGAATTTGTTGAAAGTCTAATCACAAGGTTTGGCATACCATATTCTTTGATTATAGATAATGGATCCCCTTTTACCAGTGCAAAGATGATCGAATTCGTCAGTAGATATGGAATTTACCTAAAGACTTCCTCTAATTATTACCCACAAGGTAATGGATTAGCTGAGTCTACTAATAAGAATCTTCTAAGAATTATGAAAAGAACATTAGAGGACAATAAGAAGAACTAGCACTCACTCCTGAATCAAGCCCTGTGGGCCGACATAATCTCAATCAAAAAATCAATCAATACATCGCCATATGCTTTGGTTTATGGCAAAGAAGCTATTCTGCCGATTCATATGGAGATACCCGCGTTGAGGATGCTAAACCAAGTTAACGAAGATGAAGGTCATCCAATGGATGCCCGACTGATGCAACTTCTACAGCTTGAAGAATCTAGGGAACAGGCCTACGATCATCATCAAAAGCATATGGTAAAAATAGTTGGGTGGTTCGATAAGAAAACCACTTTCAAGAAATTCAAAACAGGTGACCTGGTATTAAAATGGAATGTCAAGAAAGCAAAGCCAGGACACCATGACAAGTTTGATGCGTTCTGGGAGGGGCCATTCAAAATTGTTTCGGAAAAGCAATTCAATGCCTTCCAGTTAAAAGATCAAGATGGATGGGTTCTACCCATCACGGTGAATGCTTTTCACCTAAAATTGTATTTCCGGTAAAAGCTACGGATCACCATTATATGTACAGTATATTATAAGTTTGGAGTTTTGTAAATATTTCCCTTTTTACGGCCTAATAAGAATCATTTTTTGCGGACTAGCGGGTCCGATATTTTGAATGAAATCTGGAGAAATTATTTTCAAAAGGCTTTGGGGGAACCTTGATCAAGCGCCCTCTGTCTAAAGGTTGTAAAATTTGTTCCACCTATAGACTCGGGTACAAAATATGATGAACCCGTGGCAGAAAGAATGAGGAAATTGAAAATGATGGCGGATAGGAGGAAAGACAAGAGTATTATTCGTCTAGTGATCAAGAGCCTCAAGATACAGAGGATGACTCGGGAAAAGAGACTCAGGAAGGGAACCAGCCCATACAACTGAAGGAAAAACCGATGTAGATGCTCAGAGCATTGAGCATGAAACTTCACGAAGGAAGTCCCACACGGCCCACCCAGTTCGGCTCAAGAGAGCCAAAAGAGTGAAAACAAAAAACAAATTTTGGTTAAAAAGGAGATCTTGACGGTAGAAGAGCAGCAGGAGAAACAAGTTATAAACTTAGATGAAAGTGATGAAGAAAATGAAACTCTTGATGCAGAAAAAATGCAGAGTGAAGAAATTGCCGTCAGTGAACATGAAGGAGAAGAAGGACACCAACAGCCAGCCCAACCAGAAATAGGTATGCTTTCTTCACTTTCTCCTTCTCATTCTCCTACTCATTCCCATTGTAATTCTCCTTCCTTTTCTAAAATCGACAAAAATATAATGTCCTTGCCAAAAAATTACCTTGTTCTCCCAGAAATGGCAGCATCTTCCCATAGTCCGCTAAATATTGGGTCCGTAGTTGCTCCCATTCCATTTCTCCCTAGCATTGACATCCCAGTGGCTGGAGTTACAACTTCTCAAGGGACTGAGTCACAGTCCACCATGGCCAAGATTGAAAATCTAAAAAGGGTGAGCAGGAATGCTTTAGATTGGTGGACTTCACATGTAGCTGGAGATTCTAAAGCACCAACTACTGTAAGAGAAATCATTGCTTTAGATCCAGCCAATATGCAGAGAAAGAAGTTGAAGTTAACTCCCATTACCAAGAAATCAAAGGGAGAAATGACCATGGAAGATTACCAGGTAGAAGAGATAAACGAAGATATATCTCAACTGCCTATGCAAGATGAGTGGGTGAAAGCCCAAGCACATTTTGGGACCATATACTTACAGGGCGGACACTATCAAGAAATGTTTTTGAAGGAAAAAGAGAAGAGGAAGGAATTAGAGGCTGTAGTGAAAGAGCAAAAAATAGTAGAGAAGGCTCTTCCAGTGAAGTGGAAAAAGGTAAAGAAAAGTTGAGTATAGCAAAAGCTCAGATTCAGGCATTAAATACACAGATACAGCAGCTACAACAACAGTTGGTCGAACAACAAAACGCCCCTTCTAGATTTTCAAAAGATAAAGTAAAGAGCATGAGGAAGGAATTGTTAAAAGATTTGTTGTTTTTAGTATTAAAGGCTAAACCTGTATTGTTGTATTTGGCTAAAGTAAAGGAAGCTACCGAAGTAGTAAAACAAGAATTTGAGGCTGTCGAAGCATTTTTATTAAAAAGAGAAGATGCGGCCACTAAAATTCAGATTTTGTCAAAAAATATGCTAGGAAGCATGGAAGCCAAGCTCAGAAGTGAAGCCTGGTCTCAAGCTAAAATAGCAGCAAAGAACTTCTTTAGGAAGTTTAAATTGATAGCGCAGGGAAACAAGTTTCTGCACGAGCTTGAGGATGAAGCGAAAGGGTTGCTCCAAAATCTTGATTTGGCTATCCAAAATGGGCTTCCTTACCTCTGGGATGAAGGTTCAAAAGTTTTGAAGGAAGAAGTCCTTTCGGCATCAATAAAAGCTTTTGTTGAAGATGAAACAGACATCGACAGTTGGCAGGAACCTGTAGGAGAAAAGCAGGTCATGGAAATGATCCAGAGGTTAACACAGATTAAAACTTGTTTGCAAGAACTGATTTTAAAACAAAAGATCATTTCTTATGATAAAGTGGAAGAATTGCAGTATGTCTATCAAATTTTCATCGATTCTTCTGATCTAGAAGACGAATACTGGAATCAAGTGTGCAAAACTTATCAAGAGATAATTGTAGCCATGGAAAAAATCAGAAGATCTAAACATCAGGGGCAGCAGCCAGCAGCCAGAGCTGGGACCAGCTCCCAAAATTGAATTTTTTGTGTTCTTTAGACAAAGGTTAAGTCCCTAAGCGGTAAAAGAAAGGTTCTGATAAGGTAAAGATCACCTATATTCCAAAGTGCATTCTTTTTCTTTTATCTTTGTTTTTCCACTCGAAATTTTACTTTTCGCAACTGTGCTAGTGACTCCGTTTCCCAATGGATGAAGGCTTGGTCCCTATTTTTGTGAGCAAAAATTCCCCTAGAAGGCACCAAGAATGTTAGTCAAAAAGTGACTAACTACAGAAAAATAGCTGATGCACCTTTTTGCATATTTTCCAAGAAGACCAAAGTGGCCCATATGCTAAAGATCAAAGAAAAAGCAAAACATCGCAAGGAGGAAAAAGTGTCGCGATATCGTGACATGTTGCATTTTCATGATCCAAAGCAAAGAGAAAGAGCAAGGAGGAAAAAGTGTCGCGATATCGCGACATGTTGCATTTTCGTGGTCCAAAGCAAAGAGAAAGAGCAAGGAGGAAAAAGTGTCGCGATATCGCGACATGTTGCATTTTCGCGGTCCAAAGCAAAGAGAAAGAGCAAGGAGGAAAAAGTGTCACGATATCGTGACATGTTGCATTTTTGTGGTCCAAAGCAAAGAGAAAGAGCAAGGAGGAAAAAGTGTCGCGATATCGTGACATGTTGCATTTTCATGGCCAAGAGCAACAGAAGGGAGCAAGGAGGCAAAAGTGTCGCGATATCGCGACATGTTGCATTTTCACGGCCAAAAGAGAAGAGAAAGAACAAGGAGGAAAAAGTGTCATGATATCGTGACATGTTGCATTTTTGCGGCCAAAAGAGAAGAGAAAGAGCAAGAAGGAAAAAGTGTCGCGATATCGCAACATGTTGCATTTTCGCGGCCAAAAGAGAAGAGAAATAACAAGAAAGAAAAAGTGTCGCGATATCGCGACATGTTGCATTTTCGCGGCCAAAAGAGAAGAGAAAGAGCAAGAAGGAAAAAGTGTCGCGATATCGCGACATGTTGCATTTTCACGGCCAAAAGAGAAGAGAAAGGGCAAGAAGGAAAAAGTGTCGCGATATCGCGACATGTTACATTTTTGTGGCTAAGAGCAACAAAAGGGAGCAAGGAGGCAAAAGTGTCACGATATCGCGACATGTTGCATTTTTGTGACTCAAAAAGGGTAGGCAGGCAGAGAAACAAGAGTGTCGCGATTTCGTGACATGTCCAATTTTTGCCAAGGAAACAGAGTATATTTTTGGCAACTAGGGACATGCACTGACATCAGGTGCTGATTTTTGAAGAATGGTCTGTTGATTATAACCTTGCAGGTCCGTTGGATGATTGTAGAATAACAGGCTCATCTAAAATTAGCCAGAAGGAAATCTATCCAATCTACGAGAAATCCATTGTATATTATTAGAAACTGAAGACAATTACTTGTAATTGATTGAAGAAATTAAATGTACGTAGTAGAAGATACTCTTTTTAGGGTATAAATAAGAGTGAGTCGACCATGAAAAGGGGTCGGCTCTTGGACGTTTACAGGCTTGATGTACATGTACTGGATTACAAGCAATAAAAGATTTCTTCTTCTGGCTTCCGAAACTTCTGTGTGCAAGTGTATGTATCTGGTGTTTTAACTTTTATTCATTCTAAGTTTCATAATGTATCTGTTCTAAAATCTGGACTGTGCATCTATAAAACTTGTTTCTAGAGTTGAACATTAAAGATATTTACATGTATTTAGACGAACATCTAAAAGTCACACTTAGGAATTCGTGTTTTCTATAAGAAGATATAAAGAAAACTCTGAAAGTAGTACTCTGCATCATCAATGTTTGTTGTTGTCTAATCTATACCGTGAGAAAATTTCTAGCTTAGGCTATATTTCCCTTATCTCTTGTTCCCCTTTTCTCTAAAAAACTCAAAGGAACCAACCTTCTATGGAGACTAGACAGATGATCTCAAGCAAGATCTGTCTATTCAATGTTGGCAAAGTCTAAGGCGCAACACTATTAACCGAAGGCATATTTTGTTCCAAAAACACCATAATTCATCCAAAGTGAATACAAATTATTTTGAAGAAAGAGTTATATTACCAGTGACTTTGTCTGATACAATATTCCCAACTTCTCCCATAACAACTTTGTTGTGGTCTTTATAGATATATTCATTAATACTGAATTAGATAAGCATAATGTGATATAGCTCCTTGACTTCCTATCAATTTTTAGCTAATACTCATATGTCATTGATGTTGGATTTTTTCTCGAGACCGTAATCCACTGAACTATGTTAACCAACAGATCCTCTATCTTGAGTTTCCACAACTCAAAATTCTATCCATTAAATTTTTAATCTCTATTTGTGTTCTTCCCATATTTCTCCTTTGCCTTGATCCTTTTGTGTATGACTCCCACTCAAGAATTAATTTATCACAAGGTTGAAACCCTTACTCCTCGAACAAATCTAAAACCTAGCTCTGATACCAAATGAAGAGAAATAAAGAGCCCCAATAAACTAAAATAGAAAAGCAGTAATAATAGAATCAAAAGAAGATCACAGATTCACACATTACACAATATTTATCATGGAAACCCTAAACTGAATAAAAACCGTCATAGTATTATCTTATTATTGTATTAACTTGATCGTCTCCAATACAATAATATTATCCTTTCGTCTCTTTCCAAACCCTAATGCAAGTGTGATATATATAACAAAGAAACATGCACAAATTTTACAATATCATGGGTGAAAAAGCAGGGATTCAAATATAGTAACCCTAAAAGCCCATATGGGTCTAAATATAACTTAAAAAATCCTAAAAATTTAACCTCAACAAGTATATCGTACACAACATCCAGTACCTTTTAGTGTTAACCCCACTAGAATAATATGGAAAATATTCAACATATTTCCAAAATTCTCCCACTTGTTGAATACTTTCCATAGGGTCTAACAACTACCATTGTCAACTATCAAGGGCAACCATGCCCATAGATCTTCTACACTAAGAAATTTTTTGATCAGGTACAACCTTTGTTAATGAATCAAAATTATTCTTCTCTGTATCAACTTTAACCAATATCACTCGGTTCTCTTCAACCATCTCTCTCACAAAATGGTACTTTATATCAATATTTTTTGATTGATCATGAAGAACAAGATTATTTGCCAAAAATATTGCACTTTGACTATCATTGTTAATTCTCAGAGCCTTTTATTTAATGCCAATTGTTGAACACAACCTTTTTAGTCACACTGCTTATTTACTGGCATGAGTTGCTACAATGTACTCTACTTCTATAGTGGATAAAGCAACAACCGATTGTTTTTTACTCATCCAACTTACTACCCATCCAAACATTCTAAAAATATAAGCACTCATGGATATTCTCTTATCAAGATCTCCAACCCAGTCAACATCCATAAAACCTTATAGATTTACAATATCATTATCTCTAGATTTTCCTTCATAACAAATAGCATAATCTACAGTTCCATGCAAGTATATTAAGATCCTCTTCACAACAATCCAATGTTCCTTTCATGGATTTGACATATTTATGCTAACTACTCCCACTACATGTGCAATATCAGGTCTAGTATAGACCATTGCATACATCAAACTGCCCATAGCACTAGCATAAGGAACATGATGCATTTCTTCAATTTTCTCATTTGTTTTGGGACATTGTTCAAAAGATAACTTTTGACCAACTAGATATGGAGTACATACTGGTTTATAATCATGCATTCTAAACTTCTATAGTATCAAATAAACATATTTCCTTTGATTTAACCATAACTTTCTATTTGCACGAACCCTTATTATTTCTATAACCAAAATAGATTTTGCCGCACCCAAATCCTTCATGTCAAATTCAAAAGATAAATGAGATTTGAGTAACTTTATCATCTCCTTACTGTTACCAATTAACAACATGTAATCCACATACAATACAATAATAACAAAATTTTCACCTTCCTTTTTGAAATATACACATGGATCTGTTTTGATTTTTCCAAGCCCAAGTGTCAAGACAAACATATCAAATTTTTGGTTTCATTCAACCCATAAAGAGACTTCTTCAGTTTGCATACCACGTAATCCTTACCTTTTACCTTAAAGTATTCTAGTTGTGATATATATATATATATATTCATCAAGTTCACCATGTAGAAAAGCTGTCTTTACATCCATATGTTATATTTTAAAATCAAAAGCAGTAGAAATAGCCAACATAAATCTAATTGAAGTTAGTTTAGCCACAGGAGAAAAAATCTCACCAAAGTCAATTCCCTCAACTTGAGAAAATACTTTTGCTACCAAGTGAGCCTTGTACTTCTCTAACTTTTCTTCTACATTGTACTTCTTCTTGAATAACCACTTACAACGAACAAGTTTTCTACCAGGAGGTAATTTCACCAAGTCTTATGTCTTATTTTTATCCAAGGACTCAATTTATTCTTCCATAGCCCTTTTCCAAGACTTATTCTCACCTGACTAAAGTGCCTCCTTTATAGTCTTGGGTTCTTTATCAGTAACTGATAAATTAAATGTAGAATAAAAATTTGAAGGACTATACCTATTTGGAAGTCTTCTCTCTCGATATGATCTCCTCAAAATTGGAGTTCTAGGTTCTGCATCTTCAACTTCCTCCTCACCTTCTTCCTCTGAATATTCCTCTTCACACACTATTTGTAATTCAGGTTCTACCACTGGTTCTTCCTCCTGTTCCAATTTTACATGCACTATTTTTGGTTCTTTGCTTGGTTGCATTTCCTATTTTAAAACCCCTTTTGTTTCTCTAAATATCACATTACAACTATAAATAACCTTCTATGTTTCTAGGTTCCACAACTTATATCCTTTAACACTAGTACTATAACCCACAAATATGTATTTTTTAGATTTATAGTCTAGCTTAGTCTTTTCTCTTTTGGGACATACATATAAGCATCACAACCAAAAACCCTTATATGTCTGAGAGAGGGTTTCTTACCAGTCCATACTTCCTGTGGAGTCTTATCCACAAAAGCTGAGGTAGGAGATTTATTGATGAGATAACAAGCTGTTAACACAACTTCTACCCAGAACTTCTTTTCTAACCCTGTAACACTTAGCATGCTTCTAGCCTTATCCATAAATGTCCTATTCATCCATTCTACAACCCCAATATGTTGTGGAGCATACGGAGTTGTTATCTATCTTTATATTCCATAGTCCATGCAAAAATTCTCAAATTCATTAGAGAAAAAATCACCATCATTATCACTTCTAAAAACCTATCTTTTTCTCTATATGATTTTCTACAAGAGCCTTAAAATATTTAAATTTACTAAAAACCTCAAATTTGTTCCGTAGAAAATATACCCATGTCTTTCTCGAGAAGTCATCTATAAATGTAACAAAATATATAGATTTACCTAATGATGCCAAATTTTTTGGTCCAAACATATCATTGTGAACTACATGTAGAATTCCTTCAGACCTTGTAGCACTACTTGGAAACTTGAATCTTATTTGTTTCTCAAAAACACAGTGCTCACAAAAATCAAAATTTAATGGGCAATCAAAAAGTCCTTCAACCATACCTTTCATTTTCAATGTTTGAAGTCCTTTCTCACCAATATATCCCATGCATTGATGCCACAACATTGTCTTCGTTGTAGGAATACTCGAAGCCATTTCAACCGTATTATTTTCCTATTCAATTGAATAGTTATTGCAATTAATACTTATAATGCTAGCTTCAAGTCTAAAAAAAGTTCCTGTGCGAACTTCTCTTGCCAACACCAAGGATCCATGGACCATCAAGCAACTATCCTTATTGAATACCACATTCACACTTGCATCATTCATCTTATTCATAAATATTATATTCCTTGCCAAACCTAAAATATGTAACACATCGGGAAGGGTTTTAATTCTTCCATATTTTAGCATTAGCTTGACTCTTCCTCGACCTATTATTTTATATGTTGAATTATCTCCCAAGAAGACTTTACCTCCATCTATCTTTTCATATTCATAGAACCCCTCCCTATGAGGAGTCATATGAAAATAAGCACCCGAGTCAATCAACCATGAGTAATCACATTCACTTGAGCATGCTGTAGCTAAGAATAAGTCTCATGAATCCTCATTTGTGATCTTCATTTTTGTAGAATTTCCTTCATTAGATGATCGATTATTATCAGCCTTTTTATATCTATAGTCTCTTTTATAATGCCTTGCTTTACCATAATTCCAATATTTTCTCTTTTTCGAGGTAACAAATTTACCCCTAGATTTTGATTTCTTTTCTCCTAATTTATTTTTGCTTATTTCTTGAGAACAACCTCTCATAATAAAGGCTTCCTTTTTATGATAATCATCAAAAGAATTTCATCTCATCTCATCATATAATAAAGTTCCTACTATATCCTCTACTTCCAATGTATATGCAGTATTGGTGATAGCCATAACAAGGTTATCCCATGAATCAGGTAATGAACTAAGTAAAGTAATACATGTCTCCTCTTCATCCATTTTTACTTCTATAGAGGTTAATTTAATTACCACAATGTTAAAAGTATTCATATGTTCATCCACAGAGTCACCATCATTCATACGAAGTGAATACAACTTATTTTGAAGAAAGAGTTTATTTACTAGTGACTTTGTCTGATACAATGTTCCCAACTTATCCCATAACAACTTTGTTGTGGTATCTATAGATACATTCAATAATACTGAATTAGATAAGCACAATCTAATAGAGCTCCTTGCCTTCCTATTGATTTTTAGCTAATACTCATTTGTCATCGATGTTGGTTTTGTTCCCGAGACCACAATCCACTGATCTCTATCAACCAACAAATCCTCCATCTTGAGTTTCCACAACTCAAAATTCTATCCATTAAATTTTTTAATCTCTATTTGTGTGCTTCTCATCTTTCTCCTTTACCTTGATCCTTTTGCGTATGGCTCCCACTAAAGAATTAATTTATCATAGGGTTGAAACCCTTACTCCTTGAACAAAGCTAAAACCTAGCTCTAATACCAAATGAAGAGAAATAAAGAGCCCCGATAAACTAAAATAGAAAAGCAGTAATAACAGAATAAAAATAAGAAGATCAGAGATTCACATATTACACAATATTTATCCAAAAAATCCTCAACTGGGCAAAAACTAGCACAATATTATCTTATTATTTCATTAACTTAACCGTCTCCAATACAATAGTATTCTCCTTATGTCTCTTTTAATGCAAATGTGATATATATAACAAATGCACATGCACGGATTTTACAATATCATGGGCAAAAAAGCAAGGGTTCAAATATAGTAACCCTAAAAGCCCATATGGGTCTAAATAATACTTAAAAAACCCTAAAATTTTAACCTTGACAAGTATATAGTACACAACGTCCAATACCTTTTAGTGTTAACCCCACCAGAATAACATGGAAATTATTCAATATATTTCCAACATTCTCCCACTTGTTGAATACTTTCCATAGGGGCCAACAACTACCATTGTCAACTATCAAGGGCAACCATGCCCATAAATCTTCTACACTAACCCCTGTGGAGTCTTGTCCACCAAAGCTAAGGTAAAAGATCTATTGATGAGATAACAAGTTGTTAACATAGCTTCTACCCATAACTTCTTTTCTAACCTTGCACGACTTAGCATACTTCTAGCCTTATCCATCAATGTCCTTTTCATCCATTCTGTAACCCCATTTTGTTGTGGATTATACAAATTTGTTCTTTGCATTTCTATTCCACAGTCCTTGCAAAACTGCTCAAATTCATTAGAGCAAAACTCACCACCATGATCACTTCTGAAAACCTTTATCTTTTTCTCTATATATTTTTCTAAAAGAGACTTAAACTCTTTAAATTTATTAAAAACATCATATTTATTTCGTAGAAAATATACCCATGTATTTCTTGAGAAGTCATTTATAAATGTAACAAAATATATAGATTTACCTATTGATGGTACTTTTTCCAATCCAAACACATCATTGTGAAATAGATGTAGAACTCCTTCAGACCTTGTAGCACTACTTGGAAACTTAACTCTAGTTTGTTTCTTGAAAACATAGTGCTCACAAAAATCAAAATTTAATGGGCAATCAGAAAGTCCTTCAGCCATACCTTTCATTTTAAATGTTCAAAGTCCTTGCTCACCAATATGCCCCATGTGTTGATTCCACAACATTATCTTTGTTGTAGAAATAATCAAAGCCATTTCAATCATTTTATTTTCCTGTACAACTAAAGCGTTATTGTAATTAATACTTACAGTGCTAGCCTCAAGTATAAACAAAGTTCTTGTGTGAAATCCTCTTACCAACACCAAGGATCCACATAGCATCTTGCAGCTATCCTTATTGAATTCCATATTCACACCTGCATTATTCATCTTACTCACAGATATCATATTCCTTTCCAAACCCAGAATATGCAACACACTGGGAAGGTTTTTAATTCTTCCATATTTTAGTATCAGCTTGACTCTTCCTCGACCTATTATTTTATATGTCAAATTGTCTCCTAATAAGACTTTACCTCCATATATATTTACATATTCACAGAACCCCTCCCTATGAGGAGTCATATGAAAAGAAGCACCTAAGTCAATCAACCATGAGTCATCAGATTCACTTGAGCATGCTACAACTAAGAATAAGTCTCATGAATCTTCATTTGTGGTCTTCATTTTCATAGAAGTTTCTTCATCAAATGATCGATTATTATCAGCCTTTTTAGATCTGCAGTCTCTTTTATAATACCCTACTTTACCATAGTTCTAACATTTCCTCTTTTTTGGGGCAACATATTTACCCCTAGATTTTGATTTCTTTTCTCCTAATTTATTTTTGCTTCTTTCTTGATAATGACATCTCACAATAAATGCTTCCTTTTGATGATAATCATCAGAATATTTTTTTCTCATCTCCTTAGACAACAAAGTTCCTACTATATCCTCTACTTTCAATGTATATGTAGTATTGGTGATAGCCATAACAAGGTTATCCCATGAATTAGGTAATAAACAAAGTAAAGTAATACATTTTTTCTCTTCATCCATTTTTACTTCTATTGAGGTTAATTGACTTACCATACTATTAAAAGCATTCAGATGTTCAACCATAGAGTCACCATCATTCATCTAAAGCGAATACAACTTCTTTCAAAGAAAGTTTATTTACGAGTGAATTTGTCTAATATAGTGTTCCTAGCTTCTTCCATAACAACTTTATCGTGGTATCTATAGATACATTCAACAATATTAAATCAGATAAGCACAATATGATAGATCTCCGTGCCTTCCTATCAATTTTTTGCCTATCCTCATCTGTCATCAATGTTGGTTTGTTCCCAAGATTACAATCCACTGATCTCTATTAACCAACAGATCCTCTATCTTGAGTTTCCACAACTCAAAATTCTATCCATTAAATTTTTCAATCTCTATTTGTGTGCTTCCCATATTTCTCCTTTGCCTAGATCCTTTTGTGTATGACTCCCACTCAAGAATTAATTTATCACAGGGTTGAAACCCTTAATCCTAAAATAAAGATAAAACCTAGATCTAATACTAAATGAAGAGAAATAAAGAGCCCTAATAAACTAAAATAGAAAATAAATAATAATAAAATAAAAATAAGATTGTAGATTCACACATTACATAATATTTATCCTAAAAATCCTCAATTGGGAAAAAATCAGCATAGTATTATCTTATTATTGCATTAACTTGACCATATCCAAATATAATAATATTCTCCTTCTATATCTTTCCAAAACCTAATGCAAGTGTGATATATATAACAAAGGCACATGCACGGATTTTACAATATCATGGGCAAAAAAACAAGGGTTCAAATATAGTAACCCTAAAAGCCCATATGGGTCTAAATATAACTTAAAAAACCCTAAAAAAAAATTCGATGTTGCCACCCTTGGACCCCTTATTTTCGAAGGGCTACTACCACCCTTGAACCCCTGTTCAGGGCTCATCCCAACCTCGAACCTTAGTGAGTATATCGTACATAGTTTCCAGTATATTTTAGTGTTAATCACACCAGAATAACATGGAAAATATTCAACATATTTTCAATATTGTTGTAGTGTTTGATTTTCACAAGTTAAGATACTACATGCTTAGCCATAAGACATTGGTGATTGCAAAGTTTAATCCTTTGCACTACTTGATGTCTAAGCCCCACCTTTCAGGTCGAGATGCTAAGTGGGTGTTGTCCCTTAGTGTATTTTATTTGACTTTTGTAGGTCAGAAGGCTATCAAGGGTTAGGTAATTGCTGATTAGTTAGTCTCTGCTCCCCTAGAAGCTACCTATCCTATAGTTGTTGAGTTTCTCGATGAGTGCTTCAATGTTTAAATTGATGAGTACAAGTCTTGAACTTTGTTTTTTTATGGAGCCCAATGCATAAAGGGTGTTGGAGTTGGAGTCATTCTAGTTACACTATAAAAATAGTTCATCTCTTTGTCCTTCAAAATTTATTTTTCTTGCACAAATAATACTATAGAATATGAAACTTTAATCCTAGGTCTTAGAGCAAACCTTAGCTTTGTAGGTTAAGGTCCTTTTGGGTCTTTGGTGACTCTCAACTTATGTTTAATCAGATCAACAATGTTTATCATACTCATGATGATAGGCTTAAACCTTACAAGGAGATTGTTACCAAGTTGTTGTCTTATTTTGAGTAGGTAACCATAGAGTCTATCCCTAGATCCTCAAAGCGCCATGCAAATTCCATGGCTGCTACTACATCCTTGATATCTTTGGAGCTAGAATATGATCAAGCTTCGATTATTATACGATAACTCTAAGATCCTACATCTTTGAGTTCTTATTTGGATCCCCTAGAGTGTTTTACCATCGAAGATTCCCCATCTAAACCATGGTATAAAAACATCTTTAATTTTCTTAAAGGTGGCTCGATGTCTTATGGTTTATATCGCAATCAATACAAGCTAATGCATAAAATAGCGTACCAATTTGTTATAATTCGTAATAATTTATATTGATGTTCTTTTGAAGGTATCCTCTTACGATACCTTAACTATGATGAAGCCCAACTTACTCTTAGTGATGCTCATGAAGGTTTGTGCGAAGGCCATTTTAGCAGAAATTCTATTACCAAAAAACTCCTTCGAATGTGGTATTACTGGATTTCCATGGAGAAATATGCATGCAATTATGTTCAACACTAAAACAAGTGTCAACGCCATGATCATATTATTCATGCTCCTTCTCAAGACCTTAGGGTAATATCTTCCCCTTGGCCATTCTCCATGTGGGGATTGGACATTATCGGGAAGGTTAACCCAATGTCATTTTATGATCACAAATTTATCATTATTACAACTTAGTATTTCACTAAATGGGTTGAATCCATACCCCTAGCTACGGTGATTGGGACTCAAGTTTCTAAGTTCATCTTCAACCAAATTCTTTGTAGGTTTTGGATTCCTTCGGTGATTGTTTCTAACAAAAAAAATCCTTTCAAGAACAAGGATGTCCATAATATTTGTGTTAAGTACAAAATTCAGCATAGTCAACCCCTTATTACCCTCAAGGTAATGGGAAAGTAGAAGCATCCAACAAGTCCTTGATCAGGATTTTGAAGAAGCTGGTTAATAATACTGGTCGTGATTGGCATACTCAAATTTATCCTACCTTGTGGGCCTCTTGTACTAGCATGTGTACTCCCACATGGGCCTCACCATATGTATTGGTATATGGGTTTGAGGTAGTATTTCCTTTCGAGTTAGAGATTGCTTCTTTGTGCATCTTGTTGCAAGATGCTGAGGTCGACGATGAGTATCATGTAGACCATTTGCACCAATTGGAGTTTTTGGATGAAAAGCACATTCATGCCTTAGAGCATTTGTGAGCCTATTAGGATAGGCTCTAACGATATTACTCTAAAAAGTTTCACAATCATTCTTTTGAGGTTGGGGACCTTGTCCTCAAAGAAAAACAAAAAAACACTAATGCTCGTTTTGATCTTTAAGGTAAGGTTCAGCCCAACTGGTTAGGGCCCTTTGTCATAACAACTAAGTTTGGCTCAGGTGCTTATAATTTGGCTTCTATGGATGGTAAATAACTTAAAGAACCAATGAATATAATGCATTTAAAAAGATATTATGCTTGACCCATTTTTCATATTGCATATGCATTTAGTTAGATCATGTTGCATGTTTGCCTAACATATTCTGCATGCTTGTCTATCATATTATGCATGATTTCATGTCATTCTATTCTTGCATATTGCTTGTCATATTTGCATCATTGCTTGCTCATGACTACTTGTTCATATAACTTCTGATGATGTACGATAATGGCATGTGATGATACCTAGTCAGGTCATAGCTCACATGCATTTCACTTTCACTAGGGTTTTGATGCCTAGTGAAGCCCAACCTAGGGCCCATTCATTTTCATCCCTTATTATTTTCTTTGTTTCCTTTGCTCTTTCTTCTCTTCTATCTTCTTCTTGTATTCCTTGAATTTAACAATTTTACAATGATAAAAAAAAGAAGGCAATAATTTCGAGAAGTTAGGAGAAATTCTTGGACAACAAGATAAGGAGAAGAAATCATATTTTGAAAGAAGAAATTTGAAGATATTTGAGTTGCAAATTAGAGGAGCATTAATAGAAGATATTAGAGCTATGTTTTAGTGAATTTCAGGATATATTTGAACAACAAAATAAATGAGGAATTGGCTGCACTTGAAACGACAAAAATTGCAGAGTTTTGGACAGCAAGAGGGTAGCATTTGGACAACACTAATAGGTGCAAATTTTAGAGTTCGAGAGAACAAATTTGGAGGAGAATTGAAGCCACAAAAATCAGATTTTAGGGCAGCATTAGAAGGAGAAAAGAGAGCTACATTTTTGGAGAAATTTAGGGCATATTTGAGAGAGCTTTGGATAGCAAAGCAAAGAAGGATTTGGAAGCATTTGAAGAAGGATAATTTCTGAAAATTATAAAGATATTTGGACAACATAGAAGCTGATTTTTAAATAATATTGAAACCTCCAAAATTGATAAGTTTGAGGCAGAAATTAAGTAGAAAGGAGAGTTGTAAATTTTACAATTTTGGGGCAAAAAAAGGGTGAATCAAATAACCAATAATATTATCTACAAAAGGAGGCCAAAAAGGTATACCACATTCGTGCTACAAAATTTTATTATTTAAGCATTAAAATCAGTTTACTTTAAAGTTATAAGAGCACCATATTAGATCTATTAAACCTACAAAATAAAGAGTCTTCAAGACAACGAAGGAGTCTGTATTATTGTCTAAGGAACAACTGAATAAGTTCTCAAAGATAGTGTGCTCAAGATTTCTAAAGATACCAAGTAAAGGCACCAAAACTTGAACAAGGTAACACTCACATTGGATTAAAATCTATAGAAAAAAGAAGAAGTTAGAGGACAAAGCCAAAGTAAGGATTAAGGTGCAAGTTTCTTGGGAGATAAATAAATTAAAAAATTAAATATTATACCCAATTTAAGAAGCTTGGATATCTGGTTGAACAACATTGAGAATCTATCAAGAAAAAGGAATTGAAAATACACCAAGGAAGAGTTATTGAAGCGCAACCAAAGGAGTATCCACCACTGTAGAAGAGGAGAAAGCATTGATGGAGAAGAACCATCACCAAGCATTAGAGGCAAAGAAGCACTAACAAGAATTGGTAGTTACAAAGTACGTTAGAGGAAATAAAAGTTGTAAGTTACAACTATCAAGTAGAAAAAAATATTGTGAGCGTTAAGGAAAGGCAAGCAAGTTTGAGTACTAAAGAAATATAGGATGTTATAGAATCAAATGCAAGTGTTAAAAAGAGTGTAGTCATCGTTTGTCACTTCAATTAAGAAATTGAAAGAACTTGGATGTCACTTGGTGTAGAGGAAAGGGAGCACCAACAACCATTGAGGGAAAGAAAATGCTTCAAACCATCTATGAACACTCTTTGAGGAAGGAAGACACTTGTCAAATGTAATGACCATATTATAATAACATCAAAAAACTAGGTAGAAGTAACATACCAAGATGAAAATACCTAAAGAAGATGTTGAGTGCCATGTGACAAATGAGAAGAATAATATTGATAGGTTGGAGGAGCCCAAATGATCTTTAGCATGCATATTAAGCATATTCAATGATCAAAGAATGTATAACAACCACTAGGAGGACAATCAAAGTCCAAAAAGAGAGCACCATACGCAAGGAAGAATATTAAATGCGGTAAAAAGATATTGTATAGCATTGAAGACTAAAATATGGATAACACCTAAAATAGTGTGTAAGTTGCAGTCACAGGAGAAGCAGACCAAATACGTAGCTCTCTATTTTCAAGAAAATACAAAAATATTTAAATTAATTTGTATTTCATAAAGGTCAAGGAGGTATAAGGTATATCAATACTAAGGTTAATCTTAGTTAATATATTATGCTTAAGATTAATTAAATGAATGGATATATAAGGAAGTGAATTGATTAATTACATCCTTAGATGATTTATTAAATGATTTGAAAGACTTAAATTATGGAGGATTTAATTTGAAAGCTTTTTGAAATTGCTTTATTTGAAATTCAAGCATAGAAATATTTGAAAATAATTTCACTTAGAGGAATACGTTTTTCTATATAAAAATTGAAATATTAAATTTACAAATATCTTTGTTTTTCTAAATTTCTAATTAGGAAGTTAGAAGGAATTCATCACCAACATAGATTCTTGAAATTTAGAAACTGTATTATTGAAAATTGAAAGACATAGGAGGCACAACATAGAGTTAGAAAATTAGAAAATTACATTGGAATTATTCTCTTATTCAAATTGAAGAGACATAAGGAATCCAACTTAAAGTTCTTTAAGATAGAAAATTTTATCAATTGAAATTGCATCAAAATTACCTTTAGCTTTCTATTCATAAATAGGGAGAATTAAAGTGCTTGTCTTGAAGTTGAACATTAGGGAGACAAAAGGGATTCAACTCAAAGGAAAAATTAGAAAGCTAAGTATTTTATCAAAGCCATATTATATTCAAAACACTTGGGAGATACAAGGTATTCTACAAAATTTAAGAATTGAAAAGATATTATCAAATTTGATCATATATTCAACTTAAAATTTAGAAGTTGAAGAGATTGGGAGACATAAGAAATACAACATAACTAATTTTTAAAGATTATAATGGATAAGTTAGCAAGAGGTACATATCATCACAAGATCTACTATCAAAATCCATACAATATTCCATATCAAAAATGTAAAATTACTTCAAGAGCAAATAATTCTACAAGTCAAAATGAAAAAAGACATTTGGTTTATTGTGTTACAACCCTAACATAGCCGAATATGTTAGGTTCCAATTGAATTAATTATTTTCACTATTTAGACTAGGGTTGATTTAATTGAATAAGTATCTAACATATTATATCTTTCATTCATCTACAATTTCATAAAAGGCTGCCCTCTTAGTGGCGAGGACCAACCCTCCTTAAGAGGCATTGATTTATTACAAATTCATATTTGCATTCTTCATTTCCATTTTAATTTAATTGCATTGATTCTATCAGTTGTGTCGTAAATATATATTTCGGTGATTGTGGTTCATTTCCTAGAGAGCAAGGGAGTCAAGGGTATTTGTGCCCTTGCATGTGGTATCAAAGTCATTAGTTCCTGGCATAAATTTATTTGATATTCAATTATTGCTATAGCAGTGTCACAAAATAATCTACAAACTACAGTAAGGAAGCACGTTTATTATTAGGAGATAGGGCTACCATTTACCTACAGTGCAGTGAATATGGGCGTATAACAACATCATCGTAGGGGAATTAAAATCACACAAGGTGATTAATCAAAGGCAGACATAGGAAATTTTCACCTGGGGTGAGGATCATTTCGAAGATCATGCACTTTCACAAAATGCAGTAATGGTGTAACCCTAAAATGACATCCAATAAAACATTACTACTAAGCTAATTATGATTATGATTAATTAATCAAAGCAGCATCACAAAATATTTTTGTATCATCATAGAACGAGTACAGTCAAAATAAAATACATAAAGTAGTTCCTTATCAGGTTGGTTTTGGATGACGATATTGACTATATGATCGTATCGCTAGTCTGTTGATTGCCATAAGACTGTGCATTATAAATCATTCATTCACGGTCCTTAAAAAACATAGAGAAATTAAGACATCTTAGGAACAACAAAAATATTTGACGTTCATCGTGGAAAGGAAAAATGAGACATCCAAACCCTACACGTGAGAAAATCCAACAAAATGCCAACAGTTGCATGAATCCAGTGTCATAAGTGACCAACTTCGTTAAATACGCAGAAAGGTTTTCCTAACCCTAAAATAAATATTATGCGTCATATAGAAATTCAGGTACCACTATCGCTAATAGTATAAGGTTTATAATTTTTTTTTAATCACGTGCGTAGTGTTGGGTTATATCCCACATTCATGAAGCAAACAAAAATATTTTGTTTATATGCGTCAGCTTGCCTAGTTGTTTTCGTGGCTGTGGCCACACAGATTGTCCTTCCTCACACATAGTCAGTCGCTGGTGGTCCCATAATTGGGGCTACGCATCTTGGTCTTATTCGATTAGGTTGGCGTATCATTCTGTCTTGTCGTTCGGTGTCTTTATTAGCAATTTGAGTGATTTTATGTTGTCATTTATGTCACATGAATCATTAATGTCATATGGATCACATTGAGTTTTGATGGGCAAATGATATCTTGGAAAGCATGGATAAAATCAAGGTTTTTGTGAAAACCAAGGCAGGAAAAATAAAAGGTTTTATTTAAAACTATGGATGGTAGATTTGAAATGGGTTTTTCTTAAAACCCAGGTTGGCCTTTCGTTTCATCGAAAAATGTGCCCCGATGATGGAGATATTTAATTTTAAATATTTAGTTTAAATTTTAATTATTTAAAATTTAAATTTAAATTTTAAAATTAAAAGTTAGCGCCGACGTCTAAAGAAAGAGGGAAAATCAATAATGCACTGACGTCATCGAAAATTAGGAGAATATTGTATAAAGGGGGATCCTAAGGTTCATTTGAAATTAATCCTTGCTCATGTTAATCGTTGGCTAGCATCCGAAGAGAGCTCGCGCGACAATCGTTTTGAAAAGGAAGACAACGAATAAATCCAAGGTTGGTCGAAAGCCCAAGACATTGTGGACAGAGTGGCGCATTGGCAATTGGCTTTTTGTTAAGGTGTGTGCAGTGCTTTACGTCAAGGTTCAAATCTCCTTGACTTCATTCGAAGGCATTGGAAGGAAAGCGCTCGAAGTGCTTTTGGTTTGCGTGGAAGGGAGGAAGGACTTAAGGTATGTCATGTCGTTTTCATTTAAAATGGGTGGCTAGCTCATGTGGCAACCTTAGCCGTGACTAAGGCATTCACAGTGTGTGCAATTTGGGGGTTCGAATCCTCTTGAGGAGGTAATTACATTTTGCTCTAATTAATTTCGTTGATGCCCTAGGATAGGAGTTATAAGGTGGTTAAGGAATAATTAAAGTTTTTAATTAAAATTTATTTTTATAAGGGCTGTGATTATTATTTTAGAGGTGGATGAGTTGTTGACTTATTTTGATATTCATGAAATTTAAAATTAAGATTTAGGAGAAATAAGGAGTTGTTATAAAATATTTTTGAGAGCCTTATTAATTATTATTTTTGATAAGGGTTTTATTAAAAAGGACTTTGGTGGATGTTTTTATTAAGTTGGAGTAAAAAGGTGTAAATTGAGTTATGCTTATCTTGTGATTATTATTTGAAGTCCACTAACCCTTATTGATATTGGAAAGGAAAGTTGTATTTAGTGTGGCAGATTTTGTGGACAACTTCTTGGCATCAAAAATGTATGGGCACATTCTCCTATTGATTGTTTATGGTGGTTGATTTCTGAAATATCATTGGAGTGAAAAGGATTGATTGTGGTTTCCTTTTCAAAAGTGGTTGGTTGAATGCTTCAAGGTTTTCTGGTTTGAGAGTTGTGTTTAAACCTTGTTTTATAAGCATAGTTGTTGAAGCCCATTGGTTGTGAAAGAATTAGAAAAGAACATGAGTATCATTGTTATGTGAGATTTATGGTTGAGCATTATTGGAAACATTTGAGTTGGTTGATACATGCTTGGACTAGGGTTTTTGTGAGAAAGAGTAGTCCCTATGAGTTGACTTGAGTTGAGATTGATTTGAGTTGAGTTGAGTTGATATTTAGCTTAGAACATACCGAGTCTCTAACAATTCTCTTTATGCTTCTATGATTTGATTTGAGTTGAGTTGAGTTGATATCATTGTGGATCATTGTTTTCATCCATTGAAGAGTACATTTCCATTCATTGTTGAGTTCATATTTGAGATTTTCCTTGATAGATTTGTGGATGAGATTTGAGTGCTACTTGTGCATGATTGATTGAGCCTTTGAGAAGGCCTTTGTGGATAGTTTTGGGACAGCTTTGTGGACATTTTTGGAACATCTTTGTGGAAAAATTTGTGGACAGTTTTGGGACAACTTTGTGGACAATTTTGGGACAGCTTTGTGGACATTTTTGGGACAACTTTGTAGACAACTTTATGGAAAGTTTTGGAACAACTTGTTGGAGCAGATTTGAGCAAGTTCTTGGTGATATTGCTAGAGCATATTTGGGCAAGTTCTTGGTGAGATTGCTAGAGCAGATTTGAGAAAGTTCTTGGTGAGCTTGCTAGAGCAATTTTGGGCAAGTTCTTGGTGAGCTTGCTAGAGTAGATTTGGGAAAGTTCTTGGTGAGCTTGCTAGAGCAGTTTTGGACAAGTTCTATGTGAGCTTGTTATTCAGTTTTGGACAAGTTCTATGTGAGCTTGTTATTCAGTTTTGGACAAGTTCTGTGTGAGCTTGTTATTCATATTTGGATAAGTTCTATGTGAACTTGTTATTTCCTAGCTTTGAGAAGATCAAAGAAATCATTGTATTGGATAAGATCCTTATTTTTGTGTGATGTATTATAAGGAGATTATCTGGTGGAGTACCCCACATTGGTGGAACCACATTAAATATTATGTCTCAATTGTGTGCGGTGACTTGTGCTCTTGCTTACTACTTCTATCTAAGTTATTAATGCACACTGCTATATTTAGTTATTGCAATTAAGGACATTAATTGATATTGATTTGGAAAGAAAGTAAAAAGTGATATTATACTATTCACCCCCCTCTCAGTATAAGCTTGTGTTCTTCAGTATTGTAGGATGTCGTGTCATATACTATCTAGTTTTGGTCTCATTTTTGTTTGGTCTTCATCTTGTGTGTATCGTCCTACCATGTCAAGTCAATACATGCGTCATCCTACCATGTCAAGTCAATACGTGCATCGTCCTGCTGTATGAAGTCAACATGTCTCATCGTGTGGGGGTATCATATATTGTGCTGTTGCATGGGATGCATCCTATTTGAATATATAATAACAATGTTCACATTGTGTATCAAGGTCATGCGTTAAATTTAATTAGGGTTAAGTCATTCAAAATATAACCATCAAAAATAGCCATTGGAAGGCAACATTCAAACCCACATCGCAATTGGAGCAGTAATTGGTGTGGGAAATAAACTAATTTTTTGTCCAAAGTCCTCAAAATTTTTGTAGAATTCAAAGGTGAAAGGGTTAGAAGTGACATATTCACAAGTGCATGAGTGGAAGGTGGAACAAAGGACCAAACATATGATTATCAAGCTCGAAGAATAGAAATGAAAGGATCCTGAAATCACAAATAAGACCTCCAAGAAAACAAGGTACATATAATTCTTCTCCTTTACGAATTAATAGTTTTGATCCTAGCCATCCATTACTTAACACCATGGCATCCAATCCTTCTCCTACTTCTTCCCAAGAGAACCTCACACAGGAGGAAACAAGGAACCCCAATATCACCACCTCAGACATACAAATATTATTAAACAGTATGAATAACCTGACCATCAAGGTGACCCAATTTATGGATAAACAAAGCCAACAAATTCCTCATATTCCAAATCACTCCCATAGACATTGGAACAATTAGGATCAGGATGGAGAAGACATTTATGCACATAAAAGAGGTCATAATGGCAGCCCCCAAAATCACTTCAATGGATAGAGAAATGATGAGGATATCAACAATGAAGAAGTTTATGAACAATAAAGAGGTCATACTAAAAATTGGTTCCATAGATAGAGGCATAATGAGGACCAAGATAGAGATGCAATTTACCAACAACCAAGAGGTCCTAATGGTGTTAATTTTCCATGTATTGATATGCCCACCTTTGAGGGTCATGATCCACGTGGATGGATAGAAAAAATTGAAGGCATTTTAGACCTATACCGAATTTAAGATTAAGAAAAAGTTCCTTTTGCTGCCTCCAAACTAACTACTGAAGCTTATCAATGGTTTGTATGGATCAAATGTGAAAAGGGAAATACCATTTACTGGGATGATTTCACCAAATATTTTCTTAATAGATTTGATGAAGGAACCTCATCTTCTTACATGGTACGATTGTTATCACTTAAGAAAATAGGATCGATAATGGATTATATCTCAGAATTCACTAGCCTGCTTTCCTATGCAAAACTACAAACTGATGTGGTGATAGCTGCTTTTAGAAATGGGTTGAAAGAGAATATTAAAGTCAAAGTGGATCTACAAGATCCATCCTCTTTAGATGCCTGTATAAGGATTTCCAAGTTGGCTAAGAAGAAGGTGCAAATGGGGACATCCATACGACGTGATCCATATGGCCGACCTCAATACCGCAATAAATATTTTTATATAAATGATTAACAATCAAGATATTTTTGCTATAAATGTTGCAATCACCATCCAAAATATTAGGCATGTGTACCACAATAGAAATTTCAAATTGAATATGCTGACAAGGAAGACGAAAAATAGATGAGAACAACTCACCTGCTGATCCCATAGACGAAGATCAAATTGAACACGAGGAGGTTGTAGCTAAGGAAAATACTATGGTAATTTTAGTACATGCTCTTATGGGGTTATCAACTCACCATACAATCAAGGTAGCAATATTCATTCGACAAATGAGGGTAACTATATTAATTGATTCAGGAAGTACTCACAACTTTATTGACATAAGGCTTTCCAAGGCATTAAAATTGCACATCCACTCCTCCAATCAAGATAAATTTCAAGTTAGAACTGCAAGCAGGAGTAGTGCTCAATGTATAGATAAAAAATCTTCAATTTCATTACAAATGGGAAGTTATAATTGGAAGGGTCCTCTTTTTGTTATGAATTTAGGGAATTCAAAAGTTATCTTGGGAGTTGCATGGTTAGAAAAAATGGAAACCATGATCGATTTTAATTACAAGCAACACTTTGTTGAATGGAAAGAAAATGGGAAGACCATTTGCCTCCAAGGAATTCCAACACCTCCATAAAATATAGTAAGTTCGCACAACATGGAAAAAATATTAAGAAAAGGTAGTTACAAATTCATTGCTCAAATTAATTGTATGGAAATGCAAGCACAAGATTCACCATAAATCCAATCAGAATATCTACAAAACATTGTGGTCAACTATGATGAGGTCTTCCAAGAACCAAAAGGAATACCTTCCAAAAGATCCCATGACCATGCCATACACCTTGTTCCAGGAAGTCTTCCTCCTAATGGTCGTCCTTATTGGTATCCCCAACCTCAAAAAATAAAAATTAAGAAAATTGTCCAAGAACTATTAGAACATGGAGTCATCCATCACAGTACTAGCCCCTATTCTTCACTGGTAGTTTTGGCTCGTCGTAAAGACAATTCTTGGAGTATGTGTCCGGATTTGCGTCCTCTTAACAAAATCACCATCAAAGATAAATTCCCTATACTTGTAATTTATGATCTATTAGATGAACCATGGTGCAAACATTTTTACAAAATTGGATTTACGTTCAGGATTTCACCAAATTAAAGTTAGGGAAGACGATATTCCCAAAATGGCTTTTCAAACCCATGAAGGTCATTATGAATTCTTGTTCATGCCTTTTGGTCTCACTAATGCCCCATCCACATTCCAAAGTCTCATGAACCATGTGTTTTGTCCTTTCCTTCATAAATTTGTCCTAGTATTTTTCGATGACATACTCATCTATAGTAAATCATGGAATGATCATCTGTTGCATGTGGGAAGGGTTCTTCATATACTACACAGGGAAAAATTGTTTGTCAAGCACTCCAAATGCTCTTTTGGTGTTCAAGAAGTGGAGTACCTGGATCATATAGTTTCTTAGGAAGGTGTTAAAGTGGATCCCAATAAGATAAAGGTAATTCAGGATTGGCCCTTACCTAAAACCCTCAAGAAACTTCATGGTTTTTTGGGTCTCACTGGCTACTATCACAAATTTGTGCATAACTATGGTAAAATTGTAGCTCCTCTCATAGCCCTAACAAAGAAGGATGCTTTTCATTGGTTAGAAGAAGCCACTCAAGCCTTTGAGGATCTCAAAGAAGCAATGTGTACTACTCAAGATCTGGCAACTCCAGGTTTTCACAAACCATTCATAATCAAATGTGATGCTTTAGAAATAGGTATTGGGGCAGTGTTAATGTAGGAAGGTCATACCTTAGCATTTAAAAGTAAACAAATTTTAGGAAAAAATTTGGGAAGATCTACATATGAAAAATAAATGTTGGCTATTATACATGCAGTGGATAAATGGAGACACTACTTAATCAGTAGTCGTTTCATTATAAAAACAGATCATAGCAGTCTCAAGAATTTTCTAGAACAACGATTTTCTTATCCAAAACAAAACAAGTGGTTAACTAAATTTTTGGGATATGATTTCATTATCGAGTACAAGAAAGGGAAATAAAATGTGGTAGCAGATGCATTATCTAGAAAATATGAAGATGAAGTGGTTATTAATGCTATTTTGGGTCCTTGTTCTCAATGGGTATCTCAGTTACAAAAAGAATGGTTGTCGAATAGTGAAACTGCTCAAATAATTTAGGAATTGTCAGTGGGTTCATCCAAACACCCTCTTTTCTCCTATGAAGACAAGATATTAAGAAGGAAAAATTACATTTACATTCCACGCACCTTGACAATCAAATCAAGGATTCTAGATGAGTCACACACTTCTCGGTTAGCAGGATATTTAGGTTTTTTAAAAACTTATATGTGGGTTAAACAATATTTTTATTGGAAAGGATTAAAAGCAGAGGTCAAACAATGGATAGCTGAATGTGAAGTATCCCAATGCAATATAGGGGAAACAATCAAATCACTAGGGTTGCTTCAACCATTACCCATTCCAGATAATTAGTGGGAACACATTTACATGGATTTTATTGAAGGTCTTTCTAAGTTAGAAGGCAAAAAAATAATTTTTGTGGTAGTTGATCCTTCTCAAAATATGCTCACTTTAAGGCTCTACAACATCCATTTTTAGCAAGCAAAGTGACTAAGGTAAATATGGACTCAATTTTTAAATTGTATGGAATGCCAAAAAATATTGTAAGTGATCGAGATCACATCTTCACTAGAAATTTTTGGAGATAATTATTTCAACTTAGTGGTACCAAATTAAATATATCTTCTGCATACCATCCACAAAAATATGGTCAAACAGAGGTAGTTAACAAATGTTTGGGTACCTACCTAAGATGTTTTGTTCAGGATAAAAAATACTAATGGAGTCATTGGCTATCATTGGCAAAATGGTGGTACAACACTTCTTACCATTATTCCATCAAGATGTCTCCTTTTGAAGCATTGTATGGAACTAAGCCACCAACAGTAGAAGATTATGTACCAGGATACTCCAAAATGGCCCAAGTAGATGATTGGTTTCAGCAACGACAGTCAATGCTCACCATTATAAAAGATAATTTGATCCAAGCACAAAATCGTATGAAGCAACAACAATACACACACCATTCAAAAAGAGCATTCAATATTGGTGATATGGTATTCCTATGTTTGCAGCACTATAAACAATTGTCATTAAAGATCAAGTCCAATCAGAAGTTGGCTCCACAATTTTATGGCCCCTACAAAATTATGTGTCACATTGGAGAAGTAGCATATCAAATAGAGTTACCTCTCTCATCACGTATACATATAGTATTTCATGTTTCATGTATTAAGAAGGTGATCGGCCAGAAAGTGCAATCTCAGTCAGAATTACCAGTACTCAATGAATAAGGGCATATATATCTTCATCCTAAAGAAATTTTATAAAGCAGAACATGCATACTAAGGTCTCATCACATCAAAGAATTTCTCATCAAATGGTAGGACCTATCGGAAGAAGATGCTACATAGGAACCTGAAAGTATTTTCCAGACATTTCCAAAATTGAGTATAAATATTTCCGAAGAGGGGAGCCATGTTACAACCCTAACATAGCCGACTATGTTAGGTTCCAATTGAATTAATTATTTTCACTATTTAGACTAGGGTTGATTTAATTGAATAAGTATCTATCATCTTATATCTTTCATTCATCTACAATTTTATAAAAGTCTACCCTTTTAGTGGCAAGGACCAACCCTCATGAAGAGGTATTTCATTTTGATTTAACTGCATTGATGCTATCAGTTGTTGTCATAAACATATATTTTGGTGATTGTGATTCATTTCCTAGAGATCAAGGGAGTCAAGGGTGCTTATGCCCTTGCATATTGATTCTGGTGCAAGTCATCACATGAAAAGAAATTTACAATGGTTTGATTATCTTGAAGTTACTAACAATCTTAGGTTGCAAATTACAAATGGAAAACCTATCTTATACATGGACATGGGTGTGTAACACCTAGTGCATAATTTCCAAATATTTTGTTACATGATGTAATGTATGTTACTGGATTAACATAAAATCTTATTTTAGTAACCAAGTTGGTAGAGAGCAAAATGATGATTGATTTTTAATATATAAATGAAGTCAATGAGAGTCTCATCATAAATCAAAATGAGATAGAAGCTATAGGATCAATCCACAATGATATATATGCTCTAGAATCAATCGAGATTTCATAAGATATTGTTGTAGTTCAAAATAACTCCTAGAATCAATCGAGATTTCATAAGATGTTGTTGTAGTTCAAAATAACACCTAAAATCAATCGAGATTTCATAAGATATTGTTGTCGTTCAAAATAACACTGATGGATTTTCTGAGGAACAGATTGTAGTAAATGGAAAATCTAGCTATCATAAAAGTCAACAGAGAAATAGAAGTTTAAAAATGAGAAAGGTGAGAGGAAAAAAATACTTTGGAATACTTGGCCATCTAAATATTAAAGAATAAAAAGAACCTAATCAAGTTGAAGAATATTTGAAATATGAATATCCATATTGAAGACTAAAGTCTTCAACAACCAAATAAAGTAATACATGGGGTGTTAGAATATATTACTTTATAGCATGTACCACCTTGGGTACATATTTATATTAGGAGTGTATCTTATATTAGGGTTTGAATATTTACTTTATGCAATGTAATATTTGCACAAGTATTATTAGAATGTGGATTGTACTTGATGATGTAAATTTGCATGTTGTCCATGTGTACAAGTCCATAAAATAGGAAGATGAAGAGTCATAGGTAATTGGAATACCAAGAGTCATGTCTCATTATATATAGGCCTTTGATAGATAATATAGATGAGTTATATAAGGTAGATAACATAAGGTAGAGGAGTAGTAGATGATATGCTAGATACAGTGTAGAGCATGTAAGAAATATGGAGAGTATGAGACCTCCATTTTATATCATTGTACTATTTTTGTGAGCCTTCATTAATGGTAGTTTTATGAGTATTTACAAGAGTTTCTTATGAGTTTTACATGCTTAGTATATTGCCATTATTATATATTTAATATTTCTCATTTTATATCTTGTGGTTGATTTATCATTAATTATCTAAAATCAAAAGCTAACAAACTTGACCCAAATAGGCTAGGTGGTTATCCTTTCCAAGTGAGGATCAAACCTAGGTATCCAATTTTTTAGAGTAAGGATACTATGACCCCATCTCCATCTTCCCTTTTTTTATTTTTATAGTTTTGGCATCTTTTGCTTTTTGGAATACAAAAGCTATCCAACCTTTTGTCATTACATGGTATGTTGGGAGATATCCCAAAAAATCAAACCATGTTTACTTTATCCAATCATGAAGAGTTTTTGTTTAAGCATCAAATATTTCCCCACCATCATTTTAACTATCTCCTTTCATTTTTTTATACAACATTTTCTCTTACCTCTTTCCTTATTTAGATAAGAGGTGTTTCTGTTTAGAAGCTCTTGGTCTCGAGTTAGTGTTGAGTTTGGGATATTTACTTTTCTCTCTATTTTTCTTTGCTTTTTTGAGGGTTTGGTTTGTAAAATTCTTAGTTATTTTATTCCAAAGTTTCATAACTTCCTCCTCGGAACAAAATATTTGTTCCTTTGAATGTTCATTTGGTCCTTTGTATAATTAATTACTTATACTTCTTCATTCCATATTATCCTATACAACATGTCTTGATCTAGTATTTCATCTGCTTCACCCTTGTTTAGGAGTTCTACTATGGACCCCATCCTGTTTCTTTAATTTTTATTTTGGCTAACATTTTAACTACATTCCCTCTCTTCATCTTGTGGATCCTAGCCATTGTTTGCTATATTTTTAGCTTTTGATTTATATCTTATTATATTCCTTCCAACTATCATTTTTTCCTTTGAATCTCTTATTCATTAAGTCTCTTTCCTACCATTCCATTTTAAAACCCTCTTCACCTCTAGTTTATATCCATATCTCTTCCATATATTGCTTAATTCTAATACCCTTACCCCATCCATATAGACTCCTTCAAATCCTCCTTCCAATTTGACACTCTTCAAATTTCAATAACAACCTATAATATTCTATCTCTTAATTTAAAAACACATTCTCCAATGGTGGATGCTAAAGGTTAAACCAATATATCAATATTTTTCTTGCAATTCATTGAACAAATTCCTTCAATATATACACATACTATCCCTACCTCATATCTATATCCTGTATACATATCTCTACAATGAAAACCATCACACTTCCCTTATTTGGTTTAAGAAAAAAAAAATGGATCTTTCTTTCCTATCCTTAAAATTAAAAAAGTAATACTGCAAACTTAATTCTACCAAAATACAATTCACTTCTATTTTATGATTTGTACAGGAAGATGGGATAATTATACATATATAGCTTGAAAATATTTAAACTTGGTTTTTGGCTTTGGAAGTCTATATCTTTTATTACTTGAGTTCATGTGACTTGAATATTTTTAAAAGTATTTAAAAAACTATATATCTACTTTTATTGTTCAAATAAAAATAAGTGTCAGGGAACACCATAGTGGTATGGCTTTGGCCTCTCATCTAGGAGATCCAATTTCAAACCATGGTGGGGTGTGTGTGAGTGCGTATACAAAAACAAAGTGCTAGGTATCCAATGCTTGAAATTATTCTATGTTGTTGCCAAAATATTTTGTTCGTGCTAATATTATTTATATCCTCCATGAGAAGTAATAGAAGGGGTTTATTTGAAGTAAGTCTCATCTTGAATCTTGAATATGATATTTCTATACAATCCTTTCTCATAGTAAATAGAAAAACATGAAGGTAAAAATTATAACAGTGATAAAATGACATCCATTCTTCCTCCTTCTTTCTCACCTTAATTGGAGTTATAAATTCATGAAACTACATTTATGATGGTTCTTATAGACACCAAATCCTAGCCACTTATCCACCACCACACCTACCTGCCATTCAATTGGCCATTCCATGCCTTTCTCGCCATCTAATGGCCCACTTTAGCCTTTTCCCACCATTTTTCGACCCCTATTTGAATTATTTTATATTTATTTTATATTATTTATGTTTAAATATAATATTTTATATTATATTTTAATATATTTATTATAAAATATATATTTATAAGCCCAATTAACCTTAGCCATTAGATCTAATCTAATCTCAGCCATCCATATTCCTTAATCCATGTCACACTTAAAGTATAATCTTAGCCTTTGGATTTGATTTAATATTAGCCACACGATCAAAAGTGTTAGGCTAAAACCCTAAGAAAACCATAGTCTTGATTATAAATAGGGGCATTCTCAATGCTCAACCCCTGGAAAATTTGAGTCTTGAAATCTTGAAGAAGTTTGAGGTCCATACATTTTGAATACCATTGTTAGAGTTGATTGGATTGTGTCCTAGCATATTATGCTTAAGAACCCTAGCTTTCCTTAGGATTTTCCCATTCCAGCAATTTACCTAGCCATATTCTATCGATACCACCATATCCCATCTTTCGCATCTTTTGCATTACCATGATCTACTTTTACAAATCAAACCCTAATCCCCAGGTGCAGTTGAGCACCTACCTCATCCCATAGGTGTAGTTGTGCGCCTACCTCATTCCACAGGCGTAGTCACATGCCTGCCACATCCTGTAAGCATAGCTCAAAACCTATTGTTACCTCAACCATACACTAGAATAAGCTGCACAAGATCACCAAGTGCCACTAGGACATCCTGCCATATAATATGCAACGATGCAAAGGATCATCAACAATAACAACAAGGTAAATCATTGTTTGTTATTTCATTTAATTGTCTATAGATTTTGCATACTACTTTATTCATTAATAGCTAGGGTTTTATTGATAACTAAGGGTCTCACACTATGGAGCCCTCACAGGTATTTCTAATCCCTTATTTTTATTTGTATGTGTGCAGATCTACAGATTTATTCATCATTGGATAATTGTTGAAGCTAGAGTGGCCCGGAATCGGATATCAACAAAGCCCACTCACTTTGTTGGGAGCAAAGCACATTGAAGACACTCATTTTTGGCTAGGGTTTTAGAGAACCCTAGAAATTGTAATTATTGTATCAAAATAATTCTATTGGATAGAATAATTGTAATAAGGAGTTTCTCAACTCCCCCCATTATTGAATAAAATATCATTTTGTGCAATTATTGTCTTTCTAGAATCATTTATTTTATATCTGCTTTAGTGTCATGTTTTTGTCTCTTCAAATGGTGATCACGGTGGGACCCCACAAGGGTTCTACATTTTTATTTGATTTACTTTGCTAATGTTATTCTGTTGCTGCATTTTATAGGGTTTTTTGGAGCAAAAAATTAGCCGAATATGCCGATTAGGGTTTTTGAAGATTCTGTAATAGTTGTAGAAGGTGCACAGGCGCTCTACTACACCTGTTGATCATCACAGATACCCTACCACACCTACACAAGAACCCTGTTGTGCCTGTAGAGGTACCCAACTATGCCTGTTAGTAAGTTGAAGCAGAGCGTAGGCTTTTGAGTAAGTCCCATAGCCCCTGTTTCAAATTTTCAACCTACGTATTCTATTTTTCTGCATGATTTTTCAGATTTTGAATATAAAAGGAACATAAATTAAGTAACCTGGAAAAGAAATCATTTTAGAGTGCATTTAGGGTACTTTGTGCATGCATCCATCATACATTTTAAAATTTTATATTTTAAAAAGAATTGCGAATTTGATTCCTACACCTTTTTATCCGCATTTGAAAGTGAAAAAAGCATCAATTAGAATTTGCATATTAGAAGTTAAAGATTTCTTATTTTGCATATCTAAATAGGAACAATATTTGAATGCAAAAAGTATTCCTACCCTTGGGTGGCACCTTTGGTAGAGAGGTGGACGAACCCTCCGGTTGCTATCTAGGCAGGGGGTTTTAAGCGGTGTACTTCACACTATTTAGAGGAAATTTGCATTCATGTGTTGGATTCTGATTTAGATGTATAAAATTTGTTATCTTTAACCTTGTTTGATAACAATAGAAAACATAAATTTTTTAAAAATTAATCACACACTACACGTATCACATAAAAATAGTAGTGGCTGGATTTCATCACCAGCCATTTCTTGAGATTTGGTGATGGTGGTAGTCATTTCCATCCACCAATATCTGCCTTAGACACCATAGGATTACCCCCGAGCAAACTTGTTGGATTTCATCACCAACAAGAATCTCGTTGCCCTTGCCAAACCATAGTTTTTACCTTTATTTTGCATTAATATTAGAACATCAAAACACACAAAATTGTCACTTTAAAAAGAATACACATTAATGAATGAGATAATCAATGAATGAGGTAAGCCACACAAGGTAAAAAACTTAGCATTGATTTTTTCTACCATTTTAAATTTTGTACAAGTTTTAGTTTTGGTAATTACTTTGACAGTTTTAAGTTTGGATTTGATTACTTTATGGTATTAACATGAAATCAAAAGAAAGTAATAAATATAAATAACTTAATGGAAAATACATCCGATTTGCCCACCACTTCGATGGTAAACCCTTATCCATCCCTACCACAAGTAGGATCCCTTCCGCATAACATTGAGCAACCTACCACCCGCATAGACATGGACAAGGTAGAGGCTATCTACAAGTCATCTAACTATGTCCTTGAGCCCCTTAGTCAAGACTGTGTTGAACAACCAGAATTGGCCACAACCTGTCCGTCCAATACCACCCAAGGATATCATAATTCTACCTATGAATATGGTATGCCTTATTATTCTAGCCTAGCCTAAAATACAAGTGTTTTTAACACTTACCATTCATCTAGCCATATCCAAGCATATTCCAATCCCTTGTATGAGGAGTATGTGAATGCTACCTCACAAGTGCTAACCTCCCAAGTTGCCACATCAAGTTCAACTTGTGATATGCCCATTTCTTCTAATCCATCCTCATCACTTCCTTCATCTTCTAATATAGCCACAACCATGTCAATTTCTACCATGTCCAAATAAGAACTTTAAGACATATCAAGTTTCATGAATAGATTTCTCTTACAACATAGAAAGGCTAAGTAGCAAGTTCATGTAGACCCTATGCTCCATGTAGTTCCAACCCAACCCATCATAGCCAACCAAAATTCAACATGGATACCCCAATCTGTAGTGGTTTCCATTCCCAATCCTCCATCGATTCATACCCCAACCCAACCAATTACCATTTCTTCTAGCCAACCTCTCAATCAATTCTTCCAACATCCCCCTCATCAATCATCTCCTTATTTCAATCACCAATATTCACCCCATGTTCAAACCAATCCATTCCACCAAAATAGGCTAATCACTCCGCAACATTTTTCTTCCAATCCATCTCCCAATCATCAAGTAATCCAAGGCTTCCACATTCTTGGGGAAGATCCTAGGATACAAGCCATGCAAAAATAGATTGATTAGTTGATGCAAACAACCCCTGGCATGTCAAGCCAGAAACTAACCTTAAGCTAACTGATCCACCAACCAATTCATCCTTCGGTGCCATCACCTCCATATTCGACAGACTTCACATTACCAAAGTTTGATAAATATAGGGGAATCGAGGACCCTAAGGAGCATGTGAACTCATTTGTTCACATATATTTTCGAATTCAAATCGACGATGCCCTCATACTTTGAAATTTTTCTCAAACACTAGGAGGAGACGCCATAGAGTGGTTCAATCAGTTGCCAAAACATAGCATTTACACTTTTAGTCAACTGATGGATCTATTCTTGACCATTTTTTCCTAAACATTAGAAAAAGAATGTCTCATTATTAGATATCTATCATCTAAAACAATGGGATGATGAGCCTATTTACGATTTTGGAAACCGTTGGAGGGCATTTATAACAAAATTGCCATTCTCCCTACCAATGGATGAAATTATCAAATTATTCACCAAGAGTTGCTTAAAACCCATCTCTTGGATGCTTTAGCTTAATACTTATCGCATATTTGAAGAATATTTAGCACAAGCTAGCATCATTGAGGAAATAAAAATCCAAGAGGGCATCATTAAGCCTAAAAAGAAAGAATCGAAAAACAAGGGCCAATATCGAAATAATCAATTCAGCCAAAAAAAATCATCACAAGCTTCTATGGCTAATACACCCAATCAAGTTAATCAAGTGGTGGTGAGCCATACCATAATGGATAAAAAATTTGTGCAACAACCAATTGCTTATCATGCAGTCCCATCAATAACACAAGCACCCACAGTGCAAAACATAGTGCCAACTATAGAATAACCTTTCCACCACCAATACACCTAACCTCAATGTCAATACACGCCCTTAGCAGAGTCGTATTATTCCATTTCTAAGTATTGTACGTGTAACCACCATAAAGGCTCACACCCGATCATAATCCTAGTGTAATAGTGAAAATAATATGTATGAAACACAAGAAATTGACAACAAGATAAACAATAAAATACACTTTATTCCATTATGAAGTCATTTCGGGTTACAAGTACATCCATTTTAGGGATAATCATGTTGATATAGTATTACAATAAGATTCATACAATTGTTTCTCTCTCAAGGGTAGGTGTGATATTTCAAATGCCTTTGTAGGGTGAAACGAACTACCTTAGGGTGGAGTTGACCCTCTTCTTCGCATTGAGGAAGGATTCGAATATTAAGCTCCTTTGAATGTAGATCCCTGCGGTCAAAAAACAACAGAGAATGATAAAAAATATAGGCAACCTCTCACGATGAGGCCCTTAAAAGGAAAGATGCATAAATATGCCATTGAAAACATGAAATCAAGAAAGCATGTAAAAGACGTTTAAACTATGCTAAACTAACAAAGATTCATGGAAATACATAAAAGAGTATAGCAGTCAAGATTTGCATAGTTTAATTAAAGGAAATGAAGCTTTAAAGTCATAAATAACCCATTGATGTCTATTCATGATACTATACTAAAATCATTCTAACCCTAAATATATCGGTCAAAAATATCTACAACTACAATTAAACCGTTCAAATGACTAATCTAATCTAATTAGATGGGCATAAATAAAAATAGTAAGGTGGCGATACCTCTATTGCAAACCGTAGCATTGGTGTGTGGTCTGCACTGTAAACTATGGCTAAAAGCCATGGTGAGCACTCAAGTAAGTTTACCCTCAAAATCAAGGGCAGTGGGCTTGACCTCCTTGTCTAATTGATGTTCAAGGGTTGCCTTCGGTGTCCTTATGACAAGTTTGGTAGTTGAATCGTTAAATAGGGCCTTCGTTTTCTTGAATTAGCGTTTCATGGATCTCCTAGGTCCTTAGGAGATCCATGGCCTAATTAATCATGATGTTTGACAAATTGACAATGGGGGATGGCAAAAAGGCTCTCTCTATGCACTCAAGTGAGTCCACAATTCGACAAAGCTTCCCTACTCTAAACTCCAATGCTTCATTGATAGTTTTACCCAATTATCAGGGGTACTTATAGGATGCCCCAGGGCTAGGGTTGGCTTCATGGAGAAGCCAAGATCAAGAAGGGGTGGTTAGGACAGTTGGATTGGAAGCTTTTGTCCTCTAACCATCGTCTTCTAGAATAAATGGTCATTCAAACCGATTTGGCTCGAATGAAGGCCAACTAAACTTTAGTTAAGACTGCAGGTTGTAGTTGTGGTTCAGAATGTAAACAACAGGCCTTAGCCATGGTTTAGATTGTAGACCATAGGTCTGGGCTGTGGTTCAGACTGATTAGGCCAATGAGCCCAAATTGAGTGGTTAGAACCACTAATCTATCTTGGAGTCTGTCCAAGATCCTCCATATGGTCTTATAGCTATCCATATGAGTAGTCACATTCGACATGACATGTTTTATGTGTATCTATATGCCCCTTTTGATATGCGTTGTGAGATCGAACAATGCTGAGAAAAAATAGACCTCCTAAAATGATGCTGAAGGTTCTATGATGATCATTAGTCGGATCAACATTAGATGCCCCAAGTCCAGCAAAAGGACGTGCATCCTAGAATCATTGCTTCCATCTCATTGAAAGGCTTACATTTTGAAAAGCTTGCACTCACCATCAGGCATTCGGGTAGCATTTGATGCTACAATAGGAGTTAGGCCTATATAACCGAAAGGAGAAGAGATACAAATAAATTATCATATTTGCTATTTTTCCCAAGCAAAGGGGTAAGCTTATGATAGTTGTTGACAATGATTCGTAAGACGAATGCAATTTTGACAAGATTGAGGGATCTATGATATCAGGGATCTTCTGCTTATTTTGATTATGATTTGATATTATGACTACCCCCTCAAGCGACGAGTCGATGAGGGTAATGACAATGATTAAAGCGACAATGTCACTTGAATACCATGGATGATCTAAAAAAATTTAGATTTGAGCAAATTAATGCCTTTGCTAGGCCTAGTTCAGCTTCTGATTCCAAATATTAATAGGAATTGCACATTCCTATCCCATGAAGTAGACGGGCTACAATAGCCATCTTAGGGAATCGAAATGAGACAAATCCAATTTGATTTATGTTGAATCAAGTTATCGATGATTTTTTGAAAAGATGTTATAGGAGATATGACATGAAACGCCTCGTTCCCGTGGAGCAGTCCAATCATGAAGGTCTTCTTAGGGATTGAAAATAAGAATATCAGATCAACGATGACAATTTTTTTCCCAAATATCCTTATGGTAATTTACTCATCTTGTCGAATTGCATGGATTGCAAGTTGCTGCAACCGCCAAGTGTATAGGGTAAATTACTGAATACGAGGCGCATTTGGTTTTTTTAATTATTTGATTTTTTTGTTGTTAATTTTGATTTATTGATCAATCCTGGTGCTTTGAACATCATCAAATTTGCAATATTGATTGCTCTTTTTGAAATTTGATAAAATGGGAATCATTAATTTACATTTTTAGACCTTCCCATGTGTAGCAATTGATGAGGCCTGGAAATGCCTCAATCATAACATGTTTTGTACACTAAAAATGCCTATAAACTCTTATGTTTTATCTGATATGTTAGTTAAGTTGATTTAATATGCTGTATATTAACCATTTTGCATGATCAATGTATTTGAAATATTATATGTTGATTTTACGACTTTTTGCATAGTTTTGTGTTCTTTTTGCTATGATTTGCTACAATGGGATATGCTTAGAATAATAGCAGCATTTCACTAATCATATTTTGATTTGTCTCAAGCATTTACTTCACCTAAATCGCAGCCAGTGCAAGCAAATTGTTGCTGTGCGACAAAAACTGGTCTTTCCCATGTAAATTCCAGCCAGCTGTCCATAAATAGCAAGGCATGGAATTCACATGAGGAAAGGGATGAAGACCATTAGAATTTGATCTTAGGAGATAACCCACCTGAGAGATGCGGAATAAATCAATGGAAAAGCATATATTTGTTCATACCAAGATATCTTCGAAATGAACAGATATCTTCGGAATGAAGGAACACGGCATCTTCGGAATGAGCGGATCTTCGGAATGAAGAATGCGAGCGTCTTCGGAATGAGCGGATCTTCGAGAATGAAGCATGCGAGTATCTTCGAGAATGAGCGATCTTCGGAATGAGAATGCGAGTATCTTCGGAATGAGCGATCTTCGAAATGAAAGCGCATTGTCTTCGGAATGAAGCCACTTATCTTCGGAATGAAGAACAGAATGTGTTTTTGACCTTTTGACCGATTTTTGAAGCCGAAAAAAGGGAAATAAAGGTTGGAAAAAGTAAAGAGAAATATCTTCCATCTGTCTTTGCCGTCATTGCCGACCAAAGCCATCATTAAGGAAAAGATCAAGTTTTAGTCCTCTTCTAGGATAAAACCGAGAATTTGTTGCGACATTGTAGGATTAGATCTTTTTGATATTCTTTGTTTGTAATCCAGATCATAGGATAGCTATAAATATTGCTCCCGTTCGGGTTGAGCGAGGTAGATAGAAAAAGAGGTAGAAAATAGAGTAAGGAAGCTAGCAAAAAATACAGAGTATAACTAGAAATTGATTGTTACAGTCCTGTAACAATTTTTCAGCAGAATTCTTGTAATCATGTCTTTTGATCAATAAAGTGCACCAGTTCTATTTCAAATTACTTGTAAATGAATGTGATTAAGATTTAGAAAAAGAGAGAGACTTACACCTTCTTACGGACAAAGAGGTGGCCACTTCCAGGACCTAGGAGGAGGACTAACAAAGCGAGGTTTTTATTACGATTTTCTTTCAGTGAGAATGAGTTGTAGAACTTGTTATGTCAATTGCTTGTAAATAGTTGACAATATTTGCAGTATTAGTTTATTTATGCTTAGATTAATCTTGTGCTTAAAGTTTTAGTTGCAATCTTACTTTCGGCAAAGTTTCCACTTTATTTTCAGATTGTTATTTCCGAATTTACTATTTTTCAGCAATTTCCTGCATTTTATGTTTCTTTGTCAAAATATGAACAGAAGATTGACAACCTTACATTACAGAACTTTGATAGTTTTTATTTCCACATTAGATCTAAAATTTCATTACTACAAAAGTAATTAGATTTCCTTTCTGCAATTAGGATCAGACTTTCAATTACTAGCATCGTTAATTCTGCAATATAATTAGGTCTCATTCTGCAATTGTAATTAGGACTTCATTTACGTAGTTAATGATTAGTTTCCAATTCTGCAACTTAGATTCAGATTTAATTTATGCAATTTAGAGATAGGAATGTTCCAAAACCCCCCACACAATCGGTTCCACCAATAAGACTTGTTGCCCTAGATTGACCTAAGTTATAGCTGTTTCACTTCTTCTCCCGTAGATAGCCTTGTACACTGCCCTGGATTGACAGATTCATTGAGAATTAATGATGGTATAATGACTACGCATCATTTTGGCGCCGTTGTTGGGGAATAGTGTTGTCAGAAGAAAACAAATAGTCCAATAGCTGTAATCAGACTAAACTGTGAACATTCAGGTTAAAATATGAATATAACAACGAGTAAGATAACAACTATTGACTTAATTTATGTCATTTAGGAGTAAACATGAATGAGTAAGTCTAGGGATACTCCAAAGGATCCCTGGCTTGTCCCATTAAGGAGATCTTCACGCCTAAGGGGTGAATCACCTGTGTTTGAACTACCTGAAAGATTGATAGAAAAATCACCAGTCTCACCATCAGTAGAACATTTTGAGAAAGGAAAATCACCAATTTTATCAACAAAATATCTTAAGGAAGATAATTCATCGGACTCATCAACGAGAGAAGCTTGGACCTCTTGAGAGAACAATTTGGAAAGCTTTAACTTCTCCTAGGAAACAAGAAACTATGGCAGAAGGAGGCAATGCAGATGGCCAGCATGGCTATGTTCATAATGAAGGGGATGATCAGGATATACTCCAACCATCCAGAACATTTGAATATCCTATTCATCTGAATCCAACACAAAACTCTCCCATGAAGACCATTTCACCTTCGGTACTTCCAACCTTCCGAGGTGTTGTATCTGAAGATCTGATCAGTTTTTGTTTGAATTCAAGGTAGTGTGTCAGACCTATGATTATATAAATGACAATAAAAAACTTAAGGTTTTTCCCTCAACTCTCAAGGATTCAGCATTACGTCTGGTTCATGAGCTTAGAGCCAAATTCCATAAGAACACGGGATCAAATGGAGGCTGTCTTTTTAGACAAATATCGGGAATATTGCCGTGTAAGGAATAGAAAAGATGAGTTATTTAGAATCAAGCAGGAAGATGATGAGACCTTGGAAGATTATCTTGATAGGTTCTCCTTTGTTCAAAGGAGATGTGGACTAGTAGAACCAGAATTGTGTAAAACTATCTTTTTGAGAGGATTGCAAGATGAATCCAGAGAAGTTCTAGATTTAATGGGAAAAGGGGATGTAACCACTCTCAGTAATGAGGAAATTATGGATCTCAGTAGGAATTACTCTCGCACTAAGCAGAGAAGAAGAAAAATCTGCACAAATGGCACTGATGTAAAGGACATGATAGAGGAACTTGCAAATTTCAAAACTGATATCCTAGTGCATCTAAACACTACTTTAGGGGAAATCTCTGCAAAAGCTAAAAACACAGAACCTTTGGCAATTTATTGCCCAAGATGTAGAAGTAAACATGCTTTGCAGGAATGTCCTTTGAATAAAACATCTATCTCAGCCATTTGTAGTATCTGTTCAAAAAGGCATTCAACTGATCAATGCCACCTGCTACCACAACTCAAATCTGTGTTAGAAAACCAGATGAGGAACTCAACTATATTGGACCAAAACAAGGGGGAATTTCTCTCAATATCAAAATCCCCCTCGTTTTCCTACAAATTGGGGGCATAATCCTGGTACTATGCCTTGGGGACAATGAGAACCACCCCAACGTCCTTGGAATTATCCTCAATGGACAAATTCCCAAGAATGGCCACAATCAAATTGGAGTAACCTGACTGGAATCGGAATCAAAACAACCCCTCATGGAATCAAAACAATCCGACTTGGAATCAGAATCGGACTAATCCACATTGGGTGCAAAACCAACCACGAGTGGAATCGGCAATACCGAGTCCTATCCAAGGCGACAAAGGAATCAAGGTCAAACTCGGCATTTGTTGCCTGCACCTAATCAGAATTTTCAAGAAAAACAACGGCAAACACAGACAAGTGAAACAACCTCAATTGCCAGCTCAGCCAGTCACTAATCCAAATAGTGTAAGACAGACACCTCCTGTCTATGTGGGTGAAGCTAAAGAAAATATTGAAATTAATGTTCTTGATTGTAGCGATATCCAACTCCGTTCGGGGAAAGTTGTACACTGAACCAGTTTTAATGGAAATCAAAGATAATGAAAAGCAAGAATCATCGAACCAGAGAGAATCCAACCAACAATAGAAACAAAAAAATTGGATCCAACAATAGAAAAAGAGACACAAGGAGAACAATTACCAAGGATAGTTCCATATCCTGAAAGACTTAATGCAATACCAAAAATTTTTGAGTCGAATTGGTCAAAGAACTCAAAAAGTTGACTATCTCATTACCCTTATTGCAAGCCATTAAGGAAATACCAGAAATTAACAGTACTTTCCGAAATTTGTGCATTAAAAGAGCAGGAAGAAAGAAGAAAGCATTCCCCAAGACTCATGCGAGGTTGAAGGGAAGATAGCTGATCTCTTATCCGGAAAACTACTACCTCCAAAGTATAGTGATCCAGGAAGCCCGATTATCCACGGTCACCATAGGTTCGGTACCAATATCAAATGTTTTAGTGGATCTAGGAGGCTGCAATAAATGTCATGACTAAAGATACAATGGAACAATTACGGCTCAAACATCTCAGCCCCACATTTACGAGTTTTAGAAATGGGTGATAGGTCGGTTGCAAAACATGAAGGAATCATTGAAGATGTCCCTATAGAAGTTTCTTCTTGGGAATTCCCTACAGATTTTCTGGTTTTACTGACCAAGAAATTCAGCACATGGATATCCCATTATTTTGGGAAGACCTTGGCTTGCAAGCTAGCGACCTTCATAGGCTGCAGATCTGGAAATATGACTATTTCAAATGGTATTGAGCTGAAACAAATTTCTTTATATCCTCCTGCAAAACCATCTAGAAAATTTTTAGGTCAGTTATGGTTTTTGACTCGGATGAAGAACCGAGAAGAGGTCATTTCTACACTAGCTACCTTAGTAGTAAGAGAACACACGGAAGACCTCGGTGACACAGAAAACTTAGAAAATGAAACAATCCTGATGAATGTTCTGCATGAACAAGGTTTAGAAGGGGAAGCAACAAATATCCAACAATTGATAAGTAATGAGGAGAATCAAAAATCTGAAGATGAATCATCTATGCTATCACGGGGAAACTCTGTTTCACTACCACATGGATGGCACCATCATCTGATTTTTTCTTCTCATTGTTCCATACAAGATATGCTTCCCTCAAGCAGCAATGAAACATAAACTGCTTCGTTTCTCCCATCTCAGCAATGTCCTCTTAATCCCTTAAACACCAAATATGAAGGAGTGAATTCAGTCCTTCTAAATACAAAACAAATAGAAGTCCGGCCAGGCAAATTTTTGAACATCTGCCAGCTTACTAGGGAAGAGGAAGAAAAATTGATAGTTGTTTTGACGAAGCATGTTCATGCTTTTGCTTGGAACTACAAAGATATGTCGGGAGTTCATCTCGATATATGTACCCATAGAATCTATCTTGAAGAAGTCAAGCCGGTCGGGACAACCTCAAAGAAGATTGAATCCTGCCTTAAGAGATATTGTGAAAGAAGAAATTGAAAAACTCCTGGAAGTAGGATTCATTTACCCAATTTCTGATAGCCAATGGGTTTCTCCATTGGTAATAGTTCCTAAGAAAAATGGAAAAATGAGAGTATGTGTAGACTATAGAGAATTGAATAAGGTGACATACAAAGACCATTTTCCATTACCTTTCATAGATCAAGTGTTAGATACTCTTTTTGGAAAAAGATACTTTTGTTTTCTTGATGGATTTAGTGGATATAATCAAATTCAGATTGCACCCGAAGATCAAGAAAAGACAACTTTTACATGTCCATGGGGAACATTTGCCTATAGGGTTTTACCTTTTGGTTTGTGTAATGCCCCGACAACTTTTCAGTGGCAGATCCTAGCAATTTTTGCTGATCGACCACCAAAAGTGTTGAAATTTACATGGATGATTTCACGAGTATGTGGACAAACTTTTGATTTTACATTGGAAAATCTTGACAAAGTCTTAACTCGTTGTGAAACATACCACTTATCCTTAAATCCAGATAAATGCTTCATGATGATGAAGGAAGGGATAGTTCTTGGTCATCACATCTCTCCTGAAGGGATCCAAGTTGATCCAAAGAAAGTTGAAATTATCAAGAATCTCCTTCCTCCTAAAACTCAGACTAATGTCAGAAGCTTCCTAGGACACATTGGTTTTTACCGCGGGTTTATTCCCAACTTTAGTACAATAGCCGGTCCTATGTTTGCCTTATTGACTAAAGATTCTGAATTCTCCTGGACTGCAAAATGTCGGGGAAGCATTTGAAGCTTTGAAAGAGAAATTGATAACTCCACACGTGCTCGGAGGACCTAATTGGACATTACCATTTCACATTCAGACTGATGCCTCCAATACAGCAATTGGAGCAGCATTAGGACAAATTGATAATGGTGAACATTATACCATCTACAACATTAGCAAGAACTTGACAGGAGCAGAGAAAAATTATACAACAACTAAGAAAGAATTCCTAGCAGTAATTTATGCCATCAACAAATTCAGGCATTATATCACAGGTTATCAAATATTTATTCACACGAGATCATACAGCCATTAAGTATTTGATGAATAAACCTATGGTAAGTGCAAGAATTATTAGTTGGTTGCTGTTGTTGCAAGAATTTGATATCACCATAATCAAAAAACTAGGAAAAGCTAATGTTGTGGCAGATTTCTTGTCTAGGTTGCGAGAACACGGATGAAGGGGAATTAGTTGATGACACTTTTCCTGATGAAAAACTATTTGCTATATCGGTTCAATCACCTTGGTTTGCGAGATATAGCCAATTATTTGGTCACAGGGAAAGTTCCTCCACATTTTACTTCAAAACAGAAAAAACAATTGATCAAACAGAGTTCTTCTTTTGAATGGATTAAGGGTATGCTTTTTAAGTGCGGTCCTGACCATGTGTTACGTAGGTGCATCCGAAAGGATGAAGTGTATGATATCCTTAGAGCTTGTCATGATGAACCCTCAGGTGGACACTATTTCATAAAAAGCACAGTTAGAAAAATCTTGGGGATAGGATATTATTGGCCATCTCTTCACAAGGATGTGAAAAAGTACATCGGGCATTGTGATGCATGCCAAAGAATGGGGAAACCCACTCATACAAATGAGATGCCATTGCAGCCTCAAATGGTTTTAGAACCATTTGAGAGGTGGAAGCTTGATTTTGTAGGACCTATTGATCCACCTTCTCAAGGAAAGGTGCATATTCTAGTATGCACCGATTACCTGACAAAGTGGGTAGAGGTGCGTGCTTTCAAACATGCTCGTGAAGAGAAGGTCGCTGATTTCCTGTATACTCAGATTTTTCAGAGATTTGGAGCTCCACGGTCTATCACCATAGACCAAGGACCCCAATTTGCATCCAAAGTCATAAAAGCATTTACAGAATTGTATGAAATCAAACATAGGAAATCATCACCTTACCACCCACAAGCAAATGGCCGAGGTTGAAGTAACAAACGGGGGAACTAGAATGCATCTTGACAAAACAGTAGCTTTTCATAGGAAAAATTGGCTAGACAAATTACCTAAAGCAGTTTGGGCCTACAATACTACTTGGAAGTCCACTCCTTGGATTCACACCTTATGAACTAGTCTTTGGTAAAAAGCCTCTCTTACCTATTGAATTTGAGCTACTAACATTGCGCATAGCACTGGAAATTGGAATTGAATTGTCGCAGGCACAGACAGACAGGATTCTGCAGTTGAATGCATTGGATGAACTTAGATTGGATGCTCTGCACCAAACTGAGGTAATTCAGGAGCAGAGGAAGTTGTGGCATGACAGTCACATTCAGTAGAGGAAACTTCAACAAGGAGATTGGGCTTTATTGTTCGATTCTCAATATGAAGACTTCCCTGGAAAACTGAAAACTAGATGGTTGGGACCTTACTGGATTGAAGAGGTATTTAACAATGGAGCAGCTCGTTTATCCCCCATTGATGGGTCACGAAGAAAGTTGGGAGTGAATGGACATCGCCTCGGGGTATACCATACACCTCGGACTAAAGAAGAATTCTTGCGGCAACTTGATAGTTTGGATACATAGGAGGTGGAAGAGATTCCTTCTTCCACTTCAAAACAATCAACATGATCAGTGGATTTCAAGAAAAAATAGAAAATAAAAAAAAATCAGAAAAATAGAAAACAAAAAGATGAATAAATTATGAGTATGAATTCCTTCATGGGCATGGTTTCAGGGGAAATCATGAAATTCCTTCATGGGCATAGTCAGGATCAAGAAAAAAAAAAGAAAAAAAAAAGAGAAAAGGAGAGGTAAAAATAAAAAAATGAAGAAAAAAAAAAGAAGAAGAGAAAATGAATAACCCAGCAGTGAAAACCTTTTCTTAAGGCACTACTGAGTTGGTGTGCATGAAAACCAGTTTTACGGCATGCATAACCTTGAGAAATTTCTGAACCATCATTGTACAAATTCACCTAGTGCACTTGTTTTGAAATGTTGCGGGAAAATCTCGACGAGAATATCAACAAAAGCAGTCATTCTTCAAAAGCGGCATTAACTTGTTTTTATCAGGTATATATTTCTTACATTTCTTCATTGTAAAATGATTGGTATATAGTATGTGACAATTAACCATTAGCATAAAAGGTATTCATAAGAGTTGGCATACTTAAAAACATGTTTTGAGAATGAAAATATTGATTTCTGCCTAATCTTCGGAACAAGAATGCCAAAAACAATACTTGTATTATCTTCGGAATGAAATTGTCTTCAGAATGACAACAAAATGAATGTTGCACTTTGTCTTCAGAAAGAAACTTTGTCTTCGAAATGACAATTTGTCTTCAGAATGAAACTTGGTCTTCAGAATGACGACTTGCTGCATCATCTTCGGAATGAAGATATGTCTTCGAAATGAAGATCTGTCTTCGGAATGAGGGTCTGTCTTCGGAATGACGATTTACTTTCACAATACAGCCTGATCTTCGAAATGAGGATTAATCTTCGAAATGAGGATTGATCTTCGGAATGAAGATCTATCTTCGGAATGAAAATTTTGCAAAGAAGATTTGTCTTCGGAATGAAGACCTGTCTTCGGAATGAGGTCATAATCTTCGGAATGAGGATTTGTCTTCGGAATGAAGACCTGTCTTCGGAATGAAATTTTGTTTGCGCAATAAGTTATAATCTTTGGAAAGAGCATTTCCACGTGGCATCCAAGAAGGTAAGATACGACAAAATCAAGATTTTTCTTAGTTGCATGCGAGGAAGGGACACGTGTCAATCAGCACATGGTTTGTTTTTGCACTCATTGGAAATACGGAGAACATGACCAACCATATGCCACCAGTTTTTAATGTCAATTAACATGCACGTGAGAATCTGCAAAACTAATGAGGTGGATCTGACGGCAAGGACATCCATGCAATTATCAACAAACAGGTGTACAGTGCAAAAGTAGAAATGTGTGCCATATTTCTTTTTGAAGACGTGTTGCGAGGTACAGTGCACAGGATACGGTTCATTCGAAGAAGAAGACGAGAAACAGGGCAACGAGGGTTTTAACTTAAAACTCTACAAATTTGCAACAGAAAATAGCCAGAAATCCTGCAGTAGAACAGCAACCGTAGTGTACAATTTTTAAACAGAGAAAAATGGGGCGAAAGATCAGAACAGAGCCTGTAGATACCAATTACCTCCGAGAAAATCTGGCAGTTGTGCAGATTTTTGAAGACGGAGGGTTTATGACATTTTTGGATAAATTCAATGGGTCTTCTGAAGATTTAGCTGGCATGTTCGCCCATACGTTCAGAAACAACCGAGCACATGTCAACGACATGTCTATTGAGGTAAGCCCTAAAATTTTAAGTCAGATTACAGAGCTGCCATTAGAAGGGATTTCAATTACTAGATCTGGCAAGAACACATTGGCAAATGTAGTTAATCGGTTTGTAGAAGAAAATGATAGAGAACCTGAATACTTAACCCATAACAACACATGCAAAGGGTTAAAAGGGCCGACCTACGGGAACCCTGGGATGAAGTAGCCACCTGGGTGATTAAGTTTTTGACCTGTGAAGGGCAGTATGTGTTGTTGTCAGGGCATCATCTACGAATTTTAAACCATCTCAGACATGGTAGACAACAACCAGAAGTTAGGGTAAATCTTCCCCTATATCTGTATCAAGAGTTAAAGAACATGGCAAAAAGATATCAGGAGGGTAAAGGAAGCCTTCGCCATCATGGCCTCATCAAATTAGTTTGCCAACACCATTTTAGAGGAAACCCTAGGAGTTTTGACAGATTTTACTCTAACCTAAATGATGTCATTTTTGGGGATGAAAGTGAGGAAGAAGAAGAACCAAATACTATTGATGTTGCTGTAGAAGAGGAAACAACTACTGCAGAAAGTATTGCAGAAGTTGCTACAGAAAATGTTGCGAGAGGATCTTTGCAAAAGAAGGCTACGAGAAGGTGCCCCTAAAGTATATTACAGAACTACACCCCACAAGCAGCAGCAGAAAACCTTGCTCCTGAACCCTCAACTTCACAAGTTAAGAGACAAAAGAGAAGAGGATCCGGAACTAGCAACGAGCGAGAAAAACAAAAGAAAGTTCGGTTTGCTGAAACTGCAACTGATTTGTCAGAACAGAGAAGTGAAACAAGGGAAACAGAGGCATCTAAAACTGACCCCATGACCCCTACTGTCACCAGAAAATAGAGCAAAAAGAAGAAGTTTGCATCTGGAACTAGGAGGTCTACAAGAATCCATTTGAAAGAAACTACAGAACGGGTCATGGAGGAAGAAGATAGACCAAGTAGCCCAGATGTCACAGAGATACAACCTGCATCTGACAAATTTCTAGAATTCCTTGAACAGATAGCTGAGGCAGAAACTGAGCAAGTTGGTTTGGAAGAGGCTACGAGTTCAACGAGGCTATAGATATGGTAGATATCCTTATAGACAGTCTCACGAGCCTCCTCGAACAAGAACAACCTATTGCGGAAGAAGAGATATTGGTTGAGCGACCAAGCTGCAAGCGATTTGTCTGTATCGGCTTACGAAGCGAAACAGAAGTGGAAGACATCATCGAGCGGTGAGGGCAGCAAGAAGTGTTGTCAAAACACGGACCAAATGGATCACGAGAGAAAGAAAGCATCATTGAGATGCAAGAAAGAAAAATTGTAGAACTTCGAGCAGGAAGTGGCGAGAACTAAAACAATTATTGTTGTCACAATCTGAAAAATAGCCAGCTATATCCCATGATGAAGATAATTTGGCTCAATTGCTTCAGGTTTATCAAGAGCGAGATGATTCGATGAAGCGAGACATGGGAGTCCATCCTGAAATAGCACTCCTTCATTACGAAGAAGTGCTCGTTCATTACGAAGCAGCACCATCTTATTACGAAGCATTGCCTTCTTGTTCGGAAGATACTTCGAAAATGGTGAGGAATATTGCGAGAGGATGTTGAAAATGAGCCACCAACACGAAAGCAGTCCCAACGGCAAGAAAATGTTCAAGTAAGTACTCCTCTCGAGGTCCCTGCATTTCAACTTGCTACACTTCCAGTAGAAACAACGAGATAAGGGGGTACAAGTAGAAATACTATCTGATGACAACCCCATAGAAATAGCAAATAAGGGGGTGCAAGTAGAGTTATTGACAGATGAATAGCCAGTGGAAGTGGCAGAAAAAGGAGTTCAGACAAATCTGTTGCCTAGGATCCCCCTATAGTAAGACCACCTAATATTGTGTCTCTAGAGCAGTACAATGCAGACATAGCTAGCTGGATGCTTAGATATGAACAACTTGCCAATAAAACTAAAAAATTCAAATTGGAAGCAAAACAGCTAGAAGCCAAGGACACAGAAATTCAGGCATTGAAAGAAAAGGTGTCTGACTTATGTCAAATTGCTGAATTTTTAGTCCAATTTAGACGACCAGCCAGGTTTTATAGCCTTATTTTGAAGGAAAAGTACCTCAGATGGCAGGTCATGAGGATTACTTCAAATCTTCCCTATAAGAATTGCTTTGGAGAAGCATATTTTAACGAGTCCTTTTGAGCGAGAAAAATCTCCTGTGTGAACTATTTTTACATAGTTTCTTCATTCCAGAGGAAGTTGACTCTCATCCTCAAATCTACATTGGAGATGTTCAGTTGAGAGCATTTATGTCTACTTTGCAAAATCAGCTTTATTGGGATCACGAGAAAAGGCGAGAATAAAGTGATTGAAACAAGGGCTGAGTTGTTAGTCAGAGCAATCCAGCCAAATCACCTAAATATCACTCAGCAGCACTTCTCAATGATGAACAGGGATGATATTAAGAGAATGTACTTGAACAATTTGAGGGACTGTGTGGCCAGATTTAACAATTTCTGTGATCACAATTTCTTCCCAGCATTGTCAGTATGCAGAGACAAGATGGAATGAACTTTCCATGTCTTTGAGGAAAAGAGAACCTATCTCCCCCATCAATCTAGAATGGTCCAGAAGAAGAGCGAAGGTGTAGTCCAACCGATCCGGATCATGCAACATAGCTGGATAGGTCTCGGGTTCGGGCCTCCAACCATCATTACTCCAGTTCCATTCTACTTTGAGGAAGATGCCCAGACTGATGAACAATTTGAAGATTGGCTCGAAACATTCAGGAAAATGGGGGTATTACATAGGCAAGAAGTTATTCTACAGGTCATGGAATCTAAACATGGACATATGCGATTCCATAGCCCAACAGAATGCATGAGGGCATGCATTAATATAAGTTGGGGGGAAAATGATGAGGCCTGGAAATGCCTCAATCATAACATGTTTTGTACACTAAAAATGCCTATAAACTCTTATGTTTTATCTGATATGTTAGTTAAGTTGATTTAATATCTTGTATATTAACCATTTTGCATGATCAATGTATTTGAAATATTATATGTTGATTTTACAGCTTTTTGCATAGTTTTGTGTTCTTTTTGCTATGATTTGCTACAATGGGATATGCTTAGAATAATAGCAGCATTTCACTAATCATATTTTGATTTGTCTCAAGCATTTACTTCACCTAAATCGGCAACGAGTGCAAGCAAACCATTCTTGTGCAGCAAAAAGTGGTCTTTCCCATGTAAATTCCAGCCGATTGTCCATAAATAGCAAGGCATGGAATTCACATGAGGAAAGGGATGAAGACCATTAGAATTTGATCTTAGGAGATAACCCACCCGAGAGATGCAGAAGAAATCAATGGAAAAGCATATATTTGTTCATACCAAGATATCTTCGGAATGAACAGATATCTTCGGAATGAAGGAACACGGCATCTTCGGAATGAGCGGATCTTCGGAATGAAGAATGCAGCGTCTTCGAAATGAGCGGATCTTCGGAATGAAGCATGCAGTATCTTCGGAATGAGCGATCTTCGGAATGAGAATGCAGTATCTTCGGAATGAGCGATCTTCGGAATGAAAACTGCATTGTCTTCGGAATGAAGCCACTTATCTTCGGAATGAAGAACAGAATGTGTTTTTGACCTTTTGACCGATTTTTGAAGCCAAAAAAAGGGAAATAAAGGTTGGAAAAAGTAAAGAGAAATATCTTCCATCTGTCTTTGCCGTCATTGCCGACCAAAGCCATCATTAAGGAAAAGATCAAGTTTTAGTCCTCTTCTAGGATAAAACCGAGAATTTGTTGCGACATTGTAGGATTAGATCTTTTTGATATTCTTTGTTTGTAATCAGATCATAGGATAGCTATAAATATTGCTCCCGTTCGGGTTGAGCGAGGTAGATAGAAAAAGAGGTAGAAAATAGAGTAAGGAAGCTAGCGAGAAAATACGAGTATAACTAGAAATTGGTTGTTACAGTCCTGTAATAGTTTTTCAGTGAGAATTCTTGTAATCATGTCTTTTGATCAATAAAGTGCACCAGTTCTATTTCAAATTACTTGTAAATGAATGTGATTAAGATTTAGAAAAAGAGAGAGACTTACACCTTCTTACGGACAAAGAGGTGGCCACTTCCGGACCTAGGAGGAGGACTAACAAAGCGGGTTTTTATTACGATTTTCTCTGCGGCGAGAATGAGTTGTAGAACTTGTTATGTCAATTGCTTGTAAATAGTTGACAATATTTGCAGTATTAGTTTATTTATGCTTAGATTAATCTTGTGCTTAAAGTTTTAGTTGCAATCTTACTTTCAGCAAAGTTTCCACTTTATTTTTAGATTGTTATTTCCGAATTTATTGTTTTTCAGCAATTTCCTGCATTTTATGTTTTGCTGTCAAAATATGAGCAGAAGATTGACAACCTTCTATTACAGAACTTTGATAGTTTTTATTTCCACATTAGATCTAAACTTTCATTACTGCAAAAGTAATTAGATTTCCTTTATGCAATTAGGATCAGACTTTCAATTACATAGCTGTTAATTCTGCAATATAATTAGGTCTCATTCTGCAATTGTAATTAGGACTTCATTTCTGCAGTTAATGATTAGTTTCCAATTCTGCAACTTAGATTCAGATTTAATTTATGCAATTTAGAGATAGGAATGTTCCAAAACCCCCCACACAATCGGTTCCACCAATAAGACTTGTTGCCCTAGATTGACCTAAGTTATAGTTGTTTCACTTCTTCTCCCGTAGATAGCCTTGTACACTGCCCTGGATTGACAGATTCATTGAGAATTAATGATGGTATAACGACTACGCATCAGCAATCACGAATATTAGAAGCACTTAGATTATTAACCAGAATTGCATTCATCTTAATTGAAAGATTACAAAGCTTAAATAGGAGAATTACTAACAATAACCTAGAAAGCTTAGGAAGAATAATAGGGAAGAAGGAAAATAAGGAGGAAAATAAAAATGAAGTTAGGAGTAAAAATACCTGTCATCCATGCCGTCCAATCCTGCTGACTTACTTGTTGTCCAAGGAGGTAAAAGGGTAAGGTCCAAAGCTTACAGTGGTAAAACAAAATTTTTACCTTTTTTACCCTTTTAACTTCCAACATTCTCCCCCTTAAAGTTGAGAGGCCTGACTATATAGTATCTCAGCTTTATATATTGAGCTTTAGCCATGCCTTTGGTGAAGATATCTACAATATTATCCAAAGTGCTACAATATTTAAGCTCAACTATCTGCTACTCCACCATGTCTCGAATGAAGTGATACTTCATATCAAAATGCTTTGATCTGCTATGGTGGACTGGATTGTATGGCAAATGAATGGCACTTATGTTATCATAATACAGTTGAGTTTGACCACTTTGAATTTCACCAATATCTTCAAGGATTTTTATCAACCATAAGGCTTGAGTACTAGCATGTGTGATGGCTATATACTCAGCCTTAGTAGATGATAATGCTACAACAATTTATTTCTTAGAAATCCAAGTTATTAGTCCTGACCCTAGACTAAAACAATTGCCTGATGTAGATTTCCTATCATCTACATTGCTGCCCCAATCACTATCACTGAAGCCAACTAATTTCACAGAATTACACTTGTGGTAATGTATTCCAAAATTCAATGTACCTTTTACATATCTTAAGATTATTTTAGTTGCTTGTAGATGCAGCTCAGATGGACTTGCCATAAAACTTGAAACTAGAGAAACATCATATTGAATATTGGGCCTTGTGTTGGTGAGAAACATTGGACTCCAAACCATGATCTTGTAAGTGGTCATGTCAACCTTTGGTGCTCCATCGTCCTTGCTCAATTGGATTCCATGTCCAATTGGAGTTGCAACTGATTTGCACTGCTCCATGGAAAATTTATTGATCATGTCTCGAGCATACTTATGTTGACACAAGAATATCCCCTTATTTTATTGATGCACTTCCATGCCTAGGAAGTATCGCATTAGATCGAGATCTTTCATCTCAAAATGTTTCATCATGGAGTTTTTGAACTCCATATTCATTTTATTGTTACTACCCATAAATATTAGATCATCCACATACAAAAAAACTATGATAATGTCTACTCCATGCTTTAGGTAGTACAGAGTTGGTTCACTTTTGCTTCTCATGAATCCATACCTGCTAAAATAGTCGTCAATGCGTGAGTACCAAGCTCTTGGTGCTAGCTTGAAGCCATAGAGTGCTTTTTTCAATTTATAAACAAGGTTCTCCTTTCCTTGTTCTTGAAATCCTTGAGGTTTTTGAACATAAACCTCCTCAGTCAAGTATCCATTCAAAAAAGCATTTTTCACATCCATGTGTTGAATGTTCCATCCTTTATGGGCAGCTAAGGAAAGAACTGATCTGATTGTCTCTTGTCATGCAACAAGGGCACAGGTTTCCTCATAGTCAATGCCAAATTTTTGAGTAAAAATTTTTGCTACTAGTCTCGCATTGTGCCTCTCAATGCTTCCATCAACATTGTATTTGGTCTTGTAGACCCATTTACATCCAACACATTTTTTTCCTTTTGGAATATTTACTAGATCCCATGTATCATTATTTTTTATAGAGGTTATTTCCTCTTTCATGGCTTCTTGCCATACATTTTGAGTACAAGCCTTCTTGTAGCTAGATGGTTCTAGCTGTGCACTAGTAAATAAAGCATAATTAAGTACATATCCCTTAGGATCTTGGGAGTCATCATCCCCATACATATGCAGATTTTCAATTTTTTGCAAAACTAAATTCATTTCACTAGCTTGGCTTCTAGTGTATCTTTTCTAGTAATTTTGATCCAACATTTGAAAATATGGATGATGTTGTAATGTTATTTTACCTCTTGATGGAGAGTCAATGTCCATCGGTGAAGAACTTATATATCTCTATGGAGAAGGACTTGGAGTGGCATCATATGTACTTAAAGTACTCTTGCTTGGGCTTGGAGGGGGTGTGCCTTTGTTTTTCTTGGGAGACACCTACTGTACCTGCTGTACCTGTAAAGAATTTACATCTTGGGATCCATCATAAACAAAAATTATTTTATGACCCCATTCTACCCCTTCATAAAATATTACATCCCTTGAGAGAATAATCTTATGAGATTTGGGATTGTAGAGTCTCTATGCTTTCATAGACTCACAATACCCTACAAAAATGCAAGCTCTAATTTTGGGATCAAGCTTCTTCCTCTTCTCATCAGGAATGTGTGCATATGCTAAAGAACAAAAAAAATTTAAATGCTTTACATTTGATTTCTTTTCGTACCACCCCTCATAAGGAGTGACACCATCTAAACTAGAAGTTCAACTTCTATTTAGAATATATACACTGGTTCTTACAGCATCAGCCCAATACATATTAGTTAGATGCTTTGTATAAAGCATCGTTCTTGCCATCTCAACTATGGTGTGGTTCTTTCTCTCGGCCACACCATTCTGTTGTGGGATATAGGCAGTGGTGAATTACCTTTTGATCCCACTTGATTTGCAATATTTCAATAATGCATTAGAGGAGTACTCACCTCCTCGATCTATCCTAAGACATTTTACATAATTCCCACTTTGTTTCTCTACATTGTTTATGAAATATATGAAGCAATCAAAAGCTTCATCTTTATGTTTCAAGAAATAAATCCACCACATGCAAGAGAAATCATCTATGAATGTGAGAAAATAAGATTTGTTTCTGATACTAATTGTCTACATTGGACCACATATATCCAAATGCACTAACTGAAGTGGATAGCTGGCTCTCCACACTTGTCCTTTTGGAAACTTTGACCTTGAGTGCTTTCCCAAAGCACATCCTTCGCATATCTCCTTCTATTCATTGATTTTGGTAAGTCTTGTCACCATAGCTTGAGAAGTTAACCGTTTCAAGCTAGCGAATTTAAGGTGACCATATCGTAAGTGCCACAACACACTTGGATTAGTTATAGCTACATTTGCAAGTTGAGCTCCCCCTGGCTTGCAAAATTTGAGAGGGAATAACCAATTCTTGGTCATTGGAACCTGTGTTATGACACGATTACAATTGTTTTAATCAAGAATGATACATTTTCCTTCATCAAAAACAAGTTTGTAATTATTCTCCATCATTTGCCCAATGCGTAGAAGATTGTGTTGGAGCTTTGGAGTGTAGTAGATGTCATTCACTTTCTTTAGTCATTTTTTTGTTGGAACCTCCATGGCTCCAATGCCTTTGAATTGCAAAGCTTTATCATCCCCTAACTTGATTTGGGATTTATAAGTGGAATCTAGAGTAGAAAATAGATATTCTTTGCCACTCATATGGTTTGAGCAACCAGTATCCAGAATCCATGTGTCATTTAGATTATGTTCTGATTGTCCATATGATAGAAAAATATTAGAGGTATCATCTTCTTCTCCATAATTTCCATATTGATTGCTGCTGCTTTGAGAAGTTTTTGACCAGCAGTCGTTAGCAAAGTGATCTAGCTTGCCACAGTTAAAACAAGTTGTTTTGGACTTGTCACTTCCTCATCCTTTATTTCCACTTCGTCCTAGATTTCCTCCTCGAATTTGGTTTCCACCTCTGTTCTGATTGCCTCCTCTATTGAAATTGCCTCCTCTATTCTTATTGCCACTTCTAAAGTTACCTCTACCTCTACCTCTTCTTTTGCCTCTACCTTGATCTCTTCCATGTCCTCTACTAGCATTTTCATTAGATGTGAAGGCTTTATCATCACCTCCATAGCCGATTGAAGGAGATTCTTGTAACCTCTCTTCATGAGACATTAATGACCCTATTAATGCATCAAATGTTAAAGTGGAAAGATATTTTTACTCTTCTATGATTATGGCTATGTGATTCCATATTTGAATAAGTGTTCATAACACTTTATTTACAATTGTTTCAGGCTTAATTTCTTCGTCAAGAGTAACCATTTTATCAACTATTGCCTTGACTCTGACATAGTAGTCACCAACTTTTTTGTCTTCTTTCATTTTGAGATTTTCAAAATCTCATTTCAGTGTTTGAAGCCTTACTTACTTCACTTGATCACTTCCCTGGAATCCATCTTTCAAAGCTTTCCACGCATCTTGTTCAGTTATACAAGCGACTATTCTAGGGAATATACTTTTCTCCAATGCTACTTGGAGATGATAAAGAGCAAAAGAGTTCCTCTTTTGTGCTTCTTTATTTGTTTTCTTATATGTGGCACTTAATTTTGTCCATTCTATGAGTTCGGTGTAACCCTCTTCAATTATGTCCCATAATCCTTTTCCTATGAGCAAAATCTTCATTTTGATAGACCAATACTCGTAGCCATACCCGTTGAACTCTGGAATTGGTAGATTGTTATGTGAGGCCATAATTACTAAAAAACTCTTTTTATTTCTCGATTAAAATAAAGCACTCTACTTTTTCAAAGAAGGAAGAAAGAAGAATAAATAAGAGATTACAAATTTAAGTCAAATCTGACTTGATTCACTCTATCATTGATGGCTTGTTCCTCTTGTTGTGGTGCTGCTATTTCTTGAGTCATGAAATTTTCTGCTACTTCTTCGTCATCACTGATCAATATTATATTTGGTGATTCTGGTTCTAGTATTTCCACTGAATTACTATGATGAGTATATTCATATTCTTGAGGTGCAATTTCTATGGATTCAGATTGCTCAAATCTACTCCCAAACGAATTGTCTTCAGAGTCTGCCTCGTACCCTGAATCTGGATGTCTCTGATGTGAGATTACTACATTTTGCAACTGACTAAACACAGTATGAAGCCCATAAGTTCTCAATTTTTCATCAAAGTTTTCAGCATTCTCTCTTACTAAAAGTGCACAAAGTGCATGATAACATCCAGTGGAGCGAATCATGAATTTTGCCCTCCAATATGTCTCTTTTACAAAATTCTAGTCCTCAAAGTTTTGCCTCTCTCAAACTTTTAGAAAGAAATATCTAAAGCCCTTTAGGTCTTTTACACAATCTTCTATCACATTTTAAGCCTCTTAGTCACAATTTTGCAATTTTGATTCTGCTTACATAAATTGCCTCTTAGGCAATGTCCCTTTTTTAAAAATATATTATAAAAATATATATCTATATTTGTATTTAATAAAAATATATATAATTGCTTTAAAAAATATATTTAAGAAAAAAACAATTATTCTTTAATTTTTTATTAAATATAAATATATATATTTTTTAATATAATATAATAATAAACTTTATATAAAAAAAGAACAAATTAATAAAAAAAATTTAGACTCCGCAGGAGTCGAACCCACGACTCCTATCTGCCAAGCGAAGCCTCCTAGCCAACTCGGCTACAACTGCAGATGGAACCTAAGCAGCATACACTGCTATTTCAAGATAATCGGGCAGATTTCATACAAAAATAAAAAAAAATTAACTTGCAAAACTGTCGAGTTTTGAACCCACGACCTCCTGGAGGGCGTGTGGCTTAAGGCTGGTTCCTCGAGCTAGTCGAGCTGTGTGGCCAAACGGGGAGGCAAGGGAGGCTTACCTTGTTTATCTCGTCGCGTCTGCGCACAATAAAAAAAAAAGTTCGGGGACTTTAGTCCCACATGCATTGTGCAAAACAGTGCGAGGCTTTTAAAAGCCTCAACATGCCCCTACTCAGTCGATTGCATTCGGGCAATCAGTGACCGCCCTTTTTCGTCCTACTTGAGCCTATCATTGTGTGCCACATCATCATTGCCCTTTTTTTGCCACATCACCTACCATGTATCCTATCTGCCACATCACCTGTATGCTCTGGTCTGCATGTCTGCCTTCGTCCACTTGCCATGTGTCACCTTCTGGTTAGCTACTCGATTCACGTGCTCTCTAAAGGTCTTTCTTGACCTTACCTCAGTTTGTGTGCCTTCTATGGGCCCTCTTCAAACTCACCTCGATTCACGTGCTACAAGCCTCTTGAACTTAATTTGTAGGCTCCTCAACCTCCTCGAGATATGTGCCTCACCTGCAGGCTTCCTAGACCACCTCAGGATCTATGTCTACCTGTCGATATCCTTGGGCTCTACGCTTCGCCAGCCTATCGACCTCAACTCTAGCTCTAATACCAAATATAGCAATCATGAATATTAGAAGCACTTAGATTATTAACCAGAATTGCATTCATACTAATTGAAATATTATAATGCTTAAATAGGAGAATTACTAACAATAACCTCGAAAGCTTAGGAAGAATAATATGGAAGAAGGAAAATAGGGAGGAAAGGAAAAATGAAGTTTGGAGTCAAACTCCCTGTCGTCCATGCCATCCAATCTTGCTGACTCACTTGCCGTCCAAGGAGGTAAAAGGGTAAGGTCCAAAGCTTACAATGGTAAAACAAAATTTTTACCTTTTTTACCCTTTTAACTTCCAACACCACGGTGGGTTTTTAGTGCATTTAATGCTAGCTACAAATCACAAGTATGGTCTACGGTTGTATTTTTCAACTTTTGGGAATCGTAGTTAGGGCCTATGATTGGAAAACCCTAATTTTGGGACTGCAGGTGTCAGCTGTAGTCCATCGAAATTAGGAGGACCTTTAAATAGCCATTCCCATTTGAGTTTTTCATTATTTTTCTTGAAAGCAGCTGCATTGAGAGAACTTTGAGAGATAGGAGATGCTAATTGATCTGAAACACTGCTCAAAACTTATCCGTATACCGCACTTGATACCCTTATGGTGGATGTTGATCAGACATCGACTAGCAGAGGCCATGGAGCAGGCAAGGTAATTCAAAACTGAGTCCTTGTATTCAATACCAATAAAATGAATCACATTAAGAAATGTGAAAAATTAACCTCACTAAACAGTTGGTAATGAACCTCACTAGATTAGATTTAGTTAGGTTTAATTTTTTATTTTTAGTGAGAAAGGCTAGGAAGGTACCCGAAATGGGTATTCTTCCTAGACCACAGCTGGCAGTTGTGGTTCCCAATTGTCAGATTGGGGACCACAACTATCAACTGTGGTTTGCATTCAAACTACAACGGTCATATTTTGACCGCATGCGGACCATAGGGTTGACCCGCGGTTCACTAACCTTAGAAAAATTTTGTCAAATTTTTGCATTTTCTAAATTTTAAAAGGCATTTGATGTCATTTAATGCAATTATGACTTGCCTAATTGATATTTTTTATTTTTATGAATGCCTTGCGACATGTTTTTGTCTTTTTATCTATTTTTAGATGTTTTTGATGTTTTTATTTAAAATTTTAGCTTATATACTATTTTTATTTTAGAGGTTGACCTCTAGGGCTCACGAGCCTAATTTGCTTAAGATTCTCCATAGAAAGCTCATTGATGGCAAGCATGCATGGTTTAGAGCTGTCGAATTTGACTATGTACTAGATTTACCCATTATTATGGTAGATCAGACCTACTTGACTACGTTGGCCTGGCACTAGAATGCGCGGACCAACATCTTTCACCTACCTACAGGTGAAATGAATATGACCTTAGAGGATGTTTATCGGATCTTTAGGATCCCTATCAATTGCGAGGCCATCACCTCTTCCTCTTCTCAGAGAAAGGGGTTTGTATTTGATGCTATCTTTGCTGATCGAAGCAAGGAGGCTCAAGAGAAGATCGATCATGGAGGTGTCCACATTGGATACTGGTAGGACGAGCGCATTTTCTCAGTCTATGTGGTGATCTTCATGATCCTTGTGGTGTATATAGTCCTTCCAGACTCCTCCGGTGTGAGGATTCCCTAGAACCTCCTACCTAGTGTCTAACGAGTTATCCAAAGCTCCACTTCTTAGCCACTATGCCTATATTAGGGGAGCACACTGCTATATCAGCTCTACCAAGAGTTATACCAGATTACTAGCTGGAGCCACTAAGGGATTAGTTGTAGCCTGTTGTTACAAATATGGGGTTGGTAGCATATACGGATCAAGCATCCTATGGACCTACCTATCCACATCATGACCATTGATGATATGCATCAGTGCTATGTCATGTGCTGGCCATGAGAGGAGGAGGGGTTCTAGAGTAGGATCCATGTTGGAGATACAGATTATTATATCAGATTTGTAGCTCTTGGGCTAGACGACATTGAGTGGCATCCCTACAAGGAGTGCTCAAATTGGATCGAGGTAGGCGAGTGGCTATGATAGGCTCACCAGGACAAGTGGCTTCTTGGCCATAAGGTCGATATTAGAGAGTATTAGTTATTATCTCGTATCCTGTGGTAGTTTGGCTTGGTGCAAAACATTTTGGAGATTCATTTTATATATAGGCATCTCATGCTAGAGATACATCTATCATGGATTCAGCCTGTAGCTCTGGGAGATGAGGTTGATGACTTCTAGGAGTCTAGAGATGACACACCTAGGACCATACCAACATACGACACATGGTGGTACTTTCTACAGTGGTAGGATTCAGGGACTCTGGACAGAGTAGATGACCAGGCAGAGGCAGGAGCTGATCCTGATGGGCACAGAGTGCGCTAGATGACCGAGGGTGGATGGGGCACCGATGCCATCATAGAGGAGGCTTTGTAGGCATAGGTAAATGAGGAGGGGTCAGAGGAGGGTGAGGTGCCTCATGATAGTGATGTAGGGGAGCTCTTCGCTCAGGTTTCTGACTTATAGAGTCAGGTTGGCAGGTTTCAGACCTAGTAGCTAGAATGAGATACGACTATTGCCCTTCTAGAGGTAAAGTCAGCTTACAGGGATAGACAACTGGTAGAGGCTTAGGAACAAATTACAACCCTCACAACTTAAGATACAACAAAAGAGTCAGGTTGGTGAGCTTACTAGTACACGGGATGTGGCACTAGTACAATGGGGTGAGGCCATTGTAGAGAAAGAGCTACTCAGGGTATAAAGGGGGGATCCTTCATCCTCCCATGCTATTATGGGACCTCCAGCTGCACCATTAGCTACACTACTAGGAGGTGGTGATCCCATGGCAGAGGTTAGGTGGCTCACTTCCCTCGTAGAGGAGGGAAATGACCTTTGCGATGCGAGGGTAGCTCACATCTCCCAACTAGAGGGCTTCATCATATTGCAGGGTTTGGAGGTACTAGATGATAGACATGCTATGTGGTCCTAGAGTACTAGGTGCTGGACTTTAGGATAGTCCACGATGAGCTCCAACCAGTGGACTCACAGGACAAAGAGGACACATAGGTCCTCTAGCACACATGGAGGCAGCTCTCACAAGAGTCATAGGGAGACGGGTGTGACCTCTAGTCATAGGTCTAGCTACTTAGACATACTAGTATTCCATGTGCTAGGCATCTTCAGGTTAGGTGGTACACAGGGTCCTCAGTAGGGCACACAGTAGGCACTAGAGCTGACTGTAGAGGAGGCTCCAGGGCACAGGGCTGAGGGAGGCAGTGAGAGCTCTGGCTCAGGGGGAGCAAGCCAGAGCTAGGGCTCTACTATATCTAGGCTACATTTTACATATATACCATTTTTGGTGTAAGGTATAAGACCTACACGATTGTAGCCTATGGGCATTTTGTACTCCTAATGTACTCTGTTGGACACACATATATATATATATATATGAGATTGATCATTTATGACTCATTATGTGTACTTGTGTATATATTTTTATTTTTCTATTTATATGATGCACATGGATGCAATGCTTATGTGTTATGTTTATTCGATGCTATATGATGTGATGTATGGATGACATGCACTAGATAGCTATTTAATTTATGATGATGATGACATGCAGTGATCTAGATGCTTAGATGTGTGATGTATGTAATGCATTATTTACATGATGGTAATCTAATGTAAATGAACTTGTATGCTTTAATCACTTAAAACATAAGAAATGAATGCAAATATGTTTATCAATCTAATGGACGACACCACAAAATGTATAAAAATCATGAATGTAATTGAAAATCCTGAAGATAAGAATTTAATCAATTAATCACCCATATATAAAATGCAATGAATGCAGTTGTATGATGTGAATGATATAATGTGTTATTCTATTTTCTTTTGAAAATTTGAAACATAAGCATGAGATAGTTAGTGGCCATCTAAATATTATTTCTAATATCCATCCGGTATCTATCCTATATCTTGATTGTGCTCTATATGATGATGTATCATGGACTCGATACTTTGAAATTTAATGTTTTATATAGTTTACGATATTTGATATTTTGTTGCTATTAGAGAGATTTTTGAGGTTTTTCATGAGACTCAAACACCCTAATAGACTTATCAATAGTTGCATACTAACCACACTAGACTTCTAAGATAAAAGGCTTTTGCTAAGATAGGCCCTAAATGTTCATTATCCCTGTGTGTGCACATGATTATTTTAAGATAAGACACAAGCGTTCCCCAATGTTAGGCGGGATTATTTCAGCCCATTTCTAAGATAGGGGTTCCACAAATGTATTATCCAATCCCAAGTTTAGATTTTAGTTAGACTAAGCCACTAGGCAATGCAAGACACCTGAAGCTAGCTCCTCCACATTCAACTATTGGTCTACCCACAAGCGAGATGCAAGTGTATCAGACATATCGTCATGCGTAAGATATAGTAGTGCCGACAATTCCAGGGATTCAGGCTCATTCCATTGTATCCTTCAATTTTTGAGATACTTGCTCATACATAGTGAAGTAAGGGAGTCGATTCCATATTCATTCTGAACTGTCTTTGGATCTTCATTTGATATCTCTTCGAACTAGATTTTATGATCTTCATTTGATCTCTACTTGAACTTTGATTTGTGATCTTCATTTGATCTTCACTTTGAACTTGATTTGAGCCTATTTTATGATATTCATTTGATCTTCACTTTTTAGTATTTATACTTGATAATCTTCTTCAGAAACCTTCCTTTGGGATTTACTTTGGAAAACTATTTCTGGTATATTGATTGAGGATATCGATCTTATGATATCAATATAGGAAGTCGATCTATGATATCGATCTAGGGTATCAATATTGAGGATTGATGTGGGATATCACTCTAGGATATTGCTCATTTTATCGTAAGCAAGGGATTCTAAATAGGGAACTAACCTATCCTTTTTCTAACTGTAAACATTTCCCATATCGTCCGCACAAAGGGATAAGTAAGAATAACTCTTTTTGCCTCAGGATACCTGGTCCTACTTTGTGACTTTCATCTTCCCCTAGTCCTTGTTAGGATTGTTTAATTTGTTGATTAGTGATAGGATTCTGATATGCTAAGGGCTATACTAACTGAACCTTAGCTACAAAAGCAAAGTAATATTTCTACCAACTCTTGATAAGACCTCTAGGTATGGTTGAATGATCGAAAAACCCTAGTATATCTCCATAGCAACAAAATAGGTTGTGTTGAAAAATATAATTACTCACATGACTTATGGATTTATGATAAATACAGAGATGCATGATTTAAACACAAATGTGGTGTCATTTGTAAGACTAAAAAACATAATCCCTCCTACTACGGAATGCAGCGGATGACAAATGCCTATATGCAATGCAATTATGTAGCAGATGCATGAGTGAATGCAAAAACATTCAAATGCAAATGCAAATGTTTTTGGATTTTATTGATTTTATAATTTTTATGAGTTTTGAGCCTCATATCTGACCAAATGAGTACATGCCTTTGGAGCCTTTAGATTGACCAAGCAAATTTTTAGCAAAATCCTAGGAGCTTTTTAGGATGATCGAGCAGTTTTAAGCAAACCCTCAAAGCCTTTTGGGTTTGACTAAAGGGTTTATGAGCACCTTTGGGACTTTTGGGATGACCAAGTGATATTTTAAGAATCCTTGGGCCTTTTTGATTGACCAAGAAATTTTTCAAAAACTCTTGGTGCCTTTTGATTGACCAAACTACTCACAGACGATCTTGGAGCCTTTTAGGATGATCGAGTGATTATAAGCAAACCCTCGAAGCATTTTGGTTGACACGACAAAGCGATTTTATGAACCCTTGGAGCCTTTTGAGATGATCGAGCAGTTTTAAAAAAAAATCTCAAAGCTTTTGAGTTTGACCAAAGGGCTTACAGATGCCTTTGGAGCTTTTTGAGTTTGACCAAAGGGCTTACAGATGCCTTTGGAGCTTTTTGATTGACCAAACCACTTATGAGAGTGTTTGGAGCCTTTTAGGATGATCGAGTGATTACAAGCAACCCTAGGAGCCTTTTACTGTGCCCTTCAAGCATAAAATGCCTTAAGATGGATGATGTTGAGAGGTTCAAGCTCTTCAACACCTCCTAGCGATGTTAGGCGATAGGTACCCGGACCAATATTTTTAGATATGATGTAGGGTCCTAGCCAATTAGCCACAAATTTGTCTTGCATATCTAGCGATAAATTAGAGTTCTGTTGGTTCTATTTCAAGACAATATCCCCAACTTCAAAGTCTCTTTGGTGGAATTTGATATTGTAAGATCATTTTAGTCGCTCCTAATAAACATAGATATGCTCCAAGGCATTCATGTGACGTTCATCAAGTAGCATCATTTGATCCAATTGAGCTTTCCATGCGGTGTCATCATCGATGAACTCTTTCAATGCGACACACAATGTTGGAATTTCCAATTCCAAGGGCATAATGGCCTCAGTGCCATATACTAGTGAGAACGACATTGCCCCAGTGGGCATATGAATACTAGTCTTGTAAGCTCATAATGCAAGAGACAACTGGCTATGCCAGTCTTTGTGGTTTTCTTGGACCATATTTTTCAATATGGCCACCACTGTCTTATTTGAAGCTTCAGCCAGCCCATTTGCTTGTGGATAATATGGAGTCGCAAAACTGTGTTTGATTATATATTTAGATTTCAAAGCTCTCATAGTTTTGTTCTTGAAATACGTTCCATTATCTGATATTATTTTGGATGTAATCCCACGACTTATGATATTCTCTAGTATAAACTCTGCTATATGAGCTCCAGTTATCATTATTAAGGATATTGCTTCCAACCACTTTGTAAAATACTCAGTAGACATGATTATAAATGTATACTAGCATGATGATGGAGGAGAGATCTTGCCTATAATATCTAATCCCCATTGAGAAAATGGCCAAGCCGCTTGGATGGGATGTAAGGCCTGCGATCACAAGTACGTAATATTAGATTGATGCTGATATTTAATGCATTTATTGACATACACATTGCACTCCTTATACAGTGGGCCAATAGTAACCCATTCAAAAGATGCGCTTGATCATGGCCATGTCATTGAAATGGCCATCACACGTATTATCATGAGCTTGCAAAATTGCCCATGATGCCTCTTTGGGCTCTAAGCAACGAAGGAGAACTCCATCGTAGCCTTGTTGGTACAAGATGTCTCCTATTAAGACATATTTAGCCACTTTTTATTTAAATGTGTGCTTCATAGCATGTGGCAATCCCTCTGGGATTACACCAAGCTTTAGGAAGTCATGGATTTGTGACATCCAGTTTTGTTAAGCCTCAGCTTCGACTGCTAAGACGACTTGCTCCCCCTGCGTATTTACTTTTTTAAATGCAGAATAGGAAATAAACTTATGGTGAATGGTGGTACCACCCCCTATTGAACTCTAAGAGGTTAATGACCCCTAGGGTGCCTTCTTCAAATAGTATTCAGCTCTGTAGAACCATTCGAATTTTGGTTATACATTGATCATGTTGATTGACATTATATTATTAAAGGCTTTGCGTTTCGTAGCTGAGTGTGAAAGCATTTTAACATGAATGGTAGTGAAATTAGCAGACATATTCTGAGTGATTAAGGATCCCAAAGAAGCCATGGTGTTTGCAAACATATTTGACAATCGAGGGTTTACCTCGATGTTGTACCATTCCAATTTAGCCAAATATATTGCAATAAGATCCTTGTAATATTTCAATATGGGACATAGACACTGGAAGAGTACCTTGAATTACTTTGGGCAAGGATTTGCCAAAGATGTTTAATATTTTAATGTTCATGGCAATGACTATGTGGAGGCCCAACAGTAGGGCTTAGTACTCAGTGTTGTTGTTGGTGCACAAAAAATCCAAATTAAACGACAAGGGCATTGGAGCTCCTTGCGGTGTGAAAAACACTATTCTTGCACCACCCCCTTACTCACACTTTGAAACATCGAAGAACAGAGTCATATCAGCATTGTTCTCAATTTATTCAGGTTTAAGAGCTTCAGATATGATGAAGACTACATCATCTAGAAGCTCTATGGTTAGAGGCCTACTGTTTGATAGTGGTACCTCAGCTAATTGATCCGCTATGACCTATACCTTAATGGAATTTTAGCTTATGAATTCTAGATCAAATTTTGTAAACAACATGATCCACTTTGTAGTACGCGTATTGTGATAAGTCTTACTCATCATGTACTGCAAAGGATTTTGTTTGGATATAACATATGTCGTATGACTGAACATATAGTGTAACAATTTCTTTGTAGCGAACACTACTGCTAAACACAATTTTTCTACATATGCATACCCGAGCTCATAGATCACCAAGGTTCGACTAATATAATATATGGCATATTCTTTGCCTTGCACATTCTTTTGGTCTAACATGGTTCCCAGTGCAAAGTTAGTTACCGATATATATAGTACAAAAGGCACCTCTGGCCTTGGTGGAGCTAGCACTAGCGACGTCGCCAAATATTGCTTTATTTTAGTGAAGGTTGCTTAACAGTCCTCGTCCCAGTTGAATGAGTCTCCCTTATGTACCAGTCGATTCATGGGTCAACATTTATCCAATAATTGAGCGATGAATCACTTTATCGATGCTACCTTGCCCTAAAGGCTCCTTAAGTAATATTGGTGTGAGGACACATTTCCAAGATAGCCTTGACCTTTGTTGGGTCAACTTCAATGCCTCGCTTAGAGATGATGAATCCTAGTAGTTTTCCAGAAGTTACGCCTCATACGCACTTCTTAGGATTCATCCTGACATTGTGCTCTATCAGGCGATCGAAGACCTTCCTTATGAGCTCTACATGCTCTTCTCGCAACAATGACTTGGCCAACAAGTCATCGATATAATCTTCTAGAATTTTGTGCATATAGTCATGAAATATGTATGTCATGGCTTGATGATATGTGGCACCAATGTTTTTGAGGCCAAATGGCATAAATTTGTAGCAAAACATTCCCCATGGCATTATAAATGCGGTTTTATGTTGGTATTTGGGTTTAATCCAAATTTGATTGTAACCAAAAAAAATGTCCATTAAGGAGAGCATTTTGTGACCTTTAGTTGCATCTACGAGAGAATAAATATTGGGAAACGGAAATGAATCTTTGGGTGTTGCCTTATTTAGGTCTCTAAAATTCATGCAAATACAGATTCTTCCATCGGGTTTTCCCACGGGTACCATATTGGACACCCATTCTAAATAGTCGATGGAGTTCACAAATTCCACATCCAACAACTTTTGTAGCTCATATTTTACCATTAAGGCTACTGTTGGGTGCATCTTTATAAGCTTTTGCTTGATCGAATTCTTTGTCAGATCTAGTGAAAGGTTATGCATAACCAATTTTGGGTCTAGACCTGGCATATCCTTGTACATCCAAGCAAATAAATTTGGTCTCTCTTTCAAACGAGAGATGAGGGTGGCCCGCTCATCTAGAGTGAGACTCTCTCCAAATTTAACCTTATTTACACTGGTGGGATCATTACTGATTCCACCTCAAAGATTTCCTCTATTGACATATGCGATCCCTCCTCAAGTTGATGAGGCGTAGGAATCAAATGGATGTCATCAGTCGGGTTGATAGGTTCTATGTTGGAAGCATTTTTGGCATGATAGACATCGTATGCACAACCTGGCACAAAATGAAAAGGTTGCAACATTTCTCCCTTAGGGAATAAATCTTCAGACTCAACGGGTGAATCAGCACGATCCCAGTCGATAGCATCTTTGTTAAGATACAATGGTTTAGACAGATCTCTTGGATTATAGAGTGGAGTGGTCAAATCAATGGAGACCATGTTTATGGAATGGAATTGATCTCCAAGACCACATGGACCAACTTCTACATAATATACATAGTCCTCATACCCACGATCTGGCTCTAACGACATAGGCACAAAGGTTTCTTCTCTGTGAGGACTGCAAACAACTAGATCCTCCCTATGCACTGCCTGCAAAATAGGATCATTTGGCTCCTGGAGCTCCATGTAGGTCGATGAAAAGGGATTAACCAATCGATAAATTTGATCTAGGTTTAACAGTCTTGCTCTCAGAAGAGGACCACTATCGATAGACCTCATCTATGTCTATGGTTTGATGATGATAACACAAATAAGGAGGACCAAGGTAGGCCCTCTCTAACTCATATTCTTCACCATTGTCAGACAACCAGAACCCATCATTCACTCCTACTCCTAGGGGGCACTCTAGAAATTGTAGTCCCGTGAATTTGACTGCTTGATTGTTGTCATCACTATTTGGATAAACCAGATAATTATATCGTAAGTGTGAGATCACCAAGAAATCTAGCTCTACTTCTTCCCATGAATGATCAATGTTGGGAAGGATCTCTTCGATAAATTGTATTGATTCAATAGGAAATAAATAATGTGCATACTAGGGCCTTCCATAGGCACCTTCGAATTCATCCCTATATTCATCGTCATTTGAGGATTACTCATCTACGTCATAGCCTAGTCCACTCATATCGGAGGTGGACTCCACTCCATATTCATTACAAATATCTCCTAGCTCGAGATCGCCTACAGTAATGGGGTTACGCTCCTACACATTTGTGTCATTGACTACATCATGGGTTTGGTGTCTCAAGTTATCTCTGGGGTTTAGTTCTATCTCAGTCTGCTCAAGGAGCCCTTTAGTTCTATCCCATTGTGATTGCCTTCTATAACCACCATAAAGGCTCACACCCGATCAAAATTTGAGTGTAATAGTGAAAATAATAACATGTATGAAATGCAAGAAATTGACAACAAGATAAACAATAAAAGACACTTTATTCCATTATGAAGTCATTTCGGGTTACAAGTACATCCCTCTTAGGGATAATCATGTTGATACGATATTACAATAAGATTCATGAAATTGTTTCCCTCTCAAGGGTAGGTGTGATATTTCAAATGCATTCGTAGGGTGACACAAACTGCCTTAGGGTGGAGTTGACCCTCTTCTTTGCATTGAGGAAGGATTCAAATATTAAGATCCTTTGAATGTAGATCCATGCGGTCAAGAAACAACAGATAATGATAAAAAACATATCCAGCCTCTCGCGATGAGGCCCTTAAAAGGAAAGATGCATAAAGATGCCATTAAAAACATGAAATCAAGAAAGAATGTAAAAGACGTTTAAACTATGCTAAACTAACAAAGATTCATGGAAATACATAAAAGAGTATAGCAGTCAATATTTGCATGGTTCAATTAAATTAAATAAAGCTTTAAAAGTCATAAAGAACCCATTGATGTCTATTTCATGCTACTATACTAAACTAATTTTAACCCTAAATCTATCAGTTAAAAATATCTACAACTACAATTAAACCGTGCAAATTACTAGTCTAGTCTAATTAGATGGACATAAATAAAAATAGTAAGGTGGTGATACCTCTATTGCAAACCACAACACTGGTGTACAGTCTGTACTATAAACCACATTTGAAAGCTATGGTGAGCACTCAAGTAAGTTTACCTTCAAAATCAAGGGCAGTGGACTTTACCTCCTTGTCCAAAGATGTTCAAGGGTCACCTTCGGTGTCCTTCTAACAAGTTTGGCGGTTGAATAATTAAATAGGGCCTTCATTTACCTGAATTAGCATTTATTAGCTCTCCAATGGTCCTTAGGGAATACATGGCCTAATTCATCATGATGTTTGACAAATTGACAATGGTAGATAGAAACAAGGCTCTCTCTATGCACTCAAGTGAGTCCACAATTCAACAGGGCTTCGCTACTCTAAACTCCAATGCTTTGTTGATAGTTTACCCTAATTCTCAAGGGTACTTATAGGATGTCCCAGGGCTAGGGGTGGCTTCATATATAAGCCAAGATCAATAAGGGGTGGTTAGGATAGTTGGATTGGAAGCATCCATCCTCTAACTACCGTCTTATAGAACAAATGGTCATTTCAACCGATTTGGCTCGGATGAACACCAACTGAACTTCAATTTAGACTACATGTTGCATTTGTAGTTAAAATTGTAAATCATAGGCCTTAGCCATGGTTTAGACTATAAACCGTAGGCCTTAGCTTGGTTTAGACTATACACTGCAGGTATGGGCTATGGTTCAGACTTATTAAGCCAAGGAACCCAAATTGAGTGGTTAGAACCACTGCTCTATCTTGGAGTCTATCCAAGATCCTCCATATGGTCTTCCAGCATGTCCATTTGAGTTGTTACCTTCGACATAACATGTTTTAGGTGTCTATAGTACGAAACAATCAAGTTAGCCTTACCTGAATTCAAGCTTGATGACCCTACCAAACATCCCAAAAAATATAGAAAACACCTATTTTACCCATACCATAGGCAAAACGATCATTGTTAGGTATGAAGATGGTATACAACAAGTAGGTCAACTAGAGATCTAACCTGCTAGACATCTGGTTCTGACCTCTAGGTCATCATACGTCTAGGCTGGTAGGCATCTAGGCCTGATGTCTGGGCTACCATATGTCTAGGCAGATAGAAATCTAGGCCTGACATTTAGGTAGCCAAACGTCTAGGCTAGTAGACGTCTGGGACTGACATATTGGCCTAACGTTTGGGCAACCAGACATCTAGGCCTAATTTCTAGGTAGCCATATGTCTAGGTTGGTAGATGTTTGGGTCTGACATCTGGGCTACCAGACATCTAGGTTGGTAGACATCTAGGCCTAATGTCTAGGCAGCTAGACATACAGGTTGGTAGACATCCAACCTGATGTCTGACCAAGTAGATGTCTAGGCCAAACTTCAAGCTAAGTAGACATAAGAGTAGTGGACATCTAGGTAGACAACATGAATGTGAAATATGAACAGTCTTGGGAAGTAGAAATGAATTCTGTTGGAAGAGGAAATGAACAGTTTGGAGTCTTCATTCTACTCTATAAAAGGGATGTGATCCCTTACATATGATATAGTTGTTGAAAATTTTGAAAGACATGGACGTAAATTTTACTAAAAATAATAAAAGTGAAGTTGCCATCACCCCATGGTTTTCCCTGCATATTTCAGGTTTCCATGTAACTCTCTGTGTCACTTGTGTTACTATTTCTGTGTTCTATATTTTTGTTATTGTGCTTCCTCTTGTAGGTGATAAATATTAGATTTTTTTCCTAAAATCCGGTATTAGAGCTAAGGTTTTGTGCAAGTGGAAGCTGCAACAATGATAAAAGGTGTAACCAAGTTTGAGATTGAGAAATTTGATGGCAGCAACTTCGCTCTATGGAAGATGAAGGTGGAGGATTTGCTGGTTCAAAATGACCAAGTTCAAGCCTTGGAAGGGGTTGCGAGTAAACCAAGCAGTATGAAAGATGAAGAGTGGGTAACACTTGATAGGAAGGCAATTTATATAATCTGTCTCTACCTAGAGGACTCCATCTTGTTCAATGTAGATGAAGAGAAGACTGTGAAAGCCCTTTGGCAAAAGCTTAAAAAGTTGTATGAAACAAAATCAGCAACTAACAAGGTTTTTCTAAAAAAGCAACTTTATAGCTTGAGGATGAAGGAAAGTTCATCTGTTGTAGATCATTTGAATGAGTTTAATAATCTTATTAGTAAACTAGTTTTAGTTAATGTGAATATGGAGGATGAAGATAGAGCTATCACCCTACTTTGTTCCCTCCCAAACACTTGGAATTATTTGGTGATGACCATCAATAATTAATCATCAGGAACTCTCAAATTTGATGATGTGGTAGCCACTTTGTTAGCAAAATATTTGAGGTGAAAAATGTCTCTGGAACCCTTAATCAATGAAGCCCTATCTGTGAGAGGTTGATCGTTCGAGGGGAGTAAACAAGGTAGAAAATAGTCCAGATCTAAGTCTAAACGACGTAAGTAGAAAGGGAAGTCCTGGTATTATGGGAAGCCAAGACACTCCAATAAGGACTATTGGCAATTAAATAATGGTGAAAAGAAAAATCAGGCATCACCCAAGGCTAGTGCAGCAGACTTAGGAGATGCAACAACATGTGAAGCCTTCTGTATCATTGACAATAGATCAGTTTTATATACTTGGGTTTTGGACTCAGGGGTATCCTTCCACATGTCTCCCCATAGAGACTAGTTTGATAAATATCAACCATACTGTGGTGGAAAGGTCTATTTCGGTGATGATCATACTTTAGACATTATGAGAAGAGGGGAGATAAGGATCAGGTTAGATGATGGTAGAGAAATGATGTTATGTGATGTGCGACATGTACCTGATTTGAGGAAGAATTTACTCTCAATCAAAATGATGGATAAGCTAGGATATTATGTCACCTTATATAATAACTACTACAAGATTACTAGAGGATCTCTTGTAGTATCAAAGGGAGAATATTATGGGACTTTATACCATTTATGTGGTGATACGGTGACCAAACATGCAGGAACAACAAATTTTGTTCAAGATATAGTAATGCTATGGTATCAATGCCTAGGCCGTATGAGTGGGCTAAAAATTTGGCATGCCAAAGGTATGGTTTTTGGGATTAAGTCTTGTAATTTAGACTTATGTGAGCACTATATTTTTTGTAAACAGAAGAGGGTTCAGTTTACTGCAAGTCCTGGTAAGAGTTCTGATTTTCTGCAACTTATACATTCGGATATATTTGGACCTGTTCCCACTCAGTCCTTGAATGGTGCCATCTATTTTATGATTTTTATAGATGATTATTCTATGAGAGTTTGGGTTTAATTTATGAAGAAGAAGTCGAAATCTTTGCAAAAATTTAAGGAGTTCAAAACACGGGTAGAAAAGAGTTTGGGCAAGTCAATTTTGTGTCTTAGGTCAGATAATGGAGGTGAATATTGCTCCATGGAATTTGTTAAATATTGTATGTAGGAAGATATTAAGCACCAGAATATTGTACCATACACTTCACAGTAAAATGGTGTGGCTGAGTGGATGAATCACACAATCATGGAACGTGTAAGAAGCATGCTTAGCACAGCCATGTTGGAGAAAATGTTCTAGGCGGAGGCTATTAATACAATTGTTTATCTTATTAATAGGTCACCTATAGCTGCATTGGATGGACAAATTTTGAAGGAGGTTTGGTGTTGTAAGCCACTTGATTACTCTCATTTGTGCACCTTTTGCTGTGATGCATTTACCCATGTACCCAAAGAAAAAAGGTCCAAGCTTGACCCAAAGTCAAGAAAATGTATTTTTCTCGGCTATGGAGATATAGTGAAGGGGTATAGACTCTGGGATCCTACTGCCCACAAGGTAATAATTAGTCGGGATGTAATTGTTGATGAAAAATCCATGCAAAGGAAGGAGGTATAGCAAAATCCTAATGTTGTACCTATTGAAGTAGAATTGAGTGAAGATGAACATGCTGAAGTTTTTGATCAACATGCAAAACAACAAGTAGAAAAAGAAGTAAAGCAACCACAACGATCACAAGACCAAGAGCCACAACCGACAGATCATTGGGTTAGAATATCTACACATCCACAAAAGTGTTCGAAAAGGTATTCTCGTGTATATCAATCCTATTTTGCTTTGTTAACTGATGATGGTGAACCTAGTTCATTTCAGGAAGCTAGAGAGTCTAAAAATACAAGAAAGTGGAGGAAATCCATGGATGAGAAAATTGAGGTACTTCAAAAGAATAAAACTTGGGAACTTGTGGATCTCCCACCTGGAAGAAATATTGTTGGAAACAAGTAGGTGCACAAAGTGAAGAAGAACACTAATTGGCTGTTGGAATGCTATAAAGCTCGCTTGGTGGCAAAGAGCTATGTGCATAAGTCATGTGTTGACTTTTATGAAATTTTCTCTCCAGTTGTGAAGATGACTACTATTAGAGTTCTACATGCACTCGTAGTTGCATAGGATTTGGAATTGGAGCAACTTGATGTAAATACTGCTTTCTTGCATGGTGATCTCGAGGAAGAGATATATATGGATCATCCTGAGGGCTATGAAGAAAGAGGCAAAGAGCATTTGGTTTACAAAGTGAAGAAATCACTGTATGGATTGAAACAAGCATGAAGGATGTGGTACAAGAAATTTGACACCTTCATGAAGAGCCAATATTTCAACAAGAATGAAGCTGATCATTATGCATACTATAAGAGGTTTGATGATAGAAATTTTATTATTTTCTTCTATTGTATGTTGATGATATGCTCTTTGCAGGCCCCATCATGAAGAAAATCATTAATCTTAAGGCTCAGTTGAATAGGACATTTGAAATGAAGGATTTAGGAGCAGCAAACCAAATTTTAGGGATGAATATACACAGGGACAAAAAATGAAGAAAGATCTAGTTAAGTCAAAAGTCATATGTGGAAAAGATTCTGTAACGCTTTAATATGCAGAATGCTAAACCAGTTAGTACCCCACTTCTTCCACAATTAAATTTGTCTTCCAACCAGTGTCCTAGAACAAAAGTAGAGAAGACCAGCATGTCTCATGTATCGTATTCATCAGCATTGGAAAGCCTCATGTATGCCATGGTGAGCACCAGGTAAGATATTGTCCAAGCAGTAGGAGTAGTCAGTTGGTACATAGAAAATCCTAGTAAGGAGCATTGAAATACGGTGAAGTGGATATTCAGATATTTAAGAGCCACTTCAAATGTTGTCATTTACTTTGGATCGATAGATTTGCAAGTTACAAGTTTTGTGGATTCTGATTATGGTGGAGATAGATATGGGAGAAATTCCACTACAGGATATACCTTCAGTCTTGCAGGAGGAGCAGTAAGTTGGGCTTCAAAGTTACAGTCTATTGTGACTTTATCAACCATTGAAGCAGAATATATTATAGCAACTCATGCCATAAAAAGAGGCAATTTGGATGGAGAGATTATTGGATGACTTCAAGGTAATGTGGGAGAAAATTACATTGCATTGTGATAGCTAGAGTGCTATTTAGATAGTGAAGAATCCAATATTCCATGATCACACGAAGCACATTTATGTCAAGTACCACTTTATCAAAAATATGGTCGAAGAAGATAGGATCCTATTGCAAAAAATTGACACTGAAGTGAATCCTGCAGATATGCTTACAAATACATTCAAGGTAGAGAAGTTTGAGTGGTGCATAACTTCTCTAGGCTTGCTAAAAAAGTAACAAGGGCAGCATTGGGAAATTGGCATTGGATGAAAAAATTTTAAGCAGAAGAATTCCTGAATATTGACTTCAAGTGGGAGAATTTTAGGTATGAAGATAGTATGCAACAAGTAGGTCATCTAGACGTCTGACCTGCTAGATGTATGGGTTTGACATCTAGGAAACCAGACATCTAGGCTGGTAGATGTCTAGGTCTGATTTATGGGCTGCCATATGTCTAGGTTGGTAGACATCTAGGCCTGACATCTAGGCAACCAAACGTCTAGGCTGGTAGACATTTGGACCTGACGTCTGAGCAACCAGAGGTCTAGACCTGATGTTTGGATAGCCAAACATCTAGGCTGGTAGACATCTGGGCCTAACTTCTAGGCTGCCAGACGTCTAGGCTAGATGTCAAGCCAAGTAGGTCAGGGCAGTGGACATCTAGGTAGATGATAGTAATGGAGAAGATGAACAATTTTGGTGAGAAAAAACAAACAATATTTGGGAGCTAAAACAAACAGGTTTTGGAGGTTTTCATTAGAAGAGGAAATGAACAATTTGGAGTCTTCCTTATGCTCTATGAAAGGGATGTGATCCCTTGCATATGATATAGTTGTTGAAAATGCTGAAAGACATGGATGTAATTATTTTTTTAAATAATAAAAGAGAAGTTGCCATTGCCCCATGGTTTTTCCTACACATTGCAGGTTTCCACGTAAATCTCTGTGTCACGTGTTACTGTTTCCATGTTCTATATTTTTGTTATTGTGCTTCCTCTTACAGGTGATAAATCTTGGATTTTTTTCCTAACAGTCATGACATCAACTCCTACCACATTTTTAAGAACATCGTCCAAGACCTCATAGACTTAGGGGTCATCAATGTGGATAATCCCTTAGCTCCACAAAACCAAAATTTGGGAATTTTTTAGACACCTCTTCCCAACCATGGAGAGGCCCAAACTAACGTAGGAGGTAATAACCATCAAACACCTCCTAACCAAGTCAACCATGTCCAATAGTACCAAAATTTTGTAGGAGCAGTTCATGTAGTCACAAGAGGGCAAAGGCAAAATCAACAGAGTGTCCAACAACCTTCAAACCCACCGCCCATCCAAACATCTCCAAATCCATCCCCTCCAATCCATATTTCCAATCCACCAAATCAACCCATCCATCGACCTATAAGGCCAGTGGTAACCTTAAGTAGTCGGTTAACTACTAGCTTGAAAATGGCATCAGCTAAATTGTCTGTATATGAGCTTATCCAACAATCCCCTAGGCATAGAGAAGCTTTAATGGAGATTCTTAAGTCTATTGAGTTAGAAGCCCAAGACTCTAATGCCTTCAATAGTTTTTTAGGGAGTGTTAGGACATGCATGGAGCCATCCATCACCTTTTATGACTTTGAAATAAATTCGATAACCTCAAAATCTATGGATCCTCCATTGCATATCATGGCCTTGATAGATAAAAAGTCATTCAAAAGAGTCCTAATCGACACCGGCTCATCCATTAACATCATCACCACCACTGCCCTTCACCACCTCAAGCTTCCACCTTCCCACATTTCCAAGTCATCATTCACCCTCAAAGCATTTAATGATGCTTTGTGTACCATAGTTGGCACTATTGTTTTACCCATTGAAGTAGGGGCTAGAATATTGCACACAATGTTTCATATATTGGAAGGAACAATGGCATACAATGTACTCCTTGGTAGACCTTGGATGAGGGAAATGAAATGTGTTCCTTCAATTCTTCATCAATGCTTGAAATACATTCATGATGGACAAGTCCATTGCATCCCCACAGATGTAGAACCTTTTAAGTATTGCAATTTCATTTCAAATCCTTATGAATCCATGTTGCCCTCCACCCATTTATTTTTATCCCCATATTCATCTAATTCAACTTATTCCTCTTCTAATCCATCTCCTTCTAATCCATCCACATCTTCTTCCAAAGCTCCTATTCTTGAGGAGTTACCCATCACAAAACCCCCTAAATCATCCATTTCTTCTTGTACATGTGGTCAAGGTCAACCCACTTTTGCCACATCATCCGCATCAACCATTCCTTCTTCTACAACCATCTCTTCTTCATCATCATTGCCTCATCTACCTTATTCTAATTCCAAACCATCACCCAATCCTTCTCCATCAATCGATGTTTCACAAGTTGAACTTTCAGATTGTGAAAATTTTAACTCTCCACCAACATCCATAGCCAACTCCAATCCTGATCCATCATCCACCACCTCATCCCAAGTCGAGGTCCACATCACTAGTCCTGGTATTGGTGAATACATGGTCCAAGATGTTACCATTACCCCTTTAGCCATTCCCACAGCCAAGGATTTTGGTCACCCATGTGACCATCCTTTAACCATAGGTGTTGTATACGACATGAGTTCTACTCCTAACAATATTAACTTTGTCTATGGAGGGTTGGATTCCTCAATTGAGGCAAACCCACCCAAAGAACCAAAAGAGCCGAGACGTGCCAACATACACAATATGGTAGGATTTCCATCCCATTACTTTCACATAGTCAATTGGCAAGGTCAAGGTCTAGGTTCCCATGAACAAGGGATACATGACATAATAGATTTCCCATATCGAGGAGCACATGACCATTCAGGCTTAGGGTTTACCCCACTTTCCTCCACTACTTCCCTTGAGCAAGCTTTTCAAAAGCTTAGCCTCAAGGATGAAGACAAAGCCCCCCTTCCATGTTCCTCAACCGCTTCTCTTGAACAAGCTCTTCAAGAGCTTAGCTTCAATGAAGAAGATGATCCCCTCAATTTTTCATACCCACTCCCAGATTTCTATGATGAAATTTATGAAGAGTATGAACTTATGTCCAACGCTTCTAATGATTCTGAAGAGGAATTTCAGCCCATTGTTCCCCTTACCCAATAGGATGAGTTTTACCTCACACTGTTCCCCATCCATCAGCCCATATTTCACTTGCTTCTTCCACAAGAACAAGCTGACCCACCTGGGGAACCACCCCCACCTTGAGTTCCATTGAGCCATTCAGCCAAGCCAAAATTTGTAACATATGTACAAAAAAAAATCAAAACATTCAAAAATAAAACCCCAAAATCAAAAAATTTTCTTTACATGTACATAGAATTTGATTTCATGTTTGTTGCTGCTATCCAGGGTTAACAAGATTCGACATCGGTTCCCATCCATGCTTCCAATCCATCCTATCCTACTAAGTCAGTATGAATCCTATTGACTTATTCACCCCACTCCGTAATCCATACAATCCGGCTAAGCCAATTCCAATTGACGAAAGCCTTGTTGACATGGATCGTATTTCTTCCCCACCCTCCTTTTTGGAGTTCGTCCTATCCAAGGAATTGTTAAGGGCTTCTACCAACTACATTCCTCCTTCCCCTCCACCTTCACCTCCATCTTCCACCAAGAATCCCGAGGTCTTTTAGGAGAGTTAGATGACGATAAGAAGAAGAATTAGATGACATCATAGACTATCTCGATTGGCTCTCAAGCCTGGTACCCATTCGTAAGCTTAATGGGGTGATACACATTTGCATTGATTTTTGAGACTGGTCTTAGCTCTTCCTTGTCTGGGGGTCCTCTTCTATGCATGATTTGATTATTATATATACATGGCTAAAAAAAAACAAACAAAAACAAATCATTCATATAGGCATGGTCTCATTGCATACATCTGGCATTTACATATAGGCATGCATTTCTCACATTGCATTTATACATATTGCACACATATTCCATTTGAATTTATTCCACATGCATTCCACTGCATTCATTATACATGCATTCCTTCATTTTTCATATTGCATTCATCCCATCCCATGTTCAATGATTTTTTATAGTAGTGATGATATGGCCAAATACAAAAAGACAAGTTTCCACAATTGGGGGTACCTATTTTTGGTATTTATGCAATGTTCTCCAATGTCATAAACCAACAAGCCCATTTTTCAAAAGTCATAAAGCCCAAATTTTCATTCACTCAGCCACTACTAGTGTATCTAGCAACCTCCGAAAAGATGTCCAATTTTCTTTGGGACCAAAAACACTTTTTCACATTAAAAAAGTCTTGAGTCTTGTCAACTGATTCCAAAAGCAATCTTGTACCAACCACACTTTTTCACACCTTAAAAACATTTTGAGTCAAATAAGGATAACACCATACTTGGGTGGCACCTTGAAGTGAAAAGGGTATTCCTCGCTTGTCCTATCATGCAACATTGTCCAAAAACCAAAAATAGTGGTTCTCACCACTATCACAATTACTCGCCAAATACAAACACAAAATATAGAGTAGTAAGGATAGGATCACATTCTCATCACACTTCGGTTGAGAATCTGATTCCCCAAAGCTCTATCCCAAATTCACAAATCCCACAGATCCCTAAAGCTGTAAGGATCGTACTACATTTCCCTCAGAAAGTTATGTAGTCATCCCCAAGGCCTAAAATATCAAATCATTGGACTATGGAGTGAGTCTCCACCGGGGCTATAGATGCTTGACTGGTAGTGGAGTAAGCTCATGCGAGGCGACATGTCTCTCTTCCAAAAAGGGAGACCTCTGACCGCACATATGGACAAGCTAGCTTCTTGGTCCTCTCCATAACAGGTCATGCCCAATTTACTCATAATGGGTTAATGAACTTCACATGCACACACATTGGTTCTTGATTGCCTAGGGTCATTGTCATGCTCAATATTTGGTACATGAACTTCACTTGCACACACCTTGGTCCTAAAGAAAGTTAGACAACCTTTAGTGAGTTTGGTTGATAGCACTAGTCTGTTTGAGTCTTTGAAAATCTTTTAGTATTCCATATCAACATCCATATCTTCTTCCATATCAACATCCATATCTTCTTCCATATCAACATCCATATCTTCTTCCATGTCAGCATCCATGTCTTCATCATGGATCAACCTGCATAAAACCACCAAGTTTGGTGCCCCTGATGGCAAAACAATGAACAAAAATGGCCAACAAAATTTTGAACTAAAAAGGATCATTAGAACATCATGCATTCCTCTCATATAGTTAGCATTCATATACATGCCATTTAGCTTGCATTAATCATCCATATAAACATCATCCATATACATGCCATTTCGCTTGCATTAATCATCCATAACATTATGCATAAACATCATGATTAGTTTGCATTAGTCATCCATAAGAAATGCATAAAAACATTTTCATAAAACATGCATTGCATACACATAAAAGCATTCACACAAAGGATAACACAAATATATAAAAATCCATGTATATATATATATCAAAAATATCATATGTACAATGAATGCCATAAAGGCTACAATGGAGCACCAAGGCTCATATACAAAAGTGCATCTAAGCACTAAGCTAATGTCTATGAGTGGACCCCTAAGACCTAGTAGGAGCCCTAGACCTAGAACTAGATGTTGTATGCCTCGATGCCTCGGTCCTAGAGGATGAAGGAGGATCTAGAAAAGGGATGTGATTAGCCATGCACAAATCCTCCAAGGAGTGCACGTATGTCTCGCTAGCCTGTAGTCACCGTAAGTCAATCTAATGACATTGCTCTCTCACCAAAATCTCTTCCCGAAGCCTCGTGATCATATCCTGATCATCAACTTGATCTATTGGTTTCTCCACCTCCATCCAAGTAATAGTAGCCTACAACTAAGAATTAACCCCATCTCACCCCGCTATAGCCTCCCTATGAGACTCTAGTGTAGTCTCCCGCTCCTCGTGGAGCTGCTCCACCTCTGCCCGTAGCCTAGCCACCTTAGATATCTCCCCCATATCCTCATCATCCTCCCCCTCCTCATCCACCACCTCCACCTCAGGATTCTATTGGGCTGCTCCCCTCGATTACCTCCAACTCATCGATCATTGAGGCCTCATCCTCTTCGGAGTCATCCTCAACCCTATAGCTATTGCATCCCCACCACTCACCACCTTTGGTACCCATACTGCTTGGGCACCAAACCAAGTTGCATACTCTAGTATCACCCCGACATCATCTACATCGAGGACCTCTAGCCACTCATCATCTCCTATCTGAACCTCACCATGGCTCCACACATGGAAGCCCCACCTCATCTCATCGATGTTGGTACAACATCGGCTCATCCAACACATCCTAAGGTAAGCTAAACTACCTCAACACCCATGAGTATTGGAAGTACTCCACCTCCTCATCCCTCCTCCCAACCAACCATTAAGCCTACCTCACCCGACGTAGTTGCTCCTCATCACCATCCCACCAGACTCCTTGCCATGGCCTCCATATCATGTCAGCCCGAGTCAACCCCGACCACATATCCTGATACCACTGGCTGGTATGCACCTCTCAACTCGGTTGCACCTCCTCAGCCACCACCCATCTCCTCGCATAGGGCTCACCCATATGCCATGCCTAGCAAGGTAGCCCCTCTGACCGAGCCACACTAAAGTGCTCCCAAGCCCAACACTGTAGGAGGAAGCTGCACCCAATCCCCTTCCTCCCTCTCCATGTCACCTCATAGAGCTCCCGATATAGCTACACCAATAATATAGGAGCCCATGCATATCCCCTTGGGTCGGTGAGTAGGTCACTCACCAATCCCAATAGGTTCCAAGGGAACCTACAACCAGTGCTATTAGGTAGCACTATGTTCACTAACATGAACATGATCAAGGCTGGGAGTGCATCCAACTCCTTCACCTTGTACATGCTCAGGTAGCATATACCTCCATCCCCCATCCTCGCCTCTCACCACCGCTCCTCGAACATCTTCTCCATCTCCACCTTCTTGTCATGTCCAACCATCACCTTCTCCCCTTCTACTGGCACCTTGAGGATGTGGTATACATCCTCAAGGGTGATAGTAGCCTCCCCAGTCGATAGCTGGAATGTCCCCCTATCAAAATCCCATCTCTCTATCAATGATGAGAGATACCCCTCATCCACCCTCACAACATCCAACCTAGCCACTCCCTCCAAACCCACCTTCCCCAAAAGCTCCCAATCCCCCTCCGTGAGCTTCTTCCTCATCCTAGGAACAAGAGGAGAGAAGCGATGTCGAGGCTCTATCTCCCTCAACTGCAGCAACAAATATTTTTTTATTAATATTATTTCAAAAAAAAAATACAAAAGTTTTGCACAAAAGACATAGTGTTTTTCAACATTACCAGGGCAAAGCGAGCCTCCGCTCCACCAGCAGCATGAACTCCCTCCACCACCATAGCTCCCATGCAAATTCTCACCAACCTCACCTTCCTCACCAATTCACTCCACTCCTCAAGCGCAGATGCAGAAACTCTCAAATGCAGGAATGAGCCAAAAAAACTGCACTACAAGCTACTTATAGCTGTAGCTAGCATGCTCAAGCACAGTCTAGTGCCTGTGGGTTGTAGCTGCACATGGGTGCCTGCAGGTGCACCCAGGCATAGTCGGGCACCTACAGAATACCGTAGGTGCAGCCGGGCACCTGGTGTCAGGATGCCATAAAGGTAAAAGGGCCCAAAATAGGAGCTTGCCCCCTCAAAACCCCATCAAATTTCACCCACACATCATGCATATCATAAAATTATGTTTTGTAAAAGCAGACATTGTTTTGCACTTTCATTTTTTGAATACGATCCACATTTGTAAAATACACAAATTGACTTACAAAATGCATCAAACGATTCCAAATTTTTACAAAACTAACACTCATCTCTTCTATTCCATCTTCTTCATCATTCCACAAATTTTTGTAAATATTGGAGTTGATTTGACCATCAAATCAGTTGTTTCCATCCAAAAAGTGCAGAATCAACCACTAACAATTTCATATTTACAAATTGACTCCGATATTGGTGATTTCATCATATTCTTCCATCAACATTCTTTCCATTATCATAATCTACCATCATTTCTTCCAACAAGTGTCAAAATTACAAGTGAATCTCGTATATAGTGGTTCATTCTATATACTTGGTGATTGCAACGATTCGCATCCATGCAATTCGGTAAGATGAATGGATTACCATAAGAACACTTGGTCATCATCATCATCACTTATCTCCTTGTCCAAGAACACAATCACATTTGGTACTTCAAATTTTGAGTGAAACCCTGCCAAGAACAATTTGCACAAAAGCAGTCATTGATGGCCTAGTTCGTGAGGCTTAAAACATGAACACAAATCAAATTTCATCATTCACAATATCCTTAACACCTTCGAGATATGCACTAGCTAGGATGATAGATCACTAGCAGTACGTCCAAGGTTCATTACTTTTTCTTCCTTTTTGCATTATCATTTTGCATATCAATGATGCCAACAAGGCAAAATGCTTCAACAACATCGATTCATCCCAAATTTGGGGCAACCACAATTTGATTATGATTTTCCCATGATGGGATACATCTTACATGATCATGGCATCTACATTTGACACAACCCCCCTCTCACCATTGGGGAAAAAATGGTATCACATTTTACATCATTCATATCGTCCACATCACATCACATTTGCACAAAACCCTTCATCCGTTAGGGTAAACGTAGACACATCACATCACATTTTTCACTAACCCCCTTCACACCGTTGGGGCAAAAATGGTACCACATCATTCATCATTTGCACAAATTTTTTAATTGGCTCATGCGATTCATCCATAATCCCATTCACCAATTGAGGGGGTAAGCTACGCAAATTCCAAAAATTCTTTATTCTTTTGTCTTCAACGTTATTACTCAAAATCCAACAAGAGAGAGAAGTTGCTTCTGCACCCAAAGCCCAACCAGGTGTCTCGTGTTTTTGCACCATATTGTGTTTCATGCAACATGGTACAAAAAGGGGCATCTGTAGACACCAAATCCTAGCCACTTATCCACCATCACCCCTTCCTGCCATTCAATTGGCCATTCCATGCCTTTCCCACCATCCAATGGCCCACTTTAGCCTTTTCCCACCATTTTCCAACCCCTATTTGAATTATTTATATTTATTTTATATTATTTATGTTTAAATATAATATTTTATATTATATTTTAATATATTTATTATAAAATATATATTTATAAACCCAATTAACCTCAGCCATTAGATCTAATCTAATCTCAGCCATCCATCTTCCTTAATCCGTGTCACACTTAAAGTATAATCTCAGCCTTTGGATTTGATTTAATATTAGCCACATGATCAAAAGTGTTAGGTTGAAACCCTAAGAAAACCCTAGGCTTGATTATAAATAGGAGCATTCTCAATGCTCAACCCCTAGAAAATTTGAGTCTTGAAATCCTGAAGAAGTCTGAGGTCCATGCATTCTGAATACCATTGTTAGAGTTGAGTGGATTGTGCCCTAGCATATTCTGCTTAAGAACCCTAGCTTTCCTTAGGATTTCCCCATTCCAACAATTTTCCCAGCCATCTTCCATCACCACCACCATATCCCATCTGTCACATCCTCTGCATTACCATGATCTACTTCTACAGATCAAACCCTAATCCCCAGGTGTAGCCGATCATCTACTTCATCCCACAGGAACCGTCGTGCATCTGCTTCATCCCACAGGTGCAACCATGCGGCTACCATGTCCTGTAGGTGTAGCTCAATGCCTATTGTTACCTCAGGCGTACACCATAATCCACTGCACAAGATCACCAAGTGCCACTGAGACATCCTGCCATCAAATATGCAACGACGTAATGGATCATCAACAACAATAGCAAGGTAAATCATTGTTTGTTATTTCATTTCATTGTCTATAGATTTTGCATGCTACTTTATTCATTAATAGCTAGGGTTTTATTGATAACTAAGGGTCTCACACTGTGGAGCCCTCACAGGTATTTCTAATCCCTTGTTTTTATTGGTATGTGTGCAGATCTATAGATTTATTCATCATTGGATAGTTGTTGAAGCTAGAGTGGCCCAAAATTGGATATCAACAAATCCCACTCACTCTATTGGGAGCAAAGCACATTGAAGACACTCATTTTTGGTAGCTAGGGTTTCAGATAACCCTAGCAGTTGTAATTACTATATCAAAATAATTCTTTTGGATAGAATAATTGTAACAAGGAGTTTCTCAGCTCCCCCCATTATTGAATAAAATATCATTTTGTGCAATTACTATCTTTCTGGAATCATTTATTTTATATCTGCTTTAGTGTCATGTTTTTGTCTCTTCAGTTCTTTCTCTTCAAGGTAAATTAGATATTAAATTCACTTACCACCATTTTAACTCTTATTGGCCAATGATCTAAACTAATCCTTGTGAAAGTATTAACCTTAACACAAGTCCCTTTATCTATCCAATTATCTACGAGTATGCATATGTATTTTTTTCTGCTATTAATTTCTATCCTCTCCTATTGTTTCATCATGTATAGTTTTATTCTAAAAACCTAGTCTTGCATTATTTTTATTTTGAACAAAAACTGAGAAATATCAAATACTTTAATTTAATTTCCTAATCCTCCCCAATTTTTCATCTATCGTAGTTATGGCGTTGAAATATCCTATGATCATGAATCAAGTTTCTTAGTCTGTAATTTTGATAAAGGCTTTAATCCTACTCCAAACATCTCATCTATATGATTGAGTTGTAGGTCCATAGACATTTATAAGGATGAAATGAATATATTTAAAGTAGAATGTTACTAAAGAGGCTATCCAATGCCTATTTTTATGAATGGTTACACAAGAGATTCTGATAGAATTCCAACAAGTTATAATTCCCTCTTTTACTCCTTCAAAATCTATAGCATCCCATTCTCATCTTATCCATACTACTTTCATAGTTTTACTAAATTAATTTACCATTTTAGTTTCTTGGATACAAAGAATACTAGGCTTATTACTTAAATAGAGGTCCCTGGTACACCTCTCATTTGAAGGGGCATTAGCACCCCTTATATTCCATGAGATGATAATCATGTCTCATTAGGGGATATTTTCCTTGCCTACAAATTACCAATATCATTTTGTTGTTTGGTAAAGAGAAGTTCAACCAACTTAATTAGTATTCCTTTCTCTATGTTTGCTATTGCTTCCCTGGATCTCGCCTGATAATTTAAGGATTTTTCTCTTTTTTACTTTCTTGTATTAGGAGTAGGTATTATTATTTTATTCCTTAATATTATTTTTTTCATTATATTTATCTTCTCATGGTTCTACTATAGAATCTTTTGACTTGTACTACTCATTTTTTGGTATTTCCTTATTAATGGTAGAGGTATTAACATCTAACACTGCATTTTATTTACTAGTTTTTCTCTTGAATGGTGCATGGTACTTCAAGAGAATCTTCAAAATTTTATGAGACACATTCCTTAGGTTCATTGATAATGTTTATCCCTAAACTAGGATCATGTTGAATAAATAGTTTCTTGTTAATATATTAAACCTATTGTACTATGTCTTTGAAGCTTTTGTCTACTTTTTCTTCATAGGCTAAAGCCTTTAAAGAGTTGGTATTTCTTCCAATTTCCTTCCTTTCTGGTCTCCACTATTTAACTAATTTCATTTGTCTAGATCTACTTTTCAAAAGTTGAAAACAATCCTCATCCATATCCATTTATAAGTTTCTCTTTTGGTTTTCTACATATGATTATGTTGGACATTTCGTAGGGAATGATATCTCAATATTCCTTGCCTCATGATATATTATACATATAAAAAATGTGTTTTCATAATCTACGATTTGGAACCACATCTTATACCCATACTTAAGAATGATTTATTTTGGGAAAGCTTTACTTATATCAATCATGACCAATGTTTGAGCATAAAGAGATAAGAATCCATCTTTTGTACTTTTTAAAACCTCAAGGAATTCTCCTAGAGTTTTTCCTATTGCCCTGAAGGTATCCATATCCTAAAATTCAATGGGAAACCCATACATCCTAACCTAGACTGGTGCTAGGAATACATTTACTTGTTTAGGTGAAAATCCTTCATACCAACAAGGAAGAGTCATGCTCTTCCCATAAACCAATGACCCACTTTTAAGATTCTATCTCTTTCTTCCCTAGAAAAAAATGGCTAGGAAGAAACCTTTGGGAAGAAAGAATATAATCACTCTTGGAGACTTCCAATTGCTACCAATCCATTTTCTCAGGGCTAAATCACCTGGCCAGTACCCATTAAATTTACCAAAAATCATCCTATATTTAAGCAACATGGATTTATTCTTTGTGGTATACTTACTAACATCTACTACTAGAGATTATTCTAAGGATTTAGCTATAAATAAATCAATGGGAAGGAAACTAAAACTCAAAATCTATTAAAATTTACCAGAATATCCTATAACAAATATAATATTTCACAAAAAATTATAATAATTTGCATGCAAAGTTCCTAAGATAAAGAAGGGAAAAATAAAATTAGCTAAAAAATTATATACCCAAACAAAATGTCTTGCCTCATTGAATCCCTAGCCCTCCATTGCTCTGTTAGGGTAAAATAGGTAGTATATTGCATTATACTACATAGGTAGATTATTACATTTACTTTTCTACTTTTTACTTTCTACCATGTAGATATTTACTGTCTTAAATATCTAATGGTTAATCCTAAATATCCTAGGTAAGAGTTCTAAACCTAACACTCTACCTACGTTAGCGTTCAGTTAGCGTGGATATAGAGAGATTAGTTTTCTTTCTATTTTGTAATCTATTTAAATGAATGCTTTATTCCTAAAGCTAATGTTAATGCAATTATCAATTTGATTAAACCTACCTATCTCCTGGTCACATTGGTACCAGAGCTGGAGCGAGGAGTTTGACAGAGCGAGGAAATACGACACCAAATTTGGTGACCCTTAATTATTTCCTACGCCCATTTTTTAATACTCCTAAGCTAGGTTTTGATTATTTTATTTTGGCATTTTATTTGTTGTTAGGATTTATTAATCCCATAGGGCATAGATTTCGACGTAGGGCATGGATCCCAATGTAGGGCACAGATCCCGACGTAGGGCCATTTTGACCTTGGTCGTAATCGCAACCCATGAGGATTTTTTTTCATCCCCACGTGGATCGCGACCACCTACGGGCCCGTAGTCCCCACCACGGGAGCGTACGAGGGCAGGCGGCCCTCACACTCCCCGTGGCCTTTTGGGCATGGATCTCGAGGCCATGGCGGGAATGCCTAGAGGGTAGGAGCGCCCTCACGTATCCCATGGCATGGATCTCAAAGTAAGGAATGCTTCGAGGGTAGGAGCGCCCTCACGTTCCTCGTAGACCTACATGCACCCCGAGGCGATGCGATGATCTGACTCGACCAATAGCTAGGTGATATATGGCACTCTAGCCATGTGCCACCTAGCATCTGATCGAGACGGACTGGACCGACACGTGGACCGACATGTGGAGACAGTGGGACTCGACCTGACACGTGGGACTCGACCTGACACGTGGACCTCCCTTGCCGTGCCATGTGGCTACCGATAAAAGGAGGCCCGAACTCGATTGCCCAAAGGCAATCACGAGCATAAGTGCTCGTTGAGGCCTTTAAAGGCCTCTGCATCCTTTATAGGATGCATGTGGGATTTATCCCACTTATTTCCAAAGAAGCCCATGGGCTTCTTTAAATCTCAGGCTTCGTAGCCTGAGAACCAAGCCGCGGGCTTGGTAAGTTGGCCAAGGCGGACGCCTTAGGCCAACAGGAGTCGACGGATCGACTCCCGCACCCGCCATAAGCAAGTTAATATTTTTTTTGATGAAAATTTCATAGTTTTTGGCCTAAATTAATATTTTTATTTAAATTTTTATGCTTAAAATTATTTTTTTTAGTGTTTTAAATTAGAATTTTTCATGTTAGTTTTTCATAAATTATATCAATTTTGTTTAACTATTAAATTGATGTTTTTTATTTAAACTTTTATGTTAAATTTTCTTTTAAAAAGCTTTAAAATTTTTATATATATAGCATTTAAATTTATAATACAAATGCCAAAATCCTTATGCAACTAAACCATTGTTGTTCTTTAGTTTTCTCCGCATGTGGAGATAAAGAGACAAGAACCAAAGACACATTTTGTTGCTTACAATTTCATCAAAATTTCCTTGATTTTTCATCATTCTTCTAAGTTTTCATGAAGATCAAATCTTGGGTGAGGAAAGCTCTTCGTAGACAAAGAATCATCAGAAAGAGAAACGAATTACGAAGGCAAACAACACGATCACATTTTCATCGTATGCTTCGTGAATATCGTAGATCTATACCTCACTCACTTATCTATACTGATCCATGGAAGGGGTTGGACAGAAGCTATGGTCCCATGAGGATTCGTGAGCCTTTTGATCCTAATGCACCACCAATTTTTGAGTGTTGAAAACAAAAACCAAGTCGTGTGTCGATTGGTCTGGAAGCCTTTCAAACGCGGGTCGTGTGTCGACTTGTCTTGAAAGGAGTGCTTGCTTTCTCAATTTTGTAATCATTAAGGGGGATAGAAGTTACATTTGTGCTTCTATTTTTTGCAAAATTGTAAAGACAAAGGGGGGATTTTCTAGAATAATAAAGGTGCATTCTCGATTGTACTCGACACCTTTTTCAAAAATTGGCTTCATTAGGTGCATTTTCGGTTGCATCCGACACCTATAGTGATAAATAATTTGGGTTGCTCTCTTTTTTATTATTGCACTATACATCATTTTGCAATTAAACAATCATAAAAATTGAAGAGCACTTCACACTTGAAAACCCAAATTTCACTACAAATCGTGCTACATCTTGCACAGGTTAAACAAAGTCAATTTTTTAAATAATCCTCACCCAAAGGTCCAAAACTACAAACACCTTGATTTACTCTCTTTGTTTGGCTTAATTACCTCAAAATTTTCATCCTTCTTGAAGGGTGTTAAGGCAGGTGCCATTAAATATCCTAGAGAGCACAATCAAAAGTCTTTCAAAACCTACCCCTTTAATTTGCTCTATTTGTTTGGCTTAAAATCCTCAAACTTTTCATCCCTTGTTAAGGGTGTTAAGGCAGGTGCCATTAAATATCTTATAGAAGCAAATTAAACATCTTCCATATACTCTTTTGAGGGTATAGTGCAAGATACAACCATCTTCGTCCTATCAAATTTGAAACCTTCACCATGGCCATGATGCACAAGTATCTCACTGAGAGCCAACTGCTCAAAGGTTCAAATTATTCTGCATGGAAGACTAAGATGAAAGCTATCTTAACTGTAGAGGATCTATGGTCTATAGTGGATGGAAGTGAAACTAGACCTCAATCAGCAGGAGCAGATCAAACAACATTTGATAAAAAGGATAGAAAACTATCCTTAATGATCTTGCTAGCCATTATTGATGATATCCAACCTCATATCAGTGAAGCTAAAAATGGTAAGGAGGCATGGGATGCCTTAACAACCATATTTGTGGGGAAGAATCAATCAACAATTCTTCACCTCCAAACACAGCTTCATACTCTTCATATGAAATCTGGAGAAACAGTAGAGCTATTCCTCTGCAGAGTGGCAGAATTGAAAACAAAACTGCAATCCTTAGGAGAAAAAGTGGAAGACCAAGTCTTGACCTCTATCATTTTGAGGGCTCTTCCCGACTCCTACAGAATGTTGATCACTTCATTACAAGTCTCTGGAAGGACAATGACTTTTGTCGAGTTGGTAAATATGCTTCAAACAGAAGAAGCTAATCAACTCCATAGAGATGAGGCATCTAACAATGCTCTTTTCTCGAACAGACAAGGTGGTAAGAAAAAGTGGAATCAACAAGGTTCTTCTTCTAATAAAAACAAGGGTAAAGGCAAAGAGACTCAGAAGAAGCAGTATTGTAAGATTTGTGACAAGGACACTCATGAAACCAAAAGATGTTGGTTTAAGAACAAACCGCCCAATGAACAAGGAAACAAGAAGGGCAAAGGCAAACCAAAGAACAAGAATACACAACAACAGGGACACATTGCAGCTGAAGATTCTAGTTCGGACTCTGAATGAGCACACAAGGTGCTCATGACACATACAGATTCCCCTAACAAGGACACTGTGTGGTACATAGATTCAGGCGCTAGTAAGCATATGACTGGCGATAAGTCCTGGTTTGAGACATTTGAGGCTCGAGAAGGTAGACCGGTCACCATTGTTGATGATCAAACCTATCGAGTTCAGGGAGAAGGAAGTGTTTCTGTCTCCCTTCCAGATGGAGAATGTAAAATTCAAAAATTTCTTTATGTACCAGGCTTGAAAAATAATCTCTTGTCAGTTCCACAAATCCTGGACAATCACATGAATGTCAATTTCAAGGTGGACAAAGAAAAGAAATGTTGCTTTATCACCAAGAAAGGAAAACCGATAGCAACAGGTTCATACAAACATGGTTTGTTTGTCTTAGATGCACTTACCTCAACACATACTGCAATGGCAGTAACCATGAAAGAGGCCACATCTCTATGGCATAAGATATTTGGGCATTTAAGTTCAGGATATTTACTAGAACTCAGTAAATATCAAATGGTGAAAGGATTACCTACTCTTTCATCTACTTTGCCAATATGCTCAGATTGCTTGTCATGCAAGCAACACAGAGTGCCCTTTGAACCTAGCTCCTTTCGAGCTAAGGTACCTTTGGAGTTGGTTCACATAGATTTGTGTGGTCCCATGTCTACTAGTTGTGGAGGAAAAAGGTATTTTCAATTGTTTGTCGATGATCACTCACGCAAGATGTGGGTCTTCTTCTTGCAATTGAAGTCTAAAGCATTTACCTATTTTCAACAATTCAAAAATCTTGTTGAGAAAGAATCAGGATGCTTCATCAAGACCCTCCATTCAGATTGAGGGGGGAATACACATCAAAGGAATTTTCCTCATTTTTATAGACTCATGGGATAAAAAGACAGTTAACCACAACCTATTCTCCTCAGTCAAATGGAGTTGTTGAGAGAAGAAATCGGTCCATTATGGAAATGGTTCGATGTATGCTTAAGGGAGCGAATCTTGAGCAAATTTACTGGGCTGAAGCTATTCAAACTATAGTATATCTTCTAAATAGAGCACCCACAAGGGCTCTTGAAGGTATGACTCCTCAGGAAGCATGGAGTGGAAGGAAACCCTCCATATCTCATCTACGGGTATTTGGGTGTAAGGATTTTATGCATATACCCAAGGAGAAAAGAAATAAATTAGATGAGAAGTCCCTACCATGTGTTTTTCTTGGCTATGATGAATTCTCAAAAGGCTATCGATTGATAGACCCATTTACCAAGAAAATACATGTCAGCAGAGATGTAGTGTTTGATGAAGCTTTCACACCTAACACTACATCAGTATACCTTGATGATGAGGAGCAACAACCACTTCCTTCTCCACAATAGAAAAATCCTCCCAAATGGTATACGAGCACAATAAAAGATTCCAAACTCACTTCCCTACCTGATCTTACTCTCAATCATCCAAAAACATGAAGCATGACTCAACAAGAAAAGACTGAAGCATCCACTTCAGTTGATGATCTTTGTGCAGATTTTCAAGACCTTTCTATTGATAGAGAGTTAGCAAGGGAAGATGATATGGAAATAGATGAGGAGAGGGTTTACTTATCATCATTTGATGAAAATGAACCTTCTACAGTTGATGAAGCACTTAGACTGCCTCAGTGGAAGGCAGCTATGGATGCAGAACATAACTCCCTCATCAAGAATAAAATATGGAAGTTGGTAGATTTGCCTAAAGGAAAGAAACCCATAGGCTGCAAATGGGTTTACAAAGTCAAATATAAGGCATATGGTACCATAGACAAGCATAAAGCCCATCTTGTGGTGAAGGGCTATGCTCAAAAGGAAGGCCTTGACTATGAGGAAACCTTTGCTCCTACAACAAGGATGACCACCATTCGAGTTCTTTGTGCTATGGCAGCACAGTTCGGATGGAAATTACATCAGATGGATGTAAAAAGTGCCTTTCTGAATGGTGACTTAAAAGAAGAGGTATACATGACTCAACCCCCAGGATTTTCTGAGGAAGGCCATGAGCAACAGGTTTGCAAATTGGTCAAATCATTATATGGGCTTAAACAAGCCCCAAGAGCATGGTACATTAAAATGGATAGTCACCTACTACAACATGGATTCAAGAGAAGTCCATCTGATGCAAATCTCTATATCAAGAACACAGGTTCTGAAATAGTGATTCTTGTATTATATGTAGATGATATGATCATCATCGACAATTCAGAGAAAATGATTAGCACCATGAAAAATGACTTGAAAGAGTCATTTGATATGACAGATCTGGGACTTCTCCACTACTGTCTTGGTCTTGAGATAGAACAGAAGAAGAATCATCTTAGGGTGACTCAACAAAAGTATGCCAAGACTTTAGTAGAAAAATATCGTATGACTGATTGCAAGCCCAAGGCAACACCGATGGAATCAGGGCTTCAGTTATCATGGTATGATGATTCACCATAGGTAGATGGCATGCTATATAGATAGATGATTGGAAGCCTTATCTATCTGACCAATACTAGACCAGACATTACTTATGTTGTAAACTATCTTTCTCGGTTCATGCAGGAACCAAAAGCCTCTCATTGGAAAGCAGCTAAGCGTGTTCTTCACTACATTCAAGGTAGTGTAGAATATGGTCTAGAGTACAAGAAGAATAACTCATTCTTCTTACAGAGTTACACTGACTCTGACTATGTTGGATCCTTAGATGATAGAAAATCAACATCAGGATATGTATTTCATCTTGGATCTGGTCCTGTCTCATGGCATAGTAAAAAGCAACAGGTGGTTGCTTTATCTTCAATAGAGGTAGAGTATCACGTTGCACGAGGAGCTGTGTGTGAAGCGATATGGTTAAGTCGCATCTTGGCTACCATGGGCCTACCAAAGAAACTTCCTATTCACATGTTTTGCGACAACTCAGGTGTTTTGAACTTGGTCAAGAATCCAGTCCATCATGAACGCACAAAGCATATTGACACAGATTGTCATTTCATTCGTGATGAAGTTCCTAAACACAGAATCAAGCTCCAATACATTCCCACCGACTGAACAGGTTGTTGACATCTTCACCAAGGCACTTGGACGTGTCAAATTTGAGTTGTTCCAAAGTAAACTTTGTATATCAAAGTAATGTAATAAAGGGGGGATGTTAGGGTAAAATAGGTAGTATATTGCATTATACTACATAGGTAGATTATTACATTTACTTTTCTACTTTTTACTTTCTACCATGTAGATATTTACTGTCTTAAATATCTAATGGTTAATCCTAAATATCCTAGGTAAGAGTTCTAAACCTAACACTCTACCTACGTTAGCGTTCAGTTAGCGTGGATATAGAGAGATTAGTTTTCTTTCTATTTTGTAATCTATTTAAATGAATGCTTTATTCCTAAAGCAAATGTTAATGCAATTATCAATTTGATTAAACCTACCTATCTCCTGTTCACATGCTCCTCCCATCATTTGAACCCTAGATGAAAAATATTTGTAATTTTGTTTTTTGTGACTTTAAAATTGGCAATGCTTTTGTTCTATATGGCTAAATTTATAGGGTCACATATACCTCATTATTTCTTACATTCCTTCATATGACTAGTCATTTTAAAGCTCTTCAAATTCTACACAAATTGGTCCAAGAATAAACTGAATTAGATGACCCTTTATGAAGATATGACTCCTAAAATATGAAATATTTTTCATAAATATTCTAATATATATATATATATATATATATATATATATATATATATATATATATATATATATATTTCCAAGAGGTCCTTGGTTCAACGGTTGGGATAAATAGTTGATGTAGCCCACACCAAGGTTCAAATCTCGATGGCATCAAATAGCTCAATATGACTAAATTGATGTAAAATGGAAAGGACAACCCTTTCAAAACCCTACTTTTTAGGGAAAAATAATATATATTATTTAATAGGTTATATGGGGTTGAATTGGCCCCCACCTATGTCACAACATTGACAATTATGTATGTATCATTTTAAAATATTTGAACAAAAATTTCCTCAAAAATTAAATAATTTAATGGGTTGAGCTAGTACCATTTGATAACATTAATTAATATTTTACTTTAAATAAAACTTATATAAAATATTAAGAGACACCACGTTGACATGTCTTCAGGTTCTCATCAAGGAAACCTGAGTTTAAACCATGTGCTAGGTGTGTGAATGTGTTTCAAAATAAATTAACAGATTTGACATGAGTGTAATGGATCTATGGTTATTTCATATAACACACTTTAACACAATACTTGTTATTGATGAGGTTTAGTGTTAAAAAAATATTCTTTATTAATGTATATAGGGTGTATCAAACTCATTAAAAATATAAAAATTATAGGTTAGATCACCTTATCTATTCATAATAGTGGTTGAGTCTCTATGAAGGAGATTAACTACAACAAAAGATGCAACTTTGATTAAAGGAATTTGACTGATATCATCTTAAGATATAATTACTTATCAATAGTTCATTTATTATACCATAATGTTATTAGAGTCATCAGTTGTGGAAGTTAAGAATATCATGCAAAATATCAAAACCTATAAAATAGCTTTAGGCTATAAAATTATTTCTTTTAAAAGTAGGTTGTTCTTTGTTAACATTCCTCAAATTAAATAGAGTAAAATTGCAAGAAAATTTTGTTGTAAAGTGGAAAAGTTCCCCATTATATATTTGGGAATACCCCTTTTTATAGATAAAATGAAAGGAGAATATTGTAACTTAATGTGGAGGATTTAGTAGAAATATTGCAAGATGGAAAGGCTCTTCCCTTACTCAAGTGGGGAAATTACAACTATTGAGGGTAACCCTCCAAAACTTGCTCATTTCCATGTTATATTTATTTAAAATCATAGCATCAGTGGCTAATAAATTAGATCAGATGCAAAGGAACTTTCTTTGGATTGGTGCAAAAGAGAAAAAAAGGATTAGTTTGGTTGCATGGGAGAAATTTTGTAGGCCTAAGTGAGAAGGAAATATGGGCATCAAAAAAGTGAAGCAAATGAATAGGGCTTTAATGGCCAAAGTGGGGTGGTTATAAATTATTGAACATGATCAATTTTGATCTCATATCCTTAATGCAAAATATCTTGAGAATAGAATCCCCTTCACTTATAGCTTAAATCCACCTTTAGGATCATATTTGTGGAATGAGTTTATAAAAATAAGAAATCTTTTATAGAAAGGTTTAAGGTGGTAGGTAGGAAGAGGTGATAAGATACACTTTTGGGAGGATGCATGGGCCACAAAAATACCTTTAATTTTTAATAATTACAAAAAATGCATCACTTGGCATTTAAAACAAAAATACGGAAATATGGTTTAGGAGTACATCAAGGAGGAAGATAATTGCAAAGTGTGGCACATGTTGTAGTTGGAAGGAGTTGATGCAATTATACAATGTAGGCTTAACTCTTTCAATATTATTTTACAAAATTACTATATGCAACTCAATATAGGAGAGGATATATTATTTTGGGGTCCTAATACTAAAGGAATATTAACTATTAACTCAGATTTTTTCTTTGAAAGGGATAAGGAGAATTAGAATTTTCCATTACATAGATTTTGGATAAAATATCTCTTACCAAAAGGTGTCTTTATTTATTTGGTTTTCATTTCAAAATTGGATATTCATGGTGGAAAATATTAGAATAAGAGGGATGATCATTGCTATTAGGTGTTATTTATGTTGTGGGGATGAGGAGAAAATTGATCATATTTTTGTCCATTACCCCCTTTCTTTAAATTTTTGACATGTGCATCTTCAGTCACTTAAAAATTAATGGGTGATAACAAAGTCTTTTAAGACCTTATGGGAAAGTTGGGTTAACCCCTATCATAGCCCTCGATTGAAGAAAATTTGGCTCTTTGTTTTACCCCACTTCATTTGGTAGATATGGAGGGAGAAAAATAAACAAGAGTTCCAAAACAAGGCTAATAGTGTAGATTCATTATTAGGAGTACCAAAGATGATATTGTTAAAAATATGGTTGTTAATATGGACAACAAAATCTATGAAATGAGTTGGAGGAAGAAATAGCAATGGATTGGGAACCATTGAGAGCTAAAGTAAATCAAATTAGTTGGCCAAGGATAAAGGTGAGATGGACTATTCCCCCTAGAGTGGGTAAATTTAAATTTTTATGAATCCTCTAAATGTAATCTAGGGAAGGCTAGAGGGAGAGGGATTTTGAGATCTATCTTAGGGGTAGTGATATCTTGTTATGTGATGAAATTTGGTCATGCATAAAACCATGTAGTAGATGTGAAAGCCATGATTACAAGATTAAGGCTTACAAAAAATATGAATGTTAATAAGCTTATAGTGGAAGGGGATTCTATGAATATCATTAATAGTTTGAATGCCAAGAAAAATACTAGTTGGAGCATTGAAAGTATTATTAGGATGTAGTGAATATACTATAAAGCATGGAGTCATTTATGGTCCAACACATCTATAGGGAAGGTAATGTTGTAGCTAATATTATGGCAAACATGGGAGTTTAGATGGATGAATCCAAGGTATAGAATGATGTTTTCTCAAAGGATTTGATAATTATAACTTTGAGAGAGAATATTGCTTCTGATGATACTAATTTTTGAAGAACATGGACTTATACTGAGAGGGGGGGGTGAATAGTATAAGACTTAACCAATTAATAATTTTAACTTTAGATAGCAGTGGCATCAACACAACATTAATCAAGACAGAAAGCATCACACATTGAAGACCCATTTTTAACGTGGTTCACCCAAAATGGCTAGGCTACGTCCACAAAACTTTTCTCTAAAAATTTCCTCAAAGTTCTTTGGGAATCCTTCCCAATTACAATGTTTATGAGCCTCGGCCCAAAGGAGATACCTTCCCCTAATCAGAATTTATGAGCCTCTCGCTCAAAGGAGATACCTTCCCTCTCGCTCTGAAATGATCCCTCGAAGATCAACCGCCTCTACCTCTTGCCAAGACATGGAACTCCTTTCCACCGAAGACCTCCTGTCCTCAATGCTTAGCCTAAGAGACCTCTCCTTCTATGATCACGTCCACAAGAACTCAAGAACCTCGTACCAAACATAGTCACTCGGTCTAGTACAAGTCTTCCTCTGTCTGTTCGATCTGTCCAACACTTGAACAAATCAATCCTCTACACACAAGCCTTCTCAAAGACTTGCCAAATCTGTCCTCAGGTTCTTCTCAAAGAACCATGCTCCTCTGTCCTCAAGTTCTTTGATAGAACTCTCAAAACTCAGCTCACAAGTCCTCTGCCTAGGACCTGTCCAAATCTGCTCACAAGTCCCCACCGAAACCTGTCCAAAGAACCTGTCCAAAACCTCAGCAAGCTCACCAAGAAAAAACTTTCTTAGTAGGAAATCACAAGGTGAATTGTTAGAGACCCAATGTGATTTTTCAAACTCATAGAAGCATAAAGAGAATTGTTAGAGACTCAATATGTTCTATACTCAACTCCCAATCTCAAAACTCAACTCAAATCAACTCAACTCAAACTCAATCTCAAATCTGAAAACTCAACTCAATATCTGAAATGGATAGGATAGAATGCTTTCTTTCAAGAACATGAAACCCCAACAATTGCCAACTATGCAAAGAATCACATAACAATGATACTCATGTTCTTTTCACCATCAATTAGGGCTTCAACAACAATGCTCATCAAACAAGGTTCAATCAACACCATTCAACTCAAAACACAACCTTGAAGCATTTCACAATCAACATCAGAAAAGGAAACAAGTAGAACTCCTTTTCTCTCCAATATTGTTTGAACAAAAGCATCCACCAACTCAACTCACAATAGCACACAACAACTTTTCAAATCATCAACAAAGGAGTAAGCCCAACACTTTAACCAAGTAAAGAATAGCTTGATTATTACCAATTTAATGAAAGCAAATGTCAATCTCAAAGCTGCCCACTTAAGGTTTCACAACTTCACACAAGAAGCAATTTAACCTTAAAACATCATGCTTTCATTTCCATAAACAACCAAAAGCACTCTCAACATTACAAGAAAGATTTAACCCTTATACACCTTATTTCTCCCTTATAGTCTTATCAAAAATAAAATTTATCTCTCATAAGAATGCAATAAGATATTTCAACATCTTCAAAAAGAATCTTTTATCAAAATACAAACAAGCTTTAAACTCCTTATAACTCCTAAGCTGTTTTTCCCTCTAACAAACTTCCTCCATCCACAAAATACACTTAGCAAAAATTAATTTCGAAAATACCTTAGCCAACATCAAAAATCGTGCTATGGAGAAATTTGCGCATGAATTCTAACACCACCCGCTGCGTCCACTTCATGATGAAAAACCCTTTCACGTTATTCGAATGCGGAACCTCCCGTTCGGGTAGCGCGCCAACAGCCTAGCCGCTACCGGTGCGCCAAAGGCACCCGATGAGGTTTAAACCTCACGCTGTTAACCTTGATCCTTCTGCGCTAGGGATTAAATGAAACAATAGTCCCTTCCTTTCTTCTGACGTGAACATGATGATGATAAACTTTACGATGGATTCGACAAATGACGAGTGCAAAAAATGAACAAGGATCAAAAAGAAGAAATAACAAGATCAGAATTCACAATGAGCAACTCTTTTCAAAATTTGGATGGGATGATTCTTGATTTTCATCGAGGGAGATTTATATGCATTTTTACCATAAGCTCTTGACGTCGACGAGGAGTTTAACACGTCGACGGAGGTCTTGGCTAGCGCCCACAATGTTAAAACATTTGCGCCATGGATTAGGAGAACCCATTGCAAATAATAATTTAATATTTATTTAAAAATAATTAAATGGAACCTTAACAAGGTTTTTAATTATTTAAATAAATACTTCCTCCTGGACCCAAATGCATTAAACTAATGCATCCACCTGTAATCTTTAAACCTCGCCAACTTAGGGTTTACAAAAGACCTTTGAAACCGTCATGCCGTAACCTTCATCAAAACAAATTATTTGACATCAAATCAAATTCCTTCAAGAGCTTCTTGACATCAATGACAACTTATACACTTGAGCAAAGGCAATGTACCCAAAGTACCCAAAATTGCCAACAATCTCCCCCTTTGTCATTGATGGCAAACCTTTACTGAAAACACTTCTCAAGAGCCAAAACTGAAACCAACTGTGCTAACAACCGAGAAACCGTGCCCACAACCGAGAATCTTCCTTTGAAGTTTTGCTCCCCCGACTTGAAGCTCTCCTCTTCACTTTGAAGCTCTCCCCTTACTCATATCTCTCCCCCTTTGTCATCAATGGCAAAGGGTCACCTTTGGGGCTCGGGACTAAGAATGAGCCTCTTAGCTTAGTCCCTCCCCCACCTCCCGATGAGGTGATTAATTCTGGGGTGGGAGTACAACTCCCAATTTCTCCCTTAGATACTCAAACGTATCTCTTGGAAGAGGTTTGGTGAAGATATCTGCAATCTGCTCTTTAGTAGACACATACTCTACCTTGACCTGCTTGTCTTGCACTTTCTCCCTTAGAAAGTGATACTTGATGGAAATATGCTTTGTCCTTGAATGCATTACCGGATTTTTGGAAATACTTATGGCACTTGTATTATCACAAAGTATGGAGATGGGTTGTTCATGCTTGATTTTGAAATCCTCCAAGGTAGTTTTCATCCATAAAACTTGTGTACACCCAGCCACTGCTGCTATGTATTCAACCTCTGCTGTAGATAAGGAAACTGAAGGTTGTTTCTTACTTAGCCAAGAAACCAAACTCTTTCCCAGAAAGAATGCTCCACCACTAGTGCTTTTCCTGTCATCAATACCGCCTGCCCAATCTGCATCTGTATAAGCTATGAGAATGAAATCATCACCTTTGGGATACCAAAGCCCAAAGTCCATAGTGCCCTTCGTATATCTGAATATCCTCTTAACTGCTATAACATGAGAATATTTAGGAGCTGCCTGAAATCTTGCTACTAACCCAACTCGCTCGCATGATATCTCGGTCTGGTAGCCGTAACATATAATAAACTGCCAATCATTGATCCGTACAACCTCTGATCTGCCACTGGAGATTCATCATCTTTACTCATCTTGCACCTTGTAATCATTGGAGTACACACTGGTTTGCTGTCCATCATCCCAAATTTCTTCAACATTTCTTTGATATACTTTCCTTGAGAGAGAAATATACCATCTTTTGATTGAGCAATCTGAAGACCTAAAAAGAATGACAGCTCTCCAATCATAGACATCTCAAATTCCTTCTGCATGGTGTTAGCAAAATCTTTGCACATCTGAGTATTATTTCCCCCAAAAATAATATCATCAACATAGACAACCATAATCAACATATCATCACCTTCATTCTTAATATACAAATTGCTATCTGCCACACCTTTCCTGAAGCCTTGCTCATGAAGATACCTGTCAAGTCTTGAGTACCAAGCCCTAGGTGCTTGCTTTAACCCATACAAGGCCTTTTTTAGTTTACACACATAGTCTGACTGTTCTGAGAGAGACACTCCTTCTGGCTGTTCTATGTAGACTTCTTCTACCAACACCCCATTTAGAAAAGCTGACTTTACATCCATTTGATATACCTTGAATGATTTGAAGCTTGAAAGGGCCAAAAACATTCTGATAGCTTCAAGACGAGCAACAGGAGCAAACGTCTCTTCGAAATCAACACCTTCTACTTGAGCATAACCTTTGCAGACTAACCTAGCTTTGTTTCTGACAATATTTCCATCCTCATTGAGTTTATTTCTGAATATCCATTTTGTGCCAATGACATTCTTGTCCTTAGGTCTTGGAACCAATTCCCAAGTTTCACTTTTCTCTATTTGATTTAGCTCTTCATCCATTGCTTTTACCCAAAACTTATCCGCACATGCTTCACTGAAATATTTTGGCTCAATCTCGAGATAATAATGAAACATTTGTAGAATCATGTGAGGGAATGACTCTTCTTCTTGTTTGCCTGCTATTTGGATCACCAATGATCAAATATTTGGGATGATGTTTCTGAACATATCGTGAAGGAGTTTTGGGAAGCAGCTTGTTGTCTTTCCTCTTCTTCATCCGAAACCTCTCTGAATTCTTCTTGACAAATTTCATCACCGAGTTCCTCGGACTGGTTCTCTTATCCCCGTCTTTTCATCAACTGTTACATTTATGCTCTCTACAACCGTATGAGTTCTTTTGTTGAAGCATCTCGTAGGCCTTGCTTCTGCTGGAATACCCAAGAAAGATTCCCTCATCACATCTAGGATCAAACTTACCCAAATTCTGATCTTCCCTTCTGATGAAGCACTTACTCCCAAACACTTTGAAGTATTTTACTGTAGCCGGTCTTCCTTTCCACAACTCATAAGGAGTTTTATGATGATTGACTCTAAGTTGGGCCCTGGTGATAATGTAGACTCACTGTACTCGACTCGCCTCTTTCCAAAAGCCATCTGAAAGTTTTGACTCATTTAACATAGCTCTAGCCATATTTTCAATAGTTCTATTTTTCCTTTCAACTACTCCATTTTGTTGAGGAGTTCTTGCTGCTGAATATTCTCTTTTGATTCCTTGTTGCTCACAGTATTCCACAAATTCATTTGAAGTGAACTCTCCTCCTCTATCTGATCTTAAACATTTGATTCTCTTGTCAGTCTCATTTTCAATCATTTCTTTGAAAGCTTTAAATTTTTCAAAAGCTTCAGATTTTTCTTTGAGAAAAGTAACCCAAGTCATTCTAGAATAATCATCTATAAACAACATGAAGTAGCTTTCTCCCTGAATGCTCTGAGTTCTGGTAGGGCCACATAAATCAGTATGAATAAGATCCAATGGTTTTGAAGAAGTATACCCTTTTGATTTGAAACTGGTTCTGGTCTGTTTTCCATGTTGACAAGGACCGCAAACGATGTTATGGGGCCTTTTTATTTTGGGCAAGTCTCTAATCGCTTCCTTGTTACTAATATTGACAAGATTATCAAAGCTCAAATGCCCCAATATTTTATGCCATAACCAACTCTCATCTTCTTGAGTTAGAAAACACTTTTCCTTTTTTATCTCACTTAGCATGTAAAGATTGTTTGGAGTCCTTGTAGCACTAGCAATGAGTTTTCCATTTTTTTCTTTACTTATCTCACATCTATCTGAAAAGAAAGATACTATGTGCCCTTGATCACAAAGTTGACTCACACTTAGAAGATTATGTCTTAGGCCTTCTACATAAAGCACATTTTCTGTTTTGGATTTCCCATCCAAACTAAGAGTCCCTTTACCACAGATTTTAGCTGACCTATTATCTCCAAAACTGACTGTTCCTCTGTTTGTTTCTTTTAAGACCAAAAACTTTTCCTTTTCACCAGTCATATGTTTTGAACAACCACTATCAAGATACCATTTCTCTACTTTGTCTTGAGCATGAAAAGCAGTTTGAACTATCATTGACTTAGATTTGATCTCATTTCTCTTTTTAGTGAACTCAAGGCTAGATCTATCCAAACTGCATATCCTTGCTATATGCCCAAAATTATTGCACTTGTAACACATGACATCTTTATTCATAAGAGGTGCAAAAGAGTTAACATTTTCCTTACTATGGCTATTCACAGACTTATTGCAATGCATAGCTTTGTGACCAAATTTCTTGCAGGAAAAACAATAGCCATGGAAAGTATTATGTAACCTGTTTTGATGCCTTGGATGATTGTTCTTCTTGTGACCAACTGGAATCCACCGCTCTTCAGGATGAAGATTGATCTTGCTCGAAGCCCCTATTTCTTGAATGGTGATACCATCCTTCTTTTGCTTTTCACATGGAGTATTCTGTCTGAGAGCCAACTGTTCCAACTTCACTCTAAGAGACATAACCTCTTCTTCTAGTTTCTCGCAATCAGCTTCCTTTCCTTTGAGAACCTCTGTCAGAACCTATTCAACCTTCTTCCCTTCTTCAGCTAGAATTTTGAAGTCTATAATACTTTGAGACAATTCTGATCTTGCTATTTCTTCTTCCTGACATTGATGCTTGAGAACAGAATTCTCTTCCCTGAATTTCTCAAGCTTTCTTAAAGCCAAGAGGAATTCACCTTTGAGATCGAACTCAACCTCTTCATCTCTTTCTGAATCTGTATGTTCCTCTGATAGATCCTTCTCCAAGCCGTTAGGCTCTTTCTGGAGAGACCCGCTCTGATACCAATTGAAGAACATGGACTTATACTGAGAGGGGGGGATGAATAGTATAAGACTTAACCAATTAATAATTTTAACTTTAGATAGCAGTGGCATCAACACAACATTAATCAAGATAGAAAGCATCACACATTGAAGACCCATTTTTAACGTGGTTCACCCAAAATGGCTAGGCTACGTCCACAAAACTTTTCTCTAAAAATTTCCTCAAAGTTCTTTGGGAATCCTTCCCAATTACAATATTTATGAGCCTCGGCCCAAAGGAGATACCTTCCCTCAATCAAAATTTATGAGCCTCTCGCTCAAAGGAGATACCTTCCCTCTCGCTCTGGAAATGATCCCTCGAAGATCAACCGCCTCTACCTCTTGCCAAGACATGGAACTCCTTTCCACCGAAGACCTCCTGTCCTCAATGCTTAGCCTAAGAGACCTCTGCCTTCTATGATCACATCCACAGTAGCTCAGAAACCTATACCAAACATAGTCAATGGTCTAGTACAAGTCTTCCTCTGTCTGTCAGATCTGTCCAACACTTGAACAAATCAATCCTCTACACACAAGCCTTCTCAAAGACTTGCCAAATCTGTCCTCAGGTTCTTCTCAAAGAACCAGTGCTCCTCTGTCCTCAAGTTCTCTGATAGAACTATCAAAACTCAGCTCACAAGTCCTCTACTAGGACCTGTCCAAATCTGCTCACAAGTCCCCACACTCCCCAAACCTGTCCAAAACCGCTCACAAGTCCCCACTGGAAACTATCCAAAACCTCAACAAGCTCACCAAGAAAAACTTTCTTAGTAGGAAATCACAAGGTGAATTGTTAGAGACCCAATGTGATTTTTCAAACTCATAGAAGCATAAAGAGAATTGTTAGAGACTCAATATGTTCTATACTCAACTCCCAATCTCAAAACTCAACTCAAATCAACTCAACTCAAACTCAATCTCAAATCTGAAAACTCAACTCAATATCTGAAATGGATAGGATAGAATGCTTTCTTTCAAGAACATGAAACTCCAACAATTGCCAACTATGCAAAGAATCACATAACAATGATACTCATGTTCTTTTCACCATCAATTAGGGCTTCAACAACAATGCTCATCAAACAAGGTTCAATCAACACCATTCAGCTCAAAACACAACCTTGAAGCATTTCACAATCAACATCAGAAAAGGAAACAAGTAGAACTCCTTTTCTCTCCAATATTGTTTGAACAAAAAGCATCCACCAACTCAACTCACAATAGCACACACAACTTTTCAAATCATCAACAAAGGAGTAAGCCCAACACTTTAACCAAGTAAAGAATAGCTTGATTATTACCAATTTAATGAAAGCAAATGTCAATCTCAAAGCTGCCCACTTAAGGTTTCACAACTTCACACAAGAAGCAATTTTAACCTTAAAACATCATGCTTTCATTTCCATAAACAACCAAAAGCACTCTCAACATTACAAGAAAAATTTAACCCTTATACACCTTATTTCTCCCTTATAGTCTTATCACAAATAAAATTTATCTCTCATAAGAATGCAATAAGATATTTCAACAACATCTTCAAAAAGAATCTTTTATCAAAATACAAACAAGCTTTAAACTCCTTATAACTCCTAAGCTGTTTTTCCCTCTAACAAACTTCCTCCATCCGCAAAATACACTTAGCAAAAATTAATTTCGAAAATACCTTAGCCAACATCAAAAATCGCTATGGAGAAATTTGCGCACGAATTCTAACACCACCCGCTGCGTCCACTTCACGATGAAAAACCCTTTCGCGATATTCGAACGCGGAACCTCCCGTTCGGGTAGCGCGCCAACAGCCTAGCCGCTACCGGTGCGCCAAAGGCACCCGATGAGGTTTAAACCTCACGCTGTTAACCTTGATCCTTCTACGCCAGGGATAAAATGAAACCACAGTCCCTCCATTTCTTCTGACGCGAACACGACGACGATAAAATTTACGACGGATTTCGACAAACGACGAGTACAAACAAATGAACAAGGATCCACGAAATAAAGAGAAATAACAGAGATCACGAATTCACAACGAGCAACTCCTTTCAAAATTTGGATGGGATCATTCTTTATTTTCATCGAGGGAGATTTATATGCAATTTTCCATAAGCTCTTTGACGTCGGCGAGGAGTTTAACACGTCGACGGAGGTCTTGGCTAGCGCCCACAATGTTAAAACATTTGCGCCATGGATTAGGAGAACCCATTGCAAATAATAATTTATTTATTTAAAAATAATTAAATGGAACCTTAACAAGGTTTTTAATTATTTAAATAAATACTTCCTCCTGGACCCAAATGCATTAAACCAATGCATCCACCTGTAATCTTTAAACTTGCCAACTTGGGGTTTGCAAAAGACCTTTGAAACTGTCATGCCGTAACCTTCATCAAAACAAATTATTTGACATCAAATCAAATTCCTTCAAGAGCTTCTTGACATCAATGACAACTTATACACTTGAGCAAAGGCAATGTACCCAAAGTACCCAAAATTGCCAACAATTTTCAAGTTTTAAATCCTTAGGGGAGTTGATCATTGTAAAATATCTACTAGCATGGGGCTAGTTTTCAAGGAAACTAAACTAAGATTTAGGAGTTGAATAAAGAAGGTTGTATTTTGAATGAAGACTATGTAGAAGCTTTTGAAGATCTCATGAAAGTGGAATTGAAGTAGGGAAGAATTGGAGATCTGATCTAAAGCAAATGGAGAATGTATTAAAGCTTTTGAATTTTCTAAAGAAACTAGATGGATTGATTTTAAGAAATACTGAATTCCATGGGATAAAGTTAAATAAAAAGTTGTTGTATCTAAGTATGCAACATGCTCATTTTAGTCCAAATTTTGTAATATGTAAGTATTGGAAGTGATTTTCCTCCTCTACATATGTAAAAGGTTTGGGGCCCTTTCAAAACCCCCTCATATACTATAAAAAAAAAAAATTAAAGTTAAAAATTAATGCTAGTGAAATAGTTACTTGGTAAGTTATACCTACATTTAGACATAACATTAAAGATAATTTTTTATAATAAACTATATATTAATTTATCTATATATAGAGAGAGGGGCATATCGTTAATATTAAGTAAAAAAATAAATATAGTGAAATAATTATTTGATAGATTATACCTACTTTCTACTATTGAAACTATTAGGGTTTATAGTCAATGGGCCCATAGTTCAATTGTTCATACATATGGGTGAAGTAGATCACACCAAGTTCAAATACTAACACCAAATAGGATTTATATCTTAACAGGACTAAGTTGATAAACCTACATTAAAAAATATAAAAAAACATATTAAGGTTTACACATGTTTGCTTTGATCATCATGGATAAATATACCCTATTGTTACAACTAGTAAAGTATAAATACATTGATCTCTTAGATCCTCAAGCACAACTATAACTTGTGATTATAATTATTATAGTGTAAAGATATTATTCTTTAGATATCGAACTCAGAGGATCACATAGAGTTAAAATTTAGTAAAAAAGTAAATATAGTAAAATAGTTATTTGATATATTATACCCAAATCCTATTATTATGAATATTAGGGTTTACATATATTTGTTTTAAGCCTAATAATAACTATAGCCTATTGTTACGACTAGTAAAGGAAAAAGGCATTGGTCTCTTAGATCCTCGAGCACATGTTATACCTTTTCATTACAATTATTACAGTGCAAAGATATTGGTATTAAGATATCAAATGATGGAGGATCACATGGAGAGAGAGAGAGAGGTGTATCATTAAGATTTAGTAAAAAAGTAAAAATAGTGACAACTATTTGATAAATTATGCCTACATCCTACTATTATAAATATTAGGGTTTACATATAATTTGCTTTAAGCCTAAAGGATGAATATACCCTATTGTTTTTTTTTTGAAAAAATGAAAACTTGTATTAATACAAAGACCAGATACAAGCGGGAGAGAGCACATCCCGACCCAGAGCCAAGAGCAACACAACAAGGGCAACGCACAAAGGCAACACTAGCAGCCACAGGGCAAAGAGAACAAACGGCGCGAAAAGGCGACATGTCGCGAAAACGCGACATGTCGCGAAATCGCGACAGGCACCCCCGTCACGACCGCTTCGGCGCCAACAGTCGCGATAACGCGACATGTCACGAAATCGCGACATGTCGCGATATCGCGACAGGAAGGGCCCTCGACAGCCACCCGCAGAAGGCGTCGCGAAAACGCGACGAAAAAACTAAACGACACTCATGCCGCAAAAGGGTCGCGATATCGCGACAAAAAACCATCCAATCACTTAAGAGCCAAACGTGCCGCGAAATCGCGACAAAAATGCCAAGCTGCATCCAATTAACCAACCTGTCGCGAAATCGCGACACAATACCACCTTTGTACTGCATCTTCAAAAGAGGCGCAATATCGCTAGAAAAACCCAACAAGAGCCGCGACAGCGCTACATGTCGCGATATCGCGCAAGAAATTCGCCAAAGGCCGGAAAGGCACAACCTGTCGCGAAATCGCGACAAAAACCAACTCGAGGCCGCGACAGCGCTACAGGTCGCGATATCGCGACAATTTTCCACCCAGCCGCCTAAGTGCCAAACGTGTCGCGAAATCGCGACAGGAAAACCTTGCAGCTTCCCATTCTCAAACTTGTCACGAAAACGCGACGAAATTTTAACTTTGCTTTTCAACTTCATAAAGGGTACGAAATCGCGGCAAGAACTCCACACGGACCACGAAAGCGGGACCTGTCGCGATATCGCGACATGTCGCGATATCGCGACAGAAACCCACCAGAGGCCACGGAGGCTCAACCTGTCGCGATATCGCGACAGAAACCAGCCAGAGGCCGCGACAGCACTACATGTCGCGATATCGCGACAAAAAAGATCCTTAGCAAAAAAAACTTTGCACATTATTTCAAAAATTGTTCAAGGCCTTGTCTAATCTCTGCATCCTCCACAGACATATTACTATGCAGATGCATCCCAACCTCTCTCTCAGCACCCATCTTAGCAAGGAAATCAGCCGCTTTATTGAGAGATCTACTAGCATAAACAGGTATCACATCCTCTAATTCCTTCCAAAGCTCTGTAATTTGGGAGACCAAAATCCGCAGCCTCCAAGCTTTTAAGGCAAAGTTCCTCATGCAATCAAGAGCACCAACCAGGATTTGGGAATCAGACTCAATGATTATCTTTCTATGACCTTGCTTGACGGCCCAGATGGAGGCAGATTTAATAGCAAAGGCCTCAGCTTCATTGTTTGTGGCATATCCCAGACCTTGCAATTCCCAATAGAGCACAGTCCCAGCATGATCACGGCAGATAACTCCACTACCAGAGATTGCCCTGGATTGCCTTTTGCAGCTCCATCAGTATTGATTTTGACCCAGCCTTCTGGGGGAGGTTTCCAACAACTTCTTACCTGTCTCTCAAGATCAGCAGCTCTCCCTTCCAAAGGCTTAGAAGCAGGCTGATTTTCCTCCTCAGCATAGATGGCAACGGTTTCCACAACTTTGCTCCAGATGACCCGCCATATCCCATCCACCGAAGAGAAGGTTTCACGGAAAATACGAGCATTTCTTTCCAACCACACCCGCCACCAAATAAAAAGGAAACCGAGCTCCCAACCAAGACGTAAGAGCTTTAGATATAAATCTACCTCTCTTCCAGCCTTTCCCATAAATTGGTCCGAGACAAGTCTCCAATAGCCTGAAGTTTAAAGTGGGAGAACCAACGATGCCAAATCTGCCGTGTGAAAGGACAATCAAACAGAAGATGATCCGCAGTTTCCTCATTCCTATAACATAAAACACACTGGGAAGGGCCAATGATGCCTCTAATTCTGAGGTTGTCAAAGGTCAAGATACCATTATGCATCAGCTGCCAAGCAAAGAAGTTCACTTTCGGCCAGCCCTTGGGATGCCATATCTTCCTCCATTCTTGAACTGGAAAAGAGTGTGGGGGGGCTCAGGAAGGATCGAATCATAGCCCTCCTTCACAGAATAAACCCCAAGGTTCCCAAAGCCCTAGGCAAGCTCATCCTCCTCATCTCTCCCAGTAAGAAACCTTTCTGACAATAGTTTTTCCAGAGTTGGAGCCTGCTCCGGAGGGATTGGAATAGGCCATTCACCCAGCCGCTTAAACTTTTGAACCTTATACTCCCCCAATTGGCTGGTATTGAAGTAGCTCTCAATATTAATCCATCCCTTATCTTCAAGAGCTGATTTTAACGGATGCAAATCAGGAAACACAACAAGGATAGGAGGATTCTGATCCCAAGAATCAGTCCAAAACCGGGCCTTCTCCCCTCTCCCAACTTTCCATAACAATTGATCTTTGATAATGCGAGATCCAAGCTTGAGCGCCTGCCACACAAGAGATCCATTACCCTCCAAAGGATAGCGGCCCAAGTCGTTGGGATGAACAAGACCCAAGTATTTACTAGAAAGGATTCTCATCGCAGAGGGACGTAGGGTCGGGAAATCCACCTCCAATACAATTTACTGCACCAGGGCCCGATTGTTAAACTTGGAGCTTCTTAAACCCAGCTCCACCTTTTTCCTTGGGCCGGGTGACCTTATCCCAACCAACCAAGGCCCATTTCCTCTCTCCTTTGGCACCTTCCCGGAGAAAACTTCTAGCCACTTTGTCCAGTTCTTTCCAAATTGATGGAGGGGCGGCTGTAATAGAGAATTTATAAATTGGCATGGCCTGAATAATAGACTTCAGGAAAGTTAGTCGGCCCCCATAGCTTAACCATCTATGAGACCAGTGATTCATTCTCTCTTTGATGCCATCCAAAAGGTCCTTCCATAAATCAGCTTTCAGTTTTTTGAAATGCAGAGGAACCCCCAGATAAACAACAGGAAGAGAGGTCCTAGTGAAACCCAGGATCTCCATAACTCTCTCTTGTGACCTTTGATCAAGGTTAAAGAAGACCACTTTTGATTTTGTTTCATTGATGACTTGATTAGAAGCCCGGAGGTAGACGTTAAGAGAATCTTTGATTCCTCTTGCTTCCCTGAGGCTGGCAACTCCCACCAAACCCAGTATCATCCACAAACTGTAAATGAGTCAAAACTTCAGCCCCGATTTTAATTCCCGTTATCTGTCCTTGACGTCTTCTTCTCAGGAGGAGTCTGCCTAATCCTTCAGCCAAGATGAGAAAGAGATAAGGAGAGCAAGGGTCTCCTTGGCGGAGACCCCGAGAGGCTCCAAAAGGTGGCGAGGGAAGTCCCTTAATTAAAACAGAGTAGGAAGGCGTAGAGATACAACTCATGACCCAGGCAATCCAACTCCGAGAAAAACCAAAGGCTGCCAACATCTTGACCAAGAAGCCCCACTCTACTCGTCATAAGCCTTAGACATATCCAGCTTTGATGAACATTCCCTTGTTACCTCGAATTGTGCATAGAATGGATAGCCTCCCGAGCCAATATCACTCCATCCAAGATCTGTCTTCCTTCAACAAAACCCCCTTGCTCAGGGGAGATTATATTCTGAAGAAGGGGTTTTAGTCTTTCAGCCATAATTTTAGTGATAATTTTGTAAATCACATTACATAAGGCAATAGGTCTGAAATCGAAAATGTGAGCCCCCCCCTCTCCTTTAGGAATTAAGGTGATAAAGGTGTGATTTAGAGCCTTGAGCATTCTTTTGTTAGTTCGGGACTCCTCAATGACAGCCAACACATCCTCCTCCAAGATATCCCAAAAGGCCTGAAAGAACTCAATAGGGAAACCGTCCGGACTAGGCGATTTTCCTGTGCACATCCCAAAGACCACCTTCTTGAGTTCATCACGATCAATGGGCTTAAGAAGGGCCTGATTCTCTTCATGAGAAATAATAGAGGGAATGCCCTCAATGACTTCATTTTGGGCTTCCACATCATGCTGCATACTTTCCTTGAAGAGGTTTGAGAAGTACTCCATAGAGAGGGAGTGCATATCAGGGAGAGTGTCAAAAGAGTTTCCATTCTCGTCTTGAAGGAATTCCATGTTATTCAATTGCCTTCTAGCACAGGCAGAGCGATGGAAAAATTTTGTATTTCTGTCTCCTTCTAATAACCAAGTATTTCTTGCTCTCTGTCTCCAATAGATCTCTTCTTGATTATCAATGTCCTCAACCGCTTTGCGTAAAGCGTCATCCTCGAATTTAAGATGCTCGTAAATAATTCCTTCTCTCGAATTGTTTTTGCACCTCATTCCATCCGGCCAACAAGGGAGCCCGTTGGAGCTGGAAATCAGATTTGTTAGTTTGCTTCCACCGTTTTAGTTTACTCTTAACAAAAAGAAGTCGTTTATGAAATTTGAACATAGCTGTTCCAAAAGGGAGACGACCTTCTTCCCACCACTGTGGAATTTTCCTTCGTAGGTCCTCTTTTTGCAACCAAAAATTTTCAAATTTAAAAGGTTTGTAATACTTCCCTGACATAGTCCCTCCCTCCAGAAAAATGGGAGAGTGATCTGAGACTGGGCCCTCCAAAATCTGGAATTTGATATTCCATCTAACATAAGCTTCCTCCGAGACCATAAACCGGTCAAGCTTAACCCTCCTATTGTATGGCTCTCTTCTCTTATTAGTCCAGGTAAAGTTTGTACCAGGGCCTTTGATATCAACAAGGTTAAAGGCCTGGACTTGGGCAATAAACAACCGGTCCCCTGTATCCAAAACTGGGATGCCACCTTCCTGATCCCTAGCAGATAATTTAGCATTGAAGTCCCCAGCAATAATCCAATAAAAATCTTCCCTGGAGGACCTCATGTTTTGAACAACTTTCCATTGAAACCGCTGACCATCGGTGTTCTGAGCCCCATAGAAATTTGTAATTAAGACTTGTTCAGCTGTAACAATATTCTTAAAAAGAGATGTGAGGACACCTCTCCAGGCTATATGTTCTATTGCTATCCACGCCAGAGGATTCCAAAGAGTAGCAATCCCTCCCGAGGCACCTAGAGCAGCCACCGCCATATGGCCAGCACCCTCCGTATTCGGCCGACGCTTTACTCATAAGGTCTAATGACATTTTTGTCTCCTGAATGAGCAGAAAGTCTGTTTTACTTCTCTCTAAAAGTCTTTGAACAAGCAGATTGATGGGTTCTACTGTTTAAACCCCTCACATTCCAAGATTGAATAATCATTGGAAACCTTGGGAGCAATACGAATCAATTGTTCTCGCCAATCCTCCATTGATTAGCTTATCTCCTTGCACTGCAATTAGATCCTTATTGGATTTCCCCGCCCACCCCTTGGGAATTACAGTTTTTCGACCTCTTCTCCACCTCGGGAAATTCCAAGAGCTGGTCTTTCTCTGAGCTTTTCTGCAATTCCCATGGTAACATCTTTGATAGCTCGGCCGAACTCGGGGAGTGGATTACCGTAGTCCCCCGGGTTTTCTTGCCGCAAAGTCTCGTAGGAGTCAATCACCTGCTCAAGGACAGGGGTTGATGAGGGAGGAGCATGAGTAAGGATGATATTATCCTCAAGGTTCCCATCCGCTCCTTCCATAATTTGGTCTTCTTGATCCACAAGAGATTTGAAGATTTCATACCGGTTGGTTGGCTTGGGAAGAGCTTGCTCCTTGCCATTTCTCTTTTTGTTTCTTCTTCTCTTCTGCTGTTCAAAGCCATCTTTCTGGCCCTCATAACCATGGGGAATGATGGGTGGTTCCTTGACCAAAGTGGACTTACCCTCTCTGGGGCGATTTGACATTCCCCCGTGGAGCATCCGCTTTGGTGCTCAAGATATTTGGGCAGAGCCTTGCCAAATGGCCATGCATATGACAGACTCTACATCGGAAAGGTAGGGCTTCATAGTCTAACTACTGTATCCAGGAATGTCCTGCTAACTCCGGCCCATCTCACCGGTAGCGGTTGGCTAATATCCAGCTCTACACAAATTCTCGCATAAACAACAGTATTTCCTTCAATGGTATCCTTGGAAACTCCCAAATATCTACCTAGAGAGTTGCCTATCAGTTCAAGAATCTGCTCACCCCAAAACTCCATCGGGAGAGCATACAGTCGGATCCAAACCGGGACAGCCGTGGGCTCAATGCGAGGGTCGAAACCCGCTCTCCACGGTTGGACAAATAACCCTGCCGGGCCATGGCTCCTCTTCTCTGATTCAAATGCTCTGTTTCTATCCAATAAGGAAGAAAAACTAATAATAAAATACCCATTGCTTATGGGCCATAAGGAGTACTCACCGATAGGCTCCCAGTTTTGTCTCACCCAGGAATGCAAAAAGTGCAGGGTGGGTCGAATGCCCATGAATTTGCAGATCAGATCATGAGTAGCACGATAGTTTATCGTGTCTTCAACCAGCTCTGGTTCAATGACTATCTTCGGTCTTGACGCAGATTGCGGGAGACATCCATTGACTCTATGCACAGGAGAACCCTTGCCCGCATTCCTGGATAGCAGATGGAAAGCACTCTGCTGAGCATCATCAAAGGAAGACGCAGGATTTTCTCGTAATATCTCCGCATAAGAGGTCTTCTTCCCCTCGAGAAAACCTGGAGGAGACCCCATTGGGCCCTCCCGGGGCACCGAAAGAGCCTACAACAAAGACCAGCAACAAACCCCCAAAGACCCTAGAAGAGGCTTCCGATCTGAAACCCTAGAGGCTCGGCCGTCGGCAATTCAGAAGGTTTCCCGCCAAATCGCCAGAGCTCAAGGATAACAAATTTTCGATCATAGTAAAATCAATATACCCTATTGTTACTAGTAAAGTATAAAGGCATTGATCTCTTAGATCCTCAAGCACAATTATACCTTTTCATTACAATTACTATTATGCAAAGATATTGGTCTTAACATATCAAATCATGGGGGATCATAGACCTACTCAAGAGGATTTCCAAAGAAAATAAAAATAGGAGGTTTCAAGGATATTGGGGAGAATCCTCAAAGAGATATATGTTCAACAAATAGTCTCAAGCGTAAAATACATAATATTGAAAGAGAATCATTGATATGAGAAGCATAATGGGGAGCACTTTAGAAAATATTTTAGCATAGAAATATAATGCAAGTAAAGGCATATTTGAGATATTTTTCAAAAATAATCAAGCATAATAGATCACAAGTACAATCAAAAAAATGTTTAAAGAGATTTCAATGGTGTGGCTTAATGTGATATAATTATCTAGTGATATTTATAAGTTTTTAGTTTCTCTAATCAGATCATATGATTTTTTTTAGACTTTCTTCTAGAGGATATTTTTTTAAACCAAAAATAACCTAAACCCTAGTAGTTATTATGTGTCTATTATTGAGGTATAAAATTGAACTCCTTAATTTTATTACCTTTAAGTTCTACAATTTAACTTGTTTTTCCATGAAGGTTGAATAAAATGGTAAGCTTGAATATTTTGTCATGACTAGATGTAGTTTTAAAGCCAACAATCCAACCTTTAATATAATTGTAAATACAAAAAAAGTTTAAAAATATAAATGAAAGTTTTGTGCCCTCCTGTAAACACTACCTTATACTTCTATGAAGATGTTTGAGTTTGATATTGTATTTGAATGTTTTTTCAAAATAGGGTTTTAAAAAGGGTTGTCTTTTACCTTTTACATTAACTTAGTCAAATTGAGAATAAAGGCATTGGTCTCTTATCCTCAAGCACATATATACCTTGTCATTACAATTATTACCATGTAAAGATATTGGTACTAAGATATCAAATGATGGAGGATCACATAGAGAGAGAGGTGTATCATTAATATTTAGTAAAATTAAATGTAGTGAAATAACTATTTGATAAATTATGCCTACATACTACTATTACAAACATTAAGGTTTACATATATTTGCTTTAAACCTAAGAACAACTATAGCCTGTTGTTACAACTAGTAAAGTATAAAGGCATTGGTCTCTTAGATCCTCAAGTGCAAAGATATTGGTCTTAAGATATAGAATGATAGAGGATAACATATATAGAGAGTGAGGTATATCATTAAGATTTAGTAAAAAAATAAATATAGTGAAATAAATATTTGATAAAATATGACTACATGGCTACATCCTACTATTATAAATGTTAGGGTTTACATATATTTACTTTGAGCCTCATGGATGACTATACTCTATTCCCTATTGTTAAAATCAGTAAAGTATAAACACATTGGTCTCTTATATCCTCCAACAGAATTATACCTTGTCATTACAATTATTATAGTGAAAAGATATTTGTCTTAAGATATTGAGTCATGGAATATTATAGACCTATTCAAGAGGATTTCCAGATAAATTCAATGAAAAAAGGAGGTTGCAAGGATATTGGGGAGAATCCTCAAAGAGAGTTATATTCAACAAAATATCACAAGCATAAAAGGCATGATATTGAAAGATATTCAAGTATAATAGGATATTATAAGCGTATCTGAAAGCACTTTAGAAAATATTCTAGCATAGAAGGAAAATGCAAGTACAAGCATATTTGAGAGATTTTTCAGAGAGTCAAGCATAATAGATTGCAAGTACATTCAAGAAAATATTCAAAGAGATTCTATACAAGGTACTAAAACCCTAAACCCTACAAAATATGCAATGATTTTGAGAATATTCTTCTATCCATAGTTGTTTGCAATAGTTGTTTTTAAGAATCATATTCACCTTACATGTACAAAAATTTTATCCTTTTTTATGTTCTTCACCTCTCAACTTAATGTTTTAAAGATTAATTTCATTTTTCATTAAACTCTATAAGTTTGAAGTTCATGGTCTAGGTTTCAACCCAGGTGTTGTAGGTGAATTGGAGAGGAGAGGGAAATCCTCCAAGGGAGGTCCCAGGTTCGAATCTCCACCCTACCCAAAATTTGAATTGGGTACCCAAAATCCAATTGATAATGTTGGTGCGGGCAGGGGCGGGTGTGACTCCCGGGTGACTTTTACGGTGTAGAACCCCCTATTTGTGGTCTCTCAAACCAAGGCGGCCCCACAAGGGGTTTATTGCTAAAAAAAAGAAAATGTCTAGGTTTCAAATATAATTATAAATTATATAATATTTTTATTCAATAACAATATGCAACTCTATATATATAAATTATTTATACTTGATTATTATCTAAAAATATAAAATAACAATGTAATACTTTTATAACATTTTAATTCTACTCCCGCTACTCCCGGGGGCTAGGTGGATTGGTAAGTGATTGTTTGGATAAGCACTTACCAAGAAGATACCTAGGTTAAAACCTCAGGGGCAGCCTGTTTGCAAAGGTAGTACTATGAATGTGCGCTAGATTGACAAAAATATTATGAATTTCGAGTGATCACTCTTCATGCCAGGTTAACAATAACTAGGTAAAACATGTTTTGTGGGAGCAGTCCCTATGGTTTGAACCCTACACTTGTTAGTTACTAAAAATAGTGTGGTTGTGAGAAACTCTCCTATGTAACCAAAAAAATATTTAAATTATTGTTTTTAAATTTTTATTTTTTTATAATTTAGTTAGTGTGAGAAACCCCTACGACCAACACACAGGGTTGACCAGTTTTGATTATTCTTCTTAAAAATATTTTTTTTTGGAAAACATCCCAAAAGGGATGCCACTTTTGGGTAATACCCAAGGAGGCAGGGGTATCTCTTTTACCAAAATTTCCCAGGGCTCACACTTGGCCTACCACCTTTGACATACTCAAGGAGCAAACCTAAAACAACAAAAAACAAGAACACACAAACACAAACACAAACACACAAAAATATTAAAAAATAAAAAATAAAAAAACATGCTCCTTGAGTGTGTCAAAAAGATAAAGCACAACCAAACACACACAATAAGATAAAAAAAATACATGAACCACACAAAAAAATACAATAACAAAATAACAAAACACAAACATAATAAAAAATAACAGAATGCTACAAAGACACAACCAACAAAAACATGAAAAACAAAAACAACCAAAACCTAAAAAATAATAATAATAAAAAAAAACAACCAACAATAGACAACAGAGAAAAATAAAAACATAGAAAACACTCACATACCAAAACACAAAAACACCAATTAACACAAATATACAGAAACAAAAGCACAAGAACAATAAAAACACAAACAACAAAAATAACACAAAAAAAGCACACACATAAATAGAAAAGAAAAAAGAAAATAGAACACAACAATGACCTTTCTAGACCAAAAGACTATTAAGGCAAGAATCAATAGAGGAAACAAAAAAAATATTAGTTTGAGCTAGGGAACTAAAATACCCTAACCAAACCAAAGAGAAACAAAAATAAAGCAAGAAGAAACTAGGTACCTCCAGAACTAGAGCCATCCAAAGAAATGATAGAAAGAAGAGCTTCCCTTATTTGTGAAGCCCACCATCTAGGAGGGTGGTCGTAGCAAGTAAGATCACCTTTTTCCAAAGCCCAATTAGCTAAAGCATCAACACTCTTGTTCTAATATCTAACCACATGATTGTAATCAACTTTCAAAAATCCCATCTAGATTAACTAAATCTTCTCAATAATTATTTTTATTCTCCAATCAACCTTATGATTCTTAGGAGTCTTCAAAATATTAATCATGAGTTGAGAGTCAGACTCAACTAGTACCTTTTTCCATCCAACCTTAGTAGCCTCTTGAAGGCCTCTAAGGATACCATACCCCTCAACAAAGTTATTGGATAGAATACCCAAATTCTTAGCAAAAGTAAAAACCAGGGAGCCATCTGAAAGTCTACCAATTCCTCCCACACTAGCTTTTCCAGGGTTTCCTCTAGAGGCTCCATCAACATTGACTTTTCCAAAATCCTTAGGAGGAGGTTGCCAATTCCTTGTTCTATCCATCTTGCAATTACTCACATTCCCTTTAAGTTGGTTACTCTTAGAAGAGTTAATATTCAATATTTGCATCACTTGATCCCATATTTGGTGGGAGTTTTGGGGGTGATTAAGGAGCTGATGGACTGATTCAACTAAGTTGGCAATGGTATTTTTCTAGATATAGTGAATATCCTTCCTTTCTTGATTAAAAATTTGGTTGTTCCTTTCATTCCAGATATTCCAAAGAAGAATGGTAGAACCCATCCAAACTAACTACCTAATAAAATTATCAACACCCTCTTGATTAGGCCAATCCCTCCAAAGTTGTTCAAAAGTAAAAAAATTGGACCACTGTAAGCCAAGTAAAGTGGCCATTCTCCTCCAAAGATCAAAGGCTAAAGTACACTCAATAAAAATATGGCTAAGAGTTTCCACATTCTCTCCACACATTTCACATCTAAAAGGGCCATGAAAACCATGCTTCATAAGATGCTCCCCAGTAAGCACCCTGCAATGCAATAAAATCCAAGTAAAGAACCTCACCTTAGGCCAGATATTTTGAGCCCACAAATGAGAAAATATGTTAGATGATTGGTTGGGATTATTATGGCATAAGGCCAAATAACCTTGAGCAACTAAATACTCACCCTTAGTAGTGTTGTTCCATCCAAAATAATCTTTATCATGGGACCAAGAGAGAGATATCATATGAAGGATGCATTGGATATCTTGTCTTTGCCTTTTTGGGATTTGAATAGGCCAATCCTCAATAGGGATCCAATATCTACCAACCTATGAATTACCAGTATGGTACCAAAAGTAATTAGCCACCTTTATCCAGTTAGCTCGGTGAAGCTCCTCCATCCAAGGCCTCCAATCGAGAAACTAAGTTATCAAAGGCTTGTGACCATCCCAAGAATCTATCCAAAAATTTACCTGTTGACCATTATGAATGATCCAAAATAATTTTTTCTTTATCAAATCCTCACCAGTCTTAAGAACTGCTAAAATGGGAGAACCTTTGGAAGGCAATTGATAGTGAACAAGGTCTTCAGGACTTTTGTTCTCAGCATATTTAGCATGGAGATTCTTGGCCCAAAGAGCATTGGGGTTATGCAAAATCCTCCAATATAATTTAGCAGCTAAAGATTTGTTGTTATTAATAGAAGACCGAAATCCTAACCCCCTTCATTCTTAGGAAGACATAAAGTGTCCCATTTCACCAAGGCCCATTTTATTTTCTCCTTAGTACCACTCCAGAGGAACCGATGACTGATTTGATCTAGTTCTTGAAGAACAACCTTTGGGATATTCAACACGATAGAAACATAAATAGGAATAGCTTGAAGGACTAATTTTACCAAGGTGATTCTACCCCCATAAGAAAGCCACCTATTGGTCCACTTTCCAATTTTCTTCTTGACTTTGTCCAACAACCAATTCCAATATTTTTTTCTATCTTTGAATATTGATGGAAATACCTAAATAAGTGATTGGAAGGGAGGTCTTCTTATATATTAATTTATCCAAGACCATGGATTCTTGTCTGGCAGAGCAGTGAAAGAAAATGACTTTAGATTTGTCTTCATTGATCAATTTCCCGGTAGCCTTAGAAAAATAACTAATGATTTGCTTAATAGTAGAAGCTTCCTTAACTGTAGCTTTACCTAAAAGAGTAGAGTCATCAAAAAATTGAAGATGAGAGATAGGTCTAGCTCCATGAGCAATGGTAACTCCCTCAAGGGTTTTGTCTTCTCTATTTTTGGTTATAGCCCTACCTAAGCATTCAACAATAATGATGAATAAATAAGGGGATAGGGGGTCACCTTGCCTAATACCTCTGGAATTTGGGAACAATTGAGAAGGCCTTCCATTGATAAGAACTAAGTAGAAAACTAAAGAGATACATCCCATAATCCAATCCATCCAATCCTGAGAGAAACCAAATTGCCTCAAAACTTTGATAAGGAAGTGCCAATCCACTCTATCATAAGCTTTGGATAAGTCTAACCGAATGAACATGGAAGGATATTTTTGCATATCCATGGAATGGATGGCTTCCTGAGCAAGAACTATCTCATCAACTATTTGATGCCCTTCCACATAACCCCCTTGTTCAGGGAAAATAATCTTATGCAAAAGAGGCTTCAACCTTTCTACCATGATATTAGTAATGATTTTGAGAAGAACATTACATAAAGAAATAGGTCTAAAAGTTGAGATATGTTCAACCTCTTGAGATTTTGGAACAAGAGTAATATAAGTTTTATTGATAACCTTCAAAATTTCTTTGGCTTTCCTAGCTTCTTCCACCACCTCTAATAAATCAGCATGAAGGATATCCCAAAACTCTTGGTAGAACTCAATGGGAAAACCATCAGGACCTGGGGTTTTCCTTTTTGTATTTTAAAAACTACCTATTGAAGCTCATTGATAGTAACAGGAGTAGTCAAAATAGAGTTCTCCTTAGAAGTGATAAGAGAAGGGATTGCTTGAAGAACATTTTGTTGAGAAGCTAAGTCAAGAGGAGTAGCAACAAAAATATTGGAAAAGTAATTGACAACAATAGAGTTCATGCCATCCCAAGTGTAGACAACATCTCTAGAATCTGATTTCAGGGAAGAAATAAAGTTGTGAGATCTTCGAGCTAGAAGATATTTGTGGAAGAAATTTGTGTTTCGATCACCTTCTTTGAGCCATTGAATTCTAGATTTTTGCTTCCATAAGAGTTCTTCTCTTTTTTCCCATTCCTCTAACTGAGTTGTGAGTTTAATTTCATTTGCACTTGTACTCTCTATGAGGCCATCTAAACAGATTTTCTTATTCAAATTTTCAAGTTGAGCAATAACTTCATATTTTTTTTTATGAACATCCCCAAACTCCTTCTAGTTCCAAGTCTTGATTTTGGATTTAATGTATTGTAATATTTTGGCAAAACAAAACATCTTAGTCCCATACCTAGGTTTACCTTCCTTCCACCATTATTGCACTCAAGGTTTAAAGGAACTGTCTCTAAGCCACATTAACTAAAATTGAAAAGGAGAGAAACTCATATTGGTTTTCCACATTTCCACCATGATAGGCTAGTGATCCGAACAAGCATTGTTAAGAGTCTTCACTTTAGGAATGTGACCATGGATTAAGAAAATTTCAGAGAGCAAGAACCTATCCAATCTCTCCATTATACAAGCTAAGCCTTACCTTCTGTTAGACCAAGTAATAAGGCCATTATATGGTTGGATGTCCACAAGATGGAGGTTTGTAATATATTCGCTCATGAGGTTAGTGATCCTGTCCAAATTTCTATTTCCCCCCATTTTCTCATCTAGAGAATATGGTATTGAAATCTCCTTTGATCAAGATCCAAGCTTCAAGAAAATGAGAGATAATATAAGTAATATTCTTCCATTGTCTTCTTTTTTCCTCCAAATTAGTTGGATCATAAACAATAATGTAGAACATAATTTGGTTGGAATGTCTTATTTGAATAGCTATAGCTAAAAGACCCAAAATGCCAACCATACAGTGAATAAATACCTCTGATGGGTCCCAAAGGCAAGAAATGCCACCAAAAGTCCCCAAGGAATTGAGGGAAACAACTTTTCCAGCTGACCAAATTTTACTAGCAATTGATTCCATATCCTCTATTGACATCTTCTTTTCTTGAAGGAAAACAAGATGTGGATGATTTATCTAAATAATTCTTCTAATTTCATTTTGTTTTGAAAGAATCCCTTTGAGTCCTTTAATATTCCTAATGATGATCTTCATTAATACCAGGGCTAAAAAAGTAGGGAAGGGCATTAATATTACCTTCCTCTACAAGCTTTTCACCTTCTTTTACCATATGATATTGATTAGTCTTGTGACCTACCTTTTGATTAGAATCCATATTCAATTTTTTTTCCCTATTTCTTGACTTACTTCAATTGAATCTGAGATGGCTTCTAACCTTGAAGAATGCTTGTACACAGTCAAAATGTTACTAGAAGGTTCAACAGAGTCTATATTGGGACTTGTATTATTTAAAGTTTTAACATTTAAAATATTGTTTTTTTTGTAAATATTTTCTCCATTTTTTCTGTTGAAAACCTTTGATTTGTTGGTTTGTCTCTGAGTTCTTCCCTTTATCTTTAAAATGTGTTTCTAAGATTTTTGTTTCCATTATTTCCTCTTCCTCGCTTAACACCTCATTTATGGAAAGAATTTCAAACATATTAGCAGATAACTTTGATTGATACTTCATAACCGATTTTTCTAAGTGTTCTTCTTGGACATTTGGAAACCTGTTGAATTTATATCTTATTTCTTTTGATCTGGAATTTTATTTGGGCAAACACTAGCCAAATAACCATATTCATGGCAAATTCTACAATGAAAAGAATGTTCTCATAGTTCACTACTTGCTCTCAAGTATCCTCCCCAAATTATAAAGTGTTAAAAAAATATTTAATTATTAAATATTAACCTTATAATTAAATATTTTATATAAAAATCATACCACATACAACTTTTATATATATATATATATATATATATATATATATATATATAATTATTTATAAACTATTATTATGTAAAAACACAAAATAACAACCTAATACTTTTAAACATTTTTAATTATTCTTCTTTAAAATAATAATTATTAGATCCTAACATTAGAGTTGAATGATCTTACAAAAAGCCATACCATATTCTAATCTCATACAATGCTAAACTATATATAAACAATATTTTTTAACAATATTTGTTTAATAGTTTAAAATCTAAAATTTTTACTCTTTTAATTCAAATTACTATTATAAACATAGTTGAATATTTAATTTTTTTAAATTATTTTATTTTTTATTCTAATTAAAAAAAACTAAAATTATAATCTTTTTAAGTGATCACCTACCCAATAAACTACCTAAAATACCGTTTGGTGCATGAATATACTACTACCTATTTTAAATATTTTTTCCCGTCTACAGTCTCCTTCTAAAATGGCTTTTGTTTTGCATGGCATCAAATCAAGATGATAAAGGAGCACTATTCTCTCCATGGTACCTATTCGTTATAGAAGCAGAACCCTTTTTGTCAGATCCATGGTGTATGTTAAACTGTTCCACAAGTCATCGAGAAATTGTTTAAACAGAATCTAGAATTTTTTTAGAACACACTAATATTTATTTTTACCCTTCGAACAGTGGTGTAAAACATTACAAATGATAATCAAACATTCTAACTAAATTTGATCACGAAACATTCTAATTGGGATTAGGATTTACTTCTGCAAACGTGGTTATCCACATCAAGAATGTTAATTATGGAAATATGTTATTAGAAACAACATGTAGAAGAGCATGCATGGAAATGATATAGTTAAAAAGGGTTAAAAATATTGTTAATAGAAACAATTTACAAGAAAACATATATCTCAATGATCCAGTAAAATTGCAAAAAGACTAATTGCGATGAAATTACTTAAAAGCCAAAAGCTATTACACATCTCCTCGCACAACAAAAAAATTTATGTAATTGATAGACATTTTTTTATATGTGTTATAATGTGCATGTGTTGCATGATTTTCTTGTTTGATGGAACCTTCTGGAAAGTTCATGAAAACCCTTTTTGGAGAATCTTCTCGAAAGTTCACAGAAACCCATTTTTTTGGAGAATTTATGTTTTTTTGGTATGACATGAAAGATTCCAAAAGACTAGTAAACCCTAGAAAATTCTAGAAGGTTGTTTGGGTGAGAAAATTAGAAATTCCTCCCATTTTGTGATTATAAATGAGAATTGTATGTATGTAACATGGCATTGCAGAGTTCCTCTGAATAAATATGTATTTATTGAGTCCTCCTTTCATTTTTTCATAATTTTGCTTGTAATTTTTATTTTTGTGTTTGTTCAGCATATGTTTTATTTTTCTTTTCATGGTATCAAAGAACTATAGTGGAAGAGAGGCAGTTGTATATGCTTTGGTAGTGAATCATTCTCTCCCTCTCTGCAACATTGGTTGTTGTGTCTTTATTTTGGAGTGCTACTAAGGGTTCGTGCATTGGTTCACAATTTGAGTGGGAGTAGAGAATGATTCATAGAAAATAAGTAGCAAACTAGAGATTGAAAAGTTCAATGGATCAAACTTCACATTGTAGAAGATCAAAATGGAGGACTTACTGGTAGAAAGGGACTTGTTGGTTGTAGTCAGTGGAAAGCCCACTAGGATGACATAAGAGGAGTTTAATAAGTTGGATAGAAAAGCAATGACCCTTATTAGACTAAGTTTAGTAGACTATGATTTTAAATGTGATAGAAGCACAATCTGCTTAAGATATGTGGAAAAATATGGAGATCATCTATGCTTCTAATTCAATAGTGAACAAGTTAATGTTGCGAAAGAAGCTGGTAAATCTCAAGATGAAATAGAGTGGTAAGTTCTCAAACCACTTGAATGATTTTAATATGCTAATGAAGCAGTTAAATTACATTGGTGATAGATGGAGTGGTGAAGATCAGTGTCTGGAATTGTTAATCAACATGCCAGACTCATCAAATAATATTATTACTACCATAAGTGTTGTTTATGATAAGTTTTAGATGGAGTTAGTGGTTAGCCAATTGTTAAATGAGGATACAAGAAGGATATCTACTGGTGAAGCATCCACTTCAGAGTCCTATTGAGCACGTGGACACTCAAAGGAAAGAGGAAAAGGAAGATCTAGTGGGAGAAGCAAGTCTAGAGGCAGAGGCAGATCGTCCAACATAGGAAAGAAAAATTTTAGCAATGCGGAATGCTACTACTGTCATAAAAAGGGGCATGTCAAGTTTCATTGTCCCTTGTTGAAGAAGAAAACTGAAAAGGTAGCAGAAGAAGAGACAACTAAGAAAATTACAGATGAATACTCCATGTTTCTTGCTTCTTCCTATCTGTCAACTAAAGTGTGTCCTGAAGACCAGATCATAGATTCAGGAGCCTCTTTCCACATGACACCACATTGTGAGTGGTTTTTCAACTATAAAGAGGTAAATGATGTAAACCTTTATATGGGCGATAATGCATTTTGTGATATAGAAGGAGAAGGTACAGTTCCTGTGAGGGATTCAAGTGGAAAAATTAAGTATTTGCAAAAATTTAGATATGTCCCTCAGTTGAGAAGAAATATTCTCTCAGTTGGACAACTAACTAAAAAAGGAGTAACAATTACCTTCTCAGATGAAGGATGCAAGCTCACCAGAGGTGCACTGGTGCTTGCAAAAGGAAGGAAGAAAGGAAATTTGTTCAAATTGGATGTCATACCTTGTGATAAAATCCATTGCAGTGCAATTGAGAAAAATGATGAAGTAGATATTGGATATTGTCTTCTTTGGAACATAAGACTTGGTCATCTGGGAGAAACCAGCTTGAAGTAGTTGGTCAATAAAGATATGGTGTATGGCCTCAAGGATATCAGATTTAGAACTCTCAAATTTTGTGAATCCTGTGTGATGGGCAAACAAAAAAGGGTAAGCTTCTCTCCTCACCCACAAAGAGCTAAATCTATTTTGGATCTTGTTCATACATACAATTGTAGTCCTATAGATACTCCATCTATTAGTGGTGCTCTGTATTTTACCAATTTTATTGATGATCATAGAAAAAAAATTATGGACTGTATATTTGAAGAAAAAAGTGTCATACTTGATCATTTTAAAAGGTTTGTTGCTAATGTAGAAAGGTAGACAGGAAAGCAACTTAATATATTGCGTAGTGACAATGTAGGAGAATACTGCTCTACTAAATTTGAAGATTTTTGCAGGCAGAAAGGCATATTTAGACAAAATACTACACCTTATTCTCCTCAACAGAACTAAGTAGAAGAGAGAATAAATAGAACACTATTGGAGAAGATGAGGAGCATGTTATCAGATGCAAAGCTCAGTAAAGGGTTTTGGGCTGCAACAATTTCAACTACCAAGTATTTGGTTAATTTGTCACCATGCACTGCTTTGAGTGACAAGACACTTGAAGAGGCTTGAAGTGGGAAAAAACCATTTATCTCTCACCTGAGGGTTTTGGGTTGTGAGGCCTTTATGCACATTCCTACTGAAAAGAGGAAAAATTTGGATGAAAAATCTAAGAAATACATTCTTGTTGGTTATGGAGAAGTTGTTGGAACAAAAGGATATAAATTATGGATTTCAGATGAACATAAAAGTGTTTTCAATAGAGATGTGATTTTTAAAGAAATTAAGATAGCTGGAGATATTCAACAACATGAATCACAACAATAGTTGAAAGAGAAGGTTAGTGTGCATGAATGCACTATGTTAGGTCAGCCTTCAAATGAAGCACATGCTCAGCCCTATCAACCTCAAAAAACAATATCTTTTGATATTTTAGATAGATTTTACAACCTACAAGGACCTAGTGAATATTATCCTGCTTATATGCCTGAATATGTGCATCAAGAGGATCAAAAAATAATGCAGCCTGATTATCCACCTTGCAGAGAAGAGGTTCAAGAATCAGTGGATTAGCCTAGAAGTACTAGAAGATAGAAACATCTTCCCAAAAGGATTTAGGATTATTTTTGTGGATTTATAGTTGTTGGTGATGATCCTATCACATTTGAATATGCCATGAATAGTCCAAAGAAAGAGCATTGGAATAAGTCCATGTAGGAAGAAATGGATTCAATGAATAAGAACCATGCATAGGATTTAGTTCAACAACATTTTGGGAGAAAGATAGTAGGCAACAAGTGGGTGTTCAGAAAGAAGTTAAGACCTGATGGGTCTATGGAAAGATACAAGGCCATATTGTTTGCAAAAGGGTTCTCTCAGATCCCAAGTATTGATTTTCATCAAACTTATGCTCCCACTGTGAAGTTATCTTCTATTAGACTTTTGCTTACATATGTTGCTTCTTTTGATGTAGAAGTTGAAAAAATGGATGTTAAAATTGCATTCTAGCATGGATATTTGGAGGAAATATGCATGCAGCAGCCTACAGGTTTTGAAGTAGGAGGTGTAGGTGTTGTTTGTAGGTTGAAAAAATATCTCTACTAATTGAAGCAATCTCCTAGAGAATCGTACCAAAAGTTTGACAACTATGTGTTGTAGATTGGATTTTTTGTAACCTTGCAGATCCATGTGTGTATTATAAAACAAAAGGTAAAAGTTTTGTAATTTTAGTTTTGTATGTGGATGAAATCCTCTTGATTGGACATAATAAGCAATTGATTTCAAAAACTAAGGATTTATTGTCAAAGAGCTTTGATGTGAAGGACTTGGGTCAGGCATGCCATTGCTTAGGCATTAATATTGTTAGAGATCATAAAAGCAAAAAATTAAGGTTTTTCCAAAAGGATTACACTAACCAAATTTTGAAAGAATTTGGAATGCAAGATAGTAAACCTGCCAAAACCCCTTTGTAGCCTGAAGTAAAATTATTTGCAAAAATATGTCCAACTACAAATGAATAAAAGAAGAGGATGAAGAAAATTCCATATGCAGAGGCTATGGGCTCATTGATATATGCAATTGTATGTATCAGGCCTGATATTGCTCATGTAATTGGTATGGTTAGCAGATATATGTCCAATCCTGGAAAGAAACATTGGGCTGCTATAAATATAATTTTTAGATATTTATAGGGTACTAAAGATCATGTTTTGTGTTATCTACCCAAGAAGAACGAAGAGTTTTGTTTGTAGGGATATGTAGATGCATATAGGGCAGGTGACTTGGACAATCATAAGTCAACAGGAGGACATGTATTCACTTTGTATGGTGGTGCAGTGAATTGGAGGAGTAAAAAGCAAATTTTTGTAGCTTTGTTAAGTGTTGAAGTTGAATATATTGTTGCAACTGATGCTGTAAAATAAGTTGTTTGGTTGATGATGTTGTGAAAAGGTTTGCATTTGAACCAATAATATGTTGGAATAAAATGTGACAGCCAAAGTGCAATAGCACTTGCTTATTCTTCATCATTCCATGAAAGGACAAAACACATTGCAGTGAAATATCATTTTGTGTGTGATATGGAGTGTGGAATGATCAACCTGATCAAATGAAAAACTCAAGAGAATGTAGCAGATGCATTTACTAAGGTTATCACAGTTCAAAAGCACCAATTTTGAAGCAATGATATTGGGATAAAAACTTACAAAAAAATATTGCATCAATTGGGAGTTTGTTATAATGTGTAGGTGTTGCATGATAATCTTGTTTTATGGAACTTTTTGGAAAGTTCATGAAAGCCCCTTTTGGAGAATCTTCTAGAAATTTCATGGAAACCCCTTTTTTGGAGAATTAATGTATTTTTGGTATGACTTGGAAGATTCCATAAGACTAGTAAATCCTGGAAAATTATAGAAGGTTGTTTAGGTGGGAAAATTAGAAATTCCTCCCATTTTGTGATTATAAATGAGAATTGTATGTATGTAACATGGCATTGCAAAGTTCCTTTGAATAAATATATGTTTCTCTGTATTTATTGAGTCCTCATTTCATTTGGAGTTCATATTTTTTCTTGCAATTTTTATTTTGTGTTTGTTCAGCATATGCTCTATTTTTCTTTTCAATATGTACTTTCCATAGAATCTGCAAACCGTTCATACTGATAGATATATCCGATCGAGAAGGCCAAAATAGGTCAAACAAGGCTAGCACAAATAGATCCAACCAAGAAAAGCTGAGCAACAAAACATAGGCTGAGCAGACCAGAATGAGAATCAATAGGACTAAATGGGCTAGGAAGGTAAGGTCAAAGTCGATGGGATGAGTTGCACTCAGCCAAAATGATCGTGGATGGACGAGGAGGATTGGAGTAGACCAAAATGTGTCGAACAAAGCAAAATGACACGAGAGGCAAGAATGGGTCTAAGGATATCAAAATGAGTTGGGTAGGTCGTGATAGGACGAAACATACAAGAATGAGCCGAGCGGACCATAATAGGTCAAACTATTGAACCATAGATTAAAAATAGTAAACTATCACCAATCATATAAATTAATTAAGGGTAAACCAACATGCCATAAACATAATTATTATTAGATGTATTTTCCTTTATTGGATTATGTAAAGCTCTTGTTCTGAGCTGGAGCTAGCACATGTAGCGGTACTCGAAGGTGGGGTTGCACTCAGTCTTGATATCAACAGAGGATGGTGAGTTCATAGCAGTTAGTCTTATCCTAAATCAATTCATAGTGATATTAATTTTTTTATACAAGTTATTTCTTTGTAACATAGAATTTATTACGACTTTAATACTTGTTAAGTAAGATGTTGAATGTGATTTATAATAGAATTACATGATGTTGAAATGGCAGCGAGTAAAACAAGATACAATGTGTGAATGAATATAACAACACCATAATCCCAGGATATTTTATGTACATTAACTAGTGTGTGAGAATAGGAGGTAAACTACTTTGGTTTCATGGGGGCCTTTTTATCATGGCTAATATGGACAATATTGTTCCAATATGATAAGCAGTTTTTCCTGGGAATCCCCCCACCATATTTTCCTTGATTGTCCTTTCACTTTTTCCATACTCAATATATTATTTGATTGCTTCCACATTTCTTGGGTTGAACCTTGCTCTATCCCTGATATTTTTATCCAATGGCCCAACCCTTTTAGGAACCTCCATCTCAAAGCATTGTGGCAGTTTTACCTTCATCATTTCTTGTGGTAAATCTGGTTGGAAAGAAATCGTAGAGTGTTTTCCAACACTAGTCAAAACTCTAATTTAGTTTTGAATAAAATCCTCTTGTTTGCTATTGAGAATGCTTCCCTTTGTCCTTTACCTTCTCAACCTGCTTCCCATTTTGAAGTTTCTATAGGGTAGGCTCTTAATTTCCCTATTGTGGATAATACTCGGCTACAACCTATTATCAACAGGGCTCAGTCACCTTGGATTCCTCCTCCATCAAGGTGGCTTAAACTGAATGTTGATGGTGCTACAAAGGGTAACCTTGGTCGGGTAGGAGCGGGTGGTATCCTCAGAGACAATAAAGGTAGGGTTATCCTTGCTTTTGTTGAATTTTTAGGGACTCAATCAAATCAAGTTGCTGAAGCCCGTGCTCTATGGTGTGGTTTAGTGTTGGTCAAAGAATTTTCTAAAAAAAATTTGGTTGAGGGTGATTCCCTTACTACCATTAATTACCTTAAAAATTCTAAAGTCCCTTCTTGGAAAATAAGAAGTTGCATCGATGAAGCCAAAAATCTTAGTAGAAACTTCCAAGATATAATTTTCTAGCACACATTCAGGGAGAACAACAAAGTTGTTGACATATTAGCAAATTTTGGAACCCGGATTACAAATTTGATGACATGGACCACTGAAATTCCTCAGTTTTTGACTCAGGTTATTAATAAAGAAACTTCATCTTCAAGCATCATTAATGCTAATGTGGAGCAATTCAACCATCCTACGAATGAATCTAATGTTAGTGTGTCCTAATTTTTTTATCAATCGCTCCCATGCTACCTCGGTTCATGGGCATCACGTGCTATTTGGTCTTGTCAACCTTGGATGTCAGTTTTCCACCTTTCAAGATAGAGCCTTTGTTGTTCTCACTCATCTCAAAAGTCTCAATTTTTTTCAACTCCCGATCCATAGCCTTTTCTCCTCACCATTTCTCCACCACCCCAATCCCTTCTAGCTTCATTACCCCTTTCCAACCTTTCATATTTTCCATCCACGTCATTCCCTTACCACGTGTCTCACCTTGTGTTTTGTTGCTCCACTTTGTTCTTTCCCTCATGTGGGATTTTGGTTCAGATTCTCACACGATCCTCTTTGGCGATTGGAATTACCTTGTCTGCCAGGATTGCCTTGGGTCGTGCAGTCTTACTCATCACCATTCTATGCAACACTTTTATCGATATTGTTGTTGGTTTGTTGTTGCTTTTGCCTTCCTGGTTGTTTCCTTTTATATTGGTCAAGTCTCAGATTTCCTCCATTGTTGTGCTCTTCAATTGTTCATCCAAAAGTGATCTCATTTTTGTGTGGCCATCATGAGTTTTATTGAACTGTCCAAGGTTTATTTGGACTCCATTACTTGAGGGAATCCTTTCAGGAAAAGGTTTCCTCTTGTTCTTCCACAAATTCGAAGGAGAGGATCCTAAAATTACTCTGGCATTCATGAAGACGTGGGACAATGGTAGGTTCACCATTCACAAAAATACTTATGTTGTCAACATAAAAGTTCTAGCTGAATTGAATGGGTAGAAACCTAAGGTACGATCCATTAGGAGAGAGAAGTATAACTGGGATGCCAAATTGAAGTATGTCAAGGACAAGGAGATTTGCAAAAAGGCTTGTTTGGGTATGCGGCGTGATGAGCTACCTTTCTGTGGGGGAGCATATTAAATCTTATTATGGAGTATGTAATTGTTGATGATCCAGATAAGCCCCTCTGTAGTTTTCATTTTACCTTTTACAATCACTTTCATGATGTAAGTGCAGTCAATATACCTTAGTTTTTATTTAACTCTATTAGTTATACCATTGAGCATTGTAGGGAAAAAATGGGTCAGAATTACCCATCCACCATGGCCTTTTTAATGTCTTGTTTAAACACTGGTTAATTCACTACCCTAAGGGTATTTTTGTGACCCCCCTCCCAAACCCAAGCAGAGTCCCATGAAACCCAACTCTTCTCAAACCATGCCTCAATCCTCATGCACCCCTAGGCTATCCACAAAAAAGAAAAAAATTATTGAGTTTTTCCATCAATTAAGGAAGATACCCTATAGTGTCTCCCCTAAACCTAAAATAGAGCCTAAGAAAAAACCTTTGCGCTCATCTGTGCATCTGAAGAACAAAGCTATGCAAAAAGAATCACTAGTCATTGAGTCTGAAGATGAGGACAAGGACAACCTCGATCTTTGTATGCAGATGTTCATCATCAAATTTGTAACAAACTGCATTACCCAACTTCTTGATCTGCATAATGCCCTTAATTTGTGGTTCTTTAGGAAGTCCTTTACTAAGGGTGTGGGAGGTATTCCTACTAAAAATATAAAGGCAATTGGTTTTCCTGAGGACATCCCTGCTAAAGAAAATGTTGTTGAAATGGATACTTCCAATGATGGACTCCAAGATGTTGTTGTTGAACCTGGCATGGAGATTTAAGTGTTCCCCTTCCATTATGGAAGGTTGTTGGTCGCATTTTTGTTGTTTAATGCCTTCTATTATTTTTTGGGTCTTTTCAACAACTTCTTTTGTTAAGTCTTGTTGTTCTTGTTGCCTGTTGAGGACAACCTTAATGTATGAGAATTTTGAAGGTTGGCACCATATTATGGAATTTTCTGCCTTTCTGGAACCTGTTGCCATTTTATAATTGAGTTTTGAGGCCCTGTTAAAACCCATATGAAATCTATTCTCTTTAACTGATAAAAAAAATATAGACAATACTGTTATTTCAGAAGCTCATCTAGACATGCACTTAAGAAGAATTGGAGATATTGACTATTGCTGCTCCGAGAACTGCTTAACGTAAGTTTTGTTTCTTTCGACTATTCTAATTTATGGGCTTCATGTTTCAATTCTACGCTGCATATGTCACAACATTGAAAATTATGTATGTATCATTTTAAAATATTCGAACCTAAATTTCCTCAAAAGTTAAATAATTCAATGGGTTGAGCTAATATCATTTGATAACATTAATTAATATTTTACTTTAAATAAAACTTATATAAAATATTAAGAGACACCACATTGACATGTCTTTAGGTTCTCATCAAGGAAATATGAGTTCAAACCATGCACTACGTGTGTGAGTGTGTTCAAAAAATAAATTAATAGATTTGACATTTGAGTGTAATCGATCTATGGTCATTTCATATAATATACTTTAACACAATACTTGTTATTGATGATATTTAGTGTTAAAAACATATTCTTTATTAATGTATATAGGGTGTATCAAATTCATTAAAAATATTAAAGTTATAGGTTATACCACCTTATCTATTCATAATAGTAGTTGAGGCTCTAGGAAGGAGCTTAACTACAACAAAAGATGCAACCTTGATTAAATGAATTTGATCGATATCATCTTAAGATATAGTTACTCATCAATATTTTATTTATGATATCATAATATTATTAGAGTCATCAGTTATGGAAGCTAAGAATATCATGGAAATTCTCAAAACTTATAAAATAGCTTTAGGCTAGAAAATTAATTTCTTGAAAATTAGTTTGTTCTTTATTAACACTCCCCAACTTAGAAAGAGTAAAATTGCAAGAATTTTTTGTTGTAAAGTGGACAAGTTCCCCATTGTATATTTGGGAATACCCATTTTATAGGTAGAATGAAAGGAGAATACTGGAACTCAATGTAGGATATTTAGTAGAAATCTTGCAATATGGAAAGGCTCTTCCCTTACTCAAGTAGGGAAATTACAACTATTAAGGCGACCCTCCAAAAATTACCCACTTTCATGTTATTTTATTTAAATTCCTAGCATCGATGGCAGAGAAATTGGAGTGAATGCAGAGGAACTTTATTTAAATTTGTGCAAAAGAGAAACATAGGATTGTAGCGACCCCAAGGAAGTGGCGCACCGTCCACTACTCTTATTTGTGAATATTATTTACTTAATCATCCATTAAAATGAAAGATACAACCAAAATATGAAGAAATGAATAGTCAATAATTTTTATTTCTTTTTATCAAGTTCAGTTACATATAGATCCCTTTGAGGGATTCCCTTCATTTGATGCAAATTTTACAAATAGGGGCAGTAGATGTATGATATCCCCTTGCAAGGGGTGATGCACTTTCGTAGGCTTCCCGATGATGCACACGAAACTGTATGAGGGCTTACAGATGCCTCCTTCTCCAGTTCTATTTCCTAGAGGGATCCTCTTGCTTCCATTTGTTGATAACCTGTCTAGTGAACTCGTAGTCCTGCAAGCATAAAAACAATAGCAAATGCTCAGTTGTCCGAGATTACCTCCTCGGATGAGGTTGTTAGCAATAACCCTAATGATAAACAGGAAGATGCTCAATGATAATAGAAACTAATGCTATGAATGCAATAAATCATATCTATGCTAATGACATGAAAACATGTAATAAGCTAAATAAAATAATGCTAAGAACCCTAGACTAGGCCTACGGGCCACTGTCCGAGACAGTGGCTGCTAAAACGAAAACATGTCTCTAGTGCTCCAAGTCTATGAATCTAGGCTTGTTGCTGATGTTGAAATGATTGTCGTTTTTGGTTTGATGTATTGAATATCCTGTAGATGGTAACCCCTTAGTCGTCCAACACTTAGTTGCTCCTAAATGGTGCTCCAATTTGCTCTCCGATTTGATAAGGCTTCGCTACAAGAAAATTTCCTCAAATCTAAAAAATATCTCCTCGGTTGTATCTCTGCAAAATGTCTCTCTGAATTGATAATCGGTCCCCTTGGTGCTCTTATGTTTGCACCTTATAATATATTTTAAACCCTAGGTCAATGTCCAACCCTAGGACTGAATTCTGCATGCACACTAGAGGTTAGCATAAGAAGTTTTGTCTTTTTTTGCCCTTGAAGGCCAATTAACTTATGTCTAAATCCATACTTGAGTCTTTCATGTAGAATGGCTATGATAAGGAATGAAAAGTTATACCCGCTCGGTCTTATTGCATGTAAACTACCACTTCCACTCGATATTAAGCTATTTTAGTGACAAATTGCATTTTAAAGCTTAGTCGCTTTCATCTGCAGTGGCTAGGATTTGGCCGCTCTGATTTTTAGCGGCCAGGATTCAACCACTCTGGTTCATAGTGGCCAGGCTTGGATGGGCTAAGACTACCCCAGATGATTGGTGAAAACCACTTTTGGCACTTGGAAGGTCCCAAGGTTTAGTCACATGGTCTATGGATGCCCATATGAGTAGTTCTCCTAAACACGATGTGTTTTAGGTGTCTACAGATGCCCCTTTTGGGATGCACTATGTGTGAAAAACACAATTTTGAGCAAAAATGTAGACTACTATGTTTGTAGGGTGTATGATGATCATTGGTCTTATCAACTTTGGATGGCCCATTCATGCAAGACAACACGCATCCTTGAATCATTGCTTCAACATGATGGAAGGCTTAACTTAGCACAGGGCTTGCACATATTCACTTGCACTCATTCCTCAAACATAATCGGGTAGCTTATGTTGCTACAATGAGATCCGACCAGAGGAGAGCTGCAAATTGAAGATGTCATATCTTGCTTATGAACCCAACAACTAGGGGAGGATTTTGTAATAGTTTTATGCAATGATTCATAGGATGAATGCGATATTGATATGATTGAGTGATCTTTGGTTGACTTTGATTATGATTATTTGAAGAGCTAACTACCCCCTCACACAATGAATTGATGAGGGAAGTGCAATGAATGAAGCGACAAGTCACTTGACCAACATGACTGATTTGGTTCCTTTGCTTGTTCTTTTAATGGGAAAACCCCCATCCAAGTGTGACCTCAAATGTTTATGATGATCATTCATCCCTATCCTTGGGAGTGGTCCGACCATAAATGGCCTTATTAGGGAGTTAGGATGAGTGATTCTATTTAGGATTTTTTTGAGTCACTTAGCTCAATGTTTTTATGTCATAAAGGAATTAGGATGATTCTATCGTACCCGTGGAGCAATCCGACCATATTGGTATTCTTTGGGATTGAGGGGGCACATCATGATTCCAAAATGATTAATTTACCCCAAGTAGCCCTATGGTAACCCACTCATCTCACAAAATTTCATGGATTGTGAATCATTGCAACCATCGAGTTGATAAAGTAAGTAACTGGATACGAGACTTACTTGAGTTTTTGTTTTTTATGTGATTTTTTTTGTTATTTTTAGCATTAAGATGTTCATGGATCATAAAAATGTGTTTATTTTATTTTTATGTGATTCCTCATGGGAGGAATTTTCTTGTTTTGTCTATGCTTCTGGCCGCTATCAAGTCCAGTGACCCCTAAATGTCTGCTTCAGGTCATTGATGACAGCAACGATCGAGGTATAAATTGTGAAGTATAAAAAGTAACCTAGGGTTTTGAATTTTCATTCTTCTAGCTGGCGATTCACTTTTCAGAGCTCTTGAGAGAAAGTGACAGTTTGCAACTTGGAGCATTTTGCATTAAGGATTATGGCTACACAGGGTGAGGCATCCGCAAGTGGAGGAGCCGAAGCTTCTCAGGTATGCTTCGAAACCCTAACCTTGATTTGTCTTTTCGATAAAAATGAACTGCACTAAGTAATTGGTAAATGAATCTCATTAAACTCACCGAAAAAAAATTGAACCCGTAGATAGGTTTAGTTTAGGTTTTTTTTTTGTGGGTTAGCCTCCCTTTTGCATTTTTTTCAAATTTTTGGTTTTTCTGGCCTAGGGCACATGTGTTTTTCATGTCACCCATCAGCCCCTACCACTCAGAGTGGTCATTTTGGCCCATGGCTTGGCCACTATTGATGGCAGTGGCCAGTTCAAATCCCAATGGTAAAAAATAATCTGACCATTGGGGCTTGGCCGCTGTCAACCTCAACGACTGACTTCTGGTCATTGTAGGTGAAAGTAGCTAGGAACCTTAGGCAAATTTTTGATTTTTTTTTGCATTTTTGTGATAGTTAATTGATTTTTTTTAATTTTTGAGTTGTTTTTTTAAAATTTGTTGCATGATTAGGTGCATTTACTGCTATTTCACTTAGACTTAGGATAGTCTATCATTATTTGCACCGTTTTTCATGTTTTATTGTGATTTATGCCTTAGATGCACTGTAGTTATATCTTTGATTTTTGCCCTTAGATTCTCACTACTCGGTCTCAGGACCCGAAGCTCCTAAATGACCTCATTCCACTCATGGATGATACAGAATGGGCCTGGTTTAAGGCTTGTGAACTATACTTTGTGACCAGGATGCCATAGATTATGTCGGATCAGACCTACCTCATGGTATTGGTTCACCGATGGGACCCTAGGACGAACACCTTCCACCTTCCTACCGATGAGATGACTATCACACCGGAGGATGTGTACAAGATTTTTCAGATCCTTTTTGACAAAGTGGTCATCATCTCTTTGTCCACTAATGACCATGAGGCAGTCTTTTATAGGGTGTATAGGAGGTGTACTACGATTGCCTTCAAGGACACCAAGTCTGGAGGTGTATCTATCCTATGATGGTACAAGGAGCAGGTGTTCTCTGCGAGGCATTCAGTGTTGCTGATGGTTGTCAGCAATGTTCTTATTACAGACTGATCAGGATTGAGGTTCATGTGGAACTTCCTTGTGAAGGTTCAAGACTTCATGGATAGCGTGGAGCCTATCAGCTATGCATGGGGGAGGTCCTTGTTGGCACAGTGCTATGATGAGTTGTACCACATACACTAGTGCGGTCATGTTGGAATTGCTTGCAGCTTACTCCTTTAGATATGGGGATGGGAGCATATCAGCATAGATCATCCCAAAGGGCTACCTACTAGGATTACAACTATTGATGCTTGGATGTAGTGCTACGCTGCCAGATGGGATCGAGAGTGCGAGGAGCGCAAGATCTACACTTCTGTGGGAGAGCTTTCCCATTATATTGCTACTTTTACTAGGTTGTAGGCTAGAGATATCATATAGTGCCCATACCATGAGTGCCCAGCTTGGTATGATCTAGCCAGCTTCACAGCTAGGACATGACATGAGTGGTGGCTCATTGGCTGCAATGTTGGCATCAAGGAGTATTTCTTCTACTCTCAATTTCTTCGTTAGTACATATTATAGTAGGATGTGCCACTTATCCCATTATTGTATAGGCACATTAGAGCAGAGAGAGATCTCCCTCCACCATGGATCATAGAGCTGACTGATGAGGAGGATGCCCCAGCAATTGACCCAAGAGTCACTAGGGGAGTCACAGATGCATTTGTATAGTGGTGGGGTGATAGGATGTGGCATGGTGATGGCATTATAGGCCACGAGTATGATGGCAATTATGGATACGCAGACCCAGTAGGCCATAGAGTCTGAGCTAGGACTGAGGGATGGGGCCATCCCGTAGAGTGGGTGGTAGTGGAGGAGTAGGACGCTCTTGAGGAGGAGTTGGATCCTAAGTAGAGAGAATATCCTTTGAGAGCACATTTTCATGAGGTGGAGTCCAAGCTCCAGTTGGTCAAGATCTATGAACAACAACGTGATTCTACCATAGCACAATGAGATGCCATGATAGAGCATATCATGAAAAATATAGGCATTGTAGGTTGATATCGATGGAGGTGCTACTAGGATGCAGATTGTTGTTGATCCTCCTACACCACAGGTTCCTATAGAGGTAGATCTAGGAGCAAAGGCTAGGCAGATGCAGGCCTTGCTGGATGAGTATGAGGTAAATATTTTTGATGATGCAACCTACATTGATGCTCTCTCGATCTAGATTAGTAGTCTAGGAGCCACTCCTAGGGAGAGGGTAGGTGCAGGTGGATCACAGGTTAGAGGGTGTTCCACATCATGGTAGTCTTCCATTCAACCTCGGTAGAGGACCCGGACTCATACAGAGAGACCAGCAAGATCTAGCTTGCACCACTCTCCTAAGTATCCCGCCACAGGGGGCGGTGCTATAGGGGGCGCAAGCCCAACTTTATTCATGATGCACTTTGATTTTTATTTTTTAGGTCAGCTAACCTATAGGAATGTAGCCTATGGGAATTTTTGAACATCTCGGTACTTGGTACACATATTTATATGAGATTTTTGCATTGTGACTCATTATGTGTATTCGTTTAGTGCTTATGTTTTTGTTTTATTTATGGGATGTAATGATGGCATTATGATGAGTTGATGTATGTGTTAGATGATAGGTGATATTTATGATAGTGTGGATGTTTAGATGGATGTTTATGTAGATGCTTTTATGATCTAATTACTGTGACATGATGTGATGTATCATGAGTTGACTTAATGATGGATTTATGATTGTACGCATAGGCGACTTATGATGTATGCATATATGGATGCCTATATGATTTTATGTGCTTTGATTATGGCTATATGATGTGATGTATGTGGATGCAATGATCTGATATTAGGTGTAAATGGATGATTGATGATCTATGTATGTTTAATTTTTATTTTAGTTGTATGCATTCAACTTATGTTATGATGTGGCAAATGCAATGTGTGGAATGAATTACCTACATGGTTTTTGATCTAATGTAAATGAACCTATATGCTTTAATCACTTAAAATATAAGGAATGCATATGATATGATTTTAATGATCTAATGGGCGACACCACAGAAAGTATATTAGTTATGAAATGTAAATAATCACTCTTATCACAAGAACTAATTATTTGAACATCCATATGTGAAATGTAATGGCGTGGAATGTGTGTAGTTTCTTGATAAGCTCTTGTAATTTAAAAAAACAAAGTAGTCAGTGGCCATCTAGACATCATTTCTGACATCCGTTCGATATCTAGCCTATTTTTTTAATACCTTTTAATTCACAAAATCTCATAAAAAAAATTTATGATGCGATTGATGATATGATTTGTTGCCATATAGGAAGTTTTGAGGATTTTCCTGAGACTCAAATGCTCTAGTTTGATGAGCAAGGTGCAGCAACAGTATTGTCATTATTGTCAACACAGTCATACAGATTGGTTGATGCAGTGGACAGGAGTTAAGAGGTTCTTCAGAGTATGTATAGTGTTTTTCCAAAAGATCAAAGTGGCCCATATTCTAAAAATCAAAAGAAAATCACAAGGAAGAAAACTGTCACGATATCGCGACATGTTGAGCAAGAAAGAAAAACTGTCACGATATCGCGACATGTTGAGAAGCAAGCAAAACTATAGCGATTTCGTGACATGTTCGGAGAGAAAGCGCAAGCAAGCAAAACTGTCATGATTTCATGACATGTTCGGAGAGAAAGCGTAAGAAAGCAAAACTGACACGATTTCATGACATGTTCAGAGAGAAACGACAAGCAAGCAGAACTGTCGCAATTTCATGACATGTTCGGAGATAAAGCGCAAACAAGCAAAACTGTCACGATTTCGTGACATGTTCGGAGAGAAAGGGCAAGCAAGCAAAACTGTCATGATTTCGCGACATATTGCAAGAGAGATAGTACAGAAGAAAAAGTGTCATGATTTCACAATATGTTGCAAGAGAGAATGGCAAGTAGAAAAAGTGTCATGATTTCGCGACATGTTGCAAGAGAGAATGGCAAGTAGAAAAAGTGTCATGATTTTACGACATATTGCAAGAGAGATAGTACGGAAGAAAAAGTGTCACGATTTTGTGACATGTTGCAAGAGAGAATGGCAAGTAGAAAAAGTGTCACAATTTCGCGACATGTTGCAAGAGAGAATGGCAAGTAGAAAAAGTGTCACGATTTTGCGACATATTGCAAGAGAAAGATCAAAGAAGATAAAGTGTCACGATATCGTGACATGTCATGTTTTTGCGACCCGAAGGCAAGAGAAAGAGCAAAGGAGAGAAAGTGTCATGATATCACGACATGTCACGTTTTTGTGACCCAAAGGCAAGAGAAAGAGCAAAGGAGAAAAAGTGTCGCGATATCGCGACATGTCACATTTTTGCGACTAAAGGAGGAGAGAGAAAGTAAGAAGGTAGAAGTGTCGCGATATCGCGACAAAAGTAAAGAGGAAGAGTAAGGAGGCGAAAGTGTCATGATTTTGTGACATGTTGTGTTTTCATGGGTACAAGCAAACAAAAGAAGCAAGGAGGCGAAAGTGTCACGATTTCGTGACATGTGTTTTTGCGGGTACAAGCAAACAAAAGAAGCAAGGAGGCAAAAGTGTCGCGATATCGTGACATGTTGTGTTTTCATGGGTTCAAACCAAGTAAAGTAGCAAGGAGATGAAAGTGTCGCGATAGTGTTTTCGCGAGCTAAGAAGAGAACCCAACCAAAATAAGATATGTGACAGTTAACTGAAGTTATACAGCAGTTACAAGAGCCGTTGCAAAAGAAAATCATGCAGCTAAAATAAGAACAGTTAACTGAAGTCATTACGATAGTTGCAGGTGTAGTTATAGAGAAAAATCATGCAGCTAAAATAAGAACAGTGAACTGAAGTCAGAACAATAGTTACAGGGCCAGTTACGGAGTGTAATCATCGAACGACAGTTAAACTGAAAGTCATCAGTCGAAGACCAAACAAAGAGCCGTAACTATTAATAGGTTGCATGAGAGAATACTGCATGATAAAGATGTTACATATAGAAGTTTCTATTAATAAGTTGCATGCAAAAATATGGAAGTTAAAAATAGAATCAAAACTTTGGTATAAAAGGAGGTCTGCGCGGAGAATAAGATGTTGCTAAAAAGAGTGAAAGTGTTGCAAGAAGAGGGTTGGTAGAGTGTCGTAAGAGAGTGTTAAGCAAATTCGTGAGAGCCGTAAAAGTGCAGTAAGTAGAGCCTTAGGTGTGTGTGGTGTTTTGGTGAATAGCGAGAGAGGTTGGGTTAGCAATAGACCAGTCAGGGTCTTGAATAAGCGAAGGCATTTTTATGTCAATCATATAGCTTCAAAATTGTAGTCCAAGTTGGTGCTTGTAATTAGGGGTTGGTGCTCCTTTTTGTTGGTGCAGATAAATCAGGGGTTGGTGCTCCTTTCTATGGGTGTAGATAAATCAGGGGTTGGTGCTCCTTCTAGTTGGTGCTGGTAAATTTATTGTAAAATTGGTATTTTGCAAAGGCTGGATTTGGACGGTAATCCAAGCAATCATTTTTGAGGAGTAGCCAAATTGGTGAACCTCGTTACATCGTGTGTTGTGGAATGCTCTCTTGTTATACTTGCTTTATATGATTTAAATCTTCATTATTTCAGTGTTAATAGTTGTAGATTTGAATTTAAATAGCTACACTGATTCACCCCCCCTCTCAGTGTCATTGTGAGACTAACATATTTACCCTATCAATAGTTGCGTATTGATAATACAAGACTTTTGAAAAGCAAGGCTTTCATCATGGACCTAAATATTCATTATCCCTGTGTGTAAATGAATATATTTAGATAGAACTCAAGCATTTCCTCTAATGTCAAGAGGGATTCTTTCAGCCCATTGCTAATATCGGGGACCCTCAAGTGTTTATCTAATCCTATGTTGGACTTAGTTGGACTATACCACTAGGTAGTATTGAGTTACCCAAAGCTACCTCATCCACAAGCAAACATTGGTCTACAAAAATACAAGATTCTATTATGATAGACATATCATCATGCGTAAGGGTATCACCATTGTTAGGCATGGTTGTACACTAAATTTGTAATGGGGATCACCTTCTAATTTTGTACAATGTTGAGAATTCCAGGGATTCAAGCTCCATTCCATTATTTTCTTCATTTCATTTAGGATACTTGCTCATGCTTGGTGATGAAAATCACTGTTTATTTTTTATTGATTTTTATCTTGAGCAAGGGGCTTATGTAGGGACGAAAATCACTTGTTTGTATTGACTTTGGCTTTTGCTTGTTTTAATGAAAGTGACGGGGCACCGGGAAAATGCACTTCTACAAACCCCACTTTTTCATTAATAAAACTAAAATATTACAAGCATACATAAACAGCCCGCAGGCTTACATTAGCTAGCTCTCGGCTTAGCTTCACGCTTCTCTGCTCTAAGTGCATTCCCTGATCCACCGTCCCGACTAATACAATAAAATGGGTTTTTATAGAGGCCCCGACCCTCTCACGCATGAACTCCCGCCTAAAGGATTCACCAACCCCAATTTAATTTTCCCTCTGAAACATACAAAAGAAAACATGAGAATCGGGACACCAACACGATTAAATACCCCTCTCCGCACGGTCCCTGTCATTTCTGTATCCGTCAAAAAATCCTGCGCGCCCATCCTTCTCGTCTTTCGTGCTTCTTGGTCATCCCTCGCTTTGACTTCTGCTTCTGCCACGTGTCATCTTTGAATGGTCTTCAAAAATGCCGTTCTCGCCATATTTTTCTCTTCTCGCATAATTTTCTCTCTCCGTCGCGATATCGTGACGTTTCTGGATCCCTATGCTTCCTTCTCATTTTGGTCGTGATATCGCGACCAACTCCCGCTGCCTGCTTGCTTTTCAAAATATTTCGTGATATCGCGACATCACGATATCGCGACCGTTCTGCCACTCCATCATCCTCTTTGATTTACGTCGCGATGTCGCGACGTCACGATATCGCGACCATTCTGCCCACCTATCCTCGCTTCCGATTTGTGTCACGATTTTGCGATGTCGCAAAATCACGATGTCACGATTTCGCTACCATTTTTGACTTCTGCCCAGACTTCGCCTTGACGTCGTGATTTCGCTACCATTTCCTACCTTTGCTCCCGCCTCACCTGAACGTCGCGATTTCGCGACGTCACAATTTTGCTACCGTTCTCCACTTTCGCCTCCGCTTCTGACTTTTCATCGTGATTTCGTGATGGTCACGATTTCGTGACATGTCACGAAATCGTGGCCCCTTCTGTCGAACTTTATCTCTCCTCGCGACTGTCATGATTTCGCGACATAACAAAATCGTGATAGTTTCTGCACTCCTTGCCTTCTGCTTCTTCTTTCGACTCTTCAGCAAAGGTTTTCCCGCAACTTGATGTTTCTGCTACTAGTGCTGTTGGATGCTCCTGCATCAGACACCTGGGGTACGAGGAGAAGTGATATTCACCTCTGATTGGTCCGGTTGCCGCCTCCTGTAATACCTCCAGACCATCCTCTGCCTCTGCAGATTGCTTCAACCCCGGATCCCGGTCCATACTTTTGTCTTCTACCGGACAGATTTCCTTATTGCTGCAAATTTCTTCTGTAGCCTGCTTTAACTCCTCTTTCTTTCTCTTTCTTTCTTCCTGCCTTCTTTGTCGCTCCTCTTGCTCCCATAACTTTATCCCGAGCCATTCTTTTTGCAATTCTTTTAATTGTCGTTGCAAATCTATAACTTCTTCCTCCGACACCATATCCTACTTGCTGTCCCGTCTTCTTCGAGAATGCATTTTTCTTGCTTTTCTTATAAATTTTTAACGATCCGGTGTAGCTGCCTCATGTTCGACGATCTGCTAACATGCCCGGGATCTTAACTCACTCTCTCTCAGAACCCTCCCACAGGTCCTGGTGCAACTGCCTCACCTTCGACGGATCTGCTGCACACTCAGGAACATTCTCTTTGATACCATTAACGGGGCGCCGAGAAAACGCACTTTTACAAACCCCACTTTTTCATGAATAAAACTGAAATATTACAAGCATACATAAACAGCCCATAGGCTTACATTAGCTAGCTCTCGGCTTAGCTTCACGCTTCTCCACTCTAAGTGCTTTCCCCGATCCACCGTCCCGACTAATACAATAAAATGGGTTTTTATAGAGGCCTCGAACCTCTCACGCATGAACTCCCGCCTAAAGGATTCACCAACCCCAATTTAATTTTCCCTCCGAAACATACAAAAGAAAACACGAGAATCGGGACACCAACTCGATTAAAGACCCCTCTCCGCATGGTCCTTGTCATTTCTGAATCCGTCAAAAAATCCTGTGCGCCCATCCTTCTCGTCTTTCGTGCTTCTTGGTCATCCCCTGCTTTGACTTCTGCTTCTGCCACGTGTCACCTTTGAACGGTATTCGAAAATGTTGTTCTCGCCATCTTTTTCCCTTCTCGCACCATTTTCTCTCTCCGTCACGATATCACGACGTTTCTGGCTCCCTGCGATTCCTTCTCATTTTGGTCGCTATATCGCTCGCGACCAACTCCCACTGCCTACCTGCTTTTCAAAATATGTCACGATATCGCGACGTCGCGATATCGTGACCATTCTACCACTCCGTCCTCCTCTTTGATTTACGTCACGATATCATCGTGACATCACGACATCGCGATATCGCGACCATTCTGCCCACCTGTCCTTGCTTCCGATTTACGTCACGATTTCACGACATCGCGAAATCATGACGTCGCGATTTCGCTACCGTTTCTGACTTCTGCCTAGACTCTGCCTTGACGTTGCGATTTCGCGACGTCATGATTTTGCTACCATTTCCTACCTTTGCTCCCGCGTCGCCTAGACATCATGATTTCGCTACCGTTCTCCACTTTCACCTTCGCTTTTGACTTTTCGTCGCGATTTTGCGACATGTCGTGAAATCGCGGCCCCTTCTACCAAAATTTCTCTCTCCTCACGACTATCGCGATTTCGCAACGTAAAAAAATTGTGACAGTTTCTGCACTCCTTGCCTTCTACTTCTTCTTTTGACTCTTCAGCACGGGTTTTCCCGCAACTTGATGTTTCTGCTGCTGGTGTTGTTGGATGCTCCTACATCAGACACCCGGGGTACGTAGAGAAGTGATCTTCACTTTTGATTGGTCCGGTTGCTGCCTCCTGCAATACCTCCAGACCATCCTCTGCCTCTGCAGATTGCTTCAACCCCGGCTCCCGGTCCATACTTCTGTCTTCTACCGGACAGATTTCCTCATTGCTGCAAATTTCTTCTGTAGCCTTCTTTAAATCCTCTTTCTTTCTCTTTCTTTCTTCACGCCTTCTTTGTCGCTCCTCTTGCTCCCGTAACTTTAGCCCGAGCCATTCTTTTTGCAATGCTTTTAATTACGGTTGCAAAGCTATGACTTCTTCCTCCGACACCATATCCTCCTTGCTGTCCCGTCTTCTTCGGGAATGCATTTTTCTTTCTTTTCTTATAAACTTTTAACGATCAGGTGTAGCTGCCTCACGTCCGGCCATCTGCTAACACGCCCGAGATCTTAACTCACTCTCTCTCAGAACCCTCTCGCAGGTCCTGGTGCAACTGCCTCACCTTCGACGGATTTGTTGCACACTTAGGAACATTCGCTCTGATACCACTCACGGGGCACCGGGAAAACGCACTTCTACAAACCCCACTTTTTCATTAATAAAACTGAAATATTACAAGCATACATAAACAGCCCGTAGGCTTACATTAGCTAGCTCTCGGCTTAGCTTCACGCTTCTCCACTCTAAGTGCATTCCCCGATCCACCGTCCCGACTAATACAATAAAATGGGTTTTTATAGAGGCCCCGACCCTCTCACGCATGAACTCCCGCCTAAAGGATTCACCAACCCCAATTTAATTTTCCCTTCGAAACATACAAAAGAAAACACGAGAATTGGGACACCAACCCGATTAAAGACCCCTCTCTGCACGGTCCTTGTCATTTCTGAATCTGTCAGAAAATCCTGCACGCCCATCCTTCTCGTCTTCCATGCTTCTTGGTCATCCCCCGCTTTGACTTCTACTTCTGCCACGTGTCACCTTTGAACGGTCTCCAAAAATGCCGTTCTCGCCATCTTTTTCTCTTCTCGTGTCATTTTCTCCCTCCATCGCGATATCGCGACGTTTCTGGCTCCCTGCGCTTCCTTCTCATTTTGGTCGCGATATCGCGACATGTCGTGATATCGCGACCAACTCCTGCTGCCTGCCTGCTTTTCAAAAGATGTCGCGATATCACGACGTCGCGATATCACGACCGTTCTGCAACTCCGTCCTCCTCTTTGATTTACGTCGCGATGTCGCGATATCATGACGTCGCGATATCGCGACCATTCTGCCCACCTGTCCTTGCTTTCGGTTTGCGTCGCGAAATCGCGACGTCGCGATTTCGCTATCGTTTTTGACTTCTTCCCAAACTCCACCTTGACGTTGCGATTTCGCTACCGTTTCCTGCCTTTGCTCCCGCCTCGCCTTGACGTCGAGATTTCGTGACGTCGTGAAATCATGACGTCATGATTTCGCTACCATTTCCTACCTTTGCTCCCGCCTCGCCTGGACGTCGTGATTTCGGTACCATTCTCCACTTTCGCCTCCGCTTCTGACTTTTCGTAGTGATTTCGCAATGGTCGCAATTTTGCGACATGTCGCGAAATCGCGGCCCTTCTGTCGAACTTTCTCTCTCCTCGTGACTATCACGATTTTGTGACGTAGTGAAATCATGACAGTTTCTGCACTCCTTACCTTCTGCTTCTTCTTCTTCCGACTCTTCAGCACAGGTTTTCCCGCAACTTGATGTTTCTGCTACTGGTGTTGTTGGATGCTCCTGCATCAGACACCCAAGGTACGAGGAGAAGTGATCTTCACTTCTGATTGGTTCGGTTGCCGCCTCCTACAATACCTCCAGACCATCCTCTGCCTCTGCAGACTGCTTCAACCCTGGCTCCCGATCCATACTTCTGTCTTCTACCGGACATATTTCCTCATTGCTGCAAATTTCTTCTGTAGCCTACTTTAACTCCTCTTTCTTTCTCTTTCTTTCTTCCCGCCTTCTTTGTCGCTCCTCTTGCTCCCGTAACTTTATCCCGAGCCATTCTTTTTGCAATGCTTTTAATTGTCGTTGCAAAGCTATGACTTCTTCCTCCGACACCATATCCTCCTTGCTGTCCCGTCTTCTTCGAGAATGCATTTTTATTGCTTTTTTTATAAATTTTTAACGATCCGGTGTAGCTGCCTCACGTCCGATGATCTACTAACATGCCCGGGATCTTAACTCACTCTCTCTCAGAACCCTCCCGTAGGTCTTAGTGCAACTGCCTCACCTTCGGCGGATCTGCTGCACACTCAGGAACATTCGCTCTAATACCACTGACGAGGTATCAGGAAAATGCACTTTTACAAACCCCACTTTTTCATTAATAAAACTGAAATATTACAAGCATACATAAACAACCCGCAGGCTTACATTAGCTAGCTCTCGGCTTAGCTTCACCCTTCTACCCTCTGCGTGCAATCCCGATCCACCGTCCCGACTAATACAATAAAATGGGTTTTTATAGAGGCCTCGACCCTCTCACGCATGAACTCCCACCTAAAGGATTCACCAACCCCAATTTAATTTTCCCTCCGAAACATACAAAAGAAAACACGAGAATCGGGACACCAACCCGATTAAAGACCCCTCTCCGCAGGGTCCGTGTCATTTCTGAATCCGTCAGAAAATCCTACACGCCCATCCTTCTCGTCTTCCGTGCTTCTTGGTCATCCCCCACTTTGACTTCTGCTTCTGCCATGTGTCACTTTGAACGGTCTGCGAAAATGCCGTTCCTGCCATCTTTTTCTCTTCTCGTGCCATTTTCTCTCTCCGTCGCGATATCGCGACGTTTTTGGCTCCTTGCGCTTCCTTCTCATTTTGGTCGCGATATCGCGACATGTCGCGATATCGCGACCAACTCCTGCTGCCTGCCTGCTTTTCAAAAGATGTCGCGATACCGTTTTGCCACTCCGTCCTCCTCTTTGATTTACGTCGCGATGTTGCGACGTCGCAATATCGCGACCATTCTGCCCACCTGTCCTTGCTTTCGATTTACGTTGTGATTTCACGACATCGCAAAATCGCAACGTCATGATTTCGCAACTGTTTCTGACTTCTGCCCAGACTCCGCCTTAACGTCGTGATTTCGTGACGCCGTGATTTTGCTACCATTTCCTGCCTTTGCTCCCGCCTCGCCTGGACGTCGCGATTTCGCTACCATTCTCCACTTTCGCCTCTGCTTTCGACTTTTCGTCGCGATTTCACGACGGTCATGATTTCGTGACATGTCCTGAAATCGTGGCCCCTTCTGCTGAACTTTCTCTCTCGTCGTGACTGTTGCGATTTTGTGACGTAGCAAAATCGTGACAGTTTTTGCACTCCTTGCGTTCTGCTTCTTCTTCCGACTCTTCAGCACAGGTTTTCCCGTAACTTGATGTTTCTGTTGCTGGTGTTGTTGGATGCTCCTGCATCAGACACCCGGGGTACGAGGAGAAGTGATCTTCACTTCTGATTGGTCCTGTTGCCGCCTCCTGCAATACCTCCAGACCATCGTCTGCCTCTGCAGACTACTTCAACCCTAGCTCCCGGTCCATACTTCTGTCTTCTACTAGATAGATTTCCTCATTGCTGCAAATTTCTTCTGTAGCCTGCTTTAACTCCTCTTTCTTTTTCTTTCTTTCTTCCCGCCTTCTTTGCCGCTCCTCTTGCTCCCGTAACTTTATCCCGAGCCATTCTTTTTGCAATGCTTTTAATTGCCGTTGCAAAGCTAAGACTTCTTCCTCCGACACCATATCCTCCTTGTTGTCCCGTCTTCTTCGGGAATGCATTTTTTTTGCTTTTCTTATAAAGTTTTAACGATCCGGCATAGCTGCCTCACGTCCGGCAATCTGCTAACACACCCTGGATCTTAACTCACTCTCTCTCAGAACCCTCTCGCAGGTCCTGGTGCAACTGCCTCACCTTCAGCGGATCTGCTGCACACTCAGGAACATTCGATCTGATACCACTGACGGGGCATCGGAAAAATGCACTTCTATAAACCCCACTTTTTCATTAATAAAACTGAAATATTACAAGCATACATAAACAGCCTGCAGGCTTACATTAGCTAGCTCTCAGCTTAGCTTCACGGTTCTCCGCTCTAAGTGCCTTCCCCGATCCATCGTCCCGACTAATACAATAAAATGGGTTTTAATAGAGGCCCCGACCCTCTCACGCATGAACTCCTACCTAAAGGATTCACCAACCCTAATTTAATTTTCCCTCCGAAACATACAAAAGAAAACATGAGAATCGGGATACCAACCCGATTAAAGACCCCTCTTCGCACGGTACCTATCATTTCTAAATCCGTCAGAAAATCCTGCGCGCCCATCCTTCTCATCTTCCATGCTTCTTGGTCATCCCCCACTTTGAATTCTGCTTCTGCCACTTGTCACCTTTGAACGGTCTCCAAAAATGTCGTTCCTGCCATCTTTTTCTCTTCTCGCGCCATTTTCTCTCTCCGTCGCGATATCGCGACGTTTCTGGCTCTCTGCGCTTCCTTCTCATTTTGGTCGCGATATCGCGACCAACTCCCGCTGCATGTTTGCTTTTTAAAAGATGTCGCAATATCGTGCGTCGCGATATCGTGACGTCGCGATATCGTGACGTCGCGATATCGCGACGTCGCGATATCGCGACGTCACGATATCGTGACCGTTCTCCCACTCCGTCCTCCTCTTTGATTTACGTCACGATGTCGTGATGTCGCGATATCGCGACCATTCTGCCCACCTATCCTCGCTTTCGGTTTGCGTCGTGAAATCGCGACGTCGCGATTTCGCTACCGTTTTTGACTTCTGCCCAAACTTCGCCTTGACATCACGATTTTGCGACATCGCAAAATCGTGACGTCGTGATTTCGCTACCGTTTCCTGCCTTTGCTCCCTCCTCGCCTGGACGTTGCGATTTCGCTACCGTTCACTTTCGCCTCCGCTTCTGACTTTTCGTCACGATTTCGCGACGATCGCTATTTCGTGACATGTCGCGAAATCACGGCCCCTTCTGCCGAACTTTCTCTCTCCTCATGACTATCGCGATTTCACGACGTAGTGAAATCATGACAGTTTCTGCACTCCTTGTCTTCTGCTTCTTCTTCTTTCGACTCTTCAGCATAGGTTTTCCCGCAACTTGATGTTTCTGTTGCTGGTGCTGTTGGATGCTCCTGCATCAGACACCCGAGGTAAGAGGAGAAGTGATCTTTAAAACCCTCCTGTAGGTCCTGGTGCAACTGCCTCACCTTCGGCGGATCTACTACACACTCAGGAACATTCGCTCTGATACCACTGACGAGGCACCGGGAAAACGCACTTTTATAAACCCTACTTTTTCATTAATAAAACTGAAATATTACAAGCATACATAAACAGCCCGTAGGCTTACATTAGCTAGCTCTCGGCTTAGCTTCATGCTTCTCTGCTCTAAGTGCCTTCCCCGATCCATTGTCCCGACTAATACAATAAAATGGGTTTTTATAGAGGCCCCGACCCTCTCACGCATGAACTCCCGCCTAAAGGATTCACCAACCCCAATTTAATTTTCCCTCCGAAACATACAAAAGAAAACACAAGAATCGGAACACCAACCCAATTAAAGACCCCTCTACGCACGGTCCCTGTCATTTCTGAATCCGTCAAAAAATCCTGCACGCCCATCCTTCTCGTCTTCCGTGCTTCTTGGTCATCCCCCGCTTTGACTTCTGCTTCTGCCACGTGTCACCTTTGAACGGTCTCCGAAAATTCCGTTTTCGCCATCTTTTTCTCTTCTCACACCATTTTCTCTCTCCGTCGTGATATCGCGACGTTTCCGGCTCCTTGCGCTTCCTTCTCATTTTGGTCGCGATATCGTGACATGTCGCGATATCGCGACCAACTCCCGCTAACTGCCTGCTTTTCAAAAGACGTCGCGATATCGCGACGTCGCGATATCGCGACGTCGCGATATCGCGACGTCGCGATATCGCGACCGTTCCGCCACTCTGTCCTCCTCTTTGATTTACGTCACGATGTCACGACGTAGCGATATCGCGACCATTCTGCCCACCTGTCCTCGCTTTTGGTTTGCGTCGTGAAATCACGACGTCGCAATTTTGCTACCGTTTCTAACTTCTGCCCAAACTCCGCCTTGATGTCACAATTTCGCGATGTCGTGAAATCGCGACGTCTTGATTTCGCTACCGTTTCCTGCCTTTGCTCCCGCCTCGCCTGGACGTCGTGATTTCGCTACCGTTCTCCACTTTTGCCTCCGCTTCCGACTTAAAGACCCCTCTACACACGGTCCCTATCATTTCTAAATCCGTTAGAAAATCCTACGCGCCCATCCTTCTCGTCTTCCGTGCTTCTTGGTCATCCCCCGCTTTGACTTCTGCTTCTGCCACGTGTCACCTTTGAATGGTGTCCAAAAATGTCGTTCCTGTCATATTTTTCTCTTCTCGTGCCATTTTCTCTCTCCGTCGCGATATCGCGACGTTTCTGGCTCCTTGCGCTTCCTTCTCATTTTGGTCGTGATATCGCGACCAACTCCCGCTGCCTGCCTGCTTTCCAAAAGACGTCGTGATATTGCGACCGTTCTGCCACTTCGTCCTCCTCTTTGATTTACGTCGCGATGTCGCGACGTTGCGATATCACGACCATTCTGCCACTTCATCCTCCTCTTTGATTTACATCACGATGTCGTGACGTCGCGACCATTCTGCCCACCTGTCCTCACTTTCGGTTTGCGTCGTGATTTCGTGACGTCGTAAAATCGTGACGTCGCGATTTCTCTACCGTTTCTGACTTCTGCCCAGACTCCGCCTTGACGTCACGATTTTGTGACATCGCAAAATCGCGACGTCACGATTTCGCTACCATTTCCTGCCTTTGTTCCCACCTCGCCTGGACCTTGCGACGTCGCGATTTCGCTACCGTTCTCCACTTTCACCTCCGCTTCCGACTTTTCGTCGTGATTTCGTGACATGTCGCGAAATCGCGGCCCCTTCTACCAAAATTTCTCTCTCCTCGTGACTGTCGCGATTTTGCGATGTAGCAAAATTGCGACAGTTTTTGCACTCCTTGCCTTCTGCTTCTTCTTCTTCCGACTCTTCAGCACAGATTTTCCCGTAACCTGATGTTTTTGCTACTGGTGCTGTTGGATGCTCCTACATCAGACACCCGAGGTACGAGGAGAAGTAATCTTCACTTTTGATTGGTCCGGTTGCCGCCTCCTGCAATACCTCCAGACCATCCTCTACCTCTGCAGACTGCTTCAACCCCGGCTCCCGGTCCATACTTCTGTCTTCTACCGGATAGATTTCCTCATTGCTGCAAATTTCTTCTATAGCCTGCTTTAACTCCTCTTTCTTTCTCTTTCTTTCTTCTCGCCTTCTTTTCCGCTCCTCTTGCTCCCGTAACTTTATCTTGAGCCATTCTTTTTGCAATGCTTTTAATTGCCGTTGAAAAGCTATGACTTCTTCCTCCGACACCATATCCTCCTTGTTGTCCGTCTTCTTCGGGAATGCATTTTTCTTGCTTTTCTTATAAAGTTTTAACGATCCTGTGTAGCTGCCTCACGTCTGACGATCTGCTAACACACCCTGGATCTTAACTCACTCTCTCTCAGAACCCTCCCGCAGGTCCTGGTGCAACTGCCTCACCTTCGGTAGATCTGCTGCACACTCAGGAACATTCGCTCTCATACCACTGACGGGGCATCGGGAAAACGCACTTCTACAAACCCCACTTTTTCATTAATAAAACTAAAATATTACAAGCATACATAAACAGCCCATAGGCTTACATTAGCTAGCTCTTGGCTTAGCTTCACGCTTCTCCGCTCTAAGTGCCTTCCCCGATCCACCGTCCCGACTAATACAATAAAATGGGTTTTTATAGAGGCCCCGACCCTCTCACGCATGAACTCCCGCATAAAGGATTCACCAACCCCAATTTAATTTTCCCTTCGAAACATACAAAATAAAACACGAGAATCGGGACACCAACCCGATTAAAGACACCTCTCCGCACGGTCCTTGTCATTTCTGAATCCGTCATAAAATCTTGCGCGCCCATCCTTCTCATCTTCCGTGCTTCTTGGTCATCCCCCGCTTTGACTTCTGCTTCTGCCACGTGTCACCTTTGAACGGTCTCCGAAAATGTCATTTTCGCCATCTTTTTCTCTTCTCACACCATTTTCTCTCTTTGCCGTGATATCACGACGTTTCTGGCGCCCTGTGTTTCCTTCTCATTTTGGTCGCGATATCGCGACCAAATCCCACTGCCTTCCTGCTTTTCAAAAGATGTCACGATATCGCGACGTCGCGATATCATGATGTCGCGATATCGCGATCGTTCTGCCACTTCGTCCTCCTCTTTGATTTATGTCGCGACATCGCGACGTCGCGATATCGCGACCATTTTGCCCACCTGTCCTTGCTTTCGGTTTGCGTCACGATTTCGCTACCATTTTTGACTTCTGCCCAGACTCCGCCTTGACGTCGCGATTCCGCGACGTGGTGAAATCGCGACGTCGTGAAATCGCGACATCGCGATTTCGCTACCGTTTCCTGCCTTTGCTCCCGCCTCGCCTGGACGTCGTGATTTCGCTACCGTTCTCCACTTTCACCTTCGCTTCTGACTTTTCGTCGTGATTTCACGACATGTCGTGAAATCACGGCCCCTTCTACCAAACTTTCTCTCTCCTCATGACTGTCGCGATTTTGGGAGGTAGCAAAATTGTGATAGTTTCTGCACTCCTTGCCTTCTACTTCTTCTTCCGACTCTTCAGCACAGGTTTTCCCGCAACTTGATGTTTTCGCTGCTGGTGCTGTTGGATGTTCCTACATCAAACACCCAGGGTACGAGGAGAAGTGATCTTCACTTCTGATTGGTCCGGTTGCCGCCTCCTGCAATACCTCCAGACCATCCTCTACCTCTGCAGACTGCTTCAACCCCGGACAGATTTCCTCATTGCTGCAAATTTCTTCTGTAGCCTGCTTTAACTCCTCTTTCTTTCTTCCCACCTTCTTTGTCGCTCCTCTTGCTCCCGTAACTTTATCCCGAGCCATTTTTTTTGCAATGCTTTTAATTGTCGTTGCAAAGCTATGACTTCTTCCTCCGACACCATATCCTCCTTGTTGTCCCGTCTTCTTTGGGAATGCATTTTTATTGCTTTTCTTATAAATTTTTAATGATCCGGTGTAGCTACCTCATGTCCGACGATCTGCTAACACGCCCGGGATCTTAATTCACTCTCTCTCAGAACCCTCCCGCAGGTCCTGGTGCAACTGCCTCACCTTCGATGGATCTGCTGCACACTCAGGAACATTCGCTCTTATACCACTCACGAGGCACCGAGAAAACGTACTTTTACAAACCCCACTTTTTCATTAATAAAACTGAAATATTACAAGCATACATAAACAGCTCGCAGACTTACATTAGCTAGCTCTCGGCTTAGCTTCACGCTTCTCCGCTCTAAGTGCCTTCCTCGATCCACCGTCCCGACTAATACAATAAAATGGGTTTTTATAGAGGCCCCGACCCTCTCACGCATCAAATCCCGCCTAAAAGGATTCACCAACCCCAATTTAATTTTCCCTTCGAAAAATACAAAAGAAAACACAAGAATCGGGACACCAACCCGATTAAAGACCCCTCTCCGCACGGTCCTTGTCATTTTTGAATCCGTCAGAAAATCCTGCGCGCCCATCCTTCTCGTCTTCCGTGCTTCTTGGTCATCCCCCGCTTCTACTTCTACTTCTGGCTCCTTGCGCTTCCTTCTCATTTTGGTCGCAATATCACGACATGTCGCGATATAGCGACCAACTCCCGCTGCCTGCGTGCTTTTCAAAAGATGTCGCAATATCGCGACGTCGCAATATCGCGAGTCGCGATATCGCGACCGTTCTGCCACTCTGTCCTCCTCTTTGATTTACATCACGATGTCGTGACGTCGCGATATCGCGACCATTCTGCCCACCTATCCTCGCTTCCGATTTGCGTCGTGATTTCGCGATGTCGCAAAATCGTGATTTTGCTACCGTTTCTGACTTCTACCTAGACTCCACCTTGACGTCGCGATTTCGCGACGTCGTGAAATCGCTACCATTTCCTGTCTTTGCTCCCGCCTCGCCTGGACGTCGTGACGTCGAGAAATCACGACGTCGCGATTTTGCTACCGTTCTCCACTTTCACCTCCGCTTTCGACTTTTCGTCGCGATTTCGCGACTGTCACGATTTCGCGACATGTCGCGAAATCGCGACCCTTCTGCCAAACTTTCTCTCTCCTCATGACTGTCACGATTTTGTGACATAGCGAAATCACGACAGTTTCTGCACTCCTTGCCTTCTGCTTCTTATTCTTCTGACTCTTCAGCATAGGTTTTCCCGCAACTTGATGTTTTTGCTGCTGGTGCTGTTGGATGCTCCTGCATCAGACACTCAGGGTATGAGGAGAAGTGATCTTCACTTTTGATTGGTCTGGTTGCCGCCTCCTGCAATAACTCAAGACCATCCTCTACCTCTGTAGACTGCTTCAACCCCGGCTCTCGGTCCATACTTCTATCTTCTACCAGATAGATTTCCTCATTGCTACAAATTTCTTTTGTAGCCTGCTTTAACTCCTCTTTATTTCTCTTTCTTTCTTCCCGCCTTCTTTGTCGCTCCTCTTGCTCCCGTAACTTTATCTCGTTCCTACCATATTTTTCTCTTCTCGTGCCATTTTCTCTCTCCGTCGCGATATCGCGACGTTTCTGGCTCCTTGCGCTTCCTTCTCATTTTGGTCGCGATATCGCGACCAACTCCCACTGCCTGCCTGCTTTTCAAAAAACATCGCGATATCGCGACCGTTCTCCCACTTCGTACTCCTCTTTGATTTACGTCGCGATGTCGCGACATTGTGATATCATGACCGTTCTGCCCCTTCGTCCTCCTCTTTGATTTACGTCGCGATGTCGCGACGTCGCGATATCGCGACCATTCTACCCACCTGTCCTCACTTCCGGTTTGCGTCGTGATTTCGCGACGTCGCAAAATCACGACGTCGCGATTTCGATACTGTTTCTGACTTCTGCCCAGACTCCGCCTTGACGTCGCAATTTCGTGACATCGCAAAATCGCGACGTCATGATTTCGCTACCATTTCCTGCCTTTGTTCCCGCCTCGCCTGGACCTCGCGACGTCGTGATTTCGCTACCATTCTCCACTTTCGCCTCCGCTTCCGACTTTTCGTCGCGATTTCGTGACGGTCCCGATTTCGTGACATGTCACGAAATCGTGGCCCCTTCTACCAAATTTTATCTCTCCTCGTGACTATCACGATTTTGCGACGTAGCAAAATCGTGACAGTTTTTGCACTCCTTGCCTTCTGCTTCTTCTTCTTCCGACTCTTCAGCACAGGTTTTCCCGCAACTTGATGTTTTTGCTGCTGGTGCTGTTGGATGCTCCTGCATCAGACACCCAAGGTATGAGGAGAAGTGATCTTCACTTCTGATTGGTCTGGTTGCCACCTCCTGCAATACCTCCAGACCATCCTCTGCCTCTGTAGACTGCTTCAACCCCGGCTCCCGGTCCATACTTCTGTCTTCTACCGGACAGATTTCCTCATTGTTGCAAATTTCTTCTGTAGCCTGCTTTAACTCCTCTTTCTTTATTTTTCTTTCTTCTCGCCTTCTTTGCCGCTCCTCTTACTCTCGTAACTTTATCCCGAGCCATTCTTTTTGCAATGCTTTTAATTATCGTTGCAAAGCTAAGACTTCTTCCTCCGACACCATATCCTCCTTGCTGTCCCGTCTTCTTCGGGAATGCATTTTTCTTGCTTTTCTTATAAAGTTTTAACGATCCGGTGTAGCTGCCTCACGTTCGGCGATCTGCTAACACACCCTGGATCTTAACTCACTCTCTCTCAGAACCCTCCCGCAGGTCCTGGTGCAACTGCCTCACCTTCGGCGGATCTGCTGCACACTCAGGAACATTCGCTCTCATACCACTGACGGGGCATCGAAAAAACGCACTTCTACAAACCCCACTTTTTCATTAATAAAACTGAAATATTACAAGCATACATAAACAGCCCGCAGGCTTACATTAGCTAGCTCTCGACTTAACTTCACGCTTCTCCGCTCTAAGTGCCTTCCCCGATCCACGGTCCCGACTAATACAATAAAATGGGTTTTTATAGAGGCCCCGACCCTCTCATGCATGAACTCCCGCCTAAAGGATTCACCAACCCCAATTTAATTTTCCCTTCGAAACATACAAAAGAAAACATGAGAATCAGGACACCAACCCGATTAAATACCCCTCTCTGCACGGTCCTTGTCATTTATGAATCCGTCAGAAAATCCTGCATGCCCATCCTTCTCATCTTCCATGCTTCTTGGTCATCCCCCGCTTTGACTTCTGCTTCTGCCACGTGTCACCTTTGAACGGTCTCCGAAAATGCCATTTCCGCCATCTTTTTCTCTTCTCACACCATTTTCTCTCTCCGTCGTGATATCACGACATTTCTGGCTCCCTGTGTTTCCTTCTCATTTTGGTCGCGATATCGCGACATGTCGTGATATCGCGACCAACTCCCGCTGCCTGCCTGCTTTTCAAAAGATGTCACGATATCACGACGTCGCGATATCACGACGTCATGATATCGCGACCATTCTGCCACTTCGTCCTCCTCTTTGATTTACGTCGCGATGTTGCGACATCGCGATATCGTCGCGACATCGCGACGTCGCGATATCGCGACCATTTTGCCCACCTGTCCTCGCTTCCGGTTTGCGTCGCGATTTCGATACCGTTTCTGACTTCTGCCCAGACTCCGCCTTGACGTCGTGATTTCGGGACGTCACGAAATCGCGACGTCGCAATTTCGCTACCGTTTCCTGCCTTTGCTCCCGCCTCGCCTGGACGTCGCAATTTCGCGACATCGTGAAATCGTGACGTCGCGATTTCGCTACCGTTCTCCACTTTCACCTCCGCTTTCGACTTTTAGTCGCGATTTCATGACATGTCGTGAAATCGCGGCCCCTTATGCCAAACTTTCTCTCTCCTCATGACTGTCACGATTTCACGACGTAGCAAAATCATGACAGTTTCTGCACTCCTTGCCTTCTGCTTCTTCTTCTTTCGACTCTTCAGCACGGGTTTTCCTGCAACTTGATGTTTCTGCTGCTGGTGCTATTTGATGCTCCTGCATCAAACACCTGGGGTACGAAGAGAAGTGATCTTCACTTCTGATTGGTCCGGTTGCCGCCTCCTGCAATACCTCCAGACCATCCTCTACCTCTGTAGACTGCTTCAACCCCGACTCCCGATCCATACTTCTGTCTTCTACTGGACAGATTTCCTCATTGCTGCAAATTTCTTCTATAGCCTGCTTTAACTCCTCTTTCTTTCTCTTTCTTTCTTCCCACCTTCTTTTCCGCTCGTCTTGCTCCCGTAAATTTATCTCGAGCCATTCTTTTTGCAATGCTTTTAATTGCCGTTGCAAAGCTATGACTTCTTCCTCCGACACCATATCCTCCTTGTTGTCCCGTCTTCTTCGGGAATGCATTTTTCTTGCTTTTCTTATAAATTTTTAACGATCTGGTGTAGCTGCCTCACGTCCGACGATCTGCTAACACTCCCGGGATCTTAACTCACTCTATCTCAGAACCCTCCCGCAGGTCCTGGTGCAACTGCCTCACCTTCGGTGGATCTATTGCACACTCAGGAACATTCGCTCTCATTAATAAAAATGCACTTCTACAAACCCCACTTTTTCATTAATAAAACTGAAATATTACAAGCATACATAAACAGCCCGCAAACTTACATTAGCTAGCTCTCGGCTTAGCTTCACGCCTCTCCGCTCTAAGTGCCTTCCCCGATCCACCGTCCCGACTAATACAATAAAATGGGTTTTTATAGAGGCCCCAACCCTCTCATGCATGAACTCCCGCCTAAAGGATTCACCAACTCCAATTTAATTTTCCCTCCAAAACATACAAAAGAAAACACGAGAATCGGGACACCGACCCGATTAAAGACCCCTCTCCGCACGGTCCCTATCATTTCTGAATTCGTCAAAAAATCCTGCGCGCCCATCCTTCTCGTCTTTCGTGCTTCTTGGTCATCCCCCGCTTTGACTTATGCTTCTGCCATGTGTCACCTTTGAACGGTCTCCAAAAATGCCGTTCCTGCCATCTTTTTCTCTTCTCGCGCCATTTTCTCTCTCCGTTGCGATATCGCGAAGTTTCTGGCTCTTTGCGCTTCCTTCTCATTTTGGTCGCGATATCGCGACCAACTCCCCCTGCATGCCTGCTTTTCAAAAGATGTCGCGATATCGCGACGTCGCGATATCGTGACCGTTCTGCCACTCCGTCCTCTTTGATTTACGTCGCGATGTCGCGACGTCGCGATATCGTGATGTCGCGATATCGCGACCTCGCGATTTCGCTACCGTTTCTAACTTCTGCCCAAACTCCGCTGATAGCGAAATCGTGACGTCGTGATTTCGCTACCGTTTCCTGCCTTTGCTCCCGCCTCGCCTGGACGTCGCGATTTCGCTACCGTTCTCCACTTTCGCCTCTGATTCTGACTTTTCATCGCGATTTTGCGACGGTCGTGATTTCGCGACATGTTGCAAAATCACGGCCCCTTCTGCCGAACTTTCTCTCTCCTCGCAACTATCGCGATTTTGCGACGTAGTGAAATCATGACAGTTTCTGCACTCCTTGCCTTCTGCTTCTTCTTCTTCCGACTCTTCAGCACAGGTTTTCCCGCAACTTGATGTTTTTGTTGTTGGATGCTCCTGCATCAGACACCCGAGGTACGAGGAGAAGTGATCTTCACTTCTGATTGGTCCGGTTTCCGCCTCCTGCAATACCTTCAGACCATCCTTTGCCTCTGGAGACTACTTCAACCCCGGCTCCCGGTCCATACTTCTGTCTTCTACCGGACAGATTTCCTCATTGCTATAAATTTTTTCTGTAGCCTGCTTTAACTCCTCTTTCTTTCTTCCCGCCTTCTTTGTCGCTCCTCTTGCTCCCGTAAATTTATCCCGAGCCATTATTTTTGCAATGCTTATAATTGTCGTTGCAAAGCTATGACTTCTTCCTCCGACACCATATCCTCCTTGTTGTCCCATCTTCTTCGGGAATGCATTTTTATTGCTTTTCTTATAAATTTTTAATGATCCGGTGTAGCTGCCTCACGTCCGACGATCTGCTAACACGCCCGAGATCTTAACTCACTCTCTCTCAGAACCCTCCCACAGGTCCTGGTGCAACTGCCTCACCTTCGGCGGATCTACTGCACACTCAGGAACATTCGCTCTGATACCACTAACGGGGCACCGAGAAAACGCACTTTTACAAACCCCACTTTTTCATTAATAAAACTGAAATATTACAAGCATACATAAACATCCGGTAGGCTTACATTAGCTACCTCTCGGCTTAGCTTCATTCTTCTCCGCTCTAAGTGCCTTCCCCGATCCACCGTCCCGACTAATACAATAAAATGGGTTTTTATAGAGGCCCCGACCCTCTCACGCATGAACTCCCGCCTAAAGGATTCACCAACCCCAATTTAATTTTCCCTCCGAAACATACAAAAGAAAACACAAGAATCGAGACACCAACCCGATTAAAGACCCCTCTCCGGACGGTCCCTATCATTTCTGAATCTGTTAGAAAATCCTACGTGCCCATCCTTCTCGTCTTTCGTGCTTCTTGGTCATCCCCGGCTTTGACTTCTGCTTCTGCCACGTGTCACCTTTGAACGGTCTCCGAAAATGCCGTTCCTGCCATCTTTTTCTCTTCTCGTGCCATTTTCTCTCTCCGTCATAATATCGCGACGTTTCTAGCTCCTTGCGCTTCCTTCTCATTTTGGTCGCTATATCGCGACATGTCGCGATATCGCGACCAACTCCCGCTGCCTGCCTGCTTTTCAAAAGATGTCACGATATCACGACGTCGCGATATCGTGAACGTTCTGCCACTCCGTCCTCCTCTTTGATTTACGTCGTGATGTCGCGACGTCGCGATATCGCGACCATTCTACCCACCTATCCTCGCTTCAGGTTTGCGTCGTGATTTCGCGACGTCGTGATTTCGCTACAGTTTCTGACTTCTGCCCAGACTCCGCCTTGACGTCGTGATTTCGCGACGTCGCGATTTCGCTACCATTTCCTGCCTTTGCTCCTGCCTCGCCTGAACGTCGCGACATCGCGAAATCGCGACGTCGCGATTTCACTACCGTTCTCCACTTTCGCCTCTGCTTCCGACTTTTCATCGTGATTTCACGATGATCGCAATTTCGCGACATGTCGCGAAATCCGGGCCCCTTCTGCCAAACTTTCTCTCTCCTCATGACTATCGCGATTTCGCGAGGTAGTGAAATCGTGACAGTTTCTGCACTCCTTGCCTTCTGCTTCTTCTTCTTCCGACTCTTCAGCACGGGTTTTCCCGCAACTTGATGCTTCTGCTGCTGGTGCTGTTGGATGCTCCTACATCATTCACCCAAGGTACGAGGAGAAGTGATCTTCACTTCTGATTGGTCCAGTGGCCGCCTCCTGCAATACCTCCAAACCATCCTCTGCCTCTGCAGACTGCTTCAACCCCGGCTCCCGGTCCATACTTCTGTCTTCTACCGGACAGATTTCCTCATTGCTACAAATTTCTTCTTTAGCCTGCTTTAACTCCTCTTTCTTTCTTTTTCTTTCTTCCAGCCTTCTTTTCCGCTCCTCTTGCTCCCGTAACTTTATCCCGAGCCATTCTTTTTGCAATGCTTTTAATTGTCGTTGCAAAGCTATGACTTCTTCCTCCGACACCATATCCTCCTTGCTGTCCCGTCTTCTTCGAGAATGCATTTTTCTTGCTTTTCTTATAAAGTTTTAACGATCCGGTGTAGCTGCCTCACGTCCGACGATCTGCTAAGACGCCCGGGATCTTAACTCACTCTCTCTCAGAACCCTCCCGCAGGTCCTGGTGCAACTGTCTCACCTTCGACGGATCTGTTGCACACTCAGGAACATTCGCTCTAATACCATTGATGGGGCACCGGAAAAACACACTTCTACAAACCCCACTTTTTCATTAATAAAACTGAAATATTACAAGCATACATAAACAACCCGCAGGCTTACATTAGCTAGCTCTCGGCTTAGCTTCACGCTTCTCCGCTCTAAGTGCCTTTCCCGATCCACCGTCCCGACTAATACAATAAAATGGGTTTTTATAGAGGCCCCGACCCTCTCACGTATGAACTCCCGACTAAAGGATTCACCAACCCCAATTTAATTTTCCCTCCGAAACATACAAAAGAAAACACGAGAATCGGGACACCAACCCGATTAAAGACCCCTCTCCGCACGGTCCCTGTCATTTCTGAATCCATCAGAAAATCCTGCGCGCCCATCCTTCTCGTCTTCCGTGCTTCTTGGTCATCCCCCGCTTTGAATTCTGCTTCTGCCACGTGTCACCTTTGAACGGTCTCCAAAAATTCCGTTCCCGCCATCTTTTTCTCTTCTCGCGCCATTTTCTCTCTCCGTCGCAATATCGCGACGTTTCTAGCTCTTTGCGCTTCCTTCTCATTTTGGTCGCAATATCGAGACATGTCGCGATATCGCGACCAACTCCCGTTGCCTGCCTGCTTTTCAAAAGATGTCGCGATATCGCGACGTCGCGATATCGCGATATCGCGACCGTTCTGCCACTCCGTCCTCTTTGATTTACGTCGTGATGTCGCGACGTAGCGATATCACGACCATTCTGCCCACCTGTCCTCGCTTTCGATTTGCGTCTCGAAATCACGACGTCGCGATTTCGCTACCGTTTCTGACTTCTACCCAAACTCCGCCTTGACGTCACGATTTCGCGACATCGCGAAATCTTGACGTCGTGATTTCGCTACCGTTTCCTGCCTTTGCTCCCGCCTCACTTGGACGTCGTGATTTCGCTACCGTTCTCCACTTTCGCCTTCGCTTCCGACTTTTCCTCACGATTTCACGACGATCGCAATTTCGCGACATGTCACGAAATCCGAGCCCCTTCTGCCAAACTTTCTGTCTCCTCGCGACTATCGCGATTTCCTCGATGTAGTGAAATCGCGACAGTTTTTGCACTCCTTGCCTTCTGCTTCTTCTTCTTCCGACTCTTCAGCACAGGTTTTCCCGCAACTTGATGTTTCTGCTGCTGGTGCTGTTGGATGCTCCTGCATCTTTCACCCGAGGTACGAGGAGAAGTGATCTTCACTTCTGATTGGTCCAGTGGCCGCCTCCTGCAATACCTCCAAACCATCCTCTGCCTCTGCAGACTACTTCAACCCCGGCTCCCGGTCCATACTTCTATCTTCTACCGGACAGATTTCCTCATTGCTGCAAATTTCTTCTGTAGCCTGCTTTAACTCCTCTTTCTTTCTTCCCGCCTTCTTTGTCACTCCTCTTGCTCTCGTAACTTTATCCCAAGCCATTCTTTTTGCAATGATTTTAATTGTCGTTGCAAAGCTATGACTTCTTCCTCTAACACCATATCCTCCTTGCTGTCCCGTCTTCTTTGAGAATGCATTTTTATTGCTTTTCTTTTAAAGTTTTAATGATCCGGTGTAGCTGCCTCACGTCCGGTGATCTACTAACATGCCCGGGATCTTAACTCACTCTCTCTCAGAACCCTCCCGTAGGTCCTGGTGCAATTGCCTCACCTTCGACGGATATGCTACACACTCAGGAAAATTCGCTTTGATACCACTAACGGGGCACCGGGAAAACTCACTTTTACAAACCCCACTTTTTCATTAATAAAACTGAAATATTACAAGCATACATAAACAGCCCGCAGGTTTACATTAGCTAGCTCTCGGCTTAGCTTCACGCTTCTCCGCTCTAAGTGCATTCCCCGATCCACCGTCCCGACTAATACAATAAAATGGGTTTTTATAGAGGCCCCGACCCTCTCACGCATGAACTCCCACCTAAAGGATTCACCAACCCGAATTTAATTTTTCCTCCGAAACATACAAAAGAAAACACGAGAATCGAGACACCAACCCGATTAAAGACCCCTCTCCGCATGGTCCCTATCATTTATGAATCCGTCAGAAAATCCTGCGCGCCCATACTTCTCGTCTTTCGTGCTTCTTGGTCATCCTCCGCTTTGACTTCTGCTTCTACCACGTGTCACCTTTGAACAGTCTCCGAAAATGCCGTTCCCGCCATCTTTTTCTCTTCTCACATAATTTTCTATCTCCGTCGCGATATCGCGACGTTTCTAGCTCTCTATGCTTCCTTCTCATTTTGGTCGCGATATCGCGACCAACTCCCGCTACCTGCCTGCTTTTCAAAAGATGTCGCGATATCGCGACCGTTCTGCCACTCCGTCCTCCTCTTTGATTTCGTCGTGATTTCGCGACATGTCACGAAATCGCGGCCCCTTCTACCGAACTTTCTCTCTCGTTGTGAGTGTCACGATTTTGCGACGTAGCAAAATCACGATAGTTTCTACACTCCTTGCCTTATGCTTCTTATTCTTCTGACTCTTTAGCATATTTTTTCCCGCAACTTGATGTTTCTGCTGTTGGTGCTGTTGGATGCTCCTGCATCAGACACTCGGGGTACGAGGAGAAGTGATCTTCACTTCTGATTGGTCCGGTTGCTGCTTTTACAATACCTCCAGACCATCCTCTACCTCTGCAGACTGCTTCAACCCCGGCTCCCGGTCCATACTTCTGTCTTCTACCGGACAGATTTCCTCATTACTGCAAATTTATTTTGTAGCCTGCTTTAACTCCTCTTTCTTTCTTCCCGCCTTCTTTGTCGCTCCTCTTGCTCCCGTAAATTTATCCCGAGCCATTCTTTTTGCAATGCTTTTAATTGCCGTTGCAAAGCTATGACTTCTTCCTCCGACACCATATCCTCCTTGTTGTTCCGTCTTCTTCGGGAATGCATTTTTCTTGCTTTTCTTATAAAGTTTTAACGATCCGGTGTAGCTGCCTCACGTCCGGTGATCTGCTAACATGCCCGCGATCTTAACTCACTCTCTCTTAGAACCCTCCCGCTGGTCCTGGTGCAACTGCCTCACCTTCGGTGGATCTATTGCACACTCAGGAACTTTCTCTCTCCTCGCGACTATCGCGATTTCGTGACGTAGTGAAATCGTGACAGTTTTTGCACTCCTTGCCTTCTGCTTCTTCTTCTTCCGACTCTTCAGCACTGGTTTTCCCGCAACTTGATGTTTTTGCTGCTGGTGCTGTTGGATGCTCCTACATCAGACACCCGAGGTACGAGGAGAAGTGATCTTCACTTCTGATTGGTCTAGTTGCCGCCTCCTGCAATACCTCCAGACCATCCTCTACCTTTGCAGACTGCTTCAACCCCGGCTCCCGGTCCATACTTCTGTCTTCTACCGGACAAATTTCCTCATTGCTGCAAATTTCTTCTGTAGCCCGCTTTAACTCCTCTTTCTTTCTTCCCGCCTTCTTTGTCGCTCCTCTTGCTCCCGTAACTTTATCCCGAGCCATTCTTTTTGCAATGTTTTTAATTGTCGTTGCAAAGCTATGACTTCTTCCTCCGACACCATATCCTCCTTGCTGTCCCGTCTTCTTCGGGAATGCATTTTTATTGCTTTTCTTATAAATTTTTAACGATCCGGTGTAGCTGCCTCACGTCCGACGATCTGCTAACACGCCCGGGATCTTAACTCACTCTCTCTTAGAACCCTCCCGCAGGTCCTGGTGCAACTGCCTCACCTTCGGCAGATCTGCTACATACTCAGGAACATTCGCTCTGATACCACTAACGGGGCACCGGGAAAACGCACTTTTACAAACCCCACTTTTTCATTAATAAAACTGAAATATTACAAGCATACATAAATAGCCCGTAGGCTTACATTAGCTAGCTCTCGGCTTAGCTTAATGTTTCTCCGCTCTAAGTGCCTTCTTCGATCCACCGTCCCGACTAATACAATAAAATGGGTTTTTATAGAGGCCCCGACCCTCTCACGCATGAACTCCTGCCTAAAGGATTCACCAACCCTAATTTAATTTTCCCTCTGAAAGATACAAAAGAAAACACAAGAATCAAGACACCAACCCGATTAAAGACCCCTCTCCGCACGGTCCCTGTCATTTCTGAATCCATAATAAAATCCTGCGCGCCCATCCTTATCGTCTTCCGTGCTTCTTGGACATCCCCTGCTTTGACTTCTACTTCTGCCACGTGTCACCTTTGAACGGTCTCTGAAAATGTCGTTCCTGCCATATTTTTCTCTTCTCGTGCCATTTTCTCTCTCCGTAGCGATATCGCGACATTTTTGGCTCCTTGCGCTTCCTTCTCATTTTGGTCGTGATATTGCGACATGTCGCGATATCGCGACATGTGGCGATATCGTGACCAACTCCCACTACCTGCCTGCTTTTCAAAAGATGTCGCGATATTGCGATGTTGTGATATCACGACCGTTCTGCCACTCCATCCTCCTCTTTGATTTACGTCGCGATGTCGCGACGTCGTGATATCGCGACCATTCTGCCCACCTGTCCTCGCTTCCGGTTTGCGTCGCGATTTCACGACGTCGTGATTTCTCTACCATTTCTGACTTCTGCCCAGACTCCGCTTTGACGTCGCGATTTCGCGACGTCGCGAAATCGCTACCATTTCCTGTCTTTGCTCTCACCTCGCCTGGACATCGCAACGTCGCGAAATAGCGACGTCACGATTTCTCTATCGTTCTCCACTTTCGCCTTCGCTTCCGACTTTTCGTCACGATTTCACGACATGTCACGAAATCGTGGCCCCTTTTGCCAAACTTTCTCTCTCCTCGTGACTGTTGCGATTTTGCGACGTAGCGAAATCACGATAGTTTCTGCACTCCTTGCCTTCTGCTTCTTATTCTTTCGACTCTTCAACATAATTTTTCCCGCAACTTGATGTTTCTGCTGCTGGTGTTGTTGGATGCTCCTGCATCAGACACCCGGGGTACGAGGAGAAGTGATCTTCACTACTGATTGGTCTGGTTGCCGCCTCCTGCAATACCTCCAGACCATCCTCTGCCTCTGCAGACTGCCTCGCGACCAACTCCCGCTGCCTGCATGCTTTTCAAAAGATGTCGCGATATCGCGATCTCGCGATATCGCGACCGTTCTGCCACTCCGTCCTCCTCTTTGATTTACGTTGCGATGTCGCGACGTTGTGATATCGCGACCATTTTGCCCACCTGTCCTCGCTTCTGATTTGCGTCACGATTTCACGACGTCGCAAAATCACGACGTCAAGATTTCGCTACCGTTTCTGACTTCTGCCCAGACTCCGCCTTGACGTCGTGATTTCGCGACGTTACGAAATCGCTACCATTTCCTGCCTTTGCTCCCGCCTCGCCTAGACATCACAATGTCGCGAAATCGCGACGTCGCAATGTCGCAAAATCGCGACGTCGCGATTTCGCTACCGTTCTCCACTTTTGCCTCCGCTTTCGACTTTTCGTCGCGATTTCGAGACATGTCGCGAAATCGTGGCCCCTTCTGCCAAACTTTCTCTCTCCTCATCACTGTCACGATTTTGCGACGTAGCAAAATCGTGACAGTTTCATCGCAAAATCGTGACAGTTTCTGCACTCCTTGCCTTCTGCTTCTTATTCTTCCGACTCTTCAGCATAGGTTTTCCCGCAACTTGATGTTTCTACTGCTGGTGCTGTTGGATGCTCCTGCATCAGACACCCGGGGTACGAGGAGAAGTGATCTTCACTTCTGATTGGTTCGGTTGTCGCCTCCTGCAATACCTCCAGACCATCCTCTGCCTCTACAGACTGCTTCAACCCCGGCTCCCGGTCCACACTTCTGTCTTCTACCGGATAGATTTCCTCATTGCCTTAAACTTCTTCTGTAGCCTGCTTTAACTCCTCTTTCTTTCTCTTTCTTTCTTTCCGCCTTCTTTGCCTCTCCTATTGCTCTCGTAACTTTATCCCGAGCCATTCTTTTTGCAATGCTTTTAATTGTCGTTGCAAAGCTATGACTTCTTCCTCCGACACCATATCCTCCTTGCTGTCCCATCTTCTTTGGGAATGCATTTTTCTTGCTTTTCTTATAAAGTTTTAACGATCCGGTGTAGCTGCCTCATGTCCGGTGATCTGCTAACACGCTCGAGATCTTAACTCACTCTCTCTTAGAACCCTCCCGCAGGTCCTGGTGCAACTGCCTCACCTTCGGCGGATCTGTTGCACACTCAGGAACATTCGCTCTGATACCACTAACGGGGCACCGGGAAAATGCACTTCTACAAACCCCACTTTTTCATTAATAAAACTGAAATATTACAAGCATACATAAACAACCCGCAGGCTTACATTAGCTAGCTCTCGGCTTAGCTTCACGCTTCTCCACTCTAAGTGCCTTCCCCGATCCACCGTCCCAACTAATACAATAAAATGGGTTTTTATAGAGGCCCCGACCCTCTCACGCATGAACTCCTGCCTAAAGGATTCACCAACCCCAATTTAATTTTCCTTCCGAAACATACAAAAGAAAACATGAGAATCGGGACACCAACCCGATTAAAGACCCCTCTCTGCACGGTCCTTGTCATTTTTGAATCGGTCAGAAAATCCTGCGCGCCCATCCTTCTCGTCTTTCGTGCTTCTTGGTCATCCCCCGCTTTGACTTTTGCTTCTACCACGTGTCACCTTTGAACGGTCTCCAAAAATGTCGTTCCCGCCATCTTTTTCTCTTCTCGCGCCATTTTCTCTCTCCGTCGCAATATCGCGACGTTTCTGGCTCCCTCTGCTTCCTTCTCATTTTGGTCGCGATATCGTGACATGTCGCGATATCGCGACCAACTCCCGCTGCCTGCCTGCTTTTCAAAAGATGTCACGATATCGCGACTGTTCTACCACTCCGTCCTCCTCTTTGATTTACGTCGCGATGTCACGACGTCGCGATATCGCGACCATTCTGCCCACCTGTCCTCGCTTCTGGTTTGCGTCACGAAATAGCGACGTCGCGATTTCGCTACCGTTTCTGACTTCTGCCCAAACTCCGTCTTGACGTCGCGATTTCGCTACCGTTTCCTACATTTTCTCCCGCCTCACCTGGACGTCACGATTTCGCTATCGTTCTCCACTTTCGCCTCCGCTTCCGACTTTTCCTCGTGATTTCACGACGGTCACGATTTCGCGACATGTCACGAAATCATGACCCTTTCTGCCGAACTTTCTCTCTCCTCGCTACTATCATGATTTCGTGACGTAGTGAAATCGTGACAGTTTCTACACTCCTTGCCTTCTACTTCTTCTTCTTTCGACTCTTCAGCACAGGTTTTCTCGTAACTTGATGTTTCTGCTGCTGGTGCTGTTGGATGCTCCTACATCAGACACCCGAGGTACGAGGAGAAGTGATCTTCACTTCTGATTGGTCCGGTTGCCGCCTCTTGCAATACCTCCAGACGGGGCATCAAAAAAATGCACTTCTACAAACCCCACTTTTTCATTAATAAAACTGAAATATTACAAGCATACATAAACAGCCCGCAGGCTTACATTAGCTAGCTCTCGGCTTAGCTTCACGCTTCTCCGCTCTAAGTGCCTTCCCCGATCCACCGTCCCGACTAATACAATAAAATGGGTTTTTATAGAGGCCCCGACCCTCTCACGCATGAACTCTTGCCTAAAGGATTCACCAACCCCAATTTAATTTTCCCTCTGAAACATACAAAAGAAAACACAAGAATCGGGACACCAACCCGATTAAAGACCCCTCTCCGCACGGTCCCTATCATTTCTGAATTCATCAAAAAATCCTATGCGTCCATCCTTCTCATCTTCTGTGCTTCTTGGTCATCCCCCGCTTTGACTTCTGCTTCTACCACGTGTCACCTTTGAACGGTCTCCAAAAATGCCGTTCTTGCCATCTTTTTCTCTTCTCGCGCCATTTTCTCTCTCCGTCGCGATATCGCGAAGTTTCTGGCTCCCTGCACTTCCTTCTCATTTTGGTCGCGATATCGCGACCAACTCCCGCTGCCTGCCTGCTTTTCAAAAGATGTCACGATTTCGCTACCGTTTCTGACTTCTACCCAAACTCCGCCGGTAGCGAAATCGCGACGTCGTGATTTCGCTACCATTTCCTGCCTTTGCTCCCGCCTCGCCTGGACGTCGCGATTTCGTTACCGTTCTCCACTTTCGCCTCCGCTTCCGAATTTTCGTCATGATTTTGTGACGGTCGTGATGTCGCGAAATCACGGCCCCTTCTGCCAAACTTTCTCTCTCCTCACGACTATCGTGATTTCGTGACGTAGTGAAATCGTGACAGTTTCTGCACTCCTTGCCTTTTACTTCTTCTTCTTCCGACTCTTCAGCACAGGTTTTCCCACAACTTGATGTTTCTGCTGCTGGTGTTGTTGGATGCTCCTGCATCAGACACCCGAGGTACGAGGAGAAGTGATCTTCACTTTTTGAATCCGACACCATATCATTTCTGAATCCGTCAGAAAATCCTGCGCGCCCATCCTTCTCGTCTTCCATGCTTCTTGGTCATCCCCCGCTTTGACTTCTGCTTCTGCCACGTGTCACCTTTGAACGGTCTGCGAAAATGCCGTTCCTGCCATATTTTTCTCTTCTCGTGCCATTTTCTCTCTCCGTCGTGATATCGTGACGTTTCTGTCTCCATGCGCTTCCTTCTCATTTTGGTCGCAATATCGCGACATGTCACGATATCGCGACCAACTCCCGCTACCTTCCTGCTTTTCAAAAGATGTCACGATATCGCGTCGTCGCGATATCGCGACCATTCTGCCACTCCGTCCTCTTTGATTTACGTCGTGATGTCATGACGTCGCGATATCGCGACCATTCTGCCCACCTGTCCTCGCTTCCGATTTGCGTCGCGATTTCGCGACGTCGTGATTTCGCTATCGTTTTTGACTTCTGCCCAGACTCCGCCTTGACGTCGCGAAATCATGACGTCGCAATTTCGCTACCATTTCTTGCCTTTGCTCCCGTCTCGCTTGGACGTCGCGACGTTGCGAAATTGCGACGTCGCGATTTCACTACCGTTCTCCACTTTCGCCTCTCGCTTCTGACTTTTCGTCACGATTTCATGACATGTCACGAAATCGCGGCCCCTTCTACTGAACTTTCTCTCTCCTCGTGACTGTCGCGATTTTGCGACGTAGAGAAATCGCGACAGTTTCTACACTCCTTGCCTTTTACTTCTTCTTCTTTCGACTCTTTAGCACATGTTTTCTCGCAACTTGATGTTTCTGCTGCTGCTGTTGTTGGATGCTCCTGCATCAGACACCCGGGGTACGAGGAGAAGTGATCTTCACTTCTGATTGGTCCGGTTTTCGCCTCTTGCAATACCTCCAGACCATCCTTTGCCTCTGTAGACTACTTCAACCCCGGCTACCGGTCCATACTTCTGTCTTCTACCGGACAGATTTCCTCATTGCTACAAATTTCTTCTGCAGCCTGCCTTAACTCCTCTTTCTTTCTCTTTCTTTCTTCCCGCCTTCTTTGCCGCTCCTCTTGCTCCCGTAACTTTATCCCGAGCCATTCTTTTTGTAATGTTTTTAATTGTTGTTGCAAAGCTATGACTTCTTCCTCCGACACCATATCCTCCTTGCTGTCCCGTCTTCTTCGGGAATGCATTTTTCTTGCTTTTCTTATAAAGTTTTAACGATCTAGTGTAGCTGCCTCACTTCCGACGATCTGGTAACACGCCCGGGATCTTAACTCACTCTCTCTCAGAACCCTCCCGCAGGTCCTGGTGCAACTGCCTCACCTTCGACGGATCTGTTGCACACTCAGGAACATTCGCTCTGATACCACTCACGGGGCACCGGGAAAACGCACTTCTACAAACCCCACTTTTTCATTAATAAAACTGAAATATTACAAGCATACATAAACAGCCCGTAGGCTTACATTAGCTAGCTCTCGGCTTAGCTTCACGCTTCTCTGCTCTAAGTGCCTTCCCCGATCCACCGTCCCGACTAATACAACAAAATGGGTTTTTATAGAAGCCCCGACCCTCTCACGCATGAACTCCCGCCTAAAGGATTCACCAACCCCAATTTAATTTTCCCTCCGAAACATACAAAAGAAAACACGAGAATCGGGACACCAACCCGATTAAAGACCCCTCTCCGCACGGTCCCTGTCATCTCTGAATCCGTCAAAAAATCCTGCGCGCCCATCCTTCTCGTCTTCCGTGCTTCTTGGTCATCCCCCGCTTTGACTTCTGCTTCTGCCACGTGTCACCTTTGAACGGTCTCCGAAAATGCCGTTCCCGCCATCTTTTTCTCTTCTCGCGCCATTTTCTCTCTCCGTCGCAATATCGCGACGTTTCTAGCTCCCTGCGCTTCCTTCTCATTTTGGTCGCGACCAACTCCCGCTAACTGCCTGCCTTTCAAAAGATGTCGCGATATTGCGACATCGCGATATCATGACCGTTCTGCCACTCCGTCCTCCTCTTTGATTTACGTCGCGATGTCGCGATGTAGTGATATCGCGACCATTCTGCCCACCTGTCCTCGCTTCCGGTTTGCGTCGCGAAATCACGACGTCGCGATTTCACTACCGTTTCTAATTTCTGCCCAAACTCCGCCTTGACATCACGATTTTGTGACGTCGTGAAATCGCGACGTCGCGATTTCACTACCGTTTCTGCCTTTGCTCCCGCCTCGCCTGGACGTCGTGATTTCACTACCGTTCTCCACTTTTGCCTCCGCTTTCAACTTTTTCTCGCGATTTCAAGACGGTCGCGATCATCGCGAAATCGCGGCCCCTTTTGCCGAACTTTCTCTCTCCTCGCGACTATCGCGATTTCGCGACATAGTGAAATCGCGATAGTTTCTGCACTCCTTGCCTTCTGCTTCTTCTTCTTCCGACTCTTCAGCACGGGTTTTCTCGCAACTTGATGTTTCTGCTGTTGGATGCTCCTACATCAGACACCCGAGGTACGAGGAGAAGTGATCTTCACTTCTGATTGGTCCAGTTGCCGCCTCCTGCAATACCTCCAGACCATCCTCTGCCTCTGTAGACTGCTTCAACCCCGGCTCCCGGTCCATACTTCTGTCTTCTACCAGACAGATTTTCTCATTGCTGCAAATTTCTTTTGTAGCCTGCTTTAACTCCTCTTTCTTTCTTCCCGCCTTCTTTGTCGCTCCTCTTGCTCTTGTAACTTTATCCCGAGCCATTATTTTTGCAATGCTTTTAATTGTCGTTGCAAAGCTATGACTTCTTCCTCCGACACCATATCCTCCTTGATGTCCCGTCTTCTTCGGGAATGCATTTTTACTGGTTTTCTTATAAAGTTTTAACGATCCGGTGTAGCTGCCTCACGTCCGGAGATCTGCTAACATGCCCGGGATCTTAACTCACTCTCTCTCAGAACCCTCCCGTAGGTCCTGGTGCAACTGCCTCACCTTTAGCGGATCTGCTACACACTTAGGAACATTCGCTCTAATACCACTAACGGGGCACCGGGAAAACACACTTCTACAAACCCCACTTTTTCATTAATAAAATTGAAATATTACAAGCATACATAAACAGCCCGCAGGCTTACATTAGCTAGCTCTCGGCTTAGCTTCACGCTTCTCCACTCTAAGTTCCTTCCCCGATCCACCGTCCCGACTAATACAATAAAATGGGTTTTTATAGAGGCCCCGACCCTCTCACGCATGAACTCCCGCCTAAAGGATTCACCAACCCCAATTTAATTTTCCCTCCGAAACATACAAAAGAAAACACGAGAATCGGGACACCAACCCGATTAAAGACCCCTCTCCGCACGGTACCTGTCATTTCTGAATTCGTTATAAAATCCTGCGCGCCCATCCTTCTCGTCTTCCGTGCTTCTTGGTCATCCTTCACTTTGACTTCTACTTCTGCCACGTGTCACCTTTGAACGGTCTCCGAAAATGCCATTCTCGCCATCTTTTTCTCTTCTCACGCCATTTTCTCTCTCCGTCGCGATATTGCGACGTTTCTGGCTCTCTGCGCTTCCTTCTCATTTTTGTCGCGATATCGCGACATGTCGCGATATCGCGACCAACTCCTGCTGCCTGCCTGCTTTTCAAAAGATGTCTCGATATCGCGACCATTCTGCCACTCTGTCCTCCTCTTTGATTTACGTCGCGATGTCGCGATTTCGCTACCGTTTCTGACTTCTGCCCAGACTCCGCCTTGATGTTGCGATTTTGCGACGTCGCGAAATCGCAACCATTTCCTACCTTTGCTCCCGCCTCGCCTGGACGTCGCGACGTCGCGAAATCGCGACGTCACGATTTCGCTATCGTTCTCCACTTTCGCCTCCGCTTTCGATTTTTCGTCACGAATTCGCGACGGTCATGATTTTGCGACATGTCGCAAAATCGTGGCCCCTTCTGCCAAACTTTCTCTCTCCTCGTGACTGTCGCGATTTTGGACGTAGCAAAATCGTGACAGTTTCTGCACTCCTTGCCTTCTACTTATTATTCTTCTGACTCTTCAGCATAGGTTTTTCCGCAACTTAATGTTTCTGCTGTTGGTGCTATTGGATGCTCCTACATCAGACACCCGGGGTACGAGGAGAAGTGATCTTCACTTCTGATTGGTCCGGTTGCTGCTTCCTGCAATACCTCCAGACCATCCTCTCCCTCTGCAGACTGCTTCAACCCTGGCTCCCGGTCCATACTTCTGTCTTCTACCGGACATCATTGCTGTAAATTTCTTCTGTAGCCTGCTTTAACTTCTCTTTCTTTCTCTTTCTTTCTTCCCGCCTTCTTTGCCGCTCCTCTTGCTCCCGTAAATTTAACCTGAGCCATTCTTTTTGCAATGCTTTTAATTGTCGTTGCAAAGCTATGACTCTTCCTCCGACACCATATCCTCCTTGTTGTCCCGTATTCTTCGGGAATGCATTTTTCTTGCTTTTCTTATAAAGTTTTAATGATCCGATGTAGCTGCCTCACGTCCGGTGATCTGCTAACACGCCCGGGATCTTAACTCACTCTCTCTTAGAACCCTCCCGCAGGTCCTGGTGCAACTGCCTCACCTTCGACGGATCTGTTGCACACTCAGGAACTTTCTCTATTCTTGCGACTATCGTGATTTCATGACGTAGTGAAATCGCGACAGTTTCTGCACTCCTTGCCTTCTACTTCTTCTTCTTCCGACTCTTCAGCACTAGTTTTCCCGCAACTTGATGTTTCTGCTGCTGGTGCTGTTGGATGCTCCTACATCAGAAACCCGAGGTACAAGGAGAAGTGATCTTCACTTCTGATTGGTCTGGTTGCCACCTCCTGCAATACCTCCAGACCATCCTCTGCCTTTGTAGACTGCTTCAACCCCGGCTCCCGATCCATACTTCTGTCTTCTACCGGACAGATTTTCTCATTGCTGCAAATTTCTTCTGTAGCCTGCTTTAACTCCTCTTTCTTTCTTCCCGCCTTCTTTGTCGCTCCTCTTGCTCCCATAACTTTATCCCGAGCCATTATTTTTGCAATGCTTTTAATTGTCGTTGCAAAGCTATGCCTTCTTCCTCCGACACCATATCCTCCTTGCTGTCCCGTCTTCTTCGGGAATGCATTTTTATTGCTTTTCTTATAAATTTTTAACTATCCGATGTAGCTGCCTCATGTCCAGCGATCTGCTAACACGCCCAGGATCTTAACCCACTCTCTCTTAGAACCCTCCCGCAGGTCCTGGTGCAACTGCCTCACCTTCGGCGGATCTGCTGCACACTCAGGAACATTCGCTCTGATACCACTAACGGGGCACCGGGAAAACACACTTTTACAAACCCCACTTTTTTATTAATAAAACTGAAATATTACAAGCATACATAAATAGCCCGCAGGCTTACATTAGCTAGCTCTCAGCTTATCTTCACGCTTCTCCGCTCTAAGTGCCTTCTTCGATCCACCGTCCCGACTAATACAATAAAATGGGTTTTTATAGAGGCCCCGACCCTCTCACGCATGAACTCCCACCTAAAGGATTCACCAACCCCAATTTAATTTTCCCTCCGAAAGATACAAAAGAAAACACAAGAATCGAGACACCAACCCGATTAAAGACCCCTCTCCGCATGGTCCCTGTCATTTCTAAATCCATCAAAAAATCCTGCGTGCCCATCCTTCTCGTCTTCCGTGCTTCTTGGACATCCCCCGCTTTGACTTCTACTTCTGCCACGTGTCACCTTTGAACGGTCTCCGAAAATGTCGTTCTTGCCATATTTTTCTCTTCTCGTGCCATTTTCTCTCTCCGTCGCGATATCGCAACGTTTCTGGCTCCTTGCACTTCCTTCTCATTTTGGTCGCGATATCGCAACATGTCACGATATCGTGACCAACTCCCGCTGCCTGCCTGCTTTTCAAAAGATGTCGCGATATCGCGATGTCGCGATATCGCGACCGTTCTGCCACTCCGTCCTCCTCTTTGATTTACGTCGCGATGTCGCGACGTCGTGATATCGCGACCATTCTGCCCACCTGTCCTCGCTTCTGGTTTGCGTCGCGATTTCGCGACGTCGCGATTTCTCTACCGTTTCTGACTTCTGCCAAGACTCCGCCTTGACATCGCGATTTCGTGACGTCGCGAAATCGCTACCATTTCCTGTCTTTTCTCCCGCCTCGCTCACGATTTCTCTACCGTTCTCCACTTTCGCCTTCGCTTCCGACTTTTCGTCGCGATTTAGCAACATGTCGCGAAATCACGGCCCCTTCTGCCGAACTCTCTCTCTCCTCGTGACTGTCGCGATTTTGCGACGTAGCGAAATCATGATAGTTTCTGCACTCCTTGCCTTCTGCTTCTTATTCTTTCGACTCTTCAGCATAATTTTTCCCGCAACTTGATGTTTATGCTGCTGGTGTTGTTGGATGCTCCTGCATCAGACACCCGGGGTACGAGGAGAAGTGATCTTCACTTCTGATTGGTCCAGTTGCCGCCTCCTGCAATACCTCCAGACCATCCTCTGCCTCTGCAGACTGCTTCAACCCCGGCTCCCGGTCCATACTTCTGTCTTCTACCGGACAGATTTCCTCATTGCTGCAAATTTCTTCTGTAGCCTGCTTTAACTCCTCTTTCTTTCTATTTCTTTCTTCCCGCCTTCTTTGCCGCTCCTCTTGCTCTCGTAACTTTATCCCGAGCCATTATTTTTGCAATGCTTTTAATTGTCGTTGCAAAGCTATGACTTCTTCCTCCGACACCATATCCTCCTTGTTGTCCCGTCTTCTTCAGGAATGCATTTTTCTTGCTTTTTGTATAAAGTTTTAACGATCTGGTGTAGCTGCCTCACGTCCGGTGATCTGCTAACACGCCCGGGATCTTAACTCACTCTCTCTCAGAACCCTCCCGCAGGTCCTGGTGCAACTGCCTCACCTTCGACGGATCTGTTGCACACTCAGGAACATTCGCTCTGATACCACTCATGGGGCACCAGGAAAACGCACTTCTACAAACCCCACTTTTTCATTAATAAAACTGAAATATTACAAACATACATAAACAGCCCGCAGGCTTACATTAGCTAGCTCTCGGCTTAGCTTCACGTTTCTCCGCTCTAAGTGCCTTCCTCGATCCACCGTCCCGACTAATACAAAAAAATGGGTTTTTATAGAGGCCCCGACCCTCTCATGCATGAACTCCCGCCTAAAGGATTCACCAACCCCAATTTAATTTTCCTTTCAAAACATACAAAAGAAAACACGAGAATCGGGACACCAACCCGATTAAAGACCCCTCTCTGCACGGTCCTTGTCATTTTTGAATCGGTCAGAAAATCTTGCGCTCCCATCCTTCTCGTCTTCCGTGCTTCTTGGTCATCCCCCGCTTTGAATTTTTCTTCTGCCACGTGTCACCTTTGAACGGTCTCCAAAAATGTCGTTCCTGCCATCTTTTCCTCTTCTCGCGCCATTTTCTCTCTCCGTCGTAATATCGTGACGTTTCTGGCTCCCTGCGCTTCCTTCTCATTTTGGTCGCGATATCGCTACATGTCGCGATATCGCTACATGTCGCGATATCGCGACCAACTCCCGCTGCCTGCCTGCTTTTCAAAAGATGTCGTGATATCGCGACCGTTCTACCACTCCGTCCTCCTCTTTGATTTATGTCGCGATGTCGTGACGTCGCGAAATCGTGACCATTCTGCCCACATGTCCTCGCTTTTGGTTTGCGTTGCGAAGTCGCGACGTCGCGATTTCGCTACCGTTTCTGACTTCTGCCCAAACTCCGCCTTAACGTCGCGATTTCGCTACCGTTTCCTGCATTTGCTCCCACATCACCTAGACGTCGCGATTTCACTACAGTTCTCCACTTTCGCCTCCACTTCCGACTTTTCCTCGCGATTTCGCGACGATCGCGATTTTGCGACATGTCTCAAAATCGTGGCCCCTTCTGCTAAACTTTCTCTCTCCTCACGACTATCGCGATTTCGCGACGTAGTGAAATCGCGACAGTTTCTACACTCCTTGCCTTCTGCTTCTTCTTCTTCCGACTCTTCAGCACAGGTTTTCCTGCAACTTGATGTTTCTGCTGCTGGTGCTGTTGGATGCTCCTACATCAGACACCCGAGGTACGAGGAGAAGTGATCTTCACTTCTGATTGGTCTGGTTGCCGCCTCTTGCAATACCTCCATACGGGGCATCGGAAAAACGCACTTCTACAAACCCCACTTTTTCATTAATAAAACTGAAATATTACAAGCATACATAAACAGCCCGCAGGCTTACATTAGCTAGCTCTCGGCTTAGCTTCACGCTTCTCCGCTCTAAGTGCCTTCCCCGATCCACCGTCCCGACTAATACAATAAAATGGGTTTTTATAGAGGCCCCGACCCTCTCATGCATGAACTCCCGCCTAAAGGATTCACCAACCCCAATTTAATTTTCTCTTTGAAACATACAAAAAAAACATGAGAATCGGGACACCAACCCGATTAAAGACCCCTCTCCGCATGGTCCCTATCATTTCTAAATCCGTTAGAAAATCCTGCGCGCCCATCCTTCTCATCTTCCGTGCTTCTTGGTCATCCCCCGCTTTGACTTCTGCTTCTGCCATGTGTCACCTTTGAACGGTCTCCAAAAATGTCGTTCCTGCCATCTTTTTCTCTTCTCGCGCCATTTTCTCTCTCCGTCGTGATATCGCAAAGTTTCTGGCTCCCTGCGCTTCCTTCTCATTTTGGTCACAATATCGCGACCAACTCCCGCTGCCTGCCTACTTTTCAAAAGATGTCACGATATCGCGACGTCGCGATATCATGACCGTTCTGCCACTCCGTCCTCCTCTTTGATTTACGTCGCGATGTCGCTACGTCGCGATGTCATGACGTCGCGATGTTTTGACGTCGCGATATCGCGACCATTCTGCCCACCTGTCATCGCTTCCGGTTTGCGTCATGAAATCGCGACGTCGCGATTTCGCTACCGTTTCTGACTTCTGCCCAAACTCCGCCGGTAGCGAAATCGCGACGTCTCGATTTCGCTACCGTTTCCTGCCTTTGCTCCCGCCTCGCCTGGACGTCACGATTTCGCTACCGTTCTCCACTTTCGCCTCCGCTTCTGACTTTTCATCACAATTTTGCGACGGTCGCGATTTCGCGACATCACGGCCCCTTCTGCCGAACTTTCTCTCTCCTCGCGACTATCATGATTTCGTGACGTAGTGAAATCGTGACAGTTTCTGCACTCCTTGCCTTCTGCTTCTTCTTCTTCCGACTCTTCAGCACTGGTTTTCCTGCAACTTGATGTTTATGTTGCTGGTGTTGTTGGATGCTCCTACATCAGACACCCGAGGTACGAGGAGAAGTGATCTTCACTTTTTATTGGTCTGGTTGCCGCCTCCTGCAACACCTCCAGACCATCCTTTGCCTCTGGAGACTGCTTCAACCCCGGCTCCTGGTCCATACTTCTGTCTTCTATCAGACAGATTTCTTCATTGCTGCAAATTTCTTCTGTAGCCTGCTTTAACTCCTCTTTCTTTCTCTTTCTTTCTTCTCGCCTTCTTTGTCGCTCCTCTTGCTCCCGTAACTTTATCCCGAGCCATTCTTTTTGCAATGCTTTTCATTGTCGTTGCAAAGCTATGACTTCTTCCTCCGACACCATATCCTCCTTGCTGTCCCGTCTTCTTTGGGAATGCATTTTTATTGCTTTTCTTATAAATTTTTAACGATCCGGTGGAGCTGCCTCACGTCCAACGATCTGCTAACACGTCCGAGATCTTAACTCACTCTCTCTCAGAACCCTCCCGTAGGTCCTGGTGCAACTGCATCACCTTCAACGGATCTGCTGCACACTCAGGAACATTCGCTCTCATACCACTGACGGGGCACCGGGAAAACACACTTTTACAAACCCCACTTTTTCATTAATAAAATTGAAATATTACAAGCATACATAAACAGCCCGTAGGCTTACATTAGCTAGCTCTCGGATTAGCTTCACGCTTCTCCGCTCTAAGTGCATTCCCCGATCCACCGTCCCGACTAATACAATAAAATGGGTTTTTATAGAGGCCCCGACCCTCTCACGCATGAACTCCCGCCTAAAGGATTCACCAACCCCAATTTAATTTTCCCTCCGAAACATACAAAAGAAAACACAAGAATCGAGACACCAACCCGATTAAAGACCCCTCTCTGGACGGTCCCTATCATTTCTGAATCCGTTAGAAAATCCTGCGTGCCCATCCTTCTCGTCTTTCGTGCTTCTTGGTCATCCCCGGCTTTGACTTCTGCTTCTGCCACGTGTCACCTTTGAACGGTCTCCAAAAATGCCGTTCCTGCCATCTTTTTCTCTTCTCGTGCCATTTTCTCTCTCCGTCATAATATCGCGACGTTTATGGCTCCTTGCGCTTCCTTCTCATTTTGGTCGCGATATCGCGACATGTCGCGATATCACGACCAACTCCCGCTGCCTGCCTGCTTTTCAAAAGATGTCACGATATCGCGACGTCGCGATATCGTGTCGTCGCGATATCGCGACCGTTCTGCCACTCCGTCCTCCTCTTTGATTTACGTCGTGATGTCGCGACGTCGCGATATCGCGACCATTCTGCCCACCTGTCCTCACTTCCGGTTTGCGTCACGATTTCGTGACATCGCAAAATCATGACGTCGCGATTTCGCTACCGTTTCTGACTTCTGCCCAGACTCCGCCTTGACGTCGCGATTTTGCGACGTCGCGAAATCGCAACGTCGTGATTTCGCTACCATTTCTAGCCTTTGCTCCCGCCTCGCCTGGACGTCACAATTTCACGACGTCGTAAAATCACGACGTCGCGATTTCGCTACCGTTCTCCACTTTCTCCTCCACTTTCAACTTTTCGTCGCGATTTTGCGACGGTCGTAATTTTGCGACATGTCATGAAATCACGGCCCCTTCTGTCGAACTTTCTCTCTCCTCGTGACTGTCACGATTTTGCGACGTAGCGAAATCATGACAGTTTCTGCACTCCTTGCCTTCTACTTCTTCTTCTTTCGACTCTTCAGCACAGGTTTTCCCGCAACTTGATGTTTCTACTGCTGGTGCTGTTGGATGCTCCTGCATCAGACACCCAAGGTATGAGGAGAAGTGATCTTCACTTCTGATTGGTCTGGTTGTCGCCTCCTGCAATACCTCCAGACCATCCTTTGCCTCTGCAGACTGCTTCAACCCCGGCTCCCGGTCCATACTTCTGTCTTCTATCGGATAGATTTCCTCATTGCTGTAAATTTTTTCTGCAGCCTGCTTTAACTCCTCTTTCTTTCTCTTTCTTTCTTCCCGCCTTCTTTGTTGCTCCTCTTGCTCCCGTAACTTTATCCCGAGCCATTCTTTTTGCAATGCTTTTAATTGCCGTTGCAAAGCTATGACTTCCTCCGACACCATATCCTCCTTGATGTCCCGTCTTCTTCGGGAATGCATTTTTCTTGCTTTTCTTATAAAGTTTTAACGATCCGGTGTAGCTGCCTCACGTCCGGTGATCTACTAACATGCCCGAGATCTTAACTCACTCTCTCTGAAAACCCTCCCGTAGGTCTTGGTGCAACTGCCTCACCTTCGACGGATCTGTTGCACACTCAAGAACATTCGCTCTGATACCACTAACGGGGCACCGAGAAAACGCACTTCTATAAACCCCACTTTTTCATTAATAAAACTGAAATATTACAAGCATACATAAACAGCCCGCAGGCTTACATTAGCTAGCTCTCGGCTTAGCTTCACGCTTCTCCGCTCTAAGTGCCTTCCCCGATCCACCATCCCGACTAATACAATAAAATGGATTTTTATAGAGGCCCCGACCCTCTCACGCATGAACTCCCACCTAAAGGATTCACCAACCCCAATTTAATTTTCCCTCCGAAACATACAAAAGAAAACACGAGAATCGGGACACCAACCCGATTAAAGACCCCTCTCTGCACGGTCCCTGTCATTTCTGAATCCGTCAAAAAATCCTGCGCGCCCATCCTTCTCGTCTTCCGTGCTTCTTGGTCATCCCCCGCTTTGACTTCTGCTTCTGCCACGTGTCACCTTTGAATGATCTCCAAAAATGTCGTTCCCGCCATCATTTTCTCTTCTCGCCCCATTTTCTCTCTCCATCGCAATATCGCGACGTTTCTAGCTCCCTGCGCTTCCTTCTCATTTTGGTCACGATATCGCGACATGTCGCGATATCGCGACCAACTCCCGCTGCTTGCCTGCTTTTCAAAAGATGTCGCGATATCGCGACCGTTCTGCCACTCCGTCCTCCTCTTTGATTTACGTCGCGATGTCGTGACGTAGCGATATCGTGACCATTCTGCCCACCTGTCCTCGCTTCTGGTTTACGTCACGAAATCACGACGTCGCGATTTCGCTATCGTTTCTGACTTCTGCCCAAACTTCGCCTTGACGTCACGATTTCGCGACGTCGCAAAATTGCGACATCACGATTTTGCTACCATTTCCTGCCTTTGCTCCCGCCTCGCCTGGACGTCGTGATTTCACTACCGTTCTCCACTTTCGCCTCCGCTTCTGACTTTTCCTCGTGATTTCACGACAGTCGTGATTTCGCGACATGTCACGAAATCGCGGCCCCTTCTGCCAAAATTTCTCTCTCCTCGCGACTATCGTGATTTCGCGACGTATTGAAATCGTGACAGTTTCTGCACTCCTTGCCTTCTACTTCTTCTTCTTCCGACTCTTCAGCACAGGTTTTCCTGCAACTTGATGTTTCTGCTGTTGGTGTTGTTGGATGCTCCTACATCTTTCACCCGAGGTACGAGGAGAAGTGATCTTCACTTCTGATTGGTCCAGTTGCCGCCTCCTGCAATACCTCCAGACCATCCTCTGCCTCTGCAGACTGCTTCAACCCCGGCTCCCGGTCCATACTTCTGTCTTCTACCGGACAGATTTCCTCATTGCTACAAATTTCTTCTGTAGCCTGCTTTAACTCCTCTTTCTTTCTTCCCACCTTCTTTGTCACTCCTCTTGCTCTCGTAACTTTATCCCGAGCCATTTTTTTTGCAATGCTTTTAATTGCTGTTGCAAAGCTATGACTTCTTCCTCTGAAACCATATCCTCCTTGCTGTCCCGTCTTCTTCGGGAATGCATTTTTATTGCTTTTCTTATAAATTTTTAACGATCCGGTGTAGCTGCCTCACATCCGACGATCTGCTAACATGCCTGGGATCTTAACTCACTCTCTCTCAGAACCCTCCCATAGGTCCTGGTGCAACTGCCTCACCTTCGGTGGATCTGCTGCACACTCAGGAACATTCGCTCTGATACCACTAACGGGGCCCGGGAAAACGCACTTCTATAAACCCCACTTTTTCATTAATAAAACTAAAATATTACAAGCATACATAAACAGCCCGCAGGCTTACATTAGCTAGCTCTCAGCTTAGTTTCACGCTTCTCCGCTCTAAGTGCCTTCCCTGATCCACCGTTTCGACTAATACAATAAAATGGGTTTTTATAGAGGCCCCGACCCTCTCACGCATGAACTCCCGCCTAAAGGATTCACCAACCCCAATTTAATTTTTCCTCCAAAACATACAAAAGAAAACACGAGAATCGGGACACCAACCCGATTAAAGACCCCTCTCTGCACGGTCCCTGTCATTTTTGAATCCGTCAAAAAATCCTGCGCGCCCATCCTTCTCGTCTTCCGTGCTTCTTGGTCATCCTTCTCTTTGACTTCTGCTTCTGCCACGTGTCACCTTTGAACGGTCTCCGAAAATGCCATTCCTGCCATCTTTTTCTCTTCTCGCACCATTTTCTCTCTCCATCACGATATCGTGACGTTTCTGGCTCCTTGCGCTTCCTTCTCATTTTGGTCGCGATATCGCGACCAACTCCCGTTGCCTGCTTGCTTTTCAAGAGATGTCGCGATATCGCAACGTCGCGATATCGCGACCGTTCTGGCACTCCATCCTCCTCTTTGATTTACATCGCGATGTCGCGACGTCATGATATCGCGACCATTCTGCCCACCTGTCCTCGCTTTCGGTTTGCGTCACGATTTCGCGATGTCACGATTTCGCTACCGTTTCTGACTTCTGCCCAGACTCCGCATTGACGTCGTGATTTCACGACATCGCGAAATCGCGATGTCACGATTTCGCTTTCATTTCCTGCCTTTGCTCCCGCCTCGCCTGGACGTCATGATTTCGCGACGTCGCAAAATCGCGACGTCGCGATTTCGCTACCATTCTCCACTTTCGCCTCCGCTTCCGACTTTTCGTCGCGATTTCGCGACGGTCGCGATTTCGTGACATGTCGCGAAATCGCGGCCCCTTCTGCTAAAATTTCTCTCTCCTCGCGACTGTCATGATTTTGTGACGTAGCGAAATCGCGACAGTTTCTACACTCCTTGCCTTCTACTTCTTCTTCCGACTCTTCAGCACAGGTTTTCCCGCAACTTGATGTTTCTACTGCTGGTGCTGTTGGATTCTCCTGCATCAGACACCCGGGGTACGAGGAGAAGTGATCTTCACTTCTGATTGGTCCGGTTGCTGCCTCCTACAACACCTCCAAACCATCGTCTACCTCTGCAGACTGCTTCAACCCCGGCTCCCGGTCCATACTTCTGTCTTCTACCAGACAGATTTCCTCATTGCTGCAAATTTCTTCTGTAGCCTGCTTTAACTCCTCTTTCTTTCTCTTTTTTTCTTCTCGCCTTCTTTGCCGCTCCTCTTGCTCCCGTAACTTTATCCCAAGCCATTCTTTTTGTAATTCTTTTAATTGCCGTTGCAAAGCTATGACTTCTTCCTCCGACACCATATCCTCCTTGTTGTCCCGTCTTCTTCGAGAATGCATTTTTCTTGCTTTTCTTATAAAGTTTTAACGATCCGGTGTAGCTGCCTCACGTCCGGCGATCTTCTAACATGCCCGGGATCTTAACTCACTCTCTCAAAACCCTCCCGCAGGTCCTGGTGCAACTACCTCACCTTCGGCGGATCTGTTGCACACTCAGGAACATTCGCTCTGATACCACTAACGGGGCACCGAGAAAACGCACTTTTACAAACCCCACTTTTTCATTAATAAAACTGAAATATTACAAGCATACATAAACAGCCCGCAGGCTTATATTAGCTAGCTCTCGGCTTAGTTTCACGCTTCTCTGCTCTAAGTGCCTTCCCCGATCCACCGTCCCGACTAATATAATAAAATGGGTTTTTATAGAGGCCCCGACCCTCTCACGCATGAACTCCCGCCTAAAGGATTCATCAACCCCAATTTAATTTTCCCTCCAAAACATACAAAAGAAAACACGAGAATCGGGACACCAACCCGATTAAAGACCCCTCTCCGCACGGTCCCTGTCATTTCTGAATCTGTCAAAAAATCCTGCGCGCCCATCCTTCTCGTCTTCCGTGCTTCTTGGTCATTCCCCGCTTTGACATATACTTCTACCACGTGTCACCTTTGAATGGTCTCCGAAAATGCCGTTCCCGCCATCTTTTTCTCTTCTCACGCCATTTTCTCTCTCCATCGCGATATTGCGACGTTTCTGGCTCTCTGCGCTTCCTTCTCATTTTGGTCGCGATATCGCGACCAACTCCCGTTGCCTGCCTGCTTTTCAAAAGATGTCACGATATCGCGACCGTTCTGCCACTCCGTCCTCCTCTTTGATTTATGTTGCGATGTCGCGACGTCGCGATATCGCGACCATTCTGCCCACCTGTCCTCGCTTTCAGTTTGCGTCGCGATTTCGCTACCGTTTTTGACTTCTGCCCAGACTCCGCCTTGACGTCGTGATTTCGCTACCGTATCCTGCCTTTGCTCCCGCCTCGCCTGGACGTCACGATTTTGCGACGTCGTGATTTCGCTATCGTTCTCCACTTTCGCCTCCGCTTCCGACTTTTTGTCGCGATTTCGCGACATGTCACGAAATCGTGGCCCCTTCTGCTGAACTTTCTCTCTCCTCGCGATTTCGCGACGTAGCGAAATCGCGACAGTTTCTGCACTCTTTGCCTTCTGCTTCTTCTTCTTCCGACTCTTCATCACAGGTTTTCCCGCAACTTGATGTTTCTGCTGCTGGTGCTGTTGGATGCTCCTGCATCAGAAAGTAAAGGATTTAGTGATGATAATAACATTTTTCTAGGTAGGGCATGACTTGTACTTTTGTCAATTCTTAGCACATTTGAACCGGTCACACAGGGGGATAAGCAAGGAAGACCCTTTTTTTCTTAAGGCAACCTAGACCACTTTTGCAACTTTCATATTTTCTTTATACCAACTAGGATTTTAGTGTTTTTAATTAGTGATGGGATCCTGAATATTTGAGGCATTCACGACTAGACCTTACCCTCTACTAATAAATATGGCTTTCCAAAAAATTTGATAAGACCACTAGATATGGTTGAATGATCGAAAAACCTTAGCCTATTCTTCATAGCAATAAGAACGGTTGTGTTGAAAAACATAGTTACACACATGGATGAATGAATGAAGATTGATTTGAGTATTTGTGGTTGTGATACAAACTGTGGCATTGTTTGTGATATTGTGATCATAAAATGTACAAATGCAATGGATATGACTGTAATGCAGCTATGTGGATGCAAATGTGAGATGCAAATGTTTTTATATTTTTGATTATTTTGCATTGTTCTTGTGCTTTTGATTATTATTTTTTGAACAAAGGGCTTATTATGCCTTTGGAGATTTTAGGGGTTGAACAAGTGACATGAAGATACCCTTGGAGTATTTTTGATTGAATTTGACCAAGCGGTATGAAGATACCCTTGGAGCATTTTTTATTGAATTTGACCAAGCGGCGTGAAGATACCCTTGGAGCATTTTTGATTAATTTTGACCAAGCGGTGTTAAGATACCCTTGGAGCATTTTTTATTGAGGTGACCAAGTGACATGAAGATACCCTTGGAGAATTTTTTATTGAGGTGACCAAGCAACATGAAGATACCCTTGGAGAATTTTTTATTAAGGTGACCAAGCGGTATGAAGATACCCTTGGAGCATTTTTGATTGAGGTGACCAAGCGACATGAAGATACCCTTGGAGCATTTTTTATTGATTTTGACCAAGCGACATGAAGATACCCTTGGTGCATTTTTTTTTTTTGCATTTTTTATGTTTTTATGATTTGTTTGTAATTTTATGACATATTTGAATGGTTTTGTATTTTATGTATATTTGAATGTTTTTGTATTTTATGTATAGAATTCCTTAAAATGAATGATATTGAGAGGCTCAGGCTCTTCAACACCATACAATTATGTGAGGTGATATGCTCCAGGCCCAACCTTTTTTGAGATTATGTATGGACCTATCCAATTTGTCGTAAATTTATCTCATAGGTACGACGATAGGTTTGAGTTTTGCTGGTTTTCTTTGAGCACAAGATATCCAACTTTGAATTATCTTAAGTGGATTTTACTATTGTAGGCTCATGCAAGGTGATCCTGATAAATGCAGAGATGCTCCAGGGCATTGACTCAATGTTCATCAAGAAGCGTTAATTTATTAAGAAGGGGTTGACGTGCGATGTCATCATCCATGAAGTCCTTCAATGTTATGTGCAGGGTTGGAATTTCCAACTCTAGGGGCATGATGACCTTAGTGCCATATACAAGTGAAAATGGTGTTGCCCTAGTGGGCGTCCGCACACTAGTCTTGTATGCCCATAATGCAAGAGGCAACTGTAGATGCTAGTCCTTATGATTATCTCTCACTGTATTCCTCAATATGGAGACTATTATTTTGTTTGAGGCTTTTGGTTGCCCATTTGCTTGTGGATAATAGGGTGTTGAAAAACTGTGTTGAATATGGTATTTTTTCATCAAAGCATGCACATTTTTGTTCTTGAAATATGGACCATTATCTGATATTATTTTTTAAGGAACCCCAAAATGACATGATATTGTGGAGTATAAACTCTACAATCCTTGGTCCAGTTGTTGATGTCAAGGGGATCACTTCGACCCATTTGGTAAAATACTTAGTGGCCATTATGATAAATGTGTGTTGTCCTGAGTATGGGGGTGAAATATTCTCTATTAAGTGTAGTCCTCACTACGAAAAGGGCCATGCTGCCTGTATGGGTTGCAAGGCTTGTGATGGCAAATACGTGAGGTTAGTGTGATTCTGGCATTTAACGCATTTCTTGACATACTCACAATAGTCCTTTTCCAAAGTGGGCAAATAGTAACCCATTCTCAATATGCGCTTAACGATGGCCATGCCACTTAAGTGACCACCACACGTACCATTGTGAGCCTGCAAAATTACCCAAGATGCTTCTTGCATCTCAATACAACGAAGGAGCATTCCATCATAACTTCATCTATAAAGGATCTCTCCCAATAAGATGTACCTTATTACCTTATTTTTAAATGTTTGTATTTCAACATGTGATAGACCTTGTGGTACCATTCCAAGCTTCAGGAAATCCTGCACTTGGGAAAGCCAATCCTGATAAGCCACAGATTCTATAGTAAGGATGGCTTGCTCCTCCTGCATTATGGAACTTGTGAATACAGATTGAGAAACAACCCTATGGCAAATGGTTGTACCATACTCCGTAGGACCTTGAAAGATCAAAGACCCCCAATATGTCGTTTGCAAGAAATATCTGGCTCTGAAGTACCACTCTTGATTTGGTTCAATATTAATCATGTTGACTGACTCTAGATTGTCAATAGACTCATGTTGTATTGCTGAGTGCGAGAGAACTTTAACATGGATGGATGTAAAATTTGTAGATAAATTCTAAGGGATAAAGGATCCCAAATATGCCATGGTTTTTGCAAATCTATTTGATGTAAGAAGAATTGTCTCGATGTCATACCATTCTATTCAGGCTAGGTAAGTGTTAACAAGCTCCTTGTAAGCTTTCAGGAGTGGGCACCTGCATTGGAACATTCCTTTGACTTGATTAACTATGAGCAAGGAGTCACCAAAGATTTTCAATCTTCTAATGGTCATTGTGATGGTTGTTTGAAGTCCCAAGATCAAGGTCTCGTACTCAATTTTATTGTTTATGCAAGAAAAGTCTAGTTTGTATGATAAGGACAATTGTGCACCATACGATGTGGTAAATATAATCCCTGCTCCACCATCTTGTTCACACTTTGAATCATCAAAGAACAATACCATATCTCTTTCTTTCTCAGGTTTTTCGAGGTTCGACAGATCTTATAATGCAAAGACTGCATCATCAGACAATTATATGGAAAGAGGCTTGTTAACCTGAAGAGGTGCCTTTGCTAATTGATCAGCTATGACTTGTCCCTTGATGGAATTTTAGCTTATGAACTCTAGATCAAAATATATCAATAACATGATCCACTTTGCAGTACGTGTATTGTGATAGGTCTTGTTCATCATGTACTGTAAAGGATTTTATTTTGATATAATGTAGATCGTATGGTTCAACATGTAGTGTCACAACTTTTTGGTTGCAAAGACCACTGCTAAACACAACTTTTCTACATATGTATATCCTAGCTCATAACTCACCAAGGTGCGACTGATGTAATATATGACTTGCTCTTTATCTTGTGCATTCTTTTGGGCCAACATGGTGCCCAAAGCAAAATCAGTAGCTGATATGTATAGTAAAAATGGTATGTTTGGCCTTGGTGGAGCCAATACCGGTGGTGTTGCCAGGTAAGTTTTGATCTTTACAAATGCTTGTTGGCACTCTTCATACCAATGAAAAAGGACTCCTTTGCGTAGCAACCGATTCATGGGTCGACACTTGTCTGACAATTATGCAATGAATTATTTTATGGATGCTACTTTGCCTTGTAGGCTTCTCAATTCCCTAATGTTGGTAGGGGTGGCCATTTCCAATATAGCCTTTACCTTTGCAATATCGAATTCAATGCATCTCTTAGAAATGATGAACCCCAAGAGCTTACCAGAAGTTACACCAAATATGCACTTCTTAGGATTTAATCTAACATTGTGCCCAATGAGGCGATTGAATACTTTATTAAGGATATCAGTGTGCTCTTGCCGCAATAAATACTTAGCCAATAATTAATCCATGTAGTCCTCTAATATTTTATGCATATAGTTATGAAATATGTATGTCATGGCTCGTTGATATGTGGCACTAGCATTTTTAAGGCCGAATGGCATCACCTTGTAACAAAATGTTCCCAATGCAGTAATAAAAGTGGTTTTGTGTTGGTCTTTGGGTTTAATTATGATTTTATTGTACCCAGAAAAACCATCCATTAAGGAGAGCATATCATGACCTACAGTGGCATCAAAAAGAGCATCTATGTTAGGCAACAAGAATGAGTCCTTTGGAGTTGCCCTATTCAAGTCTCGAAAGTTTGTGCAAATATGAACTCTTCTGTCAGGTTTCCCCATGGGTACCATGTTTGAGACCCATTTAGGATAGTCAATAGGAACTATGAAAATCACATCCAAAAGTTTTTGTAACTCATTCTTCACCATCAAAGTGACGGTTGGATGCATTTTACTCAACTTTTGCTTTATTGGCTTCTTCATGGGATCCAATGAAAGGTTGTGAACAACTAACTTTAGATCAAGTCCTGGCATGTCTTTGTAAGTCCAAGAAAAAAGGTTTGGCCTCTCCTTGAGGAGAGAGATTATGATGGCTTGTTATTTTGGATATAGACTTTATTCGAACTTGAATTTCTTTTATTGATTAGGATCATCGTTGATTTTCACCTCAAAATTTTCTTCTATAGCCATGTGCGACCCATTGAACGACTATAGAGATTATATTTAATTTTATCAATCCGAGGAAAATCAAGGTCAGATTTAAAGAGTAACAATCCAATATAGATTATATCGTAGGAGTTAATACTAAGCTTAGCTCAAGTTTATTTTTTAGGCTTCACGTGTATAGAAAAGTAAATGAACAAAATTAAATTTGTGCATAAATGAACGATGCAGGATATGATGAATGAATGCAATTATGTTTTACTTTTACTGATGAATTGATTTACTGATGCACTTAATTACTGATGAATTGATTTATTGATGCACTTAATTATTTGCAAGCTAATTTATTTATGATATGTTCTAATTTATTTGTGAGGATCCTCGTGCAATTTATTTTATTTTATATAATTTGAAATGCAATTCTAACTAATCCTAACCTAATGCAGGGGTGAGATCTCAGGGACTATCTATTAGGAGTGGGCCCTACCTCCTAAAGGGCAATGTAAGACTTTCTCCCCTAATTTACCTTATCTCAGTAACTATATTTTATATTTCATACTAATATTTATGCATATTTTGTGAATGTAGGTAATAAATACACAACTTACAAAACATAATTCAAACAATCCACAAAATTGATATAGATTACCATATTTGAAGAACAAAGTGTTGTTTTATTACTGGAGCTTCAACTGTACATGTTGAGCATTCCTTCTAATTGTAAACTTAGAACAAACTGTAAACTGTAATGAGTAGCAAGCAATGTCATTAGAGTGTAGACCTCCTTCAAGGTCTCCTATGTAATTTATATTGTAAATAATACAATGCTAAAAAATATTCTCCACGTATTTGTCATGCAGATTTTGTGGACTAATGACTGTACATTAATCAAAATAATCTAGAACCTAACATAATACGTACTCCTTGGACTTATAATTATTTTGACTAGTCCAAGTGGCATCCTAACAAGACAACACTTATTTAACTGACTCGTAAGATATACATTATGACTATTAAGTCCTTTATTCCAGGAAATTCTAACAATATTTGCATTTACATCTCAAACTTCCCAAAATTAACTGATTACAATCTTTATGAAAAAATAATAACTTTGTCAACTTGATATATTCCCGTAGATAGTATGCAAGAAACAAAATGTTTTGAAAAGTAAAAATATGTGTTGTCATCCATTTTGATGTGTCGTCCACTTGATTGTGTCGTCCACGAGTCAACATAATATCCTTCAATAAATGTTGGTAAAACATTCTTTAGTAACTGTCTCTAGTAATTACCTTCAGTAGTTACCTTCAGTAGTTACCTTCAGTAGTTACCTTCAGTAGTTACCTTCAGTAATATACTTCAGTAATATGCATCTGTAGCAAGATCAATTACTTGTTGTTCACCGAACTTTGTTGGTTCTTCTTCTCATTCGAGGTGCATTCCAAATTTCTAAAATCTCTTTATCGATCATCCATGCTTTTTCTTGCATTTTTCTCATAACTCGAAAAAATTTGATATAAATCAAACACTTATGTTAGATTACTATAATTAATCATATTTACTAATAAATCACATTTTATTAATAATAATTTATATAAAATATATCATAATCATCATATAATTGTAATAATGAAACAATTCTGGTACAAAAATATGTGGCAAATAGCCACTCATCATTCCCCAAAACTGAAGTTCATGCATGTCCTCATGGATGAATAAAAATCAAATGAGAAGGAAATATAATAGTCCTATGCATGCATCAAATATTCAGAAAAAATAACATTATAATCAGAATTCCAATGAATATTTTCATAAAATCTATAAAACATGCACATAACTTTTGTCAGAATTCTTTCAAAATAGTTTACATACAGATATATTTTTAACAGAACTGTACTAAGCTTCTTCTGGAAAAAAAACATAATCACTAATCTAAAATACATAAAATAATCAAAAATTATAAAGTTCATAAAACTAAGAAATAAAACAATTTATATTAGCAACTATAATTCAATACAAATATTTCACATATTATCCGTAAAACACATATACATCTAAAAAATAGATATAATATAGTTTATATTAGCAACTATATGTTTTTAGCAAAAAATTTCTAATCATTGCAAATACTAACTGTACATATTACATAAAATAGTACAAATATTAACTGTACATCAACTTATAAAAATATACGAGATAATAATATTTCCAATACCGTACACATGCCATACAAATATAATATAAAAAATATAAGTCTGAATATTATAATAAAAATCTTTTATTACTGTTCAACTAATTTTGAATTGTAATAAAAAATGAGAAGAAAAACCGTGATGATGGTGGTCTTGGTCCCGTAATTTGTGTTCTTTCTTAACCCGTTGTACCTGTTCCTTAGCCTGCTGATCTAAAGTTGCTACAACTGCTACAACTAGTGTCTCCACCATAATTATCTTAATATGCTCAACCTCCTGAGCACTCCCTTTCTGCTCTGTATCCTTTGCTTGTGAAGGATGAAGTTCCTCATTATTCACCATTAGATCATCCTCCAAAGGTATCCTTACATCCAAGGCAAGTCCCTTTAATGCATTTCCTTTATTAGCTGGCAAATCTTGTTTTGCAAATTGATTCTGTTGAGTAAAACTATGAATATGTTGGGAACTATCCTCTTCAAGAAGCTTTAAAAAGTCAATTGGTTTATTAGTGGATATCTGTTTGCTAAATTTTACCAATTTTTTAGGATTCTTACCAGAAGTAGAGCTCTTATGTGGGGAGACTTCGACATGTGGCGACCGATTGATAGAGTCCATAGGCTTTGGTTTCTTATCCATAGAAAGCTACTTAATTAATTCAATCTGAACAATAAGGGCTCTCAGGATAATTTTAGATTGTTCTGTAAAATCCTCTCTTAGCCTATCAATTTTCATTTGTAGCACTATATTTTGTGCACGAAGATAGGACAGGGTCTCTATAGTAGACTCGTTTACAAGTAGTTCTTGCCCTTGTTCATCCTCTTATTCAAAATTTTCTACATTTTTCTTTTACCTTCTGTTATCTGGTCGAGATTTATATTTCCTAGATTTACATTTTCATTGTGGGCTTTTAGGCTCTTCATCCTAGCTATCAGAGTCATGCTCTTCCTCTGTTGACTATTCTCCCTCAAACTCAATGGATTCTGAACACTTAGGTACGTTGGATTCTTCCATAATCCGATTCCAAGACACTTTCATTTCATGAGCCTTTTTCAAAATAATTAATTTAATTAAGCCATGGTGAGCAATCAGGTGCGACTTAGGTTTTTCTCGAGAACTTCTGGGTTTTACTCTTAAAATAATTGACTTCAAATATTGGAACAAAAAATAAGGGAGGTTGATAACACAATCAATTTTATCTGGATATTTTAAATTTATTAACATTCGAATGTGATAGGTTGATAAAACAGACATTCATCCCTCAAGAGTGAAAAATTTAATGATAAGGACAACGACCTCTTGCCATAGAAGGGGAAGTGTAGAGGTTGAAACTCCTTTGATTGACCCTTCCTTATCTCTCAAGATTGTACATTTCTCCCCAAATTTGGTCACCAACTGGGTGACACTTTTTGAATTTTTGTAGAAAGGTAAACCAACCTCAGGTAAACCTAATACTTCAGAAATTAGACTCGGGTTTAATTCTAACTGCAAACCTCCAACATGGGTGAGCATAGTGTCAGGGTTACAGTTTAATATAAATTGCCTCGCCACCCCTAAGTCATGGCCTCTAAATTTAATCAGTGCCTCCCACCATCGAGCATTTTCAAATAGTTCAATTACAGAGTCGCTCGGGTTTTGTGTATCGATGGAGGATGACTCACTATACTTTTGGAACATAGTTTTAGGCATGGTGATGGCTGAGGGTTGAGAGGAGATGATTTTTTTTCACCAAGAACCCTACAAGTTATATATAAACAAAAGTTTTGTTTAGAAGTCGACAAAACCATTAAAAATTTGTTTTGTTCTTATATTATATTTGTCTTTTATATATATAAATATTATTTTATTATAGTTTTATTTTATACAAATATATCTTCAAAATGTAAAAGTTACAACATATAAAAGGAATACAATACAACATATTTTCAAAATGTAAACAATTACAACATATAGACTTTAAAAACTCTACTGATATCAAATTAAATCAGAATGTAAAACAATCCTACTATTGTACATCGAGAGATAAAAACGTAAAATTTTATAAAAATGCTATTACATCGAGAAAATATAAAAAAATTATAATACGAAAATAATCCTAAATTTATATTTTTCTTTTGTTTTACAAAAACCCCTAATTTTGTAAAAATTGTGTTATTCACATGAGATAGCGTCAGAAAATCCCTATATTTTCCGGACAATGTCCATGTCTCGAAGAAATATAAGAGATTCTCCTAAATCAAGATAATTTTACCAAATAATTTCAGAAAAGTTTACCAAATGAAGGATTTTCTAAAAAGAAAAACAAGTTCGATAATAAGATTTACTGTAATTTTACCCTAAAAATATAAAATTGTTGTTTTCCCCAATTTTTACCCTAGAATATAGTCTGAAAATGAAATTTCAGATATTTTTCTTAATAAAATTTCAGGGTTTGCCCTAATTTTAACTTAGAACAAAAATTTTATGTATTTGCCACAGTATTACCCTAAAACCTAGTTTCAGAATTCGTCAATTGTAGCTGAAATGAAAAATTCCATATATATATTGTTACCCTAATTTCTGTATCTCGAAATAATCAAATTTCTACCTAATCTCTGCCTAATTCCTAATTTTTACCTAATTTCAAACTTTAAAATGTTTTATTTTGTCGAATGTACAGAGAAATAATAAATAAAGAGAAAGAGAAATTTCTTTTACCTGTCGTACCTGTCACAATCCCAGAAAATTTTGGCCACCTTTTTTACGTCATCGACCACCCTCACTTACGGCCTCCGAAGATCATTCGAATACAACACGAAAATCACACAAAATTGCTCTCACTTCAAACAATGCCTACAATTATACAAACCCTTAACAAAATTTTTGATGGAATTCGATTAGAGGTCTGGTAATTTTCTCTGCATGGTCGCATGGAAAGCGAATGTTACGCATGGTAATTTTCTCGACAATAGATAGGGATGTTCTTTTACCTCTACGATAGATAAATCTTACCCTAATGTCATCGACGGTGGAAAAAAAATTCATCTACACCTAATTACCCTAAGATCTACGGTAGTAATCGACGGTGGACTTTTTAATGTATTTACCCTAAGATTTACACAGGTCGTTGATTCATTTTAATCGACGACTCTCACTTTATCCTTGTTTTTGTTTGCTTGATTTTGCAAACACGTGTAAATGATCGGGCATTATTTTATTTGTGTTTGTTTTTCTTATTTCTCAGCCCTTGATTTCCAATGTAATCGATGGTAGAGACATGTTATCCGCATCATCACCTCTTATTGGTTGGAGAAGGTCACGTGTCTCATAGCCTCTGCCTGGTCACATGTCTACATGGGCAATTTTCATCCATTGATAAAGTTTTAAAATCAATTATGGAAATTGTGATCCATGCATATGCGTGTGATTTGTCTCATTTTCCTCGTGCATGTCGTGGCGGCTAGTGCGATGAGGTGTCCGCCACTTACCTTGCCACATGATGCATGTGTGGGAAAATTAAAATATTTTTTTTTCTTTTATTTACTTTTTTTATATTAATATATATTATATTGCTACCTTGATTAATAAAAGGCTTAAATTGAGGACCTCTTTTTTTTTTTTTTTTTTATTATTAATATATAATTATTTATTTTTTTTTTTTGGTATAAGGTAGAGGTGGTTATAAGGTCCACAAACCTTTTACAAAGTCAAAATGGTCTGGTTCTAGCATCAAGCCCATATAATCAAAATACAAAATGGATCTTTCTAAGACTCACATTAAGCCATACTTAGAGTCCAGAGTCCTATACTTGTCGCTTGACTATTCAGGATAAAACAAAAACCAAACAACACCTAGCACTTACTAACACTAGGTTGTCTGTCTTGTACACTTGTCACCTCCCGGGCCCCAAGCAAATGGGATGCCTTTTCTGCCTAATTCCATCTGTCGGATTACTCATCATCAGCCCCTCCGATCTCCCCGATGCTCTAACGGGTTTGATCTTAGCTCTTCTCTAGCAACCAACACCAATAGTTCTTGAGGGAAGTTATCCTTCCAAATTTGCATCTCCCCAACGTAAACTGCAATATTTGCCATTAGATCCGCCGCCTGGTTCCCTTCTCTAAAGGTGTGTTGGATTCGGGCATTAACCAAATGAGATTTATGAATCTTTGCTTCTAGGATAAGCTCCAATATGGTCCACATTAGGGTCTTTATCCTCCTTAATTGCCTTGATTATATTAAGCGAATCCCCTTCAAAGATAACTTCCTTATAACCCTCAAGTCTGGCAATTCTCATTGCTTGCATGCAGGCTCGGGCTTCTGCAAAATGATTTGTTTGAGTTCCCAAAGGCTCTGCAAAGGCAAGGACCACTTTTCCTTCCTCATTTCTCAAAACTCCTCCTGCTCCTGCAGGCCCCGGATTTCCTTTAGCTGCCCCGTCAAAATTAAACTTAACCCACTTTTGTGTGGGGGTATCCACTTGACACCATCCCGTGGGTTGGTTGTAATGTCTAGGTCCTGGAAGTTCCTCTCCCCGAGTTCCGCAAAATCCTCCTTTCCCTTAGAGACATGGTCTCATTTTTGAAGAAGAAAGTTTTCCAGTTTTCTTTCAAAGCTCCGATTATTTTATTACCACATAACCTGGGATCTTTCTTACGTCCTTTAAATACTCTCTTATTTCTCTCATTCCATATCCCCCATAAAAAATGGGGTAAGCTGAGCTTCCAGAGCCAAGTCAAAAGCTTTGCCCGGAAGGGGGAAGCCCATTGTATGCAGAAGTCAGACATGCTATTTGGACAGACCCAATCTATATGAAATTTGGACAGGATCATTTGGAAGACTGTACAAGAAAAATCACAAGTTAGAAATATATGACTTACAGATTCTATTGCTTTCTCACACAAGATACATCGATTGATGAATTGGAAACCTCTCCTTTGCAGATTATCTGTTGTCAGGATCTTATTTTGAACAGCCAACCAAAAGAAGAAAGCTATTTTTGGGGTTAAATTATTTAACCAAATAACGAAGTCGGAGTCCGACCATTGAATCCCGAGTGGATTAACTTATAGGCATTTTATTGAATAGATCCCACTTGTAGTTTTGCCCCAAATCGCCTTGTCTCTTCCTCCCCCAGGAATGATCGGGAACACCCTTAAAGCATCATTGAGTTTGGTTAGGGCCACCTTCTCTTGCTCTGACAGATTATGAACTGTGATTTTCTTCCAAGAAGAAGTTTCCTGTGCTACATCAATAAAATCCCCTACTTTTCCTCCCATTTCCTTCGAAAGTTTATGTTGGAGGACCTGAAGGTCTAAGTTATCTTTCAGAGGGGCCTCTTCCAACCACGGGTCTTTCCAAAAGTCCACTTGTCTTCCATTACCAATTCTCCATCTGATGCCTTTCCTGACTACCTCCCGACATTCGAGCAAACAATTCCAAAAATAGGATCCTCTAGGAAGATTATCATCTTTCGGGAAGTCCTGATTATTTCTGATATATTTTGCCTTAAGAAGTTTTACCCATCCCAATTGATCATTATTGATAAATCTCCATACTGTTTGCCAATCGGAGCTTGATTCAATTCTTTCATTCTCTTTAACCCCAGGCCCCCCCGATCCTTGCTTGCACACACCCGATTCCATGCTACCAACGAAATTCTCTTTCTCTCCTCTCGAACTCGACCACAAGAAGTTGCGTTGAATTAGCTCCAATGTAGCTTGGACCTTTGCGGGCATTCTAAATAGAGACATGCAGTAAATTGGAATGCTCTGTAAAGTAGTTTGAACTAATAAGGCTTTTCCCGCGGAGCTGAGAAGGCTGCCCTTCCACCCTGCTAACTTTTTGGAGATCCTGTCAATGATTGAGTTCCACAAAGTAGCCTTCATTCTTCCTTCGAACATAGGCATGCCTAGATAAGTTGCTTGGTAGAAGCTCCTTTCCACAACCGAAGAGGTTAGCTATTCTTTCCTCCCTCCCACTAGGCGTGTTAAAGAAATAGATGCTACTCTTCTTATAGTTTATGTCTCTGTCTCGTCTGTCTCATACTTGGTTAGAATTCTCTTCAACTTCCTAGCTTGAGGCACCGAGGCTTTGGACACAATGATTGTATCATCCACAAAGCTGTTGGTGAGACACCGGCCTCGTTTGTTGAGGCCTGGTTTAAAACCTTCCAATTGACCATCTGCCACCACTGCTGAAATGTTCCTACCCAATGCTTCCGCTAAAATAATAAACAAGTATGGAGACAAAGGATCTCCTTGTCGCAACCCCCTTTCACTCTTAAAGTAACCGGAGGGTGACCCATTCACCATGACAGAAAATCTTGTAGTAGAGATACAACTAAAAATCAACTTAATCCACAGGGATTGAAACCAAACTTACCCAAAATCTTGGTGAGGAACCGCCATGAGACCCGGTCGTAGGCTTTATTCATATCAAGCTTTAGTAACATACCCGCTTCCTTACTAGTCACCATTGAATGAATAACCTCATGAATTGTGATGATACCATCCAATATTTGTCGCCCTTTCACAAAGCCACCTTGGTTCATATCAATGATGAAAGGAAGGATAACCTTCGACCTATTGGCGATTGTTTTTGTGAGAATCTTCATCAGAGTGTTACATAAAGTGATAGGGCGAAAACTGGAAAATTCCATTGCTCCCACTAGTTTAGGGATGAGAACTAAAAAAGTAGCATTAACTCCTTCTGGGATTTCCATGTCCTTTTGAGCCTCAATTATAGCTTCCACTACATCATTGCCTAGGATATCCCAAAACTTCGGAAGAAATGCTGCGTGGAAGCCATCCGGTCCTGGGGAGTTGTTACCATCCATGTCAAAAATGACCTTCTTGATTTCCTCCTTTGTGAAAGGACTAAGTAAGAATCCATTAAGATTATCAGTTACGAGGGGTGGAATGGCTGCCAACAGAGAGTCCTCTTCTTCAATAGTCGGATTTACATCTTCTAGCAACGATTTAAAGTACTCAACCGCTTCCCTCCTTATGTCTTCCATATCTTTGGTGTTAGACCCATCGGCCATCTTGATCTCCTTAATTTTGTTAGTACTCCTGTGGCGAAGAGTAGAGACATGGAAGAACTTTGTATTTTTGTCACCCTCCTTTAACCAACGCAGTCTGGATTTCTACCTCCAAAAGGTTTCTTCAAATCCTAGCATCGTGTGGTATTCGGCTAATGACTCCCTCTCCTGGTTTCTCAGATCCTCTGTAAGTCGCTTCGACTTCAACTTCTCCCGTAGTTCATTGATCTTGTCTTTTAGTTCTGCCTTTTTAACAAAAATATTGCCAAAGGAAGTTTTGTTCCACTCTCTAATGTTAGCCTTCACATTCCTTAGTTTACATGCCACTTGGGCCGGTTTCGAACCATTATACTTTTTGTCCCACCATTGGGCAACTAGATCCTTGAGATCCCGATGTTGGAACCACATAAGTTCGAATCGAAAGGGTCTGATGTATCTTTTCTTAGAGTCCTCCCCTGTTTCCCACTGAATTGGTTGTGATCAGACCCGATTCTTGGGAGTGCCGTTAATGAAGAGTCCCCAAACCTCTCCGGGCATTCTTGAGAAAGAAGAAACCTATCTAATCTTATCTCGAATTTGGTTTTCCTTCAATCTTTTGTTAGACCATGTATAGGAGAATCTACGCGAGTCCACATCCATCAGCTCATGTTGCTCAACAAAATCTCTAAACTCGTAGATATCAGCGGTTATTCTTTGAGAGCCCCCCAATTTATCTAGAGGATTAAGGTAGCAATTGAAATCCCCCGCCACAATCCAAGGGTAGTTGGGGACCGTCTCCCTCAATTTAGCTAGCCGACTCCAAAGAACCCTTCTCGGTCCCTCGTCTAAGCTGGAGCATATACATTCGTTAAGATCCACTCTTCCCGTGTGGTTTTATCCACACATAAGAGACAAATAAACCAACTAGACATCAGAATCACTCTACTATCAATCACATTTTTGTTCCACATAACCAGTAACCCTCCTGCTGTTCCAGTGGCCTCTTGGCCTACTACTTCAACTTCTCGCCAAGTCCTATTCTTAAAAGGAATAACTCTACTCTCCTCCATTTTAGTTTCTTGCAGTAAAATCATATCCGGTTTGTGTTCTTGTCTAAGAGCATACAAAGCTCTTATTTTTGCAGGATTACTCCCACGAATATTCCATGAAAGGATCTTCATTTATGGGCTTTGGATCCTCGAGCCTTCGCCCCAAAGAGCAATATTGCTTGAGTGCCATCAGCCACTCCTCGCTTTGCTTCTTTCTGCCTTAAGGCAGCATTGCTAGGTTTCCCTCTTCCTACCGAACCATATCCCCATACATCCGCTCTAGGTTGAAGTTCCTTGGGATTCACTTGGCTTCTAGTAACCATCTTGGGTAGGTCAGTCTTGGTATTTGGGGTAACAATCTGCTTTCCGGGTTAAGCTGGTCTTTTTGACGGTGGAGATGATTCCGTGCTCTTAGCTTCTTGATTAGTAGATTCTTTTTTCCCTGCTTTGGGGTTACACCGATCTTGGTGGTTCACCTCTTCCTCCCGAGTATCCTTGCCTGTATTATTAGTTTCCTGCTCCTTCCTCCGATTTTTCTCCTCTAAATCCTTCTCTTGAGTCTCCTCTACCTCAGATTCCACTTCTTGGCTGTCCATCCGATCTCCCTTCAAATGATTTAATGCATCAAAAACTGTTCTCCACTGGGATGTTGATCTCCTTGGAATTTCTTCCCATAAATTCCTCTGCAGTACATGGGACCACTTCCACCGAGCCTCCATAGGCCTCCCGTATCACCCAATCAAACTTACTTGCCCCAGGGCGTTGATCTATGGGGTTCTTTCCTTTGTGATTTGGCTCCGAGGCTTGCTTGTATCATCTTAGGAGCAAGTTGAGCTTGAGGGTTCCCATCAAAGGGACCAGCTCCCCCGTGAGAGGGTTTTGGGGCATAGGAATTTTTGGGAGGAGGGTTAAAACGTTGCCTCTTGCTTACAATAGGGCGAACAGGGTCTCTGATATTCGGATTTCGAGCTCCACGTCCTTGAGGCCCAGGTTGGGTAGGAATGGAGATCTGCGAGGGAGGGATATTATTCTGGGTTTGAGGATCAGTATTTTGGAGTGGGGGCTGGTTCTTGGAAATGCAATGGATACCCTGGTGCCCTACCTTCCCACAAACACTACACTTAAAAGACATATTTTCATATTCAAATACCTGAGTATGAAGGCCAAACATAGACGACAAAATAATGGATTTAGGGAGCTCTTTACTCAGGTCCGCCAACACACACATGCGAGCAGACAGGAGTCTTGTTTTGCTCAAGGTTGCAGGATCAATAGCTATTAGTTCTCCAATCTCTGTAGCTATCCCAGCCAATATTTGTTCGTTCCAAAAAAGCAGAGGTAATCCTGGCATCTTAACCCAAATAGGAGCCAAATCCAGCACCTGAGTCTGGGGGTTGAAATCGGGGGACCAACGCTTGAGATACAAGCCCCTTTTCCCAAAAAACCAAGGACCTCCTTGGAGAGTCCTTTCCATGTCCTGTTCACATTGAAATGTCACCAAAAGAAAACTCTTGGGTAAAGCCTTAATCATCATACCGGCCCTGGGCTGCCATTTTTGGATGGCCCATCTCCTTATGACTTCCATGTCCGGCCTCACCCCCATAAATTTAGCCACCAAAGATGTTCCGCCCTCCATAGCCACATGCTGAGCTAAGGAATGCGGACGTGCAACCTACCATTGACAGATTTTAGATTAAAACAAGAGTCGGATAATTTTTGCTTACCGCGAAGAGCATTAAGATATGAAGGTCTCCAGTTGCCAAGTTTCTCTTTGTCTCCTTCTTGGGTCTTCCTTTGATCCTGACGCATAGAGTCCTGGTCCCCCTCAGAGAAATCTTCAACCGCATCCGCCCAACGCCCTTGGACCGGTTCCAATAGAACTTCCATGTCCACATCCTCCGCCCGGGGGCTCGTTATCTCGCCGGAGCCCCCACTGCCGCGTCTGCCGATCGCCCTCCGAAGTCCCACACCTAGGGTTTGATGCCCCTAGACCTCTCGCTCCTCCTCCTTGCTTGCTCCATCCGTGAATTCTTGCCTCTAAATGCCGCATTTTTTTTTTTAGGCCATTTTTGTGGCCGCTATCTTGCACAACCGCTAACGTGATTATCTTTTATTATTTTTTGTTTTTTTTTTTTTTTTTTTTTTTTTTATAGTATTATTATATATTATTATATTATATATATTATATATTTATTATATATTATTTATAATATTAATTCATATTTTGATTTTAAATATATTTTATTATAATTATTATTATTAATATATATATTAATTATTATATACATATATATTAGATATTTATGGATGATAACTACAGAAGGGTATTACGGAATAATATTACTGATAATGGTATTACGGAATAGTATTACTTATAATGATATTACGGAAGTTTTTATAAAAAAATATTTACAAAAATTATCTACAACATGGTTCTTATGAAAACTGCTTACAGAGACTACTTACGGAAGATGCTTACGGAAGCTACTTACGAAAGACACTTACGAAAGATACTACGGAAGATACTTACGGAAGATACTTACGAAAGGCATCTACCAAAACCATTATAAGAGTTAAGAAAATACTTTACATGTTTTCTTCCCCCAAACTATATTATAAGCTATATATGCCTTTATTTATCCTCCCCCCAAACTATAATTTTGGCTATATAGCCAAAACAAAAGGAATGGTGTTTATTTATTTTATAGATAATATAATAATGATTTTAAATATGGGGGTTTAGTTATAAACTTTGATGAGTATGCTTCCTAAATTTCATAAAGAAGTTTCCAAAGATAGAAAAATATGTTATATAAAATCTAAGTTCAGCCTTCTAGGATATTGCAAATGATAGGAAAAAGTGAAATAGATATGAAGATGAATTTCTTATAAAGGATAAAATGTGATGGACACAAACCATGTTTTTGTAGAAAATTTGAAATCATAGTACTTTCATGAGGATTTACTTTGAACTTTTAACTGCATATGATGTTTCTAGGATTATTCCTCAAAGACATCAAACATCCTAGCAATTTTGAACAACTTCATTTACTTCTTTCACAAATTAATATAGTTTCAAAGTTGTCCTAGTAGTTTCAAGCCTCTTTCAAGACCAACTGTGTGTGCAGTGAAGATTCATTTCCCATTATGAGTAAGGATTGAAAAACAACAAGTGTTATATATACCAAAAAGCTAGCTTATCTTATAAGCATCTAGAGGTCTTATCCAGACTTATTGCTAATATGAAAGGATACCTTAAGAAAGAATACCCCATGGTGTTTGAAATACTAAGAATTCCAAGGATTCAAGCTCTTTTTGCCCTTTTTTCTTTGTGCTTTATTTGGGATACTTGCTTAGCAAGGGATTTTTAGTGCTTTGTGAGGTTCTTGCTTATTTTGAGAAGCAAGAAAATTTTCTTAACTTTTTGGGGTTCTTGCTTATTTTAAGGAGAAGCAAGAATTTATTAGGATACTTGCTCGATTAGATGAGGAGCAAGGGATAATTTTTATTATTATTATTATTATTATTGAGAAGGGTGAAGGGCGAGCTTGTCCTTTTTCCAATTCATTAGTACTCTAGATCATGCGTAAAAATAGATAAGCAAGGAAAACTTTTCACTGATTGGTAAAAATAACACGAGTTAATTTTTCCAAGACTTCACAATGTTTTTAAATGTGTAACTGTGTGTGGTCAATAGAGAAACTTGATAAACTAGGAGTCAGAACATTTTAAAAATTTTGTTTCAGTTCCAATGAAAATTTTGCCCAAAATACTAGATAGGGTTTGAGTATTTGAAAAAAATACTTAGATTTCATCTAGCAACAGGGTACTATGTGTCATGTGGTAATCATTTTTCTACAAAGTTTGAAAGAAAGAATTTTTCCTTGAGCTATTTTTTAAAGCTTTAAGACTGAAAATGGAAACAAATATAGATACTTCATGATGAAATAAAGGAAGCATAATAATTTTTGTTTTATATAGTAATTATATATATATATATATATATATATATATATATATATATATATATATATATTATTTATTTATTTCTTTTCAAAGAGAGAGTTTATTGAATAGTAACTGATTGCAGTTCAGAAATACACTGCAAATCAATGTGTTGTCTAAACTAATGTATGAATTCTTCCTTAGATAATGGCTTCTTATAAAGTTTAAGTCTATGCCCATTTACTAATAATTTTCTTGTTGAATCATCTATAGGCTTAAGCTTGATTGTACCGTTTCCAAATATTTCCTCAATTTCATAGGGTCCTAGCCATCTTGTTCTTAATTTACCTTGAAAATCTTGGTAACGAGAGTCAAATAACAAGGCCCAATCTCCTGATTGAAATGTACGTGGTACAATGTTTTTATCATGCCATTTCTTTCATTGTTGTTGAGTTATTTTTGTTCTATGTAGTGCTTCTAATCTTTTCTCATCCAAAATATTTAATTTTTTCCAACCTTTTTTTTTGTGCATTATCCAAATTCATGTCAAGTTGTACCAATGTGCGTAAGGTTTCTATCTCAAATTCAATGGGCATGATGGCTTGTTTTCCATAGACCATTTCATATGGTGATAAACCTGTGGTAGTTTTCCAAGTTGTATTATATGCCCATACAACTTCTTTTAATCTCTCAGACCAATCACCCCTATTAATAGTTATAGTTTTTGTAATAATATTTTCAAGCTCTCTATTTGTAACTTCTACTTGTCCATTAGCTTGAGGGTGATATAGTGAGGGTTTTCTTGTGTTTTATTTGATAGATGTTGACAAAATGATCAATCACATTGGAAGTGAATTGAGGTACGTGATCTGAAACTAATTCTCTTGGTGCTCCAAAGTGTTGCATTATGTTCTTTTGGTATTGCCAATATTTGAGGGAATGGTACTTCTACTTCCTTCCTTATTTGGATTTTTGGTTCTTTGTTGGAATATCTTCTAGTTGGTTTTTTGTTCCTTTTTGTTACTATCTTCTTTTTCAACCAAATGTGGAATAGGGTCATCAAGTTCTGTGAGAGTGACATTATTTTCCAACAACCTTTCCTGATCTTAATTGAATTTGTTGACATGGTGCTATAGATAGAGAACATGTTTCATTTGTTTCATAAATTTTTTTAACATTCTTATTGTTTTTGGGGTTAGGAATTGGTTGAGCTGGAAGAGGTGGTTGCTTAGGAGGATTGTTATTATTGTTCAGATGTGGTTGCTTAGGAGGATTGTTATTATTGTTCGGAGGTGGTTGCTTAGGAGGATTGTTATTATTTTTTAGAGGTGGTTGCTTAGGAGGATTGTTATTATTGTTCGAAGGTGGTAGAAGTCTATTTTGAGGTGGATTTTGAGTGTTTTGTCCCCTAAATTGGTTTTGTTGTGGTGTTGTATTTGGGGACCAATTTGTGCCACCTTGATTATATTGGCCACTATTATTCCAACCAGGCATGTTTTTATTTTGTGTCCCTTGATTCCATGGGGGTTGTCCTCCATAAGAGTTAGCCATAAATTGTGCCCATGGGGGTATGTTCCTGTCTTGATTGTAAGAATTCCAATTTGTTCAATTTGGTGCATTAGACCATTTATTAGGCCTTTGTTTGTTGGAATAATTATATTTTGACCAATTTTGTGGGCCATTAAATGGACCATTTCATGTTTGAGCGACAAAATAAACATCTTATGATTCTTCTGCTTTAGGTTCTTTTATGGCAGCTTTAACAGCGGAGATATACTTGAATATTTTAGTTTTATGATTTTTATCACAAATTTGGCAACAAGCAAAAACAAAGATATATTTGTTATGTTGAGAGGACATTCTCTCATATTGTGCTTTTTCCTACATCTGTGGCAGTAAATTTCTTCACTACACTTTGATTTTTTATCCATTAAGTCCAAAGATGAGGTCAAATTACTCAACAAATCAGTTTTTAAACCTTCCAACATATTTCCAATTTCAGCTCTCATCACTACTCCTCTTGTGGATGTATATTTATTACTTCTGAGAGGTTTATTTCTTGAATAATTTCTGCAAAGGTTTATAATATCCTCAAGTGATATAGGATGAATGTCTCATTTTTCCATAAGATTTAAAATCTCAAGAACATCTTCTTTTAATCCTCTCAAGAAAATTTCTTTTAGAATTTCTTCATCAAGATCTATATTTACTCTAGATCCTACTATTTGAAATAGTTCGAGATAATCATCCAAAGATTCTTCTTCTTTTTTATTCATACAAAAAAGCTCAATTTTTTTATCCCTAACTCTACAATAATCTTGATACCTTTCAAGGAATAACTCTTTCAATCCATTTTCTCCATCCCAATGATTACAAACTCCTTTTCCTAGACCCATAAAGCATATTAAAGTTGCATATTTAAGAGTATATGGAAATAATATTAGCTTTTTCTCATTGGTGGTGTAAAAGTAAGCTTGACATACTACTTAAAATTCGAAAAGAAAAGCATCAGGATCTTCATAAGGTTTTCCATGAAAGGTAGGCAATATAGAAACAAAAAATAATTTAGGTTCTCTTGTTGTCCCTTTTGTATGTAATATTGGGAAAGGGAACTTTTTTCTTTGTATGTTCTCTCTCTGATCTCTCTCTTGCCTTTGTATCCCATTTCCACGGTTTTCTCCTTCCTCTCCCAAACCACTTTATTCATCAGCCATACCTGAATATAGGATTTCAAGAATTGAATTAGGTATAGGTTTGGAAAAGATAGAAGAGGGATCTACATAGTTGTCAAATTCAAGATTGGACAATAAATATGAATTGGGATCTTGATCTAGGATTTGAGCTTGATTGGTTGATGTTGTAGCCTCAGTTTTTACTAGTTTATAAATCCCAGGCATTCTAAAGTTTCTTGGGGATTTTTCTTCTGGTTTATTAGTTTTTATGAATCTTCCTTTAGATTCTCTAGGTCTGCTCATGAATGTTCTAAATTTTCTTATTTTTGGTTTTTAGAAATATGTCTAATCTTCTTTAAATAATTTATGAATAGCGTTGATTGGATCAAGTTGGTCTGGTGTCATAAAATGTTCATATTCAAAATTAAAATAGTCTACCAACGATTGAATAAAATGAATAAGGTAAGCTTTAGTTGCAATAGGATCAGGAATTCCAAATTGTAGCTCATAACATAACTCTTGGCACAATTCCCTAAAATGTACAACTTTAGGAATTCTACAGTATCTCTTATTGTATTGTAGGGCTAATTCTTTCCTTTCTAAATCTGCAAAGAAGTTGTGAACAGTGAGGGAATCCTCTAGGTATTGATTACAATGATAAATTACTGGATTTTCTGTTGTTCTCCTATCCCACAACCAATTTTCACAACTTATTCCAAGATCTTGATAAGGTGAATAATGATTTACTCGTAAAGTTCTTGCTATATTTATCCTTTTGATTTTATTTAGTTCATCTGATCTTTCATTGATAGAATCAATGCGTTCACACAATGCTTCCTATTATGGTTTGGTTGTTTTATATCCTTTGTGAAAAAGAATATTAACCTCTTGTTGTATTAGTAATTTTCTAAGGTCTATAAATTCAGTTTAATTGCTTTCAACCATTTGGCAATTTTTATTTATTTTCTCTCTTTGATTTTTGTGTTTTTTTTTTTCTGCTTGGGTTTGGATTTTTTTTTGTTTCAATCCTACTGTTTTCTAAGCTTAATATAAAATTTAGAACTTATAAATGCTCTTAACATAGTAGAAAAGAAATATATTTAAATTAGTAAGCAGTCCTAATGCTACTAAAATTAGATGCATCATACAACTAATTTCAGCATAATTAGGAAAAAAAATACTTGGAAAGTAAAGTTTTAATGGAAATAAAATTGCTAAAGTAAAAAGGTAAATTACTATTGTTCTTTGACTATTAGGAGGGATTTAATTATAGTTGTGTCACTCAACCTAACTACTTCCTATAAAATAAAAATAGGGTCCTAAAACAATATTAGGTTGTTTTCAGCATTCACCTACTTCCTATTATTTTTCATAGGTCTTAAATCAAATTAACAATAGTAATTACCCAAAGCAAGGAAATTACAAAAAATAAAGAATTTTGCAATTGAAATTTGCAAGAAATAAAGTTTTAATCTAGGAAAGCGATAAAAATGAAACCCTTATGAAAAATGAACCTGACAATAATCAAAATGTGGGGCTTGTTGGAACCATCTATGGGCCACTCTAACTCGTATGCACACCAAGGTCTCGTACGTACCTATTTTTACATACAAGTAAGTCCTCTCGCTTTGCACTGCCAAAAAACTTTTCTGACTAACCACTATGACGCTACTCTCCCCGACAATGATGCCAAAATGATCAGCTATAGAGCTTAAATTTAATTTTATCAATCCGAGGGAAATCAAGGTCAGATTTAAAGAGTAACAATCCAGTATAGATTATATCATAGGAGTTAATACTAAGCTTAGCTCAAGTTTATTTTTCAGACTTCACATGTATAGAAAAGTAAATGAACAGAATTAAATTTGTGCATAAATGAACAAGATGCAGGATATGATGAATGAATGCAATTATGTTTTAATTTTACTGATGAATTAATTTACTGATGCACTTAATTACTAATGAATTGATTTACTGATGCATTTAATTACTGTAAACATGATTTAATTTATTTGTGAAGATCCTCATGCAATCTATTTTATTTTATGTAATTTGAAATGCAATTCTAACTAATCCTAACCTAATGCAGGGGTGAGAGCTCAAGGACTGTCTATTAGGAGTGGGCCCTGCCTCCTAAAGGGTAGTGTAAGACTTTCTCCCCTAATTTACCTTATCTCTGTAACTAGATTTTATACTTATAATAATATTTATTCATATTCTATGAATGCAGGTAATAAATACACAACTTACAAAACAAAATTCAAACAATCCATAGAATTGATACAAATTACCATATTTGAAGAACAAAGTGTTGTTTTATTACTGGAGCTTCAACTGTACATGTTGAGCATTCCTTATGAATTGTAAACTTAGAACAAACTGTAAACTGTAATGAGTAGTGTCCAACATCTAGACCTCTTTCCAGGTCTTCTATGTAATTTATATTGTAACTAATATAATTCTAAACAATATTCTCCATGTATTTGACATGTGGATTTTGTGGACTGATGACTATACATTAATCAAGAATAATCTAAACCTAATCATAATATGTACTCCTACTTGGACTTATAAATATTTTGACTGGTCCAAGTGGCATCCTACTAATAATCCTAACAAGACAATGATACTTCAACTGACTCAAAAGATATACATTAGTATCTCATGTCCTATATTCTAGGAAAGTCTAACAATATTTGCATTTATATCTCAAACTTCCCAAAATAAATTGGTTACAAGCTTTATAAAGTAAATCATAACTTTGTCAACTTGAAATATTCTTATGGATAGTATGTGAGAAATGGAATATTTTGCTAGATAGAAAATATCAGTTGTCGTCCATTTTAATGTGTCGTCCATATTAATGTGCCATCCAAATCTGATGTGGCATGCTGAAGTCAACAGACTTTATTATCCTTTAGTAACTGCTGGTAAAACAATCTTCAGTAACTGTCTTCAGTAGTTACCTTTAGTAGTTACCTTCAGTAATTACCTTCAGTAGTTACTTTCAGTAATTACCTTTAGTAACATACTTCAGTAATCAGCATCTATAACCATATCAATTACTATTGTCACCGAACTTTGTTGGTTCTTCTTCTAGTCCGAGGTGCACTCCAAAGTTCTACAATCTCTTCATTGATCATCCATATGTTTTCTTGCATTTTTCTCAAAACTCGAAAAAAATTGATATAAATAAAACACTTATGTTAGATTACTATAATTAATCATATTTACTAATAAATAACATTTTATTAATAATAATTTATATAAAACATATCAATTAATCATATAAATGAAACAATTCTGGTATAGAAATATGTGGCAAATATCCACTCATCACCCATCCTCTAGCTGGTGAGGTGTGGGTATCAAATGAATGTCATCGGTGGGATTTATAGGTCCTACTAACTCAGGATCCAAACCAGCATGGAATATGTCATATGCACAACCTGATGCAAAATTAAATGGTTGTAACATCTCTTCGCTAGGAAAATATATTTAGGCTCTACAAGAAAATTAGAGTGATCCCAATCAATAGCATCTATATCAAGATACAATGGTTTGGTAAGATCTGCTATATTTTGAAGTGGAGTGGTCAAATCAATGAAGATTGTATTGATGGATGGAATGAAGTCTCCAGGACCACATGGGTGAAATCTTGTCTCATAGGTTTCTCCCCATGCTCGCAATGAGGCTTGGGAGGAAAAGGAATTTCTGGGTCTAGCCCATGAGCATGTTGAATAATAGGATCATTGGGTTCTAAGAGCTCTCTAAACGTAGTCAGAGGAGGATTTATCGCAGTGTAAATGGCATTTAAGTCGATATAAATATCCAAAAACCACAAGCCAGGGTCTATGGCATGAAGTGCCACTTCTCTTTCTACTAGCATGTTGACTTGCCACAAGTGGTGAGGCCTAAGATAAGCCATCTCAGTCTCATCTTCAAAGCCATCATAACTTATCCAAAAACCATTAGCATTGGTGTGTGGCCCCAATACAAGGGGTACGTGTCTTGGCCCCAAGTAGGCCATCTCTGTTTCATCCTCATATTCTTCATCACTTATAAATATGTCATTTACATTAGTGTCTTACCCCAATCTATGGGGCCACTACCTTGGCCCTAGGTAGGCTCTTTCCATTGAGTCCTCTGACTCAGTCACTTTCATCCAATATGTACCCACTATCATTATGGCTGGACGAAGCAAGACTTTATAAATAGCGAGGCCCATGATAGGCTAAGCTTGTATGTGGATCATCATCACTTACTACATACATATTTTATTCTCACTCGTCATCCCACAAGGTACAACCAAGAGGGATAGCGTCAATCGTAGAGTTTAGATGATAAATATCTAGTGGTGGTATGTTTACCACAACCACTTGTCTATTGATCATATGTCTTGTACTTGGTGGGTGATAAGGAATAAAATCAATGTCTTCTCCTAAATCCAAGCTTAATCTATCCAAGGATACTTCTAGAGAGTCATATTTACCTCTGATGTGGTAGCCTAATCCAAACTTGTTAGTGGGAAGCTGGTATAGCGGCTCGCATGGATGCCTACACTCCTGATCATATATACCAAGACCATAGCCATGCCAAGGTAACGTTCAAAGTAGTTTAGAGCAAAATTAGTATTAGAGAGGTAGTGAACATTAATAGTTAATAGCTCATCATTGTCCTCTTCTATGTTTGAAGACTTATGGGTGCAGTCTAGGCTAGCGTAGATAAATTTGGTTTGGTTGGGAGGGATTTCAAGCGAAACCACTGTTTCCACTAGTGGTCTCAGGTCTTTTGGCCATCCCATGTATTGTGTAGACTCAATGAAGGGTGTGAATGTTATATTCTGCACAAGGTACTCTCCTATCCTTGTACTTGCCAAGTGTATCATTGCATGTGATGTAGATGACCCTACAGACGACACTGGCAAAGCGGGTTCTAGTATTTCCTCGGCTTGATTCTAGAAATATTCTTCTTCCATGGGACTTGGGATTTCTGCAATGGCTATGGTTGGCAATTCCTTGGGATTTTATTCCTTGATTAAGGGTACCTTTAGCTTTTGATTGTATTTAGGTTTCGATGGTTATGGTCCCTTAGAAGCATCAGTTATTTTGGATGTAAAAGGAGGTACTGATGTGGATGGGTATTTTCATACCCTTTTGTTTATGTCATCTAGCTAGTTGGATATGAAGGTCTTACATACATGTGGGTGGAAGGAATCACAAAATCTCCTAGTGTTGGCTCTTCATCAGCCAACACTACATAGACTTTGTCATCATGCACATATTTGACACATTGGTGTAAAATCGAAGGAACACACTTCATATCTCTTATCCAGGGATGCCCTAGAAGGATTTTGTATTGCATAGCCCCTTACAAGACATGACACGTCATAGGGATGGTCTTGTGCCCCACCTTAATGGGTAGGACTATCATTCCCACAGTAGATCATAAAGCATCATTGAAAGCTCTCAACGTGTAGGATCCTATATTGATATTGGATTTGGGCATCTTAAGGTGCCCTATTGCTATTGTTGTGATGATGTTGATTGATGAACTTGTATCGATCAAGATCCACTTGAAAGGTAAATCATTGACTAAAGCAACGATGTGCAGTGGAGGGTCTGGTATGGTAGTAGGTACTGTCTTAATCTCATGATCATAAAATTAGATTATAGGTTCCTGGAATTGATGTACTTGTCCCACAAAATACATGAATGCATTGGGATCTTGTGGTTGGAGCTCAATTGATCTCAAAATCTCCATCAAAGTCTCCTTGTGGTTGAGGAACTATTGTATGAGCTCATAGATAGATAACTTGGCCAAAGTATTTTGTAAGTTCTGTTCTAGTCTACTTCGAACAGTTACCACAGGTTGGGTTGGTGGACCTGGAAGGTTGTTTTATCCCTACCTCTGCCTAGGTGCATCTGGGACATTAATGGGAGCCATAGGAGGTTGTGGTTGACCATATCATCTAGTCCTGGTGGCTATATTGATAATTTCAACCATCCCAATGCACCCATGGGTAGGTGTATCGACTCGGACCTGATTGAATTGGGTGCCTTGCCCTCTAGGGGCCTCATGGTTTGGTAGCGGGTTTTTGTATATACCCATATCTTTGTTATCGGGAGCCAATGGGTTGTCAACTTTAAGTTCTCCCACTTCAATCATATTTTGCACCTGGTTCTTGAAACCCATGCATACTTCAATGTCATGCCCCGGTATTCTGTGATAAGGGAAAAACTTATCTTCCCTATATCCTTTTGGCTTAGGAATGTTGGGATCTAAAAGAGGTACATCAGGAAATATGATCTTCCCAGCCTCGCTCAACTGGTTGAAAATTGATTGCATTGATTCTGAAAAAGGTGTAAAGTAGCGAGGTGGCTTACATTCCCTATTTCACCCTTGATTGTTATTTTGATCATAATTGGCTGGTGGAGGTTGTGCTTGATAATTCTGGGGTTTTTGTGCAGCCCCATCCTTAGGTGCAGCCAATACAACTTGATTAACTAGAGCAGGGTTGCCCTACTTTCGCTTGTATTTGTCATTCTTGCCATTCTTGTTCCACTCCTTCTTGTATAGAATCTTAATGGTTCCCTCATCTACTTTTATGTCCTCAATGAGTTTGGCCTGTGCCAAGGCTTCCTCAAATGAAGGATATTTTTGAATTTGTAGCAAGAGAGAAATGTGTTTAGAACAACTCTTGGTAAACATGCGGACAATCTCTTCTGTGGGGAGGGAGAATGATAACTTTACCATGACTTTTCTCCATCTATCCCCATACTCCATTACTGGCTCATCATCATAATATTTTAAGTTGGCCAGGTCTGAAAGGTTCACCTTATTTTTAGCACCAAAAGAGAAATATTTTAGGAAAGTGTTTACTAGTTGTTCAAAAGTGGATATGTTGTGCTTAGGAAGTTGGTTGAACCATTGAGTGGCAGCACCCAAAAATGTCATAATGAAAGTTCTTAGCATAATAGCATCATTGTATTCAATATGAAAATATGCATTGATAAAATTGGTGACATGCTCTTATGCATCCTCTTCACCCTTGAATTTTTCTAACCTAGGCATCTCAAAGTGCTTAGGATATGCAAGGCTAGGAACTAATGGGCACAATGGTTGGTTGTATATTTTACTCAATTTTGGTTGTTTCCCAATCGTATATTGCTTCTCAAAGGATTTAATATTTTTAGCGAGTTCCTGGAATGCATTTGAGGCAAGGATTTCCTCTTCTTGCAGGCCCACTCATGGTGGTAATGGAGGTAACATGTTATCCACTTGACTTGTTATATTCTCCTCCCTTCTGTGAGGGGGTTCATGATGTGTTTTATTTTGATTTATCATGTTTACCCTTTCTCCACCAGTTTGATTCTATTCATGATTTGAGTGGTGGTTTCGTTGTGGGTTGTCTTCTTGCCTAATGCACCCTTCTTGTTGTGAGTCAACACATTCATTTCTTGGGTGATCACTACCATTTTCTTGTAGGTTTATAGGAGCTAGTTGCTCAGCTTGTTCCCTTAAACACTGCTCATGTTGGCGCAAAAGTATTTCTCTTTGTTTATCATGCTCGAGAGCTTCCACTAGCTCTCGCTCTTTGTGCAACATATTTTCCAACCGTCGCATGTGGTCATATTGTGCTATCAAATAAGATTCATGTTTGTCTGATTTCATTCTTGTGGTTTTGACTCACAGATTCCTCGAAGGGGTTTCCACTATTTCTTTACTCTTGCTAGTTAATGTAACTTGTTCAGTGTGTTGATAAGTGCCTCTATGATCAGACTCTATATGTGTACTATGGGGTCACTTTGAAGCATCCCCAGGTTGAGTGGTGCGTTTAGAAGTTACACTTTGTGAACTTCCAAATGCAGAATTTTCTATGGCTATAGTTATGGGAGTTGTTCTCGAATGAAACTGATCCAACTCATATAACTATCTTGTTTTCCATGGATGATCCCATGGGGTGCCATTTACTCCAATGAGATCATGATATATTGGAATCCTTCCTCTTGTGTGAAGGGTATCTTCTGTTTGATGTCTATGACTGGATGTAGCTCTAGTTTCTTACCCTTTAGTGGGCAGACCTATTCTCAATGTCTCATGTGAAGTTTGAGATGTTGTGACTCTTGTGTGTCTTTTTGGTGATGAGGTATTTGTGGCCCCACCTACCCTCCATGAGGATGGATATGGGGAAGCCTCATCATCCCTATGTGAATAATGGGGTCTAGAACCCTTCTTATGTCCATGTGGGGAGGAAGCTCTTGAAGCCTCCTCATGTCTTTGAGAAGATTCTATGTGTTGAGAGGAGGGCCTTGAGGCCTCCTCGTGTCTCCTTGATGATGATGGCCATGAAGCCTCTTTGTGTTTTTGTGATTTAGTTCCATGATTTGATTCCCTAGGTGGGGTTTCTCTAGGAGAACCCCCAAGGGTTGAGTTATCACCCCTTAGGCTCATGAAACTGCATCCCCCAGTCTTATGAGTAGGTGTTTCAATGTTACTACGACTTCGCCTATGGGTATGTGTTGCTTCAAATTCTGCCTCGGTGTTGGACCGAGGATGTTTACTTCTGGTTTTGACCATTGTGCTTTTGAATTAGTCTTTTATATTGCAATTAGAGGTAGCCAAAAAATATCAAGTGTTTATCTTGATTACCAATTTATGTGTGCCCTAAATTGTTTGTTGCATTTTGATGTGTTGTTGTTCTTGTTTTCTTGCTCTTGTTTTGGATTTGGAATGAGGAGACTCATCCATAGTGGGAATCAAGAACACCCATGCCAAACATAATTTTCTCAAAATAAACTAGGGTACACCATTGAAGTCCCAGTGGGGGGTTCGCCTAGCTCTTCCACTCTGAACCAATGATTGTTCCAACAGTGGGAGACAGTTTGAATATGAGTAACTTAGTACCACTATAAAGAAGTTCCTTATTCCATTCTAAGAATATCTAGGGGGAAACCCGATGGAAGGAGATGAATGCCAACGTCACCGGACTGAATTGAGGGTTGGTGATGAAATCCAACTCCCCAATGTTTAAAACATGTGTGCATGTGTGGGATTCATTTTAAGTTTGCATAAAGTAAAATGCATCATACAACAACAATGATTCTTTCCTATATGCCTGATATAAATGACATTTCACTTTTTATAAAGATGCATAACTAGTATGAGATTCAATGGATGCACTCTATTTTGTGCAAATATGGCCTCTAGTAGGGTCCCAAATCAAGCAAACCAACACATGATTTCTAGCAGGATGGATTCTATGGCAAAATTTACAAGTATAAGTCGTTGTTACTAGAAATGCCTAGTGGAAATCTAAGAAAATTCTAAGATATGGAAGATGCAAGTTATTTCCTTTCTATTCCTTAGTTTCCAAATCAAAATGTGTCTTAATTTCACCGTTTTAGGAAAATATAAGCAGACAGAGAACCATAAATCATCAAAAAAGTTTTACCAAATCCAGCTCAGAGAACCAATATTTTGTCCTCTATTGCACTCCAGTTCTGATTTATGCGTTGTCGACCAGAGTGGCTGATTTTTGGCCGTTGTTAGCAGGAGCGGCTAATTTATGGATGTTGTAGACTAGAGCGACTGATTTTTGGCCATTGTAGACCAGAGCGGCTAAACCTGCACACAAAAATATGGATTAGTAAAGCGATAGAAAATAAAAACTTGGTGGGGTCCCATCATGATCGCCATCTGTAGCGACCTCGAGGAAGCGGCGCACCATCCACTACTCTATTTGCGAATATTATTTACTTAATCATGCATTAAAATGAAATATATAATCAAAATACGAAGAAATGAATAGTCAATGCTTTTTATTATTTTTTCTCAAGTTCGGTTACATATAGATCCCTCTGAGGGATTCCCTTCATTTGATACATATTTTAAAAATAAGGGCAATATATGTATGATATCCCCTCGTAAGGGGTGATGCACACAGAACTGTATGAGGGCTTACAGATGCCTCCTTCTCCAGGTTTGTTTCCTAGAGGGATCCTCTTGCTTTCGTATGTTGATAACCTGTCTAGTGAACCTATAGTCCTACAAGCATGAAAACAACAAATGCTCAGCTATCCAAGATTACCTCCTTGGATGAGGTTGTTAGAAATAACCCTAATGATAAATAGGAAGATGCTCAATGATAATAGAAACTAATTCTATGAATGCAATAAATCAGATCTATGCTAATGACATAAAAACATGTAATAATCTAAATAAAATAATTCTAAGAACCCTAGACTAGGCCTATGGGCCACTGTCCAAGACAGTGGCCATTAAAATGAAAACCTATCTCTAGTGCTCCAAGGCTATGAATCTAGGCTTGTTGTTAATGTTGAAATGATTGTAATTTTTGGTCCGATGTATTGAATATCCTGTAGATGATAACCCCTTAGTCGGCCAACACTTCGTTTCTCCTAAAAGGTGCTCCAATTTTCTCTCCGATTCAACAGGGCTTCGCTACAAGAAAAGCTCCTCAAATCTCAAAAATATCTCCTCAGTTGTATCTCTACAAAAGATCTCTATGAATTTATAATCGGTCCCCTTGGTGCTCTTAGGTTTGCACATTATAATGTCTTTGAAACCCTAGGTCAATTTCCAACCCTAGGACTGAATTCTGCATGCACACTAGAGGTTAGCATGAGAAGTTTTGTCTTTTTCTACCCTTGAAGGCCAGATAACTTATGTCTAAATATAGACTTGAGTCTCTCATGTAGACTGGCTGTGAGGAGGAATGTAAATTTATCCCCAGTTGACCTTATTGCATGCAAACTACCACTTCCACCCGAGATTAGGCTATTTTGGTAACAAATTGCATTTTAAAGCTTAGTCGCTTTCGTCTGCAGTGGCTAGGATTTGGCCGCTCTGAGATTCAGCAACCAAGATTAAACCACTCTAGTTCATAGTGGCTAGGCTTGGATGGGCTAAGACTGCCCCAGATGAGTGGTGAAAACCACTTTTGGCACTTGGAAGGTCCCAAGGTTTAGTCACATGGTCTATGGATGCCCATATGAGTAGTTCTCCTATACACGACGTGTTTTATATTTCTACAAGGATTAGTTTGGTTTTATGGGATAAATTTTTTAGGACTAAGTGAGAAGGCAATCTGGACATCAAAAAAGTGAACCAAATGAATAGTGCTTTAATGGCAAAAGTGGGGTGGTTACAAATGATTAAACATGATCAATGTTGATCTCATATCATTAATACAAAATATCTTGAGAATAGAATCCCCTTCACTAATTGCTTAAATCCACCTTTAGGATCATATTTGTGGAAGGAGTTGATCTAAACAAAAAATATCTTATGGAAATGTTTGAGATGGTAGGTGGTAAGAGGTGATAATATACACTTTTGAGAGGATGCATGGATCAAAGAAAGGCCTTTAATTTCAATGATTAGGGGAAGTGCATCACTTGGCATTTAAATAAAAAGTATAGAAATATGGTTTAGGATTACATCACGGAGGAAGATAATTGCAAAGTGTGGTACATGTTGTAGTTAGAATGAGTTGATGCAATTATACAAAGTAGGCTTAAATCTCTCAATCTCATTTTACAACATTACTATATGCAACTCAACATAGGAGAGGATAGATTTTTTTGGTGTCCTAATCCTAAAGGAATATTAACTATTAACTCAGATTTTCCCTTTGAAAGGGATAAGGAGAATTAGAATTTTCCATTACATAGAGTTTGTATTAAAGATATCTTGCCAAATATGTCTTTATTTATTTGGTTTTTATTTCAAATATGATGGTGGAAAATATTAGAATAAGAGGGATGATCATTGCTAATAGGTGTTATTTATGTTGTGGGTATGAGGAGACAATTGATCATATTTATTTCCATTGCCCCCTTTATTTGGAGTTTTGGCATGTGCTTATTTAGTCACTTAAAAATCAATGAGTGGTAGCAAAGTCTTTGGAGGTCTTATGGGAAAGTTGGGATAACCCTTATCATAGCCATCGATCAAATAAAATTTGGCTCTTTGTTTTACCCCACTCCATTTGGTAGATATGGAGAGAGAGGAATAAACAAGAGTTCCAAAAAAATGCTAATAGTGTAAAGTCATTATCATGATTATCAAAGCTGACATTGCTACAAATATGGTTGTTAATATGGACAACCAAATCTATGAAAATGAGTTAAAGTAAGAAATAGTAGTGGACTAGGTATCGTTGAGAGCTACAGGGAATCAAATTAGTTGGCCAAGGATAAAGATGAGATGAAATCATCCCCCTAGAGCTGGTAAATTTGAATTTTTATGAAGCCTCTAAAATATAATCTAGGGAAGGCTAGAGGGGGGGGGGATTTTGACATCTAGATTAGGGGTAGTGATCTCTTGTTATGTGATGAAATTTAGCCATGAATCAAACCATGTAGCAAAGGTGAAAGCCATGATTACAAGATTAAGGCTTACAAAAAATATGAATGTTAAGAAGATTACAGTGTAACGGGATTCTATGAATATTATTAATAGTTTGAATGCCAAGCACGCTACTATTTGGAGCATTGAAATTATTATTTAGGATGTAGTGAATATACTATCACGCATGGAGTCATTTATTATCCAATACATCTACAAGGAAGGTAATGTTATGACTAATATTTTGGTAAATATGGGAGTTTAGATGGATGAATCTGTTAGGATCCTATCCTAACACCATGTTGTAATTCTCATTTACCCATGTCATAACCCACTTCCAACATGGGGATCCTATTTTAATGTTATTATGTAATACTTAGTAATGTAGGTGGTAATAAAGGTACCTCACCAAATGGTACCATCTCATGTAACTGTTTTTATCAATATTGTAATCGATGTAGTAAGATACCTCACCAAGTGGTACCATTTCATGTAACCATTTTTATCAAGATTGTAACCACCATTTGGTGGGAGATTCTAGCTCGAGTGGCATTTTGCATGTAAGCCACCTCTTGAGCATTTAGGTAGGGTTGCATGTAGTTTTCCTTTAAAAATATATGAAGCCATGTACGAGATTATCCTTTTGCAAGCTAATGAAATATTGAAGGAGGTTGCCCCCTCGAAGAGGCCCACAATTCAGTGTTACTATGAGATTGTTTTATTTTTGTAATTGATTTATGCATAGTGATATTGAGTTGTTTGATGTATGTGAATTATTTTTTAGTATTTTATGTGAGTGTGCTTTATTTTAATAGTAGGTTCCTAACAAGTGGTATCGGAGTGCTTTCTAGGGCCAAGTTCTGCTGCAACTAAGATGATTCTTGCCAATCATTCTACCTGTTAGGTATAATTTTCCTATGTGTTTTTTATTTCTAATTTTCCAAAAAATACAGTCATTTTTTTCTCAAAAAATAAAAAAAGACCAAAAAAAAATATAGTAGTTGTGTAGGTTAGAAACCCTGTGTCGGGGGTTTTAAAATATTGTGAAGGATTTGTTGTTATTGGCTAAGCTAGATAGCCCATAAAGCGTCTAGTGAAGTGAGGGGTGATAAAGCTTCAATACTCAGGCCTTAGACAACACTCACGTATGGAATTGAGCTCCCACGTATCTTCGGGTATATTGGGAGACAATCTAGGTTAAATAAGATTATATCCATTAGGAAGCTTTTTGGCCTTGTATTATCCATAGTCCACAGGACACATCATCCTGGATGATTACCCTCCCGTATTGTCAGAGATGTAGATAGTGTGCTCAAGGGTATGTGTGGAATCCTCCTTTAGTAATGGCCTAAAATATTGGTCCGAGCACTATTGTTCGTCATTGCGATATAACAGAGGGCCTATGGGTATTACATACTCTCTTACTTAGCATACCTTGGTTTAAGAAAACAAAACAAAAATAAAGTATCCTTCCTCTGCAAATCAACCCATCCCTGTTCTGCTAACCTGCATTCACCATCCCCAAAAATGAGCATACGAAGAAGTCTTTCCCTATCACAGAAAACAACTTGCATGCACCAACAGTCAAGATAAATTTTTGCAAGTGTTTGAACCAGTGTGTGGTCAGAATCTTAATAGTCAGGACAGTGACAGTAACAGTCAAGACAGTAACAATAGTGGTAGTCGGGTTGACAGTAATAGTCCTTTGTACCAGTCCAAAATTGTATACTTTTAGTGTCAGAAATAGAGTTGTCAATGTCAAAAAATTCCCTAAGGTCATAAGTAGAAATTGTGTCAGTAACCCTAGTACAGGTGATAGGAACAAAGAACAGTGAGTGACACGGTGGTCAAGGTGCAGTATACAGGTCCGAAATAGTTGATCCCAGGTCCCCAATTTTGAACTGTAACTCCAAATCATAAACTGAAAACACTAACAACACAAAAAAAATAGTAGAAAATTCTACACTCTATTCCAGACAAAATTGTCCTTGGTAGCTCTTGGTCAAATTTTGAACCAAATTTATAAAAATAACAAATTTTGATTTTTCTTGCTAAGGCCATAACTTTTCATCGGTCCATCAAATTGATCCAAATTTTTGGGAATATAATCTACTTGTTATTCTGCACAAAAGACCCTCAAGGACTCATTGGTGAAATTTAAGTACAAGTGGAAGAAATTACCTTGAAATCGACTTGCAACTAATAGGAGATCACAAAAATTCAAGAAATTTAGTATATCTCCTCATTGAGAGCTCATATAAAACAACCACCGGAGTGAAACCTATCCTAAAATTAGTGTTGCAACTCATTTCCCAAATTAAATTTTGGACCCTTACTAAAAATAGTAACTCTTGAAAATCTGAGGTCTATTTTTAGTAACTCAGCACAAGAGGGACTGCAATGGCAAGCGGTACTCGAGGACAACAACAAAAGGATTTAGACTTGGGCACATTATTGGCTGACCTAAAAAAATTCATTGCTGACTTGACCTCTAAAAACAAGAACATAGGCACAAATATTTGAGAGCTTCGATTGGATCAGGATAACACTGAATCCGTTTAGAAGAACAACTCACAGATATGGAGACCAAATTACATAATAGTACCAAAATTGAACACCATGCTAAAAAATCTGAACAAGGTCAACAAACACCAGATGACAATCACTATGATCAGGATACAACCTTTAGAATGCCTAAATTAGACTTTCCTAAGTTTAGTGGAAAGGATGTCGATGGGTGGTTATGTCGGGTTGATCAATTCTTTCGACTCCATAATGTCCTTATCTATCATCGGGTTCAGATGGATTCCTTCAACCTAGAATATGAGGCCTTACATTGGTTCCAATGGTTGTGGGTTGCTAACCCTGATCTATATTGGGAGGAATTTGAGTCTCAACTACTCACCTGATTTGGCCCTAATTATTATGATGACTTTACAGGTGTACTGACAAAGCTGAAACAAACTACCTTAGTTCGTGATTACCAGACCTGATTTTAGAAATTGGCCAATAAAACTAAGGGTTTGAATGAGGGATTTTTTATGAGTTTTTTTGTTAGTGGGTTATGAGATGATATCCAAGCTGAATTCAAGATGTTAAAACCCCACACCATGATGGAGGGTATCATTTTAGCCCAATTGGCTGAATCTAAACTCTCAGCTCAAAGGTAAACATCACGATTTTTGCATAACCAACTTTCTTTCCCTCCTCAGGTCCAAAACAATACTGATAATAAATCTCCTGCTCCCAAGCGGCTGACTACAAAGGAAATGGATGCACGTTGCGCCCAAGGGTTATGTTATAATTGTGATGAAAAGTTTACGAAGGGGCATAGATGTGCAAATAAGAGATTATTTTTAATAGATGTGGAGGAACCAGAAAATAGTGACCATAGTGATGAGGAGAATGATACAACTAAGGCACCAACTCCATAGGAAGAGGAACCATCAGAAACACCAGCAAAAATTTCAGTCCATGCTCTTGCCGAGATTACCACCCCACAAACCATGAAAGTTTTGGGTTATTTCAAAGGCCAACGTCTCACAATTCTTATAGATTTAGGCAGTATGCACAACTTTATTGATCCTCAGGTTGCCAAATGGACCAACTACTATATACACTCATGCAATAGATTCATTAGCATTTTCTTCTTTATGTTGCCCTAAAAAATCTAAACTACATAGATGATCCTCCAAACTCATGACTTTCTTATGTTGGCTTGAAAATCCTAAATTTCCTTGGATATCCTCCATAAAATTTTCTTTACTATACTGCTATTGAAATGTTGAAGTGCAAGGAATACACTTTGTATTGCTTTCAATTTTATTGTAAGAAGAATATTTTAAGCTACTTGAGGATAATACATGTGATTTACCTGGATTAAGCTTGACCTCATTCCCCTCATTTGATTTAAAATTAGTCTCCCCATATTCCTTTGTTTTAAAATTTTTCTTTCCCTCTTACTTCACACATTTAGCTCCTTCTATATTTGAACTTGTGAATTGTACTTCATAATCCCCCATATCATTTTTTTTCTAATGGCTAATTCGAGTGAACTGTAATGGCCTTTGCCATCTGATGATGTAGATGGATTTTTCTAGACACTTTCTTAGGAGTGGAAAATCCTTGATTTGGCCTAGCTTCTCTTGTGATATGGTCTCCTTGTTTCAAATTGAAGCTACCCGCATGCATAAAAAATTATATCTTTTCCTCCATTTTCATTTTGCAGTCTCTTGTCATATGCCTAGTTTCATGACATTTGCAATATCAGAATGCAACATTTTCATAATCCACTTGTTGATCCCATTCTCTTAATTAAAATCTATTCCTAATCAATAATGGTAAAGGTTTACAAATATCCATGGCAACACATATTTGATTGTATACATTGTGCATTATCTCCTTAGTATTTTATCTCTTATTTTAGAACTAGAGAAAATAATGAGGAAAACTCCTTTTGTAAGAAATGTCATGGAATAATTTGAATTCAAACCCCGCTTCCATTTGATCCAATTTTTAATCTCAAAAAAAACTTTACAATATCCATGAAACTTACATATTAACCCTCTTGTTTTAAGAACCATTATATCATGATCAATTGTCTCATCCTTGATAATCACTTCTTGGTGTAGAATATTCTACCTGGAATGGATTTTTCATAGATTCACCCTTCCTCTTAATTATAGCTAGGGCATCCATAATTCCAACTTGGTAATTCATACTTTTAATAAGGACTTTTACAAATGATTTTCTTTCCATATTACCTAGATATTATTCAAATAAATTCTTTAAATTCTCCTAAGATCTAGAACAATAAGTGGCACTTATTCCTTATCACAATTTTCTTTCTACTTTTTGCTTCCCTTCTCACACTTTCTCCTCACTCCTGAATCATGTGTTTTTGGCTGCACTCACTCCTAGCTTATGCTCCTACTCACTTTTAGCTACAATTGCATTGAATTTTGGTTGCACTCACTCCCAAATATACTCACACTCACTTTTGGTTGCACTCACACTTGCTTTTGGCTCATTTTTGTACTCACTTTCGGTTGCACTCACTCTTGGCTTGTGCTTGCACTCACTTTTAGCTACACTCATTCCTGGCTTATGCTTGTAGTCACTTTTACTGCACACACTCCGAGCTATGCTCACACTCATTCCTAATTATTATTAGGTTAATATTAAATTTAATAGATCAAACTTTATAAAAGGAGATTTAATTATTAAATGCTAAAATAAATTTATTTTTATAAATGTTGGAAAGTTGGTAATATTGAAAACTTGGAAACTCTGGAAAAGTTGGAACATTGGAAAAATTGGTAATGTTGGAAATATTTATGTAACGTAAAATTAAAATGTTACCATATTTACACAATGGGATGGTGAGAGAGGATGGGTGGATGGGTGGTAGGCATGCATTTTGATAAATGAATAAGCCACCTCCAATCCTTGATCTCCCTCTTTCCTCTAAATATTATATGATTTATGAGGCTACTAAGTTAAGGGGGTTGTTTATTGCTAGCTAGGAAGAAGGTTTTGAAAGGGAAGGATTGGAGCTACTATGGAAGTATTTTCCTTCTGGTTGTATGCTTTTTATGTTGTATTTTTAACACTTGATATTGCTTGCATTATGCTTGCTTGTGATTTATGTTATCTATGCCAGGTCTAGGATCTATCTTTTATATCATTATTTTATTCTAGCTAGTTGTACATATTTTTTTGTACATTATTTAACCAAGTATGTTACACTTTGCTTCAACGATGTTATATGTTCATACTACATGCTCTTTATGCATGCTTCTATTTATGCAAACATTTTACTCGTTTATGCTTTTTGTGCTAGTTTAGTTAAAGTATTTAATATTTTGTTGTTGAGCATTAAGGACGAGTAGAATCAAAACTAGAAGTTTATGTTTTTATCTAAGTAAGAATGGTTATTTTGTTTGTCTTATAGGTTTAGGGTTCCTTAGAATTAGTAAGTAAAGTATTTTATTTTCTGTTTGTAGGGTGATTCATTGGATGCTAAATAATTCAATATTAAGGGTTGAAATTATTCCTTGTCGTAGCTAATCCAAGATGAATATTATCCTTCATATAGTTCTAATCATCCAAATATTGGTCAGATTTCAACGAGAAGACATTAAGACCTAACGTTTGGCCCAATATATTGTATAAATGTTGGAAAGTGAAGTAAATATTATGTTTTGGTTTGAAGATTGTAGATCAGTTCTTTTAATGTTTAGGAGCTTTTGGTTTTCACTTTGGGCATTAGTTTTTTTTAACTATTGCAACCAATTGAGGATAGGATCCTACAAGTGGAGTTTGTAATGAAGTTACAATGATGTCAAGCATGAATTCTTAAGAAATCCTCTAAGGACATTTGATAAATTGTTATCCTTGTAATATTTCTTTTTCATACATATAAGGTTTCCCATGCTTATGCACATCTATGGTTGTTGTAACCTTTCTTCATTGAAATAAAATATTATGAATTTATAAATAAAATTAGAATGCATTTAGGTGTAGAAGTTGTGTTCGAAGGATTTTTTTGATTTACCTGATTATTAAACTTGTCTAGTTGTGGCCTTGATTAGTAGTTCCTTTAAGGCAGAGAATGTGACCATTGATAGGATTTACTTGCTAGGCCTTTGTGGATATATTGATTTAGTGCATAGGCATGGCTATGTAATTACTTCTTATATGCATTTTGAGTGTATAATTTGAGTATGTGGCTTTAAAAAAGTGTGTAAATATATCATATATATAATTTTTATAATAATGACAACAAGTAAAACAATTATCAATTAATTAGGTAAACAATATTCTTATTACTTAAAAATGAAAAAATTGATTATTATTGATAACTTTTATTGTAGTAATTTTGATTAAATAATGTGTCTCCTTATTTTTCAATATTAATATATTAATCAAGCAATTAATTAATAGTTTTAGAGATGATACTATTAATTAATATTGAATATTTTTGTTTTAATAATATTTATTAAATAAAGTGGGCAACTGACAGTTTTTAGGGTTTTGACGATGCGAAAGGGTTTTTTCGGAGGTGGAGGGATGACAGTGGGCAGGAAGTCTGGTTTGGGAGAGCAAGGGAGCGCCAGCAGGTCGAATCAGGGGCACGGTAGGGTGGAGGGAGGGCAAGCAGAGTTTGGGGACACCGAGGATCCACCAGACAAACGGGGAGATGGACCTCGGAAGTCGTATGCTCTGGCAGCTACTTCTGAAACCCTAAGTGGGCTCTCCACCAAGGATCTATTTTCATTCGAGAACGAGTTGGACATCCCGATAGAAATTCTCTCAAGCTTTGTGGAATTCAAAAAATTTACCCTCATCGGTAAGTTTATTGGTGGTCGTCCCGACATGGAGACCATCCGCAAGTGGGCGTCTAGAAAATGGCGGACCTCTGGTCACTTGGAGCTGGCTGCCCTAACCCGGGGCTTTTTCATGATTAGACTGAGCAACAGGGAGGACTACTATAAAATCTTGGCTGGAGGGCCTTGGTTCTTAGGCCGTAGGAGTCTCTTTCTAAGGAAGTGGGGTTTGGAATTTAACCTCGATACCCAAAATATCAACATTGCTCCAATATGGGTTAGGCTCCCGAGTCTCCCTCTTTTCGGCTGGCATGAAAATATAATCAGAGGAATTGCTCGATCCATCGGGGAGTTGGTCACTATAGACCCTCCCACCAGGGCTCGAACAAGATTTGTCCAAGCTCAGTTTTGTGTTTTTGCAGACTTGGAGACGGACCTCCCTTCCTCCATTACTCTGCGGTCTGAGGGTTATTTTCTACACAAGCAAGCTATTGTTTATGAGAACAGACTAGCTTTCTGCCCCCAGTGTAGTTCTCAAGGGCATCTTCAGTCCAATTGTCCTCTTCAAAAGGGGATCCCTGCAACCCTCTGGAGCACGATGAAGGTCAGACGAAGCACCCTGTTGCGAAAGACCATGAATCTCTAGGTCCATCCAGAGACCATCTCGAATCCTCCTTACTAGATGAGGAAATCACCATTCAACTGGACTCCGAGCTGTGTGGTGGACACTCCCAACTAGGACCACAGGGGGAAAAGGAACAGGCCCCCCCCCCTTATCACCACACTGGCAGATTCACCCAAAATTTTTGACCAACACTCTCCCGAGGCACAAAATATATTGGAAGATTACCTACTGGGAAGAAGAGGTTACCAGCCTGGTAATATTAGCCCTCAAATTACGAGGATTCGAACACAAGGGGTGGATTTTGGTGGTAATAGGAAGCAGGGCCGTCCCCCCAACAAGGAAAAGAGAGACAAGGAAACTGCGGCTGATGTCGCAAATGGCACCCAACGGTTGCTATTTCAGGATGACTCTGATTCTTTGATGGGTGACGCGCTTATCCCAAAACCTCCCCTCCAGCAGGGAAAGGGAGGTAGGAAGAACCTCAAACCGTACAGATGAAAGTCATCCTGGATGTGAGAACTTGTGGTGGGAATGACGAGCGGGCTCATGGTTCTTTGGGACCCAGAGAGTGTTGAGGGCAGCTTCTTTTCATCTTCCAGCAGGACTTTCAACTTTTTGTTTCAGTCCCAAGCCATCATTTTTTCTTGGATCCTATTCATCGTGTTTGCTTCGAATTCTGCCTCGGAGAAAGCAGAAATGTGGAAAGTTATTTCCCTGATAAGGGAGATTTTTTGTAGTTTTCTTGGCTGTATTTTTCTGCTTTCCAATGGTCCAGTTTTTATATTGGCCATAGTTTCCAGGATAATCATGCAAAAATGCCTCCTTGTAGCCCTTGGGCAATTAGCAGCTTTTTGTTTTTTCTGCATACAGGTTTATTCATCCAGCCAAGAGGCACGAAGCACCATTTAGCAAGGCTGATTTTGTATATAAGGTTTTGGGATCCTCTATAAAAACCCACTGTTAATCTATTATAATAATTACCAAAAAAAAATATTTATTAAATAAAGTGTTGTTTAATAGTCAATATTATTTCAGGAAAAATAAGGATTATAGTTTGGTTCTTTGTGAAGTAATATTCCAATGTATAAAATATATTATAAATCTTAGGAAATGAGATATTATTATTTGAAGGATTGGATAGTAAGTTCTTTTTCAAGAAATGGATGAGGCTTGAGTAGCTAAAGAATCCATAACCGAGAGAAGTATGGGATTCTCTCATTGTTTTTACATGGTTTTTGCCTTGCATGATGCATGTTCTTGCATTGTTGTATGTTTTTCTTGCATAGTGTATGTTAGATTTGCATATGCACTCAAGGGTTGTCCTGATCCCTAAACTTACATTCAATTTCATTGGAGAAGACCTATCAAGTGGAAGACCTTGAGAAATAAGATGAAACTAGGGACCATTTATGTACGTGAATGTTGAAATGTAATATTGAAATTGGAGATGAGAAATACTTGAAAAGTATCTTATGTAGAAGTTATGCTATGTAATGACATGATGAAGGAATCAATGTCCTGTACATATTATTTTTTATTATCTTGATATTTTTACAAATAATGAAGGATGATTTAATGTTTTTCTTTTATGTTAAGTTATTTGGAAATAAATCATTATTGGAAAAATGGAAGAGTTGTATTATTGAATTTAATTGATGGTTATGAATCTTCTAGATGTTGATTCACTCTTTCATGTAGATATTAGAAATAAGTTATTGATAGCAAGGTAGATGTTTTGTAATTATTATATGTTGAAGGAACATTAAGGAAAGTAGTTAATGGAATTGTAATTTGAATTTCTAGATGTTGCTTTACTTGCTTTTATGAGAACTAAGAATTTACAAAAATGTGGGTCAAGCAATGGTGGAGGCACTATAGGAAATCAGATAAAGTAAGCAAATGTTAAAAGTATTGAATTATAATTTTATTAATTTAATTCCTAAGGTTCCACCTAGTGAGATAATTAATATTTGTAGACCTATTTCACTATGTAATATAGTATACAAGATATTAAAAAAGTTGATGGTAGAGAAGTTTAAACCTATTTTACCAAATTTGATTTCAAACGAGCAAGGTGGATTTATTGAAGGTAGCCATATTCTAGATGAAATAGTTGTGGCCTAGTTGGTGATACACACAATATCCAAGAAAAATAACTCAAGTATGTTTATTAAATTAGATCTTTATAAAGTCTATGATAGAGTAGACTAGACCTTTATGCAAAGTATTTTAGAAAAATGGGCTTTGCAGAGGGGTGGAGAGACTGGGTAAAAGCATGTACACAAACCACATTATTCTTAGTTATGGTAAATCATAGTCTCTCTCTCATGTTCACAGTAGGACAAGGGCTAAGGCAATGGGATCCTATTTATCATTACCTTTTTATCCTTTATGGAGAGGGTCTAGGGAGACTGTTAAAAAATAGAGACAAGAGGGAAGGCTAAGAAGTCTGAAAATAAGTTTTCAAATTGAGGTAAATTACCTCTATTTTGTGGATGATACTGCTCTTATTAGTCAAGTTAGTCTCCTAGTAGCAAGAAATATAAAAGAAGTTTTAGATGGGTATACTCAAGCTACTAGGAAAACTTTTAATGGAAAAAAATATCAAATAATTTTTTTTTATGCAACGAAGAGGGTGAGAGACAAAATTATACAATTATTGAACTTCATGGAAACTCCTTTACCCATACAGTATTTAGGAGTACCTTTATCTGTAAAGAAAATAAAAATCAATGAGTGGAAAGGTTTGATTGATAGACTTCAAGCTAAGTTGAGCAACTAGACACACAAATGGCTAAGCTTGGGAGGAAGGATTACAATGATTAAAGTTGTGCTACAAGACCTCCCAACTTATAAATTTTCCATACTTCAGGCTCCAAAGGGAATTCCAAAAGATATTGATAAACACACAAGAAATATTTTGTGGTCAAGTGTAAGGAGAGAATAAAAATTAGCACTAGTTGGGTAGAAGAAGATATGCCAACCAAAATAACGAGGAGTGTGGGGATTAGATCAACATCCCAAAATATCAAGGAACTAGCAAGAAAGCTATACTAGAGATGAATTACAACTACTGGGGGCTTATAGAATAAACTACTACAAGACAAATATTACCCAAGAGTGGTTGAGAAAACATCCCAAGACTTAGATTCAAAGGAAAGGGATCTATAGTATGGAGAAAAATGGAAGTAGATCAGGAGTTAATAAATTTATACATATATTAGCAGTTAGTAGATGTAAATAATGCTCTATTTTAGGAGTATTCATGGAATTAATCCTAACCAATTATTCAAACATTCCCAAAAATAGAAAGTTGGAAAGTAGAGCTCCAAAAGGCAGGGTGGTGGAAAGCCTATTACTATATGAAATCATGGAATGAACATGTGCTAGACCTACTTCAATGGAAACATCCTCGAGAATGGCTAGTGATGGGGATAGAGGAACTAACCAAAAAACTATAGAGACATCTCCAAAGACACCCAATTCAGGATGGTTCTAAGAGGGATATACTTGGATGGGGAGGAAGCAAGTTGGGAATCTATAAGGTAAAGGAGGGATATAAGGTAGTTTGTGGATATGATATTTTCCTAGAACCACTTCCATGGAAATTTTTTGGAAAAAGGAAGGATGATAAAAACTTTTCATTTTCTTATAGATGATTAACCATAGAAATTGCTTGACATTTGATAATTTGAGAAAAGGAGGCTTGTACGGGCCTTTCAAATGTGTTATGTGTGGAAATGCAGAGGAGACCTTGAATAACCCATTTTTTGGTGTTATTTTTCCAAAGACATATGGATACGTTGGTGGAGGTAGATGAGACAATGCTAGGAAATTTTGGGAGCCAAGAAAGCTTTTATGAGAAATGGAAACAATGCAGTTTTGAGACAAACAATGAAAATGGCATGGAAGCTAGGTCCTAGCTTCATATGGTGGTAGTTATGACTAGAATAAAATGCACGTATATTTAGATAAGAGCATAGAACAAAGGAGAAAGTACGATAGGATTATGATTAAGGTAATGGAAACACTTTCTATTAGATTACAGGATGAAACAAACATAGAAATGGAGGAAGTGACTATTCTAAGGATATTTGGTGATGTAGGAACCAAAATTAAAGCCAATATTTTTATTCAAATTACAATTATATATACATGATAAAATGGTGGAGGGTTAAAAAAACCTGCAGCCAACAATCTCATCAGGGGTAATCTGCTCCAATAAACATAGAGTGCAAAAAAAACAAACTAGCTAGAATATAATCCAAGCTAATAGTTTGAACAAACCAAACTATGTGGGCATGCTATGCCAACATATTTATTACAATGCATGAAAATAAAATAATTAAATACTAACTTAGGATTAATAATAATAATAAAATAATAATCCTAAGTATCCTCAACACTCCTCCCAACCATAGAAGCATTAGACCCTAATGCTCTCAACAAATCTGGAAGGTCACGAGCCATATGATGGTGAGATATCCAATGAGACTGGTGTGGCAACTGACTGTGGTGGGTGACAAGGTAATAAGTAGAAGAACCCTATTGATTTTGATGAGTCTTTATGTCAAAAAATCTATCTATATCAAGTGAAATTTGAATGTTAGGTACCACATCTACTAGATGGTTGATGACAGATGTAGTCTCCAATGTAGAGTCATGATATGGCTTCAAATGATCCACATTAACAACATCATGGATTACAAGGTGTGATGAAAGGTCCAAATGAAAGGTATTCTCAGAGATCTACTAAATTATGGTGTAGGGCCCATAGATAAGAGGCTTGAGCTTGCTATGTGCCTTCTCTAAACAACATCGTTTTTCCAAGTGAAGCCAAAATCTATCACCAACTTGAAAAGGATGAGGAATGTGATGCTTGTCCATCGCTCTCTTCTACTACTTTTGAGTCTTCTACAAGATCTATGTTACCTTAGCCTAAAGGCTCTATATATTTTGAATGAAATATTTCACCTTGTCTTGTTCCTTCTCCATGTGTGCAGTGGTGGGATAGGGTAAGGCAAGAAGTAACTCATATGGTGCAAGTGGCTAAAATATGAGATAAAAATTAAATGGTGAATATACAGTAGAACTATGAACCAATCTATTATATGCATGATCTATGTGAGTGAGGCTCAAATCTGACTTTGCTGGTGAGGTGTGGTGGTAGATCCTCAAACTCTATACTAGTGTACAATTCACAACTTCAATCTTCCCATCTGACTGAGGGTGGAAAGTCATGGAAAAATTAAGGGGAACTCCCAAAATTTTCCACAAGGATCTCCAAAAGTGTCCTAAAAATCATGGATATCTATCATATACAATGCTAGTGGGTAGAGCAAAGGATCACCACATTATCTCAAATAAGTTATGTGCCAAGTCATGTGTTTTGATAGTCTTCATACATAGAATGAACTTGGTCATATTACTAAATCGGTCCACAACCATAAAAACACTATCATGTTGCCTTACTATCAAGGGAAATCCACTCACCAAGTCCATGGATATGCTCTCCCAAGGACGTGAATGAATGAGCAAAGGAAAACCCAAGCCCAACTTCTTATTTGCTGATTTGGAGTGACAACATATGACACACTATCTCAAGAATCACAGGTTACCCCTCTGCATGTGAGGCCTGTAGAAGAATCGTTGTAAGTGGTGAAGTTTTTTATTTTTTCCAAAGTAACCTCCATAAAGATTTGAATGGGCTTATTTGAGGATATAAATCCTATGCTCTTGTGGTACAAAAAGTTTGTCTAACTTGTACAAAAGTCCCTCCTTCATGTGGTAGTCCTAAAAAAGAGTGAGGTTGGAATATGAAGGGTGTACAAGATGATGATGAACCTTGCTAAAATTTGGATCAAGAGCATAAAGAGGTGGCCAAGTCTAGAATCCAATATGGGAGGTAGTCACAATTGTTGTCAAAGCTTGATCCATGGGTGTATGACTCAAACAATCAGTAATTGTATTATTTGTTCCCTTGTACTTGATGAGCAAGTGGAATTGCTACAAGTAGGTGGTCCACTTCATGTGTTTAGCTTCTTCAATATTGGTTTGTAACTGAATAAAATTGAGAGGTATGTGATCTGTGTGTACAATTGTTTCTTTCCCAAGAAGATAATGTCTCCAATATTTGATGGCTTGGACCAATGCATACAACTCTTTGTCATATGTGGAGTAATTTCTTTTGGTAGCTAAAAAGGTCTTGGAATGGTATGCCACAGGGTGCTAATTTTTCTTCAAAATAACTCCCATTGCAAACTATGAGGCATCTATATCTATATCAAATGGTTTATAAAGGTTGGTATGGACAAGAACAAGAGTAATGTACAATTTATGTTTCAAAGTCTCAAAGGCTTGGTCATGCTCTTTTATCCAATGAAATCTAACTTTGCCTTTCATGAGATGGTGCAAGGAATGAGAAATGGTAGAGTAGCCAAGGATGAAATTATGATAGAAATTCACAAGTCCAAGAAAACACCTAAGATCAGTGACAGAGGAGGGAGTTTGCCAATTTTTGAGAGCTTCTACCTTTTCGGGATCTACATGGATTCCTTGCTGATTTATGATGAAGCCAAGATAGGAGATTAAAGTTTGGGAAAATGAACACTTAGGAAGGTTAGAAAAAATTTGGTTCTTCTCAAGGGTGTGGAGAACCTGATCCAAATGCTACAAATGTACCTTCCAAGTAGTAGAATATACAAGAATATCATCGAAGTATATTATTACAAAGTTATCTAGGATGTCCCTAAACACTTCATTCATCAACCTCATGAAGGTTGCAGGTGCATTCGTAAGACCAAAATGCATCACCAACCACTAAAAGAGCCCAAATTTAGTCTTGAATGTTGTTTTACAAGTATCTTCTACTTGAACCCTTACTTGATGGCAATCACTCTTAAGATCAATTTTAGAGAAAAAGTTTACCCCTTGAAGTTGATCTAGCAAATCATCAATGCAAGGGAGAGGATATCTATTTTTTATTGTTATTTTATTCAATGCATGGAAATCAATATAAAGTCTCCATGAGTCATCCTTCTTTAGAACCAAAATAATAGGGGAAGCACAATGAGAAGTTCTAGGTTTAATGAATCATTTTTCCAACAATTCCTCAATTTGTCATTTTATTTCATCCATTTGTAGCAATGATTTTTTGTACATGGGTGCATTTGGAAGTGAGACACCTAGAATTATTTTGATGTTATGATTAATATGTCTCTTTGATGGTAGAGTGGTGGGTTCATTAAACACAATCTGATGTGACTGCAAAATATTTTAAAGTGAACCATTCTTTGTGTGGAATTTAGAGGTTTGTGCTTGGTCTTTCTTTTGTGTAGGTCTTATGAAAATGAATGCCAACTCTTGTGCTTGATTTGTTACCTTGTGAGCTTACCTAGAACTTAGCACTAGATTAGATGTCTCCTTCATGCATTCCACCAGATATTGTTTGTTATTCAAGTACAATGTGCAAGTGTTCTTTTTAGCATGATATACAACATTCTTATCATATTGATAGGGTTTACCAAGAAAAATTCCACAACAATCCATGTCTGTGACATCACACCTAACATTATCTACAAATTTATTACCAACGGGAAAAGACACGATGCAAGTGTGTGTGATGTCAGATGTAGAGTCAACATCCTTCCATCCAAGTGCATAGCATTGAGGATGTGGCTTTGTGGGGAGCTTCAATTTCTTAAAAATAGACCTTGCAATCAAATTTTTCTATGAGACGTTTTCAATAATACAATCAACAAAAAAATTGTGTGTAAGGTGGGATTTAGTGACAAAAAAATGATCACAACCCCCATGAGCAAAAACTTTTGTCATAAGGGTAACCTTGTTGAGTTTACCCTTCAAGGTAGGATAATCTTCCTCTCTCCCTATAGCCACAATGGGACCATCTTGTGAGTCATCATTGACTTTACAAAAAGGGACTTATTCTTCATTCTCCCAAGTATAAAATAGTTAGCCTTGGTATGACCATTATTTTTACAATAACTACAATACAATGTAGAAGAAGAAGAATTTTTAGAGCTAGAAGAGGAATAATGGGATTTAGATGAATGGGGAGGAGTGGAATAATTAGGGTAAGAAGAGTTATTCACCTTTTGTTGGTGTTTATTCAAACATTTGAACAAACTTTTCTGTGAAAGTTGCTACCTTTAAGAACCACCAAATTTCTCCTCCGCTAAGATGGCATGCTTGAATGCCAATGAAAATGAGACAAATGGAATGAATTTCACTTCTATCGTTATAGGATTATGCAAACCACTTACAAATTTTTCAATAAGCTCTAGATCTAAAGAAGTGACTCCAGAAATAACTCTAAGCCTATTGAACTAAAAAATATAATCAAAAACTCGCATATTAAAATCTTGCTTCAATCTATACCACTTGATCCTTAGATCACCTTGGTAGTCAGGTAGAAAAAATGTTTCTTTCAAGAGTGCCACTAATTTTTTCCAATTATTGACCTTGGTTGTGCCATCACAAATCAACATTTTTGCTAAACCTGTATGTCTCACCCTTGCCAAAGGTAATTGTTCATATTCTTGGAGTTTGACATATGAGAATCAAATATCCATATCCAATATCCAGGTAGACAACACATCAAAATTTATGGATCCATCATAAGGTTTAACATCACATTTGATTTTGTTGGCAAATTTGTTGTTGTAAATTTTGACATCTCCTTGAGGAGGGACATTCATAGAAATATCCTTCACTCTATCCATTAAGTCACCAACAATAGTGGTAATGTTGGCTACTTGTTGTGCAAGATCGTTTGCCATTTGTTTTCTAGTGTATGCTAGTATAGGTTTGCAAAAATTTAGACCAAATCACAAATTTTACCTCTTCAAATTGCAAATTAGGGTGAGTTTTAGTGCTACAAAATTCAACTCTTTTTCCAATTTCACAAGCAAAAATTGCACTTAAAACTCTAAAAAATGTATCCCTACTACAAAATTACCACTTTTTGGAGTAAAAATGGGTAATTTATGCAAAAATAATGAGTGAAATGTTTTGCAAAAATAGGAAAATTTCACCTCCAAAGTTGCAAAAAGTCTCCACAACAAAATTTGGTAGGTCTTATTGAGTGGTCAACTGCCTGAATTCAATGGTCAACGGTCTGCAACAAAACTACGTAAATCAATAGCATCGATGGTTCAACAAGTCAACAGTCCAAGGCATGTCAGTGATGGGTCAAACATAATCAATGGTCCAAGGAGCGTCAGTGGTGCAAGCAATACCCATGGGTCAAATAGAAGGAAGGACATACCACGTGTTCAAGCAACACAAGCAATAATCATAGCGATGCACGTAGAGCACCACTTGTGATTACCACAAGGTAATCAAAATGTTATGTGAGTGCTTTCCTTGATAAAGCACTAAAACACTCCCACATGCCCAATGTGGGACAAATATGGCATGCAAACTATTTGAACCTTCTTCCTTCCTATCTATTGGAGTGCACGAACGATGCCAAAAATAATTTTATGACATCATCAGGTGTTTTCTTCTCCTTAAAATGAGTTGTCCACACCATATATTTAATTTGGATTCACCCGAAGGTTTGAGGAGCCACCAAAAAAATTGGATTTGTATAACATCAAAAGTTCTCATTAGAAGGATTGGAAAAACTCGTTGGTTGGATTCATGTCAGGATTCTTTGGACCACATCTTGTCTTCAAATAGAAATTGGTAATAAATTAAAAGCAAAGCTTTTGCAAATATTAGGAAATAGTTAATTTTTTTTCATCAGTGCTGGAAAATAATGCGAGCAAGGAGGTTGTCGTGGAGCATCATGGTCACCAAATATCATCGAGAAAGGTGTAACAACGTTGTCATTGAGAAAATAAGATGTTTTTTTACCCTTACTATCATGGGCCTATCACGTCAAGATGAATATATCGTGTGTATAATGTATTATGGCTTACTATTCGGTGTTGAATCTCAAGGTGGATAATCATGAGGAAGTGTACTTATTTTCCTCATTCTTTAACTGTAGGGTATATCATGGTTCACCACCAGAGGAAGAGAAAAACTATCAAGGGACTAGACGTTACCAATGATCGCTAGCGAGGAATATGTCGTTGGTGGAAGGTACACCACTAGGGGAAATGTTTCATCAAAAACATAATCGTGCACTAGAAATTGACAACCCAACTTTAGAAAATCTAAAGTCGCAAAATATTATTTTGACATCGAAAACTCATGAACTCGTCGTTGCACTATGAAGAGCATCGATTCAATCTAGATTTTAATCATCTCACCACATAAATTTACCTACAATGAGGTAATGGAGGTCACCTGCTTTGGGATAACCCTCTAAAATTTCTATTAGGAAAAGGGTGCAGGGGAAATATTATGCCCGTTGTTACCTCGAGTGCTTCACTGAAATACAATAGCTGACTTCAATCCAATTTCATGCAAGCATCAAACATGATCTCTTTCCTTAGTCTTTGATTACCACTAATGTAGGAACAAAAATTTAAGCCAATATTATTATTCAAAGTACAAGTATATATACACGATCAAATGGTGGAGGGTTACAACAACCTACAACCAACAATCTCAGTAGGGGTAATCTGCTCCAACAAACATAGAGTGCAAACAAAACAAACTGCTAGAAGATAATCCAAGCTAACAGTTCAAACAAACCAAACTACGTGTGCATACTATGCCAACACGTTTATTACAATGCATGAAAATAAAATAATTAAATACTAACTTAGGCTTAATAATAATAATAAAATAATAAGCCTAAGTATCCTCAACATTTGGAATAATTGTAAAAGAAAAAAAAAACTAAGAGTTGGATGCGCATATGAGATCTCCTTGAATAACATAGAATAGAGACCACCTCCCAAAGAGTGGGTGAGGCTATCATAGATGGATCTTATACTAAAATCCTTTGAAAAGTTGGTTTTGGCATTATCATAAGGAATTGGAAAGGATAATAGGTGTACTTGAGAGAAAAATGTATGGGGGAGAAAACAAATAATGAATCAAAAGGATAGATAATCTTATCAACATCAATGATAGCTATAAATATACATTTACATAAACTATGGATAGATATAGACTCTCAATTATGGGTTAGATCTTATAAGACCGTTCTAGGTGCTAGGAATTTGGGAGAGAAGAAAGGTAGAAGAATTTCAAAATATTTGTAAGGTTTTTAAAGATGTTTTTATTACACATATCAAGCAAGAGATAAATAGGGTGGTATATTATTTAGCAAAATGGGGAAAATAACTAAAGGATGGGCAATATGTGGACTCTCAAATGGAAAATCAGATAAGTTGATGTTAAATAATCCAAGGGATGCAAGAGGTGGTACATGTAAATAGCAGAATAGGAAGATCAAATAGTGATTCTAATGAATCTATCATAGTTAGGCTAGGGAGCAATGGCCAAGAAGAAAACAAATGACAAGTTGTCCTAGTGTCAAGATGGGTAAGCAAGGTTCTTGGATGATTGCCATAGACTCTTATGTCTTCATCCTCAGGCTACTATTGATCTACTATATGATATTACTACCAGTAGACTAAGAGTGGACAAGCAGGATGGTTTTTAAAAATAGAACACACATAGCCATAGACATTTTATTGAGTATGTCTAGATTAAGAGAAAATAAGCCTCCATCCATAAAACAATAGATATGTCAGACATGTTCAAGATGCCAAGAATGACTTCAAAATAGTATGAAGATAGATGGATGGTCTACAAAATTTAGATGAATGAGGAAAATTGGAATTCAACTTTGGTAATGTTGATGTGTATGGATAAGTGCATTACGGTGGCCTCAGGTGATGTTTTCAATAAACACACCAATATAATGTTTTATGTGTAATTTTTGAGCCACGAGGGATTGGAGGAGGTTTTTCTTTCTCCCATGTTTCCTATCCATCTCATTTTACTTTGTAATAGAAAATAGTGGAAGTAGTAGAAAAATATTCTTTTTCAATGATAAGTTAATGTTGGTATGGAATTTGGAATGATTCTCTTGTAGTACATAAATTATTAGTCCTTAGCAATATGTTATGTTGAATTTTTTTATGATTAATATAACACTCTATTTTTTTGGTAAGATAATCATAAATATTTTTTAGGACCCTTGGGTTGGAAGGGGGTTATTTTGGGCATGTTAGTAGCACCATATTAGTAATTCCTAGAGTCAAGTTGTACCCAATCCTAGTGAGTTGTGGGTAGATAATTCAACTAGGTAATTGTGAATGACAAACCTTGGTGGTGAGGCTTGGGCGGTGAGGTGAGGTGGATTGGTATGGGATAATCCATTGGATTATTCATATGGTAGTATAGTGGTGGTACCTTGTGGGTAGGCAAGTGTGACCATGATCATTATCATGTGAGTGGTAATGGTCTTAGTTAGTTCATGGAGAGATGAAACTAACTAATCACTAAGGTATCACACCATTAAAATCCTACATAGATGGTAGTATGCAATATTAGGAAATAGACAACACCTTTAAGTATTATGGGCCTTAAATGGTAATACATATGTCATGGTCAAGTTGTCCTATATAGGTAAATGTATGGGAAATGGGAGAACTACTGAAGTCATCTATTCTAATTGTGAGAGTAGAAAAGTGAATCCTAGGAAATTACGAGAATTTGGACACTCTTATCCACTTGATTGTTGTCTAATTATAAGAAATAAAAAGTGGTTATGCCTTTATATTGATAAAAATATTGGGTCTTCTTTACGAACTAATCCTTATAAAAAAATATTATCTCTCTTCCTTGGGTCAAGTTTGTGGATTGTTACAATGTTGAGCTTCATGCACTTCTCATCCAAAACCAAAGAAGGTACTAAGGAGGCTATAAATAAGGTACCCACACATCTATGCATGATCAATTTGTCCATAAAATCCTATTCCTTGCTTTAAGTGATCCAAATCCATGAGAATGTTGTTCCTTGATAGAGGAGGAAAAGACAAAGAGTCAAAATTGGAAGGATGCTTGAATGTAACTCCGGTCCATCCATATTCATAGTAAATATCACTAGCATTCATGTAAAGCATAATTTATTTTTTGTCCATATCAATTTCTCTTACGTATTTTCTAATGTGATTAGAGGAAGACAATAGAAATGCCTTGTTACATTTGCCTTGGATACTTTGAGGTCAAAGCAATGCTTCTCAATTGAAATCATGTCAATTTCATGAATAGGTTACTACACTTAGACTATGTATGTCCACCTTATCTTAGATTCCTCTATGAATTCATAAAAAATGGAGTAAATCCCAAATGGTTGGAATTTTTGCATAAAATGTGGTTAGCCTTTGAGAATAAGCAAGTTTATATATAACTTCTATATAGCACTTCACACTTGGATTTTCATGTTCTGATGGATCATCACCACCCTGTCACCATCAATATTTTTCACCATGGACTAGGGTGGGAGGATGTTCTTGCCATATCTTAAAAGGATCATTCTACCCAGATACCACATGATAAAAAACATAATGCTTTGATGATTAGTTTTATTGATAAACAACCTTTTTTTTTAGAGAAAAAGGGGTTGTACTCGGGTCCCCCACTCTTGAAAAATTATAACTCTCCTGTAGAGCTTGAAATTTTACAAATAGATTCAATTTTGATCTCAATTGAGTTACTATAACTATACACCTACGTCTTTTTTCATTAAAAGTATGAACTCTTGATTTTCATTTTTTGGATATTCTTCAATTTTCTTTGTAAATACAAATATTCTAGAATTTAGCATCCTTCTTCATGATATTTTCTTGTAGCAACCAAAATCCACCTCTATTTTCTATGCACTACATTTTAGTAGAGTGACATTTTTAGAACTTTGTTTTATCATAGTTTGCTTTACCAGCTTTGGACTATTAGTTTCCTTCTTGAAGCATAATTACAACCATAATAACTATAACAAATACTTTAGCAATCTCAAATGTTTAAAATTTCATGTTTAAATCTTATCAAAGGATATATACATAATAAATGAACTATGGTCATTATATAATATACGTGGAATTAATTTTAAGCCCAAAAAACCAATTTAAAAGAACATTTTATCATTTTAGTGAATTATGAAATGAATATAATTCATATTATAATGACATTTTAATAAATCATAATGGTATTATTTTAATAAATAGTGTAGCAATATCAAATTTTTTAAAGTTCCAATCCATACTCTATCCCATAATCCAACCAATAACAAACATCTTAAAGAATCCATTCAGCTATGAAGTCCATTTGATATCATCTTCTACTTTAGCATACAAAGTTTCCACTCACTTCATGAAATTATTAGTCTGCTTTACCAAATCTAGATTGTTAATTTACTCCAACACATTGATCTATAAATGGATACCCTAAAACATCTTGTAATGTAATCCTCTAGAATATTATTTTGAATTTTCTTCTTTTAGATATTTCTCGTAAGATTTAGTTAAACTTACTACTTCCTTTAATCATGGAAAAGAGAATTTAATTTCATGATAATTTATTAAAACCCCTCTATTGGCTAACTTATTTGCATATTTGTTCCTTTCCTTTAATGTGTGTAAACCTAATTTCTTCAGACTCTATAGCAAGGTCTTGTATTTCCACAATGATCTCTTGTATGTTCCATGGAACCTTTTCTTTCCTCAAAATTGTATTTATTACTATTATTGAATCACCATTCATCCATACTCTATTTCATTTTATTTATCTACATATTTTTAACCCTTCCAAACTTGCCCAAGATTCAACTTCATTTTTGTATTAAATCCACTAAAATCTCACCCTTATTGTTTCTAATTATTTCTCCTCCTATTGGTCTTGGATTTTCTTTAGACGTTTCATCAAAATTCAATTTAACCAACTCCACTTCCAATGGTATCCACTTTATATTCCTTGCCTTACCTTTGTTTCACCTATATCCAACATCATATTTTCATTTGATGACTTGAATCCATTTATGAGGGCTCTTTGCTTCAATATTAGAGATTGGATGAGTTGATAGGGCTAGTTTAGACATGTCTATGGCTAAACAAATATTGCTTTTCATTACCTCTAAATTGCTTTCCTTTCCTTTAAATATTTTGTTCCTTTTTAGCCATATAGTCCAAAGTACTATTGTATCGCTCCAAATTTTTCACACCCTTACCTTCAAGCTATAGGATCCGTGCTCGGAAGGGGGATGTGAAAAGGATGGCGTGGTACCTCAGACTGAGAGGCCTTGCGAAAGTCCCGCCTCTCGGGGGAGGTGTATTATGGTGATTTTTTGATGGATGGTGGGTTCACCAGGAAAGGTTTGAATGGTAGTTTCCATGCCTAGGTTGGGAATGTGTTTGATGTGTTCATTTTTAGCTTTAATCATCCAAGTCCTAGGTTTGGCCAAAATGCGTCTAAGCTATTGTATATGAAATGCAGATTTAAATGAAGACAGAAACAGATTTGGACAGAAAAATAGAAAGAATAAGATGGATTAAAGATCCATACCTGATCCAGATGTTTGATGAAGGTTTTGATTTTTGAAGTAGTCAATATTGTCTAGAATTCGACAAGATCATTTCCTATCTGACAGGATCGTCTGAGATCTGATGAATTCGTCAGACGAATTCATCAGACCTGCAAATAGAAAAATAGATGCAAAATACAAAGAATGCAACTATGATAACAGAGGGTAATGATATCAAATGATAGTAAGAACATTAAAATGATGATAATAAGCAAAAAACACGAATGCATTATATCGATCTAATGGCAATTTATGCTTTTATTATGCATTAAAGCTACATGGGTGAACTCCAATATGTAGAATAATAAAGAATAACCATAGAATTAACTAAATGCATAATAATACAGTAGAAAAGGGATGAAGAAATGCAAACTCTGGGCATTGATTGCCCCCAATGTGGACTACAGCCGAAATCGCCTCAGATTGGTACGAAATCATCTCTAATTGGACAGGATCGTCCACGACGAACTGAGCTTGCTCCGGCTGAAAAACAATGAAGTTACTGCAAAAAAACTTGGAAAAATACAAATGCAAACAGTGATTTAAGATGGTTTAGTGCATGTAGAATTCGAGTCACAGGGAATTTCAGCCAGGGGGATGCTAAGGGGAGGGCCTAGGATTAAATAGGCTTAGGAGGGAGGTTAGGAGGTTGGAGATCATCCCTATTTGGGAGATCTCCAACGATGAGGGTCTCTAACGGTGCAAACACACTTCTGCCCAGATTAGAGATGTCGTTGGAACATAAGCTAATTGTGAAAAATCAGTTTTGGGAAAAGATCATCTGGACGTCCTAGCCCAGACGAAATCGTTCGATCTGAGGCGATATCGTCTGATCGGTGACGATATCATCAAACGGTCAAAACAAACTCTAAAAATGGTGCGGGAAATGAGGAAACGGGTTAAGCGGTGGTTTGGGAGCGGTTTTGGAGGTTGAAATTTGAATTTGAATTATTTACTAGAGTAAGTGTAATTATTTAAGATTTTACTGTGCCAATTTTAGGGTGCTACAACTATATCTTTCGATGTATCCCAAATTATTTGTAATGACTGGATTTTAAAAGTGCTCTACAATTTCTTTAAACATTATTTGATTCTTCTATTCATCACCATACATTTACCAAACATATTAAGAATCCATTGTCATAGTTTCCATATGATTGCATAATTTCCTAAGATATGGTATATTCTCTCCTTCTTTTTACATATAATACATTGTAAGGGGCTATGAAAGACCCTTTTCATTATGTTATCCTAAGATAAAATTTTCTCATGACTTACTAGCCATATAAACATTTTGATTTATGGAATGCTCGAGCTATCCCAAATATCTCTCCATATTCTTGCAATATTCCTATTTTGTTAGTGCTTTACATTATGTTCGCTTCTTGTTGTCTATTATCTATATATATTCAACTCCCAAATCAGCTTATGCTTGGATCCCTTTGGAATAATGATTTTTGTTATCTTTCTATTCAAATTCCTCCTAGAAACAATGTCTGGTATACTATAAAAAAATAGAAACCTATCCCCATATTTGTCTTGAATTAATCTCATCCATAATTTAAAAATTAGATCTATATTTAGTGGTCTTTAATCACACCAAGTATCCATCTAAATAGAAATTTTATCTCTAGCTCCACCACCCATATTATACCTTTAAACACTAGATCAGTTAATGTTTTTAAAATTTTCCATAGTGTAGAACCATTTGATAGTGAAAATATAGTAAATATTAAGCTAGGTTCATTGGGCTCAACATACTTAGAATAATTATTGCCCATTATATTGGACTCATTTTGTACAATCTCCAATCTACTTTTCCCCTTAGAGCTAAGTTTGCATCGATAAGAACTCTTGGACTCACACACCTTGCTCCATTTCACAAAAAAAAAATCTTTTTATCATGTAATTTTAACCAAAAAATGACTACATAATATAGATTAATTTTTTTTCTACAAATTTTGACATAACGTACAAGGACATATAATATGTTATAATGGTCTATAAGACTGATTTAATTACCTGCACTCTTCCTACTAACAATAGCCATCTAACTTTCCATGTTGGTAGTTTATTTTGAAATTTACTTATATCCAAATTTCATAATTCTATGCTCATTACTTCCTAAAATAAGGGCATCTTTAGATATATTACTAGTAAATTTACCTCCTCCATTTGAAGTAACTTGCATATCCCTTCTTTGATTCTAGCTGGAGTGTTTAGGAGGTAAATTTTAGATTTTTTCCTATTAGCTATTTTCTCATATGCTCTTTTAAATTCTTTTAATATGTTATTCAAAGGTTCTAGCCTCATTTTTTCTTTCCATCCCAAAAAGGGTTGTATTATCTACAAACTATTTGTGGGAGATGTTGTTGGTGTTATTACTATCCTTAAGTTTACTTATTAGCTCATATTTATATTCCTTCCTCAAGTTTTTTCTCAATACCTTAACCATAATAATGAACAAATATGGTGATAGAGGATATTCCTACCTAAGAACCCTCTTGTATTTAAATGATTATGTTAATAGCCCACTCACCAACACTAAATATAATATTGTAGAGACACAAGCTTTAATCCATCTAATCTATTTTTTCCCCACTCTAAACTTGTCTAATACTGCAAAAAGAAAAGCCCATTTAAACCTATCATATGATTTATTGATATCGATTTTAAGAGCATTGCTATCTTTTCTAGAATATATTGAATGCATTACTTCATGAACTCCTATAATCCCATTTAGATTCTAGCTCCTTTTCACAAATACTCCCTGCTCTTTTTAAATGATTTTGTCTAATAGTGGTCTTAACCAATTTTCCATCACATTGGAGATTATCTTCATAGTACTTAAGTTTATGGGCCTAAATGAATAAAATAGCTTTGCATCCATCATTTTTAGAATTAGGATAAGATATGTTCTATTTATTTTATAAGGCATGTACGTTTTTATCCTAGATTATTTCATTACCACCAATAAATAATCCTTCACTATTTCCTAGTTATGTTTATGTTAGTCTTACAATGACACTGAGAGGGGGGGGTGAATCAGTGCAACTATTTAAAACTTAAATCTGCAGCTCCTAATGCTGAAATAATGCAAGCTTAAAAATAGATACAACAAGTATAACAAGATAGCATCACACAACACAAAATATAACGAGGTTCATCGATTTGGCTACTCCTCAAAAATTGATTGTTTGGACTACAATCCAAATCCAACCTTTGCAAAGCTTCAACTTTACAAAAAAATTACCAGCACCCACTAGAAGGAGCACCAACCCCTGATTTATCTGCAACAATAGAAAGGAGCACCAACACCTTATTTACCAACACCAACTAGAAGGAGCACCAACCCCTTATTCCAAGCACCAACTTGGATTTCTATTTTGAGTCTTCGATTGACATAAAAAATGCCTTCTCTTTTACAAGACCCTCACTGGTCTATAGCCCACTCAAATCAATCTCATAGAAGCATAAGGAGAATTGTTAGAGACTCAATATGTTCTATTCTAATCAATCACATAGAAGCATAAGGAGAATTTTTAGAGACTCAATATGTTCTATTGCTTACAAAACCTCTCTTTTAATTTGCATAAACAAAACAAGGTTTTTCTCTACTGTTACGATTTTGCATACCGCACTCTTACGGCTTTCTCATAGCCCTATTTATGTGCTTCTTACAACACTCTTTATGTGCTTCTTTCAACACTCTTTCTGTGCTTCTTACAGCACTCTTTTTGTGCTTCTTTCAGCACTCTTTCTGTGCTTCTTACAGCACTCTTACTCAACCTCTCTTTCAATTTTCAAGAATAAAACTAGGTTGCAGTAACCTTACTTACTGCTCTTTTACAGTCCTTTATACTGGCTCACTCAAATGGCTCTTTTCAAAATGACTCTACTTTTCCCTCCATTTTGCCATGCATTCTCAGCTGCGTTCAATATGCCACACTCTCTTTGACGCGCTCTGTCTTTCAGCCACTGTTTTTCTGACGCATTCTGACAGTATTTTCTATGTATTTCGGTGCTCTATCATTCTTATCTTCTCTCTTTTGAATTATGAGCTACCTTTTCACTTCTGCGCACAACTGCCCTTTCTGACACACGCAACCTATTAATGAATTTCTCTTTAATCGAGATTCTCGGAATATCCACCCCTCTGACAGTCTCACAGAGTTATGGCCTTGTAATAGCCGTTCTGTCTTTAATGCACTATTCTGTAACTACCACCTGTAACTGCAGTTCTGACTCCAGTTAACTCTTACATGTTTGGCTGTATGATTTTCCTCTATAACTTCCCCCTGCAATTGTCACTGTGAATGCTTCTTGACTTTTACCCGCGAAACTATGACATGTCGCGATATCATGACATTTCTGCTCCTTTGACTTTTTCTTGATAGTTGACAGTGAAAACATGACATGTCACGAATCGCGACATTCTCCACCTCCTTGTACTCTTCTCGGCATGCAACCGTGAAAACCTGACATGTCACGAAATCACGACATTCTACGCTTCCTTCCACTCTTCTCGGCATGCAATCGCGAAAACCTGACATGTCATGAAATCAGGACATTCTGCGCTTCCTTCCACTCTTCTCGGCATGCAATCATGAAAACTTGACATGTCACAAAATCATGACATTCTGTGCTTCCTTACACTCTTCTCGGCATGCAATCGTGAAAACCTGACATGTCACGAAATCGTGACATTCTTTGCTTCCTTCCACTCTTCTCGGCATGCAACCGCGAAAACCTGACATGTCACAAAATTGTGACATTCTTCTCTTCCTTCCACTCTTCTCGACATGCAACCATGAAAACCTGACATGTCACAAAATTGTGACATCTTTCGCTTCCTTGCACTCTTCTCGGCATGCACCAGCAAAAACGTGACATGTCACGAAATCGCGACATCTTCGTTGTCTTGTCCTTTTCTCTGCATTTCGCCCACAAAAATGAAACATGTCGCGAAATCGTGACACTTCTCTTGCCTTATGTCTTTCTCTGTCTTTGGCCCGCGAAAATGGAACATGTCGCGAAATCGTGACACTTTCGCTGCCTTGTGCCTTTTCTGTCTTTGGCCCGCGAAAATGAAACATGTCATGAAATCGTGACACTTTTTCCTTTGAGCTCTTCCTCCTTGAATTTGTCATGAAATCATGATGCTTCTGCTTCCATGCTCTTTCGTGTTGCTTCTGTCATGAAATTGTGACACTTAATCCTTCGGAGTCTTCCTCTAGCAACTTGTCGCGAAATCATGACACTTTTTCTCCTTAGTGCTTCCTCTTGGAACTTGTCATGAAATCGTGACACTTTTTCTCCTTAGCGCTTCCTCTTCGAACCTATCATGAAATCGTGACACTTTTCATCCTTGGCGCTTTCTCTTCGAACCTGTCGTGAAATCGCCACACTTTTCATCCTTGGCGCTTTCTCTTGGAACCTATCGCAAAATCGTGACACTTTTCATCCTTGGCGCTTTCTCTTGGAACCTGTCATGAAATCGTGACACTTTTCTTTGCAAGCTTCTTCTCCCTGAACATGTCACGAAATCATGACAGTTTTCTTTGTTGGCGCCTTCTTTCCAAACCTGTCGCGAAATCGTGACAGTTTTCTTTGCTTGCACCTTCTTTCCAAACATGTCGTGAAATCGCAACAGTTTTCTTTTCTTGCGCCTTCTTTCCAAACATGTTGCAAAATCACGACATTTTTCTTTGCTTGCGCCTTCTTTCCAAACATGTCGCGAAATCGTGACAGTTTTCCTTACAAGCGTTTCTTCTCCAAACATGTCGTGAAATCGTGACAATTTTCCTTGCAAGCGCTTCTTCTCCGAACATGTCACGAAATCACAACAGTTTTCCTTGCAAGCGCTTCTTCTCCAAACATGTCATGAAATTGCGACAGTTTTCCTTGCAAGCGTTTCTTCTTTGAACATGTCGCGAAATAGCGACAGTTTTCCTTGCTTGCCTCTTTTGCTTCCAACATGTCGTGAAATCACGATAGTTTTTCTACTTGGCATCTCTTCTTCCAACATGTCATGAAATCATGACAGTTTTTCTACTTGGCTTCTTTTCTTCCAACATGTCGCAAAATCGTGACAGTTTTGCCAACATTTTCTCTCTCCTCCGATATGTCACGAAATCGCGACAATTTTGACAATATTTTCTCTCTCATCTGATATGTCACGAAATCATGACAATTTTGACAGCATTTTCTCTCTCCTCAGAGATGTCGTGAAATCACGATAGAAAACATGTCGCGATATTGCGACAGTTTTCTTACTTGTCTTTTTCTTTGATTTTCTGAATCTAGGCCACTTCTTTCTTCTTTGAAATCCACTGTACATGTTCTGACTGACCTCTAAACTCCTGTCCACTGCCTCAACTGATCTATCTAATGACCTCTGTACTCCTGTCCATTGCATCAATCGATCCTTTGTCTGTGTTGACAACAATGACAATACTTTGGCTGCACCTTGCTCATCAATGAACTCCTGTCCATTGCACTTATGCTGCACCTTGCTCATCAATGAACTCCTGTCCATTGCATCAACTGATCAATCTGACTGTGTTGACAACAATGACAATACTTTGGTTGCACCTTGCTCATCAATCTCCCCCTTTGGAATTGTTGGCAACACACATGCAATTGCCTGTAATTCTTCTCCCCCTTTGACAATAATACCAAAGGGCGGCTGCAAACTCCCCCTGAGTCCATGCACAACATTCTCAGACAAAAATTTATTGCTGTTAGCAAAAATCATAAATATGAGCAATAAGATAAACAAATGCATAAATGCTCCCCCTGAGAATTTAGTCCCGATAGCTAGTCAATTCTTCATCTATTCTTGGGAATATGTGACCACTTCATTTCACACTATCTTCTGAGCATCAATCCTCTATTGCTCTGTAATCTCAAACTTGTCCACTGTTAGTGAAGGCAAACAGTGTTTGTATATAGCCAACTTTTGTTCTGTAATGCTAGCAGCTTCTGCATATGCATCTTGGATATTCTCAACAAGCTTGAACCTAATGACAGCTTGTTTGTCTCTTTCTATAGTGAGAATCCAACAGGCTACCTTGTCTCTAAGATAGTATGCACCTCCTCTGGTACTTTTTGTCATCTACACATCCTGCCCAATTCTGTTCGTTTGTTAAAAATCAATCCACAAGCCTTCTCAAAGACTTGCCTCAAATCTGCTCAACAAAATCTCAGCTCTTTCTGGATAGCTTAGTTTTATTTATGGAAACAGACCTTGCTTGTACCAACTTTTTTCCAACACAGTACTGACACTGCAGATCCACTGTTAACTTTGTGCAAGCACCAAACACTATATCTCAGCACAACCAAATCCCTTGTTATATTTACAACCTAATCTATGCTTTCTACAGTTACTGCTGGTCACACCTTGCTTTCCACTGTGCAGATCAGGAGAAGACATTTTGTCAAACACTTCACGTCCAACCATAGTGCACATTACTCAACCTCATACTTCGTAATCTCGGATTGGCATTTTATTCAACAGTTAACACGAAGTTGTCTATGAATTAAACATTCTCACCAAGGCGTCATGAAAGATCTAACAATCCTCAAACCAATGTGTAGTAAAAACACACGTTGCTTTTATCAAAACACATATGTGCAGCTAGGGCAAACATTCTTTCTGCTCAACTAAAGCATCTGAACTATTATAATCATAAATTCGAGCAGTGGCAGTGAGACTCATTAACAGTACAACAATGACATATAGCAAAACTATCAAAGGTGACAACTCTCCATTTAATCACCACACTTCATGGCACTTCCTCAAACCACTACATAAGCTGAAAACACACTTTTAACAACTATGCAACAACTTTCCTGACTACTTGCCTTTCATCCTCAGATAACCAGCCTAATACATAAGAGCATTAAAATAAAATCTTTTAAAATTGCTCCCCTTGAGGATGTGCCACCTGGAGTGGCTTAGTGCAGCAGTGAAGTAGTCTCCTTCAGTCCAAGGAGACACGATCCCTTTTCTTCTGTCTTTCTCCAGACTTCCTTGAACTTGGGTCGCTCTTTTGCTTTCCACTCTGGTTTGATAGCAGTCTTGGTCACGTGTTTTGATTTTTCTTTTTTGGAAGCTTGTGCCCTTCTTTCAGGAAATTTTTTGTTTTGTCTCAATCCATTTGATTGAGATTTTCTTCCCTAATATTTATTTCCTGCACATGTACTATGACAATTTCTTGCAATGTGTCCAAAGTTATGACAGTTATAACATTCTACTACAAAATCTATCAAGGGTGAAAAGACATTTCTACTAGTAAAATTCCTTTGTCCTACTTTATAATTGCAATCTAAAATTTTATGACCATAAGCATTGCATTTAAAATAATAACCAGAAAAGGAACGATTGTACCTAGGTAACGGTCTTTCCCATGTTGTTGTAGGTGCCATCGGTCTTCTTCTTATTTGATGTGTGACTTTGATGAATCCATCATTGTCAGTACTCCTTTCGTGCCAGGCCTTATTGTTTTCTTTTGCATGATTAAATCTCTTTTGTTGAGGTTGTTTTGCTGTATATCCCCTTTGATGTTTTCTTCCTTTTGAAGATTCAGCTTCAGACTTTTCTGGCTTCAATCCTTCAGCAGTGGACTTCTTCTTTTCTGCATTTTTGGAAGACGAGGGTTTTTCAGCTTCATATCCTAGACCACGCTTATCCGTGGAGCTTCTTTGTTGATTTCTCATTTTATCTAGCAACTCTGTGCTCTTCTCATATTTGAGATTTATATTGGCCTCTTCTAGTTGTTTCTTCAATGAAGCAATCTCTTCTTCTTATTGGCAGCAAACAGTCTCTTTCTCATTGATTTGAGACCTGAGAATATCTTCAATTCTTTTGCACTGTTCTACTTGCATTTTTAGATCAGCAATAACTTTGTTAGATTCCTCTTCACTTTTGCTGCATACATCGACTTTATCATCCAGTTGTGTCTTTAAGGCTTCTTCTATTTTCTTGGCCTCTTGAAATTGTAAGAAGAGATTTTCAATCTCATCCTCGTATTCTTCCAACTTTTTGGACAGTCTTTTGTTCTTTTTCCTTTGTATACTCAACTCTTCAAGTGCAGAGATCAACTCACCTTCTAGATCTACTTCAATCTCAATATTTTCATCACAAACTTCAGGATTCACTTCTTCTACCTTTTCTGGTTCAGTTTTCTCTTCTACAAAAACTGAAACTGACTAGGATGCCTTTTTGAAGGAGGATCTGTTCTTTTTAGCCATTGTGAACTAATCCAAGATCAACCCTGACTAATTTAGCCAAAACTGGGAACCTTGCTCTGATACCAATTGTTAGTCTTACAATGGCACTGAGAGGGGGGGGTGAATCAATGCAACTATTTAAAACTTAAATCTGCAGCTCTTAATGCTAAAATAATGCAAGCTTAAAAATAGATACAACAAGTATAACAAGATAGCATCACACAACACAAAATATAATGAGGTTCACCGATTTGGCTACTCCTCAAAAATTGACTGTTTGGACTACAATCCAAATCCAGCCTTTGCAAAGCTTCAACTTTACAAACAATTTACCAGCACCCACTAGAAGGAGAACCAACCCCTGATTTATCTGCAACAACAGAAAGGAGCACCAACCACTTATTTACCAGCACCAACTTGAAGGAGCACCAACCCCTTATTCCAAGCACCAACTTGGATTTCTATTTTGAATCTTAGATTGACATAAAAATGCCTTCTCTTTTACAAGACCCTCACTGGTCTATAGCTCACTCAAATCAATCTCATAGAAGCATAAGGAGAATTGTTAGAGACTCAATATGTTCTATTCTAATCAATCACATAGAAGCATAAGGAGAATTGTTAGAGACTCAATATGTTCTATTGCTTACAAAACCTCTCTTTTAATTTGCATAAACAAAACAAGGTTTTTCTCTATTATGGTTTTACATACCGCACTCTTACGGCTTTCTCATAGCCCTCTTTCTGTGCTTCTTACAACACTCTTTCTGTGCTTCTTACAGCACTCTTACTCAACCTCTCTTTCAGTTTTCAAGAATAAAACCAGGTTGCAGTAACCTTACTGCTCTTTTATAGTCCTTTATACTGGCTCACTCAAATGGCTCTTTTCAAAACGACTCTACTTTTCCCTCCATTTTGCCATGCATTCTCAGCTGTGTTCAATCTGCCACACTCTCTCTGACGCACTCTGTCTTTCAGCTGCTATTTTTCTAACACATTTTGACAGTCTTTTTGCGTATTTCGACGCTCTGTCATTCTTATCTTCTCTCTTTTGAATTTTGAGCTACCTTTTCACTTCTACGTGTAACTGCCCTTTTTGACACATGCAACCTATTAATGAATTTCTCTTTAATCGAGATTCTCAGAATATCCACCCCTCTGACAGTCTCATAGAGTTACGGCCCTGTAACAGTCGTTCTATCTTTAATGCACTGTTCTATAACTACCACCTGTAACTGCAGTTCTGAATCCAGTTAACTCTTACATGTTTGGCTGTATGATTTTCCTCTGCAAATTCCCCCTGCAACTGTCACTGTGAATGCTTCTCGGCTTTTACCCGTGAAACTATGACATGTCGCGATATCACGACATTTTTGCTCCTTTGACTTTTTCTTGACAGTTGACCATGAAAACATGACATGTTGTGATATCGTGACATTCTCCACCTCCTTGTCCTCTTCTCGGCATGCAACCGTGAAAACATGACATGTCACGAAATCGTGACATTCTGCGCTTCCTTCCACTCTTCTCGGCATGCAACCGCGAAAACCTGACATGTCGTGAAATCGTGACATTCTTCGCTTCCTTCCACTCTTCTCGGCATGCAATCGTGAAAACCTAACATGTCATGAAATCATGACATTCTACGCTTCCTTCCACTCTTCTCGGCATGCAATAGCGAAAACCTGACATGTCATGAAATCGTGACATTCTTCTCTTCCTTCCACTCTTCTCGGCATGCAACCGCAAAAACTTGACATGTCACGAAATCATGACATTCTTCGCTTCCTTCCACTCTTCTCGGCATGCAACCGCGAAAACCTGACATGTCACAAAATCGTGACATCTTTCGCTTCCTTGCACTCTTCTCGGCATGCACCAACGAAAACATGACATGTCGCAAAATCGTGACATCTTCGCTGCCTTGTCCCTTTCTCTGCCTTTTGCCCGCGAAAATGAAACATGTCACAAAATCACGACACTTCTCTTACCTTATGTCTTTCTCTATCTTTGGCCCGTGAAAACGGAACATGTCACGAAAACGGAACATGTTGCGAAATCGTGACACTTTTTCCTTTGAGCTCTTCCTCCTTGAATTTGTCACAAAATCGTGACACTTCTGCTTCCATGCTCTTTCGTGTTGCTTCTGTCATGAAATCGTGACACTTCATCCTTCAGAGTCTTCCTTTAGCAACTTGTCACGAAATCGTGACACTTTTTCTCCTTAGCGCTTCCTCTTGGAACTTGTCGCGAAATCGTGACACTTTTTCTCCTTAGCGCTTCCTCTTCGAACCTGTCGTGAAATCGTGACACTTTTCATCTTTGGCGCTTTCTCTTCGAACCTGTCACGAAATCATGACACTTTTCATCCTTGGCGCTTTCTCTTGGAACCTGTCGTGAAATCGTGACACTTTTCATCCTTGGCGCTTTCTCTTGGAACCTGTCGCGAAATCGTGACACTTTTCTTTGCAAGCTTCTTCTCCCTGAACATGTCACAAAATCATGACAGTTTTCTTTGCTTGCGCCTTCTTTCCAAACATGTCGCAAAATCGCGACAGTTTTCTTTGCTTGCGCCTTCTTTCCAAACATGTCATGAAATCACGACAATTTTCTTTGCTTGCGCCTTCTTTCCAAACATGTCACGAAATCGCAACAGTTTTCTTTGATTACGCCTTCTTTCCAAACATGTCGTGAAATCGCGACAATTTTCCTTGCAAGCGTTTCTTCTCCAAACATGTCATGAAATCGTGATAGTTTTCCTTGCAAGCGCTTCTTCTCCAAACATGTCGCGAAATCGCGACAGTTTTCCTTGCAAGCGCTTCTTCTCCAAACATGTCACGAAATCGCGACAGTTTTCTTACTTGTCTTTTTCTTTGATTTTCTAAATCTGGGCCACTTCTGTCTTCTTTGAAATCCACTGTACATGTTCTGACTGACCTCTGAACTCCTATCCATTGCATCAACTGATCTATCTAATGACCTCTGCACTCCTATCCATTGCATCAACTGATCCTTTGTCTGTGTTGACAACAATGACAATACTTTGGCTGCACCTTGCTCATCAATGAACTCCTATCCATTGCACTTATTTTGCACCTTGCTCATCAATGAACTCCTGTCCATTACATCAACTGATCAATCTGACTGTGTTGACAACAATGACAATACTTTGGTTGCACCTTGCTCATCAGTTTATACAATGCTATAGAGACTTCATTCAAACTTGAGGATTTATCCTTGTCAAAAGAGAAAATAGTTGAATGAACCTCTTCCAAAGTAATAGGTTCCATCAGTTTGATATTTTCTTCATCTATTATAACTGAAGGTACTTCTTGTAGTATTTTATCATTAAGAACTTCAATTTACTCCAATCCTAAAATATTATGGTAAAAAAACCTTGCCTTTTTTTTATTTTGCTTTGGTTTTGAATCCAAACCCCTTCTATTGATTTAATTCTACAAATTCTATATGTTGATCTTTGTACGATTGCCATCCTATGAAAAAAAATTGTTTTTGTGTCCTTTTTTAAACCAAATATATCCCTATTTTAATCTCCAAAATTTCTATTCCTTATTTAAATCATTATGATATGCATTAAGCAAATCCATTTCCTTTGATCTTGTATTATTTTGTTCATATTTTAAGAATTTTGGAAGTTTCTATTTTAGTTCTTTCTTCTCAAAAATATTTTTGAAAGTGTTCTTGTTCCATTCTTTTAAACTAGATTTCATTCATTTATTTCTTTTTAAAAGTGTATACAACCCATTATTTCCTAAAAAATTTCATGTTTGCTATATCATATCAACAAATTGAGGACGGTCTCCTCACATCTGCTCATATTTCATATATGATTTCTTTTTTAATTAACTTACCATTATTTTAACACTATTGGCCAATGATTTGAACCATCCTTGTCAAGATATTAATTTTAGCACAAGTTCCTTCATCTAACCAATGATATAAGAATATACATATAATTATTTTCTATTAGGTTCTAGTCTATCTTGTTTTTGGTCTATGTATAGTTTTCCTCTTCAAACTCAATATCCCATAGATTATTGTTTTTAATGAAATTTGAGAAATCTCTCATACTTTAGGGTATTTTCCTAATTCCCTCAAATATTTCATCAAGATTTATTATGGCATTAAAATATCCTATGATCAAGAATTGGATTTTTGGTCTTTACTTCTAATAAAGGCTTCAATCCTAGTCGATACTTTTAATTTTCTTAAGTTATAGGTCCATAAACATTGATAAGGATGAAACAAATATCTACAATGTAGCATGTAACTATTGAGGCTATCTAATGCCTTTTATATGAATGGTTTTATAGGAGGTTCTAACTAGATTTCATCATGTTAGAATTCCAACTACCACTCTTTAATCCATAGTATCCAATTAAAATATTATCCATATCACTTTCATAGTTTTGAAAACTTCTTCCTTTGTCATTTTAGTTTCCTAGATACAAATAATATTAGGATTATTACTTAAACAAAGGTCTCTGATACACCTTTTCTTTTTAGAGGTCATTAGCATCCCTTGTGTTTTATAATATGGTAATCATGTATCATTAGGGGTTGTTGGATCCTCTCATGAATTACCGATATAATTTTGCTATTTGGTAAATATAAGTTCGACTACCTTAGATTGCGTTCCTTTCTCTACATTTGCTCTTGCTTCCCTAGCTCTTGCTTGATAATTTGAAGGTTTTTCTATTTTTTCCTTGCCAATATCAAGTTTAGGTTTTATTATTATATTCCTAAATATTCCTTCACAAATGTACTTTTCATTATATATATTCTCTCTTGGCTCTATTAAGGAATATTTTGACATATCCTACTCATTTTTTGGTATTTTCTTAATAATGGTATAGGTATTAATATCTAACGCTATGTTTTATCTACCTCTTTTCTTCTCATGAATTATGCATGGTACTTCAAGGGATTATTCAAAATACGATAAAGCACATTACTTAAGTTCAATAGGATTGTTCATCCCTAAATTGGGTTCATACTGAGTAGATCATTCCTTGTTAATATTCTAATCCTATTGTACCATGTCCTCTAAAATCTGATCTATTTTTTATTCATATACTAAATCCTAAACAGAATTGACATTTATTTCAATATCCTTACTTATTGGTCTTCATTGTTTAATTATTTTCATTTTTTTGGATCTATTTATTATAAATTGAAAACCATCCTCATCCATATCCATTTGTAAGATTTTGTTGGTATTTTCTACGTATTTTTTTGCTAGACTCTTCATAGTGCATGACCTCTCAATATATCCTACATAATGACATTATTTGTATACAAATTATATTTTTATAATCCATGTTTTGGGTCCACAACTTACCCCCATACTCAAGAATGATTGATTCTAGTAGAGGCTTAGTGATATCAATCATGACCAATATCCAAACATAGTTTTTTAAATCTCAAGAAATTCTCTCAAAGTTTTGTGTTGTGTATTACCTTGAACATATCAATTTTCTATAATTAAATCTTCCACCCATACATACTGACCCATATTGGTACTAGGGATAGATTTATGTTTTTATGTGCAAAGCCTTTATACTAGTGGGTAAGAAAGAGTCCTACTCTTCCCATAAACCAAGGATCCCCTTTTAGGGGTTTATCTTTTTCCTTCCTAGAATAGAAAATATCTAGTAAGAAACCTTTGGGAAGAAAGGATATACTCACTTCTAGAGATTTCCATCTCTTATCAATCCATTTTCTTAGAGCCAAATCCCCTAGCCAAGACCAATAAAATTTACCAATGACTACCCTATGTTTGAGCAAAAAGGATAATTTCTCTATGAGGTTCTCCTAAACTCTACTAATAGGGATGATTATAAGGATTTAGCTATAAATAAATCCATGAGAAGGACACTATAACTTAATATCTACTAAAATTTACCAATATATCCTATATCATTTATTTTATTTAAAAATAAACCTACAATAATATGCATGAAAAACTTTGAATATAATGAAGGGATAAATAAAAATTATATGGAAAAATTCTATACCTAGAGGGAATTTTCCTCCTCATTGATGCCATATCCCTTCATTGTTCCTACCATCATATGAACCCTAGTTGACAAATATTTGTAATTTTATTTTCCCATGACTTGAAAAATCATCACTACCCTTGTTTTAGATGGATGGATTCATAGGGTTATATCTCTTTTAATATTACTTGAATTTATTTATATGACCACTCATTTTAAAACTCTTCAAATTCCACACATATTAGTCCAAAATCATTTGAATCAGACAAGCCTTCACAAAGTAATGGCTCTTGAATGATGAGATGATTTTTTTTTTTTGTAAAAATTTTCCCAAATGTTTCTCTTGTTTTGTATAAATAAGCTTTTAAATACAAGTAATGTTGCTCAATATAGAACAACATCACTAACCATGTCAATTTTTTAAATGATGGAAACCATAACTACTTGACAACTCACACATAAATTTGCATGAGTGATTCTAACCACTCTGGTTTTATTATGATTTATCACATCAATGATATAATAAATCCTAACAATATGTAAGGAATAACCTCAAAGACCCTATCTTCTTTATATTACTTTAAAAATACTAAAGTACAAGGAGCATCCTTCCTATTATTTTCATTCTTATGTTTCCTTAAAAAGCCTAAATTGATATGGATATTCTCCATATTTCTTTCTTTATTAGGCTAATATTGAAACCTTAAAGTATAGGGGATAAAATTCATACTACCCTTGTATTTATTATAAGGAGAGAATTTTATAATACTTTAGAAAAATGAAGATGATATATATAGATTAAACTTTTTTTTATTGATAACTGGTTTTGAAAGGGACCCAAAACCTTCTATACAAGATGTAGAAAGGATCTCGTGAAGTTTTGACTCAATAAGGAGCAATACAAAAAGGGGCCATTAACTGTGGCTACACAACAAAACTAGAGAGATACATAGTGGTTACAACCCAAGGACACAAACAGAACAAAGAAAATAGACTGCATACAAAAATGGACAATCCAGCAACACCACATCATTTCGAAACATAATCCTCATCATCTACTTCTTTGGGATCATCTTCTATAGGGTTTTCTTGCTCTCAAGAGAATCTATGTCGCTAAAGTGATGATGTCCTCCAGGTCAATTATTTGGTTGACGTCTCCTATTTGCTGAACGTACCTAGACCCCGAGGATGAACCTATTATAGTCTTCTAAATCTTGCGAGCAAGGGAGATGCTTTTACCTTTCTCACCTATATTTTTGATGCGAATCGAGATTCTTGTAGGTGTTGTTTACGGACTTGCTAGAGGTAACCCTCTTGGTTTTCTCGCCCTACTAGGGGTTCCATTATCAACATCAATCACTAGAACATCATGGGGGACTTCCATTAGCGCCAAGGGTGGGTCTGGAATTAGAATCAGGAACAAGATTCGACCTGTCGTCTACGATAATGTGTTGTTCTGGATTTTGGTTAATGTATTTGTAAATAATCAAGTGGAGACCCTAGTGCTTAGGGTAAGTAGACTTCTCCTTTCAAACACTATCAACAGAGATTTCCATTGGCCAAAATAAATACTTCGGAATGGTAATCTACTTGACATACTTCAAAAAATTTAGGAACGCCATGTGGAAGATATAGAGAGGTGAAGATGGTTCATCCATAGTTAGGTACTGCATAACTAGCACTAGGGTCCGATTCCATGGTAGAGGGAGGTCCTCCCAAACATACCCATTATCCTTTTTCGTCAAATATTTCTCTTTGTCATGAAAGAAAGCCAACGTGTCCGTCATTGAATGCTTATCTCTACGAATAATCTCCCCATCATTGGGAAGTTCAGTAATTTTTTCTAGCAAATTAATGGTCACAATAAATTTGAGTCCCTTTAGGGACACTGTACCATTGTCCCATCTTTGGACGAACTCTTTCAAAATCTTAGGGCCATACCCATTAAAATTCTTTAGGAACTTTAGTAGCCCACGAGAAGCCATGATATCTTCAATCAGTGGGTCTAATTGTAGATGTTCGGGCTCTAGCAAAGCCATCCTCCAATATGCAGAGAAAATATGTATCCCAACATGATCCAACTTCCACCTTGCTCTATGAATGCTCTGGTTTCCATTGTACACAAAATTAATAAAAAGAACAACCTTCAACGGTCAGGGAGGACTCCTGCTAACATCCTTGGGCTTAGATATTTCCTTGAACCATTGATTGGGTTGATTTGCCGTGGAATATCTCACCACACGATCCATACCACTCCCAATGGTGCTTTGCTTCATACTATAAAATCTTACCGAAAAAAATGGCAACCATAACAAGAGGTGAAGTTGACGATGAACTTTGAAAATGGTAACAATGGCACGAGTGGGCGATGGGCCAATGAAGATGCACCTTGTATTCAATCATCCTCCATGAGTGATCCTTACAGAAACACCACACCACCTTTACATCCACAATGGACATAAGTTGGATGACTCTTGATTAGTTGCACTCTTCCTGCTAATGATAACAATCTACTTTTCCAAGTCGATAGTTTATTCTAAAATTTACTTATAACTAGATTCCATAATTCTATCCTCATTCTCCCCTCAAATAAAGGTATCCCTAGATAAGTTGCTAGCAAATTTACCTCATCCTTTTAATGTAATTTGAATCCTACTTTGATCCTAATTGAAGTGTTTAGAAAGTAAATTTTAGATTTTTTCTATTAACTTTTTACCTTGACACTCTTTCATATTCCTTTAATAATTTATTCAAATCTCTAGCCTCATTTATCCTTACCCTCCCAAAAATGGTTGTATCATATACAAACTATTGATGGGTAATGTTGTTGATGTTATTACTAGCCTTAAGTCCACTTATTAGCCCATTTTTGTTAGCCTTCATCATGTTCCTATACAATACCTCTACCATAATAATGAACAAATAAGGTGATAGAGGATCTCCTTGTCTATAGCTTCTTTTGGATTTAAATTATTATGTTACCAATCCATTGACCAACATTGAACATGATACTGTAGAGACACAAGATTTAATCCATATGATCCATTTCTTGCCAGATCCAACTTTTTCTTATACTACAAAAAGAAAATCTTATTTAACTCTATCATAGGCTTTATTCATATCAAGTTTTCATATCATTATTCTCTCTTTTCTTGACATTGTTGAATGCATAGCTTCATGAACTACTATGATCCCATCCAAAAAATGATATAATATTTCAAATATTCTAATATTAATTAATATAATTTTTTAATGGGTTATATAGGATTGTATAGGCCCCAACTTATATCATCACATTACCTATTATTCATGTATCATTTTAAAATATTTGAAACCTAGATTTCCTCTAAAGTTAAAGAATTTATTAGGTTAAGATAATATTTTTTTGCATATACTAGAGGAATCAAAAACTCATTACATTTTCCATCACCTCATCATGGTTTTGAATCCTACTCCTTTTTGCCACTATAACCTCTAGTTCTACTAGTCTTGAGGGATTCGAGTTATGATCTTCATCCTCTCAAGGGAGCACTTTAACCAAGGATCTGGACCCTCCAACCTAAATTAAGCTAGTATTATTTGATAAAATCATTATTATTTAAGAAAAAAATCGTAATTTTTTAAAAAATGAAAGAAAATTACACTTCTCAGGTGCCGTAGCACAAACAAAAACCTAGACAAATAGATTATTGGAAATCAAAGTATAATTACAGTAAAGGAAAACTCATCTTCAAAATAGCATGGGGATAATAAGGATAAATATCATTGTATATCAATACATAATCATCAAAATAACCTCATGTCCATAATATTAATTAATATATTACTTTAAATAAAAATTATATAAAATATTAAAAGTTCTTACGTGTAGACTAATTGGTCTAGAAAAACCTCGTAAGGGATGGACGCCTAGGGTTGGGTCTCATCAAACTAAATTCTTGTCCCTTTCCTGGTGCTTTCAATGATGTAAAAAGTTTAAAATGAATGTGATATTGTGGTTATGGGGCAGACTAGATAGAGTACTATGTGACAGCTTCCAAGGCAGACAACACAAACTACTGTGGTAGCTATAAATATGGACAACATGCCAGGATTATCGTGCTGACTACTAGTTCCACCATGTAAAATCAAAGAAAACAAAAAATTATATAAAATATTAAGACATTGGTATATCTTTGGGTTCTCATCAAGGATAATCGAGTTCAAATAGCATAAGGTATGTGTGTTCAACAACATCAAAATATATATATATATATATATTAAAATATTTTACATTTGAGAGTGATGGATCTATGGTTTTTTCATATAACATAATTTAACACAATATTTAATATTTATAAGATTTAATGTTAAAAACAAATCTTTATCAATGTAGACAAGGTGTATAAAACTCATTAAAAATCATTAAAATTATAGGCTATGAACGTCAATTCAAGTTTAAAAAATGCTCGTGAAATAGTTACTTGATAATTTTTACATTTAGCTATAAAGTTAAATTTAAAATAATAGTTGCAATCTTACTTCAGTGTTAAGTGCTTTGGCCTCTTTTTATGAGAAGTTCAAGGTTCAAACCCCACTTAGTATGAGGGGACCAGGGTCCCTCGTAAAAACTTATTATTAAAAAAAAAATTGAATTCCTAGGTTGGATAGCGCAATAGTCCGGGCTTTGGCTCTTCTTTCGAAGGTCCAAGGTTCAAATTGCGAGTGTGTGAGGGGGTGGTTGTGTGTTTCGCCCCTGGCTCCTATTGATAAACTCAGCTCTTCCCTTTATGAGATGTCATGGTGGGATGGGGATGCCCAGTCCTCATTATGAGAGATCACGATGGGATGGGGATGCTAAGCCTGAGTGTAGGGGTTTCTCACACTAACCAAATCTTAAAAAAAAAAAGTGTATCATTAATATTTAATAAAAAATAAATATAGTAAAATAATTATTTGATACTAATATTATAAATATTAAATTTTACATATATTTGCTTTGAAACTCAAGCACAAGTAATTTTTTTATTTAAATTTTGATATAAAATTTAAAAATCAAAGATACAAAATTATAATATTTGATTTGAATAATATTTTAATTTTTTTTTCTTGGGCACTTACCAGGAGACCTAGGTTCAAAACCTTGGAGGCATGACTCTATGGCAAATGTAGTAGTTTGACTAGAATCCGCTAAGTGTGCGCCAGCTCGATGACAACGATGCCAACCTCGAGCCATCGGGGGTCTCCCTCACTCTGAGCCATCGAGGGTCTCCCTCACTCCGAGCCACCGAGGGTCTCCCTCACTCCAAGTCATCGGGGGTCTCCCTCACTACCCCACCGGGGGTCTCCCTCACTCCGGGTCGTGTTTACCGAGGCAGGGTAGGGGTTATAGTGGTAGTTCCATGATTTGACGCTACGACCGAAGGCAATGTGATTTGACCCTGTGACCAGTTGTTCAAAAAGGAAAGGTAGTTGCCAATTCCCCTATATATCAAAATATATATATATATATATTGTTTCAAATATATACTTAAAATATATTAAAATAAATTTAAAACTTTATTTAAACATAGTAATTTGTTAACATACGAAAATATTTTTAAACTAGTTTTGTCATTATAAAATAAGATCATGCATATTAACAAAGAACTATTAGAGCTATCCATTCTCTCAAGTGCTAATAAAAAATTATAGAAAATAAATTGAAAATGGTTGCATCAGATATAATTTGTGCAAGACATGGATATGAAGAATTTTTTTTATAAAAATTTCATATTTCATATTGATATATATTTTATAGGTAAGCGATTTTACCTTGAACTTTCTATAGGTTTTATTTTTCAAACATTTCGAATTTCATCTGAGAAATTCAACTAATTTGATAACTAAGGTTACAACTAATAAAGTATAAAGTATAATTATTTGATAAATTGTACTTCCATATTTAAGGTCCCATTGACCATATTTGGGTCTGGCGGACGTAATTAAAATCTTTCATTTCATAATAAATATCAGGGTTTACATATATTTGCTTTGAACCTCAAGGACAACTATACCCTATTGTTACAACTATAAAAGCATAAAAGCATTGGTCTCTTAGATCCTCAAGCACAATTATCCGGATCAGAGAGAGAATATCTTTAGTAAAAAAATAAATATATTGAAATAATTATTTGATAAATTATACGTACATCTAATTATTATAATTATTAGGGTTTACATATATTTAATTTGAGCCTCAAGGATGACTATACCTTATTAAGCATTGGTCTCTTAGATCCTCAAGCACAATTATACCTTGGATCAGAGAGATGATCTTTAGTAAAAAAATAAATATATTGAAATAATTATTTGATAAATTATACCTACATCTAATTATTATAATTATTAAGGTTAAGCCTCGAGGATGACTATACTTTTTTTTAGTTTACATGGTGGAATCAATAGTATTCCAGGGACTGTCAACAATACCTGAACTAGTAAAATATAAAGTCTTTGTTTTTTCAACAAGTATGCCATTTGCATTAACGGTGATGAATTATTTATTAAATTATACCTATATATTATTATTATAAATATTAGGGTTTACATATATTTACTTTGAGCCTCAAGGACGGCTATACCCTATTGGTACAACTAGTAAAGTATAAAGGCACTCAAGCACAACTATGCCTTGTCATTACAATTATTAGACTGCAAATATATTGGTCTTAAGATATCGAATGATGGAGGATGAGAGACCTATTCAAAAAAAAATTCAAAGAAATTCAATGAAAAAAGGAGGTGGCAAGGATATTGGGGAGAATCCTCAAAGAGATTTACATTCAACAAAAGGCCGTAAGCATAAAAGACATGATCTTGAAAGAGAAACAAGTATAATAGGAGATCAAAATATATTTGAGGAGCACTTTAGAAAAAATTCTAGCATAGAAGAACGCAAGTACAAGCATATTCGAGAGATTTTTCAAAGAGATTCAAGCATAAAAGATCATAACTACATTCAAGAAGATATTCAAAGAGATTCTAGACAAGGTATTACAACCCTAAACCCTACAAAAAAAAATGCAATGATTTTATGAAGATTCTTCTATTAATAGTTGTTTTCAATGGTGTGGCTTGATGTGATCTAATTATCCAGCGAGGCTTATCAGTTTTAAATTTTTCTAGTAAGATCATATGATTTTTTAAAGAATTATTTTTAAGTCTTTCATCTAGAGGTTAAGATAGTTTTTTACCAAAAATAACCTAAACCTTAGTAGTTATTATGTGTTTGATATCTTGTCTTTCTTGGCAAAAAAAAAAAAATTGATCAGCTTATGTGTTTGTTATTGAGGCAAAAAATTGAATTCCTCAAATTGTTTACCTTTAAGTTCAATAAAATGGTAAGCTTGCAAAAATAAATAAAAATAATGAATTGTAAGCTTGCAAATTTTATTGCGTTAAGATGTAGTTTTAAAGGAAATAAATCAACCTTTAATATAATTATAAATACCTAAAATTGTCTTAAAATGTTACCTTTAAGTTCAATCAAATGGTAAGTGTGAAGATTTTGTTGTGTCTCGATGTAGTTTTAAAGACAACAATCCAACCTTTAATATAATTATAAATGCATAAAATAGTTTTAAAATATCAATGAATTTTTTGTGCCCTAACTTAAATACTAGCTAATACTTCTATGAAGAGGTTTGAGTTTGATATTGTATTTGTAACTCTCTTTTTTTTTTAAGTAGGGTTTTGAAAGGGTTGTCCTTTTCCTTTTATATCAACTTAGTGACATTGAGATATATAGTCCATTTGGTGTAGTACAAATTTAAACCTTGGCATGGTTATTGTATTTGTAATTTATTCTCACACAACAAAACTTATTGATTAACAATTGTATTTTTTGTTTGAGCATGACATAATAATTGAATGGTAAAAGGTTTGTAAAATATTATATGATAACATATTCTAGACAAGCAAAGCATATCTACAACAAAAATCAAGCATAATATAAGATCATAAGCATGTTCAAGAGCATTGAAATAAAAGTTTAACAATAATTTGATATGCACAAGATGATGTTGAGGTTCAAACTTTTGGGGTAGCCTATTTGCAAAGGTAGTAGTGGTTCCCTTCACATTGGATCAACAATAATGAGGCAGAATAGGTTTGGTGGGAGAAGTCCATGTGGTTTGTATATATATATATATATATATATATATATATATATATATATATATATATATATATATATATATATATATATATACACAAGATGTACTTAAAAGATAGTTTAATAAGGATGGTTCAAGCATGTTCTATGGGAATGGGATCTTAAAAGAGAGTTTAATTAGGGATTATAATGTTGACCAATGATGAAAGATGTAAAATGTTAGGAGATATAATTCTTTTAAAGATTATTCTATGAATACTTTATTTCTATCAATCTTAACACATAACTAATCTTTTTTCAATAAATTAAATAAATAAGATTTAATTTTTTAAATTAAACTTATGGGTTCTTCCATATATTCCAAAGGTAAAACACTTTATTTCTATATATAATATCTATGATGCCAACCAAAATGCTTAAAATATATTTACAATATTTTATTTTTATTTCATACTATACTATATATGATTTGACTCTTCATCATGTACTCAAAACTATTTATGAACCTTATATCTAGAAAGAGGAAGGAATTATTATTAAAGAAAATGCCTAGACCCTATTTAACTTATAGAAACCAAAAATTTATTATTTCTAATTTTTTTACCTCTCAATTTAATGTTTTAAAGATTAATTTCTTTGTTCATTAAAATAATATTATTACTCTATAATTTTGAATTTAATGGTCTAGCTTCAAATATAACTATAACTAGTTTAAATATAAAGGATAATATATATCTAAAAAAACGTCGAGAGTTATCAATCAAGAGGCGCCTATCTCATTTCTTGGGGGTGTGATCTCCAAGATAGGCGCCTGATTACTCTCAGCATTTTTAGATATATATCCTTTATATCTAAGTTAGTATTTATACAATATTTTATTAAACAATTACAACGGTTGGTTGGTTGGTTAGTTAGTCGGTTGTTTTAGTTTAAATATTTTAAATGTTTTTGTTTTTTTTTTTTGGTTTTTTGTTTTTGTTTTTAATTTACACGGTGGAATCGGTAGCCGCCACGAATCTTGGCAAGCTGTCCAGATTTTATGGCCGCCACAATATTCTGCGTTGTCTGCCTCCAGAAGTCGTTTAAATGTTTTTTTTAATGTCAGTTTTTTTAATAAAAAAAAATTGTTTACGGCGTGACATGTATTTTGCCTCCCACCCCTTGCCATTGTAGGGACACCTCTCGGCGTAATTATAAAATATCACATGAAATTAAAATTACTTAATAATATTAGGTTCAAGGTTCAAACCGCAGCCTAGGCAAGTGTGTGAGGGGTGGGTGTGTGGTGGTTTTGTGTTAAATTCTCTATTGATAAGTATAGCTCTTGGCTTTACAAGGGATTATGGTTAAAAGGAAACTGTGGCTATCATAGAAGTTTCTCACAATAACCAAATCAAGAAAAAAAATACTTAATAATATTTTTTATTTAATAACATGTAACCTTTTATTTATATATATTTATTATATACAAAATAATAATAAAATAATAATTTAATAATTATTTAAAAAATGTTTAGTTATTAAATAATAACCTTATAGTTGAAAATTTCTATAACAAAAAAACATTCCATATTCTGATCTTATACAATGTTAAATTATATATAGAATAATTTTTTTTTTTACGCACAATTCCATATTCTAATCTCTTACAATGCTAAATTATATATATAAAAAAAAAAAAAATTAGCACATTTTGTTAAATTGATGCTTACAATTAACTAATTAAAAGTCTGCATCTAAAAAAGATCATTTTTCTTATTATAGATTGGCTAAAAAACTTTGGAATGGCAAAAACAAATCAATCAAAATCTAAAATCCCTAGTTTTAATAGTTTGAAATGTAAAATTTCTAAAAATTTTACACTTATAATTCAAATTACTATTTTAAACATGTTTAAATCTTTATTATTTTAAATTATTTTATTTTTTCTTCCTTTCTAATTTTAACAAACAAAAATTATAATCTTTTAAGTGAACACCTACCCAATAAACTACTTAAACATACTGTATGCTACATGAATAGACTATACCTTTCTTAAATCTTTTTACCCGACCGCTGTGTACTTCTACGATGATAAAGGAGCACTATTCTCTCCATGGGACAAGTCATCGAGATAATAGAAGTTTAAACAGAATCTAGACAGATTTTACTAATGGCTCTGGCACATTTTAGAACGCACTGCTGTTTATTTTCACCCTTCGAACAGTGATATAAAACATTGCCAGTGATAATGAAACATTCTAATTGGAATTGGGATTGGGATTTACTTCTGCAAATGTGGTTATCCACAACAGAAATGTTAATTATGGAAATATGTTATTAGAAACAGCATGTAGAAGAGCATGCATTACAATGATTTAGTTAAAAAGGGTTAAAAATACTGTTATTAGAAACAATATACAAGAAAACATACATCCCAATGATCCAATAAAAAAACAAAAAGACCAACTGTGATGAAATCGCTCAAAATCCAAAAGCTGAATCCAAATTACACATCTCCACGGCATTTCAATCTGCAAACAGTTCATACCAACAGCTATAAATTAAGGGTCAACCAACACTCCATAAACATCATTATCATTACATACAAGTAATCATAAATTGTTAAAGTATGATCCACACTATTATTGTAAACAAGTAGCTCATGAGGTAGTTCTCCTCACTATCATGTACGCAGTTATGGATGAAGAAAACGAAATGAACAAGACTAAATCTTGTTCTGAGCTGGAGCTGGCACAGGCAGCGGTACCAGGAGGTGGGGTTGTACTCAGTCTTGATATCAGCAGAGGCCGGTGAGTTCATCGCAGTTATGTAACATATTCAATTCATTGTGAAATTATTTTCTCTGTGACATATTCAAGCTGTTGTTTCCAATAACATAGAATTTATTGCCACTTTAATACTTGTTATGTAAGATGTTGAATGTGATTTATAATAGAATTACATGATGTTGAAATGGCAGCGAGAAAAACAAGATACCATGTGTGAATGAATATAACGACACCCTGCTCCCAGATGATTTTGTGTACATTAACCAGTCTGTGAGAACAGGAGGTAAACTGCTTTGGTTTCATTATGGGGGAGGCTTTTTTTTTTTTAATGCATTCATGGCTAATATGGTTATGGTTGTGTTTTCTTGAATTCTGACAATATTTTTTATTTCAGAAGCTCATCTGGATATGAGCTTAAGCAGAATCGGAGATATGTTCTGCTGCTGCGCTGAGGACTGTTTAACGTAAGTTTTGTTTCTTTCAAAACTTTTTTGGTTGTGAATGACTAATAATTAACGAATATATATGATGACACTGAATCATGTGTAATCTCCTTTGGGGTGATTTCTTTTCCCTTTTGTCTGCTGAGAAGATACCTGTATTTCTGTTCTAATTTATGGGCTTCATGTTTCAGGTCAACGGTGCCTTGTAAATGCACTGATGGGACAAGAGGTGAATATGCATATGATGAAATGGGTCTGCTTATTCAACGACTAGCTACTAGTGTATGTGACTTTACGATCTCCATTTATTCCAAAAATATTTAGTGACAGCAGTTAGTATTTGTGTTAACTGGTCTTTCTACTTGCTAGGCCAAATAGCAATTCTCATTTTTATATTTTTATAAAGGTGTTTTAATAGGTAAAGTAATAATTTAATATTAAAAAAAGCGGTGAAATTAAACTTTTATGTAGATGTATTTTAATTTGTTTGAGATCAAAATAATAAGAAGGAATAAAATGGTTATATAGCCATCCATTTAGATAGTATACAAATTAGGACAGTAGTGTTCTACTCTAAAGAATTTACATTTAGATGGTATATAAATTAGGGCACTAATGTTTCATTCCGAAGTATTTATTAAATGCACCTTGTAGCAGCTTCACTATAAGAAAGGTGGGTAGTTATTCTCATTCTCACCCTAAGGATGTTTTTTCTTTTATGAAAACATACCTTTAGATGATGGAGTACCTTCACTTTTGGATGCATTTTTTCTTTTAGATAATGCATTTAGATGATGGAGTACCTTCACTTTTGGATGCATCTTTCATTTTAGATGATGCATAGCTTCCATCTTGGATGTATCTTTCCTTCATGAAATAAGGTATAATTTTTAAGAAGAAAAAAAAAATAGAAGAAAACTTGTTAAAGGACCTCGTAAAGTTCTTTTAGAAGAGCTAAAAAGAGACTTGAGATTGACCTAAGAAAATCAACTTGTAATTGTAGGATTTGTGACAAGGATCCCTACGAGGGGGTGCATATGCATATGAATAGTCCCTACTTAATCTTAAAGTGCCTTCAAATGTATATGAATAGTTCCCACTCAATTTTAAGTGCATTTAAAGAGATTTGATACAAAGTAACAAGCATTTCTCTAGCTTGTAACAAGGTCTTATAGATATTGAAGCTTCAACATAATAGAAGAGAAAATATTAACTTTTTCTTATTAAGAAAAATAAATTAAAAGTTTCATAAGACAATAATTATATATATAGTTTTTCAAATCTAATTTAGATTATTGATTCAGTGTGGTATCCATATGACATTAACATCACATATAAGGGTTCTATTATTAAAGAAAGACTCTAAGTTGAAGGGCTTAAATAGTGAATATATCCAATTTTGGGAAGATGCTTCTCTCTTCTAGTTCTTCTAGGTTGCTCCACTAATTCTTGGACCTCTTCTGTGCAAGGTGGAGAATCATGCTGCAAAATTTGTTGATCCTCTTGATACACCTCTTTAGGTACATAAGAAGGAAAATCTTCACCAGGTTTTTGTAGGCTGGAAACTCCATCTAAAGTGTCAAAATATATTGTTTCTTGAGGCTGATAGGGCTGAACATGTGCTTCACTTAAAGGTTGACCTATCATAGTGCATTCATGCACACTAACCTTCTATTTCAACTATTGCAATTCTTGTTGTTGAATATCTTCAACTATCTTAATTTATTTACACTTTTGTGTTCATCTAAAATCCATAATTTATATCTTTTTGTTCCAACAACTTCTCCATAACCAAAAAGAATGTATTTCTTAGATTTTTCATCCAAATTTTTCCTCTTTTCAGCAAGAAAGTGCCTAAAGGCCTCACAACAAAAAACCCTCGGGTGATAGATTGATGGTTTTATCACACTTCATGCCTCTTTTGGTGTCTTGTCATTCAAAGCAGTGCATGGTGATAAATTAACCAAATAGTTGGCAGTTGAAATTGCTTCAGCCCAAAACCTACTGAGCTTTGCATCTGACAACATGCTCCTCATCTTCTCCATCAATGTTCTATTCATTCTCTCTACTACTCCATTTTGCTAAGGAGAATAAGGTGTAGTATTTTATCTAGAGATGCCTTTCTGCCTACAAAATTCTTCAAATTCAGCATAACAATATTCTCCTCCATTGTCACTACGCAATTCTTAATTTTCTTGTCTGTCTACCTTTCTACATTAGCACAAAACCTTTTAAAATGATCAAGTATGTCACTCTTTTTCTTCAAAAATATAGTCCATACTTTTTGGCTATGATCATCAATAAAAGTGGAAAAATACAATGCACCACAAATAGATGGAGTATCCATAGGACCACAAATGTCTGAATGAACAAGATCCAAAGCAAATTTAGCTCTATGTGGATGATAAGAGAAGCTTAATATTTTTTTTTTGTCCATCACACATGATTCACAAAAGCTAAGAGTGCTAGAGTTGATATCCTTGAGGCCATGCACCATGCCTTTGTTGACCAACTGCTTCAAGTTGGTTTCTCCCAAATGGCCAAGTCTTTTGTGCCAAAGAAGACAATCTCCAACATCTGCTTCATCATTTTTCTTAGTTGCATTAGCTTCTTTTATAGAGGAAACATTGCAATGAATTTTCTCACAAGGGCTGACATCTAGTTTAAACAAAGTGCCTTTCTTCTTTTCTTTTGCAAGCACCAGTGCACCTTTGGTGAGCTTGCATCCTTCATCTGAGAAGGTAACAATTACTCCTTTTTTAGTTAGTTGTCCAACTAAGAGAAGATTTCTTCTCAGCTGAGGGACATATCTAACTCTTTGCAAATACTTGACTTTTCCACTTGAATCCTTCATAGGAATTGTACCTTCTCCTTCTACATCACAAAAGGCATTATCACCCATATAAACTTTTACATCATTTACCTCTTTATAATTGACAAACCACTCACGATGTGGTGTCATGTGGAAAGAAGCTCCTGAATCTATAATCCAATATTCAGGACACCCTTCAATTGACTGACAAGAAGAAGCAAGAAACATAGAGGAGTTTTCATCTACAACTTTATTAGTTGTCTCTTCTTTTGTTACCTTTTCATTCTTCTTCTTCAACAAGGGACAATGAAACTTGATATACCCCTTTTTGTGACAATAATAGCATTCCACATTGCTAAAAAATTTCTTTCCTATGTTGGATGATCTACCTCTACCTCTAGACTTGCTTCTTCCACTAAATCTACCTTTTCCCCTTTCTTTTGAGCATCCACATGCTAAATAGGCCTCTAGAGTAGATGCTTCACCAACAAATATCCTTCTTGTCTCCTCATTCAATAGTTGGCTAACCATTGATTCCATCTACAACTTATCAGAAGCAACACTTATGGCAGTAATAAGATTCTCCCATGAGTTTGACATGTTGATTAACAGTGTCAGACATTGATCTTCATCACTCCATTTATCATCAATGGAGTTTAGCTACTTCATTAGCATATTAAAATCATTCAAGTGGTCTGATAACATACCATTCTCCTTCATCTTGAGATTTGCTAGCTTCTTTCGTAATATTAACTTGTTCATTATTGACTTGGAAGCATGGATGCTCTCCAAAATTTTCCACATATCTTGAGCAGACTATACTTCTATCACATTTAAAATCATAGTCTTCTAAACTCAGTCTAATAAGGGTCATTGCTTTTCTATCTAGCTTATTAAACTCCTCTTGTGCCATCCTAATGGGCTTTCTAATGACTGCAACCCACAAGTCCCTTTCCACTAGCAAATCCTCCATTTTGATCTTCCATAATGTGAATTTCAATCCGTTGAACTTCTCAATCTCTAGTTTGTTGCTCATTTTTTGTGAATCGTTCTCTTCTCCCACTCAAACTATGAAATAATGCACTAGCCCTCAGGAGCACTCCAAAATAAAGACATAACAATCAATGTTGTAGAGAGATACCATGATTCACTACCAAAGGATATGCAAGTACTTCTCTTCTACTATAGTGCTATGGTACCATGAAGAGTATATGCTAAAACAAACATAAAATATAAACTGAAAGCAAAAACATGAACAACAAATAAAAGAACTCAATATTTTTAGAAAAACATATATTTATTTAGAAAACTCTCCAATTCTATGTTACATTCATGCAACTCTCTCTTTATAATTACAAAATGGGAGGATTTTCTAATTTGTCCACCCAAACAATCTTGTGGAATCTTTCAGGGCTTATTAGTCTTCTGTAATCTTCTAGGTCATAACAAAAAATATGAAGTCTCCAAAAAGGGGTTTTTGTGAACTTTCTAGAAAATTCTATCACTAAATAGGAAAATCATGCAGCACCTGCACATTGTAACAAGAAGGGTGTCAAAAAATAGATGTTAGGTAGGGAATTGTTTGCTCTATGGCCTCCCTTTGTTAGGAAAGCTTGGAGATTAAGTTGGTAGATCATTCTTCTTTCTGTGGGTGATAGGTCTTCTTCATAAAGTTGTTGATAGAAACTAGAATTGACATTTAAGACTAATTCATATTTTATCCTCCATATTAGAGTTATGTTGTCCTTACCTTTACCTTAAAAAATCCTTTGGTTTTTGTCCAAAAAGATGTGCCAGATGATAAAATATGGTATAGATCTCCACAGGTATTTCATGAGGGGCTTACCTGCTAGTTTATCTCTATATTATTTTTTCCACTTGGTAAAATGTGTGTCTATGGTTAACTTTCCAGAGTAGGAAGTGCCAGGAATTTTGGTTATTCCTAACCAAATTGAAATTACCTTCGAGCATTCAAACAAAATACGGGAAAATGTTTCATTGTTTTGCATGCACCTGTAACAAACATGAGGTCCTGCTATGCTCCTCTTTTGTATATTATCATCTATTAATATTTTATTTTGAAAGACTAGCCAGCTGAATACTTGTAATTTAGGTGGTGCTCAATTTTTCCACACTATTGATAGTTTTTGTTGGTAGGCCTAATCTGCTTATGTTGGACTCCTATATGCACTAAGTATTCCCCATTAGTGCTAATACTATCCCAAATAAGTTTGTCTGGTATTTTAGGATGAAGAGGTTTAATTCTCATCACGTGGGACTTAAAATAATCCCAATCTCCTTAAAGCTAAGATGGAATGGGAGGGGAGATCCAGTTTAGATTTTTTGAGGTCCAATAAAACAAGTCAACTAATTTTAGTATTCTTTGGCTTTCCAAGTGATTATGCAATTCAATTAGAGTTCTCTCTTAATGGTGGATTTCCTAGGATCAATTCTTCCCATAGATTAATTGACTTACGATCTCCCGGTAGCCAGGAAATTTTATCCTCTATTATTCTCTTTGTTGCCACTATATGTTTCTAAACTGAGGCTTTGGGAAGTTTGTTTATGTGTTTGAGCATTTGAATACATAATTGGTTATTTACATACTTGTTGACTAATATGCACTACCATGATCGATTATGTTTAAGCATGTTCCATAATTTTTGCTCCTAGTGTTTTCAAAACTATCTCCATTTTTTCGATTCCTAGTCCTCCTTGAATTTTATCTTTGGTGACCATCTCCCAATTGACCAAGTGGAACTGTTTTATTTTTGATTGCCTACATCCCTGCCATAGGAATTTGCATATGATTCCATATGCCTTTTACAAAATAAACTTGGGAGCATGATATACTAATAGTTGGTAGATTATAAGAGAAGCTAACACTAGTTTGATATCAATATTGCCCTTCTTGCAAGACTAAGTCAACTATTACTGTAACTTTGTATCCTCCTAACCAGCTTGCCCAATGTTGAGATCCAGTGGTCTGAGTATTTGAGGTGGAAGCTCATGGGCACTCCTAGGTATCTTAAGAATTTTTTTGTGCTAGACTGGAATCCTAGGATAGTCCAAAATAGTTTCACTCTTGTTGCTACAACATTTTTTGTGTATAAATGACTCTTTTGAGTGTTTATATGAGCCTCGGTAGCTTGTGTGAACCAATACAGACATTTCTTAAGTTGTCTAATATTTTTCTTGGTGGATTTGCCTAGAAGAATGATATCATTTGCAAATTGGGTGTATGTTACAACTTTACATCCTACTGCAACCTCTATCCCTGTTATTTTTCTTTTTCTTCAAATATGGTTAATTAATCTTTCAAGAGTCTCAGCTAAAATGATGTAAAGGTATGGTGATAATGGAAACCCTTATCTAATTCCCCTTATAGCCTGAAATAAATTTGTTGGTTCTCCATTTATTAAGGGGGGTATCCATGGATTTTTATGCATTCTTCAATTGACTTGATGACCTAATGTGGGAATCCAAACTTTTGTAGGACATGTTCTACAAATTGTATATTAACTTGATTAAAGAAATTTTCCACATCAAGTTTTATAACAATTTGCTTATTTTTTTATTTTCTACTAGTGTGGAGGGTTTCATGCACCATTATGATATTATCATATATTTGTTTTCGATACATGAACTCTCCTTGCTCTTCTGATATTAGTTTGTCTAATTTCTTCTTTATTTTATTGGCCAACAATTTGGTAATAATTTTATAGGAAGAGTTACATAGAGAAATTGGTCTGAATCTAGAGAAAGTAGTGGCATTTTTATTTAGGAATCAATGCTAGAAAGGTGGATTTGATGGCTCCAAGAAGCTTACATTTCACCCTAACATCCTCAATCATGCATAGTAGATCTTCTCTGATGATGTGTAAGTATTGTTGGTAAAAGTTTGTGAATCCATCAGGTCTAGGAGTTGTCCTTTTGTAGAGTTGCTATAATCTCCTAAAGTCCCTCCATAGTGACTGGATAACTGATATCTTGTTTGTCTTCCAAACTTAATAATGTTGGTATATGCAGCAACAATATTCCTTGAGAATGAGGGTTTCCATTTTATCTAGAGACCATAGTTGGGTAATGTTGATTAGCAAGTTCCTTATTTTTCTCCCTATCTGTATAAGTGGTTCCTTCATGCTCTGTCTCCTTGATTGTGTTTCTTTGGTAGCGTTGCATGATTTTCAGATGAAAATATTAGGTATTTCATGACAAGTAGTTATCTCAAATAGATAGTTTTGTTATTTTTGTCTCATGATTAAATTATTGATGATAAATATTGCTTTTATAATTCATTTGCAACAAAGTTTAGTTTCAAAGATATACGTAAGCAAAGTGAATGAATATTTATTGATTTTATTGGTTTTACAGTACTCACAATATGGAAGAAGGGCACGAAAGTAAGTATTCTATCTTTATAATTTTATATTGATAGCATTATTTACTATTAATATTGAAAGTATAATATTAATTGATGTTTTGTATTAAGTATTATTACTTAATAAATATAGAGTGCTTTCTCAAGAATATTAAATATGTAAAATTAAATTTTCATGCAAAATTTTTTAAATAATAATACGGACATGCAGAAGACAAAAGGAATTGGCAATAAAAATATGAAAGATGTTTATTTTCATTCGAAAATGGACTTTTATAGCTAAATACAATGCCCAAGAAGGAACCTTCCATAAAACATCACATTAAATACAATGTTTACTAGCCTAATGGAAGAACCTTTTGGAAAGGATAGCATTAACTATAATGTCGAAATGTTGGCCACCTACTATTAAATATGAGGAATATTAGATATTACATTAATTGTGGCCACATGAAATATTTAATCCCTATCACCCTTATTTTACAAAGCTTACAACTCTCTAGCCTATATTAGCATTAGAGGTTTTCTGTGGAAGAAATCTTAGCAACGGTGTCAGAGGGTTTTGCCAAAAATCTGAGTAGTGGGTCATCAGAAGGTTTTGCAAAAAAAATCTAAGCATCAGGGAGTTAGAGGGCTTTGCAAAAAAAATCTGAGAAGCTTCATCAAAGAGTTTCTATGGAAAAAATCTAAGTAGTGGCATCAGAGGATTTTGCAAAATATCTAAGCAACAGGGCATCAAAGGGTTTTGCAAAAAAAATCTGAGCAGTAGCATTAGAAGTTTTCTATGGAAAAGGGTTCGATGGAGGAGCGAAAGCTAGAATTTGAATGGTGGCGATTAAAGTGGGAAAGGGTGAGAGTGGGAGACTTTGAAAATAGTTTGTGCAGGTTTGTGGAAGAGCAATGGGAGCTCTCAAAATATATGGAGGTAGTGGCTAGCTTGGATGTGAATGTGGTAGTTCTGGGTCATCTAGATGGTGTGTTTGTAGGAGGTACCGGTACTGGCTTCACAAGTCCTCTAGGAAGCCATGGGCTATGAAACAGTAAGTTGGAGGTTGGGTCTCATTCGCATGGTCCACAACTTCCCCCTAAAAACTCAAGCCTTGGTATTTTGTATGTTGCGATGACATCTAAAGGTGCAAGGGAGACCTTCTCCAAAACTATTTGCAATATATACCTTATGGGAAATACCATTAGTACTTGAGTGAACTGTTTAAGTTCACCATGGGTGATGGTAGTTGTGACCTTGTGGAAAATTTCTAGGGGGTGAGGCTAGACCTACATTCAATTCAAATATGGGTGCTAGCAAAGTGGAAACCTCTAGGATCAATGGAAATTGTAACGGCCCCTAAAGCATTTTCTTAAACCAAATTAAATTGTATGGAAGATGCAAACTGTATCCTAGGGGGAGGTCCCTGGTTCTATGGAAAAAGAGGTCTATTTTTGCAATAGTTGGAACCTGATTTCAATCCTCATACGAAAAGGGTTAACTTTGTGCCTCTGTGGGTTTGTCTCCCTGCCATCCCTTACTATCTTTGGCATGAAGATGTCTTGAGAGGTTTTGCCAAGGCTATGGGGGATCTCCTTATCGATATGATAACCAAAGCCAAATCAAGAATGGTGTATGAAAGAATGTGTATTATGGCATATCCATAGGTAGATCTCCCCTCTTATATCAATCTTATCTCATTACTGGGTACTTGGGACCAACCCATTGTTTATGAAAATATGCCAACCCGATGCTCTAGCTGTGGAAAATTGGGTCACTAGGTGAACCAATGTCCCCTCAAGGCACAAGAAGAGAAGGAAAAGAGATCGGAAATAATGGAATGGATCTAGAAGGAGAACTCAGATCAAGTCCCCTCAAAGGATTTGGATGGTAATTCCTTGAATATGGGGAAGGAGAAGCTCAGCCCCAGATGGACAAGGTTTATAAGCTGAAGGATCTAGTGGAGAAGGTTTCACAACCCTCAAAATTGACCCTACCCAACTTGATAGCAATCGAGAAGGTGTCTAAGGAGAAGGATGTAGCCTCGAAGCTTGGTGCTATTATGGTATGTCAGTCGAATATCATTTCTAAAACCAATGTTTCAAAGGCTTTTCTTCATAATTCCTTTGATGGGGTTTGTATTGGTTCTACTCTTGAGGAGCCTGTAATTAAGTTGGCAACCCCTGAGGTAGGGCCTCTGATTAGCTCCCCAAAGACCTATTTGGAAAAAGGTTCTCTGGGTCCTAAAACCCGAAGACAAAGGAAGGGCAATGTGGATGTGGTTGTTGAGAAAAAGTCAAGAAAACCCCCTAACAAGTCTATGAGGAAGAGGGAAAACAATTCTAAGATCTCAAATGGATCTCAAGCTCTGCTCAAACTTGAAAAAGGGAAGGCTATAGGAGTAAGACAGCTAAAACTGGAATCTTTTTTCCAAAGTAACCATGGGGTGTCTGGGGAAAATAAATCTAATTCCAAATCCCGTAAATGAAGTGCCTCTCTTGGAATGTTAGGGGCCTAAATGGGCTTTCTAAAAAATGGGTGGTCGCTTCCTTGTGTAAAGGAATTTTATCTGATATTTCTTCGTACAAGAAACCAATTTGTATGGTAAGGATATAGAAGTTGTTAGAAGAAGGATTTGGAAAGAAGCCCATTTTGCTGCAAACCCATACAATGGTTCCTTTGGGGGACTCCTTTGTCTCTGGGATGCCAACAAGTTTGAGGGATTTGTAATTTCTTCCTATGGTAGGATTATTAATATTCTCTCCTGCAATAGAGAAAGTAATAAAATTTGGGTTATGACTAACGTGTATGCACCAAACTCTAGGTCTATTTGAAACCTATTATGGCAAAATATGAGTGTGTAGATTTTGTGAATGACAATGAGCTATTGGATGCTGAGTTGAAGGGTTCAAGGTATACTTGGAGTAACAGGAGAGTGGGTAACCAGCTCATCCAAATTAGGTTGGATAGGGTTTTTGTCTCCAAGGAGTGCCTTTCGCTATTTGGGAATTTGTCTCTTTGTTCTCTACACAAAATTAGCTCTGACCATAACCCCTTATGTTTTGAAATGGCCTAGGAAGAAACCAAATTTCCCAGACCATTCAGGTTTGAGGCAATGTGGTGCCTTCATCCTCAATTGGAAGTTGAAATCAAAAACTGGTGTTCGATAAGGGTCGAAGGCGTTGGCCTTTCTAAAATTATGGAAATATTAGAGTTGTTAAAAGTGGCCTTAAAGAATGGAATAAAAGCAAGGTTCCACGAGCCTGGGGGACAGGGGAATGCGTTTCAGGGACGACAGGGACGGCAGACCAATTTTAGGGGATGTCTAGGGGACGGCTATGGGGGACGGTTGGTATAATACTATAATTTGTTTTAGAAATTTAGAATAATCTACAAATTCTACACAAAAAAATGAAAAATACTAAAAAATTAAAAAGAATGCATGTTCTTAAAACATGTTTCAATCTGAAATGAACTCAGCTATTAGCTTATTACTAAGTGCACCCATTTCAAGAAATGTCGCTTGAATGTTCAACCAAGGATATCAAGTGCAATCTCTAACAGTCAACCAAAATAGTTGCTATTGCTCAAGAAATGAATGCCACACTGTTCAGCTTTTAACATTCAAACAATAACAATCATCAATTTTAAAGCCACCAATGTTCAAGCAAAGACCATTTGTTTATTTTTTTTATTTTTTTCAATCACCAATGTTCAAAAAAATATAGTTCTCAGTTTTTACTTTTTGGCCATCAATGTTCAAGCAAGATAGTATTGGTTGAGTCTGAGATAGAACTTGGAAATCAATCTCAAGAGATCAGATATAGAGAAAAGGAGGTGTTGGCTAAATTTCATAATATTGTTACCAAGGAGGAAATTTTGTGGAAACAGAAGTCCAGGGTGCTTTGGCTAAAAGAGGGAGATAAAAATTCCAAGATTTTTCACATCACGGCCTTGAAGCACAGAAGCACCAATAGGATTAGAGAAATTCAAAAAGCTAATAGATCCAGTGCTACTCACATTAAGGATATAAGAGCTAAGGCCATAGAATTTTTCAAAAATCCCATTAGGGTGGAAGAGGTTTGTAATGAGGAAACCCAAAATAAGATGCTTGGTAGTATTCCCAACCTTCTCACAGTTTATATGAATCAAACCCTTGTCTCTCCCTTTAAGAATGAGGAAGTCAGAGCTTCTATATTTGCGATGGAAGGAATGAAGCCTCCAGGTACTGATGGTTTCCCCTTCTTTTTCCAAAAGTATTGGCATATTGTGGGGAAGGGTATTGTTGATGCCCTTTGGGAGGTCCAAACCACCAATCATATCCCGTTCGGAGTGAATTCTAATTTTTTTAATCTGATCCCCAAGGTTGTTGGTGCAAAGAACTTTGGTGCCTTTAGACCCATAAACTTATGCAACACTGTTTATAAAATTCTTACAAATGCCTTTGTTAATAGGTTAAAACCTTTTCTTCTAGCATTGATTGATTCAGCCCAAAGTGGATTTGTGCCAGGGAGACAAATCTTGGATAGTATAATAGTTGTCCATGAAATTCTTCATTCAGCTTATAAAAGTGGCAAAGCTAGTCTCCTCCTCAAATTAGACATGAACAAGGCTTATGACAGGGTTTCATGGGAGTTATTGTTAAAGGTTTTGGGAAATTTTAGTTTTTGCTAGAGTTGGATAAAACTTGTCCATGCTTGTATCTCTTATGCCAAGTTTTCGGTCTTAATAAACGGGTCCTCAGCAAGTTATTTTTCAAGTCTGAGAGGCATTTACCAAGGGGACCCGTTGTCCCCTTACCTCTATATCTTAGTGACGGAAGCCCTGGGTAGGGCTATCAAGTTAGAACCCTTTGTGGAAGGTATCAAGCCTGCTTTGCCAGTGGGTCCTTTTTATCATAACTAATTTGCAGATGATGTTCTACTCTCTCTCCTTGTTTTAGTTCCCCAAGTAAAGGTGCTAAAAAGAATTTTGGAGGCATTTGAAAATGCAACTGGGCAAAAGATAATTTATATAAAAAACAAAATATTCTTTCTGAATACCCCCTTAGCGAGGTAGAGGATAATTGCTCACATCTTGGGTTGTGAGGTGGTTGCCCTCCCATCTCTTTACCTTGGAATGCCTTTGTTTAAAGGCAAGATCCGGGATTCACTTTGGAAACCTGTGGTGGAAAGATTGCAGAGGAAGTTTGGTAGGAACCTAGGGTTCCTAGCACATAAATTGATAAATAAATAAATAAATAAATAACCCAAAACTAAAAGAATCGCTTTTGGATTGTCGGGGAGTCCCTTCAATGTTTTAATAAATGTTTTATATAATATTTCATGGATGATCTTGAATGAATGGTTTGAACAATCATATATACCGACCTAACCTTAACCATCATGTCTCTTCACCACAATGGTTCATAATAATTAATATAATTAATTATTATGACTTATGCTAAGCCCAATAATATAATATAATAATTAATTAATAATTAATTATTATATTATAAACTACACTACATGATATTAAATTATTATTATATTATTATTATTAATAAAGGTTAGGATATAAAATCCTAACATGCCACCCTTCCTTGAAAAATTTTGTCCTCAAAGTTTAGAAAGACTGGGAAAATAATCTTCAGCACTTTATTCTTTGGAAGGCTCGGTTTGTAGGGTAGATAGTAGAATTGTGGACTTTGTTGATAACAGTTACCATAGCTTAATGAAATCCTGGCACAAACCTTTAATAATATATTCCTTAATAATAATGGGAATTATATTATTTTTGTGGGCTACTTCACCGAGTTGCTAGTATTCAATATTTAGCAATAAGAGAGGACTATACGAGGCTTGTAGCATCCCAACAACAACAATCTTTGGCTTATGAACACCCCTCGATAACGGTGCAATAGCTATATTTTAACATTTGGTATGCATTTGTTGTATGTGCTATCTTGTAACGATTCGTTTTAGCTTGTTGCTTCTTAATTAACTTGTGTCTTCTTGATCAAACATCTCCATTCCTTACTCAAGGAGGCCAATAATGTCGTGGTGCTTTGAATGCTATGTTCTTTATCCTAAATTTTAGGAAGTTAAGAAATAAGCACTGCATAATACAACTTACAGGACTTGTTTCACCACAACAACTTAGCAACACTTCACCAAACAATCAATATTTGGGTCAAGAAAGAACACTCTTGTCCAATAATCAGTACGCGATGTAAGGTTGAACAGTATCATGTCAGTCAACCAAACACAACTTGAATTAGTTGTTGTACTAATATTATTTATTTCTCTAGCAGTCTTGTATTTCCAGTTGTAATAAATGTCTTCCAATTGTTATTTACCTCTCTTAAATGGTTTGATTACTTCATTCGCAGTGATAAGACACTGCACTCTCCGTCCAATTTGACACAACTATAATTTTATTACTATTAGCCTACTTTGAACTTCCTCCACATGCATTGAAAGTATCTTGTAGTGGTTCGTTCTCTTCCCTAGGCACGTAGATATTTTGAAGCTCTCTCGTTTGGCAATTTGGTAGCAATTTTTTTTTTTTAACGACATCGTACGTAAAAAATAGACCTCCTTTTAATGCTTTCAATCCTTAGGGTTTAAAATGGCTAGTCAATTGTTTCGTCAATCAAATGTGTTGGCTAATTTAAGCAATTAGGGATTCTAAAATACTGCAACCACATGATTAATTCGAAGGTGATGAACCAATATATCTCCTATGCTCCTAATGTTTTACTGCATGTTTGAAACATAATTCCAACCACTTGTTAGTTTATCTTCAGTAGTGCAACTTTGACTAGCTATATTTTTAGAATTGCTGGCATTTCCATAGGCCCACCCATTAATAAATGAACTACTGGTACCAGCATGGCTTCATATGTTTCAAAATTTGTAGTTAGAACTATTTTGAAAAACTTGATAATCAGGTAAATTTGGAGTTGCCATAAGATTTATCCGTTCACCCTAATAAATATATGATTCAATATATATGATTCAATATTCATGTTATTTTGGTCAGATATATTTCCCAAATCAAATATTTCTGTCATTGGATGCATTGTGGTCCTTTGGCCTTGCATTATACCCTGTAATAGTCTCTTCCAGGTCCAAAATTTGGGCAAAAAATGATGTTGTTTATAACATATTTGTAATTAATTTCAACCTGACATGTCACATGTGTCAATCATTTGAACAACATATTGTTTTTTGAAGTCGAGTAGCAATATCATATCCACCAGCGATTGTCTTCTATCATTTTTCGTAAAATAATCTTCTAACAGACAGTGTTGTGGAAACTCTCAAAAATGTGACCGAGTGTTTTGTGATCGGGAAACAAATAAAATTTTCACCAAATTTTACGGGGGGTGGTTCATGCGTTCATGAAATTTTTCCTTTGGAAAAGTATGAACAGAAGAACATCCTTATTATCGAGTACACTCTTCCCATAATTAACAATGAATATTCCCAGATTTGGGGAGAAATTGAGGTTGGGTTATATCGCTTGATAGATATATTCTTTGATCTTCTAGAACCCACATGCTGTGACCTCCCTCGGCTCTTATAAGAAAAAAAAATACGAGACATATGAGAGCTAGAAAATAGGTTTCCTTTGTTTTATGGATGGGTGTCCAGGATTACCTGCGATCAAAAATTTTCACTGCTAAGACTCTAATAAACGCAGTTTCAGAGCTCCAAATAGATAAATACAATAGGTAAATTTCCGCAGCCATTGCTAAAATCAACATTGTGTGTATCTAGATATCCAGACTACCCATTTTATGGATTGTAGTCTCCTAGTTCTATAGAATTCCTAAATATAAAGAGTAACATGAACTTCTCCACACGAGTGGCATATGATGAACCATCGTCGCTTATCATACAAGCTGAACAAATGAGCTACTTCAGTTGCCACTTTCTCCAAATCATGGAGGCCATTTTGACCAATCTCGTTGGCAGGCGTAAGTTTCTATTAATAAGATCTTTGTGAACAAGGTTATAGAAGTTATAAATCCAGAAGTTGATTATGTTTGGGTTCATAATTACCATTTCACGGTATGTTAAAATTATGGATGATATTTCAAACTAGTTATTGTTGGTCATCAAATTTGCCTAGGAAAGGATTTTGGGTAAATGTATGTGCCCTAGACCTGGACCAACATTGAAATGCCGAAGGGAAGAGATGCCCCTCATGCCAATCTTTGGAGAAAGGCCAGCTCCTATGCTAAACTACTTTGGTGTTTTGAGATAAGGGATGCAGGAAAGAGATAAATAGAGTAAGGGTGTAGGAAAGAGATAAAAGGAGTTTGGGTTAGAGAAAGAAATAAAAAAGGGGTAAGGGAAGAGAGATCGATAACTTAAGGTGGGAGAGAACAGGAAGCATGATCACTAACTAACAACTTGAATAGCAGCAAATAACACCAAGAATAAATAAAAGAAACACCACATTAACCTTCCTATGTATCCTCTGGGAGAGCTCCAGGATTCTCCTTCTCCCTTTCATCGAAATTTAGGGTTCAGAGTAACAACGATTAGGACAAGCGAATATAACATAAACCACAACCCACCAGGCAACATAAAATAAAATCAATATAGTGTTTTTCCTCTCCTATGTATCCTTCAAGCAAATTTCAGGGTACAGTCCCCAATCGCACACCAGATTTAGGATTTAGAGTCTCAGTATAAAAATGAAGAAAGACAAAAGAAATAAACATAGAAGGCAGCATAAAAGAAAGGAATTGAGCCCAAAACTCTTTCGTATTAATCGCAGGACATCAACTTACAGCAGCTTTCTAGAAGATAGTCCCCCCCCCTTCTTCATTACCATGCCTGGGTTTTTATAGAGGACCCGACCCTCTGAACCGTAATTACACAAAATGGAGGAGTACATCCTTGGAAGTTGAGAAGTCGGCTCTTGCGGCTCTCATGACTGAGCTCTCAATTCTGTTACCAAAACTAGTAGCTACGGCCGGGTTAGCCAAGGAAAGAAGCATTAATGAGCCGTCTGGATGTCCTTGGTCTTCGAGTGTGGTGCTCGAGTGGCCACCATGCTCGCTGGGCTCTCCATCATGGACTGATACTTCATTTCCAATTGCTAAAAATGAACAGTGGGCTTGCCGAGCACAAAAAAATGTATTTATGAGGCACTTGATCACCTCGAGAAAATACCCGGCTTGGAGCGCGTGCCTTTTGAAGTGCTTCGCTGAATTTTCATTCACACTTCGCTTCACAATGGACTCGAGCAGAAGTAAATTCTCCTTGATTTGCACTTCGCATGATGGAGCTTCACAGAACAGCTTCGGGGGCGGTGAGAGCCAAAGTATATTTCTTCCTCAAGATGGGGTCTTCACTTCTCGCTACTTCGTTGTGCCAAAACTACTTCAGTGAGGCCTTCGCCTGAAGTATATACTTCGCTGATGAGCTTAAAAATGCTTCGTGGAGATCCTTCTTCAAAACTGCAGTTCGGGGTATTTTGGCCGAAGCTCATTCTTGCCTTCTAAATGTTTCGACTGCTTCTACTTCGGGTGAAAGTACTTCACACGAAGGTTTGTCGAAGCAGATGCTTCGTAGCAACTTTTGGCAAAGTAGAAATGGTTCGTCAGCGGGAAGGCCCGAAGTGAGTGCTTTGGCGGCCTTTTGGTGAAGTATTTTCAATGTTTGCCCTTTTCAATTTCCGCTTTGCAAGTTTCCTGCCCAAAGTATCATTTTGAAGTGCTCTGGACCCAAAGTAGTTTTCTTCCCTTTACCTTTGCATTTTGCTTCAGCAACATCGCTTCGCAAAACTTTTGCCCGAAGTAACTATTTAAGGGACTTCCGGGCCAAAGTAGTTTTCTTGCCTTAGCCGATTTGGACTACGATTTTCCTTCGACGAAGCTACTGCTTAGCAAAACTTTTTCTCGAAGTAGCTATTGGAAATGCTTTGGGTGTGAAGCTCTTTTTCTGAATTCTTCTTCGGCAACGCCACTTCACAATATTTTCGCCCGAAGTAGCTTCTTGAAGTGCTTCGGGGCCGAAGTAGATCCAATCCTTAGTGATTTCCTTTTGCGAAGCTATCTTCCTTAGCTTATTCGGTAGCAAAGCTCTTTCTTCTTCCTTTTTATGTACAAGGGGGGTGGCAGGGAAAGCTAAAATTGCTACAACACTTGAAAACATTGTTTCTAAAAGCAAGGGAACAAATGCATGAATTTAAAGAAATACTTTACAAAAGAGAGACTGTACAAAATTTTGATTTCTTTTTTCTACCCCTTGTGCAATGTGACAAAATTGTCAACATTCTTGGCGGCTCGCGGGGCAACGAGCTCGTCTCGGTGAGAGAACCCTCAACTTTGATCCATTGGGCCAGAGTCACCTCCAGACCCTTCTCCTTTTTCCACCTCTGGGGGTGCTTCCACAGCTTGTTCTCCCTCCTCTTCTTCTTCGCCTTCTTCTTCTGCTTCTTCTGTCGACGTAGCTTCCTCTGGCGTGGCTTCATGTTACGGTGATGGGGCAAGCCGATCGTGGATTTTTCTCATGGTTCGGCGGACATGAGCCTAGGCACTCTTCAAAAAAATTTCTTGATCTTGCAGTGCCTTGACTAAAACGTGAAACCGATCGATCTGCCCGATATCAGCATGTTGGGCCTTGGTATACAGATCGTTCAGGCAAGCCGTGATCTTGTAGTATTTTAGAATGAAATTTATGACCTATTTTTTTGTTATAGGCTCTACCCATTCATCTATTTCTAAGGTGTCGCCCTCAAATTGAAGCCATTTCGGCTTAATCTCTTCTTTGGTGAGAAGGTTCCCATCATCATCCGTGAAGCTCGGGAAACCCAAGGAAGAGATATCTTGGAAATAGCCCATCGATGCACGCTGCTCATCCTCGAATGCATCCAGGAGGTCCTTCGCTTTCTATGCTTTCCTCACCTTGGAGAAGAAGGAGCGAACTGTGGCCTTAGCTGTAGACCAATCTCTAGCTATCTGACTCATTGCAGGGACCTACAAGTCTTGATATTTACCATTTTGGACATCGAAAGCCAATTTGAGTCGGCTTCTAGCTTTTTGAGTGATTTCATCGATGATTGGCCTTCCTTCGGCAGCGGCCTACTGTGCTTCGGTGGTGTAGATCAAAATTGATAGGGCACTAGAGGCCCGAGACCTAAAGTTTCTGAGCAGGTGCGAGCGAATCTCCTTGATTCTACCTCTATAAAACAGCTCCAGGTTTTCCTTTTCGAACAACTGCTACTGTGTCTACAGGATTTTGCTTTCAAGGTCCTTGGCCTTCAACTCATTTTTAGCTTGCCTCTGTGCTTGGTGCTCAGCTGAACTCTGCAGTTGTAGTATTTTTTGTTTGAGGGCGTGCGTTTCCTTTTTCATCAGCTTACACTGCTCCTCTGAATGTTCCAGCTTAGAGCGAATTCTAGCTAGCTCCTCTTCCAACTTGATGTTGGTGCTCTCTGCTTCGAACCTACACTAATTAGCGATGTTTGCGTGCGCTCGAAAAGTCTCAATCCTGACATGCATAGACATAGACTCATTGTCTAGGTTCAGGTGCTCTAGGTCCTTTGTCTTATCCTGATAGTCGTAATCTGCTGGAGTCATTTCATCCAGAGGATTTTGGACCTTAGGAACCTTCTTCACCTTATGCATCTTCCCAGCCTTCAAATCGAAGACAGTGCATTTTTCAATCTAAGCCAGAGAGCGCCCTCTCTTCTTCCTCGCCTCCTTCAGTATTTTTTCTGTATTTTGTCGAGCTAGGAGTAGCTTCTCAGCAAGGTGGCATTCCTTTATCATGGAGAGTTCCGACTCAAATAAGGTTGGATCTCCAGTCGAAGGGGTAAACAAATACAAAGAATGAATGGGGGATGCCTCACCAACAGGTTCGGCGATAGGTGTACTAGGAGTCCCAGCGAGTGCAACAATGCCATGTGAGGTAGGTGAATGAGGAACAGGGTTCGGTGAAGTGGTGGCAACGAACTTGTTCTGGCCTGGTGACTCGAGTGGAGTGGGGCTAATGGGATCGATGACAAGAGGCAGTGCGTGACGAGGCGACTGATTTTATGAGGGAAGGGGAGACTTATGGGGAGACTTGGCCGAGACCGTGGTAGACACGTGAGAGACTAAGGCAAAGGGTGGAGAATGCTTACCTGCATTAAGATGTGTTCAGAGGTTTTGCCAAGGCTATGGGGGATCTCCTTATCGATATGATAACCAGAGCCAAATCAAGAATGGTGTATGAAAGAATGTGTATTATGGCAGATCCATAGGTATATCTCCCCTCTTATATCAATCTTATCTCATTATTGGGTACTTGGGACCAACCCATTGTTTATGAAAATATGCCAACCCGATGCTCTAGCTGTGGAAAATTGGGTCACTAGGTGAACCAATGTCCCCTCAAGGCACAAGAAGAGAAGGAAAAGAGATCGAAAATAACGGAATGGATCTAGAAGGAGAACTTATATCAAGTCCCCTCAAAGGATTTGGATGGTAATTCCTTGAATATGGGGAAGGAGAAGCTCAGCCCCAGATGGACAAGGTTTATAAGCTGAAGGATCTAGTGGAGAAGGTTTCACAACCCTCAAAATTGACCCTACCCAACTTGATGGTAATCGAGAAGGTGTCTAAGGAGAAGGATGTAGCCTCGAAGCTTGGTGCTATTATGGTATGTCGATCGAATATCATTTCTAAAACCATTGTTTCTAAGGCTTTTCTTCATAATTCCTTTGATGGGGTTTGTATTGGTTCTACTCTTGAGGATCCTGTAATTAAGTTGGCAACCCCTGAGGTAGGGCCTCTGATTAGCTCCCCAAAGACCTATTTGGAAAAAGGTTCTCTGTGTCCTAAAACCCGAAGACAAAGGAAGGGCAATGTGGATGTGGTTGTTGAGAAAAAGTCAAGAAAACCCCCTAACAAGTCTATGAGGAAGAGGGAAAACAATTCTAAGATCTCAAATGGATCTCAAGCTCTGCTCAAACTTGAAAAAGGGAAGGCTATAGGAGTAAGATACCTAAAGCTAAAACTGGAATCTTTTTTCCAAAGTAACCATGGGGTGTCTAGGGGAAATAAATCTAATTCCAAATCCCGTAAATGAAGTGCCTCTCTTGGAATGTTAGGGGCCTAAATGGGCTTTCTAAAAAATGGGTGGTCGCTTCCTTGTGTAAAGGAATTTTATCTGATATTTCTTCCTACAAGAAACCAATTTGTATGGTAAGGATATAGAAGTTGTTAGAAGAAGGATTTGGAAAGAAGCCCATTTTGCTGCAAACCCATACAATGGTTCCTTTGGGGGACTCCTTTGTCTCTGGGATGCCAACAAGTTTGAGGGCTTTGTAATTTCTTCCTATGGTAGGATTATTAATATTCTCTTCTGCAATAGATAAAGTAATAAAATTTGGGTTATGACTAACGTGTATGCACCAAACTCTAGGTCTATTTGAAACCTGTTGTGGCAAAATATGAGTGTGTAGATTTTGTGAATGACAATGAGCTATTGGATGCTGAGTTGAAGGGTTCAAGGTATACTTGGAGTAACAGGAGAGTGGGTAACTAGCTCATCCAAATCAGGTTGGATAGGGTTCTTGTCTCCAAGGAGTGCCTTTCGCTATTTGGGAATTTGTCTCTTTGTTCTCTACACAAAATTAGCTCTGACCATAACCCCTTATGTTTTGAAATAGCCTAGGAAGAAACCAAATTCCCCAGACCATTCAGGTTTGAGGCAATGTGGTGCCTTCATCCTCAATTGGAAGTTGAAATCAAAAACTGGTGTTCGACAAGGGTCGAAGGCTTTGGCCTTTCTAAAATTATGGCAAATATTAGAGTTGTTAAAAGTGGCCTTAAAAGCAAGGTTCCATGAGCCTGGGGGACAGGGGAATGCGTTTCGAGGATGACAAGGACGGCAGACCAATTTTAGGGGATGGCTAGGGGACGGCTGTGGGGGACGGTTGGTATAATACTATAATTTGTTTTAGAAATTTAAAATAATCTAAAAATTCTACACACAACAAAAATGAAAAATACTAAAAAATTAAAAAGAATGCATGTTCTTAAAACATGTTTCAATCTGAAATGAACTCAGCTATTAGCTTATTTCTAAGTGCACCCATTTCAAGAAATGTCGCTTGAATGTTCAACCAAGGATATCAAGTGCAATCTCTAACAGTCAACCAAAATAGTTGCTATTGCTCAAGAAATGAATGCCACACTGTTCAACTTTTAACATTCAAACAATAACAATCATCAATTTTAAAGCCACCAATGTTCAAGCAAAGACCATTTGTTTATTTTTTTTATTTTTTTCAATCACCAATGTTCAAAAAAATATAGTTCTCAGTTTTTACTTTTTGGCCATCAATGTTCAAGCAAGATAGTATTGGTTGAGTCTGAGATAGAACTTGGAAATCAATCTCAAGAGATCAGATACAGAGAAAAGGAGGTGTTGGCTAAATTTCATAAGATTGTTGCCAAGGGGGAAATTTTGTGGAAACAGAAGTCCAGGGCGCTTTGGCTAAAAGAGGGAGATAAAAATTCCAAGATTTTTCACATCATGGCCTTGAAGCACAGAAGCACCAATAGGATTAGAGAAATTCAAAAAGCTAATAGATCTAGTGCTACTCACATTAAGGATATAAGAGCTAAGGCTATGGATTTTTTCAAAAATCTCATTAGGGTGGAAGAGGTTTGTAATGAGGAAGCCCAAAATAAGATGCTTGGTAGTATTCCCAACCTTCTCACGGTTGATATGAATCAAACCCTTGTCTCTCCCTTTAGGAATGAGGAAGTCAGAGCTTCTATATTTGCGATGGAAGGAATGAAGCCTCCAGGTACTGATGGTTTCCCCTTCTTTTTCCAAAAGTATTGGCATATTGTGGGGAAGGGTATTGTTGATGCCCTTTGGGAGGTCCAAACCACCAATCATATCCCGTTCGGAGTGAATTCTACCTTTTTTAATCTGATCCCTAAGGTTGTTAGTGCAAAGAACTTTGGTGCCTTTAGACCCATAAACTTATGCAACACTATTTATAAAATTCTTACAAAGGCCTTTGTTAACAGGTTAAAACCTTTTCTTCTAGCCTTGATTGATTCAGCCCAAAGTGGATTTGTGCCAGGGAGACAATCTTGGATAGTATAATAGTTGTCCATGAAATTCTTCATTCAGCTTATAAAATTGGCAGAGCTAGTCTCCTCCTCAAATTAGACATGAACAAGGCTTATGACAGGGTTTCATGGGAGTTATTGTTAAAGGTTTTGGGAAATTTTAGTTTTTGCTAGAGTTGGATAAAACTTGTCCATGCTTGTATCTCTTATGCCAATTTTTTGGTCTTAATAAACGGGTCCTCAGCAAGTTATTTTTCAAGTCTGAGAGGCATTTACCAAGGGGACCTGTTGTCCCATTACCTCTATATCTTAGTGACGGAAGCCCTGGGTAGGGCTATCAAGTTAGAACCCTTTGTGGAAGGTATCAAGCCTGCTTTGCCGATGGGTCCTTTTTATCATAAACAATTTGCAGATGATGTTCTACTCTCTCTCCTTGTTTTAGTTCCCCAAGTAAAGGTGCTAAAAAGAATTTTGGAGGCATTTGAAAATGCAATTGGGCAAAATATAATTTATATAAAAAACAAAATCTTCTTTCTGAATACCCACTTAGCGAGGTAGAGGATAATTGCTCACATCTTGGGTTGTTATGTGGTTGCCCTCCCATCTCTTTACCTTGGAATGCCTTTGTTTAAAGGCAGGATCTAGGATTCACTTTGGAAACCTGTGGTGGAAAGATTGTAGAGGAATTTTGATAGGAACCTAGGGTTCCTAGCACATAAATTGATAAATAAATAAATAAATAAATAACCCAAAACTAAAAGAATCGCTTTTGGATTGTCGGGGAGTCCCTTCAATGTTTTAATAAATGTTTTATATAATATTTCATGGATGATCTTGAATGAATGGTTTGAACAATCATATATACCGACCTAACCTTAACCATCATGTCTCTTCACCACAATGGTTCATAATAATTAATATAATTAATTATTATGACTTATGCTAAGCCCAATAATATAATATAATAATTAATTATTATATTATAAACTATACTACATGATATTAAATTATTATTATATTATTATTATTAATAAAGGTTAGGATATAAAATCCTAACATGCCACCCTTCCTCGAAAAACTTTGTCCTCAAAGTTTAGAAAGACTGGGAAAATAATCTTCAGCACTTTATTCTTTGGAAGGCTCGGTTTGTAGGGTAGATAGTAGAATTGTGGACTTTGTTGATAACAGTTACCATAGCTTAATGAAATTCTGGCACAAACATTTAATAATATATTCCTTAATAATAATGCGAATTATATTATTTTTGTGGGCTACTTCACCGAGTTGCTAGTATTCAATATTTGGCAATAAGAGAGGACTATACGAGGCTTGTAGCATCCCAACAACAACAATATTTGGCTTATGAACACCCCTCGATAACGGTGCAATAGCTATATTTTAACATTTGGTACGCATTTGTTGTATGTGCTATCTTGTAACGATTCGTTTTAGCATGTTGCTTCTTAATTAACTTGTGTCTTCTTGATCAAACATCTCCATTCCTTACTCAAGGAGGCCAATAATGTCATGGTGCTTCGAATGCTATGTTCTTTATCCTAAATTTTAGCAATTCAAGAAATAAGCACTGCATAATACACCTTACAGGATTTTTTTTGCCACAACAACTTAGCAACACTTCACCAAACAATCAATATTTGGGTCAAGAAAGAATGCTCTTGTCCAGTGAATCGATCCGCGATGTAAGGTTGAATAGTGTCATGTCAATCAACCAAAAAAAACTTGAATTAGTTGTTGTATTGATATTCTTTATTTCTATAGCAGTCTTGTATTTCCGATTGTAATAAATGTCTTCCAATTGTTATTTACCTCTCTTAAATGGTTTGATTACTTCATTCGCAGTGATAAGACACTGCACTCTCCGTCCAATTTGACACAACTATAATTTTATTACTGTTAGCCTACTTTGAACTTCATCCGCATGCATTGAAAGTATCTTGTAGTGGTTCGTTCTCTTCCCTAGGCACGTAGATATTTTGAAGCTCTCTCGTTTGGCAATTTGGTAGCAATTTTTTTTTTTTTTAATGACATCGTATGTAAAAAATAGACCTCCTTTTAATGCTTTCAATCCTTAGGGTTTAAAATGGCTAGTCAATTGTTTCGTCAATCAAATGTGTTGGCTAATTTAAGCAATTAGGGATTCTAAAATACTGCAACCACATGATTAATTCGAAGGTGATGAACCAATATATCTCCTATGCTCCTAATGTATTACTGCATGTTTGAAACATAATTCCAACCACTTGTTAGTTTATCTTCAGTAGTGCAACTTTGACTAGCTATATTTTCAGAATTGTTGGCATTTCCATAGGCCCACCCATTAATAAATGAACTACTGGTACCAGCATGGCTTCATATGTTTCAAAATTTGTAGTTAGAACTATTTTGAAAAACTTGATAATCAGGTAAATTTGGAGTTGCCATAAGATTTATCCGTTCACCCTAATAAATATATGATTCAATATATATGATTCAATATTCATGTTATTTTGGTCAGATATATTTCCCAAATCAATATTTCTATCATTGGATGCATTGTGGTCCTTTGGCCTTGCATTATACCCTGTAATAGTCTCTTCCAGGTCCAAAATTTGGGCAACAAATGATGTTGTTTATAATATATTTGTAATTAATTTCAACCTGACATGTCACATGTGTCAATCATTTGAACAAAATATTATTTTTTGAAGTCGAGTAGCAATATCATATCCACCAGTGATTGTCTTCTATCATTTTTTGTAAAATAATCTTCTAACAGACAGTGTTGTGGAAACTCTCAAAAATGTGACCGAGTGTTTTGTGATCGGGAAACAAATGAAATTTTCACCAAATTTTACGGGGGGTGGTTCATGCGTTCATGAAATTTTTCATTTGGAAAAGTATGAACAGAAACATCCTTATTATCGAGTACACTCTTCCCCTCATTAACAATGACTATTCCTAGATTTGGGGAGAAATTGAGGTTGGGTTATATCGCTTGATAGATATATTCTTTGATATTCTAGAACCCACACGTTGTGACCTCCCTCGGCTCTTATAAGAAAAAAAAATACGAGACATATGAGATCTAGAAAATAGGTTTCCTTTGTTTTATGGATGGGTGTCCAGCATTACCTGTGATCAAAAATTTTCATTGCTAAGACTCTAATAAACGCAGTTTCAGAGCTCCAAATAGATAAATACAACAGGTAAATTTCCACAGCCATTGCTAAAATCAACATTGTGTGTATCTAGATATCCAGACTACCCATTTTATGGATTGTGGTCTCCCAGTTCTATAGAATTCCTAAATATAAAGATTAACATGAACTTCTCCACACGAGTGGCATATGATGAACCATCGTCGCTTATCATACAAGCTAAACAAATGAGCTACTTCAATTGCCACTTTCTCCAAATCATGGAGGCCATTTTGACCAATCTCATTGGCAGGCGTAAGTTTCTATTAATAAGATCTTTGCGAACAAGGTTATAGAAGTTATAAATCCAGAAGTTGATTATGTTTGGGTTCATAATTACCATTTCACGGTATGTTAAAATTATGGATGATATTTCCAACTAGTTATTGTTGGTCATCAAATCTGCCTAGGAAAGGATTTTGGGTAAATGTATGCGCCCTAGACCTGGACCAACATTGAAAGGCCGAAGGGAAGAGATGCCCCTCGTGCCAATCTCTGAAGAAATTCCAGCTCCTATGCTAAACTACTTTGGTGTTTTGAGATAAGGGATGCAAGAAAGAGATAAACAGAGTAAGGGTGTAGGAAAGAGATAAAAGGAGTTTGGGTTAGAGAAAGAAATAAAAAAGGGGTAAGGGAAGAGAGATCGATAATTTAAGGTGGGAGAGAACATGAAGCATGATCACTAACTAACAACTTGAATAGCAGCAAAGAACACCAAGAATAAACAAAAGAAACACCACATTAACCTTCCTATGTATCCTCTGGGAGAGCTCCAGGATTCTCCTTCTCCCTTTCATCGAAATTCAGGGTTCATAGTAACGACGATTAGGACAAGAAAATATAACATAAACCACAACCCACCAGGCAGCATAAAATAAAATCAATATAGCGTTTTTCCTCTCCTATGTATCCTTCAGGAAAATTTTAGGGTACAGTCCCCAATCGCACACCAGATTTAGGATTCAGATTCTCAGTATAAAAATGAAGAAAGACAAAAGAAATAAACACATAAGGCAACATAAAAGAAAGGAATTGAGCCCAAAACTCTTTAGTATTAATCGCAGGACATCAAGTTACAGCAGCTTTCTAGCAGATAGTCCCCCCCCCTTCTTCATTACCATGCCTGGGTTTTTATAGAGGACCCGACCCTCTGAGCCGTAATTACACAAAATGGAGGAGTACATCCTCGAAAGTTGAGAAATCGACTCTTGCGGCTCTCGTGACTGAGCTCTCAATTCTATTACCAAAACTAGTAGCTACGGCTAGGTCAGCTAAGGAAAGAAGCATTAATGAGCCGTCTAGATGTCCTTGGTCTTCGGGTGCGGTGCTCGAGTGGCCACCATGCTCGTCGGACTCTCCATCATGGACTGATACTTCATTTCTAATTACTAAAAATGAACAACGGGATTTCCGGGCACAAAAAAATGTATTTATGAGGCACTTGACCACCTCAGGAAAATACCCGACTTGGAGCACGTGCCTTTTAAAGCGCTTCACTGAATTTTCATTCACACTTCGCTTCGCAATGGACTCGATCCGAAGCAAATTCTCCTTGATTTGCACTTTGCATGATGGAGCTTTGCAGAACAGCTTTGGGGGTGGTGAGAGCCGAAGTAGATTTCTTCCTCAAGATGGGGTCTTCACTTCTCGCTACTTCGCTGTGCCAAAACTGCTTTGGTGAGGCCTTCGCCCGAAGTAGATACTTCGTTGATGAGCTTAAAAATGCTTTGTGGCGATCCTTCTTCAAAACTGCGGTTTGGGGTATTTTGGTCGAAGCTCATTCTTGCCTTCTAAATTTTTCGACTACTTCTACTTCGGGTGAAAGTACTTCACACGAAGGTTTGCCGAAGCAGATGCTTCGCAACGACTTTTGGTGAAGTAGAAATGGTTCGCTGGCGGGAAGGCCCGAAGTGAGTGCTTTGGCGGCCTTTTGGTGAAGTATTTTCAATGTTTGCCCTTTTCAATTTCTGCTTCGCAAGTTTCTTTCCCAAAGTATCATTTTGAAGTGCTTCGGACCCGAAGTAGTTTTCTTCCCTTTACCTTTGCATTTTACTTCAGCAACATCACTTCGCAAAACTTTTGCCCGAAGTAACTGTTTAAGGGACTTCGGGGCCAAAGTAGTTTTCTTGCCTTAGCCGATTCGGACCACGATTTTCCTTCGATGAAGCTACCGCTTCGCAAAAATTTTTCTCGAAGTAGCTGTTGGAAATGCTTCGGGTGCAAAGCACTTTTTTTGAATTCTTCTTTGGCAACGCCACTTCACAAGATTTTCGCCCAAAGTAGCTTCTTGAAGTGCTTCGGGGCCGAAGTAGATCCAATCCTTAGTGATTTCCTTTTGCGAAGCTATCTTCCTTAGCTTATTCAGTAGCAAAGCTCTTTCTTCTTCATTTTTATGTACAAGGGGGGTGGCAGGGAAAGCTAAAATTGTTGCAACACTTGAAAACATTGTTTCTAAAAGCAAGGGAACAAATGCATGAATTTAAAGAAATACTTTACAAAAGAGAGACTGTACAAAATTTTGATTTTTTTTTCTACCCCTTGTGCAATGTGACAAAATTGTCAACATTCTTGGTGACTCGCGGGGCAACGAGCTCGTCTCGGTGAGAGAACCCTCAGCTTTGATCCATTGGGCCAGAGTCACCTCCAGACCCTTCTCCTTTTTCCACCTCTGGGGGTGCTTCCACAGCTTGTTCTCCCTCTTCTTCTTTGCCTTCTTCTGCTTCTTCTGTCGACACGGCTTCTTCTGGCGTGGCTTCATGTTACGGCGATGGGGCAAGCCGATCGTGGATTTTTCTCATGGTTCGGCGGACATGAGCCCAGGCACCCTTCGAAAAAGGTTCTTGATCTTGTAGTGCCTTGACTAAAATGCGAAACCGATCGATCTGCCCGATATCAGCGTGTTGGGCCCTGGTATACAGATCGTTTAGGCAGGCCATGATCTTGCAGTATTTTAAAATGAAATTTATGACCTATTTTTTTGTTATAGGCTCTGCCCATTCATCTATTTCTGAGACGTCGCCCTCAAACTAAAGCCATGTCAGCGTAATCTCTTCTTTGGTGAGAAGGTTCCCATCATCATCTGTGAAGCTTGGGAAACCCAAGGAAGAGATATCTTGGAAATAGCCCATCGATGCACGCTGCTCATCCTCGAATGCATCCAGGAGGTCCTTCGCTTTCTACACTTTCCTCACCTTGGAGAAGAAGGCACGAACTGTGGCCTTAGCTGTAGACCAATCTCTAGCTATCTGACTCATTGTAGGGACCTACAAGTCCTGATATTTAGCATTTTGGACATCGAAAGCCAATTTGAGTTGGCTTCTAACTTTCTAAGTGATTTCATCGATGATTGGCCTTCCTTCAGTAGTGGCCTTTTGTGCTTCGATGGTGTAGATCAAAATTTATAGGGCATTGGAGGCCCGAGACCTAAAGTTTCTGAGTAGGTGCGAACGAATCTCCTTGATTCTGCCTTTAGCAAATAGCTCCAGGTTTGCCTTTTCGAACAACTGCTACTGTGTCTGTAGGATTTTGCTTTCAAGGTCCTTGGCCTTCAACTCATTTTCAGCCTGCCTCTGCGCTTGGTGCTCAGCTGAACACTGCAGTTGTAGTATTTGTGGTTTGAGGGCGTGCATTTCCTTTTTCATCAGCTTACACTGCTCCTCTGAATCTTCTAGCTTGGAGAAAATTCTAGCTAGCTCCTCTTCCAACTTGATGTTGGTGCTCTCTGCTTCGAACCTACGCTAATTAGCGATGTTTGTGTGCGCTCGAAAAGTCTCAATCCCGACATGCATAGACATAGACTCATTGTCTAGGTTCAGGTGCTCCAGGTCCTTTGTCTTCTCCTGATAGTCGTAATCTGCTGGAGTCATTTCATCTAGAGGCTTTTGGACCTTAGGAACCTTCTTCACCTTATGCAGCTTCCCAGCCTTCAAATCGAAGACAGTGCATTTTTCAATCTGAGCCAGAGAGCGCCCTCTCTTCTTCCTCGCCTCCTTCAGTATTTTTTTTGTATTTTTCTGAGCTAGGAATAGCTTCTCAGCAAGGTGGCATTCCTTTATCATGGAGAGTTCCGACTCAAATAATGCTGGATCTCCAATCGAAGGGGTAAACAAATACAAAGAATGAATGGGGAATTCCTCACCAGTAGGTTCGGCGACAGGTGTACTAGGAGTCCCAGCGAGTGCAACAATGCCATGTGAGGTAGGTGAATGAGGAACAGGGTTCGGTGAAGTGGTGGCAACGGACTTGTCCCGGCCTGGTGACTCAAGTGGAGTGGGGCTAATGGGATCAGTGACAAGAGGCAGTGCATGACGAGGCGACTGACTTTGTGAGGGAAGGGGAGACTGATGGGGATACTTGGTCGAGATCGTGGTAGACATGTGAGAGACTAAGGCAAAGGGTGGAGAATGCTTACCTGCGTGCCCTTTAGGCAGAGCGACCATAGTGACTTCTTGCATGATAGGCTCTTGCTCCTTTTGGGCTTCGACACTCCCAACCTCCATAACTTCTACCTCGGGGTCTCCCTCCTGTTGGAGGAGTTCCTCCACATCAATGACGTCTATATCTGGGACCGTCTCGGCACTTGGTGGCCTCGCATCTTCAACATTTGCTTTGGTCGGGCTTGATATAGATGGTCTGATAGGGGCACTTGCGAGCTTTGTGCGGGGTCACTTTGGGTGGCTCGAAGGTTCTTGAATTTTTTCTTGCCTCTTTCTTTTCCTCCTTTCCAATGGTTGCTCTGCCTCTTCGGTGCTTGTGTCATGGCTTTTTGATGGTCCTTGTGGTAGTGTTGCTGGTGTAGCTTCGGTTTCCTCCTCTTCTCCTTGCTCGAAGCATCGTTAGCTCCTCTTGGGCTTTTGCCCGATCCTGGGGTAGTTGGAGGAACAAAGTCAATGAAGGATATGGACTTCCAAGTTTCAACATTGGCTTCATAAAGAATTGTGAAGTCTTTATCTGTTGCCAAGAGTCCATAAGAATTCATCTTTTGGCGATGGACTCTCATTATCCACCACTCCCGAAGCTTTTCTTCACCCCAATTCTTCAATTCTTCCTTTAAATCATCCTTTGCATTTCTCCAAAATGTGGAGCTTGGAGTTGGGAGGGGGTATTGGTCAGGGTCAAAATCGACCTCCATGGGGTAGAACTCATGCCAGGGAGGCAATGTCCTCATTCTCTCCAAATGCCACTCTAGATCTTTCCCATTGGGATTATTCCTTTGTTCCACAATTTCAAGGTGGGGGCAGATGTGGAAATCCTTAAATTTTAAGTGATCCCTCATTACTCCCAAGGGATCATAGAGCCATTGCTGAGGAATCTAGAGCAGGCCAAAATTGGCAAGCTTTTCCTCGAGGAAGACGTTCTATTTTAAGTCAAAGACTTCGATTACTCCCATCCTGAAGGGGAAGTCACAAGTATGTGCCCATTTCTGACCATGGTCGTAGACGGCGTTGGTTGTGTCGCTCTACCGAGCGACCTCCAGTGCGAACTGGTACTCAAAGGGGTAGACTGGTAGCAGGAAGGGTTTCCCTGTGAAGCCAAAAATGCGAATCACCAGTCCCTGTGTCAATTGGAAAACATATCCTTTCTTCTCCTGCACCACTCTATCTCTCATACTAAGGGGCACCCGAGGGCAAGAACCCTTCAACAAATGCATAGCGGGTCCCAAAAATTATTGATTAAAATAATAATAGGACTCTGTCCTCAATAGGAGGGGAGTCCATAGGTACACTGGCAGAGGATTTCCATCCTCATCGCTTGGAGAATGGCAATATGGGGGAATCTCTTATGTACTTGGTAGAAAAACAACCAGACAAGGAAAGAACAAGGTGCGAAGTACTGGCCCATCGCTGAATTCTTCATACTGGTGAGTCGTGTATGCAAGGTTTGGGCCACCCATTCTGCCCAATCAAAGAAAATTGGGTTTGTACTTGGTCTTGAAGCATCAGGGGCATAGAATTCCCCTCTTGAAATACATTCAACCAAAGACACCTACCAGGGCTGCACCGAAGCATCTGTCGACAGGCCCGCCACCCATGCAATGATGGAGAAAATATTGGTGTTCTTGAAGGCTGCCAAGGGTAAAGGCATCTGGGGCAGCTTGTTTGAAGGGAGCCCACTCTTGAGGTTCTCATGCAGGAATTTCAATATGTGGCTGTTGGATGTGAACCTCTCCATCTGTTCACTCAGAATGACATTGCGAATGGAATAGCCCTTGGGCAGACCCTGCAATGGCACAAAGGTTTCTTGTACATCTTCCTTTAGAATGGAAAACAATTTATGACCTGAAGCATCCAACACTTGCTTGGATGCAGGCTGGTAGTTCTGTGCAATAGCACAGATTAACTCTGGACAGTGGTGGGTAGGCAGGGTCAAATACCAGTAAATTTGGGAATAATAGGTAGCAGCCCTCTTATTCTCTGGGGTGAATCTTCTCACCATAAACTCAATAGTGCGTCGAAGGTCAGACACACCCTTAGAGAGCTCCATGTCTCTAATTTTCTCCCACCCATCGATTGGTGGTTCTACAAGCTGCTCCTCCTCAGACTCATCTCCTTCTTCTATCGGCTGCTTTTCAGTGCGAGGGGTGAGATTTACCTTCTTTGGAGTATGTTTTTTCTCTTCTTTGCCTTTCTTTGTTTTTTTAGGGCCTGCAACTTTGGGCTCTTTCCCCATGTTGAAAATGATGGCGGCAGAGTCCTTGATACAGAGGGTTTTGATGTGAAGGACTTAGAGGCAAAGGGCAGGAGAATTGTAGAGTAACCGAAGGCTCTTAGTCTAGCATAAACTGATGGATAAATAACCTCCTTCTTGTTAGAGCTTCGCGTTTTATAGCCTTAAAATGCAACCACCTGAATTTATGGCACCTACTAAAATTAAATTTACACCTCGGACGAAGGAGTCACCGCGTCCTTTGATTGGTTCTACAACGACGTGGTACGCAGGGCCACATGCTTTGATGATTATGCCTTGTATTGGAGAAACAACCTGCTGCCACCTCGTACCTGGGCACGAGCTTTTCTCCTAACCGAATCGCCTCGGGATGTGCTCCACCACTTTTTGCCTTAAATTCACCTGCTTTGAACTCTTTTCACGGTTGTTGTCTGCACATTCTTCAAGGCACATTTTAAATTCTCCCGTCTCACGTGTTATTGGTTTGGCGAAGTCGAAATCAGCAATGAAAATGCTTCGCGGTGAACCTTTGGTGCGGGCTGCTTTTCGACACTTTGGGCCCGAAGTACTTTTTTGCTGTGCTGCCACTTTGCTTTGTGAATATCGCCTATCGAAGCTTGTTTTCTTTGGAAACAGCTTCGCCAAAATTTGCTTCGAAAACTGCTTCACGAGGGATCTTTTAAAATCTACTTCGCAAAACCTCTGCCCGAAGTAGCTTCTTGAAATGCTTTGGGCGTGAAGCTCTTTTCATTCCTTTGTTTAAATTTTGGTTTGGCCCCTTTTGAGGGTAAAGTGCTTCATTGCGAACCTCCTTGCAACCGTTACTTCGCATTGAAATTCCTCGAAGGAGATTTTGTACCACTTAGCTTTTGCAATCTCGAAACAAGATGTATATACACAAATGAAAAAGAATAAATACAAGAGTACATACACTTTTTTTTTTTTTTTGCATGAATTTTACCTCAGCAATGAAAAGTCTTCAGGTGAAGACCATTGACAGATATCGGCAAGACCTGGCCATCTGCATCTTTGAGGATGAAAGAGTTGGCCGAGTTCACCTTCACAATTTCAAACGGCCCATCCCAGAAGGCATCCAACTTGTCATGATTTCCAGGCTTGGCTTTCCAGGAGTCCCACTTCCATACCAGATCTCCCACCTTGAATGTGCGATTGGATGATTTTTTCTTGAACCAATCTTGAGTGACCTGAGCATGCTTAGCGAAGTTCTGGTAGGCTTCCTCGCAATCTTCCTCTAGCTGCAACAGCTGAGCTAATCTATTTTCCATTGAACTAACTCCATCTTCTTCTAGCAGCTGCAATGCAGGGATCTCTATATGGGTAGGTAAGATGGCTTCCTTACCATAGACCAGGGCATAGGGTGAAGTCTTGATTGACTTCTTGACTGAAATTCGATCGACCCACAAGGCCCAATCTAGCAAAAGATGCCAAGTCCTTTTGTTTGTCTCTATAAGCTTTCTCAACACCCTCAACAAGGTCTTGTTGGTGGATTCTGCCAATCCATTGCCCTGTGGATAGTAGTTGGAGGAGACTTTATGATATATCCCATGTTTGTAGAAGAAATCGTTGATTTTGGCACCTAAAAAATTGGGACCATTGTCCGTAATAATTGCTTCGGGAATGCCGAACCTGGTGATCAAACCCTCTAGGAAGGCGATTACAGTCTCTTGGTCCGCATGCTTCGTAGGGATCGCTTCGGCCCACCTGGTGAAGTAGTTAGTTGCAGTCAGGATGAACTTATGTCCCATGAAGGAGTTCGACGATATGACCCCTATGAAATCCAACCCCCATTGTTGAAAGGGCGATTCAACTTGTATCGGTCGAAGAGGCATCGAAGCATTTCTGCTTCGGCCGGTGAACTTCTGACACTGCTCACATTGATGGCAGACTGCGAAGGCATCAATGAAGAGTGTGGGCTAATAATAACCTGCCTTGATTATCTTTAGTGTCATTGTTCTTCCCACGAAGTGACCTCCAGATAATCCTGAATGGAATTCTCCCAAGACCCTTCTTTTATCATCATATTTTATGCACTTGAGAAGGACGCCATCAATGTTTCTAAAAAATAGGCCTTCAGGGCGTAAAGTATATCGGGAGGACCGCATCCTAAAATGTCTTCACTATGAAGCGTTCAGATGTGAAGGACATCTGTCGGTGTTGAAGTACTTGATTATCTCATTGACCCAGTCCTGCTCATCCTCTTCCTGGTTTACAAGGCATCCTTCGGTTGGCGAGTCATCCCATTGAGATTATGTCGCTTCGGCCGCTGCGCTCTTCACCAGTTATTGACACAATGCACGACCGCGAACCAGTTTTGTGGGATTGATCTCAATGTCAAATTCTTGTATCTTGTTCACCCAACTGGCTCTCTTGCTTCTCAATTCTACTTGGATGATGAAATTGCGCACGTCGGGGTGAATGACAAAGACCATAACCCGACTTTGGGAGATGAACTGCTTGAACTTCTTAAGAGACTTCATTATCGCATGCACTTGACGTTCTATGAAATTGTATTTCTCTTCATGGGGATTGATCACCTAGCTCAAAAACATGATGGGACGCTCTTCATCGTCTTCTCCCTTTTGTGTCAGGACCGCAGCATAGCTCTCGGGTTCCCCTATGGCATACAGGATAAAATCCCAACTGTAGTCAGGGTTGATCAAGACCGGCGCCTAAGCGATTCGGGCCTTAATCTCTTTGAATGCCTCCTTTCTTTCTTCCATCCAGATGAATTCGGTGCCCTTATTCAAAATTTCGGACATTAGCTTGATGACTTGGGCGAAATCAGGGACAAATTTCCTCACGAAGTTGATCTGGCTGAAGAAATATTGAAGTCCTTTCTTGTCTGCTGGGAGTGGGAGCTTCGTTAGAGCCTCGGCTCTGTCGAGATCTACAATGAGGCCCTTTTCTGATATCGCATGTCCCAGCAAATTTCCTTCGTTGATTGTGAATATGGACTTCTTCGGATTGATTGAAATGCCAAACTCTCAGTATTTTTCAAAAATTTGTTGCAGGTGTATAGGGTGATCCTCCCTTATTCGGGAGAAAATGGTCATGTAATCTAGATAGATGACGATTACCTTATTCAGAAGCTCGCCAAAAGCTAGATCCATCGCCCTCTAGAAAGTGGCACCAACATTCGAAAGGCCAAATGGCATTCACTGGTAAGCAAATGTCCCCCACATGGTGGTGAACGTTGTTTTATGTTGGTCTTCGTTCCTGACCCAGATCTGATTGTACCCTGAGAAACCATCGAGCAGGGAGAAGCGTTGAGCCCTAGCCACCAAGTGCAATATTTGATTGATTTGTGGAAGAGGATAGTGGTCCTTGAGAGAAGCTTGGTTCAGGTTGTGAAAGTCCATGCATAACCGTATATCTCTGTTCTTTTTTCTGACAGGGACTAGATTCGCTACCCAAGAAGAATGCTTGATGGGATAAATGATCTTCGTCTCAAGTATTTTTAGGAGTTCGTGATGGCAAGCCGGGATTCACTTCGACACATTCACAGTCAAATCACAGTAATTTCATTAAAATTGGTAAATACCATTACAGTAATCTCTCCAGCATACCACTTGCCCCTCAATCCCGAACTCCACCATCCCTTTCCCTTACAATTTTTTGGGTTTTTATCGAGGCCCCGATCCTCTCAGCCATTAATGCTCGCCTAACGAAAGTTTCAAATTCGAATTTTCCCCCTCCCTGGGCTTTTCAAATTTTTGACCATAAATGGGCCATCTGCCCGATCTACCAGGAGGCTTTCATTAATGGTTCTCCTCGACCTGCAACCGCCGTCTAAGTCAGGTTGTTCCTCTGCGTTGGTCTCCTTCATAATGGCCATTGCCTGTGTCTGTTTCAATGTCCGTACCTGTTACTTTGCCAACAATACATAAATACGTGGCCGTGGCCCTCATCTCGTTTTAACACACGTAGCTGTCCGCATGTAAAACTGGCCATGCCTTCTCTTCGACATAATAAATTTGGAACACGCGCCCTGCACAATTGTCAAGTTACTCATGGCCATCCACGTGTCAAACTCGGCCGCTCTCGGCCGTCCGTTTGTTCTCTTTTTCGGGCCTTACTTTGCTCTCTAACTTCTTTAACTTCCGCGGCTGACCAATGCTGTGCTACGTGTCGGTCCTTGACTGGTCGCGATATCGCGACCTGTCGCGATATCGCTACAGTATCATCTCCTCTGCCCTTGCGTTGTACTAACGTCGCGATATCGCGACGTCGCGATATCGCGACGTCTCCATCCTCTCTGCCCTTGCGACGAACCAACGTCGCGATATCGCGATGGAACCTTGCTGCCACCTTTGCTTTGAACTAAGGTCGCGATATCGCGACAAAACTGGCTCACTCCCTGCCAAGCCTTTT